>CM002514.2:21820970-23313105 GCA_000576495.2 Oryza glumipatula
AAGCTTGCAAGTTGCAACTCCATCTCTCTCTCTCTCTAGATTTCTCTGCGCCTCTCTTTTTGAGAGCCTATCGGTGGTCTAAGTCAAATAAAAAACCAAAATTTAAATTTTTAAACTTCATTTTAATATATTTTTCAACGTAATTTTTTTAATTAGCGTTGGTTTTTAACTCACTATGAACAAATATATAAATTTTTTATCTATAAATTAATTTTTATTTTATAATAAGCCGTTTTGGTTTATTAGGAAATATAAGTAACCGATGAGCCTCTGGAAGTCTCCAGGTTGGTTGTAATTGTATAGGGTTCAACATGGATGATACTCCCTCCGTACTCGTAAAGAAAGTCGTTTAGGACAATGTTTAAGTCAAACCTTGGGAATATAAATCATGAATAACTCTCAAGTTGTTGAGTTTGAAAATGTAAAAATTATTTGAATAGATTTGTCTTGAAAAATACTTTAATAAAAGTATACTTATATCAATTTTCAATGAATATTTTTATATAAATAAGAAGTCAAAGTTGTGTTTTGGAGACCGTGTCGATGTCCTAAACGACTTTATGAGTATGGAGGGAGTATATGATAATAGTATTAGTTACCTAAAATTGACCACTGTTATGGAGTTATCGACTTATCGTTGTGTGTGTTGGTCTCTTGCAACCAGCAGCAGTCCTTTAATTTTTTTCTGGATGCATGCTGATATCTCTAGAACAACAATGGCCGTAACACTGACTTGTTGAATTATTTTTCCTGATACCTCAGCAAATAATGGCCGTAACACTGACTTGTTGGACTATTTTTCCTGACACCTCAGCAGATACTATGGTTGAATTAGGAGCTGTTCAAACAAAATTAGTTCAAGTTAAGAGCAGATTTCACACCCCGCAAAAAATTAAAATGAGAGCAGATTTCACAGGATTGCACTTTGATATAAACTATGGTAAAGTCGATTCAAGCCAAGTATTACAGGACTGTCACTTTAGAGACGAATCTATCACAAAAAGTTTTGTATCAAAATTTATGCATTATTTTCCCCCTAGTTTTTCAAATGTTACACCTTAAATCCATACTATCACCGTTTTTTAATATATAACGCCATCGACTTTTTACATTATTTTTGACCATTCGTCTCATAAAAAAATTAAGTAAATATATTTTATTTTGTCGTGACTTGATTTATTACTAAAGAAACTTTAAACACTACTTATAATTTTTAGGAGTTGTATAAAATTTTTAAATAACATGAATGGTTATAAATTGTAGCAAAAGTCAACGTTGTCATATAAATATTAAAAAATGAAGGGAGTAGTATATTGCTGTCTCTATATCAATCCTAGCCATAACATAATCTTACTGATATTCTTAGAGTGACATTCCTTATTAATTTTTGCATGCCACAAAATGCAAAGTTGGAGGCACAAAAGCAGTAGCAAACAGCCTCTGTGGTCAGCCAATGTGGCCCAGTGGGCCTTGGCCTACCACTGCAAGGCCAGAAGTTTTTGGCTGGACCAGCCAACAAATTTGGGCTTTTTTGGCCCATTCTAGCAGGGCTATCAAGCTGTGTATACATCTGGTGAGAAGCTTTCCTGTTACTTTCTCCAAATGACTCGCAACTGAGACAAATTCTGAAGGTCATATATATTACATCTCATGTTTCTCAATGAAACTAACACAGTGGTCAATCTTCTGGAACTTCAGCTTTCATGAAAATACACCATCATCGTCATCCAGCCACTGCTTACCGCTGTATGTCATCTCCCGGTCCTAGATCGTCGATTGGTGGGCGTTGTTTGTGGTGGTCAGTCACAGACTGGTACGCCATTGCCAGAGCTAGAGCCTGCTCCCCAATGCACGGATCAAAATGACAGGTCATCAACTCATCATCACTGTTCTTCATGTCAACACATAAAATGTTTATGTCCTGAGACGAGAAAGAACTTACAACGTGGTCATGGTCAGGAGGAGCGTATATGCCCGTCGTCACGGTGGTTCTTCTCCGCGTGCCACCTTCTGGTGGGTTCTTGATGCTCTTCAAGCCTGTCGGCACCACAGCCACCGGCATCCCCACAAGGTTTCCAAGACAGACGAGCTCCCAGTCGGTCACATTGCCGATGAATGCGTCGACCGTGAAGCTCTCCCTGACTTCTCTGATCAGTTTACCCCGTGCTCGTTGTGCCTGTTCATCGATCAAAGAACAAGAATATAAGTTATGGTGACTCGCGATCCTATAGACAGGTACACTCCTTCAGATATGGTTAGTAGAGCACCTGTATATAGTCGACTGCGGGGATTAACCGTGCGCGGCGAAGCTCCACTGGCCATTGGTCCTGAGCTTCATAGTCGTCGTCGTGTCGCTCGCGTTGCCAGTTGTCGAAATGCGCAAGCATGTCAACATCCATGGTGATGTTCAGTATGGATTGGACCGATTGAACAGTGTAGTTCAGCTTGAAAGGCACTAGCTTAACACCCTTAGCGGAAAGAACATGAACAACCTGTAGCAATGATCAAATCGAAGGATCAGATCAGGAATGGGTAACAGATAACCAGGCTGATGCTCGTAAAAAAGCTCTCAATTACCTCCATCTCAGCACTGTCAAGATATCCAACAGTGAGTTGTCTGATGTCAACATGAAAGGGATCCTCGATAGCAACTTCACGAGATGATGGATCGCCGGCATCCTTGCCGCGAATTGCGTCAAGTACAACTGCGCAATCTATCGCGCTTCTGCAGAAAGGACCAAGTTTATCCTGCCATTTAGACCAAGATACTAATTGTTTAAAAGATTGATTTGGATATGACTGGGAAAGCGTAAGACTTTTGAATGGAAATACCAAGCTCTCTGAAATGCTCATGATGCCCGTCCGTGCAACTGTTCCAAATGTTGGGCGCAAAGCAGTTACTCCACATCTAGCGGCAGGATATGTTATGGAACCTGCAGTTTCTGAACCTATTGCAAAAGGAACCATTCCTAGTGCAATGAAAAAACTTCGCTGAGTACTTGACCATATATACTTCATCTCCTTACACATGTAAACATGTTGTATAAATTAACCTGCAGAGGTGCTAGCTGCTGGCCCTGCTGATGAACCAGTAGAAAACTCCTCAATGTTCCAGGGGTTTCTTGTTCTCCCCCCAAACCATATATCATCATAGGCGAGCGAGCCTGTTACAAGTTTTGCTACAAGGACTGCCCCAGTTGACTTCAATCTGAAGGAGGACGGCATACACATAAGGAGACGTAATTAGAATTGATCACATGACTCACACATAAAGTACATAACTGAGAAGAAACAAACCTTTTGTAGACAGAGGCTTGGACATCAAGAATTTGGTTTTCAAAAGTTCTTGAGCCCCAGGTAGTTTTGTATTCTGGTACTGCAATTATATCCTTAAGGCCATACGGAATGCCATGCAAGGGACCTAATATCAATATTTGTCAATGCAATCTTTACTTTTGAGCATAATGTTTTATATGTAACACATTTTCTTCTAGTACGACTCACCTAAAGAGTACCCTACTAATGGTATAACTGAGAGATTTTTTAAAGGCAAACAAAGGAGAGAACTCCCCCTTTGTAACACACACATGGATTCAACTAAAAAAATACCAGTTGTTTAACATTTCGTTCCACAGGTTCTCAGGCTAATAAAAGTGATTGCATCGCAAAATATGAAGCTTCAATGGTGCATAATAATAAAAAATGTAGGGTAATTTCCATGAGCATCAATTATGACAGGAAGCTGCTACGGCCATAATATATTACCAACAAAAGGAGAGAAACAAGATCAAGACTAGATTGTATTGCAGTAACAGATATATCACTGAGCATTTCAAGAAGATTTACTGCATACCAAGATATTTTCCTTGCTCCAGCAAGTCATCAGCTTCTTTCGCTTGTTTGTATGCTAAATCATCAGTGATAGTAATAACGGATTCGATTATAGGACCATACCTATAAACATACAAGGAGTTACATGATTAAAAACAATACTTCTGAGCCTCTCATAAGTCCATCTGAAAGACTGAAACAAATGAGGAAGACAGAAAAAGGGGTCTAACCTCTTTAATCTCCTTAAGAACACAGCAGTAAGTTCACGTGATGTGACTTGCTTTGTCCTTATAAGCTCCCCAAGCTCAATTATCTGATATGAAGATCAGAAGTTTGAAATAAATATATATGAAGTTTGTAACCAATGTATAATAACAATTGTTAAAAAATAAACTGACCGACATAAAAGCAATATCTTCATCTTTACTAGGGCGATGTACTGAAGATGTATGGGGATATTGAAAGCTTTTGTTCTCACTGATTTTGCTTTCATCGCTCCATGATGATTTAAAGACCAATGCAGACGGGTTATGCAATCCACCATTCTCTAACGCCACCAATTTCCGGTTGTCTCTAAATGCAGGTACATTAAATTCTTTTGCACCATCTTCCATCTCCCGAAGCTAACAGAACAGATAGAAGTGTAGATAAAAAAGATATTAATGCAACTACTTGGTTGTGAAAACTTCAAATAACATTTTGATAGTACTTTTGAATCGTTGAAAAAATCAGCATCGAAGTACTTCATGGAAGCCTTCAATGCAATCACACCACTAATTGGTTCTTTTCTGGAAACATCTTTTGCAGAAACAGCCTCCTTTGTATCCTGAAAATGAACAGACAAATTGCTAAAAAAAAAATTGTCGCAATGAAAATAAACTGAATATTAAAAGGAGAACAATCTTGCCTTCCAGATCTTGTGGTATTTGGAAACAAGAGTATATGAATGGCTCTTCCCACAGGTTGGCCAGGGTAACCATGTGCATTTTGTTGGCCACGCCTGTGTTTAAAATAAAAGCAAATAAATAACCATAACAGTGCTTTCTTGAGAGGAAAAGTTACTACAGTAGTAATAGTTTGCAATTTAATAATCTATACATTTGACATTTGGCAAAGTGAGTCTCTTAAGAACTAAGTAACAGGAAAAAAATGCTGAGTTAAAAAAAAAGTTCAGAAAAATCAGGAGTTCATATGAATATGAATCATTAGTTCTGGGCTTCTGGCCAAAGGGCATGTGTGCATTACTGAACACCTAGTCAGAAATTCCAGCACAGCAGTGAAATTAATCCACCTTTTTTTATAGGATGAAATTAAATAATTAATCTACTTGGTAGGTAAAGCCACCTATCTTAGTCAGATTATCACTGTCCTCACAGCCCACCGTTTTCTTTGACCGACAGGATCATAGAGGTAAACCCAATACTAGGACAGCCAAAAGTTCAGAGTCAGAAGAGCACTGAATACCAAGCTAGCTAGGAGGATACCAAGAAGAGGGGGAGGCGATACGGTATACGAGCGCGTACCATGTCGGCGATGCTCCTAGCGACGCCGCCGCCGCTGGTTCTTGGCGATGCTCCTGCTCCTGCTCCCGGTGCGGCGGCAGAGGAGGAGAGGAGGGAGAGGAGGAGGAGGAGGAGGTGGAGGTGGGGGAGGAGAGGGCGACGTGGCTCCCGCATGGCTGACACCTGGCGGGAAGGCGAGGAGGGAGGGAGACAGCGAGGGATTTGGTTGCAGGAGGAGAAGAGCAGAGCAGAGCAGAGTGGAGAAGACAAAAGGGTTTCATGCTTGGTTGATGATTGTACATTTGTACTACTACTACTCCACGAGTCTCTCGCTTTCTCCTTGTTTGTTTATTTAGTTGGAGATTTGGGGTTTGATTTTGTTCGCATCTTATATTGCGTGGGTGACAGTTTGTTTATGATTCACTAAGAGGCATAATCCTATTGAAAACCATGGTCCTATTGATTTTTTTTATTTTTTTTGACCTTTTTAATTTTTAATTTTATTAGTATTCATTTCCATTTTGTTTCAAAAACTGAGCGTCGTTTGGCCACGCCAGCACAGAGTTATTTGGCCACGCCAAAAGGTTTAGATTTGAAAATATTTCTTTAATGACTATTAATAAAATTAAAAAAAATTGGTCCTATTATACTTTCGATATCCTGTAAAACATTTTTTTATAGAAAGCTACAAATATTTTTTTTAAAATTATCGGTTATTGGCTAGGCGTTTTAGATAACTACAAACAATAGCATATGATTTTATTATAAAACATAAGTTATATCGTTTATTATAAAAGGGATCCATTTGTCCTGCACGTATGCAATGTGTCGGAGGGATAAGCTCCAACTGTCGTGGGAAACCACGATCTTGGATCGTGGAGGGGTTTAAGGCATTCCGGTGTGCTCCAAACATGCTCGGGAGTAAAGGACGCGAACAAGTACTCCTATATATGTTTGGACCTCCTGAAAGATGATACCCTATTCCTATTTGATAAAAATGTCCATATAAAGTTAGGAGCTCTCAAGCTAGCAAACCTAGTTCATGTTGATTATTGAAAAACTAACCCCTTCTAATCAGTTTTGATTGGGCTTTTATACCCACCATCTCTCACTATTAGCCGAGAGAAATGATATACCATTGTAACACATTCATGTCGAAAAAAAGTGAAATAGTAAGGAGAGAGAATGTGAACAGACGACTAAATTGTCGTCGGCCCTCCAAGACGAGCCAAAGCTACTGCATCTAATTTCTCCCTGCATGTGACTTGTGATTGGAAGGTGAGCTTCCCAAGACAACATGCAGCAGCAGCAATTGGATTACGCATGCAAGCAAAATGTGATCATATCATAGTAGTACATCTTATTATTGTACAAAAATAATTTTAACTCAAACCGTATTTGAGGCGGCATGTTTTAGAGCTATCAGCGGGCTGTATCATTGAACTTGCTCTTAGCCTATTTTCTAACCTTTGAGTTTCGAGCCAGTTTCAGTCGCCTATGCAGCCTTTCTATGGGACTCCACACCGAATCCACCTATAAAGGCTCATTGTTTTCACCGTAGTCTCAATGATACTAACTTCGTCATCTTTATGGAGCTTTCTAAAATAGTGTATCGCTGTGATCAAGTAAATTAGTGTTTAAAGGGCTTGTTCGGTTGCTTAGTACAACGGCTGCTAGGCAACCCAAGGCAGCTGATCGCAAGTTGTTTTGCTGCATCTACAAGCAACTGCTTGGCTGCTAAGAAGGGCGAACAAACCAGTATGTAGTTTTGTACTTTTGTTGACTTAAACAGCAAAGTGATTAGTATTGTGGTAGGTTTTCTACTGTTTAGATTATTCTATACTTGTAATAAATATGTACTTGGTTTGCACATTTTTAATATCCTTTGTTCTAAGAGGCAATCACAAATTTGCCAATGGTTTGAATCGTTATTACGATACTGCCGTTAGAAAATTACAAAAATATCACCATAACTGATATTCAAGTGGCATTCTTACAAAATTAAAAAAACCAATGGCAAATTTGTAAAATGCCTTTTTTTTCTAAAAATAGAAGCAAACTAAAAATTTTAAAACCCACAATAGAAGCAAAATAAAAAAATTAAAACCCACATGGAATCCGCATGACACTGAAACAATATATTCCACCTTGTTTATCTATCTTTCCCATCATTTGGTCTTGGTAGCGGTGGTTGTGGTGGAGGTGCGCGGGTAGTCAGGAGGTGAGGAGACGCTAACTGGTGTGCGATGTGCCCGACTGGCGGCAGAGGAGGCCCAGTAGTCGACGGAGACGCGCCTACAATCCAGGAGTCGATGTCGCCCGCTCTTCCCGCCATCGTGAGGGCTTGCTCATAGTGCCGCTTCTTGCACCAGCAAGCAGTAGAAGACGCCACGGGGAGCGGTGTAGAGTGGCAGAAGTAGTGGTTGTGCCCGACCTCGACCACGGCCGCTCATCGATGTTGTCGGCGGTTGCGAAGCGGCACATAGATTTGGAGGCTAGGTGGAGTAGGGCAGGAGCGGAGGAGGCCCGCGGTACCAAGGCAATGCCATGCTCCCTAGACCTCCCTACTTTCATCGAGCCCGCGCTTCCCCTCATCGCATTGCTGACGACAATGACTCCTAGCTTCCATCTCTCTCCTTTCTCCCCCTATCTTTCCCTCTCTGTTCTCTCCTATCTTCTTGGTGTTGAGGCCTGAGGCACTCACGATGGTGCGATGACAACCTATGAGGATTGGACTAGCAGCGACCGACCTGAGCTTCCACATCTCCACCACCGGTCAGGCTCGATGGTGTAGCCGCCACCGCCACCCAACTCCTCTTCGTTGGTCGCCTCCCTTCTCCTCATCAGTCGCGTGGCCTGGAGGTTTGGACAGAGATGGGAGGAGATAGGGGGAGAGAGGGAAGAAGACTTGTTTCACTGATATGTGGGATTTACATACCTTTTTACTTTATGGTTTTATTTTTTCCTCTGGTGCTTTGGGACTATATTTGTATCGGTTTTAAAAGATGAAAGGATGCGTTATATATATGGTATTGCGGTTCAAACTCGACTTTAAGATAAGGAACCTAAAGTGAACTTATTCAAAGAAAAGGGAAAACATACCGTAACATTGGGGGGCGCCTAGCTGGCGCGTATGCGCCGCTAGCACGCACCTTCCCCGTCTAACCACCTATACTAGTATTAGTTAACACTACTTAACACTAATAACAATAATTAGGAAAGATTTTAAAGATTTTTTTGGAGATATTTTTACTAACAGATTGAAAATTTTTCAAGTTAGAAACTTTCGATTTAAGATTTAAATTTTAAAGTTAAATTTTGAAGACATTCAACTCAGATTTGAAAACATTCAACTCAGATTCGACTCAGATTCGACTCAGACATTCAACTCAGATTTGAAAACTTTCAAGTCCAGATTTAAAAGTTTTGAAAACTTTCAACTTGAGATTTGAAAACTTTCAACTCAGATTCGAAAACTTTTAACTCGAGATTCGAAAACATTCAAGTCCAAATTTTAAAATTTTGAAACTTTCAACTTGAGATTTGAAAATTTTCATGTATAAATTTGAAAATTTTAAAGTTAAGATTTAAAAATTATTAGTAAAAATAGGAAACTAATCTAAACTAATTACGATTTTTTCTTTTATCCGTACGGCAGGAAAAACAAACGGTGAAAAAAAAGAGTAAAAAAAGAGAGAAGCGCAAGCGCGCGTGCATAGGACTTGTGGGCCGGCGTGCGCGCCGGCAACGCTCGCGCGCGAATTAGCCTTTCCGGTAACATTGCAGCCTATGACAAATCGTTCATGGGCCGATTCATCGTAGGCCCAACTGACCCATTCCAGTCCGGGCCCACCTCCACTCCCCGAGGGATAAACACCACGTGTTCACACTCGCCCACCCCCCCCCCCCGAGGGACAGCCTGGCACAACTCCCCACCGTCCGATCCAGATCCGACCGCTCACATCGCCCCAGCCACGTCACCTCCACCTCCCCCTCCACGCGGCCACGTGTCCCCCGCCTCCCCAAACTTTTTGGGAAGATGGCATTTGCGAGAGAAGATGGCAAATAGTAAAAAATCACCGCTTCTCCTCCCATCTCGCCGCACGCCGCCGCCAATAAAACGACGCGACGCGGCGCGGCGCGGCGCGACCCGACGCGACGCGACGCGGCGAGGAGAGGGAGACGAGCTGAGCAGCGGCGACATGGCGAGGGGGAGCAGGAGGAAGGGGTGGGCGCGCGGGGCGGTGGCGTTCGCGGCGGTGGCGGCGGCGGTGGCGGTGGGGAGGCGGTACGGGTGGGACGGGGAGGCGGCGGTGGCGGCGTTCCGGGGGCGGAGGGACGCGCTGGGCCCCTGGGCGGCGCCCGCGTACGTCGCGGCGCACGCGCTCACGCTGGCGCTGTGCCCGCCCTACGCCATCCTGTTCGAGGGCGCCGCGGCGCTCCTCTTCGGCTTCCTCCCGGGCGTCGCCTGCGTCTTCTCCGCCAAGGTGCTCGGCGCCTCGCTCTCCTTCTGGATCGGGAGGTACGGGACGAGTTCCTCCTCCTCCTCTTTCTTCGCTTCCGTTTCGGTTGCTCGTAGCGCTCGTGGTGGATGTTGCGCAGGGATTTGTAGACGTCGAGATCTAGACATACCGTGTTCAGTTCGTGCGTGCCCTGATTTGATTCCTGTTTCGCACGATCGAGAAGATCTGACAAGAATTGTGATGAGAGTCGTATGATCGGAGATGGGTTGGAGGAAAAAAATAGGCTGGCATTTGTGCTTTCTCGTGTCCTTCGAGGAGGAACGTTGCGAGATTCTTTGCTTGTCTGTGTAGAATTGTTGGAATTTTTTTGCTTTATATGGAATCTGGTTATGATGTTAGAGAAATACTGCGGCCGAAGGGAGACTGATTTGTTTGCACTTATTTTTGGGGTGAAAGGTGGTTGGTAGGTTCAAGAACTGAAAATTGCAAATAAAATTGGAAACTCTCATCCTTAGTCTGTTAAACTGTATAAGAATATATAAATTCAGGAGGTGCTGGGATGAAAAGCTAATCAGCTATGCAATCTTGTGTGTACAAGCGTACTTTTGTACACTGGTGATAGTTAATGGAGTAGTAATGCTAAGTGAACTTGAACATGAGATTCAGGAGGACAATTTAATGGTTTTGGGAACAGAAACCAAGAGTACGCTGTAACTTAGCATATGGCCCATTGATTGATTCTGGTTGAAATTTCCTGTTTGGAACAAAGGAGTTCCATTGAAATGCTAGGGGATATGGCCTGTTCTGTTCCCAGGATACATTGTCATTTATCTTTGATATCATATGTTTAGTTGCACCTTGTTTATAACTACAGAACAATACTAGGTTGATACTTTAATCTTTGATATTATACATCTTTGGTAAGATTAAATAAGAAAATGGATCCTTTGTGATATAAACATGTGATTGTCACACGTAACTTTAATTAGAATAAACCTTTGTGGTGAGGAGGCCTCTAATTTGGCAGCCCAACATCTGAGAGCTCTCCCGATCAACATACCTTTAGCGATGATGCTGGTTACATACTGTCACAGTTATATTGTTGCCATGCTATGTATAAATGATGGATCAATGCTTATTGTTTATAATACTAACTTTTTAGTCATATTGCACTTGATTGGTTTGTATAATTGAATTTTTTCATAATCAAATTCTGAATCATTACGCTCCAATATTGCTTACATCATTCCTTCAAACAATCCAATAAACAATTACTTAGAAAACGGCTCCAATTGAACATGTTAATTCTGAGTAAGTTAATAAACTAACCAAACCTGAAAGTTATCTTAACCATAGATAGTAGAGGTCAGGTTGGTTGTTGAGCAGCCTGAAGAGCTACAACTTCACGGAAAGGACCTTGAGAGGTATAACTGCAGCTTGCCTAAGAACTTTCAAATATATGTAGTGCTGGCAAAGTTCCACCTTTTTTGGTGACTTTGTGGCTGCTCATAGACACGAGAGAAGCAAACTATCTCTCACTAAGGCAATGAATGCGATTAGTATCGAAGAGCCACCCTGTCAAGGAGCAAGTCAAGCAAAAAAAACAAAGGGTTAAAAGTCCCAAATGAACAAGTTTAAGACAAGAAGCGGAAGAATTTTTCCCTGATCAACTCTACGCGGTCATGCTGACCATATTAGGGTTGTGTTTACAAAAGGTTACAAATAATTCGCAGAATATGTTCCCTTACAATTCCAATAGCCCCCTTCTTGTTCTGGGAAAAGTTCTTACCCTTCTTTTTCTTAACCTTGTGGTCCATCTGGCACTTGTAAGCCTTGTTTTGCTTCACTTGCTCCTTGGCATCTATAGCTGCTGTCATCTCAGTGATCTCTTCGATACTAATCGCATCCATTAGCTTAGTGAGAGATACCTGCTTCTGTCCATTGGCATCTATGAGCAGCCACAAAGTCACTCAAGATGGTGGCAACTTTGCCAACACAACACATGTATGAATGCTCTCCAGAAGGCTGCAGTCATACTGTCAAGGTCCTCCCCATGGAGTTGTATCTCTTCAAGTTGCTCCAAGACCGACCTGCCCTCTACTAAATTATACTTAAGATAACTTTCAGATATGGTTAGTTTACTATGTTCAATTGAACCATTTTAAAGAAAGTTGTTTGGATAGTTTTAGAGGAATGCTGATGAAGCAATATTTGAGCATATTAAATTCAGAATTTGATTACATACATGAAAAAAAAATCCAAATTGTATAAACCAAGGAAGTAAAAGAGACAAGAACTTCTGCTGCCTTATAAACAAATAAGCACTGATATTATTTATACAACTAGCATGGCAACAATATAATTGTGATAACACATAACAAGTATTACTACAGGTTATGTTGATTGGGAGGGCTATTGGTAGCTAGGGGAAATCCTCGCAGGTTCCTTTAGCTCCATGTGTTTGGCCTTTGAGGCCAGCTCGGCCCAATGGCCTAAAGCAGCCCAAAGGGCCTCATGTCAGAAATCCCGATGGATCGGTGGATAGAACTTCAAACAAACACAAAACACATACTATAGATGATTCAAAAAAACAAGGATGAATTTTTCTGTTTACAACCAGAATTAACCGCCTAGAGCGATTTTCACGTTGTGCCTAATGCCACGTCCATCCCCACAACGCATGTCGTTTGTCTCAATCATGGTGAGAGATGCGGGCAGCCATGAGCTAGCCTCGAATGCCCTCCACCAAAACTAACATGCACGACATCTACACAATCTACACATCTACGCACGACATCTCAGCGAGATGAATGACGGGCGCCATGGGGATGGACGCGGCATTAAGCGTGGTTTGAGAATCACTCTAGGCCGTTATTTCCTTGTAAGAATCTGGCTTTAAATGCAGCACAAAAATTCTTCCTTGTTTTTTGGATCATCCACAGTTCGCGTGTGCTGTGTTTGTTCGAAGTTCTATCCGTCGATCCATCGGGATTTCTGATAGGGAGCAATACCACCCACATGAAGTGGCTGTAGTTGTCGACGGTCAGAAGGAAGTATATGCTGTTTGTTTATTGCCATAACATTTAGCACTAACATGATTTTTGCAGCAAATCCAGACATTCTCATGTTTTGCGAAGTACGTAAACTTTTTCGGGTTCACTTGTTCCTCTGTCCATGGAAGTTGGATAGCCCATTATGGACATTTTTGACACTTTTGCTTTTTATTTGGATCAATAAATGAGGTCAAAATTCAGCTAATAAGAAATAATAATCTCTTTACTCTAGCCCATCCTAATCACACTATGCAGGAATCTAGACATCTAGATATAAGGCCCACTATATGTTGATAACTTGATATTATGATCTGCTTTATTTTGCAGATTGATCATCAATATGTCCTGGATACTTTTTTTTTCTGGTTAAACAAAGAAAGTAAAATCCCATTTTACATGTTTTGAATAACTGAACTTGGCAACTAAAATTTAGTGTTATAGTTTGCTTTGTGATGCCATGCAAGTGGGTTCTTGCAGTTATGCTGGTTCCATATTGAATATTGATACAGTTAAAAGTGGCCATGCAGTCAGCATCTTCAATTATACTGATGCTCTTTCAGGCACAATAACATCGTTACGTCAACCCGTCTAGTGTATAACGCTGTAATGGGATTTGGATGTACATCCTATTATTTGTCCTGGATCACAATTTTTTTACCTAGATAAAGAAAGTAATTTCCCCATCTTTGTGTGGTTAGGTAAATTGTTTTATAGGTCAGTTCATTTCTCAGTTGTCCATCATCTTCTATATGGCTGTACCCATGGGTTTGTGCTGTTATCATTCATGCATCATATATTTTCCCTTGCAATATTGTTTTTAAAATACTTACTATTTCTTGGTTAGTACCTTTAGTCTTGGCTCTCTTTGCTAATGTATCTTCTTAAAATTTTCAGGGCAATTTTCAGACTCTTTACTTCAGCAATGGATTGGCTAAAGAGTAACAAGTACTTCCATGTTGTGGTTAAAGGGGTTGAACGTGATGGCTGGAAATTTGTGCTACTTGCTAGATTCTCTCCTCTACCTTCCTACATAATTAACTATGCTCTATCTGCCACTGACGTTGGATTTTTCAAAGATTTTCTACTTCCCACAGTTGTTGGCTGCTTACCGATGATCCTACAGAATGTTTCTATTGTTAGCCTTGCTGGTGCTGCAGTTGCCTCAACCACAGGATCTGAGAAGTCTCGGATATACTCCTACTTGTTTCCAGTACTTGGTATCATGTCTAGCATTCTCATTTCGTGGAGGATTAAGCAATATTCTTCTGCCCTTGTTATTCCTGAAGAGCTTAAAAATTCATCTACTAATGGAAAGGCTAATGTGGATGATAAGGCGCTGTCTGAAAATACCAACTCTGGGGAAACTAGGAAAAGGAGGTGACCATCACAATTTCTTGCATATTACTGTGAGGAGCTACTACGAATTATCAAACATTTAGAGTAGATGCAGATCAAGATTATTCCACATTGGTCAATGACTATAGTAAACTATGTTGTCTGTTTCATGCCATTGTTTTGGGGGCATTTAGCAGATGCGCAGTCAGCTACTGTCTTGTTTCTGCCATCAAGCTTTTCTTTTTCTGACACATGCAGATGTTTCACCTTGCAAACATGGTAGAAGTTCATATGCTGTACATCTAAGTTGGGTAGTTACGGTGGTCTAGGATTTTCTTGTTAAATTATATCTAAGGAAACCGGTTTTGATTTCCTTCCCTACTTGTACTGAACCCATATATGACTTGGTAGAATTCAGTGTTCTAATGGACCAGAATTCAGAACTGTTTCTGCTGTTGCAATGTAGAACAGCTGTATCACACCTTTTTTTATATATATACTCTTCTTTAGCCTCAATCCAAAGCAAATTATGCAGTGAACTCCAAGAATGTTGCACAGGATACTCAGTCTTCTGACTTTGGTTGCACTCCTGTCTCAACACAGTATTTAACCCATGTTCTGCTTCACTGTATTTTTGTCCAACAATTCCATGACATGAAGCTCTCCACTGTCCTGTGTTGTTACCTTCTTCTCCTTGGTCTCTTTGCTCCAGAAATCATATCAGATAGCCCTCCTCTTCAGGATGTATGCCCTATGGCACCCCAGGGTGAGAGGAAACTCTTCATGAATGGTTTCTTCTGCAAGAGCCCAAGCACCATAATGGCATCTGATTTCAAGACATTGCTGCTCAACCATGCCGGGGACCTGGACAACATGGTCCGGTCATCGGCGAACATCGTCACCGCCACCGAGTTCCCTGGCCTGAACACCCTTGGCATCTCAATGGCGCGGACCGACATTGCGTCCAGTGGGGCGGTGCTTCCCCACTCCCACCCAAGAGCTTCAGAGATGATGTTTGTTCACAGTGGAAATGTGGTGGCAGGCTTCTTTGACACCAAGGGGAAGCTGTTTCAGAAGACTCTTGCTGAGGGGGATGTGTTCATCTTCCCCAGAGGTCTGGTCCATTTCATCATGAACTACGGTTTCGGCCTCGCGACAACTTTTTCGGTGCTCAACAGTCAGAACCCGGGTGTGGTTGGGATCACCCATGCGATGTTTGTGCCAGATTCAGAGGTAGCTGAAGGGCTGATGGCCAGGATGTTGAGTTTCAGAGATATGAGAATGGATGACAATAGTACAGTTGATTCACCATGGTTTTACTGATCATATTGGGTCATTCAATATAGTAGTAGATACAACATGGATGAAATTGCTAGATGGATGATGTTTTCTAGTTTCTATCTGACGATTTCAGTCAGTTTGGTGTATAACAGTGTTTGTACTATGTGATGCAGTTGATTCATTTCTCTAGCTGTTGTGGTCCTGAGTATGAAAGATCAGCATCTCACCACACAAGGATTAAGACCAAAATTTTTTATATATTATCCCCCTACAGGTGGCTAAAACATAGATCTTATGCCTTATCTCTGTCTGTCTGCCATCTCATTTGTTCTTCACAACTTGTGAAGGCAATCGGGCGCGATGGGTACAGGTAGTGCCTACCTATACCCATGCCCGTGAGATTATCTGTGTCCATGGGTATACCCATTACTACATGATGGGTAAGGATGGTTGCCCATGCCCATTGCCCGCGGGCGCCTTATGTCCGCGGGCGTGCCCGTTTACCCGCCACAACAAAAGCAGTTGACAAAAAGTCTACAAGCTTCTAAGTTTGAATCGAACTTAAAACATCAAATATTCTCCGCCTTGGTGTCGTGTCTCTCCTCTGGCGGCGATAGAGTAAGGGGAGTGTCTCTCCTCTGGCGGCGATAGAGTAAGGGGAGAGAAATAATAAGGGAAATAAAAGGAAAACTGTAAAAAACAAAGAACGTGGCTTATGTATTCTAGTGGATTTTGCTCCTAGCCTACATGTAAGTTAGATTTCGCGGGTAAACGGGCAAAGCGGGCATGGGTAGTGATTACCCATACCCATGCCCATTTACCCATCGGACATAGTTTTTGACCCAATAAGATACCCATGGGTATAAAATGGAGAACAAACCCAACCCTAATAGGGTTTTTACCCACGGGTAAACGGGCAAACGGGAACAATTGCCATCCCTATTCACAAGCCCAATTGTAGTGTCCAGTCTGATGTCAATTGTGACGTGAAAAGTGCGTCTAAGCAACAGCCAAGCCATCCTCCTTGCTTCATCATCACCAGGCAAGTTTGGCATGCTCTGGACAAGTAGCCTTCCTTTGCCTTTTGCTTTACTCGGTGGAACTCAACACCATTTGTTTAGTGTAATTAGTACTGCCTTTTGCTTCTTGAAAGTGAGGAGCTTCTCTTTCTTTTTCCATGCCTTCCTTTTCACCCTTGAAAGCTCCTCTCTCTGATTAAGCCAGGTAACTTGGGCACCTGGCTAGTTATATACTCCATCCATCTATTTCAAAATATAAGGCATATTTTATTTCGTTAGGACCAATAATAACTTTGTTATAGTATAATTTTGTGATATGAAATAGAATTTATTATATTCGTATTTAAAAATATTTAGTTATGATTATGCTTTTAATAACATAAATAATATCCCCATAGAGTAATAATTGTTGGTTAAGCCTTGTCATAACGAGATAAAATATACCTTACATTTGTAGCAGAGGAAGTATATGCCACACACTGCTTTGTGAGATGGTGCTGTAACTGATGTTGTTAATCATTGAGGGTCACTGTGCTATATTGCTGATTTGCTGCCACACATGAATGTGTGGATAACTTGTTAGGTGATCAATTGTCTTGGGAGATAGAAGATAACATCAATTTTGAGTCCCTCATGTTCTTGTCAAGCGATTTATTTTTAATTTCTGTTTGATCAGTTACAGTAAAAGTGGGTCTTGTGTGGAAGGTGGTCACCTGGAGAAACTTGTGGAGTTCATGTCTCTGCTTTTCATTTTAGTAGATGACTTGGTTCCTCCATCTTTTTCAGGGATGAATTCTTCATCATTGACATCTTGGGGTGCAAATTTTGGAGGATTTTGAAACGTCGGTTTTGCTTCCAGGACATATTTCCTCGCTGATAGTGATTTTCCATGATTAATGGCTTTTCTTGTTTTCACAAGCAAAAAATTGAGGAAGATTGAAATGAAGACCGTAGTATTAAATAATATATATTGATCAAGAATTAAACAACAGAAGACCAGATTATTGAAGAGCTTACTAATTAAATGATGGATGAGAAACATTTCTAGGCTTGACCAACTCTCCAAAGATCAACCAAAGGTGTGCAATTTTTTTTCTCTTAAGTAGTAAGAATGGAAAGCACATTAAAACATAAAATATTGAACCTAAGTTTTATTTTTAATAAAAATGTTTTAAATAAAATATGATTGATGTTCAGGAACTAGCAGTCTCCAAGTTGATCCTGCAAACAGGAATTTGTCAGTTTATATGTGGTTCTGTCGTAATTGCTATAGAATCATCAACATCGTTATTAATGTAAATACAGTCAGAGTACGCTACTTCGCATTGCAATAATTTATTTATTAAAAATACGCAAGATTTGGATTAGTCAAGTACTTGGTTTTCCCACAAAGTCAAGCTGAAACTTCTTTATCATGAGATTTAGATGGCAACAGGAGTATGATACTACATAATCTTGACCAAGATAACTGTATATGAAAAATATGTTTCATTATCTGATCTCGGTAATAAACAACTAAAAAATTGACATCAAGTTTGGATTATCCGGCACACTTGGCAGAATTTGAGACAATTTTTTCTTGGGAGAATTTGAGACAAGTTCATAACCGGATCAGGATCAGATAGAATAGTTGTTGAAATAGTTAAATGGAACTAAAGTTAAAAAAAAAATCTCAGATTTTTATTATTCAACAGTGCATTTACAGCCATGAATTGCAAAAAGTATTATTTTGCGTAATCCCCTCTTTATCATGCACTTCACAGAATACAATGGAATAAAATTGAAGGAACAGAAAGAACAGATATTCCAAAAAGTAAAAACCAAAGACAACTACTCTAGTTGCTATGTGGGCCAGGAGGGTACCATCATGCTCATCATCTTCTAGAACCCTAATATGTTGGCAGTGCTCATTGGTTGTGGACATAGGACATGAGGTTGTTCATGTTTGTTGGTCACCACCATGTGCAGTGCTCCAATATCAGGTGTGTTCTTCAGGTCCACAGTTCAGTACCAGCCACAAAAAGTGCAATTTCTTTCTTGCAATGGGCATGATTTTTCTTGTTCTTGGCCAAACATTTGTGATATTTTTGACCTGATTAGGCCTCCATGAAACTCTCTACATGCTACTAGATACAAACTGATTTGATCAAATTGGCTACTCTAAGTATTACAAAGTATTATCTGGGAGAAGATCTGTACAAAGGGGGGCATTGGATTATTCTTCCAGAGCAAAAAACCGATGAAATTATCTGGCCAAGCCTGGCCACAATCAAGCAATACCTACTTTGATCTAATCCCTCTACATTTCCAATATGTATGTCATCATACTTGTCATATGTATAGAACTTTGTATGTACTAAACATGGCCGTGCGAAAACTTTGGTTTTGATTCCAGATAACTAGAAATTCTCCTTGTGGAAGTCGAATTTCGTGCTCGTCTTTCTCGAGAAATCTTGAGCGAGCTCACGCAGTTCCTTCGTCAGCACCGGCGCGCCACAGTAGAACACCCCTGTAATGTCAAAGAAGAATCAAATTTAGTGTCAAAATTCAGAATTCCAACAGTGCATGAACACATGATAGGATTGGATTGAGATGATAGCATCATGCCTGATAATGATACAGTTAGGTAAGGAAGCACTTCTTGAAAACATGGCACAGGCATATCTTGGGAATCTTTTTGTGCATATGAACTGAACTTTTTGGGTGAAGAATTTTAGGATACCTGACTATGTATTGTTTAATGTATAGCTCGAGCCTAAAGGGACTGTATGCCAAGCGGT
Source organism: Oryza glumipatula (assembly GCA_000576495.2). Lineage (NCBI taxonomy): Eukaryota > Viridiplantae > Streptophyta > Magnoliopsida > Poales > Poaceae > Oryza > Oryza glumipatula. The sequence goes on from CM002514.2 coordinate 21,840,235, forward strand.
TGTAACTATCATCAAGTAACAATGATTGGTCAATCCATAAATTATATAGTACTAATATGATTCCTATTCAACCTAACAAACTTCTCCCCAATCCACAAACTAAGTGCATAAATAAACAAATCTCAAAAGTCTGATGTTGCTAATGCTATGCATGTATTGCTTGTCAAAAGCTTCGACGAAGAAGTATTTAGTATTCCTTTACTTATTAGCTGAAACTACCAGGAAGCACTAACTTCTATTTTTTTTAGAGAAAAAATGTTACTCAACATTCATTGCAATCTAATTATCAGTGACAACTAACAGTGATTGATCTGTCCCCATTCCCTAATCTCACCAGCAGGTTCCTGTTCAACCTTGATAACTGCTGCACCCAGTCCATCACTACTTCCAATTGAACACTCAACCTCAAAACTCTGATCATGCTTGTCCCCATCAGCTAGATCCCCAGAAGCAACTTATGCCAACCCCAGTGCAGCTCAAAACCAGCTCAGCCTACTATATCAAGAAGTCTAATTTCCCAAAGCATGTATAGATTTAAATATTTCCCCGACTCGCTCAAAAAAAAAAAATCGGTTGGGGCTTAAAAATATCCCGACCTGACTTTTCACAGTCTTCAATATGCAAATTTGATTTAAAACTTGTAAAGTCTCTGACCTGGCATTTTACGGTTTTCAAGATGCAACTTTAATTGAAACCTAATTTTTTACGGTCTTCGAGGTACGACTCTGATCGAAACTAAACGGAGTGTTGGGAGAACTAGACAACAACAACGATGATGATGACGACGACGACGAGGATGATGGTGGTGGTGGTGGTGGTGGAGCTTACCGACGCGTTGGTCGCGGTGGTTGAGGGCGATGCGCTTGTAGACGTTGCGCCAGTTGGGGCGGGCGAAGTGGGTCTTGACGCGGGTGCCGGAGACGACGTCGACGCCGTGCTTGGCGTGGTTGAGCGACTGGAGCATGGCGATGAGCGCCGACCGGGCGTCCCCTTCCTCGTACACGCTGGTGCAGTAGTTGTGCAGCTCGATCACCCCCTTCTTGTCCGTCTCCGCCACCTCGTCCATCACCCCCCGGAACCACTCGAACGACCCCTGCTCCCGCGTCACCCAGTAGAAGTAGGCGCGCCGCGTCTTGAACGCCGCCGACGACACCGAGTTGTCGTTGCCGTCGCCGTCCTCGAGGTCGCCGTCCAGCTGCCTCATGTTGTTTATGATGTCCTTGATGATGGAGATCATCGGGGTGGCGCCGATCCCGAGGCCGACGAGGAGGACGATGTCGTACTGCTTGTAGTCCTGCGCCGGTGCGCCGTACGGCCCGTCGATAAGCACCTTGGGGAAGCTGCAGTAGGAAAAAAAATTGATTTTCTTAAAATTTTATTAATTAAGCTAAATTATTACCATATTATGATATTATCTTTGATTAATTTTGATAAGGAAATTGAAATGGTACGGTTTTGTAGACGGATACTTCACTGTTGTTCAGCTAGAAAAAAAATAGGAATCTTTAGTCCTACATTTTACATTTCTAGGATGGAGATAGAACATGAGCAGAGAATATGTGTTTGTTCTCTAGTCACCAAAAAGATTTCATTATTTTTCCCTACAAGACAAGAAATATTCCATTCTTGTTCTACAAAGAGAAAAACAAAATCAATGGAATATATGGCTTGGCAAAAACATCCCCCCTTCACCTTATCCTCAACTAAGGGCCGTCTTCCACAACACAGAAAAAACTCTATTTATCTTCTCTTCCACACTCATATCATCATTATTCAGTTAGTTGCAACCTACTTAACTTACTAGTACTACCACCATCTCACCAAATTAATCACCATTACACCGACTAATTAAATTATCACCACCCTATCTACAAATGTCAAAGATCATGCTCTGCAGAACAGCAAAGGTCAACCCCTACTACACAAGAACTATATATACACACACATGATGAGGATAACAAACACAAGTGTCACCAACAGAAGGGACACAATAATTAAACAAGCCATGTGAAAGCATGCTTTGTACTACTACTATTACTACTACATTTTGCTCATGCCTGATGCAAGAGATGATCTCATTCTCACACCCAGTGCAAGCTTAGGTCAGAGATCATGCATACCATGCATATATACATACACACACAAAAAAACTATTTAGACAGATATTCCATTGAAAGGAACAATTATTTTAGGTCAGAGATGGTGGCTACCAACTCATATCACACTAGCACTTTACACTAATCCCCATCATGTGTGAATCAAAAACCTAGTAGTGGTAATTATGTTTACACGGCCACTAACACTTACTACCAACCACAAACCTACCCTGAGCCACACAAGTGTAAATGTGTGACCAAGCTGACCCGATCGCTCGGTCGCAACCCTGACCGGCGACCCGGTCCGGTCCGACCCACCTCACCTCACCTCACCGGCTGAATCACTTTCCACACGCTCGTTGTAAGGCCGGACCCCATCATGTTGGACCATGCCGACTAGTTTCTCTTTTTTTTTTTGGTCTCTTTTATGTGGTTTTTTGAAAAAAAGGGGGGAAAATGTGGTTGACATTTGAGGGAAATGCGGGGAATTTTCGTAGCGGGGAAGAAGAAGAAGGGGGGATTGTTTCGCGTTCGGGGTTGTGTTCTCACCTTGGGTTGGTCATGGCGCCGTCGCGGTCGTACTCCGCCCGGAGCAACCCGCTCTTCCCTTCCGTCGGCGGCCGGCAGACCTGAAAAACATAATATTGTCATGATTAATTCTTTTTCAGTTTGCAAAAAATGTACAAGTCATTTGTTAAGCTAAAATATTAGTGATAGTAACCGTGACAGCGATGATAATAATAATGATGATGAGGAGGAGATTTGTAGGGGCTTAAGGTTGGATAAGATTGCGAGATTTGTGACAAATAGATGGTGAGATGGGACTAGCTGAGTACCCTTGAGAAGACGTTCTTAAGCTCCCGTGTCCAGTCACCGAGCGTCCTGATGTGGACGCTGACGTAGTCGTCCTGTGGGGCCGACGTGATGGAGAATGGGTGCCTGCAGGTGGGGTCACATGGTCAGCATCACATCCTTATTACAGATTATATATATATATATATACACATATATCCAGCTTATCTCCTCTGCTTTGGCTTAGCCGTCCTAATAATTATATAAAAGATGATGCTCAAAGCATTCCCACTTAAGGAACTTTAATTGCTTAATCAAATCAACTAGACCCACAGGTGATTTAATTAATTATTAGTCCAAAAGGCATCCTTATGCACTATCCTACTTCCATTTTATTTAGCCATGTGCGCTTATATATATATATATATATATATATATATATATATATATATATATATATATATATATTCTGATAATCTGATCGGACGGCTCAGATCGATCGGTGTGCTTACCATTGGAACGGCGAGACGGCGGCACAGTTGACGAAGATGTACTGCCCACTCTTGTACTTGAAACCCTGTGGCTTGGAGAAGTGCAGCGACAGCACATTTCCGGGGTACACCGCAACCTTGAGTATCTTCACCGGCCTCACGCTCGACCGGAGCGCCCTCGTCAGCCTCTCGCACGCGTACAGGAACATCGGCACCGCCAGGTACATCCACGTCTGCGTCCACGTCACCCACCATCAGCACCGCCACGTAGGATAAAGAGACGAGCGCATGTACAATGGACTAATAGATAAAGGTTTCGTGTTACGGGGAAACTATTCTAATCCCTCGAGGGGATGTTCCCTCGTTTGCTCAAAAATCATCTAAACGGTTATGAAAAATTCTGGAAAAATTTGACAACATTCATACAACACATATATATAACTTCACAAAATCTTAAGTCCAAACTCAACTCACACGTCGAGATATAAAAAAGACAAATTCAGCGTATGAATAGTAGCGTACTGTTTATATCTAAATTTGTCTTTTTTGTTTCTCGGTGTGTAGATCGAATTTGAACATGAATTTTGGTAGACTAGTAGGTATCATTATACTCTACATTGTCAATTTTTTTTAGAATTTTTCACAACTATTTGCATCAAATTTGAAAGAAAAAGTTATACGAGGGGATGTCCCCTCGAGGGATTAGAATCCACTCCCCGTGTTACGTACCGTTTTCTTGTACCAATCCTTGGTAAGGAAGAGGTAGTAGCCGTGGACGATGAGGAGGGCGTAGACGATGACGAAGCAGTGGTGGGAGTACCAGAAGGCGTTGAACCCCGTGAGGCGGTTGAGCGGGCGGGGGAGGCGGAGGCGGCCGCGGCGGAACCACGGCGTGGCGAGGGTGAACGCCACCGCCATGAGCACCAGCATCACCAGCCCCGTCCACCCCTCCGTCCCCTTCACGAACCACCAGTAGTTGGGCGGCCGCGTGTCGCCGAAGAACCTCTTCATCGGCTCGTACTCGGCGTCGGTGGCATGGAGCAGCCGTGGAAAATCGCAGGTAAGGTGAGAGATGACGTGCAGCCCGGCCCCCACGGTGATCCCCACGGCGATCACCTTGTGGAAGTTGAGGTTGTCGTCGAACGGCACGACGCGGGCGACGGCGGCGCGGTTGCGGATCCAGGTGACGGTGTTCCGGCACACCGGGAGGAGGATGAGCGCCATGTTGAACTTGAGCGTCTCGGCGCCGCCCTTGGCGACGCAGACGCAGTAGCCCATGACGTGGAACACGGCGCGGTGCCGGTACTGGATGAACTTGTAGGTGAAGAGGCCCGCGCAGATGGCGAGCCACAGGAGGAGCACCCAGACGCGGCGCCAGTTGTCCTCGAGGAAGTAGGAGGCGCGCCGCCACCACCGCCGGAGCGGGTTGGGCTCCGCCGTCGGCCGGAGGTTCTGGCTCAGCATCTGGCTCAGGTTCCGGCTGTTCGTCGTCCCGATCCTCACCGACTGGCTCGGCGCTTGCAGCAGCAGCATCTCCAGGTTGTACAGCTGCAAAATCATAAAATTATTATCGGCCATTGTTGCCGGCGACATTGACGGTGACGTCGTTTCTGGACCGAAATTGTTTGAGAATTTAGTGAAATTTGACTGAATTTTGAATATATGTACCTCGATGTAGCCGAGGTTGCTGGGGTCGAGCTCCTCCATGATGAGGCGAGCGTACTCCTCGGACTGCTCCTGCACCTTGGACAGCTTGTTGGCCGACGCGCTCAGCGTGATAATCTGGAAGGAAGAACACAATAGTTTTAATTCTAATTCTAATTAATTAGCCAAAAAAAAGGATTGAATCTTTCTACAAAAGAAAACAAGAACTTGATCCAAAAGGGGAGGGAAAAGAAACACGATCTTTCTCTATCAAAATTTGATCCGGTAACAATAATCAATTTAAGAATGCGAGTCTGGTTGGCCATTGCGATCGAGACACGACACGAGGAAAAGAACTTGAATTAGAAGTCACATTAAAAAAAAAGTCAAGCAAGAACTTTGCTGTCCTCAAGAGAGAGCAGGATGTGCAGTTGTGGAGAACTGGTCGATGATGCTGATGTGCATGTGCCAACTAAGAAATTGAGCAGCTTCAAGCTATCCAAGCTACTAATATCTTAACTAGAACAAGAAACAGAGATCGAAACTGATCGAAAACCGCTTGGAATTTCAGAGAAAAATCAGCAAATTTTTCTGTTCTTGGAGGGACAAAAAAGTGGAGTATATTTCAATTACCTCTTTAACCTCCTCTTCTGTGATCCTGCCGTCCGCGTTCTTGTCCACCCTGTCCATTAATTACCAAACAAGACAGTTGATTAATTCAGCCATTGACGTGTTAATTAGTCAAAAATTAACTGTTGGTTTAATGGGTGATTAATTAAATAACTAATGAAGTGTGGTTGCTAATTACTTACATGTCGAAGAAGGTTTGGAGACGGCTGTCGAAGCTGGTGTCGGAGATTTGGTCCCAGAATTCCAGCAGCTCAGCCTTGCTGATGCTGTCGCCGGAGATGTTCCGCCGCCTCGCCAGCGCGTCGAACAGCTCGCCGGCGAACTCCAGCTCCTTCATCCCTGAAGCCAGCCAGAGAGAGTGATTGATTAGTTGATGAGAGGAAGAAGACGACGACGATGGAGAAGGTGTTCGAGATGGTACCGATGCACTGGCCGAACTTGGAGCGGGGGAGGAGGCCGTCCTTGGCGAGGTCGTCGAAGCGCTTCTCGACGGCGGGCCAGCCGGCGCCGCCGTCGGCGCGGCTGATGAACTTGAGGCCCTTGAGGGCGTGGGCGGCGGCGGACTTGGAGCGGTCGAAGCGGGGACCGCCGGCGCCGCCGCCGCCGCCGCGGCGGTTGACGGAGGCGAGGCGGCGGAGCTCCTGCGACACCTGCTTGATCCGCGACGACGCGTTCCGGATCACCGAGTGGCCGAACGACGACGACCGCTTCTCCAGCGTCCGCGCCAGCAGCGTCACGTCCGAGTCCTCGCCGCCGCCGCCCGCCGGCTTCACGCTGTGCACCGCCACCGAGTCGTCGCGCACGTCGAGGGTGATCTCCACGTAGTCCTCCTCGTCGTCGTCGTTGGCGGCGGCGGCGGCGCGCCGCGCCGCCGCCACCCCCGACGGCGCGGACAGCGGCGCCGACACCGACTCCGCGAACCTCGCGCTCTTCCTCATCCCGGACCTCTTGCTCAGTGGCCCGCTGTGCGGCACCAGCCGCTCCCTCTGCGGCGGCGGCGCCTCCGCCCCGGCCTCCACGATGTCCTCTCCTCCGCCGCCGGCGCCATCGGCGGCGCCAGCCCTGGTATGGTGCATGGCGCAACAACAACAAACACCTCAAGCGCGCTCTCCAATTGAACTCCCAAGAAATGAAACCAAGAAACGGCAGCTGCTCCCTCCAATGGCGGTTTCGATTCGTGTGGGTGGAGGAGGAATGGAGGATGGTGGGGTGGGAGAGGGCGTCTGGCGGGTATATATACCGGAGGTGAGGTGGGTGAGGAGGGGTGTGTGGCGTTTACCAGTCGCCATGGTCGCCATGGTCGTCGGCTCAGGCCGCTCGTCGGCTCGTGGGGTAGGTGCGTCGCGTGTGTGCGCGTCTACTGCTCTGCTGCTGCGTTACACTATGCACTACTCGCTCCCTCCTCTGATTCAAGGAATTTTGACACTCTACACTATTGTTTGGCCACTCGTCTTATTAAAAAATTTATATAAATATAAAAAAAATGCTTAAATCACTTTAGATAATAATAAAATAAGTAAAAAATAAATAATAATTCTAAAATTTTTTAATAAGACGAATGATTAAATAGTACAAGTAAAATATTAAAATCCATATTAGGGTAGGAAGGGAGTAGCTGCTGCGCTGCGTTTCGTTTTTTTTCTTTTTTCTTTTTGTTTGGGTGGGAATAAAATTCTGCGGTCAAGCGGCGGCTGACGCGGAAACGAACGACGTTAAATTAATATATTTCTTGGGCTGAATTTGGGCTCGTGTTTTGTTTTATCTATTTACTTGCCATTTTTTCCCTTCGCTTTCGTTTTTTCTGGACTGCTCTGTTTCGGACCACAGAAGAGTACGGGTAGCTCAGGTTTTTGTATTTTGCAGCGTCGTTGTACAGTACAGTGGTGGTATCTCTGGTGTACGTACGTATATACACTTTCCGTATATACGTTTTTATTTTTTTTTTTGGAGGATGCGTTTTTTTTTTTTGTTGTCGAGCGTTTGGCTGCGCGTGCTCCTGTGCAGTAGCATTCAGGACTTTTACGTTTCGGCGTAGAAAAGGGAGGCTCCATTTTGTGCCGTTTAGAAAGTGCAACTATAAGAGTTGTGTGGTTTCAACCTGATATCCCGTCTTCATTCCCCGCTCGCAGTTTCTTCTTAAAAACTATTTAAGAGACAGTACTCTCTTGAAATCTTATTTTTCTAATTTTGTTCCGATTATGATGTAGATTTTATTTTGATTTCCGTCACTATTTTCTTAAACTACTGTACAAATGTATCTCTGGTAAAAACTTTCTTATATATAAAAGTTTCTTTAAAATATCAAATAAATTTATTTCTTCAGTTTGTAATAATTAAAACTCAATTAATTACGCGCTAATGATTTTTTTTTGTTTTAAGTGCATTGTCTTCATATTCATCTTAATTTCTATCTCAAATACTCACTTATTCCCAAATCGACGAAGGATAATTTAAATTACATCAATCAAAACACCATACATAACATTCTCTTACAATGCATGTATATAATGATCAATTTAAAAAATTTTGAATTCTATTATATGATTATCAATTTGGGAAGGAGCTGGGAGTACCACCTAAGAATCATAATTATGACATTTTGGAAATAAAATTATAATCCCAATAAATTTTCAAAGTTAAGGAACCATGTTTTCTTCTTCTAGAGCCACATTGAACGTACAAGGACGCGCTGGTAACTCTGAAATTTCAGAAGTCGTTCCGTTCAAAAACTGTAGACATAGAGACATTTTTTGCATGTAGAGAGAGAAATTTAATTAACTTATCATTTGTAAGGCTGTCAGATAAATTGAGCCACCATCGATCATAATCAAACACATACTCGTGAGAGAAAAAAAGGATATTAAGTTTCGTTAATGTCCTTAATTATACACTACGATGTTCCTCGAGCAAAATTAATTTGGAAACGGCACTGGGATATGGATGTTCTCATTACCAGGTCAATCCATTCGATCGAGGAGAGTAATTGCATTCTTACCTGCATTGTACGACTTCCCGTGTGTGGGGGCATTCACTCATTCAGTACTGTCCAGAGGAGTATACTAGTAGCAGTACAAGAATCACCGAACCCGCGTTTTTTATTCTCTTTGAGCACGGACTAAAAATCTTGAGGAGAACAGTACAACGTTTCCCATCACCACTATAAAAATCCCCGTACGTATCGTTCCATAGGTGTAGGTTCATTTAAAATCGAGTAGGTGTAGGTTCATTTAAAATCAGCATCTATAAGCTTTTCCTTATCTTTACGTGATAAAAAAAATACTTTCTCCGTTTCAGAATGTAAGACTTTCTAGCATTGCCCACATTCATATAGAGTCTCACATTCTGAAACGGAGGGAGTAGAACCGTTACTTACAAAGGATTATATGTGCCGGTTCAATAGAAAAAACCGGCATTAATATTATAGGTGTCTCCATCTCAAACATAACCACTTTTCTCCATGTATTATCGTAATATTAGACGTACATGCATGCATATATTATCTATCACCATTTTCTCCTCTAAATTCGTGTTGTTATAAATCCTCTATCATCAAACCCCCAATCACATTACTTGCAGGTATCGAGGTGATTAAATTCTTTGTTGGCTTTTCCGTTAGTGATGCTTTGTGCATGCCTTATATTTTAAAATAAGGGAGTAAAAAATGAATTATTTGTTTCACACTTCAAAAACTATATTTTCTTAAAAGAAATTCTTTTACTTATTACTTTTGGATCACTTTGTAAAGCTATTTATTTATTAAGTATAATTTTCAAAATATATAATTTCTAGTTATAATTAAATAAATAATTCGTATTAACAATCCACTCAATAATATGTTACAAATACATTGAAATTTCAATCGATCCCAGGCAAAACTGACTTGTAGTATTAACCTATACAATAAAAACAACGGAGTATTTTTTTTATCTTTACGCATACAATCTGAAAATAAAGAATGGCTCGGTTTGGTAAGGGGCACCTATAATATACTATAAGTACAGTTTTTTAATTAACTGGTATCTATAATATATTAGAGGTTCTGTTTCTTTTAATGACGTAGTGAAAAATTAGACAAAATGAAGTTTTAGTCTAAATTTCTGCTATATATAAATTGCATTTTGATATGGACTATTCTTCCTGGTACATATTTGGTAATGGCATTTTTTTTTACAATTTTTATCATTTTAGTTTTGTACTTAGATTTTATGATATTTTTTGTTTTACTTTGTGGATCATGATGTAATAGAATCGTTGTTTTTAGTTTTTCCCCAAAATTTTGAATTATTTCCAAACTGACTCATCTTCCTGTTCTTTTTATTTTTTAAGCCTATTTTCATATATTTTGTGGATAATTGTCTGCAAATCAAATTGTTGAGATTTCATTTTATATATTCTCGATTTTATTAAATCTCATATCATTTTTTTTGCATGTACTCTCGTGTTAATGTGTTTTTTAATCCAAAATTTTGATATTTTTAAACAATATATATATATATGTATAGACTCTTGGAGTTGTATTTTGGTTTTAATTTTTTTTTTTCGCCGGGTGTGGGCGGGAAAGACAAGCCCCGATCAAACTTTATTAATATAGGAATAAGTGTTAAATATTACAACAAACATGATTGCGTGTTGTGTGTATTTTGATATTTTTCATCCATATAGACTCCACTATTTCTAAAGATTTCATCGGTCAAAAGCTTACCAGCAGAGTGTGGAACCATACCACATAGTCCATGTACGTCTCCTGTACGTATCCTCAACCAAGCACATACATACACGTACGTACAACACATATACGTACGTACGTACAATAGTCAATATATAGTTTCCATGCATATACGCCTCGTCGTACGGATCATGTTAGAATATTATCTCTACACAATGGCATGCTCTTTCCTTGTATACCCGGCCGGACGTACTCCTCATTTTCAATAGCGATTCTCTTGTAGTATAAGGGTAATTAAGGAGGTACCGTGGCTACAAGTGCCATGTTAATAATATAACGTATTCCCTCCGTTTCATCATATTTTAAAGTCGTTTGACCAAAATTATTTAGGTTTGATCAAAATTAAAAAAAAACTAGCAATATCCATAATACCAAATTAGTTTCATTATATTTAACATTAAATAAATTTTGGTTCAATGTTTGTTTAATATTAAAAATGTTACTATATTTCTTTAAAAACTTGGTCAAACTTAAAGAATTTTTACTAAAAAAAAGTTAAATAACTTGTAATATCAAATGGAGGAAGTACTGTATTACGAACCAAGCATAGTTTAACTGGTTAAGTTAAATTTCTTATGATGAAACCTATCCACCTAGGTTAATGTTGCGAACTGAACGTACCTTAACTGGTTGGATTTCTTGTGGTGAAACCTATACTCGTATTTTTTTAGTGGTATTTGACATACCGTAATGAGGCGTCTATGATGAGTTCATCAATATCAAGGTACCAAGACCTAGTATTTGGAGATGCTCATAGGAATATGGCATATGTTTATAGAGATTAGTGTACACATGTGTATACGATTGTCTGTGAGATTTGCTATGTTTTAAAAAATAATATACTATCTGTTGAGTCAATCTATCCGTGGTTAATTGGATCTATGCCATTATAATTTTGTCGAATTGTAAATATTACTACTATTTACGAAATTGGCTAACTGTTATTAGTATTTTGTAAGAATTTAAACCATGCTATTATATTCGTGATAGTTGGACCAGTTTTTTACAAACCGTATTTTCAAATATACCAAAATACCTCCAGCCGGATGATGAGTGGGACCCATCTGTTAGACCTACCTTTAACCTCAAGCATTTTATCATGTGTGTGGTATAGGCAAGTGATGGCGGGGTCGGTGGCAGGCAAGTTATGGCGGCCCGATCGACATTGGAGCTTGCCGGTGGCTACTACAACCGGCGGGAGACTAAATCTAGCTATTGCAACCGGCCTCTTCGATCGAGCTCCTGCCCCTCCGCCAGCCTAGGCCGAGTTTAGTTCTAAAGTTTGAACCTCTAGAAACATCACAACATCGAACTTTTTTACACACACAAACTTTCAATTTTTCCATCACACATCATTTTAATTTTAATCGAACTTTTAATTTTAAGGTGAAACTAAACACACCCCTACTCAAAGCGCGTGTGGAATTAAGTTCGTTGTGGCCGACGGCTGGGCAGGAGCTCAACAAAATCCTGACCCGCCACTGGCCTCCTCAAGCTCCTAGCGGGCGGCCCAATCATTGTAAACTGATCTTGATTCAGGCCGAGTTTAGTTCCAGAATTTTTCTTCAAACTTTGAACTTTTCCATCACATCAAAGCTTTCCTACACATAAACTTCCAACTTTTCTATCATATCGTTCCGATTTCAGCCAAACTTTCAATTTTAGCGTGAACTAAACACACCCTGAGCTCTTGCTTCGTCAAGCTCCTGTCCCGCTGCTGGCCACAACGAACTTCCACGTGCGCTGGTCGCCGCTTCATGAGCTCCCGTGCACCGGTGCACGCACGCCTTGGCCTCATCCTGCTCCCAACAAGCAGTTGGCCTTGCCGAACTAGAGGAAGGGTTGAGGTTAAAAGATGTGTCGACCCAGTCCCACTAATATTATCCTATATGAGTTAGGGATAATATTGGTTTATAAAAAATACGATATGCAAAAAAAATGATCTAATCGTGTCCAAGACATAAATAATGCCACGGTTTAAATTTAAGAAAAAAGTAAATAGCACTTAGCCGATTTTATAAATAGCAGTGATGTTTTTATAATTGGATAAAGTTACAATGGATGGTTCACATTAACCCATGCATCTATCTATGTGAGCAGACCGATCACATGCTCTACTCGTAGACAAGCTGCAGCTGCTGACTTGCTACCAGTACAATTTACCGTACTACTATGTAGTTACTCTCTCTATAAAAAAAACCAATCTAGATTAAGATACTATCTCTTCTACTCTCCGTCACAAAGTATAATAAATTTGAATAGATAAAGACATATCCAAATTTATTCGTACCAGAAAACATTATATTATATCATGATTTTTTATGAGACGGAGGGAGTAGTATTTAGCACTAGTACCCGTGAATTCGTAGCTTCGCCGCCGTTCTAGCTAGGAATTGAATTGAAGTTGGAGTCAGGATGTGCACTTTGATGCTATTTTTAACCATACTATTTTTTTTAGCAAAGTTACCATAAAAAATATCTACGTTTAGTTTGTTGTCAAATTTGATCAATATATAGAAATCCTATCAAAATTTTAGTAATATTACTATCTTGTCAAAATTTTAGTATTACCAAAACTTGATAAGATTTATTTTATCTCCAATCTAAACATGCCCGAGATATTGTGTCGGGTTGGGGTTGGGCACCAAATGGAATCCGGTCACCACATCTCGCGGTTGCACGCATGCATGGTGCGCTGCCACCGAATGGCAGATATGGGATATTTTGGGATGAAACGAGACGAGACGATCGAGGGTTCGGGATATCTCGTGGTAACGTACGTGCATGTGGTGAACAGAAAAATTCAGGCTGATGAAACCAGGAGATAAATATGTGCACTAGCATGTAGTACTACCAGCAGGGGTCACGGGTTCCAAAAGAAACTGGGATATGATTGGTGAGTTTGGACTCGTTTGTCTGAGGAACACAAGTCTGCCTTTGTTACTTCCATCGTCTCTAAATATAACTATTTTAGTATTTTAAATTTTCAAAATAGTACTCACTTCGTCTCAGAGTATAGCAACCTGCATCGGATAAGACGTATCGTACAAGTATGAATCTGGATTCATAGTACTAGAATATATCTTATTCAGTCTTATGTTGATATACTGTGAGACGAAAAGAGTAGATATTTCGATGATATTGTTTTGATGCACACGAAATTCAAGCATTTTTTAACTGATCAGTTATAGGAGAAGAAGAATGCAAGTAATTTGAAATCTGATCGATGAAATAATTGAATGAGAGTCATTTCGCTTAATTTTATTCTTTGCTTAAAATTATAGAATACTTATATTTATAAACGAAGAAAGTAAGTGTTAAGAAAATATGGAGCGTATGTATTACACAATCTGTTTTTTTTTATGGAATTGCACAAGTATATGGAGTAGGAAGGATAAATGCTTTCACTTCGATTCATCACGTCGAAAGAGAGTGCAATGAAACAGTACTGCATCAGTTAGAACGAGGCATTGTGTGGTCTGACATGAGCATGTTCCCATCTGCGTTCAAGATCTTGTTCACTAGTCTCAAATATCATAATAACTATATTATTTGTAACTATGAATAAGGCACCCTTCTTTCTCGCAAAAAAAAAAACTCCCATTACATTTCCTTATCAAAAAAAGCTTAGTTCGGCCCATGGAAAAACCTTTTTAGTTAGTTTTCAAAAGTACCTTTTGCAGATTATATGTGTTTTATTGACTCTAACGATATTCATTAAGTTATAAATACCCCATGTGCTAGTGGAAATTGTTCCACAAAATTTGAAAGCTGTCTACTAAATTCTAAAATCAAAACTTATTTAATCCTCCCGGACAGCTGAAATTACATTTGAATTTTTAACATTTATAATTTACTAGAAAAAATACCCGTGCGTTGTAACAGATAAATGCTATTTTAATTTTATTATTGTTATACAGTTTAGCTACGGTAAAATCCACCGTAGGGATTTGCATGAATATTTTTTCAGAAAGTCATGAGCTGCAATTAAGAGTCCGTATTTCATCATAAGTTAGCATGCGAGTTTTTTTCAAAAGATTTCTTATACAACTCCTTTTATACTTCTAAAAAGAAACAAGCTTAAAATCCAACTTATGGATATGTATTTCCAAAAACGAGCAAACTTAACAACCGAATCAAATATTGATGACGTACCAAAACACCAGAAAAACATTTTCAATTTTTATAATACTTGAGACTAATAAAAATCTAAAAATGAATTTCTGTTGCATATTGAATCTAAATAAATGAGAAAATTCATAAATAAAGTTATTTCAAGCATAAAAATATTTACTTTCATATAAGGTAGAATTATTTTCTGTAGGCCAATTATTCTTATATAGCTTGAAAAATAATTTAGGTTGTACACACCGTGTAGAGTAAGTGATACTCATAATATTTTAACAATTTTCTGATTTCTCTATAATTTTTGAAAATTGAAAAGTTTTTTCAGTCTCGAGTCACAATGTCTCACGCTACCCAAAACCACTTTGAATCTGGTCAAGGATGGAAAGTGAATGGTATGGAATAATGTTTAAACATTGTTCTGTGGAATAAAGTTTAAAGATGAATTCTAGATTTTTAATGAAAGTTCATAAATGGATAATTTAGCAAAAGAGGGGAAGAAGGGAAGAAAGTCCAAACCGAGTTACTCCCTCTGTCCCTAAATATTGTCCAAAAATATTTGACGCTGTTGACTTTTTTAAGCATGTTTGACCATTCGTCTTATTCAAAAATTTTAAGTAATTATTAATTTTCTTTTTTTATCATTTGATTTATTGTTAAATATATTTTTATGTATACATATAGTTTTACATATTTCACAGAAGTTTTTGAATAAAACGAATGGTCAAACATGTTTAAAAAAGTCAACGGCATCAAATATATGAGGAATATTACATTACGTCGCCTGCAGGAATCGATGACGTTTCGCTAGCGAAGACACGGTCCGAGCCGGTCTGCTTCAGAGAAGTTGAGATCGATCGTGTTCCCAGCTGCTGTACACACCTGCTAGTGCTACTGGAAGCTCTGTTCTTGTCGTCTCTATCTAGCTAGTCAAAAAGTTTGCCAAAAAACTTAACAGATCGATCGATCTATGCATCTGCAAATTGAGTGCACATCGCTGTAGCTAGCCGTGAGATCGATCGATCGATCATGAACATGCCAAGTCTCAACGTACGACGACTCTCGAACGTACGCGTGCTGACCGCGTTGCCACCTAGCAGAAAGGTGAGCACCATGGGCAGAGGTCGCTCTCACACTACTGATGGAGCAGCAGCCTCGATCGGCGGCGTCGATGGCGGCGGCGAAGGCCATCCAACTGCTTGATCACACAAGAAAGGGGGTGAGATCGCCGTCGTCCTCCTCTCATCCGGCCAGCTTTAGCTGCCTTCGATCGGTTTGGTTGGGGAGAGGCGGTGTGCGCGCCATGATTGGCGCCTTTATTTCCCGGCGATGGCTACTGCAGATTTCGCGCGCCTTTAACGGATGTGTTACAGATATTATTCTATTTGAAAGGCGATCAAAATGGGGGCGCGTGTTAGGGTTTGGTGTGAGCGCTTTGCCTTTTCTTTCTTTCTTTTTCTTCGATTACATGGTATACGCATACATACTTAGTAGCACACACTCACACAAATATACATGGTTTGAAATTTTGGCACCCACCAGTAAGGTCAAAATCTCTCCGAAATTTTCAGGTTTTTGCCAAACATTTGTAAATTTGGTCAAAATATGTAAAAATTCAAAAAAAAATTGGCCACAAAATTCCAAATTACCAAAATTTCGGTTCTTTCGGTCCCCATCGGCAAAAACACAAGTTCCGAAATTGCAAACCCTGCAAATACACCCTCCAACATTATGCTGTAAGAGACAGAAACCAACGACGCATCTTTTATCTCATTAAAAATATCTGATTGAAAATCCACATATATATGTTTAATATTCGTGAGCACTGTAATTTGAAAGCCATGTACTCACGACTCTACTACCGTATTACCGTATCACTGGTGTTTCCATAGTGCTTTGCCTTTTCTGTTCGCCGGATGGATGGATGGATTGTCCAGCACATATTGGCATTTGGCTAGGGTGAATAGTCGTTCGCGTGAGCACACTATCTTTCTCTTTGGTAACTTTTGGACATAAGACATTTGACTATTCGTATTTTAACATTCTTATTATTAAAGTTCCCTTATGTGCGACTTATATTTTGTATACAATTACATTCTGTATTTTTAACAAGATAAATAGTCAAACAATTAATATTCAAAAGTCAAGCATTAATATTTTCAAAATAAAGAGAGCGATTTATTGCGTGTTAATATCAAGGTTTTAAATCTCTGGCTATAGATGTTTGAGAAGAGTTCTAACTATTTGCTTCTATGTACAATTTAGTCGTTATAGCTTCATTTAGCCCGCTATAGCTGTTTGAGAAAGATCAACTCTAAATGTCATAGGCTCTTAGCCCACTATTTAAAACATTGGTTAATATACGCTTAACGTACATATAACCAGTGGTAAATATGCTGGCATCATAATTAATTATGTGTGTAAATTAACGTGAGTATCAGAAATTTAAATTCTCACGATCGAGACTTGAGAGAGCTTACTCATATTCTACGTTCTGTCACACCAATGATACTTCCTTATTTCTGTCTATTCCTTTTACTAGCCAAATACCCATATGTTGCAACGGATTATTCAAAATAGAAAAAGAATATCGCATATACGTCCTTGTTGAAAAAAAAAAAAGCTTCTACTTGATTCAAACAAGACTTTTTGTCTGAAAAAGCAAAAAGAAAAATGCCATTGCTAGATTTTTTTTTTGTACAATTCGATGATTGTATATATGTGTTAACGATATCCCATTTTCATATGATTATAAAATATGTGCTTGTCAATAAATTGTGTTGTCTATCTCATTTTAAACTGCAATAAAAACCTAAAAAGTTTGTAAGTTTTTTACATCATGATGGCAAGAATATTAAAGAACCGTATTGTAGCAGGAGCAGCTAATGACTCTATACCAGTACATGATAAAGCTGACTTAGCACTCACAAGTTATATCGATACTATGGTCCACATGTCAGTGGTGGTGGTGGTACCACCACCACTACTTTTCAGAAGTAGTATAGAAAAACATTTTTTTTACTAGCGCTTCCATTGAGGGTTGTTCTTTTTTCTCTTCTCGAGACAATTTTCGCATCTACGAAGTTCTGGAAATTCATGTTTCTTCGAAAATATGTCATCCTTTTCTGCTTCAAACATTGCTGCAACCATATGCGCGCCAAAATTCTTCTAGTCTAGATGGTGTGGTCAAAATTGAGTTTCTTTTTATGGTGATGTAATACGGTCCATATCAATTGAATTTATTATTTTCATTATCCGGAAAAAAATCAACTGTATATATAAGTTGATTTTGGAGTGTTGAAAATATCAAGACCTAGAATTAGACTGTGCCGGATGGACTATCTTTCCAATCCTGCAGGGTGTAAGATGACAAACAGATACATCCAGTTCATTAAATTGAAATTTAGTTCTCTGAACCAAATTGAATATTGCCACTATCATGAGGTACCCTAAAAGGGCCGTAATGGCACCGGTAAAGCGACTTTTTTTTCCTCTTGTTAGACCAATTTTCTTCCCAATTAAATCACACAAGGAACTTTTTTTTTCTGGACACATGCATGAAAATAGCTGTCTTCAGCTGAAGAGTTTGAAAAAAAAAATCAATCTTATCGGCTGAAGGAAATGTTGGTTGAGAGGAAAAAAAAACTCAACCAATTTTGCTCTAGAATGTATTCTTTTAAAACTTATCCCTTCCATCAGTTTGTTGATAGTATCAGAATTGAATGTTGTTTTTAAAATTTTCATTACCTTGATTTGATTATTTATAAATTATGCATGGGTAGGTGGCGGAACTTATGGTCATAGGGCTCTTAACATAATTTTTTTGGTTATGAAACTGGATTTCTACCCATACTCTTCTGGATAATTAAATTCTATGCAGCAGTACTCTTCTTAAAGAAAAGAAGATCAGGAGAATCCCATTTATTGAAAATATCGAGGATGTCGGAATCGAATGATGCACGAACAGTAGACTTGGGAGTTGGAACCATATACCATTCCCAAATCTTTAATACGAGTAGTATATAAAATTAGCAATCTTTTTCATGTGTCCTACGGTCAGATAACTCTTCAGATATTTTCCAAGCAAGAGAAGATCTGAGTCATCTGACTAGTGGAGTAGTAACAAACACTGTAGTGATGCTTGCCATCGGAATATTTTTTACATCATATTAATTACTCCCAAATTCAGGTCAAAACTTGCAATGTTTTCTCACTGTCAAGATCGTATAACCGTAAGCATGGGCAACTTAATCAATACTATAGTGAGAGTGAATTGCTTAACTGCTATTCATTCCATTCACAAATAATTATTAGTTTTGACATCAAGTAAATAAACTTTGATTATTTTTAGCGACATCAAACTATTATAGCGAGTATATTTGAATGTAAAAAGTATTAGTTAACTACTTATAATTACAAATATAATGATTCAACTTTTATGCTAAATAGTTAGATTATTTAAAAAATATATTTGTAGTCAAAGTAGGATAACTTAAAATTAAACTACACATTTACCCGTGAACTGAAGGAGCTGAGGGAGTACTTATTATACTACTTATCCCATATACACGGAAAACAAAACGGTGGATTACTGCATGAAAACTTAAAATTTTTTAAAGCAACTTTTTTTAGAAAAAGTTTAAAAAAAATATCGTTTAACAGTTTGAGAAGCGCAACAGTCTTACTCTGCTTATGCTGTCACCTTCTCTGTTTTAACTGAACAGCCCTGCTTGATCAGCAAACTCCCCTGAGGTCAAACATCTGACAGGGTCTTTGCCTGTCAGCTAGGACAGTCATCTCAGGCATATTACATGCATGCATGTTGGATCTTGTCAAATTGTTTGACCTAATCTAATCCAATCTAATCTGCATCAACATCTGATCAGCAGCAAGAAAGTTCATGGAAGCTAGCTGTGTCCCTGCTGCTAAATACTCTTCTCAGTATCCCACTATATCAGCATGAATTCATGCATGCAGTTTCAGGTTTGGTCCATTCCAAAACTTAGTTGCTGCTTCCATGCAGGCATGTTTCCACACGTGTTTAATTTAACTGTGGAGTTTGGACTTGATTTGAAGTTTCTCAATCTGCACGAGCTTGAATTCAACAACTAGTACGAAATATAGAAGGACCTTGCAAGTGGCATGAAGAATAAAAGAGAAGCTTCTTGAGAAAATACTTGTCAAGAAACGTTAGTAATGCTTGTATTATTAGTGCTTTAAAAAATTGCAATTTGGCAACTAATCCTTGTTTTCTTCTTAAGCTTCACAGGGAAGTACTAGTAGAACTATAGGTACTCAAATAGTAGTGAAAGGTAATCCATTAGGGAAAATATATAGTTTTTTTCAAGGAGCCCATTGAAACGTACGCCTCCCCTGGTTTCTGACCATTGGGAATTCTATGGAAATGAAATGACTCACCTACCATGAATCTGGCAAAATTTCTTGGTCATAAATATAGTTTGATGCTATTTTTTGGAGATGGGTTTATAGTTATATACTTTGATGATGTACTGATCGTACAAGAGCTGATATAATATTAACACTATTTGTTTTAAAAAAATAGACATTAGCAAAATCTTAATCATGGTGCTTAAGTACTATTGTTTGACTAGGTATCTATGCTATTCAACGACCAAAACATCACCTCCATTTGATTCTTTCTTGATAGATGGAAAAGTTCATAAAGGAATTAGGCCCTTCAAACTTGCAAAAATTCTATCACATCAAATATTTAGACACATGCATAGAACATTAAATGTGAATGAAAAAAAAACCAATTGTACAGTTTGCATGTAAATTACGAGACAAATCTTTTGAGTCTAATTACGCCATGATTTGACAATGTGATGCTACAGTAAACATTTGTTAATAACAAATTAATTAGGCTTAATAAATTCGTCTCGCAGTTTACATGCAGAATCTGTAATTTGTTTTGTTATTAGTCTACGTTTAATACTTCAAATGTGTATCTGTATAGTAGAAAAAATTTTGGCACACGAACTAAACACGACCTTATTTCAAGTTGGTTGCATTTATACATCAGCAACCAACTTTAACAAATAAAAGCAGCAGGAGAATGGAAAGAAAAATAAAATGTTAAAGTCTTAAAGACATCAGCAAACACTTGGTCATAGGACTTGAACCACAGGGACCTAGATTCTTTGGATATTATAGTAGTAGTACACACGTCATACATTAATTTGACATACTAAAGTTCCATTTGAAATGGAAGAATCAATTATTCCACCCCAAAACAAAAGGATTCAGTTTATTGGAGAGCTAGCCTGTCGATCTGTCCATTGGTTGGATTAGCAAATAAAAGCAACAAAAGGAAATGTTTTCTAAAACTCAGTAGCTACATTATCTAGATGATATAGTACACACGTCATGCAATATATATTAATTATGGGCTACATTATCTAAATTTTTTTTGTGGGGGTTCATAATTCGGCATTTCGCTCTTATTGAGGCCTAATTTTCAAATGAGAATTCCTCATAAACATTACTAGTCTAATTTCGCGCTTAATTTTCACAAGAAAAGATCAGAAAGAATTAATTGGTCGTAATGTGTCAAAGCCAGAGACAGTAGCAGCCCGGAAATGGACAAGTTGATCTATGGGCATTTGGATAACCACACATGTAATGCAGCGTATGTGATGTATTTAAACTAGAATTGACAAAAGCAATTGGGCTTTTCCTATCGATGGATCGATCACTTGATCCCTATCAAGTAACAGTTCCAGTTGACAAAATAAATTGCGTGCCTGTTTTGAATTAGGCCGTGTTTAGTTCCCTCCTATTCCCAATTTTCCATCACATCATATCATATCAAAAACTTTCCTATACACATAAATTTTCAACTTTTTTTTCAAACTCCCAACTTTCTTTAAACTTCTAACTTTTTTCAGGAACTAAACACACCCTTAATAGTGAAACTGGTGAGAAAAACAATTTAATTAATTAAAGCTATCTGTCCTAGCTAGCTAGCTAGGCATGCAATTGCCAAGGGATATATATTTGCATGTAGTTGTCGACATGTCCACGTTAGAGACGGTTAGAATTAACGATAGATGTTTATCTGACATGGATAATAATCTCTGAATTTAGCTAGGCCAATCTCGATCGTAATTAACTGTCCTACTGTAGCATATCTGGATATGTACAATATATCGTACTGTGATGTGTGTTCTCATGTTATGTAATTAATTATGTGATGGCCATGGCAAAGCTATTTATATGCCAAACTATCACTACTATACAAACGATTTTTCTGTAAAAGGAGCTATTTAAATTACAGACGGACGCGGACCATAACTGGTTGCGTCTGCAAAAAATCATCCTCCTATTTATATGTGCGAACCCTTAAGAGGACTGCACGCGAAAAAAATCGATTTTTGCAGACGGGCCTATTAAGGGTCCGCACACAAAAATAAGGCTAGTTTTGTAGGTGGACCCCTCTTAAGGGGCCGCACACGAAAATTGATTTTCACATGCGGGACTCTTAAGAGGCCCGCACGTGAAAATACTCTCCCTCCTCAGACATCTTTTCCCTCTCAACCACTTCAAAAATTTCATCTTATCCTCTCTCTCCATCTCTCTTACCTCCTCATGCTTATTCTCATTTCTCCCTGTCACTCACTCTCTCGTCTCTCATCTTTCATTCACGGGCGGCGGCAGCGCGGCCTCGTGCTTCCCCGGCGGTGGGCGGCGGTAGCCCGGCCTCACCCTCCCCGGCTGCGGCGCCCCTCGCCCGCCTGGATCTGGAGGCGGCGCCCCTCTCCCGCCTAGATCCTGCTGTGGGTGGCGGCAACGTGACTGGGAGCGATGGCGGGCTCGGGAGCCAGCCGCGGCGAAGGCGGGCTCAAGAGCGGCGGAGTCGGGCTCAAGAGCGACGGTGGCTTGGAAGGCGGCAACGTCGACGACGACGACGACGGCAATGATGACCACGAGGAGCACGGCATAAGCACCCGCACGAAAAAAATCGGATTTTTACATACCCTACGGTGCAGACAGATAAGAGATCCGCAAGCGAAAACCCCTTTTCGACCGCACGGAAAAATCGTTTTTTAGTACTGTATATTAACATTATAGCTTTGTTCAATGAACAGAATATAATCAATCCAATTTACTTTCACCTTTAAATTTTAATATAAACCAGGATATGTTTGTTTTGTATTAAAAAATCAAGCTAATTTACCTATAATTTTGTGATAAGATCACTTTTAGTTTACTGAGGTTTTATATTAATGTTTCTATATGTTACTTATTATGCGGTTGCCAGTTAGTAATAAATTTTAAATCAATTAATATTGTTATATGTTGTTTTTCGCCATTGATGTGATGCAAATGATGAAGCACATATTAAGACAATTTTTCTTGTGTTTTTTTTTCTGGTAGTAGAATTATAATCTTTTTTTTTTCTCATATCTAGTGGACCTTGTCAATTTGTATTACTACCTCACTCAACTATAGATAATAGAATTAAGGAGGTTAATTGTTCCTACTGGTAGGAGAAATCATAAACTAGTGGCATAGATCATATTTATTGGCAATAACACTGGTAGTAAAATACTACTCCTCCGTTTCATATTATAAGTCGCTTTTATTTTTTTCTAGTCAAACTTCTTTAGTTTTAACCAAATTTATAGAAAAATTAGCAACATCTACCTAACCAATTAAATTAGTATGATTAAATATAACATTAAATATATATTGAAATTATATTTATTTTGTGTTGAAAATATTACTATATTTTTCTGTAAAATTGGTCAAACTAAAAAATATTACTATATTTTATACTAATATAAAATATAGATGGAGTAACAGTAACGGGCGCGCGCCATAAAGGACACGTTAAAAATTATCTGGAGTACAGCTTTTCACTCTATATTGTTCATTTGTTTTGACAAAACTTGAATTTGTTAAGTGGACTTATTGTTATATATGCTGGAGGTGTACGTACGTACGTACCAAATTAAAACTAGCCGCATGCATGTACAATTATTGTACTAGCTAGCCATCCAATTATTTCAAGAGACAGGTGATACTTTCTCTTGTCAACTTTCGAAGAAAAAAAAGTAATCGAGCTGTCCAATTATTGTGTATAACGAGCCAGTACAACGACATCTAAAACACGCATTAGTAGCTGCAACAATATAATTAACAGCAGCAACGATGACGACGGCATACAAGAATTCATGAAATCTTATAGGTAGATAATATATAGTTGCCTACTTAACAAAAGAACATATATGGCTTATACTAAATCTCACAATTTAAATTAGACGCATGCATGATATTAGTATATTACAATATAATTGACATTTTGGATATCAAATTAACAGCAAATATTGTACGTTCTTCCTTGAGCCATCCTCGATCTCCCTTGCGTGTAAGCATGGTGGTGCATATTGCCACAAAGCCGTCGACATCGGAATTGCGAGGAAAATTTGTATCGACTTTATCCATGTCAAAGAGAAAGTTGGTCAAAAACATGTAGATTTGGAGTGTTGCGCCAGTCTTCAAACTGGATGATTTGTATATATATGTATGGCCTCATGTTAAATCTAGAAAAGGTTAATCACGGTTAGTTAATTAATTGCCTTAATTAATATTTAAAGTATGTATTGAACGATTGATGGATTCCTGGATTGGTATGCTACGACTCCTGACTTGTTTTCTTTCATAAAGAAAAAATAAAAGTAGCTTGCTACTCAACGGAAACCGAATATGTTGACCTCCAACAGGCAAAGATTAGCTATACCTATATATATATATATAGTCAAGTAGTAAGAATCAAGCACGTCGAATAATAATTGTTGTGTATAAAAATGGTTATTTATTTTTAATAGACGGATCTATCGAATATTAATTAGTTGCTGCTAATGGAGCTATGATATATCATACAATTAATTCATGCATGAGTTTACTTTCAGTCCACAAATCAATCGGTGATGGTCGTTTCCCAATTTATATATGCATATATATATATATATATATATATATATATATATATATATATATATATATATATATATATATATATATATATATATATATATATATATATATATATATATATACACGAATCAAGGAATCAAAGTTCAGAATTCGTTTAATGTCGTCGTACCAGAACGACGACTCATATTAATTCCAACTCAACTATGGGAATCGAACCGTGAATTTCGGTGCGACAGCAACGAGCTTCATGTTGCGATGATCTCATTATCACTGGTACGATAACGATTTTTCCTTGCAGCCGAAAGCGATTTTCACGTGTGGATCTTCCACCCGTCTGAAACAAAGTGTCTGAGAAAATCCAATTTTTTTCGTGCAGTTGACGCACCCGCACACAAAAATCACGTGCACGAGAAAATAAAAAATAAAAAAAAAGAAAATCAAAAGACGCCCTGGAAGGCTGAAACCCTAATCCAACTGCCGCCGCCGTTGCCAGCCAGCACGAGGCCCGCCGCCATCATCCCTGCAGTCGCCCGCGACGGATCCAAACGCCCGAGGCTGGGAGACCACTGCTGCCACCGCCATCGTCATCGCCGCCCTGCCTGAGGCCCGCGCCATCGTCCCCACGGTTGCCGGCGACGGATCCGCCCTTCCCGCGGCGCGGTGACCGGTGACGGATCCGCCCTTCCCGCAGTGGCAGGCGACGGACCTGCCCTCCCCGCGGTGGCCGGTGACAGATCCGCCCTCCCCACGGTGGCAGACGACGGATCCGCTCCGCCGCCACCACCCTAGCCGATGCCGCCACCACTCTCACCGATGCCGCCGCCACCGCCGCCCTAGCCGAGACTGCCGCCATCGCCGGGAGTGGGTAGAGGGGGAGAGGGAGGAGGGAGAGGGCTGGAGAGTGAGAGGGAGATGGGAGGAGTAGGAGGAGAGATGGGAGGATGAGAGGGAGAGGGAGAGGGAGTGGGAGTGGCCGAGTGGGAGGATGGGAGGAGATCTAGTGGCACCGGGAGCTAAAAAGGTGGGTGGGCTATTTTTGCATGTTGATCACTTAACAGGTCCGCACGCGAAAATAGATCTGTTAAGAGGCTCGTCTGCGAAAATTGATTTTTCTGTGTGGTCATTTTAAAGAGCCGCATGTGAAAATAGAGCACGATTTTTGCAGATGTGACCAATTATAGTTCGTCTGCAATCTAATGTGAGTCCCGTACAGGAAAATCATTTTTGTACTAGTGTGTGATCTAAACAAATTAAATATCATCATGATCAATCTATCCTTAATTTACTTAATGTAGTCACTAATACTTGGCTTTGAGTTTTTAGATTGAATACACAAAAGTTCGTCTAGTCATTATTATATTACAACGGAATAAAAACAAACCTACATGTGCTTAGTCTCTTGAGGGCTCCAAATTTTGCACATGGTACTCTGAGAAGAAAAAGATCTTCATTTTTTTTTACTGTGGTTTTGGTTAAAGTTGTAACGGTATATAATGGCTCGAAATATATATTAGAGCTGTTACATTTGTATGAGAAATGTTCTTATTTATATCTATGTAAATCGAACATTTCAAGAAACTCGAGTTATTCAGAAAAATAAACAGTGCATATGTTTGGCCTTCCATCCAAATGGACCAAATCATGACGGTTTAGACTAAAAGAAGAGTTACACAATTTATAATATACTAATTGTTTTTTTTAAAAAAATTGCAGCTGAATTATAAGAAATCATAAGAGTAGCTAGGTTGATGGGTACAGCTTAATATTTTTTACTATTCAATTTCAGAATTATTACAACTTTCATTTATTAATATTGAATTTAAAAAATATCCATACCTCTATTAATTGAAAAAGAAATAATAGTTAATTAACAAATACAACAATCCATCTACCGGGACTCCATGCATGCCCTTTTATCATGTACTTCATTGGATTATTGTAACCGATTATTTTCCCCTCATCTATAAAAATAGTATGTTTTCTCATAAAATATTTCGGGTCCCTTGTTCTAAACTATTTGTTTAGTTTATTTATTCATGTATTTAGTTTATTCTTATAATCGTGTAGATAATCTATTACAATAATGTAGTTAATAATCTGTTTTAAAGCGTCCTGAATTGTAGTGGTTTATAACATCTAGAAGAAGCATGCACGTCATCTGTTATTCTCTGTAGCTCATATTTATAATATGCAAAGCTATAGATAACTACACAAATTAAGGTCAATTGAGATGACTTATTGGTGTGTCGTCCCCTACAAGGATCTTCATCTCTAGCTAAACCTTGCGTGTGAAAAAGCTTGACTAGCCATCGAGCTTAATTTCATTAATCAACTAGCTAGGGCTGACTAATGAGATGATTGATTATCCATCCATCCTAAAATGTGATTTTAGATGATGTAATATGACACATCCTAGTAGTACTATGAATCTGTACAGGAGTCTGTCCAGATTCATTAAGTACTAAGCCGTGTTCCTGTCCAAATTTATAGGACTAGTACATGTTACATCCACCTAAAATATATCTATTATATTTTGGTACGGAGGGAGTATATACATGAAAATGAGCCTGTCACTTCATTATCTCACTATCGTACGGTTGCAGGATTGAGATTGGCTACTAATTCCAAAAGAAGTCCACAAGCTTGCTAGCCTAGCTTGATTTTCTCTTTGGGAGTATACTAGTAATTAACTACTACAAATTTCACCATTTCACACTGCTATCCGGTTAATTTGACGCACGTTTCGCACGTGTCGTCAACGGTCTCTCAGCTGACTAGCTGGCTTCTGGGCGATCCAGTACGTACGTACGGTCGTTAATTAGGTAAAGCGGATAGAGATTAGTTTAAGGGGTTAATTACGCATCGGGAACAGTGCCAATGATACTTTTGTCAATAATAGAGCAAGTTT
This sequence comes from Oryza glumipatula, assembly GCA_000576495.2. NCBI lineage: Eukaryota > Viridiplantae > Streptophyta > Magnoliopsida > Poales > Poaceae > Oryza > Oryza glumipatula. Next base: position 21,867,607 of record CM002514.2, read on the forward strand.
AATAGTATAGCCTACTACTAGCTTTAATTCATCTATAGTCAATCTAAAAGCCAATTCATACAATAATTGCTTACTATACTATTAGTATATGGTCCCACATATCATACACACATCACGTCTTGGAATCCGTGGTGCAGCTAGCTACAGATCTGTTGCCCGCTACTCTTCTCTCTCATCTTTTATCTCATTAAAATATGCTTATAGCTGACTAATATAGTCTGCTATTGTACCTGCTCTAAGCAGGGTAAGTGGCACATGTATTGATAGCTTACTTAATCATTGTTGGGTCAGTGGTCACTTAATTACTTACTCCATCCAAAAAGAAAGTTACACCTTCGTCTGAAAATAAATTTATTTTTCACACATTCCATACATATCAATATAAAATAAAAGGATTAGAATACCCTCACTTTATCAAATCCAAATACAATTATTCTCTCCTTTATATACTCTTAATGTATTTATCTCCTACTTTTACCAACTCCAATACAATGATTACTCAAAATTGAACTTGTTTTAGGACGAATAAGAGAAGCTAAAAATGAACTTATTCCACATTCTGTAGAAGTATATATTGTCTAGCAAATATTAAGGTTTGGAAAAAAATAATAATACCCTAACTAAATTTGAATTACTACTAACTATAAGGTAGATAGAGATACCTTCTTTCCTTAAAAAAAACTTTAATCACTTTCGTCAAAAAAAAATCACCTTTCTATGATACACTTAATTAATCACATGATCAATCCATTTAGAAAAAGAAAACTGATAGCTGCTCACCAGTTAATTAGTGCTTGCTGGTAGCCAGTCGTTATTCTTGTTTCAAGGGGAAACTAAATGGGATGCCCAAACGATCTCGGACGTCGATTCTCCTATAATCTCAATCTTGGCTGCGTCCATTTCACCATTTCAACCAATTAATCGGTTTCCTTACCCGAGAGAAAACACTAAATTAGATTATAATTAATTAAGTATTAACCTTAATAAACTTAAAAATAAACTTATTTAAACTTTTGAAGGAACTTTTATATATATAGCATTTTTTTCATAAAAATCATCCCGATTAGTGGCTTGGGAAACGTCCCCGTGGCGTCAATTTTGATGCCTTATATAGATACTTGGTTCAATCTTTTTAGAGATTTATAGAGGTCACTGAGAATGGAAGCTACCTTTCTTCTTCTCTATCTTTTTGTTAGGAACAAGTAACTGCGATTTAATTATGTTCAGAATATTAATTAAATTTGGTCCTACGTCGTTTTGAGGCTAATTCTATCGAGCTGATCGTTGCAGTAACTCATTATTTCTTTGCAGCTGGAGCTGGGTCGGATCAGTGAGATGTTGAGCTCTTTTGTTTTATATACATGTCTTTTAACTCATCTACTTGCTCCTTGTTAATTAACTGATCAAATAGAGGATTATGTCAATGTCATTAGTCATCACCTGCCTGATTAGGACATTATACAGTAGTTATATATTGATAACATACAGATGTTACAAAGCTAGATATGCACCTTTTGATCGCCTGCCCATTATTCTGTCAACTTGTTCATCATGGTGTGTTCTATGTGTAGTGACAGTATAACTGCCAAATTACAGTAATCTAACGAATCAAACAAGGTATCCAGTAGGTAGAAATAAACACATCAAAGGCACCTGTGTGTCGCCTTCCTAGATTTTGCTTTCGTCAAACATGTATGTTAGTTTTGTCACTGACAAAATATATCATAATATGCTTAATAAAACTACAAATCCATTTTGGCACCGGTTGCAACTGTATGATATGAATTTACAAGCTCTGATTAAAATAAATCAATACACCAAACTTCTTTTTTTATAATAAGGCTGGGGCATTGGAGATTGAACTTTGGAAGTAGTACAGAAGTTTCAGAGATATTGCATCATAGGACGACAAAGAGAAGTGGAACCTTTTGCTTTGCAGAAGTTATTTCACATCATAAGTCATAACGAACTTTGGCTAAAAAAGGAGGAAGAAACATGACGAGATGTCAAAGGTGTGATCATGTAGTTGTCAAATTAAATGTGTATGTCAACATTTTGTTTCTTTTTGAAGTGGAAATGTATGGATCCACTTGATGAGACCACGAATAATTCGTGGAAAATATATTTAGATCCAGGACGGCAAAATTTCCGTGCTAAAATGATTTTGGAAATGTGGGTATGGAAATGGATGGTTCTAATTGTATTCATTAGTTCCAAGAGGAATTTCATTTTCATGTCGGTAGATTGGACGGTTCAGATCAGAAACCTCACTTTCTAAAATATTATTCCCACCTTTGGGCCTTTTCATGGTCAAATTCGTTAGAAAGATATATTTCTCTGTTCAATTTTTGTCAATTTGATTATGATAAACGTCAGGACACGCCAGTATTTCTTCCGGTGTTATATATGTCCACAAAGTTATTCATTTTCAGAAATGTTGAAACCAGCAATTTTTTTTAATTGAAGAGTAACAAACAAATTATTCATTTGAGTGTCATTCTATTCCATTATCTAAAAAAATTTGAGTGTCGGTTCTTCACAAAAAGAAATTCAATGAAAATGATACAAACAGAAGTCTGCATCAAATTAGATATGAACAAAAATATCAAAATCATCGGATACATCATATCCTACTTTTGTTTATTACAGAAAATCCTGAAAATTGTTGTAAAAACTGCTGCCATATTAGGTCTATGCCAAGCAGAGCTTCTTCATGCCTGCCCACTAAGCCACTATATGTTTCAAAAGTTTGAGACAAGAAGATTAAAGAGGAGAAGCTTGACAAGTGCTATGTTGCATCATTCATAGGACGACAAACTGAAGTAAGTCTCCTTTCCTCTCTGATTTCTTAAGTAAAATTTGGGGTAAATTAAGCAGATATGGGCAAACAGATATAATGCTTCAGCTCCAAATAGATGCCCGCATTTTCGGCACAGCCTTTTATCTTTTTCCTGACTTCCCACTTTAGTGGAATTTACAAACTTAAATTAGAAAATACTTCTGCATACCCAATCATGGACTTCTCAATTTGAGTTGCGAAAAAAAAATTAAATTCGGCGTCTTTACTAGCCAGATTACAACTGGGATGTGTGTTGGTAATTCTTCTAATATTTTGTACCACTGTTTTTTTCCCCTTCTTATTCCATGTACCACGTTAACAAATTAACAAAAATGTGCAGTTAGAAGATATATATCATCTTTAAAAAACTCAGTGAAAATGATATCAACAGTTGATGGTCTACGTCATGCAAGAGCTTAGTTTAATAGACAGGTTGCATATGAAACAAATTAAAAGCTTTGGAACAGCGGTAATGGCAGATAATGATCCAAGGAACAAATTGGACATTTGATATATTTTTTTTTAATTTCGCACACCTGTATTGTTTTCCAAATACAACTAGGCCTCTTGATCAGGCTTGCCAGAATATATAAAGGATAATGACAAAGATCACCAACCGTCTCTGTCCTGCACTGTACTATCCTACACCCTATATCTAGCTAGCCAAACAGAAATAAGTTCATTGTGTTAGCTGAGAAACACAAAAACTAGGTTTAAAACTTACATGCTATCTTAAGTTTTTCAAATTAACCTAGTTATTTGAACACTAAACAACCAAAACAACGGGGTGTATTACCGGCACTAGAGAAGTACCAAAAGATAATTTGTGGTATCTGCTGTACCATTTTTAAAGGCATAAAAAGGCTAAAATTAATATTCTCTCCATCCCAAAATAAATACATTTATAGTTTTTCCCTAATTAAAACCATCCTAAATTTAACTAAAAAGAGAAGATTATTAATATTTATAGTGCCTAATAAGTAGACTATAAAAATAATTTCATAACAGATTTAATGATGCTCATCTGATATCAATTATTTTTATTTTTCCATTGGATTGGTCAAACTTAAGATGGTTGACTTAGCATAGAACCAGAAATAAACTTATTTCAGGATGGACAAAGCCAACAAGTAGTTGATGAAACCATAATTTTTTGTGTAACATCTGAACCGTAGTCTATAAATCACCTGCACCCAAATTCCAAATCCAAACCACAAACTCTCTTTTGTTGTGAAATACTCCCTCCATTCCAAATTGATATACATATTTCATAGGTACACCAAGACAAAAAAAAAGCTAATAACTCTCTCATACTATATTTATTATAGCAACAAACTCGATGCATGCACCATCCCCACTATTTTCTAGCCAATAGCAAATCAAGATATTGCATGTGGGTTATAAATACTTGTGTGCATGGATGCATGCATCAATGTCCATTTACTCCAATGCACAAATAACGAATAGACTTAATGAATAAACACAAATATGTAGATCATTTAAGAATAAAAAAAAACTATATGTAGATCAATTTGGAATGAAGGGAGTAGTTTTTATATGTCCATTCTTCAACCCCACCCCCCACCCCCCTCGTCATTCTGCTTAGGACATCTCCCACAAATACAGTAACAGCATGTGTTTGAGGTTTCAGTTCAAAATTTCCGAAATTTTGGACCCACCGGCACGAAACTATTTTTCCCGAAAATTTCATGCTTTTGTGGAATTTAGAAAAGAAATTATTAAATTCAGTCAAAATTTATTCAATTTTCAAATAATTTCGTTCCGGGAATTCGGTCGCCTGATACCAAAGTAGTAAACCCTGGTAATAACATCACAAAAGGTCGCTGACGTAACGCTCGAGTCAAGAACACAACAGCAATCACTTGTACAAAAACCGCAAGAGGCAATTGAATTCACACGAAAGAGATAAGCATGCTGTCACTGACGACGATGCTAACGTACTGTAATCTACTGCTGATTTTGCTCGACAGTAAAACAGCTTGATCGATCACAGTTTCAGAGAATACCCCCTTGTCGCAAACCATGGGCGCATACGATCGATCGTTTGACGCCTGTCGCCAACACGGCTGACGAAGCAAATTTGTTGATGTCGCTGTCGGATTCAGAGGCCATGTTTTCAGTTATGCATCATCTTCAGTTTGTTCTTCAGCTTATTCGATCGATATCTCATATCTGTAAAGTGTGGTCGGTGACCTTTATTTTTTTTCTCCCCATATCCGTTCCTTCTGAAATCAGAAGCTTTCTCCGTCTGAATTGCAACATTCTTCTGGATTAATTTGTGCTGTAAGAACATGTTTTGGTGTCTGAACTCTGAACTCTGAAACCTGAAGCTTTCAAAGAGGATTCAGCTTAGCCGTCATCTAGTCGTAAACGCGTCCCAGCATGCTTGTGAAAAGACTTGCTGGTTGAAATGTTTTGTCCCTTGTTGACATGATAAGGAAAGATCAAAGGTTTGTCCTGTATGTTCTGTTCAAAGTGTGCTCCCAACATGTTTCCAAAGAAGCCAAGCCAACTCTAACAGATTGTCTACAGGACTGTTTCCAATTCTTTTCTTTTTTTCCAAAAAGAAAATTTTGTTTCAAGATAACACCATAGGAAATGGAAGAAGTCCTAGTTTACTGTCTTGAGAATTTTCAAGATGTATAATTCATGCAGCAGGAGTGTTATAACTATTTACAGTGCCATAGCTCATTGTCGTTGTGGAGGATAAAAATATAAATTCTGCATAATTAGTTCCCAATTATTTTACCATTCACTGATTCACAGGTCATCTTGTTTCCACATGACACCGAGAAGAGAGAGAGAGAGAGAGAGAGAAAAGTTGGAAGAATGTTAGGTGAAAAACCAGGCAGTGTTAAAAGTTGTCCATATTTGTGAAGAAGCCTTCAATTCTTGGGTCCAAGTAGCTACATAGAGGCATGTGGCACTACCACCCCTGAAATGGCAGATCTCTGTCCAAATCTGAAGAGTTTTGACTCAATTTTGATTTGGTTTCATCTTTGCATGCATGCATACATCCATCATCCATTCCATGCAGCCATATTGGTGGTTGGTGAGGAAAAAGGAGAGAAATTTCTCACACCCTCCTACTGCTTTGATTGGATTCCTTTCTTGTAAACTGCATATGAGTCATTGAGTCAGTATCAGATCAATTGGGTTTCTTCTTTTAGTCTGAATTTGGGGCATGTCAATATTAATTATAAGATTTCTTGACCTTAGGATCTGAGCTGCTAGGCCTAGTATGATAGCAATGTTGACCATCACTCTGGTTTCCCTCTCAAGATAATGGCTTGTATATTTTGTTTTTGTTCTTTTTGACCTATGATATTCAGGGTTAAGTAGGGTGCAGTTAGCTGGTAGTAAAATTTTCCAACTAGGGGTTATGTTTGGTATGGAGCATATACTGAAGAGATAGAATAGTAGGTGAATGATTGATTTGCAATGCCCCAATCAATTTACCAAACCAATTTTGAGTTGATCAAACTGATTTGGTAGTAGTACATGTGCACTTATGCATGGACAAATCCACTTCAAATTTCAACTGGAGGAGAGTTTGACCAAGAACTGTTGTTTAACAAGCTAGCTACTACAAGTGTGATTTCTCAACAAAGTTCTCAAGGTACCTAATACCTGAAGGTACTAAGTTTTCTACTAAAAAATATGATACCTCCTAATACCTTCTCATGAATGTTAAAATTACCTTTTTTTCCCTAGGGTTTTGCTTTTGATAGAGATAGTATATAAGAAAAAGAAAAGAAAAGATGTTTGAACTCTTGAAAAGAATGGTAATTGAAGTTCAGAAAATGGAAGACCAAATATGCAGTTGGTCCATGTGCTATTATTGTAACCATCCAAAGTGCTTCTAAACGTATAAAATTAATGCAATAATGAACACTCGATGAAATGGTTTGTTTGAATTTTGTAAGTTTTCATCAATCACGTGGTAAAATTCAATCTTGGTAAGATGCGGCGATCTGTACCTAGGCCTAGGAGAGCATTAGTTATTCACACACATGCCTGACTTGAACAATCTTCTAAAAACACACGCACTATCACTACGAGTGTTGGTTCCAGCTGGTTCGTGACAGCAGCGGAGCAGAAGAAGAGAGCTTTCTCCGTGTTGCAGGTCAGAAATTCAGAGATGTTGCGGCTGTAGAAGGGCAAAGATTTCAATCTTGGCAGCTTGATTTTCTCCTCTTTTCGCTGCATATCTTTGCGTCCTGGCACAACGGGTTTTCACCTGTAAGTTCTGACAGCTGATGCAGAGTTTGGTGAAGTTCCACTGATATTTAGTCTTGTGACAAGTGGAAGGCAAATCATGTTCATGAGATCACCTGAAAATGCCCTGCAGAGCTGCTTCTGCTCAATTTGGAAGTTCTTCAGAGAATGAGAATTCAACCAAATCTTGCAACTGAATGTTTGGTCCAAAAAGAAAAGTTTTGCATGCATAGGATACCAGATGAAGCTACTGATGAAATCATGAAACCTGATCTGAATAATCATTTCCTTGTATTGTTCAGGTGAAGTCTCATTGTCATAGAAACCAAAAGGCAGATGGCTGTAAGCCCTGCAAGAATCTTTGGTTGGCTATCAGATGCAGCAGCCTAAGTAGTTATCACACAAACTAAACCTAATATAATCGGATTTATTTCGGTTCTTGTGAAGAAAATGCTCACGCATGCACCTACCGAAAAGGGCGTGTGCCACAGTACTTAGACACAAAACTAAACTGAAAGTCTGAAAACCAGTTTAGTTTGGTCATGGCCAACGACGACTCTGACTCTGACAGCCGCTTGCATATGCACTCTGAAACCGTGTGTTTTGTTTATGCGGCAAATTGCTGACCTGACCAAATCCTCTTGTCGCATTTGGGAGTTCTCACTGATTTGGTTATGCACTAGTGGTTAATTAGTTCGCTCAAATATGTATTTCCTTTTTTTTACTGCTTAAATGAGTAACATGGGATGTTCAGTGAAGTTAATTTATTAGAGAGGTTATTCCTGACAGGTCGATTAGATTAAATTGTGAAAATTCCATGGCAGACGTTGCCTTGTGGTTGATGAGAATCAAAATCCAATCTTTGCCCATCTAACACCTACCTACTTCTTTCATTTTCTCGCCTTTGTTAATTAGTGTTCACCGAAGACAAACAACTAGGTATTTGGTGTTGATAGGGCATATACACACTACTTTTTTCAAGAATACATTGTTTAGGAGTTTGAAAAACGTAAAAATAAAAATTCAAAATGAGGAATTAGAAAAGAACAAAACCTTAATCAAAAATAAAGAAATTTGAGTTAGGACACAACTAAAACTTGTAAACTACTTACAACAATGTGGAACGGAGATAATATATTATGAGTATGGTTACAATTTTACTTATGACAAACTCGATTTGAGAAAAAGAACTTGGCCATTTTACACTCTAGAAGCAACGTCGTCTACCTAAGAATTGCTATTGTGAGTTGGGCCGTTGTTTGGTAGGTCAGGCTTAACACTAGCTATTCTGTAACGGGATAACGAGTATAGGCCCAGTTGTTTATGCCAGACCATCTAACCAGGATTTGGGCTTTCCATACATATGCATGTACTGCAACCCAACTTTTGTTAGATGGGGCATGTACACACTTGAAGGGTACTTTGTGCCTATCTACAAGTCTGGATTAGTGCTGACACGGTCAAGGTGTGTCACGGCAATGGAGGACGGCTGGAGATGCTCCGGCAATGGCAAGGAGAAGGCACCGTGGGTGTTGCTCGCCGGCGACGGCTCAACGGAGGTGGCATTGGCACTCCCATCTACCGCGTGCCGCCGCATATCAAGAACGGCAATGGCCGGCTGGCCGCCGCGCGCGCCTACGCGCCACAGCTGGTGTCGATCGCTGGGGCGCGCCGCCGGGAGCCGACGAGATGAACAACCATGGTGCTCAGGTTCGTGTCCATGACGGACACGGACAGGCGCCCCCGGAGCTCGGCGACGTACGGCGGCGCGCGTCCTCCGCTCGACGTACGTCTGCCACAGGGGCCTCCTCCACGGCGCGCCACGCGGGACACACACGGCGACGGCCAGAGCCTCCACGACATCGGCTTCCGCCGCGGCGTGCTCTGCCTGCGCGCGCCTCCCGGCCGTCTCCGCCAACGACACCACCGAGCACAAGCTGTTCATCCTGATATGGCGCTGGAGCAGCTGCACGCCGGCGCCGGGAACGAGGTCACGGCGTACATGCATGTTCTTCATGGACAACGTCGTCCGGTCGGCGGCCGACGTGGCCCTACTCTCTCGGCGGCGGATTTAGGAAAGATGCTTAGTTCGTGACCGACATGGATTCGGTGCGTGCTCCACGATTTAAAAGAAAGACCAACACCCGGTGAAATCGCACCAACAGAATCCGAGACTTCCTCAACCAATCGCACAAAACTCGCCGCCGGCCGGACATGAACACGATGAACGCCACCGCTGCATCACCGTCGGAGCCCACCGGCGCCGCCACCGTCACCGTCGCATCGCTAGACGAGCTCCGCGAGGTGGCCGAGGATGATCCCCGCGCGTCGGAGGACGGGGGGCTGCGCGTGGCGGTCACCGGCGTCCGCGTCAGCCAGGCGGAGGAGCTGCACGCGCTCGTCCGCGACCACGTCGACGCGAAGCTCTGGAGCGTCGTCGGCGACGTCGACGCCATGGCGGCGCTCAGGTCCGCGGCCGACGGCGCCGCCCGCCTCGTGGAGCTGAGCCGCGCGCTGGACGCCGTCGTGGGGGACACGGAGGACGGCGTCCCGGCGCCGGCCACGGTGCCCCGCGTCACGCTGCTGAGGGAGCTGGCCCGCTACGTGTCCGCCCAGCGCCCGCCGCCGTTCCTCCCGCGCAAGTACGCCGTCGCCGGCGTCGAGGCGGTGGACATAGGGAGGCAGGCGGAGGCACTGAGCTACCATCGGTTCTCCGGCGACAGATGGACGTCGCCGGAGTCGCTGGAGTACTCGATGGCCTACTTCCGGCGGACGGCGGAGAAGACGAGGGCACGGATCGCTGCCCTGTTGGGGATGACCATCCCGTTCGAGGATCCTCCCATCGTCATCCACATCCTCGAGGCCTCAAGTTGGGAAGCCAGATATTACTCCAATTCATCATAACGTAGTGTGTAACCCAATTTTTGTTTAATTAGCTCATGTCATTTTAAATATACTGATTCAGATAAATATCGCTACAATTCATCTATTCGTACACTTGTCATCCGGATATGTACAGAATTAAAACCATATCATCATCATCATGTTTGCCGTCATCATATAGACCAGAATACCTCCAAACGTAGGACCCACGTGTCAGTTCCATCTTTTTGTTTCCAAATGCGGCTACCGGTGAGGACGATGCTGGCGAGGGAGGACAATGAGCGAGGGAGGCTGGTGATGTGGTGGCACGCGACAACGGATTGCCACCGATGGGAGGAGTTCAACGGCAACGATGGCTCCCGAGCCCTCCCGCTACGAATAGGAGAAGGTCAAAGACGACGACGGAGATGGCGATGGCTCCTAAGCCCTCCCGCTGAGGATGGGAGGATGTCGATAAGCGATGGCGGTGACTCTCGAGCCCTCCCATCGTGGATGGGAGGAGGTTGAAGAGGGTGGCGGCGACGACAGTGGTTCCCAAGCCCTCCCACTGCGGAGGTGGTCAATGACAATAGCGGCAACGGTGGTGGACGATGATGCCGCCAAGGTGGTCAACGACGGTGGTAGCAACGGTTGTGGAGGACGATGAGTGCCAGAGAGAGGGAGAGAGAGAGGGGGGTAGGGAAAAGAGAAAAGTGAGGAAGGAGGTGAAGAAGATGGAATACATGTAATTGAGGTTAGCGAAGATTTTTGACAGATATCATGACGATGGCATGGTTCCATTCCCCAAATTTCAGTGGCACGTAGTCGATATCATGAATAACAGTGGCATTTATCTGAATCGGCATATTTACAATGGTATGGATCCAATTAACCTTTTTTATATAAAAAAAATCTATGCATTGAAGGGAAAATATTTATATTGTCAACACTGATTTGCTTTTTTTTTAGTGACAATATTTCAACAGAGTAGTGTTTTATTATTATTACCTCCTACGGAGTAATTTGTATTTTTAATACACAACGTCTAAGATAAGCTACAATTAGACAACGTCACGTATTAAACTAGTTGATTCCCCGCGGGCATAAAAGAGCAATTTTCTGTGTGCAATATCAGTGCAAAAATCTTAACTAAACTTGCTTACAATTTGCTGAGAATGTCTTATAATAATTATGATCCACCAATGTATGTATTTAAAATACTCACCTGCAGGTGAAAATTTCCAAATCGAAAAACAAAAGGCTACAGATGAAAGATTTGATTGCTTGATGAAATCTTTTGGTTTTGGTAGAAGAAACAAGATGTCTTTCAATCTTTGAATGGAATTTCAGGGAAATTGTGAAAATGCAAATCCTCAAGTTATTGGAGTTCAGAAAGATATATTGGAAAAAGAGGTGTACTAACAGATGGATGTTACTTGGTGAGGAAAATACCAAATTTTTTCAGTCTATTGCAACAGAGAGATATAGAATCAACACAGTGTCTCAGGTTCTTGATCAAAATGGGCAGACTGTGCATTTACTTGAGCAAAAGGCCTCTCTTTTTCTTCAGTGTTTTAAGAACAGAATGGGAGTTACAAGAGACCCTGAAATGGTTTTTGATTTGAGTACACTCTTCCCAAGACATACAGACCTAGAATATTTGGTGGACATGTTTTCCACATAGGAAATTGACAGTCTTGTTTCCATTATCCCGGTAGATAAAGCCCCTGGTCCAGATGGGTTTAATGGTTTTTTTATGAAAAAATGTTGGCATATAATAGCTTAGGACTATTACAGACTGGCAACACATTTCCATGCAGAGTGCACTGACTTGGAAATCTTGAATAGCTCTTATATAACCTTCGTTCCAAAGAAGAATTCACCAAAGACTGTCAATGACTATAGACCTATATCTTTAATGGGGCTTTCTCTGAAGTTCTTAGCTAATGGCAGACAGATTTCAAGGGGTAATCCTTAAGTTAGTAAGTGAGAATCAGTATGGTTTTATCAAATGAAAGACAATACAGGATTGCCTTGCTTGGTCTTTTGAGTACATCCATCAATGTCAGCAATCTAAGAGGGAAATTGTTCTTTTAAAACTGGATTTTGAGAAAGCTTTTGACACTATTGAGCACTCAGCTATTCTTGCAGTTCTTCAACACATGGGCTTTCCTGAAAAATGGATTCAATGGGTGAAAATGGTGTTCTCTTCTGCTGTCTTGCTAAATAGTGTTCCAGGAAAATCGTTTAAATGCAAGAGGGGGGTAAGACAAGGAGATCCTTTCTCACCACTTCTTTTTGTTCTTGGAGCTGAGCTGCTACAAAGAATTGTGAATAAAGCTTTTCAGTTGGGTTTGATCTCTAAGCCAATAAATGAGAATGATGGTAGTGGGTTCCCAATAATTCAATATGCTGATGACACACTCATTCTGTTTAAAGCCTCTCAAAAGGAAGTTTTCTGTTTGAAAGCCATCCTAAATATGATTGCTCAGTCCACAGGCCTAAAGGTAAATTTTAGCAAGTCGAGCTTATATCCCTTGAATCTGTCTCAGGACAATGCATCATTATTGGCTGGTATTTTGGGATGCCCCATTGGTTCCCTGCCTTTCACTTATTTGGGATTGCCCCTTCGTACTACTAGACCTAGAGTGGTTGATTTTGCTCCATTGGTGGATAGAGTGGAAATGATGCTGACAGCAAGTTCTATGTTTTTGCCTCAAGGGGGAAGATTAACTTTGATCAACTCAGTTCTTTCCTCCATCCCAACATATTATATGTGCTCTCTGCAACTTCCAGTCACTATCATCAAGGCAATTGATACAGCAAGAAAGAATTGTCTCTGGAGAGGTAACAATCCTTCTTCAACTAGAAAATCTCTAGCTTCATGGGACAGAGTATGTATGCCCAAAGACAAGGGAGGAATGGGTGTGATCAGCTTGAGAGTTCAGAACACTGCTTTGCTTTTAAAGCATTTAGTCAAGTTTTATAATGGAGCTGACCTGCCTTGGGTCAGGCTCATCTCTCAAACCTACTATGAATCTAGAGTGCCACATCTGGTCCTGAACAAAGGTTCTTTCTAGTGGAGAGACATTGTTTCCCTGTCTGATATCTTCAGAGGTGTAGCTAAGTGCACAGTTCAGTTAGGGAAGTCTGTTCTATTTTGGAATGACTTATGGAATGATGATTTCAAGTGCACAAGCTACCCCAATCTCTTTAACATGGCTTTATTCAGAAATGATTCAGTTTGGGACATGTGCTCACGGCCACTGGAAGATTCTTTTATCTTGCCCCTCTCAGATGCTGCTTATGGAGAGTTCTTGCAGTTACAAGAGGAGTTAAATCACCTACAGCTTCAGCCATGAAGAGGTGATGTTTGGAGCTTCATTTGGGGTTCAGATGTGTACACAGCGAAAAGATTTTATAAGCTCAATTTCTCCACACTACATCCCCCCAGGCCCATGATTTGGCTGTGGAAGACAAAATGTGTCATGAAGATAAAGGTCTTTGCATGGCTCTTGTTTTGTGATAGACTCAACACAAGGGACATGCTTGATAGAAGACATTGTGCAAAAGAGGATGATGATCTCACATGTGCCTTGTGCAACACACATCAAAGAGAGACTAGGCTTCATCTCTTTTTTACATGTCCCTTCAGTGTGGCTTGTTGGCAGCAGATAGGCATTTCCTGGAATTGTAACTTGGAGTTTTTCCAAATGCTTGTCTTGACGAGAATCAGATTTGCTCGAAAGGGTTTCCTTGAAGTTTTTTTCATGGCAGCATGGCATATTTGGAAGCAAAGGAATGGATTAATCTTTCAAGCTGTTCAGCCATCAATTCAGTCATGGAAATCTATGTTTGTTAAAGAAGTTCTTCTGCATATGTGTAGAATGAAAGATCCACTCAAGCAAACCACCGTTTCTGATTGGATACAAGCTTTGTAGAATATTTATTTTGCTTTCCCTTTGTAACTTTGTACATATTTATATTTTATAAAATTTAAACTGCTGGGCAAAGCCCTAGCAGTACTTTCAGTCAAAAAAAAAAGAAACAAAATCCTATAAAATTTTAACAAAAGGCACCGTTTAATATAATTTTTAAAATTGCATGCTTCATGCACTGTTGCACTCCTTAGAACATGTAAAGCTATTCAAAAATGTGTGTTCAGAACTTGATATAACCAAATTATTTATATATAGAAGCATAAACCATATGCATAGGTCAGACACGTGACATCTCGATCATAAACACCATCTAATCACTTGAAGTGAATGGAATCACGGACCTGAATCCTTAATTTTCTAGGCAAAATTTGCTACAGGACACCTAAAGTTTTTGGCATTTGCTGTGAGACACTTAAAGAACGTGTATTCTCTCATCGACACTGTAAAAATGTGGTAATTAGCTGCTGGACACTCGTCTTATTATTTTATTACTTTCAATAGAAACGGAGAGAGAAACATTGGTTAAAGACAGATTTGCCTATGGGCCTACTTATCAATCCCTCTTTCTCTGTTCATCTTCTTCCTCTTGCAGCTTCGGATGGGGCAGCGGCGAAGTGGGCGCCGCCGCTGCAGCAGCAACTAGAGCACGGGGCGGCGCGCCGCCGCTAGGAGTCCTCCCCAGGGCTCCGCTTCGGATGGGGCAGCGGCGAAGTGGGCGCCGCCGCCGTCGGCCAAATCTTTGCGCGGGGCGCGTGCCCCATCCGCCATTTCCGCCACGGGTGGATCGACAGGGATGGCTCTTTTTTTTCATTTTTTTCCCTTTTGAGATCCCCTCTTATGTCCTTCCTCTCCGTCCTTGACTTCGCAAGGAGCAGTAGTGTGAGCGAAATCAGGGGCATACTGCATACCTGCTCCCCTTGGGGCCCTTCCTGCTCCTGCTGGTGCTGCTCGCACTCGCTAAGGGGTATCGAATCAACGCCATTTTCCGGCTTGCACACGGCTCGGCTTGGCATTGCTGCTGCTGCAGGTGTCGATACATACGTTCCAGAACGAGGCCAACGGGGACATCTGCTACGCGGGGCTAGCATGTACCTGGATGCCATCGTGCTGCCCTTGCCAGATGGAGCCGTTGGTCTGCTGTGGCATGGCAGTGTGAGAGGAGATTAAAGAAAGAAGAGAAGCAGGAAGAAAAACAGTGTCAGGGGTATTTTGGTACTTTCAATGCTCTTTCTCTCTCTTTTTCCACCGAAAATAATAAAATAATAAGGTGGATGTCCAGCAGCTAATTACCTTATTTTTACAGTGTCCATGAAAAAATACATGTTCTTTGGGTGTCTCAAGCAAATACCACAAACTTTGGGTGTCTTGTAGCAAATTTTGTCAATTTTCTAAGCACTTAATCTATCTGAAAAACCAAAGCACAAAGTGTATACCTAAATACCAATTGCATATAGAACTTTAAAGAAAAGCAGCTAGTATAAAAAAGATGAATACTATAGTACTCCCTCCGTACTTTTAGTTGACGTTTGAGACAGGTATGTAAAAATTAAGGATGGTATGAGATGACTATTTTGCCCTTTGTTCTTTCCCCAATCTCTGCTGTCTCGCACCTGCACGAGTGCTCCACGCAGCACTGGCGGCGCAGATGACTGGCGATGGCAGCGGGGCGGCTGTGGAGGAGGGTGGGACGGGCCGACATGGAGGAGGTCAGGGTGGGGGAACGTGGAAGAAGGCGGCGCAAGCGACCATGGAGGGAGGCGGCAGCGGATGCAGATGGTCGTCGGAGGTTGCGACGCCGTTCCCTCCCCCAACTCAGATGATATCATACACATCCTTGGAGGTTATGAGGTGGATCGGTGACAGCAGCAAGAAGGACATGGCGGAGGATGGGGCGAGCAGCCATGGGGGAAGGGGGGGTGGAGTGGCAATGGAGCAAGGAGCGTTGGGAAGCAATGGAGCAAGAGGCGTTGGCCCGTAGCGGCTACGAATCATTTTCGGCGGCCACGGCGTCGTCCTCATTGCACGTCGGCGGCGAGTCCTGTTCTCGATCGGTCAAGGACTGCCTTGACTACATCTCCCCAAGATTCATCTTCTCTACTCCTAGCACTAGTTCAGTCCGAATTCATACTTCAATCCTTTCTCACCGAAAAATGAAAAGCACTCATAGCACTAGTTCAGTCAGAATTCAGAAATTTTAGCACTACTACTCCTTCAGTCCAAATTCAGAAATGATAGGCTTGAGATTTTTGGATGTTGGATGGTGAGAGTATTTTGCAATCTTGGATGAAAAGTCGTAAACAATCTTGGAGTATTTGTTAGTTTTTGGAAGAGACATGCACTGAATCCTCTCTGAACTAGCACTTGGAGTACTTGCATGTATAGATTAAACTGAAGATTTAGGCAGTATGATGCGGTATATTGTACGGTAGAGAGTTAATTAGGCTAAATCATTACAAATTTGGTTTTTTCTAATGGGTTTTCAGGAAAACATGTCGTAAGCATTCCATTTAAACAAGTTGATACTTCTGAATTTCAGAGTATGTCTGTAGCATGAAACAAGTTCAGAGTATTCTTCTTACTCCTGGATTTCTGTTAGAGAACAATGCATGAGTAGGATTATTTCAGTTATTCTTGTTAGAGAACAATGCAATACTCTGAAATGGCCATTAGGTTCAAAGTATTTGGTTTTGGTCTGTTATGGTGAACTTGCTGAAGAATTAATCCTAGAGATCATGCAGTTGTTGACGAAAAAATCGAACACACCGGCCTGGGAGATCTGCTTAGTTCCTGTGCAGGTCCAAGTCTTGATGAGATGCGGGCGTGCCAGTCAGTTTGATCCTGCAACTGACAAGATATGTAAACAGTAGACAAAGCAGCCGATCGGCTGACAAGCTGATGGAGTAACTCCAGCCGATAGCCGATATTAGCCGATGCCGATTCCAGCCGATCTCGATAGGGTTTTGATAAATCGGCTATATATCCAATGTAGAATCTGACACTTGATATTAATAATGATATAAAGGCAATCGGATGATGATGATGTAATAAAATACAATATAATCCAGTATAAACCAATCAACAAATAATGATATGATAAATAAGCATCGATCCAAAGGTTAAAGCACACATCGGCTGGAGGTCCGATGTCATGAAATCCACAAGATTAGATTAAACAGTGAAACTTTTGTTGTCATCGGCTAAATCCAACTTATATGTATATGCAATCCTTATGAGCCGATGCAGCGTCCAGATAACTCACCAGCTGAAACCCCGATGAAACCCTTATTGGCAATCAAGAAGCAGACTAGAGATTATGGTTCTAAGCACGACTTAGTAGATCAAACTTAACTGATGCAGCACTAAGTATGAAAAGAAACATAATATCTAGACAATCAAGCCGTTGACTGAGTTTTCAGGGTGGTAGATGTCTAAACTAATCTAATCTAGCAATGCGATTTAGCCGATACCGGCAGAAACCCTAAAACGAGAAGCAGCAGATAGAGCTAAATTGATATGCTAAGACTAGATTAACAGAGACATATGATAAATAGGTAGGAAAATATATCATCCAAACCAGAGCAATCCAAGAGGTCGAATGTACTGATGCAGCCTTGAACGACGCCGACGTAGACGATACAATTGCCTGGACCGGCGGAACATTGGACTTATCCCTTCGTCGGAGATCAAAGACGATGCAGCCCCGCGTTGGGTGCCAAGTTCCGCCGGAACGTAAAAACAAAAGTAGAAGTAAAAAGGGTGGCGATGCGCTGAATTGTATTGATCGTAGCGATAGATTACATAGACCCCGGGTGTACATATTTATACCCATGGGTTGATACAAGTCCTTGTCGGACAAGAAAGAAACTTTCCTAAAGATAAAAGGAAAAGATAAAGTCCTTATATAACACTAAACACACTTTCCTAAAGATAAAAGGAAACTAACAAACTATTCTTAATTAATAGATAACTTGCCATGCCGCATTCTCTTTGAACTCGGTCTCTTCTGGATAAGCTTCCTCTAGTAGATCAATTTCCTTAACCAAATATAGCAAGAATCCGACAACTGACGTCTTGACAACTCTCATCGGCTAATCTCAGGACTTCGAAGCCGATGCTGACTCTAAGCCGATGACTACTCCGGGCTTACCAAATTTCACTGTTAACACATGCCCCCCCCCCCCAGTTTTGGAGTATGAGAACTCATGCTTCAAAAATTCTCTTTTTTCTCTATCTTGTAATCGGCTTTCATGAGCTGATACTGATTGTGCTCCACCAAGCTGAAACTGATGCGCTTGCCCCCCGAGCCGATATTGTTGTTCCTCCATTAAATTCTCCACCGTGACCATGATCTTGGCATTGACTTCTTCTTCAGACATGTGGATATAAAATTCGTGGTCCCACTGGGCGTGCCAAAAGCGTGTTGACAGAAAACACGAGGCCTGGGAGATCTGCTTAACTCCAGTGCAGGTCCAAAGCTCGCCTTCTGGTGTGTTAGCGTGCCAGTTGATTTGATCCTGCAATCAACAAGAAATAGAAACAAAGAGATCGCGGTTAAATCTATAAATGATAGCCGATCGGCTAGGTGCCAATGACATATCATTTATCTTTGAGCCGATGTCATATGTAAATCGATCGGCGGTTATAAATAGATAATAAAGAACTAGACCTACTCGATCGGCTGTAGGTATTACCAATATATAGTTCTTATGTCGATATATACTTAAATCAAGTGATTGGGATAGATCAGTCGCCATGCCGAGACAGTATAAATCACTTAGATCAAAATATATATTAATAATAAGACTATATATATTTATAGCATAGCCGATCAGATAGATCTAGCATGTATCGGCTAATACCTCGATACTACTCTATATCAAGATATTAAAACAAGTATAAGATATCAAACAAAAGCCTAATATACTTAGATGTAACAATATCTTGGCATAAAGGGCAGATTTAACATGTCAATGAAGCATATAGAGCAAATATAGCTAAATCAGATAAGATCGGCTGAAACTCCGATGCTACTCTAATCGGCAACCAGAAGGCAGGCTAGAGATTGATATTCTAAGCACGACTTAACAGATCAAACTCAACTGATGCAGCATTAAGTATGAAAAGAAGAACAATATCTAAACAATCAAGCCGTTGGAAGTTTCATAGAGTGGTAGATATCTTATATAATCTAGGTCAACATCGCTATTTAACCTAACCGGCTGCCTTCTGTCGACGGATGTTAGCCGATTGTAGGTTAGATGACGATATTATCGAAGATTATATAAGATATATGATAACTCGATGAATTACATAAACAAGATTAGAGTATCATAAAGATGGAATCACTAATCCCGAGAATACAAGCCGTCATAACAAGTTTTACCTTTTGTTGAAGATCGAAACCGATGCAGCTCAACCCGAAAGCAAGAACTCGTCGAAATAAAACTAAAGCAAAAGGGTGGCGATGCGCCGAGATTGTATTGAACGTGTATGTTAAAAGTTACATAGGGCTCGGGTCTATTTATACCCGAGAATTACAAGATATGTCCATAACGGACACGACTATTATCTCTAACAAACTCTAAGACACCATAAGTCTTTGCGGCAGACTTTTGCCCAAGCATATCTCTAAGGAAATTATATAAAATACCCTAATTAATAGATACAATTGCCTTCTCAGGACTCTATCCATGTGCGGCAATCATCTTGAAGCACCTCAATTCAACCCGATGTCATACATCAAGTTGTATTGTCGGAATCGGCTGCATCGGCTTACCTAGTCCAACTCAGACTCAGCCGATCCTAATCGTAGCCGATCTGGACTCCAGCCGATTCCTGCTCTGTTTTCGAATCCGATCTCCGCCTTCGACTTCACTTCGATCTAATCTTCTTCCCCGATGCTGATATTACCAAATTTGGCTGTTAACAGCAGTACGTATAGGCTTCTGGCAATGCAGTTCAGAGCGTCAAGAATTAAGATCCATATCTGATGCAGTTTCTCTGTGCTCTTTTGAATCATATTGTAAAAATGTTTCTCATTAATGTAGATTTAGATATGGCTCACCTCCTTTTTGTTCAGTTGAGCCATTTAAATGCTGTCTAATGCTAGTATTTCAAGTAAGAGTTCAGATTCAGATCAAGCCATAATCTAGTTATTTCAATTTTCTGATAGATGTGGCAAGGCATTCTAAAATCTTACTCCATTAGTCCTCATTTAAAATCCTTTTAGAGCATTTTGTTTGACACTTGGACTCATACTCAATGTAGGGTTACACAATGTGAACCGAATTTTCAAGGAGTTACAGGAGGGCAAAGGAGCAGGAAGAGGAAGTCTCCATGCGTGACCATGCCACTTTTTAGATCTCCATTGAGCAGAATGTTGTTGTCACCGAGGACACACCTACCAGGAAAACGACTAAGGTCTCCTTCAGTGAGATATGGGAAATCGCCAACTGTTGTTACAAAAGGTCGAGGTAAAAGATCAGTGCTTGATATCGATTTAAATGTGGAACCAGAAGAAGATGCTCAAGTGATTGTTCACAGTGGTTTTGATCCTGAGGCTGACCCAAATGCTCAACTGATTGCTGACAGTAGTTTTGATCTCGAGGCTGACCCAAATGCTCAAGTGATTGATGACAATGGTTTTGATCCTGAAGCTGACCCAAATGCTCAAGTGCTTGCTGACATTGGTTTTGATCCTGAGGCTGACCCAAATGCTCAAGTGATTGCTATAAGTTTGAAGAAAAAATTCGTTGCAGATGACAAACGGAAAGAAATATTTGATGCTGTGCTAGCAAAGGCTAGAAATGGAAATTTGAAAGGTCATGAGACAACAGAAGTAGCCATGAAATTTTCAGTACCCATTAGGACAGTGCATCGCATCTGGAAAAAGGGTAAAGCTTGTTTGGATCAAGGTCTTGCAGTTAATGTTAGTACTGGAAAGTCTAGGTGTGGTCGAAAGAAGATTGAGGTGGACGTGTCCACACTACGAGATCTCCCATTGTTGAGCCGCACAACAATACAAGATGTGGCTACTCATTTTGGTGTCAGCACCAGCAAGGTGCACAAGATGAAACGCTGATGAGGACATAACTAGCTTGGATATAACCATGACTACCTTATGTATTAATCAAATAAAGGTGCATATGTTCTACATTAGATTTACTTGTTATATATTTGAACAAACGTTGCTACACAATGAGTTTTGTGTGTTTTCGTTGCAGAGGTACTTGCTTGGGCGAAGAAAAAGAGACCAAGCGTAACAAATGCATGGATGATTAAAGAAGTTGATTGGGGACCTAACATTCCCTCATCAGTTGGTATCAGAGCGCGGTTACCTGTTAGGTAATTTATCTTCCTATAACCAGAAAATTGCCACACAAAAATATTTATTATTTACCTAGACAATTTGAGCCGTTGCATTGTTCTATTAGATTTTGTGTTGTTGAATTCTAGGTTGCTTCGTCGTGTCGAGTGCTGGTTTAGTTTTAGATTTAATTTTTAGTTTTGAGTATTGCGTCTGTTCATCACTTAGGTCTAGGGTTCATCACTCAAGTCTGTGAGTTGTACGTCAGTTTCGGGTCCAGTTTTTCATCTCATCGGTTGTTGCCGGGACCTTGAAAAATCGGATCTACTCATCGTCGGGTTTCCGTTTTTGTGGTTTGGAGAAGTTTTCATCGAGTGGTTTAGAAATTGCTCGGTTGTTAGGGTTTCCTGTGTCACATATGTGTGTCTCTCTCCCCACCTGACCGAGCCGACTCCCATCCTCCACGTCCGAACCTCCAAGTACGTAGCTTCTCCACCTCCAGGTCTCCGGGTATGAGTCCGTAGTCATCCATATATCAAATATTTATGCGGATTTGAGATATTTTTGTAAAAACGGAACCTACGTGATGTGAGCATTCCATTTTTGAGGTGATCTAATTTTAGTTTTACACTTTGCATTTGAGTCCTTGTAATATTTATATTTACATTTGAGTCCCTGCTCGAGGTCAGTTCTTGTTGAAAAAAAAGTTAAAAAAGAAAAAGAAAAAGAAAAGGTAGAAAGGTGCAAAGAAAAAAAAAAGAAAAAGCCGCACCTAAAAAAAGGCAAAAAATGGTGCTAAAAAAAGCCGCACCAAGAAAGAGAAAGAAAAAAAAATCATTCATCCGTTGAGTATATTATCAGTGCAGAGTTGTGCATTGATTTATATCTAGTCCTTAGTATTGTCGGGTGCTTGCTTGAGCTAGAGTTGAGTCTAGGCTAGGCTAGCACATTGACTAGTACTTTGAACTATTATTCAACTTTGCATTTTCTGATTAGCACAATTGTGTTCCTTTGCTACTATATATTGTGCCTCCCAAGCTCCACATATATACTTCTGGTCAGCACCGCTTTGATCCTTGCAATCGCCACATCACATCCTTCAAGGTGTCACGAACCATCCACCGGTTGTACCGTCCTTAGCGTTGCTGGTAAGACACTTGTAAAAGCTTGGTAGGACGGTTCCATTTCCTAGCCTCCACTACAATCTATGTTCTGTAGTTAATAGGAACAATACTGTTCTGTTGTTCTCTCTTTTCTACTGACAATAGCAGGTTACATCTCTTATGGACATGAGATAAAGTTGGATGGGAGACAAACCATAGCTGCTACATCACCTTCTACATATGCACGTGATGAAAGTACTTTGGTGCAACAAGTGCTAAATTCTCAAATGAAGAAAGCGGAGCAAAGGCAGTATCACGAATTATCTGAAACAATGTTTGTGGTTAATGATAGAGCATGTCGTGTTATAATCGATAGTGAGAGTTGCAATAACTTTGTGAGTTCAGATTTGGTTCAGAAACTTGAGTTGCCTACACAACCGCATCCTCATCCATATTACATCAAATGGTTCAACTCCTGTGGTAAGTTCAAGGTAAATAGAATTGTGAGAATAAAATTTTCGATTGGAAGCTACCATGATAATGCAAATTTTGATCTTGTGCCTATGCAAGCATGTTCTTTGTTGTTTGGAAAACCATGGATATATGATAATAATGTTTTGCATAATGATATTGCTAATACATACACATTTAGGCATAATGGTCGAAAAATAAAATTGGTACCAATGAGTGTTTCTGAACTTTTCAAAGATGATCTTGAAAGGTTGAAGAATAGAATCAATGAGACTTTCAGAGATATCTGGAATGATACTAATATCGCGATGCCTTCAACTAAGTCTGAGTTATTACAAAACGAACGTATTGTTGTGCCTATTGCTTTGGATACTAATATTTTGCAGGCATCTGAGAACAACCAAGGTAATGAGAAAGAGAAGAAAGACGAAGAGGAAAAAAACATATCCATAGCTCCATGCATGCTTGAGGATTGTTTAATTGACCAAGCGCCTACAATTTCTGAAGATGAGAAAAAAGGTAAAGATAATGGTGCTACAACTGCTCAAGGTATGCATAGTTATGATGTGCCAACTATGTCCACTACTTATGCTACATTAGAGCAACCTATAGTGGAAACAATTGCTGAAATACCTTTGTCACAAAACAATTTGCTTGATGTTTCTTGTGATAAAGAAGAGTTGTGCGATGCTTCACTTATATCCATGCCACAACTAGTGAATGAACATGTTAGTTTTATAGTAGAGCCACCCTGTGTTGAGTTTAAACATGTTATTCACATTGCTAGCGAGAATGAATAGCTCAAATTGTTATATTCTTTAAATACTTGGGGTTATATCCAATTTGATGATCTTTGTCCACTCAATTGTTTAGAGAAAAAATTATTTTCTAGATTTGAATTGCCATGCCTTTCTGATGTGATTTTTTATATTATTGGCAATTATGATAGTAAAGGAGAATATAATGTGCATCGAGTATATATTTGTTCGAATTTGACTATACCTCCTTTTCATGATGAAATGTATTGTCTAGAGGATCACATGCGTATAAGTCATTGTCTATCTAGTTCCTATAGTTGTTTA
The DNA here is from genome assembly GCA_000576495.2 of Oryza glumipatula. Lineage (NCBI taxonomy): Eukaryota > Viridiplantae > Streptophyta > Magnoliopsida > Poales > Poaceae > Oryza > Oryza glumipatula. Next base: position 21,891,450 of record CM002514.2, read on the forward strand.
AATGAGTTACAGGTTGGTTTGCAAGAAGGGGAGTGTGGTGGTTTTTCTACTACAAAGATTTTAGGATCCAATCATATGGCCATCAAGAAATGTTCCGCACAGGATATTGTGATAGACAAAGATAAGTACAATACGCTCCATGACAAGGTGAAACCGAGGACGATTTCCAATCAAGAAGGGGAGGATGATGAGGATATAACTAGCTCGGATATAACCATGACTACCTTATGTATTAATCAAATAAAGGTGCATATATTCTACATTAGATTTACTTGTTATATATTTGAACAAACGTTGCTACACAATGAGTTTTGTGTGTTTTCGTTTGCAGAGGTACTTACTTGGGCGAAGGAAAAGAGACCGAGCGTAACTAATGCATGGATGATTAAAGAAGTTGATTGGGGACCAACCCAAGACCTTCTCCAAGTCTACTTCTACCTCACCATGTCACTTTTGGTCCATAGAAGACAAGAGATCAAGTTGTACACGTTTTGGATTCGGATTCGGGCCTCCTGACAGCATCAACTTCAAACGGACCTAGCCGCTGATCTAGAAGGAATTTCGAGGCCCATGAGTACTTGTTGGAAAGCTTATGGAGTCTACTTTCAGATGGTTTTGGTCCCATGTCAAAGTTCCTACCGAGCTGCCAGGAATCTGCAAAACAAGCCATGTATCTCATCCAGTCCGAATCTGATTTTGAGTTTTGGGCCTTGTAACTGTGTCGTGGGCTTAGCCCAAGGGGGTGTGCACCCTAGGGCAACCCTAGGACGTCCCTAAGCACATTTATTCAGTAGCTGTCATCGTTTAGAGTCGGGTTTTGCTTAGATTATTCTGTCAAGAACAGTTTCGCCGCTAGATCAGTTTGTGGACCCCAAATTCGTGTGCTTAATCATTCATATGCAATTTGGTTGCAATCTATCTTGTTCTTACTTGTGTTCTTCGAATCGCATGCAGGGATTAGCCTTCTCGGCGAGGTCAACCGGGTTTCGACACGGTTGATAACCAGAGGAGACGTAGTGCTGCGATTGCGGGGCTCAATAGCGTGTTTGCTCAGAAGCCGGATCGAGTTGTGTCGCGACTCCGCCCAAATCGACTATTTATCAATACCTATCGGAAGGGACTATAAAGCGCGTATCAAATGCCATGAAGCCCTACTTGGCTAAGAAAAATAGGGTTGACCGGCTAAAGTGGTGCTTAGCCATGCTTGACCCTAGGAGTATTCCTGGTGATCCTATCTTCAAAGCATTGTTCGATTACATCTTTATCGATGAGAAATGGTTCAATATTACAAGAAAGACAGAGAGGTACTACACAGCTCCAGGAGATGAGCAACCTGTAAGAAGATGCCAGAATAAGAACTATATCCCTAAAATAATGTTTTTGACCGCTCTTGCTCGACCAAGGTTTGATTCTAGCGGCAGTTGCATTTTTTATGGTAAAATTGGTTGTTTCCCATTTGTCACATACACAGCAGCTAAGCGGTCTAGTGCAAATCGTCCTGCAGGGACAATGGAGATGAAACCAATAGAGTCAATTACAAAAGATGTTGTTAGGAGTTTTATGATTGAAAAAGTTTTACCATCTATCCGTGCTAAGTGGCCACGTGAAGACGCCAACAAACCCATATTCATTCAACAAGACAATGCTCTGCCCCATGTTGCAATTAATGATAAATTATTTCGTGATGCTGCTAAGCAAGATGGCTTCAACATAAGACTTATATGTCAGCCAGCAAATTCACCTGATCTGAACATCTTGGATCTAGGTTTTTTTAATTCCATTCAAGCCATCCAATACAAAACAACATCAAAAACAACCGAAGAACTTGTGGCTGTTGTGGAACAGGTAATATGCAACCTTTTGATCTTGAATAAGTTTTGTGATGTTATTTTTGATCTTGGAGTATGAGCTAACATGTTGATTTTTTGGTGTATTATGAACCAGGCATTTCAAAATTATTCCGTTGACAAAGCCAATCGAATTTTCTTATCTCTTCATGCATGCATGAAAGAAATTTTACGAACCCATGGTAACAACTCATATGATGTTCCACACATTAGAAAAGAGCTGCTTCAAAGGCAAGGACGTGCAATGCTGAGGTGGTAAATGATGCTAAACTTTATCTCAGGTACTTGTCGTTCTCTTAGGTTGATTTGTGTATTGGTGGCATTTCTCTTGATCACTTATTACCAATGTCTTTTCTCTACAGGCGAGGAGGGGGGGAATCAGTGGGAGAAGAGTGATAGAGGGAAAAAAATGTGCTCAAGTCACCTTCATGTGTAATTTATTCTAAGAGTAATTTATTCTTGATTAGACCTAAGTGATTTACTCTAGCTAAACTGAATATTCTTCTAGCTTAACATATTGTGCTACTCTACACTGTACTCCCTGATACTCAGTGAATTTTGAGCTCAGTGACTTCCCAATTTTACTCATGTGCTGATCATTTATTCATCGCCAAAATTGTGCTTCGGATTGTTTTTTTGGTAATTTTATTCACAGGCATTTCCTTTTTTTTGAAAGGAATTATTCAGTCATTTCGAGCGTTCTTTTCATGCATTGAACCAAATGACATTTGCATCAGAGAAGTGAAACAGTGATGCAGAGATTCACATTTTCATAAAACAATTTGCATCAGAGTCAGTGATGCAGGTCTTCAAATTCTCAGCCATTATTCATTTGACATTATTCAGACATTACAGACATCTTACATCTTACAGCAAGTGGAAGAGTATTTGATTTCTTCCAATTGACATTATCCAGACATTACAGACATAATTCTAATTTGCCATACAAACAGAGAACTCCTCAAATTGTCATACTCCATGCTTTTTCTGAAAAACAAGGTGAAAAAGCTTTGGACTACTTTAGTAATTTGAGCTAGCCAAGCTAACTTATGCTAATTACTTCCTCATTCGACTCATTTAACTGGCTGATTTCTCATGTACTCTGAGCACAAGGACAGATTCAGAGTTGGGAGTTGAGAGTAAAGGCAACCTCTGAAACTGGTTATGTCTGAATAACTGAATTAGTTGCAGTAGAGGGTTAGCTGAATAAATCCTGCCCACTTCTTCTAAATTCTTCAATTAGATATGCAGTACTCCATCAGCTAGCAACAACAAACGCAGAAGCAGAAGGAGATGAGAAGCCCTGCTTGGTCTCCTGTTGAACGGCAAGAACGACGATGTCATATCTGCAATACTGCTCGGTCTCCAGCCGAGCGGCAAGAACAATGGCGGCAGCAGCAAAGGCCCCGCCGCCCGGCTCCCTCTGCGCCTTGCTGCCCCTCCCCTAGCATGCAGTGCCGCATGCTCCTCCCTGCACGCCTCTCCGCCCCATGCCGCCGCTCGCTCCCTGCGCGCCTCGCCGCCCCGCGCCACCACTTCGAGCCCCCACTCTTGCTTGCTCCACCGCTTGGGGTGGGTTCACCCCGGATTGGAGTACGGCGGCAGTGCGAAGGAGGCGGCAGCGGCGGCGGCGAGTCCAATCGCGTGGAGGACGAGGTGGCGGCGCGATAGTGGTGAGACGGAGGGCAAAGACACAAATTAGCCAACGTGATGAGGAGGGTTGAACTAGTAGCGTCAAATAAAAAAAACAGTCTCAGAATGAACTAGAGCGTCAACTAAAAAAATGGAGGAGGTAGTATATAAATATGTTCAGATCTGGGTCTTGACCTTACAAATGCAATTAGAGTTATTTGGGTATCCAATTTTTTATGTTTTCAGCACATCTACCAAAAAAAGGTTACCTAATGATTTATCTATGATCATGAAACTGAAACACATCACATAATTTAACTGTAGAAGGAACTACCAAGTTTTATGGGGTTAATCAAAGTTCATGTAAGTTTCTCAAATAGAAATGCTTGATATGGGATGTTTTCAAAAGCTTAGATATGTAGTGGGGAGAAGATAGACACCTAAAATATAGCCAAGGACCAATATATTTTGATTCCATCCTTCACCTGAAAAACATGGCAGAAGTAAATGATACATGTACACCATTAGAGACTGCAGGTTGCAAGGTCAAGGTTTTAATGTAGCAGTGAATTAACTTGCAGTCTAGGACAGGGATCATCAGACAGCTCACAATGGCTTGTGCAAGCAACAAATTCAGGACTGGAATCAATGACTTGTTACCACCACAATTACCGGAAGTGCAGCTTACAGCACATAAGTGGGCTAGGATAAGTTGATGGAGAATATAACTAAGAGCAGAAACATCAGATGATGTAAAAACTCACTGCAAATCAATAAATAATGTTGCTTAGTGCCTGAATATTGCATCATACCGTTTACACCCAAATTTGGCACCTAGGAGTAAAATAGGAAAAATTGCCAAAGTTTGGAAGTCTGCATGTTTCCTCCGAGTGGGCCGGTCTGACCGCCGTGTGTTGGCCGGTCAGACCGCCGGTTGAGGGCCGGTCAGACCGGCGGTGTGTGGCCGATCTGACCGGCAAGTCCGAGTACGGGTCTGTTTTACCGGGTCTCGAAGTTTCCTTGCTCGGGAAGGTATGTTTCGAGTTTCCTTTGGATTCTATCCCGAGTTGGACGTGGAGGAGGGCCTGTAGAGGGCAAGACCAACCCCTATATAAGAGACATGGCCGGTTCAATTGTAACAAACTAATCTACAATCAATCAATCGAATCGTTTTTCATATTGCTTTTAGTTTTCTTTTAGTTTGTCCATCTTTGTCGATTTGCGCCGTAAATCGTCCGCCGCCGCTACGAGAGTGCGACACCTCTTTGTAGGTTTGTCCTGAAAACCTTCCGTTTTGCCCACGAGACGGGTAGTTATCTAGAAATCGGCTTCGCTAGCCGGTTTAGTTATCAAAACCCATCTTGGTCTAGTTTTTGCTAGATTGAGGTGGTTGGCGACTCTAGGATCACCGCAAGGCGTTAGGTGCTGCGATCGTGGTTGTCAACTTGTCACAAAAAGTTGCCAACACGATTTTTGACGATTCCGCTGGGGACATCTGCTCAACGTCAACTCAACTTCGACTTCGCCATGACGAAGCCGCCGCCATCCAAGACGGAGGTGGAGCCGGCCAATGTGATACCAATCACATTGGATGATTTTGAAGGGGAAGACCGCAAGTCCATGGAGGAATACATTAAGGAGATCACACAGGAGGCGCTGATGAGGGCGCGCACTAGGACTCGTCAAGGCGTGATCATCAAGCCCGGGCCGCGTCCTAAGTTTACTTCCAATGTGGTAAGCAATGAACAGGTAACACAATCTATCCAACAACAAATTGCATCTACAATAGATTCATCTATGGTTACTTTTAAAAATAAGTTAGATGCATCTATTGAGAATCAATTTGAAGGATTTTTTAGGACTAGATTCGGCCCTCTCATGGCTGATTTTATGTTCAAAGATAAAGCCTCTACCAGTGCTAGCCAAGCCCCTATAGATCAGATAAATAGTAGAACCGATGGGGCAAGAACACAGCAACACGGTGAGGGGTGGGCGGCGCACACAGCCGGTCCGACCGAGCCTGATGGCCGGTCAAACCGCGACTTCGCCGTCGGTCAGACCGGCCTAACGGCCGGTCAGACCGGGTATTACCCTGGCGGTCAGACCGGGACTCAGGCCGGTCTGACCGCGCCTCTGGATGTTGGTCAAACCGGGCCCTGGACCTGTCAGACCGGCGCAATCGTCCCAATTCAGGGGGTAGATCCAATGACAAATAATGCTTATTTGTATCATCTTAGAACATTTAATCCCCCTGTATCTACTGCTACTACTAATCCCCAAGTTCCCCCACATGTTCCTAATGCTTATAATGATGTTTCTAGGGGGTATCCTCCCGATACTAGGCAAGGCCAATATAATCATATTGCGCCGCAAGCATAACCTATTAGGCCACCAAATCCACCACAAAATCAACAAAGGCCTGATAATATGGAGGAATTGATTAGTGGGATTATTAGGGATAAATTCGGGATTGAAGCTAGGAATCGTGCTAAGATTTACCAAAAACCGTATCCTGATTACTATGATAACGTGCCATATCCTCGTGGTTATAGGGTTCCCGAATTTACCAAATTTAGTGGTGAGAATAGTAGGACCACATGGGAACATGCAGGTCAATTCTTAGCGCAATGTGGAGAGGCTAATAGTGATACTTTTAAATTGCGCTTATTTTCTTTATCTTTGTCCGGTACTGCTTTTACATGGTTTACTTCTTTACCGGCATATGCTATTCATACTTGGGCTCAATTAGAACAAAGATTTCATGATTATTTCTAGACTAGTGAAACTGAGCTTAGGTTATCTGATTTAACATCAGTTAAGCAAAAGTATAATGAATCTGTCATTGATTATGTTAAGAGATTTAGAGATGTTAGAAACCGATGTTATAGCTTGAATATAACTGATAGAGATTTGGCTGATCTTGCTTTTAATGGTTTAATTGCTCCTATTAAAGAAAGATTAGATGGCCAACAATTTCTTGATGTTAGTCAACCCATGCAAAAGGCTCTGGCTCAGGAAAGCCGGGTTAAAGATAATAAAAAATTTGTTAGACCATATGAGAAGAAGCCTAATGTTAATTTGATTGATTACCCTGAAGCTAGTGATAGTGAAGGTGAAGGTGATCATGATATATATGTTGTTGAGTGGTCATGGACTAACAAAAACAAGCCTTTTGTTTGTTCTAATCTAATGCTGACTCTTCGTAAAGATCGGCAAAATGAGGTTAAGTATAGTTTTGATGTGGCCAAGTGTGATAAAATCTTTGATTATCTTTTGCAAGAAAAACAAATTAGATTACCTAAAGGCCATATCATACCATCTCAAGAAGAATTGAAGCGTCGAGCTTATTGTAAATGGCATGATTCTCACTCTCATTCTACTAATGATTGCAATGTGTTTCGACGACAGGTTCAATCGGCCATAGATGAAGGACGATTGAAGTTCACCGATGGTTCCAAGATGAAACTTGATCATGATCCTTTTCTGGTGAACACAATTAATTTTGATGATAAGAAGGTATTGATTCGGCCGGAGCAAGCCGAATCAACTAAGGGAAAAGGAGTGATCATTGAAAAGCCTAGACCCAAGATGATGGTGCCAAATAATCCGGAGGTTGGTGTGTGGAAGGAGAATAGGAGCGAAGCTTCAACTTCTAAAGCCCCTAAGAAGACTAAAGTGACCTTCGATATGAGAAGCAAGGTGGTGAGAAAGCTCGCAACAAGGGGAAAAGACCAAGATCACCTCCTAGGGAGCGATTTGGTCATTCACCAAGACAGTCGGAATCACCTCAATATCATTGTTCTCAAAACATGTCATGGGGTCCTTATCCAATGCCGCCGCCGGGTTATCCTTATCCTTACTATATGCCATGGGGGGCAACACCGCCAATGTTCAATCATATGCCTCTAATGCAATTCAACCAAGGGTTGGGAGGACCAAGGAGGCCAATTCATGAGCGTTTGTCTTCACCAAACAATGGCCGATTTTATGGTAAGAATCGGGCCAATGAAGAAAAGAGAGAAGGAAAGCGTGTTAAGGTGGAGGCAAGGACTTTGGAAGTGATTACTATCAAAGTGGGGTCTCATGATGTGCCAATACCTTCTGGAGATGAAGTTGGAGAGTCCTCAAGCAACAAACCCGAAGCCGGTACCAGCTCATCGCAGTCGGCCAGTTTGACCAGGCCTTCTGGCCGGTCTGACCGCAGCCATACGGCCGGTCTGACCGCAGCCATACGGCCGGTCTGACCGGGCCATCAGGCCGGTCTGACCGCCGATCCAAAGACGGTCCGACCGATGCCTCAGGCCGGTCTGACCGCCGACCGAATGTCGGTCTGACCAGCGCATCTGGCCGGTCTAACCGGTGATCTACGTCCGGTCTGACCGGGCTCCAGCGCCGGTTCGACAGGAGATTTGCAAGGAGTAGTGCGGGGGCTTCATCGTCATCAAGTAAACTCAACAGGGGGCATTACATACCTCCTGGAACAGAGCCGAAACCTAGGTGGATGCCTAAGGATTTGACGGCTACTCAAAGGAGAAGGTTGCAACGTCTTCGGGCCCAAGAATTGAGAGAGAAGAGGGCCGAAGAGGAAAGAGATGGGAGATTTAATGAGTTGCGACCACTACCGGTATGGAGGCGTAAATCCGTAGAGAAGGAAGAACCGGTTGTTGTAGAGGAGAAAGAAGAACAATCAGTTGCTAAAGATGAGTTATCTCCAAAGGAAGACATGGATATCAACATGGTGTGTATGTTGCCTATGGAGTTTTGTGCTATGGATGAAGCCGAGGTTGCTCAATTTTCACTAGGTCCTAAAGATGCGGTTTTTGAGAAGCCCGATGGGTCAAACCGTCATATGAAGCCTCTCTCAAAGGTCATGTTGATGGAAAGCCGGTCTCTAGGATGCTAGTGGATGGAGGTGCTGCCGTGAACTTGATGCCGTATTCATTGTTCAAGAAGTTGGGGCGTGGGGATGATGAGTTGAAGAAGACCAACATGATTCTCAATGGCTTCAATGGTGAACCAACGGAGGCGAAAGGTATCTTTTCGGCGGAGCTTACCGTGGGAAACAAGACGCTACCGACCGCTTTCTTCATCATCGATGTGCAAGGTAACTACAATGTTATTTTCGGTCGTTGTTGGATCCATGCCAATTGTCGTGTGCCTTCTACCTTGCATCAATGTTTAATTCAATGGGACGGAGATGATGTTGAGATTGTTAAAGCGGATACATCACCCGAGGTTGCAATGGCCGATGCTACGTTTGAGTGGCGTCATGGGAATATTCAATGCTTATCGGGGAGGGATCTTTCTAGCTATGATTTCATTAGTATGTCCGATGGCAAATTTGTACCTATCTCTGTAAAGCCGGCTAGTGTAGCACGGCTAGGCCATATAAATTTGTATAATGAGTAAAGAAGCTAATTTAGAGTGGTTGCAAAAGAGGGTGCAAGAATATCGGTCTACAAAGAACGATATTGGTGAAACTATTGAAGATTTTGATAAAGTAGAGAAGCTTGGACAAGGGTTTACATAGGCCGATCCATTGGAAGTAGACATAGGTGATGGAACCAAACCAAGGCCGACTTTTGTAAACAAAAATATGAGAGCCGATTATAAGGTTAAAATAATCGAGCTACTTAAGGAGTATGTGGATTGCTTCGCATGGGAGTATCATGAGATGCCGGGTTTTAGCCGTGAGCTTGTTGAGCATCGGCTTCCAATTAAACCGGGTTTTAGGCCTTATAAACAACCACCTCGTCGTTTTAATCCTTTGCTATATGACCGAGTCAAAGAGGAGATTGATCGGTTGCTGAAGGCGGGGTTTATTAGGCCATGTCATTATGCGGAGTGGGTTTCTAGCATAGTCCCGGTGGAGAAGAAGGGGAGTGGTAAGATTAGAGTTTGCATAGATTTTAAAGATTTAAATAAAGCTACTTCCAAAGATGAATATCCTATGCCTATAGCCGACATGATGATTAATAATGCCTCGGGTCATAAAGTGATTAGTTTTTTGGATGGTAATGCCGGCTACAATCAAATCTTTATGGCGGAGGAGGATATGTATAAGATGGCTTCTAGTTGCCCGGGATTTGTTGGTTTGTTTGAGTGGGTTGTCATAACTTTTGGATTGAAGAACACCGGTGCAACATATCAAAGGGCAATGAATTTAATTTTCCATGATTTGCTAGGTATTATCTTAGAAATCTATATTCATGATATTGTTGTCAAATCGGATGGTATGGAGGGACATATAGCCGATTTGAGGTTAGCTTTTGAGAGGATGCGCCGGTATGGTTTGAAGATGAACCCACTTAAATGTGCTTTTGATGTGTTGGCGGGGAGATTCTTAGGATTCATGGTGCATGAGAGAGGAGTTGAGATTGATCCTAAGAAGATAGAAAAGATTCGTGATTTCAAAGCGCCGACATGCAAGAAGGAAGTCCAAAAGTTGCTAGGTAAGGTGAATTATTTGAGAAGATTTATTTCTAACCTAGCGGGTAAAATCGATGTTTTTGTCCCTATACTTCGCTTGAAAAGGGAAGCCGATTTTACTTGGGGGGCAAAACAACAAGAGGCGTTTGAAGGGTTGAAGAAGTATTTGTCTACTCTACCCGTTGTGCGGGCGCCTAAAGCCGGAAAGCCTTTTCGGTTATATATTACCTCCGAAGACAAAGTCATTGGTACCGTTTTGACGCAAGAGGAAGATGGCAAGGAATATATCATTACATATTTGAGTCACCGTCTTTTGGATGCCGAAACGAGGTATGTTTTTATAGAGAGACTTTGTCTATGCTTATACTATGCTTGTACCAAATTGAGGCATTATTTGTTATCTAGTACATGCATAGTTGCTTGTCAAGCCGATGTTATTAAACACATGTTGCAAAGGCCAATTCTAAGAGAGAGAATTGGCAAGTGGGCATATGCTTTGATTGAATATGATTTGGCTTATGAACCGTTGAAGTCTATGAGAGGCCAAATTGTTTGTGATTTTATAGTAGACCATCATGTAGATATTACTTATGAGGAAGAGGTTTGCTTTGTTGAAGTTATACCTTGGAAGATTTATTTTGATGGTTCTTCTTGCAAAGAGGGTCAGGTATAGGGGTAGTTTTGTTTTCACCTAATGGCATGTGTTATGAGGCATCGGTTCGTCTGGAATATTATTGTACAAATAATCAAGCCGAATATGATGCTTTATTATTCGGCTTACAAGTGATGGAGATGATTGGAGCCAAGCACGTGGAAGCGTTTGGTGATTCGGAATTGGTGGTGCAACAAGTTGCCGAAGTCTACAAATGATTGGACGGATCACCAAATAGGTATCTTGACTCATGTTTGGATATTATTGCCAATTTTGATAATTTTGCTATTAGACATATTGCTAGGCATGATAATTCTAGAGCAAATGATTTGGCACAACAAGCATCTGGCTATAATGTGAAGAAGGGATTATTTCTGGTATTAGAAGAGCCGGTGCTTGATTTTAAACCTTTGTGCGAAATTGGCAAAATAGCAGACCAAGGGCGGTCTGACTGGCATTGCTCGGCCGGTCAGACCAGCGGCATGCGACCGGTCAGACCGCCCCTGGTCACCGGTTTGACCGGCCGCCACGGGCGGTCTGACCGGCCCTGTATGGCTGGTCTGACTGGTTCCGGATAGAGCGCTGGGGGGCACGCCGCAATTGATTTAAAGGCCGAATTAATTGTAAATTCAGATATTTGTGCCCAGGAAACAGAAGAAGATTGGAGAATTCCTTTGATTCGATATTTAAAGGATCCTACACTTAAGGTTGATCGGAAAATTCGGCGGCAAGCGTTCAAATACACATTGCTTGATGGAGATTTATATTGCCGAAATATAGATGGAGTCTTATTGAAGTGCTTAGATGAAGATCAATCTAAAGTGGCTATGGGAGAGGTGCATGAAGGAATTTGTGGAACTCATCAATCGGCCCACAAGATGAATTGGTTACTTAGGAGAGCGGGGTTCTATTGGCTGAGGATGATTGAAGATTGTTTCAAATATTATAGGGGATGCGAAGCTTGTCAGCGGTTCGGCAATGTTCAATTGGCGCCCGCCGCCGTGTTGAACCCTATCATCAAATCATAGCCGTTCCGAGGTTGGGCTTTGGATTTCATTGGTCAAATTTATCCTTCGTCATCAAAGGGACATAGGTTCGTGCTAGTTGCTACGGATTACTTCACCAAGTGGGCCGAAGCCGTGCCGCTTAAGAATATGACTCATACGGAGGTAATTGACTTTATTTTGAAGCATATTATCCATAGATTCGGTATTCCGCAAACATTAACTACGGATCAAGGTGCTTCTTTTATGTCTAAGGAAGTGAAGAGTTTTGCCGAATCTTATGGTGTTAAATTGTTGAGTTCTTCTCCTTACTACGCTTAGGCTAATGGACAAGCCGAGTCGAGTAATAAGACGTTGTTGAAGCTAGTAAAAAACAAGATTGAGGAACACCCAAAGAGGTGGCATGAGGTGCTTTCTGAAGCATTGTGGGCGCATAGGTTATCTAAACATGGTGCCACTAAAGTCACTCCTTTTGAGTTGGTTTATGGTCAAGAAGCCGTTTTACCGGTTGAGGTAAATCTTAGTTCTCTTCGTTACATCAAACAAGATGATCTATCAAGTGAAGATTACAAGACATTGATGGGAGACAATCTTGATGAAGTCATCGACAAGCGCTTGAAGGCTTTGGAAGAGATAGAGAAAGAAAAGAAGAGAGTGGCCAAGGCGTACAACAAAAGGGTAAAAGCAAAGTTGTTTCAAGTTGGAGACTTGGTTTGGAAGACAATTTTGCCTTTGGGTACTCAATCCAGGGAGTTCAGTAAGTGGTCTCCTAGTTGGGAAGGTCTTTATCGAGTATGCGGCATTGTTCGAGAGAACGCATATTTTTTGGAGACAGTTCAAGGGGAGCGTTTTTAGCGAGCAATCAATGGGAAATACTTGTAGAAATACTTCCCGAGTGTTCGGCAAGACGCTTAGGAGGTGCTATGGCCGGTAATTGGATTATTGCCCTAAGACCAAAAACATGTTCTATGCTTTTAGATTCACGTTGTTCATCAAAAAGGCAGGGAGGGCATGTGTTTATACCCAAATTTGGCACCTAGGAGTAAAATAGGAAAAATTGCCAAAGTTTGGAAGTCTGCCGGTTTCCTCCGAGTGGACCGGTCTGACCGCTGTGTGTTGGCCGGTCAAACCGCTGGTTGAGGGCCGGTTAGACCGGCGGTGTGTGGCCAGTCTGACCGGCAAGTCCAAGTCCGGGTCTGTTTTGCCGGGTCTCGAAGTTTCCTTGCTCGGAAAGGTATGTTTCGGGTTTCCTTTGGATTCTATCCCGAGTTGGACGTGGAGGAGAGCCTATAGAGGGCAAGACCAACCCCTATATAAGGGACATGGCCGATTCAATTGTAACAAACCAATCTATAATCAATCAATCGAATCGTTTTTCATATTGCTTTTAGTTTTCTCTTAGTTTGTCCATCTTTGTCGATTTGCGCCGTAAATCATCTGCCGCCGCTGCGAGAGTGCAACACCTCTTTGTAGGTTTGTCCTAAAAACCTTCCGTTTTGCCCACGAGACGAGTAGTTATCTAGAAATCGGCTTCGCTAGCCGGTTTAGTTATCAAAACCCATCTTGGTCTAGTTTTTGCTAGATTGAGGTGGTTGGCGACTGTAGGATCACCGCAAGGCGTTAGGTGCTGCGATCGTGGTTGTCAACTTGTCACAAAAAGTTGCCAATACATACATCAGACAATCAGATACTTGGGAGCAATAACATGTACATTGGCTGGTTGTATGAAAGGATGCATACAAAGTTAATTTGTAGATTGTTAAAACAAACTAAAGTGATAAATTAGGGAACCAACCTATATCTCCATGGGTATCCAAAATCTGTCTACATCAGTGGCCTGATTCAGGCATAGCAGCATAGTCAGGGTGAGGGACTGAAATGTGCGATCGTTGATGTCTTGAACGACCATGTCCTAGTGAAAAACATGAAGAAATTTGCACATCCATTGGATAAACCTTTTTTTCCAGATTCAATCACCACAATTATTTACAAATTATTAGAACTTAGTAACTATCATATTTGCAAATACATGAATGATGCATGAGTTAAAGCTTGTTTATGAAATGTTATTGCTACGATTAGGAAATGCAAAAGATGAATTCAGACAGAAGGAAAACAAGGTAGGTTGAGCTCTACAGAACACATACCAAAGAATGTTATCTGCTTTAGTGAAAAACCCCTTTGTTCTCTCACCGAGGAAGGATATCTGCTTTAAAAGAATTCTTCTGCTTTCTCCCAAATTAATGTAAGAAATCCTCTATATATTAAAGCAATAAGAGAATTAGTACGGGTTGCAAGTAATACAATCATTTTCTGAAGAAACTAAAGCAGTACTCAATGTAAGTATAAGATTTACCAATAGTGGTTCTTTCTCTAGGATGGCACAAAGCATAAAATAATTTGGTGAAAACTTTTCATCTTGTTCCTGTGGCAAATTGCTTTTTGAAAAGAGGGGGAAATTGTTATGAGATGAGGAGCAACACATAATATACTGACCTTTCAGACTGACTGCTTGTTTCAGGTGCTTGCAATATGGCATCCACCGATGTGGAGGAGGATATTTGAGGACTGACATGGTTGCTGGATGAATTACGAAAGGCTTATCAACATAATATAAATGGAATTAATCGTGGTGCCTAGCCTAGTGCCGCAATTGATTGTGGAAGTTACTAATGTAATTGCTTGTGATTAAGACGAAACAGAAAAGGAAGAGGAAATGATTGGAGAGGATCAAAGGGGATTCGGGTGTTGATTTACTGGGGATTAATTAGGGAGGGGACTGAAGGATTCTCACCTGAGGGTAGTTGAAGCTGGATGAGGTGAGCCGAACAGCCAGATCCGCTCGGCTGCAGCCGCCGCCATCCTAAAGCACGCGAGTTGATACAGGATAAGGTCGCCATCGACTGTCCCGCGTCGCAACAGCAGCGGGTGACGCATGGACCGGAAGGTGGCGGCGTCTGGTGTCTGCGGACGATGCTGCTGCGTCTATCTACGAATCACTCGATGACAGTTTGATCCGATGGCATGGCACTTGAGCAGACGGATTGATCGGACGGCTGAAGAACACTGATGACGTGGATGAACCTGGAGGCTGCTTTATATGAAGGAGTTAATGCTTGTAGTGGGTATATAGGAAGAAATGATTAGTAGTGGTGGTGGTACTGGTAGTATATATGCTATTTACAAAGAAAGAAAGAATACTACAACCTTGAGAACATGAAGAATAAAGTAGGTCATGGTCAGCGTTAGCGTGTAGTAAAGCGTAAGGAGGGAAGGAGCTTCACGGTGTTATAAAGTGACCCAACTGAAACCGTTGTACAGTAAGCTTGAAAAATAGAAGCTGCCAGTCTTGAGGATACTACACGTAGTGGACCAATTTCTCAGCAAAAGTGGCAACATGCCCACGATTCTTGACAGCATTTTTAACACGTTAAGCACCACCTGCTAACAACAAACACCACCAAATAAATAACTAGGAGTATGTATTTATTTTGTCGTCAGGGATCAAACTTTGTCAAAAACAGGCTCACAGCCTCACCTTGCAAACCACATCAATCATTTTCATCAAACAGAATAAGAGATCTGGTGTCAATCCACAAATATTGTAGTCCATCATCTCTACTTGGTGTAATATAGATATATCTACAAGAAGAGAAAAGAAAACCGCACCAAACTTGCCAAGACAACCTGCAATTAGCAGAAAGGTGATCATCAATCTCAAACTATTGTGCGCGCATTATGCATGAACAAGCTTTGTAGCTCTTATTTTGAATTATAAACCATTACAAGTTGCTTCATCGATACAAACATATTTGTGAGCTACCACATCAATCAATTGATCATAGAAGAAACCTTTGAGTGCAATCATCCAATCAGATCAATGCAACAGATGGTAGTCTTAATTTTTAAGGATGGTTTTGCATTCAGAAGATTGACAATTGTGAACTAACCAGCCTCTGTCGATATTGTTGTACTTCTGTTGCAAACGCGTACTGGCCTTTATTTCCATAAAGCTCTCCTTGTATTTTGGCTCATTTATTTCAAGAAGTTTGTCGTTATGGTATTCAGAGAAAATGGAATTGCTGACAGCGTCATCAGAACTATAGCCGTCAGCAATCAATGAAAGATGAATACATTTGAGTCACCAGCCTCTGCAAGGAGCAAGATCGAAAATTATGTACTCTTATGCTATCAGATTGAATAGAATATGAAATGCTTGGTGATTTTACTTATGAGGACCTTTACTCTTTAACAAATTGCTCTAGCCCCGACAACTCTGTATCAACAAGTAGCAGAACATACAAAGATAACAAATTTAGGAAATTTGCACAAAGACAATAAATGTAGCATTTCCTCAGCCTTTTACCATATGACCACAAACTTGTTTGTGCCAAGCTTGGCCCAGGACATCTTCAGGTCATTGAAATTATTCAGTTTGGACCATTCACCAGCAGTACTTAGTTGTACTGCAGGTGACAATTTCTACTGCATCGTTTTCACTGTAGTAATACCAAGCAGATGGTCCAGATATGCTCCTGGTGCACAAAACTGTTCATCATAATACATGCAAAAATATTGGCAGATTAGCAGTTACTTTCTTTTTGAAACTTTGGGTGTTATATAGACAATCAAGCAGCAGGCATCATCTACTACTACCTAAAGATGTTATTGCTAATCTGGTCACTACTAGATGAAATTAATGCATCGGCATCAGAATAGAAATTGTGAAACCAGAGGCAAAGCTAACTGGTAACTGAATGATTTTCTTTCTGTACTTAGACCATTGGAGAGCATAGGGTTTAGAGTTCTCTTGTTTCAGGAATCAGGACAAAAGCCATAAAAAGAAAGAAAGTTATCTCATCTCAGTGTCACCTTCCATTCAGAATTGCAAACATTGATGTTGCATCACATTCAGTATTTGTGCGTGCATATGTGAGCGTGGCTACATATCAATACAAAGCAGTAGAGCTGAAAGTTTCTGAACAAACAAAAACTCCTTTGCCCAAGTAGCGTGTGGATGACTATCCCATTTCATTCTTCATATACCCTCTAGATGGTGCTGATATTTCTTAATTTTAAGATACTGAACACATAATGCTGCATCTGACAAAATCCATTTTGCAGATGTATAGGCAGATATAGATGTTAAAATATGTAGGTGTTGAACTAAATCCACTACAATTTTCTTAAACTGATAAAGTCAACACAGCTTTGAGATGCGCAAGCCCAGCAAAAAGGCGCTCTGCACCTTTGTATACCTGCAATGGCACAACTACCTGACTAGTTACTTTTGATTTCAGCGTTAAATGTTTGCTTAAAATGGTATATTCTCCTATTATTATTTCAGACAATAAGGTTTATTTTTCTTGCATAGTTACATAGCTACTGTTTGTAACATGGTATTATCGGCATAATTATAAGTAAAAGCTAACCTGAATAAGTAAGAACTACTGGTAGTTGGTAGATTGGCAGATAACATAACACTTGCACAATGCTACACAAATACTTGACCGGTGTTTCCCAATTTCTGATCTGAAATTCTGAATAATAATGCAAATTTCAGTTGCAACTAGCTAAAGAAAAGATAAACCTAAGATCGCAGAAAAAGAAGCATTAGAAGATAGAACTTAGGAAATACCCAAATCTGAGATCCATAAACTAGATGCACCAGTTATTCTGCTTGATGCAGATGAACATTACTTCTTGACACATAAGTATGTACTACCATGTAATGAAGTGATGATGGAGCTGGTCAAAAAAAAAAAAAAAAAAGTAAACTATGAACACGTACTATAAAGCCAAATACCCAAATCTGAGATCCATAAACTAGATGCACCAGTTATTCTGCTTGATGCAGATAAACATTACTTCTTGACACATAAGTACGTACTACCATGTAACGAAGTGATGACGGAGCTGGTCAAAAGTCAAAACAAAAAGTACTATAAAGCCATCTGTTGGTTGTATGTACTACCATGTAATTAATTTCTGGATAAGCATGAATATAATTGGGATATGGAGGTATGCATGACATTGTATCAGCTTTGATATATGCAGAGACATGCAGTTTTGACAAAGCAACATTTGAAGACGAATGCAGAAATTTTGATAGAATGAACATTACTTCCATATTATCAGTCCCTGCATAGGTGTTTCAGAGTGAGGTTATAACTCACAAAAATGAGGGAATAGAAAGATAGGCAAGATACAATTTATTCCTCATTTAGCAGAAAAGAAAGATCCTCTAACTACAAATTGGGGAAGAAGAATCCCAAGCATTCAGAATTTCAGACATTTGGATTTAGAGCACCAGATGAAAGAACAAATTTTTAAACTATATTCGAGATTAAAGTGAAGCACTTTTGAGTCTAAACAAAGCATAACCAGCAAGAATCTTAAGAACCTGACTGCAAGAAGGCCAAGGCCTAGGCATCAGATATAATAAAGAAAGAGAGATAAAGCACAACTAATAATTGTTTATCTTGCCAGCAGGGATCAAAACTTTGTTGAAACAGGTGCTCAGCTTGCACCACATCAATCATTCTCATCGCACATAATAATAGATGCTTGGTGTTAATCCACCAACATTGTAGTTCAGCACCACATCTAGGAATAATACAAGCAGAGAGAAAATCCGCACCACCTTAGCAGAAATGTGACCATCAATCGCAAACTATTGCACACGCATTTTGCATGCCCAAGTTTTGTAGCTTTTATTTGCATTATAAACCATTATCATTTAGTACAATGGTACTAACATATTTGTAAGCAGCCACAGGAATCAATAGCAACAAAAGAAATCTGGTGTATAATCATCTATTGTTCCAGAAATAATAAGAACAAGAAGAAAATTGTTTCCTTCAGGAACAATTATTTCGAGGTTTTCAGGTGTGGCCTACTTTAGGATAGCGACGGGTTATTCTTAATCTAGAACTACTAAAATTCGAACCTCATAACAGCTCTACAATCTACAGAGAACATGTAGCTCTCTGTTAAAAAGTTGAAATGAAATAAGCACCTTCTAGGTTTCAAGCAGACAGGAAGCAGAAACGAAACCAAGTTGTTCAAACATGTATGACCATAAAACATTTATATTGCACACTAAAGGGTGATCCATGAATATGTCAGCAACAGAGTCATATAAACTTCCTAGAAAAGTTTGCCATTTAACTTCAAAGTTTATTGCAGCAATACCCTAAATGGACATCTAAGCTATCTGTCAATAGTTTTTTTTTCCTAGAACGCCTAATCGCCTATCAATAGTACTTTTTAAAGTAATTCTTTATTGGCATTCATAAGAATATTCCTAAACTAGTTTTTTAAGGATACGAATGACTATCAGGAACAAATAATATACAATTTAAACTGACATGTAAAGATCACAGTTAAGTCCAAGCATTTCATTCATGGATATATATGTACATAGATGACAATGTGGCTTTGTGGAGATTGTAAAAGAGACATTTGCGGCTCAAGCCAAGAATACTAACCAAATCGGAATCTTCCCTCTGACTTGATGTTGTAGACTTTCTAAGGGTAGTGCCAAAGCCACGGCGAGCGATCCGCTCGGTGAGCCTCCGGGCGAGTACAGGTGTACCACACCGTCCATATACTGCATCCTCCCAATGTCATGACAAGGGTACATCATAGTATCATCAAGTATAAGCTCAACATCTCTAAAGCTTAATGTATCATCCAAAAAATAGATGCTGGACTGTCTATCACTAAAGCCTGTCTCCATCGCAACCGAGCAGCCACGGGCCAAGAAGAGCAGTCGGCCAGTCAAAACAGGACACCTCCGCCATGTTGCTCCAACTAAGTCAGGCCCCAAGGCGTGCTGACCCTCCAGACTAAAGATCTCAAACCAGGTGGTATGCTGTCCAGGGTTTGCATACCTCCGGACCATAAGAAGCTGTTCTCTAGAAACCATAAGATATCGCGCAACGATACGCTCCGTAGGATCACGTTGTGCCATTTGCTGTGCCTCTGCGTAAAACACATATCTCACCAAGCGCACGTGAAATGGATCATCACTAGAGCGAACCGGGCCTCCATCATCGCCATACTCGGGCACTAAAGCAACTAGCTCTTCGTGTCCATGCAGTAGATAAAATCCATCATGTAAGTCACTGCTAAAGTAAATCAAGTCCTCGATTGGTTCACGTGGTCTCCAATTATCCAATACCGGTGGCACCCACTGGCCTATACCTGGCCTCCAAAAGGCAATGGGGTAGTCACCAGTTATAATGGCAGCTGCCATGTAGCTGCTGGAGACATCATCTGCAGGACAAGTGTTGAGTGCTATAGCATGAACTAGCATGTGGGGCAAGCGCTGGTGCTGGAAATGATCTGGTAAATCTATCAGGTGCATGGCGTCAAATCTCAGGAGCACATTCGCTCTAACCTGATCGAGTGCTGCGGCAACCCAGCTACCAGAGAACGAGCTCACCAAACGTGCAGAGCGGGCAAAATCTGGAAACCCTCTCACCATCCTGGTAGTACCATCCACCAAACTGAGCATAGCAGGTTTATCGGCGGTAGTCATCATGAACTAACTGAGGCAGAAGGAAGGGGTACTCCAGCGAGGCGTGGTACCAGTTGACGCACATCACAGAACAGTGGGAGTAATCTGCCAGCAAGGGGAGACGAATGAGAATCTCACTGATCACATCGTAGGGTAGTTCCGCCCACGGCGGCGACCCCGCCGCTGCCTGCTTCGCCTCGGCGATAGAGATGAGGCGGCGGAGAACCACGCGGAGCATGCGCAGCGCCTCCTGCTCCGCGTCCTCCTCTACCTCCTCCGGCCTCGCATGAGAGGAGGCGGTCGAGCAGCTTCCGCGCCATGTGCAGCGCCTCCACCTCCGCCTCATCCGTTGGGGCCTCATCCGCCTCGGCGTGAGAGAGGAGGTCGACGACCTCCCGGGCCACTGCCTCCTCCCCATCCACCGCCTCCACCTCCGCCCCCTGCCCCTCCGCGTGAGCGACGAGGCGTCTGAGGATCTCCGCCCACGGACGCCGCGGCGCAGCATCCGCGCCCGCCTCCTCCCCATCCACCGCCTCCGCCTCCTGCCCCTCCACGTGAGCGACGAGGCGTTTGAGGATCTCCGCCCACGGACGCGGCGGCGCCGCATCCGCACCCGCGCCCGCGTCGGAGAGGGAAGGGTCGAGCGCGCCCTGAGCCATGCGCGCGACCCTCGGCAACGGCCCCCACGCCTTCGCCATCTCCATCGCCTCCGCCTCGGCCTCGGATAGATAAGTCAGCCGCGCCGCCTCCGCCTCCGCCGCCTCCTTCCAGCGCCTGCATACAGCGGCGCAATGAACTCGATCGGCGGCAGAAGGAAGGCGGAGGAGAATCTCTCCGACCACGAGGAGAGGCAGGTCTCCCCATGCCGGTGACGCCGCCATTGGTGGGCGTAGCGGATTCTGGAGGAGGGAGAGCGAGCCCCTGGAAGGGGATGGGGGAGGGGATCGCCGGCGAGGAGAATGGAATGGGGGGAGGGGATCGCGGCGAGGTGGAGGCGGAGGGGATTGCGGCGAGGGGAGGTGAACAAATGGAGGAGAAGGGGGAGAGGCGTGAGATTTTTCTCTCTCTCTAGCTCTCTTTCTGTTTTGGACGGTTACGGGGAGGGGAAGGAAGATTTCTTAGTCAGCAAGTCAAGTGACTTCTCTTCAACGACGACCAGGTTGACCGTTGACCCTTCACACTCACACCAACGGCGTTAATTCTCCGTCCAAAACAAAGATGCTCCCTCTATCTAGGGATGAAAACGGAGCGGAAGCCAGCTCTGAAGAGAAATGAATATGAATACCTTTCGGATCGGATAATTTTTGGATTGTTCGGATACGGATACGAATACGGATATTTTCTTTCGAATGCGAATAAAAATATAGTATCGGGGTTTCCGTTGGATACGGATAATGATTCGAATATCCGGTGAACAGTGCTATTCGGATATCTTCGGATATCCGCAGAAGCTACGAGACATACTGTTGACGCGAAAAACACACATTGGCCTAGGAGATATGCTTAGCTCCAGTGTAAGTCCAAAGTTTAGTGAGATGTTGTCAAGGTTACGGGTCAGGCATACCCCCTACCCTTCGATATATGTTACGTATCGACATGGCATACGCACGCGCATGCGGATATTTATTTTATGATCTAAGGAAACCTTTCACGAAATCAATAGACGGGAAAAGTCCTTCTCGGATAAGAACTGGGTTACCTACGTATCGTGCTAGGTCTGGTATGTTCGAGTCCTACTCGGAGAGCACCAGACTTGCGATATAAAAGGGACCCCCCGGGGAGGGCATAGATCATCGAATCTCAGAGCCAACACAACCCACACAGCCTACGAAGCCGGAGCCTGCGAGGAGCCAAGTTGTCGAGAGCTAGTCGAATCAACTCGACTACAATCTCGCCGGATCTGACAAGTTCCATATTTTCCTTTGTAACCTGTGTTTTCCACCATATAATCCCATATCAACTGGATTAGGGCTATTACCTGTCAAGGGGCCTGAACCAGTATAATTCTTGTCTTTTGATTGCTCGATGTTGTATTACGTAGATCCTTGTACCAGTGTACCCCAATACCCTCTATATCCGGTCTACGGGTATCACCCGTCGACAGTGGCGCGCCAGGTAGGGGGACTTGGTACTCAAGGTTCTACTACTATGCCATCAAGCTTCGTCGACAACAACGTCAACACCAGCTCCAGCCAAGCACTCTCAACTTCAACAATGCTGGTATGAACTCAAGTCGGCGAAATCGTCTTCCCGGTTTACACCACGATGCCGATCTCAACCGGTCCTCCAATGACTCAAAACGAGAACGTAGTGGCTACGAACCAAGAAGGCTCCATGTCGAAAAATCCACCCGTTGAAACGGAGAACGGATTACCGACTACATCCAAACTCGGGAAGGATTCTGATGCGGCCAAGTCTTGTCCCTCCGACATAAATCACGGGCTGACAAAGATGACTTCCGAAGCTATCAGGTCTTGGTGTCCTATCCACAAAACCAAGAAACATACCCTTCAAGATTGCTGGGTATTCATCAACGTCCGTGCTGAAATTCGCGCCTGCAAAGAACATGGAATTCAGCGTATTTCTCCAACTCGGGATGTCTATTGTCCTATCCACAAGACAAAGAATCACGATCTCTCGAGCTGCAAAGTTCTCCTCGGCGCCATAAAAACCCCGTCTCCTAAGTCATACGTCCCCGCCAGGGATAACGGCAAGGAACAGGGAGCGACTCCAGCCTCAGATCGATTCGTTGGGGTAATCGATCTCGATCCTCATGAACCATCGGTCTTACATCTCCTCAAAGACTACGGGTCATCGACAACAAGTGCGCCGCGGGAGGTATTAGTTATCGATGACGTTGGCACGTCAGCACAAGCCAACGCAGAAGCGGCGAATCAATCGACTACTCCAGCCCAGCACATCAGGGCTATTCAAGCTATACTGAGGGAAACTCCTTACGATCCCGTTCTGAACGACGACCTCGAGCGTTGGACAGAACGATTACGGGAGTCGGTGACCAACCTCAGCAATGCGTTCGAAGAGGCCGCTACCGCAGCACACCAAGATCGGCCACCAATCGGCGACCCCAATGGTGAAGATCCGGAGCGGAGGGAATCGCCTCGATAGGCTACCCCTCCACCTTGTGGCACTGGCGATCTTCGAGATCAAATTAATGGTCGCCGAGAAGCACGGCGCACGCGGGATGACGCAAATCGCTCTCGGCGTCATGTTTCTTCACGGCGCCATGATCGAGGAGACCGTCCAAACGAGGACCGAGAATGCAACGATCGCGAACGGCGGGGGCCAGACAATATTGGTCATGGCCGTCGCCGCAACGACGATGATGAAGGAGATCGGCGCCGAGATAACAGCGAGAGACAACGATAAGATTCCCGGGATCTAGGTCGTCATCCTCGTAATCGTACGCCGGAGCCAAGCGACCCATCGTCATCGTCATCATCCGCGTCCTCTTCATCGTCAGACAGACATCCACGAAGGTCACGCGACCGCCGGCAACCCACCGCCCCCAGTGCTGGGTGTAGGGCTTTCGGTCGTTCCCTATGTGATGTCCGATGGCCTGAGAGATTCTGACCCGGGGCCATTGAAAAGTATGATGGGAGCACCGACACGGAAGAATTCCTTCAAGTCTACTCGACAGTGCTTTATGCTGCCGGAGCAGATGACAACGCGTTGGCGAACTATTTACCAACTGCATTGAAGGGTTCTGCACGTTCATGGCTGATGCATCTTCCTCCCTACTCAATCTCTTCGTGGGCAGACCTGTGGCAACAGTTCGTCGCCAATTTCCAAGGAACATACAAGCGCCACGCGATTGAGGACGACTTACATGCGCTAACACAGAACTCGGGGGAATCATTGAGGGAATACGTTCGGCGCTTCAACGAGTGCAGAAACACAATTCCCGAAATTACCGACGCTTCTGTAATTCGCGCCTTCAAGTCCGGTGTCAGAGATCGCTACACTACCCAGGAGTTGGCGACAAGACGCATCACAACTACTCGAAGATTATTCGAGATCGTTGAGCGGTGCGCCCATGTGGATGACGCGCTAAGACGCAAGAACGACAAGCCGAAGACTAGGGGAGAGAAGAAACCAGCCGCAGACGCCTCTGAGTCAAATAAGAAGAAAAATCGCAAAAACGGGAAAAGGAAAGCTCAAGCGGAAGTCCTCGCAGCAGAATACGCGAACCCTCCCAAGCGCCTAGACCCACAAGGCAGCGATACAAAGAAATCATGGTGCCCCATACACAAAACGGACAGACATTCTCTGGAGGATTGCCTTGTTTTCAAAAAGTCGCTCGAGAAGCACATGGCGTTTGAAAAAGGCAAGTGAGTACGCGTTGTCGAGAAGAACGAGGAGACACCTCCTCACGAATCGAATTCTGCGTACCCAGACTCCGACCTCCACGTCTCACACATCTTCGGTGGCTCCACAACGTACTCCTCCAAGCGGGAATACAAGAAAGTGGAACGTGAAGTCTGTTCGACATGGCAGGGGGCTGCACCCAAGATGAAGTGGTCTGAACAGAGAATAGAGTTCTCGGAGGAAGACCACCCCAAGACCTCTGTTATCCCAGGACGATATCCGATTGTGGTCGAACCCACTATTCGGAACGTTAAGGTAGCACGAGTTCTCATCGACGGTGGCAGCTCGATCAATCTCCTCTTCGCCAGCACTCTGGATGCAATGGGAATTCCGCAAAGTGAGTTGACACCAACCGATCAACCCTTCCATGGAATTACTCCCCAATCATCGTCCAGACCTTTGGGCAAGATTACGTTGCCCGTGACTTTCGGCCAAGCCAACAACTTCCGAACAGAGCAGATCACTTTCGATGTCGCTGAATTCGATACAGCTTACAACGCCATCATCGGGAGAACTGCACTTGCGAAGTTCATGGCCGCATCCCACTACGCATATCAAGTGCTCAAGATGCCGGGACCGAAGGGAACAATCACTATTCAGGGGAACGCAAAGCTGGCGGTGCAGTGCGACAGGCGGAGCCTTGACATGGTCGAGCAAACGCCCACACCACCCGCCACGTCTGAGCCACCCAAGAAAGTGAGCAAGCCAAACAAGGCGCCGAAGCCGGACGGCACCATCAAGATCGTTCCGCTCTCCAGTGCTAACCCCGACAAGACTGTCAAAATCGGGGCTACAGTAGACGAGAAATAGGAACTCGCGCTCATCACCTTCCTCCGCGATAATGCCAACGTGTTTGCTTGGCAGCCGTCCGACATGCCGGGGGTCCCTAGGGAGGTGATTGAGCACAAACTTATGGTGCGACCCGATGCCAAGCCAGTAAAGCAGAGACTGCGGAGATTTGCACTAGACCGAAAACAAGCCATACGAGAAGAGCTCGACAAACTTCTCAAAGCTGGCTTCATCAGAGAAGTACTTCATCCAGAGTGGCTAGCCAACCCAGTCATGGTGCGGAAGGCCAACGGAAAATGGAGAATGTGTGTCGACTTCACAGACCTCTACAAGGCGTGCCCCAAGGATCACTTTCCTCTCCCCCGAATTGATCAGTTGGTGGATTCAACAGCCGGTTGCGAGCTATTAAGCTTCCTCGACGCTTACTCTGGCTACCACCAAATCAGCATGGCAAAAGAGGACGGGGAGAAGACAGCGTTCGTCACGCCGTTCGGGGTATTTTGCTACGTTAAGATGCCTTTCGGACTGATAACCGCCGGAAATACTTTCCAGCGCACGGTCCAGGGCGCACTTAGCAACCAGCTTGGCAACAACGTCGAGGCTTACATTGATGACATTGTTGTCAAGACCAAGACAAGCGACTCATTGATTGACGACCTGTGGGAAACGTTCGACAACCTCCACGATATCGCCTCATGCTCAATCCAGAGAAGTGCACATTCGGAGTACCGTCAGGCAAGCTACTCAGATTCCTTGTTTCTGGCAGAGGAATAAAGGCAAATCCCGAGAAGATCAAAGCAATCGAGAACATGAAGTCGCCCACAAGACTCAAGGAGGTACAAAAGCTAACCGGATGCATGGCAGCATTAAGCAGATTCGTCGCTAGGATGGGAGAACGAGGACAGCCTTTCTTTGTTTTGTTGAAGAAACAAGACAAATTTGTATGGACACAGGAAGCCGAAAAGGCATTTATTGCACTCAAGCGCTACCTATCAAACCCACCTGTACTCGTTGCTCCCCAACCTAATGAAGAATTATTTCTTTATATTGCCGCCACACCATATTCCGTTAGCACTGTCATTGTAGTCGAGAGAGAGAAAGTACAGCGACCAGTTTATTATGTCAGTGAAGCTCTCCATGACGCAAAGACAAGATACCCACAGATTCAAAAACTGCTCTACGCAGTCATCATGACATCAAGGAAGTTACGCCACTACTTTCAAGCCCACAGAGTCACAGTTGTCTCCTCCTTCCCCCTTGGCGAAGTTGTGAGAAACAAAGACGTTGTCGGCCGCATCGCGAAATGGGTAGTCGAGCTAAGCCAATTTGATACCACTTTGTGCCGCGAACAGCCATCAAATCTCAGGTACTCGCCGACTTCATGGCCGATTGGACCATGCCAGATAACAAGTCAGACAACCAAGGCGAAAATGAGACATGGACAATGGCGTTCGATGGCGCACTCAACAGCCAAGGAGCAGGGGCAGGATTTATCTTGACATCTCCCTCCGGAGATCAATTCAAGCACGTAATCCACCTCAACTTCAGGGCAACCAATAATACTGCAGAATACGAAGGACTACTCGTGTAACGTCCCGCCTCTCCCAGGCCGGGCCCACTTACATCTGGCAGCTTTCATAGGTCATAGACTGCCCTCACAGACCAACACATG
This sequence comes from Oryza glumipatula, assembly GCA_000576495.2. NCBI lineage: Eukaryota > Viridiplantae > Streptophyta > Magnoliopsida > Poales > Poaceae > Oryza > Oryza glumipatula. Next base: position 21,918,385 of record CM002514.2, read on the forward strand.
TCTTTTCTGCACACTTTGTCCTCACTCGTGTGCACCCGGGAAGAATTTCCCAGTCGGTCACCCATCCCAAATTGCTCCAAGCCAAGCACGCTTAACCCTGAAGTTCTTTGGAGATTGGCTTCCGGAAAAGAAGTTGCAACTTGTTGATATGAGTATTCTATTAATCCTATTAAGCCCTAGGCCGGGATGTTACACCCTCACCCCCTTAAGAGAGATCGACGCCCCCGTCGATCACTCGGCAGGTTCCGCCAGTCTCTTCGCGTCAGCCGATCGACGTCTCTTCGACAGAGGAGCCGACTACAGGAGGCAGCCAGGCAGACGAGGAGTAGAGGAGGCAGTCGTCAGCAGCCGCCTGTGTGATAGGCCCTTTTGTTCCACCGCCAACTCTTTTGGAGTCGTGGCGAGGTAGAGCGTGCGTGTGTTTGATGTGGGTGTCGTCTGGTAGTCTGGTTCTTCTAGGAGGTGTGCGTACAGTCAAGCTCGGCGTAGCTCTGTGGCTTGTCCACACCCGTTGTATCAGGTGTCTTTATGATTTGAGAAAATCCAATTTATGCCTAGTGTGTGCTTGTTATTTATTTTGCTTCTTGCCTTCCTTAAGTGCTTATCTGATCCTTACCTCGCCCTTTTCTGGGAGTTTAGATGGCTAGCCGTCCCCGCCGTGCTGCTCGTGCACCAACCCGCTTCGGTTTTGAGGAAGGTAGAGTCGAGCCAGAAGCGAATCATGAGTCAGCTAATGAGCAGTCTCACCACAGCAACCGTTCGCACCATACTGCTTCCCGCAATGCAGAAGTTGAGCAACCCCACCGCAGCAACCGCTCGCATCGCACAGTTTCCCGTACTGCAGAAGTGGAACAGTCTCACCGCTCTCACCGCGCCGCCAGTCACAATTCTAGAGAAGAACGCATTCCTTCCCCACCCCATGTTGAGAATAACATGCAACATTTGATGGCAGTTCAGACACAGATCTTGCAAGGATTAGCCACAGCCAGAGCCGACTCTCGCGGTTTCACGGGCGCGTGTGTCGCAGTTGCGCAGGCATGATGCGCATGGCTGGTGTAGACCGGGAGTGGTTACACAGCATGGCACATGCGCTGGCACTGGACACATGGACATGGCCAAGAGAGGACGTTCCTGACCTGGGGTTGATCGACGGGGGCGTCGATCTCTCTTAAGGGGGTGAGGGTGTAACATCCCGGCCTAGGGCTTAATAGGATTAATAGAATACTCATAACAACAAGTTGCAACTTCTTTTCCGGAAGCCAATCTCCAAAAAAACTCCAGGGTTAAGCGTGCTTGGCCTGGAGCAATTTGGGATGGGTGACCGACCGGGAAATTCTTCCCGGGTGCACACGAGTGAGGATTATTCTCGGGTGCACACGAGTGTCCTAGGCGGGACGTTACAACTCGTCGAGATACGAGCAGCAGCCGCACTTGGGGCCAAGCGACTAATCGTCAAAGGGGACTCTGAGCTAGTCACAAACCAGGTGCACAAAGACTACAAATGCTCCAACCCCGAGTTATCCATGTATCTTGCAGAGGTCAGGAAGCTAGAGAAGAGATTCGACGGGATCGAGGTCCGACACGTCTATCGCAAGGACAACGTCGAGCCAGACGACCTAGCACGACGCGCATCCAGACGAGAACCGCTCGACCCCGGCACCTTTCTCGACGTCCTGACGAAGCCATCGGTGAAAGAAGTTAACGGTGAATCTGGCCCGAGCACCCCCGACATTAGCTTGGAGGTCACCGAGGCAAAACGCGCCGTTGCTGACATCGAAACAACAGACGACTGGCGCACCCCATTAATCAAATTCATCAGCAGCGAGGAATTGCTCGAGGACGATACAGAGGCCGAGAAAATAACCCGTAAAGCAAAGATCTACTGTATGGTCGGTAACAATTTATACAAAAAAGCGCCAAACGGGATACTTCTCAAATGCGTCTCTACCGACGACGGCAGACAACTCCTCCTCGACATACATGAAGGCATATGCGGGTCACACGCCGCCGGTTGGACATTAGTCGGCAAGGCCTTTCGACAAGGGTTTTTCTGGCCAACCGCCCTTAAAGATGCATGCGACATGGTCCAGCGATGTGAAGCCTGTCAATTCCATAGCAAGCACACAAAGCTACCTGCACAAGCGCTCCAGACAATCCCTCTGACTTGGCCATTCTCGTGCTGGGGGCTAGATATACTTGGGCCATTCCCACGAGGACAGGGCAGCTATAGATTCCTATTTGTGGTGATCGACAAATTCACCAAATGGATCGAAGCACTACCCACTGGGGAAATCAAGGTCGACAACGCCATTAAGTTCATCAGAGGGATATTCTGCAGATACGGACTACCGCACCGCATCATAACCGACAACGGCTCTCAATTCATCAGCGCCAACTTCTAGGATTACTGCATCGGTTTGGGAGTCAAAATATGTTTCGCCTCGGTCTCTCACCCTCAAAGCAATGGACAAGTCGAAAGGGCAAACGGCATAGTACTACAAGGGATAAAAACCCGCGTCTACGACAGACTCATGTCACATGACAAAAAATGGGTTGAAGAACTCCCATCAGTACTATGGGCCGTACGCACCACACCGACAACATCCAACAAGGAAACACCCTTCTTCCTCGTGTACGGCTCTGAAGCCATGCTCCCTGGCGAGTTACGACATCAAAGTACACGAGTACATAAGCATTCCGACAAGAACCAGGAGGAACAGCGAGACATCGATGTAAACCTTCTCGAGGAGCATCGTGAGCGACTTGCCGTTCGAGCAGCTAGCTATCAACAAGCCCTCCGCCGTTATCACGAGAAGCGCATCCGAGCACGCATACTTTCGATCGGCGACTATGTCCTCCGACGAGTTCAAACCCAAGCAGGGCGAAACAAACTCTCACCAAAATGGGAAGGACCCTACACGATCACACAAGTCTTGCGGCCAGGCGCATTCAAAATCGCAGACGGCGACGGTCGCGAATTAGCAAATTCATGGAACATTGACCAACTACGTAAATTCTATGTATGAGTCAATAACGCCGTACCTGTAAGCACCCTTACAGTATCAATAAAGCCTATTTCTAGGTTTCATACCACGACCAAAGTGTTTTCACCCGACGATCCCTTACTCTGATAACACCTAGCGTTGAAATCTATCCTTATGACCCTTTATGCCATCTCAACAAGGCCTCCGAGGAACCTAAGGGATCTTTGGCTGGGGACGCCCAGAGTCGATAAGGCCTTGTCAGATCCTTCAGAGACAAAAGACCATGTAAGATCTGGTCGTGTAAGAGTTCTCGCCGTGCGTATTAACCAAGCCGTGTACTCGGAAACCAAGCTTTCCAACTTCACGGCTGGGGGCTAGGATCAGAGCTTATTCAACCAAGGCAGATCAAGTGTCCAAGAGCCTTATCATCCGAGAAAATTTTTCCGACGACAAGACTGGGGGCTAGGGAGAGTGTACGACTCAAACGACCAAGGTCGTTAACTGAGAACACACTCTAACACATAACATCCAGAGTAAGATGCATTTGTTTAAGGAATATTTCTTTATTCACATAATAATTCTTACTGTTTTGTTTACATAGATCTCCCACTACATTACACTTTTTCCTAAGACATATGTAGCAGGCCACGAGTACTACCAAGAGGGCCAATGCCAGTCCATAGACTGGAATACCTTCTCGGCTAACGGTGACATCGACCTCGCAAGGTTGTCTATTTTCGCCGGAGTCCTCCGAGAACGGGCAAACCCTTCATGGAGGAATACAAGATCCAGGCGCGGGCGGTGATCTCGCAGGCAAGCTAGTACATGTCCTCCAGCATATCGGCTCGCTCGATGACACTCTTGCTTCAAGGCCTCGTCGATACGCTTGCCAATGCCATCGAGTTGGGCACAGGCCCCGTTGAGCCACGAGATGTACCCGGCCGCCGATTCCTCAGGATCGCTGCGGACTACTCGAAGCTCCCTGCATACCCGGGCCATTGAGGTACAACAACTCTTTAAATATGATGCAAACCACACCTCGCGGCCTCGGAGCGTTTCCACGGCTTGCTCTTTCTTCATGGCTAGCATGGTTCTCTCGAGTTCCGCCACTTCAAATTTCGTCTTCCAAGAAGAATAAAAAGGCCCGTGAGAAGAGGCGCCAAAAGAAGGAGGAATGCCAAGGAGGAAATCAATCTAGTGCTGCTGTGAAAGATAACTACAAACCAACTCAACTCATTTAGGGCCATCTATTCTATTAATTAACCCACAAAGTGAGTGACCAAAGATATCCACAAAAGGTCATCTCCTATTTTTACAATTTGCTTCGACGGCCTCCACTTCCCCCCGACCGCGTCCTTCTTCACCACCTCCATCATCGCCCTGTACCTTCCTCTCTTAAGTCTTTTAATATTGATCTTGTTAGTGATAATGAGGATGATGTTGAGGATGAGGTTATGGATGAGGACTTGTGTAAGTACATAACCAAGGAATCTCTACCACACTTGAGTGGGTTACTTGGGAGAATTGAGGATCAATATGTAACTCTTGAGAGGCAAGAGGCATTGCTCATTCTTAAGAAAGAGCAGTCTCATGAACTCAAGGGTGAGCTTGCTAAGGAGAGAGAGAAAAATGATGCTTTGGTATGGCTTTACAAGCAAACTAAAGAGTCTCATGCTAATCTTGAGGTGGCAAACGCTCAACTTCAAGAGAGAGTGAATGGCTTGGACAAAGCTTACTTCTCTCTTAAAGAGAAGTTCGAAATCTTAAAGAATAGTGTCTCTCTCCCTAGCGAGGCATCTTGATCCAAGATTGTCCCAAGCAATGACCCCATGCTCAAGATGTAAGGATATTGATATTGATGCTTGTACTACTAACTATACATCTTTGAGTGCTTTGCAAAAGCAAAATGAGAAGCTTATAGGACTCCTCCACAATGGCCTTCTTAAGTGTCATATGGGTAGTAAGGCCCTAAAGGAGTATCTAGGCTACCAAAAGGACAACTTCAATCATGAAGACCTTGAGTATGTTCCTCCACCAAAAAGAAAGGTGGATACAAGTCTGATGATCAAGAAGCCCCAAGGTCTTAGCAACTTTGTTAAGGTCAAGAGTATCATTCCTAATGATTGGGCTTCACAATGTTCATTTGATGCCTCTTATGTTCTTAGGAAGAATGCCAATGGTCGTGTTGTTGCTAAATAAGTTGGCCCAAGGGGCAAGAGTATTTCCATCGAGATAGTGCTTTGGGTGCCTAAGGCACTTGTTATTAGCATGAGAAGACCCAAGCAAGTATGGGTACTTAAAACTAAAAATTGATCTCTTGTAGGAATACATCTCCGGTGGAAGAAGTTGGATGATTGATAGCGGATGCACAAAGCACATGACCGGAGAAGAATCGATGTTTTCATGTGTTGATCCGAATGACACTTCACAAGAGAACATAGTCTTCGGGAACGATGAAAAGGAAAAGGTAATGGGATTAGCTAAAATTGCAATCTCCAATGAGCTTTCCATTTCCAACGTTTTCTTGAAAAAATCTCTAAACTACAATATTTTGTCCGTTTCTCAATTATGTTCCTTAGGTTACAATTGTCTTTTCACCGATGTTGATGTGACCGTCTATAGAAGAAATGATTCCCCGGTAATCTTTAAGGGTGTTCTCAAGAGAAAGCTTTATCTTGTGGATTTCTCCTCAAGTAAAACTAAATATGAGACATGTTTAGTGGTTAAGTCCAACTCGGGGTGGCTTTCGTATTGGAGGCTAGCCCATGTTGGTATGAGGAATCTTCACAAGTTTTTAAAGCACGATCGCATCCTTGGTCTAACAAATGTGCAATTTAAGAAAGGTAGGGTATGTAGCGCATGTCAAGCCGGAAAATATTTAATGTTCTTTTTCTAAATGTGCTCAAATAATCCAAATAAACAAAATGATCTTTTATAAGTTCCATTTAATATTTCACCTTTATAAGTGTTCAAACATAGTTTATAGTGCGTGCCCGCGTGAAGGTGCGGGCTAACTTTCTTAGTTAAACAAAAAAAAAATGGGTAACACATTACGTTATGATGAATTGGAGTAATATCTGGCTTCCCAACTTGAGGCCTCGAGGATGTGGATGACGATGGGAGGATCCTCGAACGGGATGGTCATCCCCAACAGGGCAGCGATCCGTGCCCTCGTCTTCTCCGCCGTCCGCCGGAAGTAGGCCATCGAGTACTCCAGCGACTCCGGCGACGTCCATCTGTCGCCGGAGAACCGATAGTAGCTCAGCGCCTCCGCCTGCCTCCCTATGTCCACCGCCTCGACGACAGCAACGACGTACTTGCGCGGGAGGAACGGCGGCGGCCGTTGGGTGGACACGTCGCGGGCCAGCTCCGTCAGCAGCGTGATGCGGGGCCCCGTGGCCGGCACCGGGACGCCGTCCTCCGTGTCCCCCACGACGGCGTCCAGCGCGCGGCTCAGCTCCACGAGGCGGGCGGCGCCGTCGGCCGCGGACCTGTGCGCCGCCATGGCGTCGACCTCGCCGACGACGCTCCAGAGCTTCGCCTCGACGTGGTCGCGGACGAGCGCGTGCAGCTCCTCCGCCTGGCTGACGCGGACGCCGGTGACCACCACGCGCAGCCCCCCGTCCTCCGACGCGCGGGGACCGTCCTCGGCCACCTCGCGGAGCTCGTCCAGCGATGCGACGGTGACGGTGGCGGCTGGCTCCGACGGTGATGCGACGGTGGCGTTCATCGTGTTCGTGTTGTGCGATTGGTTGAGGAAGTCTCGGATTTCTGTTAGTGCGATTTTCACCGGGTGTTGGTCTTTCTTTTAAATCGTGGAGCACACACCGATTCCGAATCCGAATCGTAGAGCACAAACCGTCTCGCATCGGGAAAGCCCAAGTCGGTTCATCCCCCCGAAAAATCCTCAAATATCTCGCCATCAAACGAAACCGTCCGCGTCGCGATGGATCTGGACCAACCGCAGACGATGCCCGTCTCCGCCGGCGGCGGCGGCGGCGGCGGCGACCGGCTGAGCAAGCTGAGCGATGGCGTGCTCGGCCACATCCTGTCGTTCCTCCCGGCGAAGGAGGCGGCGCGCGCGGCGGTGCTCTCGTCGCGGTGGCGCCACACGTTCGGCGCCGTCCACACCGTCTCCCTCGTGGAGCCCGACCCCCCCGTCGTCGACCACGACGAGCTCGCCGGGTACAGCCCCGGGTGGGGCCCGCCGCGCGACCCCAACCCGCCGCCGCCCTTCACCAACGTCGTCATCGCCGCCCTCCTCGCCCGCCACCGCCGGTGGCGCGGCGGCGCCGCCCCGCCCCTCCGCGCCCTCCGCGTCTCCACCGTCGGGTACTGCAGAAGGGACGCCTCCCTGGTGGATCAGTGGATCGCGTACGCCGTCAACCAGGCCGACCCCGCCGTTGGCCTCGACCTCGATCTCCGCCTCCGCCGCGAGCCGCTCTGCGACAAGGCCTACTCTCTCCGCCGCCGCCGCGGCGCGAGCGCGGATCACGCCGACCAGGACACCGACGACGACGACGACGACGAAGATGCGAGCCGCAAACGGCGGCGGCGGTGGCGGTCGAGGTCCCCCGTGGAATATGCGTCCATCGAAGATGCCAATCTGGGTCTGAGTCCACCGTATATGTATATCCCGCGGTCGCCGTCGCTGTCGCCGCCGCCGCCGCCGCCGCCGCGTCGGAGCTGTAGTCCGCAGGGCTGTGATGAGGATGACGACGACGACGACGACGAAGACGTCATCTCCTCCGACGAGAAGTCCACGAGGGGATACGACTACACCCCGGCGGTGCACGCCGTCCCGAGCGGGCTCTTCTCCTGCGCGGCGCTGCGCTCGCTGTCGCTCGGCCACTGCCTGCTCGCGCCGCCGGCGGCCATCGCCCTGCCGTCCCTCGAGACGCTGCTCCTCGCCCGCGTCTCCGACGCCGGGAGCGACGTGCAGTGCCTCATCTCCGGCTGCCCGCGCCTCGCCGACCTGACGCTCGAGGCCTGCGCCACGGTGACCGCGCTCACCACCGTCGCCGGCCTCCGCAGGCTGGCCCTCCGCTGCTGCCACGCCCTGCGCGCCGTCGCTGTCGACGCGTCGTCGGAGCCGCCGCGCCTCCAAGCGTTCGAGTACAGGGGCTCCGTGCCGGACGACACCTTCCTCACCATCCACGGCGGCGCGTCGTCGCCGCCGACAACCGTCTCCTACTGCATGATCGACATCTGTGGCGAGGAGGTCACGTCGTCGTCGGAGTTCGCCAAGCTCCGCGCGTTCCTCCGCCTGTTCGCCGGTAACGCTTCGAGTGGTTGAAGCACCTAATGGATTGGAGCAGTTTTGATATAGATGGAGAAAGGTTAGGTTTGGTTTGGTTTTGGCTGCAAAATTTCAAACTCAAATTGGATTCAGCCCGCGGGTAGTTTGGATATATATGGAAAAAGGTTTGCTTTGGTTTAGGTTTGGTTGCAAAATTTCAGCCTTGGCATAGGTTTGCCACTAGGTTGTCCCCAAACACTCATCTTATTTGTTGAGGAATCGTCGCCAGTAGCTTTCCATCTTCCCCTCGTGAGGGTTGCGACCTGTCATGGATCTACATTGCCGATATCCTTGACTTCCTCCACTGCCTCAGCCACCTAGCCGTTGATTCTGCAATTCTTGTAGGTATCTATCTACCTTGTCGGTCATCACATCCCCTTCCACTCTTCCCGACTCTTCCATGTAGACGTTACTAGGACCCGCCCTACCCTGAGCATCTCCGTTGTGTCAGGTCTGCCTCCTTTGCATAGGCCACTACCGGAGGGACACACCAGCCTGACCTCTCCTCTTGGATCTACGGCATACTTCCACCGCCACTACTCTCAACAAATCGCCCCTGCTTTTGATGTAGCCCAACAATAGTATCCCTTCCTGTAGCATTAGTGTCTATCAAGGATTAGATAATAATAAATGATTGCCTTTGAATTGCATTTCCACATACAGCTCTCGTTTGCACCTCTCCAGACATACATTTTTTTTTCCGGCACGTTCTCTCATTCGCATTGAAAAGGTCTTTCTTACAACCTCCTCCTCTGTCTTTGTTTTGTGAAACTCATTGCTTTTATTGCCCTAATAACCATCCTCTATAAATCTCACAAGGATGAAATGCTTTCTCCTTTCCCCTAGCCCCCACACAGCCATGGTATAAAATCCAGCCTCTACCAATGACTGTGGGAAAGACTGATGACACACCATTACCAGCATAGACATCGCTCTCGTCACGCTATGTTTTTTACTCGGTAAATTTTGCTACAGGACATTTAAAATTTGTGTAATTTGTTGATAGACATCGAAAAAACATATTACGACTGAAAGACATCTTAAAAAATTAGTAATTTGCTAGAGGATATTTTCAACTCAATTGGAGAGATAAATTGTTGAGAAAGACAAGAATGTCCCTAGAATCACATGCTTCAAACACAACGTTAGAGTACAAGTTTAGAAATCATGCAACTCTAAATTTAGCATCACCCCAAGTACTTCACTAGTATACATCATATTTTATCTTCGCTCCAGTCTGCTCAAAATCTTTTGACCATAGGGACATTCTCGTCTTTTTGAAGAATTTCTCTCTTCAATTGAGGTGAAACCATGAAAGTGTCATTCAGCAAATTACCAGTTTTTTAAATGTCTTTCAGCCGTGACACACTTTTGTGATGTCTACCAGCAAATTACACAAATTTTGAGTGTCCTGTAGTAAATTTTGCCGTTTTACACCCATTATCTTGCTAGACTAGAGGACTAGCTAATACTATTATGGGAGTAACTAGCACTGCATGGATGAATTTTTTAGCCCTCCCGAGATAGCTCTAACTTCTCAGCAAGGAAACTGAATTTGTGAATAAATTATATTTCAATTTGAAGCAGTTTGCAAGTACTTAATTTAGTTTGAAGAAATTTAGTTTATCTGGAACTTTTTTGGACAGGGGAAGAACATCTCAAGCCCTCCTAAATAGCGAGATCTCGCCAATATGTTAACAATGATCTGAGACAAATATTAGACGATAGTCTTACTATTACAGCTCGTAAGGTAACTTGGAAAAAACTGCAAATTAAAAGTATTTTTTTACGACCAAATTAAAGAATTTGAACTAAGTACGTCTTAAAACCCCTGGAAATCGAATTTGTTTTCTCCATACAAACCCCTGCAAAGCCACGAGCATTGCACTAGGAAATTGAGGCCCACATAAGCTCATAGGGCTTCAGTACTCAGCCCAGCCCAAAATTTTGTTTCGCCGACTCTAAGCATCCCATCGGAAACATCCATCTGCGTATATCGATCAAGATCGACGATGGCGGCCGCCGTCGACCGCATCTCCGATCTCCCCGACGACCTCATCCAGCGCATCCTCCACTTCGCGCCGGCGAGGGAGGCCGCGTCCACCGGCGTCCTCTCCTCCCGCTGGCGCTCCACCGGCGCCGTCAACCTCGCCGTCCTCGTCCGCCGCCGCGACGACTTCTTCTCCCTCCGCGACGCGTTCGTCCGCTCCGCCCACGCCGCGCTCGCCGCCGCCGGCGGCGGCCACGTCAGGAGGCTCACCATTCACGTGGAGACGGAGCGCCTCCCCGTGCAGCTGACGGCCGACGCGTTCCTGCACCGCGACGCGGAGGACTGGGAGGGGAGGAGGCACGACGTGGTCGCCGGCGTCGTGTCCCACCCGGCGGCGCGCCGCGTCGAGGAGCTCCGCGTCGCCGCCGTCAGGTCCGCCGACGGGCCGTCGTCCGACGGGGAGGTCACGGAGATGGAAGAAGGGGAGTTCCGCCTCTCCCTCGGCACCCAGCCGTCGACGGAGACGCTCCGCGTGCTCGACCTCACCGGGTGCGGCGGCGTCTCCCTCCCCGCCGGCGCGGCGCTCCCGCGGCTGACGACGCTGCGGCTGCGGCTGTGCGTCGTGCAGGTCGAGGACCTGCAGGGCGTCGTCGACTCCGCGCCGGCGCTCGCCACCGTGCACCTCGAGTCCGTCTTCCTCGCCGGGACGAAAGAAGACGGCTGCTACTGCGCCCGCCTCCGCTTCCCGGCGGCCACCGCGCTCGTGCTGGCCAAGTGCAGGGGCCACGGGAGCCACCACAACGGCGACGACGACGCCAGCGACTGCGAGGGCGCCATGGAGATCGACGCGCCGAGGCTTCGATCGTTCAAGTACGCAGGGCTGCCGCGGCGGTTCACGCTCATCTCGCCGGCGGCGGGCATGGAACGCGCCGACCTGCACTTCCTCCACGACGACGGGCCTCACCACTACCGCGACACCACCTCCGTGCTCCGCGCGCGCTTCTGGCGCTTCCTCCACAACTTCCGCGGCGTCAAGTCCCTGAAGCTGAAGGTGACCTACCTCAAGGAGATCGCCGTCGCCGGCAACGGCAACGGCATCCTCCCACCGCTCCATGGCGTCGAGCGCCTCGACGTCGCCGCGCTGCACGACCCGGCGAGCGAGACGTCCACGGTGGCCATCGCCAACCTGCTCCGCTGCTGCCCCAACCTCCGCGACCTCGTGCTCCGCCTCAGCACGGTGCCACCGGATTCCACCAAGAACGGCGGCTACTGCCGCGACGTCCTGCGGCGGCGCTGGCAGGCGGACCTCGGCGAGTCCGTCCGCCGCCTCGCCCGCCAGCGAGGCTGGCCGAAGCCGCCACCATCGCCGCCGTCGACCAAGATCTCCTGCATGAATCAAAGCCTGGACAATGCCGGTGACATCCATGGATTGAGTGGTCGATCCTTCGCCTGCTTGCGAAGCTCGTTGACAAGGGTTGGGATCCAGTTCCGGAACGACGAGCGCAGCTGGCTTGGAGTCGCGCTGATCAAGTTCTTCGCCGAGAACGCGATTTGTCTCGAGGAGATGCGCATCGATGGAGGGAACGAGAGGATGCGCGATCACATCAATCATAGGGTTGAGAGATGGATCGTTGAGAGTGGCATGCGATGCTTTAGAGTGTTACCGCTTGAGCGGCGATGAAATTTAGGAGATGGGATTGCAAACTTGCAAGTGACTGAAATTTATCAAGGTCTTGATAAGATTTTTGTTGCGAATAAATTAAAATGCGGGGCTTTTTTTTCTAGCTTGTTCTTTTCAGGGGTAAAAGAATGTCGTTTTAAATTGCGAAAATGATTAGGGTCGGGCGCCCGATCCAACTGAAAAAAATCGGACGCCCTCTCACCCCGATTCTGCAGTGCATGCAACATTCACTACCAATGATTTTTTTATTATTATTTTATTCTCTTCAACTCAGTACATGCAACGTGTGCTTCAAATTCATCTTTCTAATTATTCTCTCCCATATGCTCCTACCGCATGTTTATACTCCTTTATTTCATAAGTTCAAATGATCCTATTTCATAATTTATTTATCTAATCTGAGATCCGATTATACCGTTGTATTCGTTACAATTAAATCTTTACAATAAGATTACTCGACTATATCCTGATGATTTTTTAATTGAATTTTTTAACGTTTCATTAGGTCATTTAGAATGTTGCACATTGTGTACTCGTGATATTTCACTATGTATAGATCAAATGTTGTGGTAGATTTTGATATTATGGAACACGCCGTTGCAACCAATCACCCACATATTTTGGAAGCCCTCTACTAAGAGAATTCGTTTCATTTTTTGTTCCACCAAAAATATTTCACCTAGTGTACTCACAATGTTTCACTATGTATAGATCTAATATTGCAGTGAACTGAAACATTCTTTTGCAACAAATCACCCACATATTTTGGAAACCTCTATTAAGGGAATTTTTTTCATTTTTTGTTCCACCAAAAATGTTTCACCTAGTGTACTTACAATGTTTCAGTATGTATGGATCAAATGTTGCAGTGAACTGAAATACTCCATTGCAACAAATCACCCGCATATTTTGGAAACCCTCTATTAATGGAATTTGTTTCATTTTTTGTTCCACAAAAAATGTTTCACCTAGTGTACTTATAATGTTTCACTATGTATGGATCAAATGTTGCAGTGAACTGAAACATTCTTTCACTATTTACTGAAACATTGTTTTTATATAAGGTGATACAACGTCCGATTTAAGCGATTGAAACATTTTCGATCTACTTAGTGAAACAATTCCGATATACCTGGTGGAACATTGTGTAACATTTAAAAATAATTCAATAATAAGCTAAATTTTTTTTCATCGGAATATATCCATGTGTGGTCTTGTTTTAAAGATTTAATTGCAACGAATTTAATAATGCAATTGGATCATGATTTGAATAAATAAATTAAGAGAAAAAATAGTTTAAAGTTTGCTTACAAAACATTAACAACCCCTACCACGCATGCACTTCTGCATGCATGCATGCATGTAGCTGCGCGGGAGAAGTTGCATGTAGTAGTGGCTGTGCGCTATTAATGGTTGGGATTTACTCCCTCGATCTGGTGGCTGAGATGGGCGCCCGATTTTTTTCTCCTGGATCGGGCGCCCGAACCGTAGGTCCTCCCTTTAAATTGGTGTAGTATAAAATATCGATTTTGGATATACCAAAATGACATATATAGACAAATTTGTTATGAAGAAAGCTTTCATAACATTACACTTGTGTGTAACTACATTTTATTAGTTCATGTTAAAGAATTTAAGTGGTGAACATTATTACTTATTCCCTCTATCTCAAAATATAGCTACCTACTTTTAGAGCCCGTTCTAAAGTGTGTTTTGAAACTGATGATTAGCCACACGTAAAACTAGAAACATGATTAACATATGATTATTGAGTACTAATTACTAAAAGCTAGCAAAATAAATTTATTTGATTTTTTTTAAAACAACTTATGCATCTACTTACTCATCCCAACGAGTCACAAACATCACTCGATTAATTTATTTAGATAGTTTCTCATCTCAACCAATCATACTTATTCCTCACCTCAACCTTATTTTTTTTAAAAAAAAGGTACATAGGGACCACCTATATATTTTTCGATAAATTTTCTTCCAAAAATTTGATAGATATAAGTACAGTACAATCATGGTAGTACAATCATGGTGTAATTATATTATAACTTGCATATAATTATAGTGTAACTTCTATGTAACTTTGAAAAATCCCTCTATAACATACTCCATCCGTTCCAAAATATAAGGCACAACTACCCTTAACCCAAAGACCAAGAAACAATTAATATAATCTCATAGTTTGGATCACCCTAATAAATATAATGCATGCATCCAATAGAATAAGAGGTCTTGAGGGTGGATAATTTAAAAATGTAATAATTTAATGGAGAAGATGTCCTAATTAATTGTATGCATGCATGCATACCTTATATGTAACATCCAGAAAATGTAGTTGTGCCTTATATTATGGAACGAAGGGAGTAGTAATTTCCATGAAATGAAGGTTGTGGGTACAAATCCTCTCACATGTGTGTATGCTTTGGATTTTTTCCTTCCTTACACGTATCTTAATTAAAACAAATCTAACGGTTCAAAGTTATATGAAAGTTACATAATACAAGTTATAATGTAATTAAATTACGATTGTATTATAATTACATATGTTAAAATTTTGGGAGAAAAACAATCGAAAAATATATAGAAAAATTATGAATATATATTTATATTTTATGATGAATGAATTATTGAGTTTGAAGCACATGGCACGTCCTTTCAAAGTAACTCAGAGATATATGCACGATTCAAAACCTAGTGACATGGTAACTCCTTCCGTTACCTTGGTAATTTCTATATTTTGTTTAGAATGTGATTTGTTAGGTTTTAGGGGCACCTAAAACTAGGTATTGCAAAGCCTGAAACTGCAGTGCTATGCAATTTGCAATTCAGTTCATTGTTGTTACTGCAATTTTGTTGTTATATATATATGATTTTATTGTCTTTTTATATAAGTTTGAATATTTTTCTCGATATTTTTATATATTTTTATGACTCAAAAGTCTATTTCATGTAATTTTGTAGGTTTTTGTATGTGAGAATAGTTTATTGGGCAATCATTCAAGAGTGATAAGTAATATAGTATGAATTAGCTAGTGATGAGAACCATATCAGAAAAACTACTCAACAGTATTCCGTAGGCACGGGATAACTACTACCAGTAAATATCTCTCACTCTCCACACTACCTATTCAACCTTATCCTCTCATCTCTTCTCCTTCCCTCCTCTCTCTCTCTCTCTCTCTCTCACTACCACCCACCCTCATGGAGCACGGAGGCGACGACGGGGGCTGGTCTTGTGGGGTGGCACATCGGGCGTGGAGGAAGCTGACATCACCGCCGCTACTATTGCTGCTGGTGGAGGTGTGGGCGGAGTAGAGGAGGAGATCGTGAAGCTGTTAGTGGGGTAGGTGCCCAAGCACATGATGGAGGCGGAGCTGCCCACCACATTCCAAAAGGTGGCCATTGTCGACGAGGTCACTGTCATCAAGGACAAGAGACCTCTTGTGGTGTGGATCCGTACATCCAGATCTAGGCTCGCGACCTCCAAGTTCCTGCGTTGTCTAGTTCTACATGTTCTATGGGTGTTTCTATAGCTATGATGGCTTTTTCATGGAATAGATTTCCTTTATTAGTTTTTATTCAACTCTCTCTTGATAAACACATGATTTTTGGTTCTTTATTACGGTGACACTTTAGTGGTATCATCATACTTTGGTACTTGTAGGTATCACGGTCACCGGCTGATACCCAGGTATCAGACATGGTACCAGTAGGTACCATGCTTAGTACCTGTGGTATCATGTCTGGTACCCATAGGTATCAGACATGGTACCGGGCACCTGTCAGGTATCAGGTATCATGGCTGGCTGCGAGGTATCAAGTATTAAGCACCACACATCTTCTCTCATCTTCTCCCTTCCCTAGCCTTGATCATTGTCTCCTATTGCTATCACAACCAAAGTCCTCTCCTGCTCTGGCCGGGGGAAGTCCTGCTCGGAGTAGTTGCTGGCGGCACCGGTAAGGTATCGCGTGCGGAGTAAGGTTTTGGCCGGCCGGAGGAAGGAGCACTCCTGCTCGAAGTAGTTGCGGTGGCGCGGCACCGCCGGCGAGGTGCGATACCGAGCCGGGTTCTGGTTGGGGTGGAATCACGTGGACAGCGTGGGCTCGGTCAGAAAAACGAGACATCTATCGGGGGATTTAGTTATCCCGTGACTACCACGTTGCAACGGAATCCCGTACGGTAGCTGCCCTCGAACCATATACATTGGATTGTCATCCAAGGGTTGAAAAAACTTACTAAAATTTTTGAAATTTTAGGCGCCTAAAATCTACACACTCACTAGAAATATACTTGTCCATATGAAAATTATACCATTAGGTATTATGTGAAAAACCTTTTGTATTTGAATATCAAAGATACTCGTAGAGGCCGTAATAATTAAGGACATATATAAGGCTACAGAAGGTAGATGTTAAATTTGCTATCCTAGCTAGAGACCGTGAGAAATAAACATAATTTTCTAGATTGTCCAATTTGTATTAGAAATTCGAGTGCAAACTACAAAGAGGTGTACTTCAATTTTCGTAAAACAAGGGCACTCGTATATTGCTGAGAAAGGTCACCGTAAATCCCAAAAGTTCCCAACTCGTATCGAGAAATTAAGGTAACGAAGATCTCGCGACCAACCCCAGATCGATGGCCGTCACCTCCGCCGCCGGCTGCGGCTGCGGCGGCAACGGCGACCGGCTGAGCTCGCTGAGCGACGGCGTGATCGGCCACATCCTGTCGTTCCTCCCGGCGAAGGAGGCGGCGCGCGCGGCGGTGCTCTCGTCGCGGTGGCGCCACACGTTCGCCGCCGTCCACACCGTCTCCCTCGTGGAGCCCGACGCCCCCGTCGTCGACCACGACGAGTTCGCCGGGTACAGCCCCGGGTGGGGCCCCCCGCCGAACCCCAACCCGCCGCCGCCGCCGTTCGCCAGCGCCGTCAGCGCCGCCCTCCTCGCCCGCCACCGCCGCGCCGCCGCCGTCCCCCTCCGCGCGCTCCGCGTCTCCATGGTCGGCTACGTCCACAGGGACTCCCCCGCGGTGGACCAGTGGATCGCCTACGCCCTCAACCAGCCCGCCCCCGACGGCGTCGAGCTCGACCTCCGCCTTGGCCGCCCCTCGCTCTGCCACCGCGATTACTCCCTCCGCCGCCGCCGCTCTGGCGCCGAAGATGCGAGGCCGAGACGGTGGAGGACGACGCCGCCCGAGGCCATTCTCTTCGAGAGCCCTAGCAGCGAAGAGGAGGATCACGCCGCCGCCGACGACGACGACGTCCTCTCCGACGACGGCAAGAAGGATCCCATGGCCGTGTACAGGCGGCGGTTCGAGCCGCAGGAGTACAGCGTGCCGAGGGGGCTCTTCGCCTGCGCGGCGCTGCGCTCGCTGTCGCTCGGCTCCGTCCGGCTCGCACTGCCGGCGGCGGCGGCCATCGCCCTGCCGTCCCTCGAGACGCTGCTCCTGGCCGACGTCACCGAGTCCGACCACGAGAGGAGCATGCAGCGCCTCATCTCCGGCTGCCCGCGCCTCGCTGACCTGACGCTCGAGGCCTGCTACGCCAGGGCCCGCGCGCTCTCCGTGGCGGGGCTCCGGCGGCTACGCAGGCTGGCTCTCCGGTGCTGCCACGGCCTCGACACCGTCGTCCTAGGCGACGACGACGCGTCGCCGTCGCAGCTCCACGCCTTCGAGTACCGTGGCGAAGTGCCGGACGACTTCTTCCTCGTCACCACGAAGCACGGGCACGGCGTCTCGCTGGAGACGGTCACGGTCGCCTACTGCAAGATCGACATCTGCGGCGACGAGGTCACGTCGAGGTCGGAGCTCGCCATGCTCGGCGCGTTCCTCCGCCGCTTCGCCGGCGTCGAGCACCTCCACCTCGCGTCCGCGCGCCTCGGCTCCGGCCTCCACGACGCCGCCGCGTTCGCGGCGCTCCCGGACCTGTCAGCCCTCCGCCGCCTCGAGCTAGGAGGATGCCTCCCCGACGACGACGACGACGACACCATCTTCGCCGCACTGATCAGGCTCCTCGACCTCGCGCCAAACCTGGAGGCGTTGTCGCTCGTCTTCCACCCAGAGCCTCTCGACGACGACGACGACGACGATGGCTACCGCGCATACTGTTACCACAAGGAGGAGGAGCTCCATGACAAGCACCTCCTCAGGTACAACCGGCACAGCGTCCTCGCCGCGCCGACGAGCGGCGGCGGCGCCATGGCGCCGGCCTGCCTGAGGAGGCGGGTGAGGGAGATCAACCTGGTGCACTACCAGGGCGGCACGGCGCAGAGGGCGCTGGCCATGTACCTGCTCCGGAGCGCGGCGGCGATCCGTGAGCTGAGGTGCGAGCTCGCCATGGGGCCCTTGTGGATCCAGGACGAGCTGGTGCGAGAGATCAAGAGCTGGGTGACGAACAAGGCCGCAGTTATCAACTTCGGATGATATGCTTGCATGCGCAATCGTGCATGAAAATAATCTTAAGTAATCATTTTTAGTGGAGTATCAGTACTAGTATTAGATTGTGCGAAAAATTAGAGCATGAATAATATTGGGCTATAAGAAGGCTAAATGGGGAGAGGAGAGAGATGGAACCAAAAAAATTTGTTAGACAGACAGGTTGACCATATGTTTATAGTAAAGATCATTATATTAGTAAGCTGAGAGATAGGCTATAAAGATCTATATAGTCACTAGTTGGTTGTATTATTAGCCTTTGCTCTTATCAAACATATCTAGATTGTATTTTGACTAATCTAAATGGCTGAGTTCTTTTTTGAAGTTTCCAACTCAACCTCTCTTTTTCCGTGTGCTGCTTTCCGAACTACTAATAAACAGTACCTTTTTAAAAAATATATATATAAACGAGAGTTATTTTAAAGAATCATATTAATCTATTTTATTTAAAGAATAATTATTTCTTGATTAATCTTGCACTAACAAGTCTTTTTTTTTTCGCGACGGATTAGTTCCTAACACCTAAAATTCATTAATAGGTTGTGTTCTTTTTAAAAGGTTGGGAACCCTTCCCCTTTACACGTAAAACGGAGTGCTGGATTAACGCATGATTAATTAAGTATTAGCTATAAAAACCTTAAAAACTAGGTTAATATATTTTTTTAAAAGCAACATTCTGATAGAAACTTTTTTTTAAAAAGACGTACTATTTAGTAGTTTAAAAAACGTACACGCGAAAAACGATGGATATGAGTTGTGAAGTTAGTCTAAAGAACACATTCTATTAATGAATTTGAAGTAATAATTACTGTTATTGCTCTTATGAATCAAACAATTTGATGTAACCATGACATTAAAAATACAATTTGAAGTAACCATGACATCTAAAAACAGTGAAAATTAAATGGAAGTGGAATTTTTATCACTGGAAGGAACGTCCTCTCATTTTGTGCGCGGCATTTAAAAGTCATCAAAATTTTTAAAGAAAATGTCAAGATAGACCAATATGTGATGTCTTTTTATAAAAATGTAAGCTAAAATTCGACTTATACAATTCAATACGAAAATAATAAATTTAACCACGAATTACATGTTCTATTCAAAGTTAAATTTGATCATTATAAGTTAAATTTGAACATGTATGTAGTAGATATTGATATATCTTACTATTTTTTAAAAAGATTTTGTTGATAATTTTTATGCGACACGTAAAAATGAGAGATATATTTTTTAAAGATCCCAAATCAAATCTGTTTTTGGCATGCAGAATCGCAAACCCTACACATGCACCACGAGCATTTGATTACTAAGAGTCTGTTTGGCACAGGAGCTGGAGCTCAGCCAAACAGTTTCAGCTCCATCAAAACTAGAAATGGAGTTGGGTGGAGCTCAATGTAGGACCTGTTTGGTACAGCTCCAACTCCTAAATGTTGCTCTAGGAGTTGAGTCTGGAGTGGAGTTGTGGAGCTGTCTAAACCCAGCTCCACAACTCTAGTATATTTTGTGAGAGAGCTCCACCCAACTCCACTCCCAGTTTTGGTGGAGCCGAAACTGTTTGGCTGAGCTCCAGCTCCAGGAGGGTGGAGCTGGAGCTGGAGCTGTGCCAAACGGAGTCGTACTACTCTAGACTCAGCTTCTGAAGTTATACTCCCTCCGTTTTAAAATGTTTGACACCGTTGACTTTTTAGTACGTGTTTGAACATTCGTCTTATTCAAAAAAAATTTACGTAATTATTTATTCTTTTCATATCATTTGATTTATTGTTAAATATACTTTCATGCACATATATAGTTTTACATATTTCATAAATTTTTTTGAATAAGACGAATGGTCAAACATGTGCTAAAAAGTCAACGGTGTCAAATATTTTGAAATGGAGGGAGTATTTAGGAGATGGAGCTGTACCAAACAGGCCCGAAGTTTGAGGCCCAGCTAACTCGGCCCATAGGGGTTCAGCACTCGGCCCAGCCCGTTCGCTCCGTCTCGCCGCATCCTATCCGTACTCCGTCGCATCACAAGTTCACAACATCTGAAATATCGATCGCCTTCTCGCGGATAGGATCGGTCGATGCCATCGCCGCCGCCGCCGCCGACGCCGACGATGGCCGCCGCCGCCGCCGTCGACCGTATCTCTGAGCTCCCCGACGACCTTCTCCGGCGCGTCCTGCACTTCGTCCCGGCGAAGGAGGCCGCGTCCACCAGCCTCCTCTCGTCGCGATGGCGCTCGCTCTGGCGCTCCACCGGCGCCGTCAACCTCGCCGTCCACGTCCGCCGCGACCAGGAGCGGGAATTCTTCTCCCTCCGCGACGCGTTCGTCCGCTCCGCCCACGCGGCGCTCGCCGCCGCGTCCGCCGGCGGCGGCCACGTCAGGAGGCTCACCGGCACGTGGAGACGGAGCGCATCTGCATGCAGCTGACGGCCGACGCGTTCCTGCACCGCTACCCGGAGGACTGGGAGAGGAAGCACGACGTGGTCGCCGGCGTGGTGTCCCACCCGGCGGCGCGCCGCGTCGCCGCCGTCGTCGTCGAACCGTACTGGCCGTCGTTCGACGGGGAGGTCACGAGCAGCAGCGAAGGGGAGTTCCGCTTGTGCCTCGACGCGCAGCCGTCGGAGACGCTCCGCGTGCTTGATCTCGCCGGGTGCGGCGGCCTCTCCGCCGCCGCCGCCGCCGCCGCCGGCGGCGTGGCGCTCCCGCGGCTCACGACGCTGCGGCTGCGGCTATGCAATTTGCAGATCAGTGACCTACAGGGGATCATCGACGCCGCGCCGGAGTTCGCCACCGTGCACCTCGAGTCGGTCTTCCTCGCGGGGACGGCAGAAGAAGGCTGCGTCCGCCTCCGCTTCCCGGCGGCCACCACCGCGCTCGCGATGATCAACTGCGGCGCGGACTGCTACGCGTGCGGCGGCTGCTACGGCGCCACCGAGATCGACGCGCCGAGGCTTCGATCGTTCAAGTACACGGGCTTCGCGCGGCGGTTCTCCCTCGTCTCGCCGGCGGCGGCGCCGCCGCCGGATGACACGGTGGTGGCGCGCGCGGAGCTCCACTTCCTCGACCACTTCCACCACAAGGACGCCGACGCCGCCGACACGGTCCGCGCCAACTTCTGGCGCTTCCTCCACAACTTCCGCGGCGCCAAGTCCCTGAAGCTGAAGGTGAGCCACCTCAAGCACATCGCCGTCGCGGGGCGCGCGGCGGCGCGCGGCGCGCTCCTCCTCCCGCTCCACGGCGTCGAGCGCCTCGACCTGACCGCGCGCCACGCCGACGCGGCGGCGAGCGGCGGCCGGACGACGACGACGTCCACCACGGTGGCCATCGCCAACCTGCTCCGCTGCTGCCCCAACCTCCGCGACCTCGCGATCCGCCTCACCCGCATGGTGCCGCACGGCTCCACCAAGAACGGCGTCTACGCCCACGACCTCCTGCGGGAGCGGCGGCGGGCGGACCTCGACGAGTCCGCGCGCCGCTTCGCTCGCCGCCGCCGGCGAGGCAGCTCGACGAAGAAGGACTTGGACGATGTCAGTGGTGACATCCATGGATTGAGCGGCCGAATCTTCCATTGCTTGCGGAGCTCGCTGAGAAGAGTTGGAATCCAGTTTCATCTGGACGAACACAACGACTGCATCGGAGTCCGGCTGACCAAGTTCTTCGCGGAGAACGCCATTTGCCTCGAGGAGATGTGCATCGACGGTGGAAATCAGAGGATGCACGATCACATCAACCACCACATGGTTGAGAGATGGATCGCTGGTCGTCGCTGTTCATCAGCAAAGAGCGAGAATGGCACGGGAAGTTCTTCACAACCTGATGTTTTGGAAAGCAGTATGCCGCGTTTTAGAGTGTCACCGCTTCAGAGGCGATGAAATTAAAGGAGATGGTTTACGGTTTTGGTTGAAACTTAATTAAGGTGTTGAGAAGATTAGTAAGATGTGAATTTATTTTTAGCTTAGACTCGACGGATTAAAAGGACGAAAAATAATATAAAAAGATATGGATAACGTAGGGAACCAGATTCTCCTTTTCCAATCCATTGTAAAAATAGGGCACACTTAGGTCATGTTTGCTTCTTAACCTCACTCTGTTGTTTATCACGCGGACGCTTTCCAAACTACTAAACGGTATATTTTTATAAAAAAATTCTATAAAAAAGTTGCTGTAAAAATCATATTAATATTATTAAGTTTTTTAAACTAATACTTAATTAACCATACGTTAATCTATTGTCCCATTTTGTATGCGAAGGGGAGGGGCTTTCCAACCCCTCAAAAAAAAAATACAGCCTTACACCTGTTATAGTGGCCAAAGAGTTACTGCTACACAATGATAGGACCGACACTACTGCTAATAAGGCCATCCACAATGGGTGACCTCGACCCGTGCCCTCGCAAACGGCCGTTTCCCTCCCGTCCCCTTTTCAGCGTGAGTCGTCTCCCCAGCTAGGAACACGGCGCCAAGCAGGGGGACATGGCTCTTTGCAAGGAGCAACCGCTTTTCGCAGAGACACGACCCTCGCCCCTGGGAGGAGACCCACTGCAGGCTCCCGTCTCCTCGCCGCTCCCCCCAAATCCCCCTCCTACCCTCGCCTCTCTCCCACAGCGCCGCTCGCTCGTCGATCCGCTCCACCGGACGCCATCGCGACGGCGAGGAGAAGCTCGGCAGCCTTGAAGAGGAGGGCGAGCCAGTTGTCGGCGAGGCGACCCGCGAGGCGGCGCTGGGCGGGGGTGCTGGGGGCGTCGGAGTCGAGGGCGGAGTTGTCAGCGAGGCGACCCGTGAGGCAGCACGGGGCGGCGGAGTCCGGGGTCGGTGACGGCGACGGCGACGGCTGGAGGGAGAGAGGGGAGCGGAAGGAGGGCGACCGGGCGCTGACCTCGCCGGCAAGCCGCTGCCGTCACTGCTCGAGGCCAGATCCGGCAAGCCCAGGCCGGATCTGGCCACTCCGCCGCCACTCCGACGGTGACGACTCTCGACGGCGACGGCGACGACCCTCGACGGCGACGGCGACGACCCCGCGGCGGAGGGAAGGGGATCTGGCAATCGACGTCATCGGCCACCCTGCGCGCCCGTCGTCGTTGGCCACCGCGCACGCCTGTCGCCGTCGGCCACGCCGCGCGCCCGTCGCCATCGTCCACCTCACGCGGCGCTCGCCGTTCGCCACCGCGCCTCATTCGACTGAGAGAGAGAGAGAGAGAGAGAGGGAGAGATCGGAAGAGAAGGAGACGGTGGGCGGAGGAGAAGAGAAAATGCGAGAAAGAGAAAAGGAAGAGGTTGCTGGGCTAGTGGTCTGATGAGGGGTATGGGTGGAATTTTTGTACTAGGCTACCTTGGGCCAAGACACCCATTGTGAGATGTAGTACCCTCATCGGGTTGTTTCAGATTTTAAGGAGCCCATACAGGGATACCCTCCATTGCGAGCCAAGTTCCCCTACGAAGTGTCCTCAGTTAGTGAGGACACTCTAGGAGTGGCTCACATTGTACATTGTGGATGCCCTAAGCTGGGCAATATGCATTATGATCGCCACTTACTACCATTTGCCGTCTAGGCGACTACACTCTCTGTTTCTCTTCTCAATTTCCTTCTCTTTTCTTCCCCATATAACGCATGCAAGTATTTTTTCTGAAAGAAAAAAAAAATCAATCTTTCTTTTAAAACTTCGCGGGCGGTAGAACGTCCACCGATCCACGACGCCCTGCAAAGCGTGTGCTCCGCTGCCTCGTGATACGGATAGCCCATGCTACTAAACAACATTCGTCCTCTCCTTAAGAGTGTTGCAATACATACGACTTAGAGATATGCAACCATAGGTTAAAAAAAAAAAACATGTTCATATGCAAAATACTTCCTCCGTTTCATAAAAAACGAATCTAATACCGGATGTGACATATTATGGTACTACGAATATGTCCAGATTCATAGTATTATGATGTGTCACATCCGGTAGGTTGGTTTTTTATGGGACGGAGGGAGTAGCCATTTACAACCGTTATTCAGACCCTGTTTAGATGGGACTAAAACTTTTAAGTCCCTATCACATCGGATGTTTGGAAATTAATTATAAATATTAAACGTAGACTATTAATAAAACCCATCCATAATCTTGGACTAATTCACGAGACGAATCTATTGAGCCTAATTAATCCATGATTAGACTATGTGATGCTACAGTAAACATTCTCTAATTATGGATTAATTAGGCTTAAAAAAATTGTCTCGCGAATTAACTTTCATTTATGTAATTAGTTTTGTAAGTAGTCTATATTTAATACTCTAAATTAGTGTCTAAATATAGAGACTAAAGTTAAGTCCCTGGATCCAAACACCACCTCAAATTTAGTTGTACGTGAGTCGACAGTTGGGTCGTATGTATAGCCATTTCCTCTCCTTAATGGGCTGGGCTTCCTGCTTAATGGGCCGGCCTTGTTAGTCGATGGGTCTTCTCCCTCCCCCGTGACTCGACGACGGCGAAGGGAAACCCAACCCCATCCATCCCTCTCCTTGCCGCCGCCGTCGACCCGATCTCCATCGCTGGCGACGGCGAGCATCGCATCGCATCGCATCGCGGCGGTGCCCAAGCGAGGCAATCTCCCCGTCCGTCTTCCCTCCCGGCCTCGGATCCCGGAGGAGGTCTCTCCTCCTCGCTAGGAGCGGCGGCGGGTGCCGTCGTCCTGCTGCTTCCCTTCCGCCTCCGGTGAGCGCGCCCTCGAACTCGCCTTAACCTTGTCTTATCCTCCATTCGATCTGGAATGGAAGCTAGGTTCAATCTGGGGAGTATAATATCTGGGGGTTGGTTCAATTCAACTGTTAGGTCCACCCCTGCAGGCGGCGATGGCGTTCTTCCGGGGCCTGACCGCGGTTTCGAGGATTCGATCCCGCGTGGTGAGTAGTGGTGATCCATCATCGATCGTCCATGTCAATTTTTTTGTGCATTTGTGGTGTGGGCGCTGAAATTCCGTTTGCTCGTGTTGCTGCCAGGCACAGGAGGCCACCACGCTTGGTGGTGTGAGATGGCTGCAGATGCAGAGTGCATCTGATCTTGTAAGACAATAATAGTTTGTTTGTTTCTTTGTTTGTTTGTTCGTGCTATAAATATTTGCATGGTTGAAATTGATAGTTACCCTCTCTACCTTCTGTGGCTGGCTACGATTGAGATTAAGTTGGAAATGTGCTCTGAAAAAGATGTTTGATTTGTGTTCCTAAATATTATGCTTTCAGGATCTTAAGTCCCAGCTGCAGGAATTGATTCCCGAGCAACAGGTATGTTTTGTTACTCGCTAGCACATCTAATAATTCGACAAAGTTGAAATGTTTCTGGCATCCAATTCCTTATCTTTACTTTTTTTGCTTTAGCCTATAATGTTGCCATCTTCTTGCTTCATGCAAGTTGCTGTTACTGTGTGAGGGCATGCTTACATCGAACATCCAAATGTTGCGGATTACCTCTCTTCTTCTTCTTCTCTCTCTCTCTCTCTCTCTCTCAGTCGTGTAAAAGCTGTGCTGGGGCATAGAAGCAAATGTTAGATGAACACTGTATTGAACGCATTGTTTCAGCACCTTAAGAAATCCCCCATCACTAGCTTGGTTCTCTGGGCTATTGAAAATGCACTACAAGATTGACCTATCAGGTTATTGTTTTCTTCACAAGTTTAGTTTTACGTCAAGCACTAATAACAACATTCAGAATCTGTATCAGAGAAGGACCTACTTGCAGCTAGCTCACCAGTTCACTTTTACCTAAACTCTATATATGAGCTGATTTCCTGTCAAAGATCAGGATAGAAAAGCACAACTCACTTTACCATTCTGGTACAGGATCGCTTAAAGAAACTTAAATCAGAACATGGGAAGGTCCAGCTTGGAAACATAACTGTTGATATGGTATGATTCTGCTATCGATTATTTATGGATAAATCTATTGCTATTGCTTTTTAAGGGTGTCCTTAATTGATTGGGCTAAAGTCTTGAATTGTGTTTCTCCAGGTCCTTGGCGGGATGAGAGGAATGATTGGAATGCTTTGGGAAACATCATTGCTTGACCCGGAGGAGGTATACTTGTAACTATGTATGGTTCTATGATACCATAATATAAAAGCAGAAGTGCTTATTTTGTCTATATATATCTTGTAATGTGCAATAGATGAAAAATTAAACAAATGAATCACCATATTTTCATGATCTCCAAACAAGTTTCTGTACTAACAGTTGAGCATGATCTGTTCAATTCACAGTAACAACAATGTAATTATTATTCATATTTGTCAATGTGAATCAAGTTCCACAATCAACTTTAGCACATTGATTTAAAGGAGGTACACGGACAAAATAGTCTAGATTTCTCATTTCTGAAGTCACTATATAGTAATGTGCTTCATTGAAAGAGTGTGATGCTTTTATGATTTATCGTTTAGAGGTGGCCGTTTTGCTTCATATTTTGAGTTAGAGTTGTAACTTAGTTGGAATTTGTGAAATTTAAACGTGTATCACTCCATGTTTTGCTGTTGGATGTAAATCTTTCTCTCTTTTCTATCCAGGGTATTCGTTTCAGGGGTCTCTCGATTCCAGAGTGCCAGAAAGTGCTGCCAACAGCAATTAAAGGTGGAGAACCTTTGCCGGAGGGTCTCCTTTGGCTTCTTTTGACTGGAAAGGTTTGGCTTTTGCCTTTCTTATAGAATCCTTGTTGAAATAGTTTGATGATCTGCCAATAAAGTTCCTTCCAGAAACAGGGCTTGTTGATTCAGTAGGAGCTTCTTTGTTTACCTGTTATACTTGTAATCTCGATTTTCCTATTGTTATTTTTGTCAGCATTTAGCTATTAGTGTGGACTGATGCGTATTTGTTTGTTTCAGGTGCCAACCAAAGAGCAAGTCGATGCTCTATCAAAGGAATTGGTTACCCGTTCGAGCGTTCCAGGTCTGCTATTGTCTCTGTTGGTTTATTACATTATTGCTTAGATGAGTTTCACATCATTATCATATTTTCTGTTTCTTAAAAGTTCAAATATAGACAGATAAATACAGAGATTATGGAGGTTTTGTTCCTATGAAGTTTTATTCTGAAAGTACACATAAACACACCAAGTTTCTTATAAATTAGTTTGAAAACAATTGAAGCTACTTCATTCTGAATTTCTTATAGTAATCTGTTAGCTTTAAGGTTAACCTTTTCAATTTCCTTAAGATTATTGTTGTTAACTTAAGAACTTCTTACGTGTAGTTAAAATTTTAAAGGCAACTGTAGAAAGTATTTTTGGGCCAGTTCCATTTATTTTCTCTATTTTGACTCTTCATGCCCTCTGCTGATAGATAGAGTAACTTGAATTTTTTTAACCCTTCCTTTGATATTGTCATAATGATATAGCTTATTTATGTATTCATCTTTGATAAGTTGATTTGAGTTCATTGTGCATTCAATCCTTAGTGGTAGGGAGTACTGCATATAAATTTGGACATCTATAAACACCATTCCTTTGATATTGTCATAATGATATAGCTTATTTATGTATTCATTTTTCATAAGTTGATTTTGAGTTTATTGTGCATTTAATCTTTAGTGGTAGGGAGTACTGCATATAAATTTGGACTTCTATAAACAGATAGTATGTTAACCACTTGGCTACTGGGCTCCCATTTGATTGACATATGATATGGATGCAGGCCATGTGTATAAGGCAATTGATGCTCTCCCTGTAACTGCTCATCCAATGACACAGTTTACCACAGGGGTGATGGCACTTCAAGTAAACACTTCTTCTTTTCTTGTTTTTTAATTTGTAGCATATCACTCCCCTGAAATAAAAACATACTCTGTTGCCATTTATTTGAAAGCATATTTAATTCTCAGGTGATGTATGCCAAAATAAATTAACCAAAACCATTTAAAAAATCGTTAATAAAAGCCTTGTATTTCTCTGTCTTTTGTAATTCTTATTTAGCTCTTCTATTTTAACTCTTATTTTCAGGTTGAGAGTGAGTTTCAAAAAGCTTACGACAAAGGAATGCCAAAATCAAAGTATGCTTGGGATTTATACTGCCTCAAGAGTTGCATTAATTGTTCAATAGATTTGTCCATGTTATTGACTGCTCTGTTGCTATTTTAATAGGTTCTGGGAGCCTACCTATGAAGATTGCTTAAATTTGATAGCTCGCCTTCCACCAGTGGCTTCGTATGTTTACCGGAGGTAGCTTTTTTTACCAATGCATCCAACATCTTTACTTTCCAGGCAATCCTGTAAATTTTGTAACTGCAATAGTAACCCTATTTTCTGGTTCACTGAAGGATCTTCAAGGATGGGAAAACTATAGCAGCTGATAATGCACTGGACTATGCAGCAAACTTTTCACACATGCTTGGGTTTGATGATCCCAAAATGCTCGAGTTGATGCGACTATATGTGACAATCCACACGTAATGTATTCCATCCTTGTTTTGACTTATATATTTGTTTCTTAAAGACTTGGTTTGATTTATTTTCCCTCATACCTTCACCTGGGTTCTTCCAGTGATCATGAAGGTGGAAATGTCAGTGCTCATACTGGACATCTGGTAATTATTGTTTCTTTGTTTTCAATGTTGATTTTTCTTGTTAGTGTTGCTAACATTGTTTTAACCTGCCACCGGATCACTGCTGGCTGCTGCATCATCCTTGTGCCTTTTTATGTATTGCAGTTTTGGCATGCATTATTGCATTGGATTCCACTTCAAGCCTTTGATTTGCTTCACTGCGATTAGTATGCGCTGATAAAACAAAGCGGTAATAATAAACCAAACTAGCAATTAGGGATGATATCTTTAAGAAATAACTAGGAACATAACTAACAGCTGAGATTTTCATTAGTTGAACTGTTATCCTGAAGGACCTAGACCCATTTACTGCCCATGGAGTCTTTAGTCCTTAGAAATGCGTAGTGAGTACATTTTATTGTCTAATAGCATCAAAGCTATGAAATTGAGACTATCGATCTATTTCTGCTGGACGAGCTATTGTATGGCTAGAAAAATCCTGGTTGTTTGGGGTGATCCTGAGAGCTGAATTTCTATATCCAAGGTAGAAGTGGTTGTGGTGATAGTATAAGGTAGCATCATAATTTGCCACAGAAAACCTTGCAATCTCTTAGCTTTCAAGTCCGTATGTTTATCACTTATGATATACTTTTTTTTTTACTTTTGTTGGCCATTGCCTATCTCTCATGACTCATCTCTGGGCACTAACCTCTTCATCCCATACTTGTGATATTCAATTACAGGTTGGAAGTGCTCTGTCAGATCCTTATCTTTCTTTTGCAGCTGCACTGAATGGTTTAGCTGGACCATTGCACGGCCTGGCTAATCAGGTATATGCTCAGTTTGTTGCACTGGATCTTGTTTGCCGCATCCTGCTAAAAAGGACTCATTGCGCTATTCAACATATGCTGCAGATCATTTTTAAATCGATTTTTAGTTTGTGTGAACTGACCATAGTCAACATGTAATGCAGGAAGTGCTGTTGTGGATCAAATCTGTAATAGGTGAGACAGGTAGTGATGTTACAACTGATCAACTCAAAGAGTATGTGTGGAAGACACTAAAAAGTGGAAAGGTAGCTTATCTCACTGTTATATCTATTTGATGAGGAAGTGCATATATGATCGTGTTTTAACTGCAAATTTATTTTCTCGGGAAGTTTGAAATGAAAACTCAGCTTTCTAAGAGTTAATTGCTAAGCATTTTGTGTTATATTGGATCTCTAATGATCTGCATACAGTTTTACCTTATTTTTTGCTGAACATGAATTGAGAATTTAGAATTACTAAGGTCACAGTGCATTCATTTGTAGGTTGTTCCTGGCTTCGGTCATGGAGTTCTACGTAAGACCGATCCACGATATACATGTCAGAGGGAGTTTGCTTTGAAGTACTTGCCTGAGGATCCACTTTTCCAACTGGTTAGTCTAAAATGTCTGTCCAACTGCATGGCTCTCTTGCAGTCCAACTATCTCATTGGGATTCTTATCGATCTATATCCTTTCAGGTCTCCAAGTTGTATGAAGTTGTGCCTCCAATCCTCACTGAGCTTGGCAAGGTAATGCCACTAGATTGATCATGATTGCTACCGTTTTATTTCCATCTTATTGGCTAAAAAGTGACAACATTGTCCATATTTCCAGGTCAAAAACCCATGGCCTAATGTTGATGCTCACAGTGGAGTTCTGCTGAACCACTTTGGATTATCTGAAGCTCGGTATGTTTACCTGTCCTGGTTAAATAATTTAGTAACCAAATTTAATCTTGAACCCATGATGGAATAGTAAATGTACTTCAGAACGAGTACTTAAGAAAAGCGGCCATCTAATTACGCAGGTATTACACCGTCCTTTTCGGAGTTTCGAGGAGCATAGGCATAGGATCCCAGGTATATTTCTTCCCTTCAACTGTCTACCTCTTTCTTCAGATCTTGTATCAACCAATTCTGACTTGTGATACATTATGTATGACAGCTCATTTGGGACCGTGCTCTTGGTCTGCCGCTCGAAAGACCGAAGAGTGTCACCATG
Organism: Oryza glumipatula; assembly: GCA_000576495.2. Taxonomy (NCBI): domain Eukaryota; kingdom Viridiplantae; phylum Streptophyta; class Magnoliopsida; order Poales; family Poaceae; genus Oryza; species Oryza glumipatula. Next base: position 21,949,304 of record CM002514.2, read on the forward strand.
GAGTGGCTGGAAAACCACTGCAAGAAGGCTGCTGCTTGAAGCTACACACGCCTACACCGCTGCTGTTAATTCTTCTAACAATTATCATCTTGGATGTTAATAACTGAGGATAAACTCGAAACGTTCAGCCACATTTTAATATTTTTTTCCCAGGCCAATAACTAGAGGAAGATGCTCTCGATCGGCTGGTACATTTTTGTAGCCATCGCTGTTAGGATGCTCATATAGTTAATCTGCCATTGGGCAACAATGTGATTAGTTTAAGTTGCTTAGAGCTTTATCCTTTGATGAATAACTTTTTCGAGCCTTCTAAGTTAGCTCGAGTTAACATACCAGTTGTGGATTATGGCACATTTCTTCATTTCCTTTCTGTTGTTAAATTTACAAGTACGATTCATTTTCTTTTGCCTGCCCCACTGGTTCATGTCCAGCTATCAGCATTGTGATGTCCTAGTGGTGCCTAGTTGGCTTATGATTTGCTTTGTGTCAAACTAAGTTTACTAAGTGCAATAATTTACCCATCTTTGGCTGAGTGAGTTTGAATCAGCTTCTATATTTTCCGTAGTTTTCTCAATCTACTAGGCGTAATATTTCGCACAAAAAATTTATATGTAGAAGTTTTTTTAGAAAAGAAAATAAATATATTTTTCAAGTTTGCAATGGTTAATAATTTATTAATCACTCACCAATGACCTTTAAATTTGTGAAACATAGTGAAGGCACATTGAAACATGTTGCTATCACGTATGATACGTATGATACATTGAGTATTAACGGGCTGAAATATATGTTTCTTTTCATCATAACATAATTATGCGATATTTTGTTGTGAAGATTTAATTACAATGAATACAACGTACGATTAGATAAATAGTTTAGGAGAAAAATTATTTTAAAGGTTATTAAATCCATGCATGAGAGAAGAGAGAGTAGGAGCAAGTACAATCGGATCGTAAATCGGATAAGTAGTTTAGGAGAAAATATTATTTGATTGGATCGTAAATCGGATAAGTAGTTTAGGAGAAAAATTATTTAAATTGATACTCCCTCCGTCCCAAAATAAGTACAGTTTTATACTATTCACGTCCAACGTTTGACCGCTCGTCTTATTTGAAATTTTTCTATGATTAGCATTTTTGTTGTTAGTAGATGATAAAACATAAATAGTACTTTATGTGTGACTAACTTTTTTTAATATTTTTATAAATTTTTTAAATAAGATGGACAGTCAAACTTTTGACATGGATTTCTACGACTGCACTTATTTTGGGACGAATGTAGTAAGAAGAAACTAGCGCTCATCTTACTGGCAGCAGTAACTAGAAGCTACCGATCAAGAGGATTCTCGTATTGTTGTGGCCCTGCAGACGAACCGGGCTTTCGGCCCATCACAGCCTAGTTTGTTTCGCCATCAACACCGACTTGGACTCGCACCACCTGCAATGCATATCCCTCACGTTGCGCCACGGATAAATTTCCACCGCCTTCGCCTTCGCCTTCGCCTTCGCGAGATCGGATCACGGCGGCGACGATGGCCGGCGGCGTCGACCGCATATCGGCGCTCCCCGACGACCTCATCCAGCGCATCCTCCGCTTCGCGCCGGCCAACGAGGCCGCGTCCACCGCCCTGCTCTCGGCGCGGTGGCGCTCGCTCTGGCGCTCCACCGGCGCCGTCAACCTCGCCGTGCGCCTCCCCGAGCCCGACGACGGGCGCCGCCACGGCCACCGCGTCAGCCACGACGCCTTCGTCCGCTCCGAGCAGGCGGCGCTCTCCGCCGCCGCCGCCGCAGCCGGAGGCCGAGGCCGCCACGTCACGAGGCTCACCTTGGACCTTCGGGCGGCGACCATGGATGTGATCGACAGGTTCGTGCACACGGAGAGGCCGCTTGGTGCGGACGCGGCGCCGGCGCCCGACACGGACGTGTGGCTGCGGCTCAGCGACGACGTCGAGCGAGAGGCGGACAGATGGGTGAAGAGGGGAGACGTGGTCCGCGACGTGGTCTCCCACCCGGCGGCGCGCCGCGTGGAGGAGCTCCGCGTCAGCGCCAGCGCGCCGGCCGTCGACGACGAAGACGACGACGGCGAGGTCGGGCGTCTCGTCGGGGTGTTCCACCTGGACCTCCGCTACGTCCCGTCGGAGACCCTCCGCGTGCTGGACCTCACCCGGTGCAGCGGCCTGCGCATGCCGCCCGCCGTGGAAACCCCGCGGCTGACGACGCTGCGGCTGCAGGCCTGCGCCGTGAACGTGAACGACCTGCAGCGCGTCATCGACGCCGCGCCGGCGCTCGCCACCGTGCACCTCGACTCCGTCTCCTTCGACGGGATGGAGCACGGCTGCTACCGCCTCCGCCTCCCGGCGGCCACCACCGCGCTCGTGCTGGCGAGGTGCAGGACGGACGCGGAGCCCTACCGCTACCGGAGAAGCGGCCGCCCACTGGGGACCAGCTCCGTCGAGATCGACGCGCCGGGGCTCCGATCGTTCAGGTACGCGGGCTACGCGCGGCGCTTCTCCCTCGCCTCGCCGCCGGACATGGCGCGTGCCGACCTCCACTTCTTCCACGACATGTACGCCTCCGCCTCCACGAGCCGCGACCTCTTCTGGCGCTTCCTCCGCAGCTTCCGCGGCGTCAGGTCCCTCAAGCTCAAGGTGAGCGACCTCAAGCACGTCGCCGTCGCCGGCAGGGCGACGCGCGCCGAGCTCCTCGTCCCGTTCCCCAACGTCGAGCACCTCGAGCTGGAAGGGCAACACGAAGCCGCGAGCGAGGCGGCCGCCGCGGTGGCCATCGGCAACCTCCTCCGCTGCTGCCCCGCCGCCCGCCACCTCGAGCTCCGCCTCACCACGGCGCCTCGCGAGCGCGACTCCACCATGAACGGCAGGTACGGCCGCGATCTCCTGCGAGCGAGACAGCAGTCCGACCTCGCCGAGTCTCTCGATCGCTTCGCTCGCCGCCGCAAACGCAAGCCTCCGCCGCCGCCGCCGGCGGTGAACTCCACGGACGAACACCTGAGCATCGTAGGATTGAGTGGCCGATCCTTCGCCTGCTTGAGAAACTCACTGAGAAGATTCGCAATCCAGTTTCGGATGGATCGACCCAACTGCATTGGCGTCAAGCTGATCAAGTTCTTCGCCGAGAACGCGATTCATCTCGAAGAAATGAGCATCGACGGTGGAAACCAGAGGATGCACGATCACATCAACCACATGGTTGAGAGATGGATCTCCGATTCATCAGCAGCGAAAAAGAGGGCGAATCACGAGATTTCTTCAGATGGATCTTGTGATGTTTCCGTTGTCGATTCCAAGCAGGGTACCGAAGCGAGTACGCCACGCTTTAGATTGTTACCCCTTGAGAGGCGGTGAAATTAAGGGGAGGTGGATTTTTGTGAATTCTTGAAATTGTGGTGTTAGTAAGATTGTGGATCTGCAGTTCGATAAGCTATTGTTTGGATTGCGAATGTTCTCGAAATGACATTGTGGCATTTGGATTGCAATTCAATGTTTCTTTCTAATTTATTTATGTAAGAGTTGTTTTCAATTTTTCATCTCCTTCTCTATTTAATGAAATTGGCGCTCGTCGATTCGTTCAATTTTCAATTTTTCATATTCCTCCGCTTTCTCAATGGTACGTTTCAAAGGATCCCTTTGGTTTTTTTTTTATTGCACCATATATACATCCGTAGCAAAAAAAAATGTCAGGAAGAGAGGGCAAAGTATTTTTTTTTTAATCAAGAAGAGAGACCGCGACCTCGTTGGACCAAGTTGGTGACATCCTTGGGCTGAGTGGCCGTTCGTTCTTCTGCTTGAAGAACTCGCTGAGAAGAGTTTGGAATCCAGTTTGATCAGCACAACTGCATTGGAGTCTGTCAGGCTGATCATGCAAGTTCTTCGCTGAGAATGCAATATATCTCCAAGAGATGTATGCATCGATGATGGAAACCGGATGAATCCGAGTACGTAGTAGATGCTCGAGTAATTAGCCATGGGCTGGCTGGCTTCTTGGGCTTGCGTTAGCCCAACAACGACGTGGGCCGCCGAATGTCTGAGGCTTATACCGAAGCCTTGAAACCCTCCTATCGATAATTACGCCAAAACATCTTTAATTACGTACTATCTAATTTGAAGACTTCACCTTGTTAATTCGTCGCAGCATATGAAAATTTTTGGTCCAGCTGCATGCTGAGTTGATAAGTACTTCCTCCATTTCACAATGTAAGTCATTCTCGCATTAATGGGGAAAATGCTAAAATGATTTACATTGTGAAAAAAAAGGAGTAAGTTTTCGATGCTACCAGTTGCTAACTTGCGATAGCCATGCATATGCGTGCATTGCATGATGCATTTAGCTTATCTAGCCAGCCACTGCAGAACTGCGGATGCCAGCCTGTCACAACAAGCATAACAAACACACTAAAACACAACGACGGGCACCGCTGCTCACCGTTGTCAACGTCGAGGAACGACGAAGCTTCTCTGGGGACAGGCGCGGGGGCTAGATCCGGTGGCCCCCGAGCTTGGGCCCACTGGATCTGGCGTTGGGGAGGGTGCCACTGCCGCCGCTCGCGGGTAGTGAGCCCCCCGGATATGGTGTTAGGAGGACGCTGCTGGATCTCGCGGGTGAGGAGTGTGCCGCCGCCGCCAATCACAGGTAGGGAGGTCACCATCGCCGATGGTCGCAGGTGGAGAGAGAGAGGAGGACAAGTGCCTCTTGCTCCCCTTATCCGCTCGTGATGAGTGGATACGGACAAACAGTCGGCTTGGTTTGGCTCGGTGTTTATGGGTGTCGGTTTAAAATGCTTCCTCTGATCAGTGGAGGGGAGCAACTTGTCTCTTCTGAACAACTACAACTAACAAATTCTTCTACCCCCGGAGGGTGCACTGGATCCCCCACACGCGGGGGGTTTGGGGAACCCTTTCATACGAGTTTTAAAAATAGGCACATATAATATATTTATAGGCGGCACTAATAGTATTAGTGTCGGTTTTCCTTTAGAACCGGTATCTATAGCTGTTGAAAGGTGTATGTTTCATTTTTTTTTTACCCATAGAGATGGGAAAAGGTATATAGGTACCGGTTTTAATATTTTCAGTACCTATAGTGCCATCCCTCTTGTGTGTTCATGTAATAGTGTGACAACCTAGTAGTGGGCAGGGGGTTGGCGTCTACGGTGGGAACAATGTGAGATTGTAGTTAGGAGCCAGTGGCTGGTGGTGACGAATCCGATGGTAGGGAGATGCTGGAGGCGAGGAAGATGGTAGAGCAAAGGCACCTTCTCGCTGCTGGCTTGAGGAGGGGAAGGGGGGGGGGGGGGGGGAGGGGAGGGGGGGAGACTGACTTCGGGAGGGGGAAGGAAGGTGGGCTCACTGGTGCCATTTATGCTTTCCAGCCAGCCGATGAGATTGGGTGACGACACGGTGGTGGCAGCGACGAGGGGTATCGAGCGCTCGATCCCATGGTGGCTGGGAGGGAGTAGAGGACAGGTTGGGAAAGGGCTCGAATTGTGCTACATGAATTTTGATTTTTGAGCAATCCGATGATGTTTGAAAATTCGCATGATTTCAGGGGAAAGGGGTACTCTGTCAAGTGCTAACTAGACAGTCCCTAATAATAAACCTTAACCAATAGATTTCTAAATTCGGCCCTCTCTACTCTAGTGTTGTTTATTCCTATATTCCTTAGTTTCTTTGACATTAGCTGGTCCAGTAGATATTTTGGTTTTTCAGTCTTCCATTTGCTGCAATTTGGTGTGAAAATTTCTGAAATGTGTGAAAAGCCTGTAGTTTTAGATATGCTTTTGATTACAAAACTACTTTAATTTAGGGGTGTTGCATTTAGCCCTAATTGGTTGGTATTAAAAATAATATAAACTCGTCAAAAGCTCAGCGTGTTGCAGCGGAAATTTATAAAAGCGACTTTTTGATGAAACGTGAGGGGATGAAAAAATTGATAGAGTGGTATAATAGATTTAGATTTGTGTGTGAATTGAAGCAAAGTTTACAATAATGGTGTTGACTATGAGAGTTTTTGAGGCATACTTAGTGAGAGCATTAGAAAGATAAAAATGTCATCAATAGAACTTATGTCAATCTCGAAAATGCTCTTAAATTATGTCTCAACAACTTTCATTTTAAATATTAAAAACTTACTATGTGGCACTAATAATGCCTCGATAACTGAATTATGGTTGGAGACCTATGGTTTTGATATGAGATGAAAGAAGTATATATAGGTAAAAGTACAACCTTGTAGCAGGGGCCATGGAGGCGTGGGGATTTTGTGCCCAAATTGTTGAGATTATGGAAGAGAAAGAGAGAATGATTACTTGATGGTTTCTTTGAGCATTAAGATAGTACATTGTAATGCTCAAAGAAACCATAAGTAATGAGCAATCAACATTGGAATAAATTAAAGGGCATTCATTTGCGATTAATGTGAGGAATGGGCCACATGTTGTAAGCTTTTCTATTGTATAAAATGGTTGATATCTGATAGGCACAATGATCCAATGACTATAACATTTTTTATGACGTGGCTGCATGTAATCACACTTATATGGGCACCTATTCACCAGGTTGCTTTCATTGTTGGGACGGAACATGTGAACTATATATGCAATATGTTGCTGCATATACATTGATTTCTTTTAGGACTACTTATACTACATTAGACAGAAAATCATATCTAAAATCTGTCAAATATAACTATAGTATATTGTGACTTCGATATAATATAAATATAACTAACTGATGGGCTAGATATAAAAAACCATTAGGTAGCATGGTGGTTGTATACTCTTAATTTTTATTTTTTTCCCACCACTTGCACGAATCTCAGAGTAAATCTAACCACCTGCAATTTGATAGATTTTTCTAAGAATCTCTGTTGAACGAAATATGGCAATTCTGTATTTTTACCCTGAACTTCGATGCATGTCGGCCTGATCCCACAGGGAAGCTAGCTAGCATCGGTCTTGTTGATTAGTGGCCATAATACTACCTCCATCCCAAAATGTTTGACGTCGTTGACTTTTTAAAAAATGTTTGACCGTTCGTCTTATTCAAAAAATTTAAGTAATTGTTAATTCTTTTTCTATCATTTGATTTATTATTAAATATACTTTTATGTATACATATAGTTTTACACATATCACAAAAGTTTTTGAATAAAACGAACGGTCAAACATGTTTAAAAAAGTCAACGGTGTCAAACATTTAGAGAAGGAGGGAGTATATTTTAGTAGCAGTTTTCATTCATATGTCATCCATCTCCTCCCCTGATCTCTGTGCTGTTGCCATCAAGCCAGCTAGTTCCCTCGTGCCCCTACGCCTAATCTGAAATAACCAATCCAAACAGTGCATCACGGCGCATGCAAAATTGCATTGCAAGCAGGCAGAAAAAAAAATTGCATTGCAAGCAGTTCATGTCGGTAGTCAAAGCGATGCACCCATCGATACATATATGTGGGAGATATTTTTGTTCCTCGAGAGAGCTATCTTCTCGTTTCATACATAACACTTAGATAGATTAATATGAAATTGTGAAATGGCATATAACCTAGTGGTTGCAGTGACCTGAGTAGCACCCCAATGTTCTGTGTTCAAATCTCTATAGGAGCGAATTTCAGATTGGGTTATTTGAGGGCTAAGTTCCCTTTTGTTAGGCTAAGTTCCTAATTTAAAAATTAATGCTGCATATATCCGGTTGGATGTAGAGGCTGGATAAAAATACCCTTATCTAAAAAAATAAAAAAAGATTAATATGAAATATGTCACCTTCACAAACATATAAGGTCAAATTTAACTTATACAAGTTCAAAAAAATCATTAGCCGACTGGTCATTTCTTTCCTCCGATCCTATAATCAACTTAGATTCTTAACTTCACTATCTCGATCAATCTTGCATCCATGCTCACCGATCAAATTCGGGATAGAATGGCAGAGGTACTACTCCGGTCTCCGGGAACTATGCAGCCCTAGTTTGATCTGTCTGTCGCTGGCTCGTCATTCTCACACCTGATCTAACATTGTCATGAGACTGGACGAGATCGATGTGCATTGCCGACTCACCGGAGCCATTAGTTTTTCTTCCTCTTTTTTGTTTGGTTTTTGGGGGATCTTATTGTTTTCCAGCCATAAGATGATCCATGAGAAGTTGTCCGGTGATTGAGAGACGACCCAGCTGGCTGGACACAATTGATGGATGGATCGATGGATGGGGATTTGCATTATGCGTTGGCTGGCCATGCACCGGCATCACGAGATGATGAGAATTAACTGCTAATAACTTCTCATCATCGTATCATGGATGGATCCACTCAATGATGAAATGGCATCAATGATATATATATGCTCCATATGAAACCATGATCGAATTGTAGGATGCATGCATCGGCGCCGCAGCCCATGAGATCATGCTTATATTGGTGATGGGTTCATCTTCATATATACTGATATATACCGATATCGGATTTAGATTTACAAATAGACTTAAGATAAATATGTCTTTGTAAGTGTTGGAGTTATTAGTCTTTGCATCCTCGATTCCTGGATTTATGTTTCTATTTGTTAACCAATAGAAATAGATGTAGATTTCTACCTCGATTTTTGTTAGCACGCTTTTAAAACTGCTAAATAATTCATATTGTGTGGAAACTTTGTATATATAAGCCACTCTAAAATATTAAATAAATTTATTTTTAAAATTTGTAATAATTAAAACTCAATTAATTATACGCTAATCGCTTTTCTATTTTCGTACATTTACTTAATCTTTATCTTCATTAGTTTCAAATATTGGTCATGTAAGTTCTTGAAAAAAAAAGCTGGATTTTATTATGATATTAGTGTCAGTAAGAATTCAGTAAGAAAAAGTTAGTGCGTACATATAGTATTTTTCTTGTTTTATTATCTAGAAAACTCTTCATGCGGATGGATCATGAGATTATTCAGGCCCACTCGGTTGGATAGATCACTGGTGATGATCTGCCTGCAGGCTGCATGAAGCTGCCTCACTGTTCCATGATGCTGATGATGATTTGGATACCAAATTAGCGTACAGTTAGTACCATGACGTGCGTGCGAGCACGTGGCCGCTGGGGTCCCCTGCCTGCTAGCTCATCCCATCGATCGATGATCGATCGAACCAATAAAATCATGTCAATCAACGATCGAATCATGATGCTTCCGGGCAGATACGAGATTTTTGGCATAGGCTAAGGGTGTGTTAAGTTCACGTCAAAATTGTAAGTTTGGTTGACATTGGAATAATATAACGGAAAAGTTGAAAGTTTGTGCAGTACGTAGAAAAGTTTTGATGTGATAGAAAAGTTGGAAGTTTAAAGAAAAAGTTTGGAACTAAACTCGGCCTAACAAGATCCCAAAAAATTTTGGCCAAAAACGTCACATCAAATATTTAGACACATGCATGGAACATTAACTGTGGGAAAAAACCAATTGCACAGGTTACATGTAAATTGCGATATGAATCTTTTGAGCCTAATTACGCCATGATTTAACAATGTGATGCTATAGTAAACATTTGCTAATGATGGATTAATTAGTCTTAATAAATTTATCTCGCAGTTTACAAGCGGAATCCGTAATTTGTTTTGTTATTAGTCTACGTTTAATACTTCAAATGTGTGTCGGTATACTTCAAAAACTTTACACCCAAAGAACTAAACACACCCATAGTTTGATGGAGGCCGTGTTTAGATTGCAAAAAAATTTGGACAAAACGTCACATCAAATGTTTGGACACATATATGGAGCATTAAGTGTGAAAAAATAAAACCAATTGCACAGTTTGCATGTAAATTACGAGACGAATCTTTTGAGCCTAATTATGCCATGATTTGATAATGTGGTGCTATAGTAAATATTTTCTAATGATGGATTAATTAGGCTTAATAAATTCGTCTCGTATTTTACAGGCGGAATCTGTAATTTGTTTTGTTATTAGTCTATGTTTAATACTTCAAATATGTGTCCGTATACTTCAAAAACTTTACACACCCAAAGAACTAAACATATCCAGATTTGTAAATTACTTTCTTCTTGTTTTATAATATAGCAACTGAACCGAATAAAACATTTTATAGTATAACGAATGTGGACAAGGCTATGAAATATTTCATCCAATCCTAAGTAAGTTGCTATATCATATGATGGAAGGAGTATTTTCATTATCTTTAAAAAAGATATATAGCTAAGGCTGGTTTAAAAACTTGACCTCCGAAGGGTAAGACAGCTCCTAGGCATCATGCTTAGAAGATCTTCCTATTCAAAGTCCCTTTTAAGATGTGAATCTATGGCCTTGGTATGAAACGGAGGAGTTTTGAAGATTTTTAAAGGAACTGAACTGAATCTTGTGATAATTCTATAAAATTTCCGCATTTCAAAAGATTCATACAATGCTTGTTCGATCAATTGTCCCTATATAATTCTAGGATAGTTTAATGGCTCATTGAAATGCAAGAATGGCAAATAATTTTTTGAGCATTTAATTTGCTTAGGATTCCCCGTTGGTTCGTATGGAAAAAAAATTTATATGAATAGGGGCGGTTTGACACATAAATTGCATAAGGATGCCACACCTCAAGTTACATAAATTTAACCGAGTTAGATGCCTATTTGGTTCATAGCCACACTAATGACAAAATTTTTCTTCACTATGCAGACCTGATATGCCACATAAAAACAAGTGTGGCAAGAATAGTCATGCTAGCTAAAGTGTGGCTCTAATTTTATTAACCAAACCTTAGGCTAGTTAGCCCAAAAAAAAAATTATAGCAAGCTAATTGGTTAAATTGAAGTACTCAACCATACAGCTAGCCCCTACATTTCCTATGGTCAATTAATTACATATAGAAAAAAAAAAACAAGATGCTAGGTTTGATCTCTCGAAAACTTTTCGTTGATTCAATTTTTCATGTGGTACAAACAAATGCACGACTTCTCTTCCCTTTTTCTATTTTTTTTAATTTATATGTGTTTTCTATCCTTCGTTTTAAATGGGACCTATGTCGCGTATATGAACTTTTTTCTTCATGAAACAAGCTTCTATGCATAGATGCAAGCGTGGTTTTACAAGGGGTATATATCAACCCAAAGTTTTGTGTAGGACAAAGCTATTATGTATGGGATTATCCTGGACAAATATGCAGACTAAAAAACAAAAAAATGGTAGCTAGCTGTATGTAATGATCGATGTGATTATTCTAAGCAAGTGGATGGATGCTGCATGAACAGTAAGAAGATAGCGATGCATGCATGCATATGCAGGATTCCCCCTGCCTTTTTCAGGTGTTTGCAGGACAGGATAGATCACGTTGTTTGCTGGAGGATGGATCTCCTTTTGACTGCTGCGTGGGGCCCTTTTAAAGACTTTAATCAATGTACTGTAATAAGCGGGTGTAATTTTTTTGACATTTTATTAACTTTAAATCTCTGCTCTGAACTATTGCTGTTTATTCTAATGGAAATGGGGAGATGTTCTTGCATATCTCTTTGATAAGAAAAGGAAAATTAAATTTAATTCTAGACATGCCCTCGACACAGCTGATTGTCCTTAGAAACTGCTTTACAGGCATGTCATATAACGGAGCCAAGCGAAATGATATATTTACAAATAAAAAATAATTTATAAATAAAACTTTTATATGCGTGTTCTTGACGAACTAGAAGCAAAGGCTAAAAAATAAAACCAAAAAAAAACTCAAAATCAGCTTTAAATTTAAGATTAAAAATTCAAATTTTAGGTAAAAAGCATAAGCATAAGTGAAAAGATGTGGCCTTAAGCAAATAAAAAAAATAATTTATACATAATATGTTTTTAGTGAATTAAAAATCAATGCTAAAAATAAGAAAACATTAAAATCAACTCTAAGATTTTGTTTTAAGATTTAATTTTTTTTGTTACGGTTGATAAGTTGAAGAGCAAACGATATAGTTGATATTGTCATTCTAGAATCATACAGTTTCTGTAGGATTTTAACCAGATAATCAATTAATTTAAATATATGGACACCTTTCTTAAGCATTGGGAGAGTATGTACTCCCTCCGGGCTGATAATACTTGTCGTTTTGGATAAGGGTGAGGTCAAACTTTAGAATCTTTGATTATGAACCATTTTTAAAATATTTGTCCTTCAAATTTGGTGACTACATGTATAGATTAGTCTTAAAAAGTACTTTATTAAGATAATATATTTGTTAACATTTATACATATTATAATATTATAATAGAAAATAATGGTCAAAGTTGTTTTTTGGAGACCGTATCCTTGTCCAAAACGACAAGTATTATCAACCCGGAGGGAGTAATTAACTGTCGCATACTCTTAACTTATTTTCGATCCAACGGCTCATGCACACGCACGTGGATTTACCCTAACGAGGAACTGATAGCGCCATCGGCGCGAACAAACAAAGAGAACACATGCAAGCATGTACTTAATTATATATACACATAATGTTAGTTACATTGATATATATATATATATATATATATATATATATATATATATATATAGTCTGGTTTGGTGATTTTGAGAGAGAGAAATTAAAATTTGAGGAGGAGAAAACATAGGTCCAATGGGTAACATGGGGCCTGCCGGACCGACAACATGTGCCGGTCAATTCATATTTCGCTAATCTATTTTTGGACAACATGTGCCGGTCAATTCATCATCCCACAGCACAATAGCACATCAATAGCCCCTAACTTTTTTTTTTTTTGGAGATCAACAACCGCCTCTAACTGGGACCATGTATTTTTGTACATGTACATGTGTTACCGTCGTCACAGATAACTGTAATTACTCAGCATGTGGCATTATTGTCCCATTGGTTAGTTAGAACTACGTGTAGTTTAATGGGCATTTTGGATTTGGTTAATGACCCCGTTGGTTCCACCTTCAAATAAGCACTCTTAAGTTTATGTCGGCCAGTTTATTTAACTCTAACCATTAACAAACAAAAAGATGGTAGACAAATGATAATCCTATATATATATATATATATATATATATATATATATATATATATATATATATATATATATATATATATATATATATATATATATATATATATATATATATATATATATATATTGCGAAATAAACTATCATAAAATTTCTATCTAAGATAACTCGTCTTTATATATAAGTATTATTGGTTATTGGTCAATGTGACATATATAATAGACTATGCCAATATCCTAAAGTAGCTTAATATTTGTGAATGGATGGGTGCTCAATTAATTAAGCCATTAAGGCCTCATTGGTTGCCATATAAGCCGTAACGGTTTTATTAATGACTAAAGAATAATTTGTATTTAAAACTTTTATATTTGTATTCTTAATGATTTAAAAGCCAATACATAAAAGAACTATATTAAAAATATTTTAAAATTAACTTCAAAACTAAGTTTTAAAATTTAATTTTTTTTCTTTTTTCTTCGTCTTTTAAGGACAACCAATGAGGCTCTCTTTTGTTTAACTTAACATCGATGGGTTAATATATAAATGACTAAATATATGCTCCCCGACATACTCGCTTCATGCCATATAACCGGTATATACGTGCGCTTCGGCATGTTGTACCAAACCGACCTTTTTTTTTTTTTTTTGGGTTTCATCTCTGGCCCCAAAAACTATTGCACATGGTTAGTATACTCTTCTTGGTGGCAGTTAGCACTGGTAGTTAATTCTGCTTGCAACAGTTAGTAGGAGGCCACGTTTACTAGCTACGGCGCACACGTAGAGACAATATTACTTTCGGTCGGAGAAGATAAACATAGTTTTTAAAACCTTAAGAAAAAATAGATACAACAATTAAACATATGCCTAGTTTGGTTTTTTTTTTTTTGCCTCCTAGATAGTATCTTTTCTAGCACTATGTTTTGTTAGATTTGCACATATAATTACTTGTAGAAAACTATATTTTGAGGATCGCATTGTTACCCAAAATATAATTAGCATTGGTGCTGGAGACACTATAGTATTTGAATTTGAGCCCTATGCTCCGTTCGGTAGAGCAGAGTCGGCAAAAATCTCCCCTCGTTTCTCATGCATGCTTTCCTGAAATACTAAATGATGTAATTTTTTAAAAAAGTCTATCTAAAAGCTTCTTAAAAAAATCATACGTATATTAATTCATTTTCAAGTATGTAATAGTTAATACTTAATTATTTTAGTAATAGCATACCTTGTTTTACGTGCACGTTATCAGCTCAGCCAACGTGAGCTCAGCCTTAAACCCGCTATCTCCTATAGAATAATTATATGACTTTTGATCAGTTAAGCTATCGCTAATAAGCTGAAAAAACTAAACGAGGTAAATATAATTATAAGAAAATTGTTTATCGTAGTTCGGAATAAAGACTTGGATAGAAAAGCCGAGCAGCCCCATCGCCAAAAAGGCACATTTGCTTTAAAAAAGTCAAAAATATATGTGTTCTTAGCGATTGAATTAAAAATAAAGACTGAAAAATAAATTTTCAAAAAAAAACCTTAAAATCGGCTTCAATTTAAAATTTTAAAATTTAGCCGTTAAATAAACAAACAAAGAGACGAGACCCGAGGTGGCCGGACAGTCGGCGACGTTGTTCATGTCGGTACGTAGCGAGCGTTGAGGCATTTAGGACTCGGGAGATTTAATTTGGGGCAGTATAGCTAGCTCGATGTGTCTCCGGCCCGTACGTACGGTAGTGTTTGGATCCACGGATTTAACTTTAGTCTCTATATTTAGACACTAATTTAGAGTATTAAATATAGACTACTTATATAAAACTAATTACATAAATGAAAGCTAATTTGTGAAATAAATTTTTTAAGCCTAATTAATCCATAATTAAAGAATGTTTACTGTAGCATCACATAGACTAATCATGGATTAATTAGGCTTAATAGATTCATCTCACAAATTAGTCTAAGATTATAGATGAGTTTTATTAATAGTCTACGTTTAATATTTATAATTATTATCTAAACATCTGATGTGCTTTTAAGTCCTGTCTAAGGTCAGGGACGGCTCCTGATAGCGATGAGAGTTCACCGCCCATGTGAACCCCAGCCCAGCATTCACTCCTGTCCGGTCCGGTCCGGTCACCGACCTGCCTACACGCTGCACTGCACTGAACTGGCCTCACTACACGCGCTTCCACTGTAGCACTGCTACTGTACACCACTACAGCCTGTGGTTGTAGCTAGCTCCATGCATCGCCGATATACTGGGCATTGTTTAGATCTTAAAAAAAATTAGCCAAAAACATCACATCAAATATTTAGACATATGTATGGGATATTAAATATGGAAATAAAAATAAATCGATTGCACAGTTTACATGTAAATTGCGAGACGAATCTCTTGAGCCTAATTACGTCATGATTTAACAATGTGATGCTAAGTAAATATTTGTTAATGACGGATTAATTAGGCTTAATAAATTTGTCTCGCAGTTTACATACGGAATATATAATTTGTTTTGTTATTAGTCTACGTTTAATACTTTAAATATGTGTCCGTATACTTACAAAAATTTTAACACACGAACTAAACACGGCCTTAATTAGCTGCCACCAAACACACCCTGCGGCTAAATGAGCGAGCAAATCACTTTTCAATTAGAGCAAGCATAATAGTAGACTATAAGCCGGCTAAATGCTGAGGTGGAGGAGAGAAGAGAGAAGAGAGAGGAGAAGCGGGCTGTAAACTTACAGCCGGCTTGGACATAAGAACAAAGAAACTATGTGAGAGAGACAAGTGGACCCTGCATTAATTGTAAAGAACTAACTATTATATGAGTAGGCTAAGAGAAGGCTAAAAAAAACCTTATAGCCAACATATCGGCTATATTATTAGCCTTGCTCTTACTGAAAAAACAACCAAACAAAACACACCCATGCATGCATGCTACTACACTAATCACTTGTACCACAAATCTCATGGAGCATTGATGCTGATGCGTTCGTGCGTGCTTAGAAGCTTCTTGTGACAGCGCACACAACACGTACACTACGGTGTAGTTAGTAGTAGTAGTATATATATACACACACTATCAAGAAACATATATACTCCCTCCGCCTCTAAATATTTGACGCTGTTGATTTTTTTTAATCATGTTCGATCGTTTGTATTATTCAAAAAATTTTATAAAATATATAAAACTATATGTATACATAAAAGTATATTTAACAATGAATCAAATCATAGAAAAAGAATCAAAAAATACTTAAATTTTTTAAATAAGACGAATGGTCAAACATGTTTAAAAGTCAACGGCGTCAAATATTATGGGACGGAGGGAGTATATAAGAACATTTTGTTACTAACTTCATGTTCGAGACGCCTACATAAACATCCTCTGCAAGAAAGCCCCCAACTTGTGTGCTGATATATCTAATATAGTATGCAATGCATGATTCAGATTAAATTCAATATAATCCCATGGTGTCAGCTTGATACTGCTCCCATGCATAATGCATTAACGCATCTCACCACTAGGCCAACCTGACACGACGCACAAGACAAAACCTTCGCCTCACAGACTCGTCAGTGCCCCCATGTGGTGGTCTGGCCGCAGCTGGCGCAGCAGCTGCTATGAACTTGCTCGATCACTCTGTCACTCACTCACTCACCCGTTATTACATGGTTACAACTTGGTCATCAGCTAGCTAATCACCAGTACTTAATTAACAACTTTTATTTAACGGATGTTTCACCATAGTCTTTACTGTAGTAGTAGTTACTAATTTATGTATATTACCAGCAACTATTAATATGAGAAAAAAGCTCTCTTATGTACTCCTTCTCTTTCATAATGTAAGACTTTCTAGCATTGCCCATATTCATATAGATATTAATGAATTTAGACATATATATATATATATATGTGCCTAGATTCATTAACATCTATATTTATGTGGATAATGCTAGAAAGTTTTACATTGTGAAACGGAGGAAGTAGTAATTATAAATCAATGGTTAAGATTACCTTCAGTCCTCAACTAATACTAAGGGCTTGTCCGTTGGAGGATATTTTTCCAACTGAAAACATTGATTTATTTGAATTTCTGAACAACTTCTATTTATATACTTTTTTGTAAAACACACCGAAAAGCGTGCAGATGAGAAATAAGAAAGTTTAAAGAAATTTTGTCCCTAATACACAGGATCACCAAAAAAAAAGTACTCTTTATTTAATTCCCAAATCACACACACTCTTCGTCTAAGAGCAGTTACAATAGCAGATTATAAGCTGGCTATAAACATATTTTAAGGATATAAAAGAGAAGATATAAGAGCAGTGGGCTACAGATTTATAGTCAGCTACAGCACGGACTACAAGATACATGTGTGTATGATAGGTGGGACCAGACATTAATTATGCAGTACATGTTTATTGGTAACTATTGTATGAATTAACTATTAAATTGATTATAGTTGATCTGGAGCCCACAGTTGGCTGCACTATTAAACTTGCTCCAATTAGCTTCACAGTTCACTGTAGAGTCTAGAAGAGGAACAGGTGGATTATTAATTAGCAAAAGATAATCAGAAAACGGAAGCCGAGCCGAGCAGAGCAACCCCCAAGCTCCCCCCTTATAAATACTCGCTGCGCTCCTCTGCTCGGAGCGCACACACCAGTACACCACCACTCACCACCAACATGGCGACGGCGGCGGCGATGGTGGTGGCAATGTCGGCGGCGGCGCTGGTGCTGCTGCTGCTGGGCGGCGGCGAGGCGGCGGCGCCGAGGAAGCCGGTGGACGTGGCGTTCGAGAAGAATTACGTGCCGACGTGGGCGGAGGACCACATCCACTACGTGGACGGCGGGCGCGAGGTGCAGCTCTACCTCGACAAGTCCACCGGCACCGGCTTCCAGACCCGGGGCTCCTACCTCTTCGGCCACTTCAGCATGCACATCAAGCTCGTCGCCGGCGACTCCGCCGGCACCGTCACCGCCTTCTACGTACGCCGCCGCCATTGCTAGCTCCTCCTCTTCCTCTTGATCTGCTTCTTGATCGGAGATCGATGATGTGTGGTTTTTTGGCATTGGGGAATTTTGCAGCTGTCGTCGCAGAACTCGGAGCACGACGAGATCGACTTCGAGTTCCTGGGGAACAGGACGGGGGAGCCGTACATCCTGCAGACGAACGTCTTCTCCGGCGGGAAGGGGGACCGGGAGCAGAGGATCTACCTCTGGTTCGACCCAACCAAGGACTACCATTCCTACTCCGTCCTCTGGAACCTCTACATGATCGCGTACGCTAATTACCCCTAATTAATCCTCACTTAGTTACTTGCATTGCGCTCCCTCATTTCTCGAAGAAAATAAGGAAGCACAATCTACAGCTATCAACTTCGATAAACTGTCCAGATTCGTAGTGTTAAAATATATATTATCCTATTAAAATATTTTACTCCCTCCTTTACCGTTTCAGGTTATAAGACGTTTTAAGTTTAATAAAGTTTATAAATAAATATAGTAATATTTATAATACTAAATTAGTTTCATCTAATCAATAATTAAATATATTTTCATAATAAATTTGCTTTGGATTGAAAATATTATTATATAATATATTTAATTTTGACTAAAGTTAAAATGTCTTATATCTAAAATGGAGGGAGTATATTTTAGGACAGATAGTGTAGTAAAATTAGTATAATTACATTAGCAAAATGATTTTCTTTACTTATATACTCCCTCCATACTTGTAAAGGAAGTCGTTTAGGACAGTGATACGGTCTCCAAAATACAACTTTGACATTTTATTTCTATAAAAATATTTATTGAAAAGTGATATATGTATACTTTTATGAAAATATTTTTCAAGACAAATCTATACATATAATTTTTATATTTTTAAACTCAACAACTTGAGAGTTATTTATGATTTATATTCTTAAGGTTGTACTTAAACATTGTACTAAACGATTTCTTTATGAGTATGGAGTAGTATTTTTTTCTCAAAATGTAGGTAGTTAGGATGGGTCTAATCCTTAGACTGGGGATATGAAAGCAATAAGAGTAATTAGTGCGGTGTCAGTAGCACTAAGATGCTTTGAATCCACCGTAAAGATGGGGCAAAGCAAAAGGGTACCTGCACGGTGAGACGAGAGATTGGCGCGCATGTGCAATTGATTTTGGCGCGCGTGTACATGTCGTCCCTGACCAGCAGACTTCAGAAAGAACATGAAAAGCAGGGATGGGTCGGTCGGCGGTGGGGCCCACACGCTGACACGCGCCGATGCTACAGCGTTGCACAGTGCGAACAAGAAGCAGATAGCCGCTGTGCGCTAACAGTTTATTGAAAGCAAACCTCAATAAATTAAAAGCTAGTAGTAGTAGTATTAACTGAAATTACTACTCCTACTACTACTTGATGAAAATACTATGTATTTCCTGTGTTCCAGTAAAATCCTATGATAGCCCTATTATATTTCTAAATTTCAGATTTTCCAGTGCAAGTTTTTATTTCTATATAATTTTTTTTCTTGTAATACATTTCTGCAACATTTCCTTAATTTTTTTTATAGTAGTTAACTCATTTATTTATACACATAAATTTTGTTATAGAAAATTATAGATTACCCATTTATGAACCAATTTTAGCTGTCTCAGTCGGGTCTAGAATCTACATAAAAATCCAGTAAAATTTATACGTTCTAAATGTATATATATATATATATATACATGTGCAGGTTAATTATTTCCCATCAATTTATACACACAAAATGTTATGAAAAAATGTACAGCTATCTCAAACAGATCTAAAATCTACCCCATCCGTTTCATATTATAAGTTGTTTAAAAGTCAAACGACTTTAAATTTGATCAAGTTTGTAAACAAATATAGTAATATTTATAACAGCAAATTAATTTCATTAAGTCTACAATTGAATACATCTTCATAATATATGGGTTGAAAATGTTACTATTTTTTTCTACAAACTTGATCAAACTTCGAACATTTTAACTTTTATCGAAGTCAAAACGACGATGAAACGAGAGCAGTCGGAGGGAGCACATGTAAACTTCATACGTACGTTCTGAAATCTGAATGTATCGATCTATCAATATATGCAGGTTCTTCGTGGACGACACGCCGATCAGGGTGTTCAAGAACAGCAAGGACCTGGGCGTGCGGTACCCGTTCAACCAGCCGATGAAGCTCTACTCCAGCCTGTGGAACGCCGACGACTGGGCCACCCGCGGCGGGCGGGAGAAGACCGACTGGTCGCGGGCGCCGTTCGTCGCCTCCTACCGGGGCTTCCACGTCGACGGCTGCGAGGCGTCGGCGGAGGCCCGGTACTGCGCCACCCAGGGCGCCCGGTGGTGGGACCAGCCGGAGTTCCGCGACCTCGACGCCGACCAGTACCGCCGCCTCGCCTGGGTCCGCAAGACGCACACCATCTACAACTACTGCGAGGATCGCGAACGCTACCCCTCCATGTCGCCCGAGTGCCACCGCGACCGCGACGCCTGAGATCTCATCGAGATCTGTGATCGATGCTTGCTGGCCGTCCGATGGATGGATGGATGGATGGATGGGGATGAGTACGTGTACGGCTACGATTAATCATGATTTGAGTGCGTGCAGTTAATTAATTAATGGGTAACGTTTTGGGGGTAATCTGGGCTTGAATTGATTGTATGTATGCATGTATGTATCGTCGTCGTGCCAGGTGTGCTGAATTGGGCGCGTGATATATGTATTGCCAAATTATTTTGGTGGTTTCGCTTGTACTATATATATACGCGCGCTGTGATCGATTTCGATCGGTCAGAGTTAATTAATGAATTAATTTGGGTTTTGGTATGTTGCGTTGTGCGAAGCAAATGCTCATCAATGCTTTATTATTATATATTATTACTCCCTCCATATTAAATTACTATATGATTAAGATTATAAAATTTTAAATTACTATATGATTAAGATTATAAAATAACACAATAGTATTTTAAACACAGAACAAATATTTTATTGGAATATGTTTATGTTAAATTGTAATGAGACTAATTAAATACAAAACAAATATTTTACTGGAATACGTTCATGTTAAATTGTAATGAGACTAATTTGATGTTTTAGATTTTGCTAATTTTTTTTTATAATCTTGATTAAACTTATTTTTAGTTTAATTAGGAAAAAGTCAAAAGTAAAACGGAGTTACATTACAGAGATAATTAAGTCCATGATAATGCAAAATGTGTGGCCCCCCTAGCTATGGTAATTGGGAACACCTTTTTGCAGTTGATTCATATAAAAGAACGAAATTAATCAACCGTTTCGTTGGAAATTTTCCGTGAAAATCCGAGGACAAGATATTGTTGGAACATGGGGCCGGGTGCACGCTTCGGCATGGCAGTATGTTCATGATCATGAAACGGCGCACTGCGAGGTGGCAACAGCCTATGACTTATGCAGACAAAATAGCAGCAGGAGTACAGTTCTTTTTACATATCTTGCGCCCCATTATGCACAAATTGAATGAGAGCTTGTGAATGTCAGAAGCGGAGCAGTGTGAGAAGTCATGGCAGGGTTTACAAAACCGCGGATGTGATAATCTGGCAGGGTTTACAAAACCGCGGATGTAATAATCTGGCAGGGTTTACAAAATAGCGGATGTGATAATCATTTTAGATTATAAAACTACGGTATACCTCGTGATAACCACCAAAACCTAAGATGAAATAGGACATTAACCTCATCTAAAATGGTTGGATAAACCCTGATATCAATGCAACACGTAGAGTACACCCGCGGTGCTTCAACATCATGCAGATTTTCTTTGTTTTTTTTCTTTCTTTTCTTTTTCTTTTCTTTTTTTGAGAAGTTTTTCATGCAGGAATTGAACGAGAAAAGATCGGTTCGTGTGAGCATGCATGGGACGGTCCAGGTAAGGGTGATAACGGTATAGAAATTTTCCGACCGTACCGATATCGTTTTCGCAAATTTAATATAATAATAATATTTTTATCGATGGTTACCCTTTTTAAAATTTATTTTATTTAATTACTATCAGCATGGCATTGAAATTAACACTAAATAGATAAATACATAAATATAAAAATTTCCTAACTATTTTCGTTTGTTTTCAAGAAAATAATAAAATAATAAAACCATTTTTAACCGTTTTCATCCCAAGTCGGATGTACCCATGCAACCAGTACGGCGCCACGGCGGCATGCAACGCGTGCCATGTGCTACAGATCGAGCTAGGCTGGGCAGTAACACGCCTGCAGCTCTGCATCTTTTTTTGGAAACCATGCATTTTATTTAACTCAGAAACAAAGTACATGGTTGATGTTACAATTCATAAACCTTGTGTTGGAGTTCAGAACAGAAGCAAAGCATAATCGCAATGGATAAGCGATATGAGAGATGTTTTGACAGCTAAAAACAGGGGAAGAGGTGTTTTCTCTAGCCTCCTTAGCAAGCTTATCAGCCATTTTATTGAGAGTTCTCGGGATCCAGTGAACTTTAAGAAAATGATCCGGTAAGGTCTGAATTTGACTCCAGAAAGGTAAGGGACTCCAGTGTCCTGGTTCCTCCTGAAAGTTTCTCTTCTTTGCTGTGTCCGGCACCATCGAGCAGTCGGTAAGGAAGATCGTATCTGTAAAGTTCAACAACAAGGCAATTTCCAAAGCCAACTGCAAGGCAAGCAGTTCTGCTTGAAGAGGGGAATCAGCCATACAGCTATGGGCTTTAACAAAGAGAGCATTGTGCGTGGTAGGGAAGTGGAAGAAAATTCCAATACCAGTTTTATTGTCTTCCCAGGATGCATCTACATAACACCTGTTCCCTTGAGGAATTCTTTCCATTTTCCTCTCTATTGACATTGATACCTGAACATTATCCTGCAAATGAGTCTGCTTAATGCAAGCAGAATAAGAAGTAATCATAGCTTCAGCAGCATAGCAGACTTGAGTTGGCTCCTGAATCTTCCCCTGAAACTTAAAGTCATTTCTAGCTTTCCAAAGTTGCCACAAAATACTAAAAATCCTATTTAAGGTGGCTTTGGTGGAACAATTACTGGCAATATAAGCAATAATATGAGCCATCAGAATATTATCAGGAAACAGGTTAGAACGTAAATTAACGTCAGAGATCATCCAGGTTATTTTACTGAACGAACAATCAAAGTAGAGGTGAAAATCTTTTTCTATCGAACCATATCTGTAACAATTAGGAGAGATGTCATTGACCTTGGAGTGCAATCTTTTTGCAGTGGGTAAAACACCCAGCAGTAACCTCCAGGCAAAGGTCTTGATTTTTGGAGGAATGCATCTGTCTTTCTAGACTTGTTTCAAGATGGCTTTGACTTGACTACTTACCTGAGTTCTATGAGAAACTTCTTTTTTCCTGATTTCCTTGTAAGCACTTTTGGAATTGCATTCTCCATTTGGGGTAAACTTCCAGTAAAGTTTGTCCTTCGCCTCACCTTGAACAATTGGAACCTGCAAAATTTTATTTACTGCCTGTTGATAAAAATAGAGTTCAGTTTTTGTACATCCCAAGCTTTTCCTTCAGTCCACAACTCAGAAACAGTATTGGGCAGAGGAACCTGCAAAGAATCTAGCTTGATATAGTCATGAATATCAGTATTCAGATCACACCAAGATTGGCTCCAAATCGAAATGTTACCATCTACTAGTTGCCAAGTCACAGCTTCCTTAAGAGTTTTCCTAAGATTCAGAATTGAGCTCCAAAACACAGATTTAGAAGAATTACTAGAAGCCGTCCAAAAGGATGTGTTTGGAAATATTTACCTTTCAGAACCTGGGACACCTGCTCTTCAGGCTTAGTGACTAGTCTCCAGGCTGCATTCAGAATGAGGCTTTTGTTGACCATTTGGATATCTCTAATTCCCAACCCACCTTCCTGAATCGGCTTGCAAATGTCAGACCAGGATTTTAAACAAAGAGGTTTCTTGTCTTGACTTTCCTTCACTCCTGTCCACCAAAAGGTTCTAATGATGGAAGTTAATTTGGAGGTGAGTTTTTTAGGCAGAAGAGTAGTGGCGATGTAGTAAATGAGAAGAGAGGCAAAAATAGATTTGATCAAGGTAAGTCTGCCTACATGGGAGAGTTTATTGGCTTTAAGGATAGTAAGTTTAGCTCTAAACTTATCAACAATGAATTGATAGACAAAAGCTTAGGTTCTATTGGTTACAAAAAGGGGGTGGCCCAGATGTTTGGTATTAGCATGCACAGGAGCAACATGAAAGATTCTAGTTATGACCTCTTTTATTTGATGAGGAGTGTGTTTGCTGAAAAGGATAGAGGATTTGTTCCAGTTAGGAGTTTGGCCAGATCTGATGCAGAAATCATCAATGATCTCTTTGATCCTTCTTGCTTCAATCTCTGTGGCTTCACCTGTGATAATCAAGTCATCTGCATAGAGAAGAGAATGAATTGCTGGTCCTTGAGGACTTAAACTGATACCTTTTAACTGATCATTAAGGAGGGCTTCATTCAACTGTTTAGAGAGTTCATTAAGAGCCAGCACAAAAAGATAAGGGGAAAGGGGACAACCTTGTCTAACTCCTTTATTAGCATTAAAAGCACCATAAGATTGACCATTGATATTAACAGAAAAAGAAGAGGAGCTGATACAGCCAAGCACCAAATTAATGAAATTAGAATAAAAACCTTTCTTTTTCAGAGCCAAAGCAATAAAGTCCCATTCTAGTCTATCAAACGCTTTAGAGAGATCAATTTTCAACCAAAAAAAAAAAAACTCCTTTCCTTTTGAAAGACTTGAGGCCAAAAGAGTGAACAATTTCTTAAGCAATAATGATGTTATTAGCAATTCTTCTACCTAGGATAAAAGCATGTTGGGAATTGCAAATAAGATCTGGAAGCTTGCCTTTGATTCTATTAGCTATAGATTTAGCAATGATTTGCAGTGAAGAAAAAAGGGAAAGGGTAATTGGCCGGTGGTAGTAGATCATCAAAAGATGTCAATCGATGTACTGCACCGTGCACGTCTGCAAGGCTGCACCAAGGAGTAATGTAAATTATTAACTGCATCTTTAGCAGAGTCGAGAGCAACGCGGCCGAATGGGTTTGCGCCAACGCCAAAGCTGGCTACAGGCAGAAACACGCATGCGTTTGCTAGCTCATGTCAGCGACGTCGGACTCACGCCGATTTTTTTTAATGCAAGATTAATTGATCCATGTTACGTATTGTAACTGCTCCCCCTTCCAAAATATAACACTCGGAATTTCTTCGGGGATGACTTCCGGTCGGGCGCCCGATCGGGAGGGGGTAAAATTGGGCGCTGACGTCAGCATGACGTCAGCATCCGATTTACGTGCAAAATTACTTTAAATTGATTTATCTCTTAAATTACTTATCCAAATCATGAGCCGATTGCACCATTAAATTCGTTGCATTAAATATTCAAAACAAGACCATACATGGATATATTCCGACGAAAATCTTTTTTAGCTTATTATTGAATTATTTTTAAATATTGCACGATGTTTTACCAGATATATCGGAATTGTTTCACTAAGTAGATCAAAAATGTTTCACTCGTTTAAATCGGGTGTTGTTTCACCTTATATAAAAATAATGTTTCAGCAAATAGCGAAAGAATGTTTCAGTTCACTGCAACATTATATCTATACATAGTGAAACATTATGAGTACACTAGGTGAAACATTTTTCGGTGGAACAAAAAATAAACCAAATTCCCTTAATAGGGGCTTCCAAAATATGTGGGTTTTTTTTTGCAATGAAATGCTTCGTTCAGTGCAACATTAGATTTATACATAGTGAAACATTGTGAGTACGCTAGGTGAAATATTTTGGGTGGAACAAAAAATAAACCAAATTCACTTAATAGAGAGTTTCCAAAATATGTGGGTTTTTTTTTGTTGCAAAAGAGTATTTTAATTCACTGCAACATTAGATTTATAAATAGTGAAACATTGTAAATACACTAGGTGGAACATCTTTTTGTAAAAAAAAGGGGAGCAGAAGTGGGTGGGCCCAAGTAGGCACGTGGGGGGAGGGGGCGCGGGGGCGCGGGGTAGCGCCCGATCCGGCTCCCCCCGTGCCGGGCGACCGGCGAAGAGCATTTCCGAATTTCTTCGCCAACATTTATCCTTCACCATTTAATTTTCTCACATATCCTCATTTCTTAGTCAATCACAACATTTCCTCATTTAATTATATCAACTCCATCTGTTTCATATTATAAGACTTATGTGTCTAGATTCATTAGCATATATATAAATGTGGGCAATGCTAGAAAGTCTTATAATATGAAACGGAGGAAGTAATTTCTTAATAATAATGTTCAAGTCGAAAATTTCTTATATTTTAAGTGGAATATAGTAACATAGTTTTAAATATATTGGTACTATTCGTATTAAATACTTAATTAATCATTAGCCAATACCGTGATTGCGCGAACCAAATGCCGTGTCAACGTCACGGACTCACGCGCGACGACCACCCGCCGCTTTGCCAGCGCCGCCGTGTTTGTGCGTTAGCAAGCGAACTGGCCTGGCCTGGCCTAGATGGGCTGGGCCGGGAAAGCCCACGAGCCACAAATGGGCTGCACGCCCGTCATGCGGAAGAGGGCAGCTAGTGAAAGATGCATCCTGACGATATGCAATATTTGTGAGATTTTTTTTTCCGTAATTCAAAAGCTAATGTCGCATAAGTTGTCATAAGATTGCATACTTTATAAAAACACGACGATTTTCGTGTCTGTTATTTCTTTACCTACATTAATATATAGACAGTACACGTGACAAATAATAATGAATGTCATTTTTAAAGACTCATTATTTTTTTTGGGAAACACTATAAGGGAAGCCCCACAAGACTCATTATTTTATTTTAAAACAAGAGTAAATTGTATTGGTGGTACACAAACTTATAAGGTGGGTGTAATTTAGTATATGAACTTGCAAAATACTCGTTTTGGTACACGAACTTAGCTAATCCGTGCGAACTAGGTCCAAAATGGCTTGGCAAGGTTAATTTTACCTAGCTGATGTTGATTAGGATGTGGCGTGCATACCTATAGTGGGCATATATAAAACATGCTATATTTATAAATTTGTTCTCTACTTTATCTTGAATTTTGTATGTTTCTAACCCTTGTATCATTGCTCGGTTTTTTATATCTTTCTCTACAATCACTATATCTCATTCTATCTTTCTATTGAACATGTGTCAGTCTAAATGGCAATATTCTCATATATATGTTTAGTATCCTAATTAGCACCTAAATCAACAAAAAAAATAGTCCTGTAATGTCCTTTTGACCTTAGTCCACACGCGTAAGATAAGTTCATGTATCAAAATGAGTATTTTACAGGTTCATATAATAGATTGTACCCACCTGACAAGTTCATGTACCGCTGATGCAATTTACTCTTAAAACAAATACGGAGTTGGGGAAAGAATATTCCTGGTACATCGCGGTCGATGTTGCAACACAAAACCATCCTTTCCGAAGCTGACGTTAACTAGACTAAGAAAATTAAAAATTTCAAGATGAAACCATACAACAGTAATGAATGAGATCGGTATAGGAGAACTACAACATTGCCACCAGAAATACATCCATAGGCCTTCTTTGACGTGCACTCCATTAGAGAAAACCAGTAATCCTCTTCAGCTGTCTCCAAGGATACGACACAAGTTAGAGCATGACCAACAGTTTCTTTATTATATTCTCTATCCTATTATTTAGGGATTTATGGTTCAAAATTGCTTCCAACAGATTCTCTAGCAGGTCTCCCAATAGATCAAGTTCCCATCTCCAGATTTCTCGTTCTTCACTTCTAGGGTGACAGTTTCTCTCCCAAATCGCTCTATCGCCTCTCTCGTGCGTGCGCTTGGCTAAATGTTCCTGCGCTTCTCTTTCGTTTCCAACACCTAGCTCATTTTCACTGGATATATCCTCTATTATAATATCTTATCAACTACTCCAAAAATTAACTATCATATGAAAATATTTTAATAAGGTCAGAGATATACCGCTCATCATATTAAAATATTTTAATGAGGCTAGAGATATACTGGTAGTCTCTCTGACTACGTTAGGGTCTAGGGGCATTTGCAGGGGGCTTTGATACGCAACTAGTCGTACGCGCGCGGCCAGCTACCCCTCCTAATCTTCTCTCCTCTACGTATATGTATGTATTCTCTGACTACGTTAGGGTCTAGGGGCGTTCGCAGGGAGCGCTGATACGCGAGCTGGTCGTGCGCGCGCGGCTAGCTACCCCCTCTGTTTTTCTCTCCTCTATGTATATATATATGTATTCTCTGACTACATTAGGGTCTAGGGGCGTTCGCAGGGAGCGTTGATACGCAAGCTGGTCGTGCGCGCGCGGCCAGCTGCCCCCCTCTGTTCTTCTCTCCTCTACGTATATGCATGTATATACTATATATAAATACATATAAACTTTGTATACATGTATATATAGCATATACGTCAAAGTTTATATACGTACATACGTATAGAAAAACAAAAAAAATTACATGTATACATAGTTTGTATACACATATATAAAGTTTGTATATGTGTACAAAGTTTATGTACGTATTTTAAAAACTGAAAAAAGGAAAAAAAGAAAAAGAAAGAAAAAACCAAGGAAACGAAAAAAAAAACTCGTGCCGTCCGCCGCCCTCCCCCTCTCTGCGCGTGCCATGTGTCCATCCGCGTGGGGGAGGGCACGCGCGGATATCCACGAAATAGCATTTTTCGGTTCGCAGGTGCGTCCAGATAGAGGTGCACGTGTATTTGTGTGCACATCTTCCGTAAAAACAGAAAGGTTTGGTCTGTGTAATGTCCGATAGACGAAAATGTTGACATGCAATGTACATTTACATAACTAGTTGGGTGGCCCGCGCAATTGCGCAGCTAGCATTCATATAAAATTATATATATTTTAATATGTTTTACTTAAAATTTATTAAATGGTTATCTTGTTGTCTTAAGACGTTGTAAAACCAAACCTTATCATCCTCATGTTTTTAATTTTATTGTTTTTAAAAGCTACATCAGTTGCTACCCCTTACTTCTGTCATATGCTTCTTTATTTGCTTGCTTGATCTACCACTGTTTCTATTCATTCTCCTTTCAACCTTTAAAAGTTGGATCTTATAAGTTTATTATCCTGTTGGATTTCATTTTTATAATTTCAAGAAGCCTCGTAAAACACTACCATTATACTCCTCTACGGCCGTCCACTGCATCTTCTCTATTTTTACTTTCTAGAAGTTCCGCCAAAACTCCCGGGACTTTGTCACTATACTCCTCCACGGCTCGCCCGCTGCCGCTCTTCTTTATTGTCATTTAGATTTTAAAATCAAACATAATTATTATTGGTTTTTTTACTTTTTAGAAGCCCAAACCTTTAAAAAAGGGATCTTATAGTCTTAGAGTTTATTGTCTCGTTGGATTATGAATAGTGTATTTAACGGCGCGGGATGGACGGAACCCTAATGACGATGTTATTTTTAGACAAAATTATTTGTACGATGGTATTTCTTGAAACTCACACTTATCGATGGCATTTCTTGGATTTGGACGCTTGTCGATGGTATTTCTTGGATTATCTCTAATTTAAATTAACAGCTTGATTTATATGTTATATTTTTTTTTAGGTTTTCTGTTTTTTACATAATCAATATAAAAAGGGCGGACACCGGGTGTGGAACAGGAGAGGGAGCTAGGGAGTACGTATATATGTACGTTTGTACGTATGTGTATAGGACGGTGATTTAGTGATTTACATCTAACTAATATAGCATGATAATTGGAATTAATATAGCATGAAAATAAGAGAGATCATATAGCATGGAAATAGGTGAGAATTAAAGGGATAGAGGGGAGGGAGGGCGTGCATCTCTGATCTCCCGTATGCACGGAGCAAGCGGGATGTGGATTTTTTTTTCCAAAAAAATAGATCTAATTCCATGTATTATTGGGTCCACCAAATAAGTGTAAATCTAATAACTGAAAATCTGAAATAGTGGGTCCACCGGTTTATTAGATTACCACGTGGCGGGCTAGGAGTGTTTCTAGGAGTCTAATGTGGCGGCATGAGAGCGTTTGTAGCAAGTTCAATGGACTTATAGATAGATAGATAGAAGATTATTTTTTTATTGAAATACAGATCCCAAGGACACCAACACACCAAAATCACAAGAAAAAACAAAATAAAAACAACAACAATACAATGCGTGTGCAAACGAGTCGCGTTAGCGGGAGCAACGCTTATTATTAGTTACACAAACTACTGGTCACTCACTTCCACACACTCGATCGATCGATCGATCATCAACTACCGGACTCCATTATTTCATTCCATTAATTTCACGGGTAGACCTCGATAACGGAGATCGGGCCCAACACCGGCGTGATCTTGTAGTCGCCGAAGCCGGAGTCGGAGAAGATGGCCCTCCACTCGCGCTCCTCCCGCCCGACGCCGCTGATGCACATGAGGAAGAGGCTGTGCATGTCCTCCGCCTCCGCCACGTTGGCGTCGCGCGACGCCGCCGGCGAGCCCAGCACCAGCTCCGTTATGATCACCTTCCCTCCGGCCTCCCTCGCCGGGATCGCCTCCCTGCAGTTCCGGAGAATCCTCACGCAGTCGTCGTCTCCCCAGCAATGCAACACGTACTAGGGAAGAAGAAGATTGTTTTTTTTGTTAATATCAAAGGTAATTAATTTAGGAGTAAATATCAGAAAACATGATGTTTCAAGGTAAAAATTTTAGAAAACGGATGTATTTTGACTTGTGACACGTAACCACAGGTTTTGTGGTCTAAATATTTCATAAAATTAAACCCCGCTTTTTGTTCAAATATCCATTAATTCTAGTATATCTGAATCAATATTTTTCAAAGTAGTAAAGAGTTAAACAATCTATGTTTTAAAATTTCTATTAAATTCATACTGATCAACATGTTTTGGGGTGGGGTTTTACGAAACTTTAGAACCTAATAGCTGAAGTTATGTGCCACCAGTTAAAATACATAGGGTTTTGTGTAACGTTGACCATAAAACATAGGGTTTTGTCAAATTCACACGTGTTCTTGATCGAATGTGCCTATGTGGTACGTACTTTGAGTAGAACAGCGTCCGCTGGTGGAATGGATTGGAACATGTCGCCGGCGACGAGATGCAGGTTGCCGTCGTCGGAGACGGGTGCGTCGGCGACGACGTGGGGGAGGTCCATCACGGTGCACTTGATGTCCGGGAAGGCCGCGGCGATGGCCTTGGCGACCGCGCCGTGGCCGCCGCCGACGTCGACCAGCGAGCTCAGCCCGCGGAACACGCCGGCGTGGTCCCTGAGGACGGCCTCGATCAGCAGCTGGCTCTCCACGAAGCTGTGCGCGTTTATGGTGTCGTTGTCCGCGTTCGCCGCGTCCCACCTGGACCGCCCGTGCGCCAGCTCGAACAGCGACCTCGCCGCCGGCGGCGCGGCGCGCAGCCACGCGTGCATGTCGAAGAACGGGGAGACGGCGACGGGGCCCGCCGCGAAGCGCACCACGGTGGACAGCCCGCGCGGGCCGACGACGAGGCCGGACGCCGCGGTGAGCGTGTACACGGTCGACGTCGCCGCGGGCTCGCCGCCGTCGGTCGCGGCGGCGGCGGCGGCGTCGAACATGCCCGAGGTGGTGAGAAGCTTCATGAGGCACCGGAGGTCGGTGAGCCTGGACGCGTGCACGCCGGTGTCGGCGGCGATGTCGGCCAGGGTGGCGGCGCCCCCGCGGCGGTGGATCGCGTCGGGGATGCCGAGCTCCACGGCGCACTTGAGCGCCATGGGCTTGATGTAGCTGAACACGTGGTGGTAGAGCAGCGCGAAGGCTCCGACCATGTCCTCCTCATGGGAGATCACTTCTTCGCTTCCATGGACTAATGCCATTGATGAAATGATGATTCTCTAGCTAATTACCTGAACTACTACGAGCAGCTGGCTTTGTCTCTTGATTTCTTGTGACTAGGGCTTGCTTTCTTATGCGATGTGCCTGTTCCTTTATATAGAGGATGGATCGAGGAGTACTTGTCATGACTCATCGATTTTCTCTATGGGCGACTACCTAGATATACTACTAAGTTTGAAAATATTAGCACGTGTTTTGTTTACGATGAGGTAGGATGGGTTAGGCCTATTCTTGTGTTAGGTCTATTTAAAAATATACCGATAATTTTTTAAAAATATATCATTTAATTATAGTATTAATATAGTGTAATTACATTATAACTTATACGTGTAATGCACGTAACGAAATGAAAAGAGTTGGTTGCTCAGTTTGGTAGGTGTGTGTTGGCTTGCAAGGCATATAGGTCGCAGGTTTGATCCCGTGCGCCCTCCTGCTGCTACGCTCGATTTTATGTACAACATGGATCTTAAGGCGCACAGACGCACAGTCCAGAAATCAACATAAAAAATATGTCGCTACTTTTTTTAGGAACTCGCTTGTTTTATGGTATAGGATGCTCACAGCTATCTCTTTGACATAAGGGATGGATTAATGGACTTGTTTGGGATGAGAGGGTGTGGCCTGCATATTAATTAGGAGAAAAGGGAATTGTGTTAATTAGTCTGTTAGAGCATTACCAACAACTTTTTTATTCTATTCTATATCCCTAGATTTAGAAAATTTTGATCAAAATCGCATCCAACAGAATCCCTAATTAACCGGTTTACCGATAATCTAGGTTCCCAACTCCGGATATCTCGTTCCCCACTTCAAGGAGAGATTTTTTTGTTCTCAATCGCTCTCTCGCGCGCGCGGAGAAAAAAAATCGCGAGATGAAGGAGGAGTTGGCTCGGTGCTGTGTGCGTGTAGGGGAAGAGATCAGCGTACGGGACGAGCAGAAAACTGATTTTTTTTTCTGTTGGTAGTTAAAGAGTGTGTCAGGGTTACGGGTTAGGTATACCCTTTACTCTTCGATATACGTCGCATATCGGTATGGCATACCCACGCGTATACGGATACTCTCTGCATACATTAAGGAAATCCTTCACGGAGTTCAAGGATGGAAAGAGTCCTACTCGGACAAGACTGGGTCATCAATGTGTCGTGTAAGGTCTAAGATCTCCAAGTTCTACTTGAAAACCGCCTAACCTGCGATATAAAAGGGACCCCCCGGGGAGGACCTAAGGCATCGAATCTCAGAGCCAACACAACCCTCACAGCCTACGAAGTCGGAGCCTGCAAGGAGCTAAATCGCCGGGGATCTAGTCGAACCAACTCGACTACGATCTCGCCGGATCCATCGAGTTCCATTGTTCCCTTTGTAACCTGTGTTTTCCATCATATAATCCCACATCAACTGGATTAGGGCTATTACCTATCAAGGGGCCTGAACCAGTATAATCTTCGTCTTTTATCTGCTTGATGTCGCATTACGTAGACCCTTGTACCAGCATACCCCAATACTCTCTATATCCGGTCTACGGGTATCACCCGTCGACAGTGGCGCGCCAGGTAGGGGGACTTGGTGCTCAAGGTTCTACTACTATGTCATCCAGCTTCGTCGACAACAGCGTCAACACCAACCTCAACCAAGTATTCCCTGCTTCAACAATGCTGGTGTGGACTCAAGTCGGCGAAATCGTCTTCCCGGTTTACACCACGATGCCGATCTCAGCCGGTCCATCAATGACCGGAAACGAGAACGCAGTGGCTACAAATCAAGATGACTCCATGTCGAAAGATCCTCCCGCCGAGGCGGAGAACGGAACATCGACGACATCCGAGCTCGAGAAGGATCCTAATGCGGCCAAACCTTGTCACTCTGACAAGAACCACGAGCCGACGAGGATGACTTCCGAAGCGACAAGGTTCTGGAGTCCTATCCACAAAACTAGGAAACACACTTTGCAAGCCTGCTGGGTTTTTCTCAACGTCCGCGCTGAAATTCAAGCCTGTAAAGAGCGTGGAATTAAGCGTATTTCTCCAACTCGTGATGTCTATTGTCCTATTCACAAGACAAAGAATCACGACCTCTCAAGCTGTAAGGTCTTTCTCAGCGCCATGAAGGCGCCATCTCGTAAGGTCCAACAGTCACACATCCCCATCAGGGATAAAGACAAGGAACGAGGAGCGACGCCAACTTCAGATCGATTTGTTGGGGTAATCGACATCGATCCCCACGAACCATCAGTCTTGCACCTCCTCGAAGACTATGGATCATCGACAACGAGCGCGCCGCGGGAGATATTGGCTATCGATGATGTCGGCACGTCAGCGCACACCAATGCAGAAGCGGAGAATCAAGTGGCCACTCCGGCCCAACACATCAGAGCCGTCAACGCTATACTGAGGGAAACCCCCTACGATCCCGTTCTGAATGACGATCTCGCGTGTTGGACAGAACGACTACGGGAATCAGTGACCAACCTCAGCAACGCGTTCGAAGAGGCTGCTGCCGCAGCGCACCCAGAGTAGCCACCAACTGGCGATGCCAATGGTGAAAACCCTGAACGGAGGGAATCACCTCATCGAGCCACCCCTCCACCTCGCGGCACTGGCGATCTCCGCGATCACCTCAACGGCCGCCAAGAGGCACGACGCACACGGGACAACGAGAACCGTTCTCGGCGTCATGTCTCTTCACGGCGTCATGATAACGAAGATCGAGGAGACCGTTCAAACGAAGACCGAGACCGTGATAACCGCCACAACCACCACGACCACAACGATCGCGAACGACGGATGCCAGGCGATACTGGTCGAGGACGTCGCCACAATGACGACGATGATGGAGACCGGTGCCGAGACAACAGCGGGAGACGACAACAGGGTTCTCGAGAGCCAGGCCGACATCCTCGTAATCGTACGCCGGAACCAAGTGACCCATCGTCATCGTCATCATCCTCGTCTTCCTCATCATCAGACAGACATCCACGAAGGACACACGATCGCCGACAACCCACTGCCCCCAGCGCTGGGTGTAGAGCTTTCAGTCGTTCCCTACGTGATGTCCGATGGCCTGAGAGATTCCGACCCGGAGCAATAGAAAAGTACGATGGGAGCACCGACCCAGAAGAGTTCCTTCAAGTCTACTCCACAGTACTCTACGCTGCCAGAGCAGACGACAACGCATTGGCGAATTATTTGCCAACTGCGTTAAAAGGCTCTGCACGTTCATGGCTGATGCATCTCCCGCCCTACTCAATCTCTTCGTGGGCAGACCTGTGGCAGCAGTTCGTCGCCAACTTCCAAGGAACCTACAAGCGCCACGCGATCGAAGACGACCTACACGCATTGACACAGAACTCGGGTGAATCCTTGAGGGAATATGTTCGGCGCTTCAACGAGTGCAGAAATACAATCCCCGAAATCACCGACGCTTCTGTAATTCGCGCCTTCAAGTCCGGTGTCAGAGATCGCTATACTACCCAGGAGTTGGCGACAAGACGCATCACAACTACTCGGAGATTGTTCGAGATTGTTGAGCGATGCGCCCACGCAGATGATGCGTTAAGATGCAAGAATGATAAGCCGAAGACCGGGGGAGAGAAGAAACCAGCCACGGACGCACCTGAGTCAAGCAAGAAGAAAAATCACAAAAATGGGAAAAGGAAAGCTCAAGCGGAAGTCTTCGCAGCAGAATACGCGAACCCTCCCAATCGTCCAGACCCACAAAGTAGCGACACAAAGAAAGCATGGTGCCCCATACACAAGACGGACAGACATTCTTTGGAAGATTGCCTTGTTTTCAAAAAATCGCTCGAGAAGCACATTGCATTTGAAAAAGGCAAGCGAGTACGCGTGGTCAAAAAGGATGCGGAGGCGGCTCCCCAGGAATCAGATTCAGCATATCCAGACTCTGACCTCCACGTTTCACACATCTTCGGAGGTTCCACAACGTACTCCTCAAAGCGAGAATACAAGAAAGTGGAACGCGAAGTCTGTTCGACATGGCAGGGGGCTGCTCCCAAGATGAAGTGGTCTGAACAGAAGATAGAATTCTCAATACAAGAAAGTGGAACGCGAAGTCTGTTCGACATGGCAGGGGGCTGCTCCCAAGATGAAGTGGTCTGAACAGAAGATAGAATTCTCGGAAGAAGACCACCCCAAGATAGAAGATAGAATTCTCGGAAGAAGACCACCCCAAGACCGCTGTCATCCTAGGATGATATCCGATCGTGGTCGAACCCACTATTCGGAACATCAAGGTCGCGCAGGTTCTCATCGATGGTGGCAGCTCAATCAACCTTCTTTTCGCCAGCACTTTGGACGCGATGGGAATTCTGCAAAGCGAGTTGACACCAACCGATCAACCCTTTCATGGAATTACTCCCCAGTCCTCGTCCAGACCATTGGGCAAGATTACGTTGCCTGTGACTTTCGGCCAAGCTAACAACTTCCGAACGGAGCAGATCACCTTTGATGTCGCTGAATTTGATACAGCTTACAACGCCATCATCGGAAGAACTGCACTTGCGAAGTTTATGGCCGCATCTCACTACGCGTATCAAGTGCTCAAGATGCCGGGACCAAAGGGAACAATCACTATTCAAGGGAACGCAAAGCTGGTGGTGCAATGCGACAAACGGAGTCTCGACATGGTCAAGCAAACGACCCGCCCACCCGCCACGACTGAGCCACCCAAGAAAGTGAGCAAGGCAAACAAGACGCCAAAACCGGACGGCGCAATCAAGATCGTTCCACTCTCCAGTGCCAACCTCGACAAGACCGTCAAGATCGGGGCGACACTAAGCGAGAAATAGGAACTCGCGCTCATCACCTTCCTCTGCGACAATGCTGATGTGTTCGCTTGGCAGCCGTCCGACATGCCGGGGGTCCCAGGGAGGTGATTGAGCACAAACTCATGGTGCGACCCGATGCCAAGCCAGTAAAGCAAAGACTGTAGAGATTTGCACCAGACCGAAAACAAGCCATACGAGAAGAGCTCGACAAACTTCTCAAAGCTGGTTCATCAGAGAAGTACTTCATCCAGAGTGGCTAGCCAATCCAGTCATGGTGCGGAAGGCCAACAGAAAATGGAGAATGTGCGTCGACTTCACCGACCTCAACAAGGCGTGTCCCAAGGATCACTTCCCTCTTCCTTGAATAGATCAACTGGTGGACTCAACAGCCGGCTGTGAGCTGTTGAGCTTTCTCGATGCTTACTCTGGCTACCACCAAATCAGCATGGCAAAAGAGGACGAAGAGAAGATAGCATTCATCACGCCGTTCGGGGTATTTTGCTATGTTAAGATGCCGTTCAGACTGATAACCTAGGGAATACTTTCCAGCGCATGGTCCAGGGCGCACTTAGCGACCAGCTCGGCAACAATGTCGAGGCATACGTCGACGACATCGTTGTCAAGACCAAGACAGGCGACTCATTGATTGACGATCTGCGGGAAACGTTCGACAACCTCTGACGATATCGCCTCATGCTCAATCCAGAGAAGTGCACGTTTGGAGTACCGTCGGGCAAGCTGCTCGGTTTCCTTGTCTCTGGCAGAGGAATAGAAGCAAATCTCGAGAAGATCAAGGCAATCGAGAACATGAAGTCGCCCACAAGACTCAAGGAAGTACAAAAGCTAACCGGATGCATGGCAGCACTGAGCAGATTCGTCGCTAGGATGGGAGAACGAGGGCAACCTTTCTTCGCTCTGCTGAAGAAGCAAGACAAATTTGTATGGACACAGGAAGCCGAAGAGGCATTCGTTGCACTCAAGCGCTACCTATCAAACCCCCCTGTACTTGTTGCTCCCCAACCTAATGAAGAATTATTCCTCTATATTGCCGCCACGCCATATTCCGTTAGCACCGTCATCGTTGTCGAGAGAGAAAAAGTACAACGACCAGTCTATTATGTCAGCGAAGCTCTCCACGATGCAAAGACAAGATATCCACAGATCCAAAAGCTGCTTTACGCAGTCATCATGACATCAAGGAAGCTACACCACTACTTTCAAGCCCACAGAGTCACAGTTGTCTCCTCCTTCCCTCTCGGTGAAGTTGTGAGAAACAAAGACGTTGTCGGCCGCATTGCGAAATGGGTAGTCGAGCTGAGCCAGTTTGATGTCCACTTTGTGCCACGAACAGCCATCAAGTTCCAGGTACTCGCCGACTTCGTAGCCGATTGGACTATGCCTAATAACAAATCAGATAACCAAGTCGACAACGAAACGTGGACAATGGCGTTCGATGGTGCACTCAACAGCCAAGGAGCAGGGGCAGGATTTAACTTGACGTCTCCTTCCGGAGATCAATTCAAGCACGCAATCCACCTCAACTTCAGGGCGACCAATAACACAGCCGAATACGAGGGACAACTCGCCGGGATAAGAGCTGCAGCCGCACTTGGGGTCAAGCGACTAATCGTGAAAGGGGACTCCGAGCTAGTCGCGAACCAGGTGCACAAAGATTATAAATGCTCTAACCCCAAGTTATCCATGTATCTCGCAGAAATTAGGAAGCTAGAGAAAAGGTTCGATGGGATCGAGGTCCGACACATCTACCGCAAGGACAACATCGAGCCAGATGACCTAGCACGACGTGCGTCTAGATGAGAACTGCTCGAGCCCGGCACTTTTCTGGACATCCTGACGAAGCCATCAGTAAAAGAGGTTAGCGGCGAAGTTAGCCTGGCCGCCCCCAACATTAGCTCGGAGGC
The DNA here is from genome assembly GCA_000576495.2 of Oryza glumipatula. Classification (NCBI taxonomy): domain Eukaryota; kingdom Viridiplantae; phylum Streptophyta; class Magnoliopsida; order Poales; family Poaceae; genus Oryza; species Oryza glumipatula. Next base: position 21,987,946 of record CM002514.2, read on the forward strand.
CACAAAGGCAGAACGTGCCGTTGCCGATATCGAGACCACAGATGACTGGCGCATCTCACTAATCAAATTCATCAACAGCGAGGAGTTGCCCGAGGACGATACAGAGGCCGAGAAAATAACCCGTAAAGCAAAAATCTACTGTATGGTCGGCAACGATTTATACAAGAAAGCGCTAAACGGGGTACTTCTCAAATGCGTCTCGTCCGACGACGGCAGACACCTCCTCCTTGATATACATGAAGGCATCTGTGGGTCACACGCCGCCGGTCGGATATTGGCCGGGAAAGCTTTTCGACAAGGGTTTTTCTGGCCAACCGCCCTCGAAGATGCATGTGACATGGTCCAGCGATGTGAAGCCTGTCAATTCCACAGTAAACACACAAAGCTACCCGCGCAAGCGCTCCAGATTATCCCTCTTACTTGGCCGTTCTCGTGCTGGGGGCTAGATATACTCGGGCCATTCCCACGAGGACAGGGCGGCTACAGGTTCCTATTCGTGGCGATCGACAAATTCACTAAGTGGATCGAAGCAGTACCCACGGGGGAAATCAAGGCCGACAACGCCATCAAATTCATCAAGGGGATATTTTGCAGATACAGACTACCGCACCGCATCATAACCGACAACGGCTCCCAGTTCATCAGCGCCGATTTCCAGGATTACTGCATCGGGCTGGGAGTCAAGATATACTTCGCCTCGGTCTCTCACCCTCAAAGCAACGGACAAGTCGAGAGGGCAAACGGCATAGTACTACAAGGGATCAAAACCCGCGTCTACGACAGGCTCATGTCACATGAAAAAAAATGGGTCGAAGAACTCCCATCAGTACTATGGGCCGTACGCACCACACCGACAACGTCTAACAAGGAAACACCCTTCTTACTCGTGTACGGCTCCGAGGCCATGCTCCCCAGCGAGCTACGACATCAGAGTACACGAGTATAGAAGAATTCCGACGAGGACCAGGAGGAGCAGCGAAACGTCGATGTGAATCTACTTGAGGAACATCGCGAACGAGTTGCCGTCCGAGCAGCCAGCTATCAACAGGCCCTCCGCCGTTACCACGAGAAGCGCATTCGAGCACGCAGACTTTCGATCGGCGACTACGTCCTCCGACGGGTTGAAAGCCAAGCAGGGTGAAACAAGCTCTCACCCAAATGGGAAGGACCTTACACGATCACACAAGTCTTGCGGCCAGGCGCATTCAAAATTGCAGATGGTGATGGTCGCGAGTTGAAAAATTCTTGGAACATTGACCAACTACGTAAATTCTATGTATGAGTCAATATCATCCATACCTGTAAGACACCTTATAGTATCAATAAAGCCTATTCTTTGGCCCACATTACAATCAAAGTGTTCTTGCCCGATGATCCCTTACCCTGATGACACCTAGCGTTGAAACCTATCCTCATGTCCCTTTACGCCGTCTTGACAAGGCCTCCGAGGAACCTAAGGGATCTTCGGCTGGGGACGCCCAGAGCCGATAAGTCCTTGTCAGATCCTGTAGAGACGAAATACCATGTAAGACATGGTCGTGTAAGAGTTCTCGCCGTGCGTATTAACTAAGCCGTGTAATCGGAAATTAACTTTCCAACTTCACAGCTGGGGGCTAGGATCAGTGCTTATTCAACCAAGGCAGGTCAGAGGTCCAAGAGCCTTATCCTCTGAGAAAATTTCTCCGACGACAAGGCTGGGGGCTAGGGAGAGTGTACGACTCAAACGACCGACTAAAGTCGTGAACTGAGAACACACTCTGACACACGATATCCGGAGTAAGAAAGATCTGTTAAGATAGATTTCTTTTCCATTTCACAAAATACTCCTTACAATTTTTACAAGTCTAAGGCTATATTACACTTTTCCCTAAGATGTCTATCACAGGGTACAAAGACTACCAAGAAGGCCAACACCAGTCCATAGATTGGAAGACCTTCTCCGCCAATAGCGCCATCGACTTCGCCAGGTGGTCTACCTCCGCCGGAGTCCTCCGAGAATGAGCAAAACCTTCACGGAGAAAATCGAGGTCCAGTCGCGGGCGATGGTCTCGTATGCAGGCCAACACGTGCCCTCCGGCATATCGGCTCGATCAACGACACTCCTGCTTCAAGGCCTCGTCGATACGTTTGCCGACGCCATCGAGCTGAGCACAGGCCCCGTTCAGCCATGAGATGTATCCGGCCGCCGACTCCTCGGGATCCCCACGGGGTACTCGGAGCTCTCTACAAACCTTGGCCATGGATGTGCAGCAACTCTTCAAGTACGAGTTGAACCACACCTCACGACCTAGGAGCGTTTCCACAGCCTGCTCTTTCTTCACCGCAAGCATGGTTCTCTCGAGTTCCGCTACTTCAAATTTTGTCTTCCAATATTGGATACGACGATCTTGGCCAGCAAGAGCACCCTCGAGATCTGTTCAATGTGGAAACAACTAAGTCAAGCTGCACTCCTCTTTCGAGAACACAGCTGATCTACTCAGAGGAGCAAAAAGGGATGAAGGGACCACTAACCTAAGGAAGTCATCGCCATCCCCGTCCTCGTAGCTAGGATCTGGTCTATATTGTCTGGCGACGCATGTGGTTCAAACGCGAGAGCCGGAATGATCGCCGGTGACTCAGGTTGCCCGCGCTGCTGGACATCCTCATCATCAACATCTCTACAAGGGACAAAAAGTACTCAAGATCAAAATGCAAGAGAAAGCCAGGATAATGACTGCACGCACAAAGGCAGCTGAAATCCATTAAAGTTTTACACAGCATGTCTAAGGAGTACAAGAGATCCTACTCTTCAAAAAGGGGGAGAACAGATTCCCCCAGATCGCCGACTTCTTCCATTACCTCCTTACGCGTGTCGCTAGTCGCCCCCTGATCCAAGATCTCGCGCAGATCGAGTTCAGGATGTGCCAGCCTCACACACGCAAGGACGTGGCACGCCTCGGTGAAGATCCCGTTGGACGTCTCCTCCCCGATCCTGGCCGCATGCTTGGAGGGGATCTCCTCCATCGCCGCCGCCAGCTCCGCAAGAGAAGATGTCAGCGAGAACTCATCGGGATTCGCTGGGATGGTAGACTTGATGCCGCACTCCCCGGCGAGCTGGTGCAGACCAGTATATGGGACCCGCAATGAGCCACGGATTTCCGACAGATTGTTCCCGAGCTCCGACATGCGGTGCTCGAGCCCCTGCCGTTGTCTCTCGTTGCCGGCCACCAACTCCCTCATCTCCTTGAGGTCTTCACGAGCCTCCGCCAACTCGTGTGCCAGCCGGTCAGCGCGCTCGTTCGCCGCCGCCGCCGCCGACCTTGCCTCCGCAATCTCGCGACCAATGCCGTGAGCTCCAGCTTCGAGGTGGCGCCCCATTTCGACCTGGAGCTCCTCCCAGGTGAGGACGGCAGCCGGTGGACCACGACCAGCCGCGGGATCGCTGGCTGGGCCGCTTAGTGTCGCCTCGCGGCTCCCGGGCGCAAGCACGACATCCGTTGAGGCTACAGCGGGAGACGCGCTGGAAGTCCCTCCGGACTCGTCCTGCACCGCCTTCGCCCGCGCCGCCCTACGAGACAGCCATGGCTCAGACAACACTCGAACAAAATCACGAAAACTTAAATTTACCTACTTACTTCTCGCCAAGTGTCACAAGTCATTGTCGTCGTGGAGGCGGGGGAGATGCGTCCGAGGCCTGGAGAACGGTTGATGCGAAGTAAGGCGAAATTGTTCTGGCTGTAAGATCAGACAACAGGATAGCTTACCGAGGGGGTAGATGCCTTGCGATGATGTCTGCTTACAGAGGAGAACTTCCTCCCCTTTGTCGGAACATTGCCACCACTTGTGGTAGCAGCAGCAGCAGCAGCATTGGATGCCTCCTTGGCAACTTTCTCTATCAGTGACATCGCCATCTGAAGGTCCACGAGCGGCCCGATGATGTCAGTCAGAGGAAGAGCCTACGCTTCATAAAGTCACAAAGCGATCTCGGAAGAAAAGCGCAGAATGACTACTGAGTACACTTACATTGATGGCGGCATCGCGTTCGGCTGCCCCCTTCTCGCAAAGGGGAACGGGGACATCACTCGCCGTCGTCGGGCCACTGATCATCACCTGGCCGACACAACGTCCCACAGCTTCGCTGCTCAGACCTGTGAATCGAGAACCAAGTTTCGATGAGCCAGGAGGAACGCGCACACAAGCATATCGGGATAAATGCGAGAAAGATACCCCGAGGAGAAACCCGGGTCGCGTCCTCCGGTCCAGAATAGTCAAAGGCTAGGTGGGCCCGAGCCTGGAGCGGCTGGATCCGTCTACCAATGAAGTCAGCAGCGACTTCATACCCCGACAGACCTCGCACTCGGAGATCGTCGACGACATCGATGAATGACTGAAGAGAAGGGGTCAAAGGGGGTTTTGCGGTCCAAGACGAAATCTTGTCTGGTTGTTCCTCAGGAACAACGAAGACAGGGTCCGAATCTTGTATCTGAAGATAGAACCACCTCGTCCGCCATTTGCTGCGAGAGGAGGGACACTGGAAGAGGATATAACGCGACTTCAGGCCATCCCGAAGTCGGAATCCAACGCATCCTGATACCCTGTTGGATTCCATCCAACGCAACTCATAGTAGAACCGGAAGAGATCGAGAAAGGGCTCTACCCCAATGTAGGCCTCACAAAGATGTGAAAAAAATACTAAGGAAGGCGATAGAATTGGGGTTCAGATGGAGCAAAGAAAGACCATAGAAGTTCAAAACCAAGAAAAGAAATTCGGAAGGCGAAGGGAGAAAACCGCAGAGAATGTAGTCCTCGATCGCAACCATGCGACCTAAGACGGGCTGGGGTTCAGTACCTCCTGCTTCCCTTTCCATGGTTCCACGACCGGGAAGGGCGCCGTCCTCCTGAAGCTTCTTTAGCAACGCGCTGGGGGAGGATGATTTGCCGAGATCCATCGCCGATCGGAGATCGCCGGAAAAAGGGCTAAGGTCGACGAGCTACGGTTTCTTGTGGGAGCGGAGAAGACGAAGAACGCTTGCAGGCGGGATGTTTTCTTCACAATAGGAGGACTTCAAAATGGATCCCCAAAATTCCTTTAAATAGACGCACTACCGACGGTGCGAATTCCAAGGAAAGGAGAGGTGGCCACCGGAGATTTCTGGGTCTGTTACGCGCGGCAGTTTTTTGGACTTCAGTTTAAATTCACTCGTGACCGTTGGGCTTCACATGGTGTTCTCGACTACGTCCTGTCCCTACGGTCCTCACACCGGGAACAACAACAGTCTCGACACAAGAAGTCGCGAATGGTTACACGAGTTCATTTAAGCAGAAGTCGGGGGCTACTGTCAGGGTTATGGGTTAGGTATACCCTTTACCCTTCGATATACGTCGCATATCGGTATGGCATACCCACGCGCATACGGATATTCTCTGCATACATTAAGGAAATCCTTCACGGAGTTTACGGATGGAAAGAGTCCTACTCGGACAAGACTGGGTCGTCAATGTGTCGTGTAAGGTCTAAGGTCTCCGAGTTCTACTTGGAAACTGCCTGACCTGCGATATAAAAGGGACCCCCCGGGGAGGACCTAAGGCATCGAATCTCAGAGCCAACACAACCCTCACAGCCTACGAAGTCGGAGCCTGTAAGGAGCCAAATCGCCGGGGATCTAGTCGAACCAACTCGACTACGATCTCGCCGGATCCATCGAGTTCCATTGTTCCCTTTGTAACCTGTGTTTTCCATCATATAATCCCACATCAACTGGATTAGGGCTATTACCTATCAAGGGGCCTGAACCAGTATAATCTTCGTCTTTTGTCTGCTTGATGTCGTATTACGTAGACCCTTGTACCAGCATACCCCAATACTCTCTATATCCGGTCTACGGGTATCACCCGTCGATAGAGTGGGTTCACTTTTTATTATAGGAAATCAATTTTAAACTATTTCTTGAAAGGATTAGTTTTCTCACTTTAGGTGCTCCAAAAAACATAGTTTTGGGAATTAATTATTGTCAATCTCTTGGTGATGCTCTTAGGTTTTGAGGTGTATAGCTGACCTAGATCTTAAGTAAATATTCTTTTTGAGTGATTATCGCATCCAAGCTATCCCATATCAAACACCCTGAAAAATAGAATCATCTCATCCCATCCCTTCAACCAAAATACTAAGGCACATTACATGTTCTCTAAGTATACTTGGCCATTAATTTATTCCATAAATATATTATTCACAAGTAAAAGAATTAGCATCAAATGAAAATATTTTCAAATGAGTATGGCACTAATCACATATGCTTTTTGGTTAATTATTAATCAAAACTTTTAGTATTAACTTAATGGAAAAACAAGGACACAATTATATTCTCAAACTAAGTGAGTAGTTTATGACGTCATATTTATGTTTTTAAAAAAGTCAAATTATGTTTATAATGTAAATTAACAATATTTGCATTACTATAACTAGGTGAATGCCCATGCTTTGCAACGGGAATTAAAGAAAGATTTTAAAACCTCAAACATTAAAATAAAATTATCCCCATTATAAATCATTCACATCATATTTTCATTATTTTATATCCCACTTTAAAATAAATTTTTCTTGTTTGATGGCTTCTGTTGGGCGTGGCTAATGGAGCAATCGATCCCCATGCCCCCCTATACACTCCTCTCCCCCCTTCCTCTCTTCCTACTACACCATAAATTTAAAAAAAAACAAAGTTGGAAAAATTAATATATAGAAATACCATATATATATATATATATATATATATATATATATATATATATATATATAATATTTGAATTCAAATTCAAATTTGAAACGGTTATGTAAACTTTCGTCTTATAAACTTTGGGTCTATAAACTAATATTTGAATTCAAATTCAAATTTGAATCGGGTATGTAAACTTTTGACTTATAAAATTTGGGTCTATAAACTTTTGATGTATAGAAATACTATATATAAAAAATATTTGAATTTGAATTCAAATTTGAATCGGATATAATTCAAATTCAAATTTGAATCGGGTATGCAAACTTTTGACTTATAAACTTTGGGTCTATAAACTTTAGGTGTATAGAAATAATATATATAAAAAGTATTTGAATTCAAATTCAAATTTGAATAGGATATAATTCAAATTCAAATTTGAATCGGGTATCTAAATTTTTGACTTATAAACTTTGGTCTATAAACTTTAGGTGTATAAAGTTTAGATGCATAGAAATACTATATATAAAAAATATTTGAATTCAAAATCAAATTTGAATCGGATATATAAACTTTTGATTTATAAACTTTGGGTCTCTAAACTTTAGATGTGTAAACTTGAGGTGTACAAACTTTAGGTGCATAAATTTACTAAAATAGGAAAGTAATGTGGTGCCAAAAAAGGAAACCAGGTGGAGGAGATCAGGAAAGGGGGGCAGACCCGATCGCCCCTAGCGAGCGATCGCCCTTTAGGAATTTCGCTTCTGGTTGGGGAAAGGATGAAAGTCCACCTATCTCACTGTTTGGGAGACCCACATGGTAGTGCCGTAGTGGTGGTGGGTGGTGGGTGGTGGCAGATTCAGTACTCACCACCACCATTGGGGTATTTTAAAGGAGTATAAATATTTCTATATAATATACAATATATAGGAGAAATAAGATTTAAAGGTATTGGCTTACTCCTACTTAAATATAAGAAAAGTTTAGTTACATATAAGATAAATAACAGCAATGGCATAGAGAGAAAAAAGACTTGAAGTAAAGTAAAAATTATACATATTGATTTAAGCTAAACCGTTATTACTCTAGGGAAATACTACATATTGTTTTAAGCTAAACCGTTACTCTAGGGCATAGAAAATTAGAAGCACATGCGCACACCACTCCGGACCCGTAGTGCAGTCCTGTTGCCACGGAGTTCAAAGGGATGTGCACGTTTGTACATGCATATGATGCATGTGTTTTTGGATCGAACAGACATTTGGGGATGAATAATTTGACCCTGAATTTTTCTCTCTGTGTGGCTAGTTAGCAATTTTGTTCCACGCTTATTTGAAGTACTACGACGTATAGCACGACCGGTAAAAAAACAGAGAGTAGCTGGAGTTACGAGTCACTGGAAAAGTATATCTGGACAGGAAAAAACCACCGAAAATCTACGGTCCACTGTTGATGATCGAGCGAGCCGTATACTACGTCTAACGTACGCAGTAACTTCGCGTCTAGCCCGCCAGGGTTGATCGTCCCTGTAGGACGGCCAGGACAGCGCTCAACGTTTTCTCGTTTTCATTGTGGTAGGACCCCTGTCTATCCGGATTTAAGTTCTAAACTTGGTATGCATAGGTGCTTATATTTACAATTAATTATTCTTCCAATGATCATTGGCGCGCACCCGTTGACTCTGTGGCGTCCGTAGTAACGTCGTCGTCTCGCCTGCCAGGGTTGATCGTCCCTGCAGGACGGCTGGGACAACTATCAATGTTTTCATGTGTACTTTTACCGGGAAATTAAGCTAGCTCCGATCGAGACTGTTTTTATCCCTCATCGACGGCGAGCTAGATTCGTCGCTGCTGATCTTGGAGAATACAGAAAAGGGATCGGTGGTTAAGTGAACATAGCTCAAATGATTAGGTTTTTAATAATGAAACTTGTCCATCTGAATTCAAGTTCTAGTTCTTGACTTGGTATATATGGATGCTCATATTTACGATTAATTATTCTTCCAGTGATCATCAACGCACCTGGTGACACGCTAAGGCGCATGCGGAAAATTCGTCAATCTTAAGATGTATTATCTCAATTTTTTTATAGGTGCTCACAGAAATAGAGTTTGCGTGTGTGTTGTGAGCGTTTGTGTTTGTCTATATTTCTCAAAAACGAAAGGATTTTGGCGTGGAGAGCAGAGATATGATAGAGAGAGAGATGCTAGACCGATTCTTTTTTCATTTTACCAGTTGCCGGAAGGGCTACAAGTCTTGTGGTTGTAGTATTCTCCCCAACCCACACCCACGCACACGTCCTCCGGGCCCCACATCTCAGTGACTCACATCAAGAACCATTGCACTCATGCGTTTTTCTCTGGTGGAGACGCCTTCTGACTCCTCTAATATTTTGGAATGCAATTTTATGATTTGCTTAGAAAGAAATATGTTAAAATTAAGGGTAAATTAGTGATGGGATGTGTTGGAGAAAATTCTCCATGTGCCACTCAAACAGTACAGGGCCAAACAGGACTTTGGGCCAGCCCAGCTAGGTAGCAAGCCGTATGCTGTGCTGTCTGTTTAACTACATGATGCTGCTTAGTTCAAAAATCTGAAATCCTCATGTGAATTATTATGCTTAAAATCGACGCAAAAACTTACGGCCTCATCTTTTCGCTTATGCTTATACTTATCAGCCAAAATTTGAATTTTCAACCTTAAAATTGAAGCTAATTTTAAGGTTTTTTCATCAAAGTTTATTTTTCAACCATTACTTTTAGGTCGCTAAGAACACGTATATAAAAGTTGTATTCACAGATAACTTCTCGTTTGCGAATATGCCGTTTGGCTTATTCCACGAATAAGCCAAACAATGGAGCCGTTACTATGTGGCTAATAATATAACAATCTAGCTCTGGCAACATACAATTTTCATAAACATAACACGGCCTCTCCCAATTCACTGGCGAGAGAATACCCAAAAAAAAAAGTTGCTGGATAATAGATATTAATTCATAGATACAACAAAATCTCAAACAACTACAAAAAAAGTGCATTGTTTTTTCATAGAAGGGTAATCGTGTGACGGTATTCGCTTCTGAGAAGGTAGAGTTCAGCCCTCGTCCTTCCAACGCGCATCAGATGTTGCTCCGACCAATCAAAGCTGCGGGCCCCACGCAACCCTGACCATCGGATCCATGATCAGACGGTCAAGATTGGGTGCACTCCTAAGAATGAGGAACGCCAGCTCAATCTGTCCAAATGTACTATTGAATCCTGTCATGTGTACAGTCCTGAGATGTTTGTGCAGACACACTGAACTTAATCTATCTAACTGACGCTTTCCGTAGATCGGTACACTAGGACAGTACATCTGCATGGATTAAGAACAAATAAATAATTCGCTGCAAAAGTTAGTGAAAAATCTTGGAGATTGGATGACCTTTTATTTGCATACAGAAATATGGTTCAATTTGGAATGTTCAGAAGCTTAATTAATTGTGATGTTTAGCAAATGGTGTCTTACATTGAGTTCCAGCTCTTCCAGACATGGTGCCATCTCCAGTAGCGAAGCCAGGCGAAGGATTCCGCTGATATTGTCCGAACTTCCCTGGACATCGATGTTCAAGATCAGATGCTTCAGATTGTTGAACCTGCCAATGCTTTCTGCAAATCCTCGCGACTAAATGGCGATTACAGTCATGGTCAGAAAGGCGAGATGTGAAGTTGCATATACCATGAACATTATATTAGAGTGAAATATACTTGATTTTGCTGAGCTCTCTTGAACAGTACTCACCTCAGTTCTGACTGTCATGTTGATGGAGAGACGATCCTGCACGTGATAAAGACCACCAGCTGGAAGCTCAGTGGCGACATAGCTCAAACAATCCGAGAACGACACCAGCTCGATCGTTGCCACCGACAAGTTCAGGCATTCGCCGAGCACAATCGGTATCGGATAGTTGGTGAGCTCGAATTCTGTCAGATTCGGTGCTTGCAGATGCAGCTTCTGCAGCCTACACTTGCGCACGCACAGATACCGCAACCGGCACAACTTCTGGCAGATGCTCCGATGTTGCAATGAACACTGTGTCAGGCTTAACCACTCCAAAACATTGCAGTGGGAGAGCAGGCACTGGAGATCTCCCCTGATGGACACCATGTGCAATCCAAGCTTCTTCAGGCTTGTGAAGCCACTGAGATGATCAGGAGGTATTGTCAGGGAGACGAACCCTAGGGAGAGAGACCTGACGCAGTTGTCACCAGAGAAGAAGATATGCAGGGGGAAACTGTACATGCCATTCATCATGTCAGTGTCCTCTTGATCTTCTGGACAAAGATCAAGAACGATCTGCTTAGCTCTTGAAGCAGCAGAGAAGCTAACCCATCCGTCAATGTGATGTGCATCATCTCTCCCAAGGAGAGGGAATTTCACTATGAAATTCTCGAGAGAGGATGACCTGAACTGCCACAAGATGCTGTTTACACGAGAGATGAATGTAGCAGCCAGGTGGTCGTCAGCTGTTATGTTGCCATGGAGCATTGTTTGTCTGGTGAAGACAAGATTTGGGTAGCATCTCCAAAGCCTTCTCCAGCTCCTAGACACCATGCTCGTCCTTGCAGCTTCTTTGAAACGTAATCGTGAAAATATGTCACAGATAATATCCTGCAGAAGCAGCAGAGAACTAAGGGAAATAGCTCAGCAAATTAACCTTTACTTTAGAGTCCCTTTGCCAAGTTACTTTCTGCATTCCCTTGCAACTAGCAAAATACCTGCATTCAATTGCATGTAGCTTGGCTCCATGATTGAAGTTTGCTTGCAACTTATATGTTTTTCCATGAGAAATATATATATAACTTTCAAGTTTAGAATTTACTGCTATATGCTTTGTCAAATCCGTTGCAATGCAGGTATTTTGCTAGTTAAGTAAGAAGTACATGGAAAATCATGGTTTTACTTACAGGAGGTAGGCGGTGAAGCCGAAAACTACCATATCTTGCCCTCTTATTGAGACCAGATCTGACACATCCTTTACTGTTTGATACTTCACCATAAACCATGTGGCTTGTTTTTGTCATCCAACAAAATTAGTAATCCGAATCTCAGAGCTATGCAAGAAAATAAAACACAACAAAATACTGTAAGTGATACATGATAAGGAAAGTAAAACAAATTAATAATCAAAGGAAGGTATCGAAATGTTTTCGTCGGTTCAGCATTGTTCAACTCCACAACACTATAGACCATGCATGTCCAATTAGTCCTTGAATTTGATACTGATATTAACATAGAGAACAAAAACACCTACAGTTCGGAGGACTGGTGGCGAAACAACACGATAACACAAACACAAAGAGATTGGGAAGCATTTGCAACTTTGCAAGGAATGCAAAAACATGATTTTCCAAAATCAATTGGTCATATTGGAAGGATATTTGAATATGGATTGCATTTTTTTTAAAGATTATTCTAATTCATATATGTAGTCAAAACTCAGCTGGTATCCATATATATCCAGCCGTGTATAAGTGGTTAGGGTCAAAAAGGTAATCCATATCCAAATGGATATTTGATCGCTGACCACTATATAGTTTATCAAAATCATGCGTCATGACTCATCAACTAGGGCTCCTCATCAAATTCCAGTATGGCGCCATGCTCAGGGTCAATCAAGCTGCAATTTTGTAGTCATTCCTCGTACAATCTATATAATAATTGACTGTAACTTGTTTGAAGCAAAGGCCGGAATGAGTTCTATTATATCTTGGAATAAATTACAAGTTGTGGCGTTAAGGTTTGTCACACTAATTATGTTCAGTCAAACATGGAAGGAGATTTTGGCTGCCAGGTACCTACCTGACTGATGTTCCCTCGAAATTTAGGCAATTTGACACTGAAATAGCTGTTGGCCGCGTGCGTGCGTTCACAAAAAGGGGGTGACTGAATATGACACTGAAATTTGCCCTCAAATTCTCCGGTTCAACTGCTCGTCGTGGAGAGTGGGGAGGACGATGCGAATCGAACAGTGGGATTTCTCTTTCCCCTGTTTATTTATTTCTTTATTTATGGGCCTAGGTGGATTCGGGCCCATCCCAGCCCTGGCTGGAAACGGATTCGAGTCCTATCGATTTCGCCGTTTACAGATTAATTTGCTAGTACTACTATATGTATATTTCCTATTTGTTGCGGAATAATAATCTGTTTTGGTTGGCAACTAAATTTACCACATCTAACTTTAGGCAAGCCACAATTTTAGCAGACAGCGTTTGGTTTTTGTCACAACTCTACTTTACTTAACTCTTAGCCATATAACTTACATGTTACACTCTATTTTTTTTCTAACTTTCCTTAAGCTTAATTTATCATTTAGCTTGTCATAAAAGTATGATAAAACTAAGCTTAGCTTTAAAATACTACATCTGTTCTTAATTAGTGGTCGCTTTGACTTTTTTTACTTGCAACATTTGACCATTCGTTTTATTTGAAAAATTAGTGTAAATATAAAAAATAAACCATACTTAAAGTACTTTTGATAATAAAGCAAGCCACAAACAAAATAAATAATAATTCTATAATTATTTTAAACAAGACGAATGGTCAAATCTCTACTATTTTAAAAATATAAAAAAAATAAAAGGTGCTTCCGTCGTCCGTAAAAAAACCAGCGAAAAAAATAGGGCGAGCGAAAAAAACCGGGAGAAAAAACAGAAAAAAAAATCGAATCTGTCAGATAAAAAAAGGGCGAAAAAATAATCCAATTCCGTGTAAAAAAATAGCAAAAAAATAAAAAAAAGAATCGGTCCAATTCTAAAAATAGGAATTGGGCCAAAAAACGGGGGAAAAAATCAGGCGAAAAAAAGGAATCCGATTCTGTGTAAAAAAGGGCGAAAAAAAAATAAAAAAAAGAACCGGTCCGATTAAAAAAAAGGGAATCGGGCGAAAAAAAACTAGGCAAAAAAAATCGGGAGAAAAAAACCGGGCAAAAAAACGAATACGATTATGTGAACACGGTAAAAAAAAGGGCGAAAAAAATAAAAAACGAATCTGTCTAATTCCAAAAAAAAAGGAATTATATATGAAGCGGTAAAAAAATCGAATCCTATTATATTTGACATGATACTATATATCTCTATCTTCTCTATCTCTATCTCTACTACTTACAAAATTGAAAACGTTTCCATCGTCCGATTCAATTTACTTCCGTCGTTCGTGAAAATATTATTCTTATCTTAATCTCAATCTTTCCGAGGGGACCGAGCGGCACTCTCCGTCCCCGCCCGCGCGATGGAACGCCGGCCAAAGAAAAAAACCGAAATTGAGCAAAGGGATAAACTAGATTGAAGTTCCTAAAATTAAAAGAGGATAAACGATATTAAAACTCTCCTAACTCGAAAAGAGGGAATAAAATAGATTGAAATTTCCCGACAAAATTGAAAATTCCCCAAATTCAAAGAACCCTAACTTTGAGTAAGAACCCTAAGAGTCAAAGTCCAAATCAATTAAGCTAAGGGTTTAGGCTACTTAACGGACTTGAAGCCCCTAAGCTCACCGGAGCTTTCCGGGAAGCGGCACCGTCGCACCTTCACCTCCTCGCAGTCACGTCGGATTCCCCGTGCGCACGCTGTCCTAGAGCACCCCTCCACCGTCCTTGGCATCGCCTTCTTGCCGACGAGGTCTAGGACGCTCGGCGCTCATCGCCATTTGCGCGCCCGCCTAGCCGGACTGCCTTCGCCGTCGTTCCGCTCGCTCGTCGCCGGAAGAAATGGGATCGGGAGAGAGGAATTTGGGAGCTAGGGTTTTGCCCCTCTCTCCTGGTCAGCACTTCATCCGGCGCGGGGAATATCGGAGCCGTCCATTCGCCCAGCGTCGGGCCGCCGCTGCCAATTACACTATGCCCAATGGGTCGCGGAAGTGCATCGGACCATCCCCGCATAAGTGGGCACCGCTCAGATTCTCGGCTTGCGGGCCATCGAATTGACTCGGCTCGCCGAAGATGGGCCAGCCCAAGTTTGGGCCCGCTTGGGAAGACCTGGGCTAAAAGCAAATTTGATCAAACAATGTGGCTCTGATTTTTTAAATTAAAATCTGTTGGATAAACTACTAAGTAGGCTCGAAAAATAAATCTAAAAATAAAATCTAAATCCTATGCTAATTCATCAAATTAGACTCGGTTCTACCTATTTGTTAATATATCAAATTAGACTTGATTTTTACCGATTTGAGGTTTTCAAGGTGTCACATTATTAAACAGTGTTTTTCCCGTTGTAACGCACAGGCACTATTGCTAGTGTTAAAAAAAACTCAAAGCAACAAGTATTTTAGGACGGAAGGAGCATGTGACAATATTAATTCCCAAGCAAACAGACCCTACCTCCGTAGACCGAGCGCCGCTGCGGGAGGAAGAATGCATCAAGATTTCTTTTGTTTTTTAATAAAGGGAAGAATTTGTTTTTTTCCCTTGTTTAGGGCCAGTATTAAATCGCACTTTTACACAAAACTCCAAATCGATCTTTGATTGGGAACCAGTGTCCGGTTCGGTTTAATTGGACTCCCGATTCCCCCCAAATCCTCCTGTTGGGCCTCTTGCCTTATTAAAAAAAAAAACTCAGCTCCCATAGCCTCGTCGTCGTATCCGCCACCGAGCAGAGCGAATTCGAGCTGGACAACTCCGCATTTCCCCTTGGGTAAGGTATTGTCTTCGCTTCGCTCTCATCTCGACTTGGTTTGGTTTTTGCGCATATCCTCTTTCTCCCAATTAGACTGCAGGCACCAATTAATTCCGGCTGGTACCCTTTCATTCCATAATATAAGACGCCCACACATTTCAAGATTCTATTTTTAAAACATTTTAACCTCGCCGCCGCCGCCGTTCCTCCTCCTCGCCGAGCCGCCGCCAGCGAACCGCACCGCGCACCATCTGACCGCCACACCATACCGCGCCTGCCCAGGAACGCCATGCCATTCCGTACCATGCCGCGCCTGCCCACGGCACTCTGGAACGCGCACCAGAGCGACGCCGCCACGACATCATCTTCCTCCCAGTCGATCTGGACCACGCCAAGTCGAGCCGCTGCGCCACCATCGTCGTCTCATCACCACGACCAAAACCCCTCAAGAACCCCCAAGATTGATGCACCATGGACGGAGAACGGCATCTTCTCCAACTCCGATCGCCGGCATGGTCGCGGGACACCGTGTTCGCTGGCTCGCTGTGGGCCGCAGGCGGCGTCTCCTCCCTCGCCGACACTTTGGTGAGCTACGGGGACGCGGCCGCCGCCGTCGACGAGGAGGAGGACGCGTTCTTCGGCAAGACCGCCGCGTCATCTCCCAGTACGGTGAGGCTGCCCGAGCAGCTGTTGCTGGAGGCCGAGCTGCTGCGCCACAGCAACGGCCTCGGCCTCGGCTTCGCCGCGATGCTCGGCGCGCTGGAGCCATGTGCCATGCCGCTCACCGACGGCGCTCCCCCCCCCCCCCCCCCCCCGGGTCATCTGCAGCAGCAGCTCCAACGATAGCAGCGCGCCACTAAATACGACATCGCCGGTTGCCAGCGCAGAAGAACCAGAGGAAGAAGACGACGACGAAAGAAGCCAAGCGGCCGTGGACTTGCAGCCATGGCGCGGTGCAGCAACAGCCTCCTCAACGCCGGTGTGCTGGTCCTCACCGTGGTGGTGCTCGGCGGCAGGATATGGCTTAGCAACCGCGCCGCCACCACCGACTGCGAGCGATTCATGGAGCGCCCTGTCATCGCGCTGGGCGTGCTCCTCCTCGCGCAGCAGCAGCACGAGCTGCCGGTTTCCTACGCCACGGCGGGAGGTGTCCCGTCCATGGCCGCTGGCCCGCCACCGCCTGGCCGCCTTGTCGCCGCGCCGCCTCGGTTGGCTGCCGGCCCTAGCCGCCTTGCCGCCCCGCCGTTTGGCCTCTCTCTGTGGCGAGCAGAGACTGAAAGGACAATAGCGATATTTTTCCTGTCCGGGCCCACATGTCAGAGCTGCCAAACGGTTAAACCCAAACAGAATAGCGATGGAATGGTGTGGAGGGTGCGATAAAGTTCGACGATAGCATAGAGAGAGGCTTGAACTTTTTAGTGACACAGAGACAGCCACCATCTTTGTTAATGGCACACAGGGAAAAATCTCTCGAATGCGTATTGGCTAACCTGAATTGGCTCTGAAATGCCAATCCCCTTCTTCACCTCAGCCTTGTCTCCTTCCTCGAACTCGCTAATTCTTTGGCAATTTATCCTGATCGATCGAGAGCTAGCAACGTAACAACTTAACGTATAATTAATTGTGCATTAATTACTAAAATTTTGAAAGATAGATTTATTTGATTTTCTAGATCAGTTTCTATATAGAAAATTTTGGTACAAAACACACTGTTTAACGATTTGAAAAGCATATTAACAGAAATTAAGGAAGTAGCAAGTCAAAACGTAGTTTAGAACGTGCCTTTAGAAACATAGCACCAAGGTGCCTCGGTTCATACACTGTCCATTATTTTCTTTATGTTGGCTAGCTTCGAGCGATCTTCCAATGGTATTATCGTGAACCAGTACACTTCAGTGTTACGTTTCAATACTCATCATTTTCGGCGTGACAATTTACAAATCCATTTTTTTAATTTCATATACCTGTAATGCAGATGTTCTGATTTTTATTTCAGTGGAAAAAAAATGAGAGCCGTGGTTCATGGTAAGGCGACAAAGAGTGAAGGCTGTGCCAGGATCAATCTGAAGAAGAGGAGATCCCAGACTTTTCGACTTCACCGCCTACCTCCTGTAAGTAAAGCCACTTACAGAGTTACAGTAAGCTTGTTACAGTGGGACTATATTCTGCATACTCACTGATTTATCGCTAGCCTCTATCTCTTGAATATGTGTGCATAGTGCGTGTATGCGTGCATGTACATCTTTTAGTGTAATTGCAAAAAATATATGGTCTGTTTGATAGAGCTACAACTCCTAAATTTAGCTACGGGAGTTGGGTCTAGAGTAGAGTTATGGAGCAGTCTAAACCCAGTTCCACATCTCTAGTTCATTTTATGAGAGCGTTACACCCAGCTCCGTTCCCATTTTAGGTGGAGCTGAAATTGTGTTTGGTGGGCTCCAACTCCAAGAGAAGTGGAGTTGGAGCTAGTGCTATGCCAAACAGCCCCATATTGTGCTAACTCTAGAGGCTTAAAGCATGTTGGTCAAGAAATGAGTTATTTTCCTTTAGAAAGACAAAACTCCAACTTATTTGTGTCATGTTTCTGCAGGATGTTTTGCGTGTCATACTATCACAATTGTCATTCAAAGAAGCTGCACGTACAAGCATTGTGTCCAGGAAGTGGAAACGGATTTGGAGATGCTACCCAAAGCTGGTCTTGACCGGAGATATGATGCTTGGCAGCAGCAGCAATGCTGCAGGAGACCACCCAACATGGAATAAAACAACATTTATCAGGCGTGCCAACAGTGTTGTGCGGCAGCTATCATCATCGTCAGCTACGCTCAATAAGTTTATAGTGAAATTTCCCCTCCTCCGAAGCGACGCAGATCACATCGACAGGTGGGTCAGCTTGTCAGTCGCATCAAGAGCAAGGCGCATTGTTCTTAATCTGTGCCCAGAACTCGAGAAGTTCGGTGACAAAGACCAAATGTACAGCTTCCCTCTTCATCTTTTCCGTGTTGGTGGTAATTCTTGTGTCAAGTCTCTCTGCCTAGGTTTTGTCTCCTTGAATCTGCTTCAGCTGCCTCCTGCTGGTAATACCAATCGCTTGACAATCCTGAAGAAGCTTACCCTGCACAAGGTGTCCATTGCTGGGGATCTTCAGAGCTTGCTCATGGAGTGCGATGCTCTCGAGTGGTTAAGCCTCACCTTCTGCTCCCTGCAAAACTGTGATCTGGTCATCCACCAGCCACTGCAGCGTTTGCGGTATCTGCGTGTGCTGCACTGCAGGCTGCAGAAGCTGGAGCTGCAGGCTCCGAATCTGACTGAGTTTGAGTTTGCTAACCACCAGGTACCTTTGGTGCTTGGTGATTGCGTCAACATGTCGATGGCGTCGGTTGGGCTTTTGTTGCTGTCGGATGGCTTCGACTACGCCTGCACCAAGTTTCCGGTTGCTCTTCCTCATGTTTGTGACCGTCTCACTCTAAGCATGGCGATCAGAACTGAGGTACGTATGTGCAGGGTTTAACTTATCGGTTTGATCGATTGTATTAGAGGTGAATAAAATTTAGCTAAATTTGAACAAATATTACCGAAACTCACGAAAAATTTTAAAAAAACTAAAACTTTTTGCTGAAATAATATAGTATTGGAGGGGGGGGGTCCAAAATGACCGAAATTTCCAACCCAGCCATGTGCTGCACATCTTAATTAATTTCATGGTACAAGTACTACCTTCAAATTATAAGAACCTAATATTGAATAGGACATATCTTAGTATTACAGATCTAGTTAGGAGACTATATCCAGATTTATAGCACTGGCACGTGTCTTGTCCCATACTAGATTACAATATTATGGGATAGAGGTATCGAACAGTTGACAACTTTTATGGTGATTTTTACTGGTACAGTAGAAACAATATGGATTCTTGATTTGCGATAATATATTGTTTTACGATCTCCTTGGTTTCTGAACATTTGTGGGTTTGTGGTTCCAGGCACCGTTGTTGATGAAAGGTGGCTCAGTGTTTGCCAATCTGAGGCATCTGATCCTGAACGTAGATATTGACGGATGCCCAAAAGCTAGCACAGGGGTCCTTCGATTGGCATGCCTTCTAGAGCTGGCACCCATTCTTGAAGAGTTGGAACTTCATGTAAGTGACTTGACTGATTGGCCCATAATTGGCTAATTGCTGCGATTCTGCATCATCTAAATTGTCATCGTCAGCTCTCTCTCTCCATGAGTAAGTAGATATAAGCACCATCTTAGCATTTATAGTTTATGATTTTTGTCATTTAGAGTTGTTTTGGACACAAGACATACTGAGAGGTACCAAAATTATAACCCGAGAGACTTTTGGTGATTTCAGGCCCATTCTTTTCTGACTAAGATTTGTAGATCCCACCTCAGTTTTTTTAGCATGCTTTTCATTGGTCTAAAATATCAGATAAATCAAAATTTCAAGTTTATGATAATTAGAACTTAATTAATTATACGCTATTAGCTTTCTTATTTTCTGTGCCTTAACTTGATCTCCATCTTCAATAGAAACAAACACCACTTATGATTTCCACGTAATTTTCACACTAGTTTTAAATTGAATGCATGCAGATGTACTGTGCGAGTAAGCCGTTCTACACCTCCGATCTGGATGCGGCGGCGACATCGCCGGCGGCTCGTCGCCACGAGCGGCTCAGGAGCGTCCACATGACCGGGTTCTACGGCTTCCGTGGCCAGCTGGAGCTGGCGCACCGGATACTCCGGAGCACGGTCGCTCTCGACTGTCTGATCATCGATCCGACGCGCAAGGTTGACCACAATTTCAGAAACCAGGCCTACGCAGGCATGGGAAGGACCATGGCTACACTCTGTATTAACAAAGCCCAGTTCCCTGGCACTGTGATTACTATTCTGTAGTAGAAAGCTCACAAGGAAAATCATATATAATTTTTATTTGTTTATTTATCTTTTCTGTTATTAGTCTCAAAGCTCACAAGGAAAATCATATATAATTTTTATTTGTTTATCTTTTCTGTTATTAGTCTCAAATCTCTCTTCATGTTATTTGGCCTGAAATCTCTGGTGCACTTTGATGGTTGTAGCAAGTGGAGGTAGATGTCATGTTAACAGATTTGGTGGTTTGGTGATAGGTTGATTTTGTGTACATATTTCGAGCAAGGTGATTGTATGATGGAAAAAAATCTTTTATTTTCTTTTTCTAAGCTTTACTGGAGATGAATGATAGAAGACGGATTATGGATTATTTTCGATTGTCTATCAATGTCGCCCACAATATTTTCGGTCGACTAATAGAGGGAAAAATGAACACTTGATGATGTTCATGCTTCATCCGTTTTGTTAAAGCTGAAATTTTGATCCTTAAGCATATCTTTTTTCTCACCTATGCACAAGCGCGGATGGACTGAAATTATTCAACAAGATGTTCATGGTACAGGAAACAATCAAACATCTGGATAGCTATCAAGGACGACGGTTTAAAACCCTTTATTTTTCATTGCAAATCATATTAGGCGCTCGATACCCAACAATATAACTGTACACATGAAACCTGCAGATTCATGGGAGGGAAGCTTTCCAGTCCTAGCTTTATTTCTACGTCCCTCACATGAACATCTCAGCATCATGACAAGCCAAAGAATCAATTGCGATGTTTATTCTGCTGTTCACACTTATTGCAAGCAATTGAATTGCGGGATAACCATTTATCTACGCATGGCACGCCACAAATCGTTTGTCGTTCTGCACATCTAGAGCACGAATGGCCGGTCGAGACCCTGTGCCATGTGTCCATGTAGAGCCAACCAACTAGTTGATGGTTTAACAGCAGCTCACAGCGATAGGCTCAGTAGCTTTCCTCAGCCATTCCTTCTCCTGCTCGTTCAGGTATGGTTGCAGAATTTTTCGGCAATCTGCGTGATATGCGTTTACCCATTCAATCTCGACCGGGGTCAGCAAAGTGGTGTCTATCAGTTTTGTCTGGTATGGAGCCTGCATAACACGAGAAACCCGTCAATACATGAGCAAACAAATGATGCGGATGCACGACAAGCATTACATGTTAATGAACTACTCCCTCTGTCCCTAAATATTTGAGATTTTGGTTGGATGTGACATATCCTAGTACAATAAATATAGACAAGGGATATATCCTAGTAAAATGAATATGGACAGGCTTCTTGTCCAGATTCGTTGTACTAGGATGTGTCACATCCAACCAAAATCCCTTGTATTTAGGGACGGAGGGAGTAGTGAACTGGTGAGCATCATTTTGTATGTGGAGATTATGAAATGCCAGTCGAACTGGTAACAAGGTTGACCTAAAAATGTTCATAAAGGTATAAACAAAGCAACAAGTTACTAAAAAAAACACAATACATTATCAACCAGAATATCTTGTCAAATTGATGAACACTGTATTTACGAAATACTGAGACTTGGAGAAACACTACAGTTACCAAAGAGAGTTAATAATTTAATAAAATGGAGATTGAAGAAACAATACTTACCCATGTTATATGTTCAAATGCCAAATAACCCTTATCTCCGAAATTATATTTAGTATTGGCCTCTTTAACTATCAGAACATTCTCCAATCTTATACCAAAGCTTCCATCTTCATAGTAACCAGGTTCTGCAAGAAAAGATTGTGCAATTTGAACTTTACATTGATCATTGCAGCAAGACGGACTACCATTGAAGTACCAACTTGTCCTACTATAACAAATAGTGGTTCAGTTAGGAAATACTGACCGTCTGTTACAGTCATTGATGCTTGTAGTGGTACATTTCTAGCAGAAGGTCTGAAGCTAATTAGATGAGGACCTAGATTAAGAGCACAAACAATATGGATTAAACATTTCAAAGGTAGAACTACAATCAGATAATTTACTGTCATAGAAGAGGATGAACCAGTAAATGAGTATCTGACCTTCATGAACATTCAAATAAGACCCAATTCCATGGCCTGTGCCATGCCGATAGTCCAGACCGCTTCTCCAAAGTGGTGTTCGTGCGAGAATATCAAGAGCATGGCCTGTAAAGGTTTACATAGCGTATACCATCACAACCCATAATAAAATGTCATGTCTTTTGTTGAAATCTAACTTGCAAACTAAGTATAACACAATGAACATACTTTGGTGTCAGAACTCAGAACATAGTAGTATAAGGGTGTGCTCGTTTCAGCTTATAGGATTAGATTCTCCTCGTTTTCCGTTAGCACGCTTTTCAAACTGCTAAACGGTGTATTTCGTGCGAAAACTTTCTATAAAGAAGTTGTTTAAAAAAATCCAACAAATTTATTCATAAAAAAATTATATATTAATAATTAATTAATCATATGTTAATCACATTTCTCGTTTTACGCGCGGCTAATCAGCCCATCCTATCTACTGAAACGAGCGCACCCTAAATCTTGCAAGTTTCTGATCTTTTTTCAAATTTAGAGAGGTTGTCTATCACATTAAATAACATTAGTGACTAGTGGAACCTTCTTACAGTTTCCAAATGTTAAAGAAAGATTGGAAATTATCTTTGAGACTATGAGGCTTTAAGAAAACATGATATCACATGTTTATATGTTAATGCGCTCAAATAAAGAACAAATGATTGTAACTCGTACACTATTAGATGATGTTAAATCCCCAAGGTAAATCTGGCATCCATTTTATCATTAGGGTAACACATGATCAATATTAAATCTCCTGAGTTCATATAGATGGAAGTATGAAAGCTCAAAACACTCACCTGTCGTTCCATTGGGAAATACAGCACTGTCTAGTGCAATATGGCCTTTCAAAACCTATTTCCAATGTTCAATATCACTTGCATTAGAAATAGATCAAATAGTAGAAAAAAAAAGTCAAAATTGCATGGACCATATTTAGCTACAAACTACTTCCTCCGTTTCACAATGTAAGACTTTCTAGCATTGCCTACATTTATTTAGATGTTAATGAATCTAAACACATACATATGTCTAGATTCATTAACATCTATATGTATGTGGGCAATGCTAGAAAGTCTTACATTGTGAAACGGAGGGAGTATTAGATTCAAGCATTTAAGATGCGGTTTATTTCTACAAAGGAAATCAAGTAACAAGCCTGTAAAGAAAAACTCGACCAGCCACCTTTGGCATAATATTCAACAACGGAATTTGCAGTTCCATTAAGTAGGGACAAATAATGCGATACAGGAAATGAGGAAACCAATAGCATTTCAAAGTGTAAGGAAACAAACTTTCAATGTGTTGCATGTCAGTCACTAAGTTTTTCAATTCATGATAAATAATACTACAATTAAATATAGATGAGTTGGCAGTTATGTAGCTAGTAAAACACATGTCCCATTGGTCAAGGTAGCAATGAAGCAAGGTTACGCTGGTAAGGTTCCAGCTCAGGTTAACTGATTATTGGACACTCATAATATGCTAGCAAGGTGCAGTTACACTGGTAAAGTTTCAGTTCTGGTCAATCGATTATTGGACACTCATATTATGCTAGCAAAGTGTAGCACCCTAGAACTTAGAAAACACAGAAAATAATGCAAATTCAAGCAAATCAAATATGTGAAAGAAAAACATCAAAGTGATGCTTCAACAAATGATTTATTCAGTCACATCTAACCTTCTAGGATGTCAACACAATTATGGTTCTTAATCCCAAATAGAACTTAGTATGTGACACTGTGGCATGTCATTCGTTCTAAATAAAAGAAAATTTTAGCAAGTGGTGAAATAAAACTTACAGCTGTGTAGCACGACTTCTCATGCTCAGAGGGTTTCCCAAAATGTACAGTTCTTGTAATGTCTGTAGTACCATCAAGATACTGCAAGCATACCACCATAGAAAGAATTAGACTAGTAAATCTTTTATCACAAAATTTTAGTTTGGACTGAAATGCACTCAACCTGAGCCCCAGAGTCACACAGATATATTTTATCAGCATCAAGTTCAGCACATGAACTTGCTTCAGGTGAATAGTGAATCACTGCTGCATTTGGTCCCACGGATGAAATCGTAGGGAAACTCAGACCTTTGAAGTGCTGCAGAAATATTACCATAGTCAAAAGATGCAGTACAACAGGAGACCATGAACTGCAAAAATGCCCTCAAGCAAAGGTTTTCTAGTTTCTATATATATCTAGAAAAAACCTAAGAAAAGATATTCCATGAAAACAAGTCCTATTGTTATTACTTTGACGTAAACACACAGTAAGCAGAGAAAGAGGGAACTATTGGAGACCCTCAATGTCCTGAATTAAGAGCTCAGAGTGAACGCAGTACTGTGTGTTTACGTACATCAAAGTATAATGTCCTCCAGAGAGTAATCTTTTATTTTAAAAAAATCATGCTTAACGATACACTCCAAAGAACAGTAAAAACTTCTTCTCAAAAATTGCACAAGAAATATTAAGTAGTTAATATTTTTTTTCTTTCATGGTATAGTAGCTCTAACGGATACAGATGGGCATTAGTTATATTAGTTCTAAAGGTGCAATGGATATTAGTGGTCGCTACAACAAAGGCCCTGTTCGTTTCTTCTAAAAGTGGAGGATGAAAATTTGGATTTTCGTGGCACGCTTTTCAAACTGCCAAACAGTGTGTTTCGTGCGAAAATTTTCAATATGAAAGTTGCTCTAAAATATCATATTAATCTATTCTTTCATGGTATAGTAGCTCTAACGGATACAGATGGGCATTAGTTATATTAGTTCTAAAGGTGCAATTTATATTAGTGGTCGCTACAACAAAGCCCCTGTTCGTTTCTTCTAAAAGTGGAGGATGAAAATTTGGATTTTCGTGGCACGCTTTTCAAACTGTTAAACGGTCCGTTTCGTGCGAAAATTTTCAATATGAAAGTTGCTCTAAAATATCATATTAATCTATTTTTCAAGTTTGTAATAATTAAAACTCAATCAATCATACGTCAATACCACTTCGTTTTGCGTAAAGAACTTAATCTTCATCTTCATTTTCAGGAGAAATGAACACCACCAAAGTTATAGGTAATTATGAGGAACTTGTTTATTTTAACATGCTTACTGGATTTTGACTCTAAAAATGGTAATGACAGTAACTCTATGTTTATTATGGCAGTTATAAATGATTTCTATAGTAACATAGTACATTTGAGCTTGAAAAAAGAGTGACGGTTAGCAGCATACCTCTTTAGATGCACGGAAACCTTCAAGTTTATCACTCACAGAAACCTCAGTAAGTTTTACTTCCCTACAGAAGTGAACAAAAATATTAACACAACCGAATGCACACCATTGTTCATAAATAATAATTGATTGCTATAATGCATAGAAATGATGTGTACGGAAATGGTAATATTCTTTACATATATATATATAACAAAAATCAGGCTAATGCAGAAGATGCAGAAGTGTGTTTAGTGTAAGCATGCGGTGCTGAGATGCAGAAGTGAACCATACTCCCTACAATCATAAATATATGGCGTCTGACTCTTTTGTTTACGGAGGGTGCCTTTGAACATGATTTCAGTATTAATGACAAGTTCAAAAAAATCTAATAAGTTTATGATAATATGAAAAACACATTTCAAGGCAATATCTATGCATGCCATTTTTATGTTTTGAAACTTAGTATTTTAAAATTTATTGATGGTCAAAGTTTCAAAAGTTTGACCCCAAAAAAAGTCAAATGATATATTTGTGGATAGAGGGAGTATGTTGCCAAAAGAACCATACGGACAATCTCAGAGCATACTCACATATGCTGCTTTTTCTGTGATCCCTTGGCCTCACTAAAGTAACCAGAAGCTCCATAGTTCTCTTGCATCTGTCATTAAAACAAGATCATCAGAGCAAGTAGAAAATAATTAGGACTACAGCACAATTAAATAAAATTGCAGCTGCAAATCAAACTGCCATATCCACAAACAATAGCATAGGAACAATACTTGCTTAAAAGTCCAGCTAATAGGCCACATGAGAAACAAATTTAAACTGACCTGATTGTCAAGCCAAGCCAGGTATTGCACAACAGCAGCACCATCTCGAATATGTGCCTTCCTCAAACCATCCAGCTCCACGGGATTCTGTACCATCATTACAAGAAATTTAAAACATAGATATACGGATTAATAAATGATGAAACTTGCAATGGCATATAGCATATTTCAAACCATCCAGCTCTACAGGATTTTATTGATCATTAGAAGAAACACAAAATATAGTCATGTATAGATTAAAGGAGTATGGTGTTTGATACTGCAACGGCTTGGCTACTCTAGCTTTCCAACCCAGGTTACAGCTAGGTTTGCCAATTGGTGGTCAAGAACGGTAAGGGGTTTACCTACTAATGAGAAGAAAGGGCTAAACTCTTTAATCATCTTGGTCGCTTGGGAAATTTGGAAGCACAGGAACAATTGTGTGTTTAATGGCACTACCCCATGCTTGGCCGACGTCCTCCGAGCCATCGCTAATGAGGGCGCTCTTTGGTGCCTAGCAGGAGCTACTAGGCTTCGTGATCTCTTTACTAGGACTGGGCTGCTAATGCACTAGTGTGTTTTGTGTGGTGTTTCTTTGGGTGTGTGGTGTTCTGTTGTATCCTTAGTGGACGGGTGTCGGAGTCTTTCTCTAACACCGTACACCTTTTCTTCTCTATCTTAATGAAATGATACGCAGATCTCCTGCGTGTTCTAAAAAAAATGTATAGATTAAAAAATGGTAAAACTTTTAATATCAAAGCCAATTTTACATAGATAAAAAAACTAAAATAAATAGCATGAAACAAAAGGAATACTTGAACAAAATACACTTCTGGTGTAAAATGTTATATTTCCATTCTTCTGAAACTTAAAGATGATGCACTTCTAAACTGGCCTAACGTGAAACACTTCCTTCATATGAAGATGTTTGCTTACACTGTGAAACTTGTAAAATGTGACAGGATCTTTGTTTCTCTTGGCACACAACTTCAATTTAACTACTGTAATATTCCATTAAACTGATACCAGTTGAACTAGAGCAGTTATGCATGTGTTTGCCTACCAAAAAAATTGGGTATCCCCAATATATATATGGCTATATCTTGATTTGTAATACAAATTTTGGCTGCAAAAGGGTTTTGTTTTTTCATTTCCTCCAAAGGTCCTACCACAGTATAGGCTGAGGGGCGCAATCTCTCACCAAATCATTCTGTGAGCAAATTATTGCTAAAGGCTGGTGGAGCCAGATAGTACATGTACCAAACATACCCTATGCAGCTTGATGTTAAGTTATACTGATCTTTTTCTTTCATTTTCATCTCCCAACTCCCCTAATTGGGACCTAGCCAGGAACCAAAATCTCTTGGTAATTGATTGAGTTCATATATTCAACTCAGGCTAAGAACTTCCATTACCATATTGTTGTTTTACTAGCTGGTTCTAAGCATTATCTAAAAAGGCTGGTTCCAAGCTGCTTGAAATGCATAAACCCTCTCAACACTACTAGAGTGAGCATACATTAAAGACATGCTTTTGGTCTATTGGAAAAGCTGCAGGTGTGGTATGATTTTTTTTAAAAAAAAAGAAGAAAAAAATATTTACCTTCACAGCCTTTGGAAGAGCAATAGGTGATTGCAACATCAGAACTTGATCTTGATCCAGTTTTGAGTACAGTGCAAGACAGCATGAATTTGAATCAATCCAAACTTTTGAATTCTCATTCATATCATTTTCCCCATACGAGCTACCATTAACTGCAGAACCTTTTAGCTGTCCAGATGCAAGCAAGCTTGCATCTGATTGAACCATATTATAGTCTTTGATATCGATACCATTCTCAGTCATGTAGTTCTGGACCTGACCAAATAATAAAAGTCACAGTTCACTACATGCCCTTCAAAGTCATCACTACGATCCTATGAACAACATAATGGAATAATTGGAGAGAATATGTTCATTGGATTTACTGACCTCAACAGATACTTTTCTCTTATCCACATAAAAGAAAGCACTGTGCAAGGTTACAATAGAATAAGAATGGACCACTGGGCTGTAGTGCACATCATCTCCTCTAATATTGTACAACCAAGCAACCTAAATAAGAACAAAGAAAGAGAATAATTAAAACTGGCAAAGTTGACAAAATTTCTAGAAATCAAAACAGAAAACTGAATATATTGTACCGAATAAGAAACCAAGAAACAAATTAGTGTAAGAGTACCTCATCAAGTGCAGCAATTATAATGCCCCTAGCCTTTTCATGTAGTAATTTTTCTTTTAACTCCTTAAGTTTTTCGGTAACAGTACGGCCAGCATACTCTACAGGTTGCACAAATACAGGTAGAGCCTCGGCCAAAGGACGATCCTTCCATATTTCATCTATCAAGTCAGAAGAAAGCTGAAACAGCGTCTGGTGCTTCTTTGAAAATGCATGCTCGTATCTCTGGGCAGTGTCAACAGAGATGCACCATGGATTAATTCCAACGACAGCTTCATCTGACAGGTTCTGATTGCACAAAAACAAACAAGCCACAAAAGTTAGTCAAAAACAACATTGTTCAGAATAAAATAGAAAACTAAACATGAGTAGTGCTATGCAATGTGGATCAACAAATAACTAAACCCATTCTCTCTAATCATTGAAGAATTGGCATAGTTCATAATTTTTTTTCACTAGCAAAATAAAAACCTCAAGTTGGTCTTTAAATTTCTGCTTGCATTTGGTAAGATCAAAACAAATCAATGTGCCAAAATTTTTGACAGTTCTGATAATTTTGGAAGGAATTCCCATATGCCAAACCAACTAGTAGTATCATGCAGTTACTTGAATCTATACAGAAGCCACGAAGAAAGATAGTAGGCTTGGGGTATTACCCAAACAACTGGATATGGTTATCTTAGAATAAAATGGAAAGAACGACATTTGGGAGATAAAATTTGCTAAAGTTAACAGGAATTAAACCACTTTTGAAATCGTTTCCATGGACCAGTTTGTGAAGCAATATTTTTATGTTAAGACTCAGGAAATTAAAATCATGAACATGGTCAAGAACATATGTGAACACTTACATCAGCTATCCAAACTTCAACCGGGGGATCTTCTCCCATTCGCATCAATTTCCAGCGATCACTGAGTTGCTGCTCTGCCTGCAAGAAGTAACGCCCATCCGTCCACAATAGCGCCTCCTTCATAGTTATAAGCGCCAAACCTGTATAGCAATGGAAATATAGTTCTATCTGAGAAACTAATGCAAATATGATTACCACAATTGGGAGAAAACAAAAGAAATCAACTCCCTCTATAACTATCATTTAGAGAGGTAGTCCTCTCTTTTCTTAGCCTATTTATTTATCTATTTAACATAGTGTGGTAAAAGTGACTCCGTACAGCCATGTAACCGACCAACTATGCATATGCACCAACCTACAATAGGCAATTAGCCTTCACAGCAGTGAATAGGCTTTGTCCTCTCATCACTGTATATCACTAATCTCTCCTGTTGATTTCCAATCAACTTATGTTTGGTATTCAGGAAGCTAAGTTACATATTTGATAAGAGAATACTTCAAATATAAGTATTTCAGCAATAAATTTATAAACAATTCTGAAACTAGATAGCAATCAAACATGCTCAAATCTTTGCATTTAAAAATTAAACAAGTTCATATTACTGCGAATACCAAATTATCCATATAATTCCAACTAATCATATGTACCTTCAATTAGTCACTAGTCGGTACCTTGTACATCCGACTTATACAACACTGATTTAATGACCATATATGGCAAGTAGTAATCTATCTGCAGTAATAATGCCATGTTGTATCACGTAATTTAATAATAACTACGTTGACGCAGCCACATTCCACCCACTTCTAGCTCACACTGAAACGTATCGGCACGAAACCGATACACGATTTTGGCAAGCAAAACATAAACATGTCGACCATTCCAACGGCCCACTTCTGCCACACGCACCCATCCAATTGTACCATTTGTACCCACTGCGATGCATATGCCCAAACAATAACCTAACCAAATCTTGCGAAACCCAGTATACTGTTGTAAGGCAATTTATGTGAGCTAGGACAATCATGCGAGCTCGCAACGGACTCATCGGCTGGGAAACAAGAGGCGGGATGAATTGAGGAAGGAAGGAAGCAAACATACCGGCGCTCCCGGTAAACCCGGAGATGAACTGCCGCCGCTTGTCCCGCTCCGACACGTACTCGCTCTGCACAGCACAGACCACACCAAATCCTCAATCAACAACATCACCACGACCGACAAACCAAACAGGAGAAGGGATCGCAAAATCCAGCACCCCCACCGATCGGATCTAGTCCGCCCCAAATCCGCGGAGGAGGAGGAGGCGGCGGAACTGAACTGACCTGGTGGGCGTCCTCGGAGGGGACGACGAGCGCGTGGAGCGGCGGGGAGTGCGCCGCCATGAGCGCGCGCAGCTCGTCCAGGAGAGCGTCTCTCGCCGCCGCCGCCGCCATTGCGCTCCGCTTCCTCAGTTCCATTCCACTCGCAACGCAACCTCTCCTCGCTTCCTCCTCCGCCTAATCGCTGGATTTTTTTTTCTCTCTCTTTTTTGGAAGTAGGTTGGCTTTTCTGTTACGAAAGAAAAGCTAGCGATGATTTTGGAAGTATTATTATCTCCACACGAGAAGGTTTCGGCCCGGCCCGCGAAGCGGGAAGATCGTATACGTGTGGGAAATGGTGTTCAGCCCAACTAGAACGGAGGTTATTGCTATGGAATAAGTCTATGATGGATCCCTCATCATATACCCTTTGATCGAATCGTCTCCCTCAGCAGCAAAACCGGGCATAACACCTGCCCCGTATTTTTAAAACCAGTGCAAATCGACTGCTTCGATGGTTTAGGAAGTGGTTTCTGTATGTGGGACTCACATGTCAGTGAGATATGGAAAAAGTATGTAGTTGGCACCACATGTCAGCTACTTTTGTCCTTCCCGCATCTCCCTCCCTCTTGTCTACCAGGGAGGACGTGCTGGCGCTTGTGCTCACGGAAGCGGTGTGTGGCGCGCGAGCTCAACGTGCCGTGTATGAGTGAGGTCGTGCGAACACCTTCGACGTCGATGGAGGCTTGGAGGCGAGGGTGTTCAAGGGAGGAGAAGGACGATGCAGTGATGGCGGTGGCACGAGTGAGGGCACCAGGGATAGAGGCATAGGCAGCAACGGTATGAAGGGACGATGGAAGGGGGCCACAGAGGAGAGGGTTTGAATGGATTCGGCAAGAGGACCATAGCCACGCCCGGCTTCTCCTATCTCTACTGGTGTCGAGGATCTTGAATGGTCCGGAAATTGAAGACAACATTGACGCGACATGATGCGATGTGTAATCCAGTGCCTCTTCAGTGGAAGGACCGCAACCGCCAACTAGGAGGAGGTGGTAGAGAGCGGAGAGCGGACTGCAGTTGTAGCCAGCTTATCCCCTCTCTACTGGTGTTGGAGATTTTGAATGGCCCAGGAATTGAAGACGACGACAATATGACCTGGTGCTTCTCCTCTGTGGCCCCGTTCCGTCATCCCTCTCCACTATCACCGCTTCCGTCTCCATCCCCAGTACCCTCACTTGTGCCATTGCCATCAACACATCGTCCTTCTCCTCCCTCGAACACCCCTCGTCTCAAAGCCTCCATAGATGCTGAAGGGGTTTGGCATGGCCTCGCTCGTGCACGGCACGCCGCACTCGCACGCTACGCACCGCCTCCATGAGCGCTGATGCAAGCACATCCTCTGCGACGGAGAACAGGAAGGGAGATGTAGGGGAAAGAAAAAACGACATGACATGTGGGGCCCACCATATATTTTTTCCATATCTCGTTGGCATGTGGGCCCCGCCTACAGAAACTGCTTTCCAGACACCGAAGGAGTGGATTTGTATCGGTTTCCAAAGATGGGAGATGTGTTATATCCGGTTTTATGGTTGAGGAAGACAGGGTATGAGATGGGGGAGGCAAGTAGAGTTATTCCTATTGCTATTGATATTTAAATTTTAAAATAAAGTAAATTTCACAAAACTAAAGATACTTAGACCAAATTATCATAAAACTACAGATTTAAGAGGGTGTATCGGAAAACTATAGATTTAGCCATAAATTTATCAAGGAACTGCAGTTAAAATAGAGTTTCACAAAATCACAAATTTATCAAATAACTATAGGTTGTCCTAATTTAATCACAAAACTACAATGTTTATAGCTCTAACAGAACGATAGTGCTAGGGATTGAAACTTTACAAACTATAGTTTTGTGATAACTTCAATATTAAATCTGTAGTTCTGTGAAACTCTATGTTAAAACTAATTTGTCAAAATATGAAATTTACTCTTTAAAATACTACTCTCCTAACAACGTTATAAGATGTTTTGGTCACTTTCATCTCTCTTTTATATCCACTAACATCTATATAAATTAGGCCATATATACGATGCACATTCATGGATACATGTATAAATCTATTGAAAACCAAAACATCTTATAACATGAAAAAACTAATTGATATTTTTATGATTTAATAATTCTAAAATTTGTAATAATTATATTCTATGCTATAATAAAGGCTGAAAATTGAAATTAATAAAAAATGAGTTGTATTCAGTTTGGATTACCAATGATAGAATTGGCACGACTTAATAAATTTCAAAATTCATAGGATTAATTAATGATATTGAGTTATACTTGCTCCGAGACTTGATTATAACATTTCCATGTTTTAATAATTTGTAAAAATATAATTGTACTCAATATGGAGTACCTACCAATTACATTTTTATGACTTAATTATTCCTAAATTTATTTTTTTATAATGGAATGAATGCCGGCCTTTTGGTGGACTCATCCTCTGCCTTGGTACATACTAAGGCCACGTTTACCTCAAAGAAGCTACATCATACGATGTACTCCCTCCGCCGTCCCATAATATAGCAAACTAGGACCGAATAGGACATTTCATAGTACAACAAATCTAGATACCCTCCTATACAGATTCGTTGTACTATGAAATGTCCCGTCCGATCTTAAGTTGTGAGGAGCTACAACCTCATTCTTCCTCTTAGGTCGGCCACCTTAATTAAATTAAGTATGTCAGTGTGTAATAGTGAGATCGTCTTTTGACCGTAGCAGTAGAGGTGGACCTAACATGGGAACGACGGGGGGCTCAAGCATCCACTACTGGCACAAGGATCATGGGAACCCCCACAAAGCCCTACTAAATTTTTTTGCAATATGTAGATGAGAATGTGTAATTTTATCCAGTTTGTTCAGATCCCCTGCTATTTTCTTCCTGATCCACCACTGGCTAGCGGAGAATAGTTGACGTGATCGTGTTCAAAGCTAAAGCTAAAGAGTACGGACTAAATTCGATATATACTGGAAAGAAATAGCAGTTGCATGGTAGCTCAGATAAGGAAGATGTATGTCATCTTCGGATTCTCTTTTCACCTTACCCCATCTATATATCATATTTCCAAAACTAGATAGTCAACTAGGACAAGGTGTTACTCCCGTTTCTCGTGCACTCGATATTCCGGAACAGTCCCAAGTGAAAGCTAAAGTGGTATCTGTCACGCCCAGAAATTCCCGAACGGAATCCCAAGCAGAATGTGTATTACAATCCCCGTCCAGGACCAGCCGGGGTACACAATGACAATGTTGACATACAGATCCACGTCTTACAAACATCATAAAAGTCTTACATAAATGCAGCGGAAAAACAAAAGACAACTGGAGCTAAGCCTTGGCTTGAACGGCAGCGGGAACACCACTCCACAGGCATCCTCGACGGCACGGACGAAGCCTACTCCTCGGAGAACCCGCCATCGGACACATACTCGAGCTCTGGGATTGGGGGAAAATAGAGCAAGGCTGAGTACTACCCACTGTACTCAGCAAATCATACCGGAATGGGAGTATGATGCAGGGATTCAACAAGGGATAGCTAAGCAGGTTCATTTGCATAAATACTGGCATTTATAAACAGGAATTGAATGCGAAAACAGTTGTAATAATTAATAAATATTAATCATCCACTGTCCAACGTTACACCACGTTGCAACAGGCCCAACCATCCACCTGTACCTTCCAATTTCATTAGACTAAACTAAGGTGAGTCTAATCACGGTGAATCTGGTTGACCGCCCATAACCGCGGGCATGGCTATTCGAATAGTTTTACTCTGATCAGAGGTGTACAACTGTACCCACAAGACACAGCCCCACGACACGTTTCCGTGCGCCGACATGCCACCACGACATACCGGAAAGAGGCCGTGACAGGACCCTTCGCATAACCCCCTCTAACCAAGCACACCACACCTCAGGTTTCACCCCCACTCCTCACAAGGCAGTGGGCAGTCCCCTCTCGTGCCTAGGTGAATCCGGAAGCCGCATAGGCCGTCGCAGGGCCCATCCAAACTCCATCACGCCCACCCTTGCCTGGATGCATCGGCTAGAGGAAAGCGACACTACAAGCCCAGCCGTTGCCCACGCTGGCTTGTGGTAAGCATGATAAATTCTTCCAGGGTTTCCCGCGAACCGGTCCTTAATTGCCATGGGTGCGACCAGCAAAACCATACACCCACAGCCCACCAAGTGATTCATTTTAATTAACCAACACCGAAACAGTGGTACTAAACCAATTATACCATATAAACCTATAGTCTAGGTTTTAAATGAGATTTCCCCATTGTGAGCTAGTTGAACTAAGCATGGCTAAGCAATTCCTAGTCCAAACTCTAGTCATGTTATAACCCAAGCTAACAAAGGAGCATGGTATCCAAAAAGCATGGCTGTAACAATAGGTAACCATCCCATAGTATAATTGCAAAACAAATGCGGTATTTGAAAGAAAACATTAGGACATTTGCAATATAGGATCAATATGATCAAGTGACAAGCATGACTTGCCTTGCTCTGCTGCTGGAGGAACCTCGGCGACTATTTCGAAGTACTCCGGAGCATCGGGAAAGCCGGAATCTAGCGACATACAAGGCAAACAGTGCAAACAGGCTATAAGACTACTGAAACAGAGAACAAAACCATTTTTAATGGATTCTACACATTTTTCTTGATTTACTGAGACTTGAATGGGCTCAAACGGAGCTCGGATGAATTAGTTATGAATTTTAGAAGATTAACTGTGTTTATTACTAAACAAAAACCCTTAAATAATTTATTGCGCAATTAATCCCAGGGCTGACGTCATCAGGGCTGACGTCATCGGAGAGAGGGGCGGCGGCGCTGACAGGCGGGCCCCACTGGTCAGCGACTCGGGCGAGGGAGAGAAGGGGCGCCGACACGCGGCCCACTCGGCAGCGACTCAAGGAGGAGGCGGTTCACCGTGGACCGGGACCACGCGGGTGGTCCACCGCCGGTCCACGGGACCGACGGCCCAGATCGGCCGCGAGGCCGATCGGACGGCGCGCGGCGGATGGGACTCGGCTCGGCTCGGCATAAGGCCGACCGGCCGAGGCGGGACGGCGGCGCGCGAGCGCGTGCGCACGCGATACCGGCGACGGCGACCGGCGGCACGAGGCGGCGACGCACGACGGCGACCAACGACGACCGACGGAGACCGACCGACGGCGGAGGGCGGCGGCGTCGCGGTGACCCGGACAAAAGAAGCGGCGGCTAAGCGGCTAGGCGGCTGCGCGGCGCGGCGGAAGAAAGAGGGAGAAAGGGGAAGGGAGCCTCACCGACGACGACCGACGACGGCGAGCGATGAAGAGCGGCAACGACGGCGAGACGAGCTCCGGAATCACCTAACGAACCAGCGGAGAGGGGTTAGCCGGAGAGAGGAAGACGCGAGAGGACGAGGGCGCCGACCGAAGGCGGCGGCCATGGCGAAACTCACCGGCGCGCGATGCGGGCGGGGTTCCGGCAGTGGATCCCGACGGAGGAAGGGCGGACGAGACGGCCCGCACGACGGCGAATGCGACGGCGTCGACGGCGCGGCTCGGCACGGTGTCTAGCGGCGGCTAGCGGCGACCGGAGCGACGGCGGAGGCGGCGGAGAGGAGGGCGCACGGCGCTAGGGCGATGGGGAGCACGAGGGAGTTCGGCGAGATGGGGAAAAAGCGAGAGGGGGCGACGGGGAAACTTAAATAGGGGAGGAGAGTCCCGGACGTGGCCGGTAGGGGCGAGATTTTGCCGGCGACGTGGGGGAGTGGAGGTGGAGAGAGAGGCGGGATTCGAAGTTCGAATCCCGGCCATCTCGGGCGCGGGCGCGAGCGGGAAAGTGGGGGGAATGGGAGCGGACGATGCGGCGCACGCGCGGGCGTGGCCGACGTGGCCCGGGGGAGGCGGAGACGTGGGGCGTGGCGGCGGATTCGGCGGCGGTTGCGGGCGGGGCGGCGGCTGGAGGAGGGAGACGGGCCTGACAGGTGGGACCCACCTGTCAGCGTCCCGGGGAGAGGGAGGGACGGCTTGGGCCGGCCCAGCAAGGGAAAGCGCGCGCGGCGGCTGCGGCTGAGCTGGGCCTCGGCCTTCGGCCGGCCCAGCGGGAGGAGGGAGAGAAAGAGGAAGATGGGCCGGCGGCCCATCTAAAGAAAAAGAAAAAGAAAAAGAAAGAAAAGGAAAAAGGATTTTCCTGGGATTTAAAAATTGCATGTGCTCAATTTTAATTGGTTAAAATTATTTCTAGGGCTCTGTAAATTCCACTAAAAATCTTGTTAGTGAATTTCGACATGTAGAACTCAAGAAAAAAAATTCCACATGCCACTTCCGATTATTATTTGCATTAATTTATTAAGGGTTAACTCTTGCTTTGCACCGGTATTTTCTTAGGGTCTCTTATTAATTCGATTTTAGGCTTAGGAGAGAGCTTCAGGGTGTGACAGTATCCGCGCACTTGCTGACTACTTGTCTCAAAATAGTTGTCTTTATTAGATTTAAATTTTATCTCAAAATAGTTGGCACTTTAATTAATTAGTACTAATTGTCCCATCAGTTATATCTCATTCAAATTTCTCCCTATTCTAGTTCTACCCTCAATCATCTTTCCATTTCCAACCATACACCACTTAATAAGAAGCATTATTGTCTTTTCTTTCCAATTCATAATCTATGCTAAACAATATAGAACGATAACTATTTTGAAACCGAGGGAGTAACTTCTTTTGGCATAAGAGTCACCAGCATGCTCCTATGGTGACTTCATCGATCTTAAGATATTCGGACCTAATTTTATAGGTGCTCAGAAGTGTGTGTTTATAGGGGTGAATGCGTGCATCTTTGTATGAGCATATGCGTATGTACTGTATTTTTTTTTTTAGAAAAAGGAGGTAGTGATATTGATTTCTTATATATATCCTCTGCGCGGCTGTAAGTTGAATGATGGTACCATGTCCTTTTGCCTTTAATTTTTCTTTTCGACAGTTATATATGCCGGTGATTTATCAAGCAAAGGAGTATGTTGTGCTTTATTACCCACCCTTTAATACAAATCATCAAGCATCTTTTTTTTTCTTTATACACCAAGAAGCGCATCTTTTAAAATTCCTTTAACATGCATTGTGCATGGGGGCAATCATGCATGTTCGGGACACACCAAGCTACAAGACTTGGGAGGGAAGGCAGATGTAATCCGCACACTTGGGAGGGAAGGTAGATGCTGGAGGTGAAGATGATTAATTAGACAATTAATAGTTGTTGGAGACAACGTACGTACGCATGCACTTGTGATGATTAATTGTTGCTGATAGGCTATCTAGGTGGTGTTTGGATCCAGAGACTTAACTTTAGTCCCTATATTTAGATACTAATTTAGAGTATTAAATATATACTCCCTCCATCTATTTTTGATAGTCATATTTCATCTTGACACATAGACCAAGGATAAGTAATTCTACTTATCATCCATTTAAATATGTTACTAGTCATTTCTCGTAAACAAGCGATTCATTAATATTTACATTTCTCGATGCCCATGTAGTCAATCTTGTGTGGAAGAATGGAGAGTCATGCATTAAATTCGAGAAAGTCATTAAGAGGATAGGTTATTGGATTGAAATATGCCTATCAAAAATAGAATTTTCAGATTTAGAAATATGACTATCAAAAGTAGATGGAGGGAGTACTACTTACAAAACTAATTATACAAATGAAAGCTAATTCGCGAGATAAACTTTTTAAGCCTATTTAATCCATAATTAGAGAATGTACTGTAGCATCACATAGGCTAATCATGGATTAATAGGCTCAATAGATTCGTCTCGCGAATTAGTCCAAGATTATGGATGGGTTTTATTAATAGTCTACGTTTAATATTTATAATTAGTGTCCAAACATCCGATGTGATAGGGACTAGCTTAAAAGTTTTAGTCCCATCTAAATAGGGTCTTAGTATAGCATTGCCTTGTTAATAAGCATCAAATATCTTGGAGAAATTTTATGGTACCAGAGGAGGTATATAATACAAGGTACTGCATTTTCTAGTTAAAATGGTGAAGTATTACTGATGAGAAGTACCAAATTTTACATCCTAAAAACAATATCCGCTCAAGAACCTAAAACAACTCAACATGACAACATCTAAAGAGAAAAAAAACTCCCGCATGTATTTTTTTCTCTTATTATGACAAAATTGGTTAATTTAATTATATATAAAAAACAATGAAAAAATATTAGATGTTCCACGAAGAATGTGTTTTTTCACCCCTTGTAGATATTGTAAAGCGGATAGAATATTTTCTTTAAGTAGAGTGAAGTCCACGACTGGTCTCTAAATTTATACAACTGTCATCTACGCCTTTAAACTTTCAAAATACAAGATTTTAGAACTTGTTGCAGTGTATCATTCCGGTCTTAAATCGTCACGTACCCTTCAAAATCCTATATGACGATGTGATAGCTAGGGACAAAATGACACATTTTAAAAATCTAGATCTGTATTTTAACAGTTTGAGGAGATAGATGACACTACACATGTTTTATTGGCCGACCGTGCCACACTTTTTCTAAGTACTATATAGGTCCGCTGGAGCTGGAACCATATGCGCCACGAAAAAATAGCTTTCATTTGCTGTGCTATAGCGTGAATTAGCATTAAGCCACGAACAAATTAAAATGGAGTTGGAGATAGTAACGGCCGAGGGGAACGGGCCGGTGCAGCCGCGCCGCCGCCACGCTTCCGCCATGCCCAACTCTGGGAGCTCCTGGGTGGTGAACATGCAGGAAATGATCGACGGCATCGGCGCGCCGCCGCGATCGGCGGAGAGGCCTGCAGCTGCGTCCATCTACCGGGTGCCGGAGTACATCAATAATCTGACCAACCGGGACGCCTACCGGCCGCAGCTGGTGTCGCTGGGGCCCTTCCACCACGGCGACCCCGCGCTGCTCCCTATGGAGTCGCACAAGCGCCGAGCCGTGGCGATCATGGTCAAGCGGAGCGGGAAGCCGCTGGAAGAGTTCGTCGCCGCCGTGGAGGGGATCAGGGAGAGGCTTCAGGTTTCGTACCAAGACCTGGACGACGAATGGCGCCACGGCCGGGGCTTCGTGGAGCTGATGCTCACGGACGGCTGCTTCTTGCTGGAGATAGGGGGGATTTTCCAGGCAAGAGGGAGTGACGACAGCATAGAATACTACGGACACGACGACCCTGTCTTCAGCGAGCACGGCCGCCTATACTTGTTCAGCATTATCAAATCCGACGTGGTGTTGATGGAGAACTCGCTACCTCTTCTGCTTCTCCAGAAACTCACGGGTGTTGCTTATGCCAACAAATTCCAGGTAGCTTCATGAGCTTGAGTAATTTCGGTTGCATGCATTTATCTAAGGGCATTTTTTTTCCCAGTAAGTTCCACGGCTAGAAAACATCAAATAGATGACACCACCGTACGAGGCATTTCCCGTCCACTCCTGTTCTTAAAAAAAAGGAAAAAAATCCACTTCGTATTATCTTTTATTACCATTGTTTCACTTTATAACATCCTATAACAAATTGTTTTTATTTGAACCAGATAAATTTACATAAATTTATTAATATATAAAACACGGTAGATGGAAGATTGATAAATTATAAAACACGGTATATTTATATAAAACAATCCCTGAGATCACCGACGCATCCATTCAAGTCGGGCATACGAGATTGCTACACGATCCAAGAATTGTCAACAAGGTGGGTTAATTACCTCCGCTATTAGCCGATGAAGCTATCCGCAGAAACGACGGGAAGGAGAAGGCTGTGAACATCGCACCCATTAAAATGATAATTTCCAGGTGATGAGGAGAGAGAAATCATATCAAATGTCAAA
This sequence comes from Oryza glumipatula, assembly GCA_000576495.2. Taxonomy (NCBI): domain Eukaryota; kingdom Viridiplantae; phylum Streptophyta; class Magnoliopsida; order Poales; family Poaceae; genus Oryza; species Oryza glumipatula. The sequence goes on from CM002514.2 coordinate 22,028,535, forward strand.
AATACCCTTGTGCCCACATGTCAGCGCTCCTATCTCTCTTTTCTCTCTATCCGGCGCGGGCAACAGGAAATGGCGGCGGCGGCATCCAAGCTCGTCAGCCGTCCACCTCCCTCTCTGGCACTGCGATGCCGTGGCACCGCTCTCCTTCTCGCCGGCATCCAAGCTCGCCCACGGTGCCCACGACTTCCACGTCGGCCGCCACTTCCGCCTCCGTGGCGTGTCCCCGGCGTCGCGTTCGTCTCCACGACGTCCGAGGAGATCAAGGCCGACGAGTGCCACGGCTCATTCATGCACCGCGACGGCCACGACCAAAGTCCCCGACCACCACCGCGTCAACAGGATTCGCCAAGAAGCTCAGCCCCAGCCACCGTGTCTCTGCAGTTGGCACCGCGCCGCTGGACGGAGGGAGGAGGACGGCACCGAGAACGGCGGTGTGGCATCACGGTGCCGGATGGCGTTGTTTCCTGTTGCCAGCGAGCTTGGATGCCACCGCTGTCGTTTCCTATTGCCGGCGCCGGATAAAGAGAGAAGAAAGGTAGGAGCACTGACATGTGGGCCCAAGGACATTTTTTACATTTCACGCAATTTTTCTCTCCTCCTCACCCTGCAATTATTATTTTAATGGGTGCGGTGTCTACCAGCAAATATCCAACTTTTGAGAGTATCTTCTCCCAAAAGTCACTTCGTGCTATGTCCTACAGCTAAAATCGCGAAGTCACGATGTCCTATAGCAAAATTTGCCTAAGTTTTATCCCTCCATTCCTTTTACTCCGACAGCTGCAGTTGTCGGTGGAGTCCAGCTTGTCCGAAATCCATATTCAAAGTTCGGATTGCCTAGTGTGCCCTGAGTTCCAGTTCCACCGGTAGATGGCAAGTCTTTCCATATACGAGCTGGTATGTTGACATGCCGATTAGCGTCTTGTATGTGGTCCTATATGCCCAAAGAGCATCGGGTAGCTTGTGCTTTCATGCTTTCCCCATCTCATTCACAGTTTTTTGCATAATATTCTTGATTTACTTGTTAGATGTTTCTGCTAGAACACTTGTCTAGGGATGGTATGGAGTTGCAATATTGTGTTGTGCCCCAAGCTCTTGTAAAATGTTACGGAAGGTCTTATCGATGAAATGAGACCCTCCGTCACTGGTTACCATCCGCGGTGTTCCGAAGTGAGGAAATATGACCTCGTGGAACATTTTGCGAGCATGCTTGGCGTCGGCGGCGCAGCACGACATTGCTACCACCCACTTGAACACATAGTTGACAGCCACAAGGATACACTCACAGTCATGGGACTTTGGCAAAGGCCCCATGTAGTCGATACCCCATACATCAAAGAGTTCCACTTGAAGGTTGTATGCTATAGGCATTGCATCACGAGCAGTGATACCTTCATGCTTCTGGCACCTTGCGCATCGCCGAATGAACTCTTTTGTGTTTTCATACATTGTAAACCAGAAGAATCCACTCTGCTAGATCTTTGCCTGGGTGCGAAATGCACCGTAATGACCTCCATATGGTGCTGCATGGCACTTCTCAATGATACGGGCACCCTCAGCAGTTGGTACACACCTCTTGAGCAATCTGTCGAAGCATACTCGGTAAAGATATGGCTCATCCCATAAATGCCTTCAGCTCTCATAGATGAGTCTTCTTTCATTTTCTCCAGGTGGAACATATCCTGCGGCCATGAATTTGACGATGTTCTCATACCACGGGTTCGAGTCTATCACCTTCGGTACCATTTTGTCTCACAGGAAATCATTTTCCGGTAGCTCCTGCATGTTAGTAATTTGTATACATGGCAAATGATCCACTACGGAATTTTCTACCCCTTTTTACCTTTAGTTTCAAAGATTCAATTCTTGGAGGAGAAGAACCCATCTTATTAATCGAGGATTTGCATCTTTTTTAGTAAACAGGTATTTTAAAGCAACATAATCGGTGTAAACTATTACCTTAGCTCCAACTAAGTAAGATCTATACTTATCAATCGCAAAAACTATAGCCAGGAGCTCCTTTTCAATTGTGGAATAATTAAGTTGAGCTCCTATCAACGTTTTAGTAGCATATGCGATAGCATGGTGTTTCTTATCTTTAGTTTGGCCGAGAACGACCCCTATAGCATAGTCACTAGCATCACACATGATTTCAAATGGTAGGGACCAATCAGGGGGTTGCATCATTGGTGCCAAATTGAGTGCTTCTTTTAGATAGCTAAAAGATTTTAAGCATTCATCGGCAAAGTTAAAGAGAGCATCCTTAGCTAGCAAGCTAGTGAGGGTCTAGCTAATAAGGAGAAATCTTTAATAAACCGACGATAGAACCTCGCATGTCCAAGGAAACTAACGAACTCCTTTAACATTGGTAGGAGGTGGAATTACCACAATTGTGGCTTTGCCCACCTCTACTCTTTCTGAGACTTGATGTCCAAGGACTATTCCTTCACGAACCATGATGTGGCACTTTTCCCAGTAAAGCACCAAGTCCTTTTCATGACACCACTGCAAGACTTTGTCCAGGTTCTCTAAGCATTGATCAAAGCTTTTTCCATAGACGGAAAAGTCGTCCATGAAAACTTCCATGATTTCTTTGATCATGTCGGGGAATATGCACATCATACACCGTTGGAATGATGCAGGTGTGTTACACAACCCGAATGACATCTGCTGGTCACGTAAACGCTGTCTTGCTTTGATCATCGGAATGGATGGGAATTTGATGATATCTAGAATAGCCATCAAAGAAAAAAAATGAGTGACTTGCCAACCACTCTAGCATCTCATTGTTGATATTTCTTAACAATATTACAAGGAATTAGATCCCAAGCAATGGCGCTAGAAAAATGCGTTGGTATTTTCTCATGATTACAGATATAATCTGCAAGCGCACGGATATACTGCTGTAGCATTTCACCTGGGAAGATATGGTAAGAGGATACTATGTTATTAATTCACATCACACTTATGTTAATCAAAGTCTAATGCACGGGTTAATCATTTACTTAATAAGGGTAGGTTGACACATAGAAGTTACTTTCGAAGGATATTCAGATATAAGAATAAATCTAGCCTAGTGGAGAATAGAGAAATACTCATTTTCTATACTTCTATTATATAGTCCTTTAGTATACACTCACTATAGTACATGTATGGCCAATACCCCCTAACTATGCCGTCCTGGTATATCGAGAAATCACCTCTGGTCGTCGAGTTTCTTATGACTACCCGTCATGGCTATCCAACCAGCATCAGATGTGGAAGAGCACCCTTGCCAGGATCCTGTCTTAGCCCTATATACACACGTGGAGGAATACCTGCACTGAGCTGTCATTGTAAGCAGCCATCTAATCAGCATTCTTACATATTTTAGTTGTTATCCATAGTCTAATTTATAAAAAGGGGTTCTATGTTGAATCTAAGCATAGATAGGCCCAACCTAAAGTAACTAGTAAGTCCATCATATACAGAGCCATACTAGTCATTTTATCATTTTACTAAGGTTGACAAGAGCATGGATATCAATTCAACAACAGGGCTATATAACAATACATAACTACAACTCTAAGAAAGAAACGATAACAATACATAAAAACAAACAAGGGTTCTTTACGTTATAACAAAAGGAAACAATTTAAACGAGTCAATTTAGAGCTCGTATGACGACCATCCGATTTTTAGGTTCAATTAAAATGAATATTTTTAAGTTGTTTAATTATTATTATTATTATACCGTTAAATTATGTGTAAAGCCACTTAAGCAACTACGTGCACAAACACGCGGCTGTACGCGGGAGGGAGACGACAACTGGCATCGGCGGTGTTGGCAACTTTTTGTGACAAGTTGACAAGCACGATCGTAGCACCTAAAGCTTTGCGATGATCCTAGAGTCGCCAATCACCTTAATCTAGCAAAAGCTAAATCAAGATGGGTTTCGATAAACTAAACCGGCTAGCGGAGCCGATCTAGACAGAACTATGGATAACTACCCGTTTCGTGGGCAAAACGGAAGGTTTTCAGGACAAACCTATAAAGAGGTGTCGCACTCTCGCAGCGGCGGGGGACGATTTACAGCATAAATCGACAAAGATGGATAAACTAAACTAGAACTAGAAGCAAAAGTAAAAGAACGATTCGATTGATTGATAGTTGATTGATTTTTTACAATGAACCGGCTTGTCCCTTATATAGGGGTTGGTCTTACCCTCTACAGGTCCTCCTCCACGTCCAACTAAGGATAGAATCCAAAAGAAACCCGAAACATGCCTTCCCGAGCATGGAAACTTCGAGACCCGATGAAACAGACTCGGGCTCGGACTCTGCCGGTCAGACCGGCCACATGCTGGCGGTCTGACCAGAGTTCAGGCCGCGGTCTGACCGGCCCATATACGGAGGTCAGACTGGCATCCTAGAGGAAACACCGGTAGATCGTGCAAACTTTGGCAATTTCCCTATTTTAGTCCTAGGTGCCAAATTTAGGTGTAAACACATGCCCCCTGCCTTTTTGATGAACAACGTGAATCTAAAAGCATAGAATATGTTTTGGTCTTAGGGCGATAATCCAATTACCGGCCATAGAACTTCCTAAGCATCTTGCCAAACGCTCGGGAAGTATTTCTTCAAGTATTTCCCATTGATTACTCGTTGAAAACGCTCCCCTTGAAGTGTCTCAAAAAAATACGCGTTTCCTCGAACAATCCCGCATACTTGATAAGGACCTTCCCAACTAGGAGACCACTTACCGAACTCCCTGGATCAAATACCCAAAGGCAAAATTGTCTTCCAAACCAAGTCTCCAACTTGAAACAACTTTGCTTTCACCCTCTTGTTGTACGCCTTGGCCACCCTCTTCTTCTCTTTCTCTATCTCCTCCAAAGCCTTTAAGCGCTTGTCGATGACTTCATCAAGATTGTCTCCCATCAAAGTTTCTTGTAATCTTCACTTGACAAATCATCTTGTTTGATATACGGAAGAGAGCCAAGATTCACCTCAACCGGCAAAAGGGCTTCTTGACCATAAACCAACTCAAAAGGAGTGACTTTAGTGGCACCATATTTAGATACCCTATGTGCCCACAATGCTTCAGAAAGCACCTCATGCCACTTCTTTGGGTGTTCCTCAATCTTCTTTTTTACTAACTTCAACAGCGTCTTATTACTCGATTCAGCTTGTCCATTAGCCTGAGCGTAGTAAGGAGAAAAACTCAACAATTTAACACCATAAGATTCGGTAAAACTCTTCACTTCCTTAGACATAGGGCCTGTTTGGTACAGCTCCAACTCCTAAATTTAATTCCAGGAGTTGGGTCTGGAGTGGAGTTGTGGAGCTGCCTAAACCCAGCTCCACAACTCTAGTTCATTTTGTGAGAGAGCTCCACCCAGCTCCACTCCTAGTTTTGGTGGAGCTGAAACTGTTTGGCTGAGCTCCAACTCCAGGAGGGGTAGAGCTGGAGCTGGAGCTGTGCCAAACAGGCCCATAAAATAAGCTCCTTGATCCGTAGTCAATGTTTGTGGAATACCGAATCTATGGATAATATGCTTCAAAATAAAGTCAATTACCTCCGTATGAGTCATATTTGAATGCTTATTTCGGTGATATAACTCCATCTATATTTCAGTGATATAAATCCTCATCAAGCAACGTATATTTGAACACTTGCCGCCGAATTTTCCGATCAACCTTAAGTGTAGGATCTTTCAAATATCTAATCAAAGGAATTCTCCAATCTTCTTCTGTTTCCTGAGCACAAATATCCGAATTCACAACTATTTTGGCCTCTGAATCAATTGTAGTGTGCCCCCTAGCTCTCTGCCCAGAACCGGTTAGATCGGCCATGCAAAGCTGGTTAGGCCGCCCGGGGTGGCCGGTCAGACAGCCCCTGGTCACCGGTCAGACAGGCCATGCAACGCCAGTCAGACCGCCCCTGGTCTATGATTTTGCCAATTTCACCCAAAGGTTTAAAATCAAGCACCGGCTCTTCTAATATCAAAAATACTCCCCTTTTCACATTATAACCAGATGCTTACTGTGCTAAATCATTTGCTCTAGAATTATCATGCCTAGCAATATGTCTAATAGCAAAATTATCAAAATTGGCAATAATATCCAAGCGTTGATCAAGATACCTATTTAGTGATCCATCCAAGCATTTGTAAGCTCCGGCAACTTGTTGCACCACCAATTCCGAATCACCAAACGCCTCCACGTGTGTAGCTCCAATCATCTCCATCACTTGTAAGCCGAATAAGAAAGCATCATATTCGGCTTGATTATTTGTACAATAATATTCTAAACGAACCGATGCCTCACAACACATGCCACTAGGTGAAAACAAAACTACGCCCATACCTTGATCCTCTTTGCAAGAAGAAACATCAAAATAAATCCTCCAAGGTATAACTTCAAGCAAACACACCTCATCTTCATAAGCAACATCTACATGATGGTCTACTATAAAATTAACTACAATTTGGTCTTTCATAGATTTCAATGGTTCATAAGCCAAATCATATTCAATCAAAGCATATGCCCACTTGCCAATTCTCCCACTTAGAATTGGCCTTTGCATCATATGTCTAATAACATCAGTTTGACAAGCAACTATGCATGTACTAGATAACAAATAATGCCGCAATTTGGTACAAGTATAGATATACCTCATTTCGGCATCCAAAAGACGACGGCTCAAGTATGTAATAATATATTCCTTGCCATCTTCCTCTTGTGTCAAAACAGCACCAATGACTTTGTCTTCGGTGGCAATATATAGCCGAAACGTCATTCCGGCTTTAGGCGCTCGCACCACGGGTGGAGTAGATAAATATCTTTTCAATTCCTTGAACGCCTCTTGTTGTTTTGCCTCCCAAGTAAAATCGGCTTCCTTTTTCAAGCGAAGTATAGGGACAAAAGCATCGATCTTACCAGCTAGGTTAAATATGTTAGATATAAATCACCTCAAATAATTCACCTTACCTAGCAACTTTTGAACTTCTTTCTTGCATATCGGTGCTTTGAAATCACGAATCTTTTCTATCTTCTTAGGATCAATCTCAACTCCTCTCTCATGCACCATGAATCCTAAGAACCTCCCCGGCAACACACCAAAAGCACACTTGAGTGGGTTCATCTTCAAACCATACCGGTGCATCCTCTCAAAAGCCAACCTCAAATCGGCTATATGTTCCTCCATGCCATCCAATTTAACAACAATATCATCAATGTAGATTTCTAAGATAATACCTAGCAAATCATGGAAGATCAAATTCATTGCCCTTTGATATGTTGCACCGGCATTCTTTAATCCAAAAGTCATAACCACCCACTCAAATAAACCAACAAATCCCGGGCACCTAAAAGCCGTCCTGTACATATCCTCCTCTGCCATAAAGATTTGATTGTAGCCGGCATTACCATCCAAGAAGCTAATCACCTTATGACCCGAGGCATCATTAATCATCATGTCGGCTATAGGCATATGATATTCATCTTTTGGAGTAGCTTTATTTAAATATCTAAAGTCTATGCAAACTCTAATCTTACCACTCCCCTTCTTCTCCACCGGGACTATTCTAGATACCCACTCCGCATAACGACATGGCCTAATAAACCCCGCTTTCAATAACCGATCAATCTCTTCCTTGACTTGGTCATATAACGAAGGATTGAAACGACGAGGTGGTTGTTTATAATGCCTAAAACCCGGTTTAATTGGAAGCTGATGCTCGACAAGATCACGGCTAAGACCTGGCATCTCATGATACTTTTATGTGAAGCAATCAACATACTCCTTAAGTAGCTCGATTATTTTAACCTTATAATCGGCTCTCATGTTTTTTTTACAAAAGTCGGCCTTGGCTTAGTTCCATCACCTATGTCTACTTCTTCCAATGAATCGGCTGATGTAAACCCTTGACCAAGCTTTTCTACTCCATCAAAATCTTCAACAGTTTCACCAATATCGTTCTTCGTAGACTGATACTCTTGCACCCTCTTTTGCAACTACTTTAAATTAGCTTCTTTACTCATTACATAAAGTGATATAGCCTAGCCGTGCTAAGCTAGCCAGCTTTATGGAGATAGGTACAAATTTGCCATTAGAGATACTAATGAAATCATATCTAGAAAGATCTAACCCCGATAAGCATTGAAAATTCCCATGTCGCCACTCAAATGTTGCATCAGCCATTGTAACCTCGGCCGATGTATCCGCTTGAACAATTTCAATATCATCGCTGTCCCATTGAATTAAACATTGATGCAAGATAGAAGGCACACAACAATTGGCATGGATCCAACAATGACCCAAAATAACGTTGTAGTTACCTTGCACATCGACGATGAAGAAAGTGGTTGGCAATGTCTTGTTTCCCATAGTAAGCTCCACTGAAAAGATACCTTTCGCCCCCGTTGGTTCACCATTGAAGCCATTGAGAATCATGTTGGTCTTCTTTAACTCATCATCTCCACGCCCCAACTTCTTGAACAATGAGTATGTCATCAAATTCACAGCGGCACCTCCATCCACCAACATTTTGGAGACCGGCTTATCATCAATATGACCTTTAAGATAAAGAGACTTCATATGACGATCTGATTCATCGGGCTTCTCAAAAACCGTATCTTTAGGACCTAGTGAAAGTTGAGCAATATCGGCTTCATCCATAGCACAAAACAGAGGTGAGGCCGGGGAAGAGGAGGCAGCTGTGACACCGGTGGAGGCAGCGGCATGCTCCGGCAACGCTTGATTTGATGGTGGCGCCACTAGTTGCCGACGAGGATGGGCTTCCGGTGGCCTTTGGGCGAAACAGAGATGAGGCCGAGGAAGAGTATGCCGCTGCGACGCCGAGGGATGTGGTGGCATGATTCGGCGCTGCTCCAGTCGACGGGGAGGGTTGGCTGGAGCTCACTGGTGCAGTGGGGTGAGAGGAAGACGGAAGGAGACAGTGTGGGGGCGAGGAACCTTGACCCGAGGTAGCACAGAGGAAGAGGAGGGTCTAGGTTTCTTTTATAGCAGCCTGGGGAGGAGGAACGGCCCCGGAGATGGTGGAGCTCACCATTGATGGAAGCTTTCAAACCCACCACGGTTTAATGTGGGATTTGGTACGATTTGATGTGGGAAATAAAGAGGAGGAGGAGAGGAAGCGATTTTCGCATTCACTATGATGAGGGAATGCACTGGGAGGGAGATCGATGAGGCGGCCGGGAGAGGAACAGGAGGCGGCTGGAGGAAGATGACGACGCCTCCTCCCTGGTGGGTTGGGCCGCGCCAGAGCGAGGAGAGGAGGATCTGGGCCAAGGCGACCTAGGGGAGAGGGGGAAGAAGGGTGGGCCGATGGACGACCTGAAACAGACTTCGGTCTAAGGCAGAGGGAGGGGAGTTGGGCGGAGGAGGCTGCAGCCCAAGAGGGAGAGAGATGAGAGATGGGCCGGCGGCTGGAGATGGCCCAAGAGGGAGCGGGAGAGAGGAGGAGGAGGGAGGACAGGAAGCAGACTTTGCCCATGGGCTGAGGGAGAGGAGAACTTTGGGCAGAAAATGACCCAAAGAAGAAGAGGATTATTTTTTAGTTTTCTCATTTTAATTAACCTCAGAAATTGGTTGTTGTTGCATTTAAATTATTTCTCGTGCTCTGAAAATTCAAGTAAAAGTTGAGGAGACAATTTAGAGCATGGATTCTTGGACGTATTTTAGTGTTTGAGATTTATTTTAAGCTTTAAATAAATTCTATTATTCCTTTTAGAAAGTGATTTTTAATTTGGGTTGGATTTATAAGGCGTGACATGAAGTATGAAATAGCTTATGAAATGAAGTCCTTAATTGATCAGGGCAACTTGCCAAACTATAATAGCACATAGCATATATAGGGTAGCAACTTAAGGGCATGCGGTTGGCCCTTTGATTGATTTTAAGGGTGGTGGATACTGTCATGGTTATAGATACCACATACGCAATAGTAATCGATTAAGCTCAGTGGGGCCTACCATATACCAAGTCTTATACGGAATCATACCTCGTATATAGAAAGAGTTCCAGATAAGGAAGGACAAGTAGAGTTCTATACGGAAACGACAAGAACTAGTCAGATCATATCCATACTTGTATCCCTAGTTCTACTTGGATAGGGGGACATCTATGGGTATAAATATAAGACCTTTTAGGAGGAGACGAGATAGATCGATACACAAGACATACAAGCCAACATATATGAGACAGATCGAGCCCCAATGTTAAACCGTAGTGGTCTAATATAGGAAACACCCGCACAACATATACCTTATAAGGTGATTGTCTCATCACCTTATATACTACAAACTTCTGTAAGTGTGGTGATGAGACAACCACCACACTGGGCAACCACCACACTGGGGCTCGCTCTGTTTCCGTTATATAAACATGCTTGTTTACAATTTACATAATACCCGATATTTAATCTGCTCGTTATATCCTGATAATACTAGAAGATTCATGCAATTTTTTGAGTGCATACTTGATATTCTTTGCTATATGTCTTGTCTTCTAGAAAATATTTTTCAGGAACATTGAGCACTCGAGTAGGTTGTGGTCGAGTACACCTATTATCGAGAACGTTCTTGACAAATGCTGAGTTATCGGACCAAACCTACCAATGAAGACCGACGACCTATCTCATGTATAGCGCCGGCTACGGCTAGACTATTTGGGAATAGATTGTTAACGGATAATTCATCGCGAACATTGTCGGCTTGATCACCCGGCATGATTGCGGATAGACATCCGGATATGCTACAAGTTGGATATGTGAATCATGCTGGCCACATGAGATACACATGTAATAACCAACTCTAACGCCCCTTCATGTGATTGAGTGATGCCTAGTCCTGATTATCGACCAGATGGTCATAGCAATCTCTTGACACCTAACACGACAACCGACGTGGTCATGATAATGACAACCGAGACCGATAGGATAGCCGTAGTCACCAGGAAGACAACGTCCAGGACTGACGAGATCAGGGCGACAACGGACGAGGTTAACGACATCACGACATCACCTGGCGACGACGGAACTCGAGATCCCCAGACTTCCAGTGGGCCCGAGGACGAGGCCATAGATCCAGGAGCTGAACCTCGGACTACATAATCCCTCATTGACTTCATCGTCGTTAGGAGGCAGTTCCCGCAGGTCGTGAGGACGCCCTCCATCTATTTATCAGGATTCTCTTTAAGTGGTCGAGGTACAACTATAATTGGTCTTTGACCAGCAGTGTAGCGGTCCTTGTACCTCTATTTCAAACGGTCGAGGGATACCTACTCCTAGTTGTCAACCAGTAGGATGCAGCAATCTCTCGCACCTTGACTTCAAACGGTCGAGAGATACCTACTCCTGGTTGTCAACCAGTAGAATGTGGCCATCTCTCGCACCTCAATTTCAAACGGTCGAGAGAGACCTACTCCTGGTTATAAACCAGTCGGATGTAGCGATTGCTCGCACCTCAATTTCAAGTGGTCGAGTTATGACAACAACTGGTCCTCGACCAGTGGTATAGCGATTCTCCTAGTACCTCTGCTATTTGTTGAGTACAACTAGACACCTGGTCTTTGCCCAGTGTGGTGGTTGTCTCATCACCTTATATTGTCCTAAAGATAAAAGGAAACTAACAAACCCTGCCTAATTAATAGATAAATTGATATGCCGCATCCTTTTTGAACTTAGACTCTTCTGAATATATTTTCTTTAATTAATTAATTTCCTTAACCGAAGCCATTAAGAATATAACTGCTGGCAACTGATAGTTCCCATCGGCCGATTCCAGAATTCTGAAGCCGATACTGACTCTATGCCGATGACGTCTCCGGGCTTACTAAATTTTGACACTAACAAGTGGATGACGTGGGTTTCCACGTGGTGACACGTGGATAGAAGACGATGTTTGTGGCGATGATGTGGCGCTGATGGGGATAGATATAGGGTTGACGTGTCTATGGAGGGATTATGTAGGTCCAATGGCGGCAATCTAGAAATTCGTACAGCTGAGATTTACTTTGGCTTTTTTGGACATGGGGCCCACATGTCGGCGACACGAAGAGGAATGGCTGGTGGGACCCGCGTGCCAGCGGCTGGGCTCATGGGATGGATGGGAGCAGAGCCGGTGCGCTCTGGCGCGGCGGGGACGGCGACGGCGTTCGGCGACGACGGCGCACGGTGACGTCGGAGGAGGGCGGCGTCTGCAAGAGGAGGAGGAGGCGAACTCGGCGCCGCGGTGCTGGGCTCCGGGACGACATGGCAACAATGCTCGGTGACGGTAAGAGAGAGAGAGAGCGGCGCGGGAAGCAGAGGCTTCGACCTCAGTGCTCACTGGCGGTGGTGGTGGCTTCCGCGGGAGATCCCAACGGTGGCAGCGGCTACGGCTTGCTCACGGTGGAGGCAGTGGTGGTGGCGGCTTCGTAAAGAGGGGAAGAGAAGGGTAGCGGCCTTGGCTTCAGAAATAGAGGAAGAGAGGAGCAAGGGTTTGGGCGAACTCGGAAGGCATGCGGCTCGTGGATTTGGCCGGCGGACGTCAAGTGATATTGAGACAGCACGACTGCAGTCTCTTCACGGTGCGCGCGGGCTGGCTGAGGTCGGGTCAGCTGCGGTGAGCCAGGGAACGGTGTGGAAGAGAGGGGGCCGGGCTGGAGAAGGAAAGAGAAGGCTTCAGCCTCCCATGGCCGAAGGAAGGAGGAGGAGGAGGGAAAAAGAAAAAGAAGAAAGAAGAAGGGGCTAAATGTAAAAAGGGAAAATAGAGAAGGAAAGGGATAAGGGAAAGGTTGGGGACTTTTATGGAAAATTCCAAATTTAGGATATTTTGAATTTTGAGAGGATTTAGTAAATTTGGAAAATTGAATAGGAACATTTTGGATTTGGGTGGAATTTCATTAGGAATTGAGCTCCACATCCGAAATACAAATTAAATCCAAATAACTTTGATTAAGAACCACAAAGCCAACGACGTAATTAATTAATTAATCACATTAAATCTTTATGATTGATGAAATTTTCATTAAGCTATTTTACATTAGCAAAACAAAGGTGATTTTTTGCAGTTCAACAAAAAAACAGGAAAACGAAAAAGTTAGGGCGTGAACAGAATCATCGGTACTAGTGAAACCATCTTCATCCATGATATCATGCGTAGTGTCATCGATTGTAGAATTTTCTGCCACATCCAATGGAAAACAATTCTCTTCGCCTTGGGGATTACCGTCACCTTCAAGAACACTGATTTCCCGATGATAGGTCCAAACCTTGTAATCTTTCACAAATCCACGATTCGTGACATCCTAGCCTAGGGCTTAATAGGATTAATAGAATACTCATATCAACAAGTTGCAACTTTTCTCCGGAAGCCGATCTCTAAAGAACTCCGAGGTTAAGCGTGCTTGGCCTGGAGCAATTTAGGGATGGGTGACTGATCGGGAAATTCTTCCCAAGTACGTATGAGTGGAGCAATTTAGGGATGGGTGCCTGGCCTGGGGTTGATCAACGAGGACGTCGATCTCCTAAGGGGGTGAGGATGTGTCCACGTCCAATTTAGGGATGGGTGCCTGGCCTGGGGTTGATCGACGAGGACGTCGATCTCCTAAGGGGGTGAGGATGTGTCCACGGACGTGGCCAAGAGGGGACGTTCGCTAGCACTGGACACACGGATGTGGCCAAGAGGGGACGTTCCTGGCCTGTGGCCTGGGGTTGATCGACGAGGTCGTCGATCTCCTAAGGGGGTGAGGATGTGACATCCCAGCCTAGGATCGACGAGGACGTCGATCTCCTAAGGGGGTGAGGATGTGTCCACGGACGTGGCCAAGAGGGGACGTTCGCTAGCACTGGACACACGGATGTGGCCAAGAGGGGACGTTCCTGGCCTGTGGCCTGGGGTTGATCGACGAGGTCGTCGATCTCCTAAGGGGGTGAGGATGTGACATCCCAGCCTAGGGCTTAATAGGATGACACACGGACGTGGCCAAGAGGGGACGTTCGCTAGCAATGGACACACGGACGTGGCCAAGAGGGGACGTTCCTGGCCTGTGGCCTGGGGTTGATCGACGAGGATGTCGATCTCCTAAGGGGGTGAGTCGCTAGCACTGGACACACGGACGTGGCCAAGAGGGGACGTTCCTGGCCTGTGGCCTGGGGTTGATCGACGAGGACGTCGATCTCCTAAGAGGGTGAGGATGTGATATCCCAACCTAGGGCTTAATAGGATTAATAGAATACTCATATCAACAAAGGCCTGTGGCCTGGGGTTGATCGACGAGGACATCGATCGAGGGGACGTTCCTGGCCTGTGGCCTGGGGTTGATCGACGAGGACGTCGATCTCCTAAGAGGGTGAGGATGTGACATCCCAACCTAGGGCTTAATAGGATTAATAGAATACTCATATCAACAAAGGCCTGTGGCCTGGGGTTGATCGACGAGGACATCGATCTCCTAAGGGGGTGAGGATGTGACATCCCAGCCTTGGGCTTAATAGGATTAATAGAATACTCATATCAACAAAGGCCTGTGGCCTGGGGTTGATCGACGAGGACGTCGATCTCCTAAGGGGGCGAGTCGCTAGCACTGGACACACGGACGTGGCCAAGAGGGGACGTTCCTGGCCTGTGGCCTGGGGTTGATCGACGAGGACGTCGATCTCCTAAGAGGGTGAGGATGTGACATCCCAACCTAGGGCTTAATAGGATTAATAGAATACTCATATCAACAAAGGCCTGTGGCCTGGGGTTGATCGACGAGGACGTCGATCTCCTAAGGGGGTGAGGATGTGACATCCCAGCCTTGGGCTTAATAGGATTAATAGAATACTCATATCAACAAGTTGCAACTTATTTTTCGGAAGCCGATCTCTAAAGTGGCCTGGCCTGGGAGAGGTGGGTCGTTACAACTAAGTACCCCCTAATTGTACTGGGATCCATCCATACTTTTTGATTCCTGCAATCAACACACGAACAACAAATTTTCCTCCTATTCACCAAGAATGTGCCTTAGCCTAGTCAACAAATTTTAAAACTTTTGACATGTATGATGAGTTCTTAGCGTTCCGTACATCCATGACCGGTCTATATGTAAATGATCGCATTACGAATAAAATTAAACTACATGTGTTTTTCTCCAATATATGAAAATACATGTATCTTCTCATAAATAACAAAACAAAAAAAATTAGTATTTAATAATTTTGCTCATCTAACCAATCTATTTTAGCTAAAATTTGCAAAATTAGCTCATAACATTCCTCTTTTAGAACTGCAGAATTCTCCACATTGTACCGATGGAATTATAAAAAATGGCGGCAAATGGAGGAGTTAAGCAAGTATCTAATTTTGTATACCAATTTCAAGCAAAGATTTCAATTTGAAAACCTCCACCCTTTGTTGCTTTGTTTTGGATTGAGAAACTTCGGGTTCGAAACGGAGAAGGTCGGGCTGGGAGCAGTATATATGCTGATCATCACATGTGGGTGTCTTAATGACCTGCTTGGGAAGATCGATTATCACACACGAGCCTATTAAGTAACTGTCTGCCTGCGATAATGAGTTACCGTAGGCAGGTCATGACTAGGGTTTTCCATTTCGGAATGCAAGAAAATTTCGGTGGGCACCGAAATTCCAAGGAAATATTTTTTTTTGAAGTTTAACACATTTTTACTGAATTTGAAGAAATTATGACCAAATTCACAAATATTTGAAAAAAATCCAAAAATTTCGCTCGAAATAATTGCTTGTTGGAGGGGGGCAAAATTCTCGGAATTTCGAAATGAAATTTCCATCCCTGGTCATGACCCACCCCAGGGAACCGATTTTTACATGCGGACACAATTACGGTCCGCCTAGAGCCTGGAGGAGATCTCGTCCACGAAAATTATCTATGGAGTAGCGCTAGCACATTAATTTTGTAAAGAATGGTTGTTTTTCACGGGTGATCCTTGAGGGCCGTCTATGAATTTTTACAAGCGGTACTTCAGGAGGCCACTTGTAATAATGACCATATTTTTATAGACGGCCCTCTTAATACGACCTTCTGTGAAAATTGGCTTTTTATAGGTGACCCCTGAACAAACACCCATATATATTTTTGTAAGAATATCTTTTTTTAATCTGCCTGTACAAATAAATGGGGTGTTGCCAAAAATGGTATTTTATAGTATATCTTTCATTTCAAGCATAACTCTGGCACAATATGTCGATCAATTCATATCGAAAGAAACTGTAATGTGCATAATTATAAAAGATATTAATAATGCTGCCTCCGTGTGTGTTGCCCGACAATTATTGATGGCCGCAGGATGATACAGCGATAAACAATTGGGTGACTGTTTTGCTTGGCGATTCTGTTACGTATCTCACGCTTCTCAATGACCGCCGGCTGGGCCTCCATCCCCTTGATGTTCTTCAGAAAAGCATCAGGAACAGCCTTCAGCACCACCAACTGGTGCCAAATTCTATGCGATGTGTTTTTTTATTTGAGGAGTTTTCTGACATCCAACCACGGACGGCCTTGAGCCCGACATCGAACTTGCAGCCAGTGCCACAGAGTTTGCCATGCCTTGTGCCGCGGAACTTCATGAGGCAGGAGTTCATTTCAGCTTGACCGGTGCAGAGGTACGGAGAACAGGCGTCTCCTTTGAAGACGGCGTACTAAACATTCCCCAGATCCTCCTGTACGACAACGCCGAGCGCACATTCCTCAACCTGATGGCATTTGAGCGGCTACACCCAGGTGCTGGGAATGACGTGACAAGCTTTGTGTTCTTCATGGACCTTCTCATTGACACCGCCAAGGATGTGGCGCTTCTTAGGTCCAAAGAGATCATCAAGAATGGTTTGGGCAACGATAAGGTGGTGGCGGATCTGATCAGTAACACCCTCACAAGAGGTGCAATCATTAGCAAAGACAATAGTCTCAAGGACGTGATACGAGAGGTGAACGCCCACTACAAGAAGCCGTGGAACAAGTGGCGGGCTAGCTTTATACATACCTACTTCATCAATCCATGGGTGTTCATCTTGCTCGTTGCGGCAGTCATCTTACTCATCGCCACTGTGATGCAGACTGTCTACACTATTCTGTCTACACTATTGTACCCTTCTACCAGAACTAAGATAAGTGTAGCCCACACTCATGCGCAAGGCTATATTTGATGTGTTACTTGAATTTTTGTTAAGAATATTTTATACACTGTGAATGACATTATTTAAATATTCTTTGGCTCTATTATAATCTTGTTTTTGTTTTTGTCAATAATTTGTTTGGGATTGCTTTAAAGGTTTACTACTATAGAAAACTTAACAGGTGCTGGTTGGAAACTCCACATATACAGGTATTGTATTTCCCAACCGGTACCCGTTAGGCAGCACCAATAAGGATAATTAAAGATGCCTGTTTAGCAACCGGTACCTTTGAGGTTTCAAGAATAAAAAAAGTCAGCTTGATACATCGGCTCGAATCGAGCCAATGCTTCGAGCCAAGAATTACGTATAGAAAATGAATCACAGATCCAATGATAATGAATCAAAATCGTCCCAGAAAATTACACACATTCATGAAAAAATGAAATCATATCGGAGATGAAGGTGTCCACCAAACATCAGAGGCTGAGGCCACTGCCGGCGCTACTATCCACCGAAGGCCGAGGACGCCACTGCCCTGAGGTCATGGTGGCCGGATCTGGCTGTCCCATCCTCAATCATGTGGGTCATCGCCGACGTGCTGCCATGGAGAGGGTGTCGCCACCGTGTTGCCAAGGGGAGGGCGCACTGCCATGCACCAAGAGGATGGCGTTGTTTCCGTGTTGCCGAGGGGAGGGCACCGCTCATCGAGGGGAGGGTGTGCCGCGAGGAGGGTGCCACCGCCGAGGTTTGTGCGTACATTGATTTGTAAACAAATATTTTAGATGTTGGTACGGTTGCACCTATGATCTGTACTAACTTTGTACCTCTCTTTCAGGGAGTTGTTACGAACATTCTAGAGCACAACTTCGTGGACATTAGAGATAAATTTGGCTGCCTTCATCCTAGTAGAAAATTCTCCGAGGGACAGCTTCCACCTGAAGTAGTAGCTGAATTATCGTAGGACAATTATCCATATGCGTGTTAAATAGATGATTAAGTGGCATTTTTTTGTTGGAAAACAATTTTTCTTTGGTTTTGTTTATATATATGTACGTTGGTTACATTTGTATTACTAATTAATATATTTTTTTCTTTGGTTTTGTTTATATATATATATATATGTACGTTGGTAATATTTGTATTACTAATTAATATATTCATCACTTCTTTTAAATTGTAATTGTATTCACAGGTTGTGATCGATGGTTCTCATTTGAGGACGCCACAGGCCGCCACGCGTCTGCGCCGCCTTCCGCCACCCGCGCCGGGGTGTGCTGCCTCCGGTCGGCGGCCGGGGAGAGGCCGAGAGGTGAGGGGTAGGCAGGGGAGACGAGAGGTGAGGTGAGGTGAGGGGAGGGGAGAGGAGAGGTGGAGGGGAGGAGGAAGTGGGACATAGAAAAAAATCGGCCGATTTTGCCGTTGTATTTATATTCCACACCAATTTCACAGGCAGACCTCAAGAGGTCCGCCTGCAAAAATGAAGGGTATTTTTGCTGGCGGACCGCTTAAGTGGTCCACCTGCGAAAATAGATTTTCGCAGGCGGACAGCGAGTTTCACCCGGGTTTGCATTTTTGTAGGCGGCTATTTGGCTCGAAGGGTCATGTCTGCCTGTGAAAATAAATACCCAACATCGGTGAAAATACTTTTTCTAGTAGTGTTAGGTCCGGTTCTTTTCTCCAACAAGAGTTGGATGAAGATTAAAATTTTCGTGGCATGCTTTTCAAACTGCTAAATGATGTGTTTCGTGCGAAAACTTTCTATATGAAAGTTGCTCTAAAATATCATATTAATCTATTTTTCAAGTTTGTAATAATTAAAACTAAATCAATAATTTGTTCATATCACCTCGTTTTGTGTATAAAACTTAATTTTCATCTTTGTCTTTAGGAGAAAGGAACACCACCTTAGATACGTTTTTAATGCTTAACTTTAGCATAATTTCTTGTTTTGCGATAACAAACATTACACATCAAGGTATAGTTTTAAAATTAAAAGTTAACACATTGCTTTGTTGCACCCCATGAAAAAGTTGTCACCTTGTCTAATGTTTGAAAAAAGTTACTGATAGACAATAAAAATCAGTAAGAAAAAAAGTAGTCACTTAAGAAATGGATGGTCCCACTGGTGGAGAAGTATTTTTACTCACGGTTCGTAACCCCCTTTAGTCCTGGTTTTCCAACCGGGACTGCGAATCCAGGACTAAAGATAAATCCCAAGTGAAATAACCGAGAGAAAAAAAAATCTAGTTTTAGTCCCGGTTACCAACCGGGACTAAAGATAGAGCTTTTTTAGTCCCGGTTGGTAACACTAACAGGGACGGACTAAAGATAGAGCCATACTGATGCCCAGTTGCTTCTTTATTCTTTTCTTTTCTTCTTTGTTTTTAATATATTGATTTCACTCCATCCCCATCCCCAAAATCCCAAATCAATCAACACCTCCAAATCCTCAAATCGATCATCTCCAAATACATCACAAAATCTTAAAAAAAATTACATCACAACTTCTACAAAATTCATCACAAATACATCACATATTCACATCACACATAAATAAAATACATCTCAGATCCAGATCACAAATTCTAAAAAAAAAAACAAATCTGGCTCACCGCCTGCCTCCGCGCAAGCCGCCTCTTCTGCCTGCCGCCCGGCCGCCGCCAAGCAGGCCGCCGCCTTCTGCCTTCCACCGGCCGCCCAGCCGCCGCCGTGCGAGGCCGGCGCCGCCACCTGCAGATCGGGGAGGAGGGGGGAGGGGGAGGAGAAGGAGAGGATCCTCCGCGCGTAAGATGGCGAGGAGAAGGGGATCAGAGGAGAGGAGAAGGGGAGGAGAAGAAGAGATAGGGTGTGAGGAGAGGAGAGGAGGAGATAGAACCGGGAGGGAGGAGGAGATATGTATCTCAATCCGATTCACGCGTATGCCTCGATCTCTCCGCGCATGCGAATCTTTTTTTTCCCGGTTGGTTAAAGATATTAGAGGTGTCTAACATCACCCACTGTTTTTTGAACTGGACTAAAAATGATCTTTATTCCCGGTTGATATCAAAAAGTAAAAATAATCTTTAGTCCCGGTTTTTATTGCAACCGGGACTATTGTGGAATTTGGTCGACCGACCAAAGATGGTTTCTCCACCAATGTCCCATGCATATTTTTATCTATTTAAACTGAAACAAAATGCTACATACACAAATTTGCAGAAAGTTAACTAACGGTTGCCTGCATGGTGCTTATCGATTGACGACCATATGCAGCTACAGGAGAACGGTGGAGGTATGAACAATTGGGTGCTTAATTTCATTGGCTCGCCTATCAGTTTCACTAAAACCACACCTATCAGTGATCACCAACTGGCTCCCCATACCCTGGATATTCTTCAGAAAGGGGCATCGGCGGTATCCGTCCGTACTGCCAAGAATATATTCTATAACTCTACGTCAACTTGTTTTTTTTTTTGCGACTTTTTCTATGATCTGAAATAAATTTTCTGACATAAAAATAGAAAAGGTGCTCCACATTTTTTTCTACTCTTATAATTTTTCAAATCTTTTTGTTTTTTTTTCCACAAATAGTACCAATTTTTTGTTTCAATATCTAGGACAAAATTAGTGAAATTTCAAGGATATATATTTCGATAATTTTGCTTTATCCCCATGCTTTACTCTTTACCAACACGATCAAAATATTAATCTATCAATATTGAACAATAATCACAGCCAACACTATTTTTTATAATCATATAGTGTGTTATTGTAAGATTGATAAACCATCTACATGTAACATATTTGTGCAACTCATATATTATGTGTTACGAGGTGCATTGTAGCACATGTTTGTGTTACTGTCTGTATCCTTGTAGCACATTTATTCACCCTGCTAAAAATGTGTTACGGGATCTGCTAAGAACACAAAGCATGTGCTACTGGTTTATTTCCCTGTAACACAGTTTAGAATGTGCTACTGTTATGTGTTGCCATAGCTATGTTCTGTACTAGTGATGAGAGGAGACAGTAGCATCATAGACGTGCTACGGGAGGTGAAGGGTGCACCGCAAGAAACTGTGGAATACGTGGCGAGCTAGCTTTATACAGTACATACCTACTGCAGCAGCCCATGGGTGTTCATCTCCATTGTCACAGCATTCAGGGAGTGTTTGGGAGAGAGAGAGGCTAAGCTTTAGCCCCTCTATCAAAACCATAAGTCTCTTCCTTAGGGACTTATATTTTTGACAGAGGGGTCTCTCAAACACCCCCTCATATGTCATATTCTAGCTGCTACTATCATGCAGACAGTCTATACCATTGTGCCATTCTATAAAAAATAAGGCCTAGAACCGCACTGCACCATATATATACCTTATCACTCCTATATGATCTGTCTTGCACCGGCTAGAGTGCAGTGTGTATGGGCACTATAGTCCTCTGTAATATCTGGACCTTGGACTGTCCCTGTTTGTTGATTAAAATTGATCTTTAATTACAACTCGATCTTCAATTATGGATCCAATATTGCTTCCATCAATAATTGATGAAAGGGAGTAGCTATGTAACATTTGATAGTTTATTTTATGAATAAACTTTTAAATATAACTGTAGTATAATCACTATAGGGGTGGACCAGATTTCTCACAAGGCCCAGGCCAGCCCATGGCATTGAAAATTTTTAAATTTTGAGTTTACAGTTTCAAATTTTAAGTTGAAAGTTTTAAATTTTAGATATGGCTTTCAATTTTTAATATAAAATT
This sequence comes from Oryza glumipatula, assembly GCA_000576495.2. NCBI lineage: Eukaryota > Viridiplantae > Streptophyta > Magnoliopsida > Poales > Poaceae > Oryza > Oryza glumipatula. Next base: position 22,050,396 of record CM002514.2, read on the forward strand.
TTAACATTTATTTGAAAGTTTCTTTCACGTATAGATTTCTTTCAATCTGTTCGTAGAAAACTTTAAAAAATAAAAGGAAAATCTTACCTTAATTATCGCTATTATCGAATACTAGTACGGTTACTCTGGATTCACGCGTGCCTCCCAGAAAAAAAAATCGTATCGTAGATGGGCTTGAAACTGCAAGCACGCGACTTTGCTTGTTGGCGTGCGGAAAAGGGAAGCTCGCAGCGGGGAGGTGGGGTGTGCGCACATACTCACGGTGGCTCGTGGCACCTTGCCATGGTGTTCACAAAGTGGGTGACGAGGAATGGGCAATCGATCGGATTGAGCGGGCGGAAAACACCCGACGTTGTTCCACAATAAGTTGCGGATATACAGAATTGCCCCTCAGAAATAGTATAGAAAGACAAGTTGACCTTTTCTTTATTTATTTTATATTTGATTATATTCAACTAGAAAGGTAAATCAATCTCGTTTATACTGTCAGTATATTGCACTTTAGATCCTCCCCATTTTAAGTTGGGTCTGACATATGTTATTGGTTTTCTTTTCCCCGCAGGACGACCATGCAGAGATAATAAACAAATGGGTGATCGAATTTCTTGGTTGTACCATCACTCGTGCAGAAGATCACCGCACCTTCCCTTATGCACGGATTTGATTCGCCGCGGCAGCGAGATGGGATTCGGGGAGGCTGGGGCGAGGGACGATGTGTGGTCGCTTGATAGGGAGGGCATCGGTGAAAACGGTCGCTATAGGGAGCGCGACGAGGACGAACCCCAGGCACAAGAGCGGCGACGACCAATGCACGGGAGTGAAATCCATTTCTTGCTAGAGTTTTGGAGTTGTTTTTTTCTGGAGGATGGCATAACATGCGGAGAGAGCTATGGATCGGTCGCCCGATCGGGGTTGGGAAAATCGGACGCCCGATTTACGTCCAAAACTAATTTAAACTGATTTTTCTCTTAAATTACTTATCCAAATCATGATCTGATTGTACCATTAAATTCGTTGCAATTAAATCTTCAAAACAAAACCACACATGGATATATTCCGACGAAAATTTTTTTTAGCTTATTATTGAATTATTTTTAAATGTTGCACGATGTTCCACCAGGTATATCGGAATTGTTTCATTAAGTATATCGAAAATGTTTTACTCGTTTAAATCGGGTGTTGTTTCACCTTATATAAAAACAATGTTTCAGCAAATAGCGAAATAATGTTTCAGTTCACTGCAACATTTGATCCATACATAGTGAAACATTATACGTACACTAGGTGAAACATTTTTCGGTTGAACAAAAAATAAACCGAATTCCCTTAATAGGGGGTTTCTAAAATATGTGGATTTTTTTTGCAATGGAGTATTTCAGTTCACTGCAACATTAGATCTATACATAGTGAAACATTATGAGTACACTAGGTAAAACATTTTTGGTGCAAAAAAAATAAACCAAATTACCTTAATAGCGAGCGTGGGGAGGGGCGCGCGGGGGAGCGTCCGATCAGCTCCCCCCCCCCCCCCCCCCCCCCCCCCGCCGGGCGCTCGGTACCGAGCATTCTCGATAACATGCTCGTTTGCGAAAAATCTCTTTTTATGCACGGTTGTGTTGTCTGCATGTGAAAATTCCTAGTTAATTTAACAGACACGATGGTTGCTACCCCTGCCAGCGAAAATACGTTTTAATTAGCTGCTTATAAAAACTGTTTTTTTATAGTGGGCCCATTCGTTGTGGATGAGCTTCAACGGCAAGCTGTAGAGCCTAGAGCGCATATCCGCGAGATCGAGGGTTGAGCCTGAGGGCAAGTGGGCAACGTCAGCAACGGTGACATCAGGCAAGATCGAGGGATACAACGGCCACAAGTGAGCCCGAGCTAGGGTGCAGCGTCACGAACGAGAGCGAGCTTGAGAGGATAGTACCTGAGCCCAAGGGACGTGCAGCACGTACCCAACATCGTCGCTCGACCTCTTCTCTATCAATATATACGAGGCAAAGCTTTTACCCTCTTTTTTTTCTTTTCAAAAAAAACATCGTCACCCGAGCACAGAGGCGATCGAGCATGCACGAGGCTGACAAGGCCAGTGGTGAGCGATTTTGAGGGGTTGTAGTTTGCAAGCTTGCGCCGGCGTCGGCAAAACCATGACTGCAGTCTTGGGTACAGATCTGTTGGAGAAAGAAAGGGATGAGAGGCTAGACGAGGAAGATGAAAGGGAAAACATATTTTAGGTATTTTGCATCGTGACTTTTGGGAAGGATAACAAAATAATAGAAAACTAATAGAAATCTTATTGGTATCGATGAGAGCAGAGGTAGCTTTTGGTGTTACCAGCTAGTGCACCGAAAATTACAATTAACTAGGAAGGTGCCCGCACAAATTCGCGGACATGTATGTTAGGGTTTAGTTTGGAAGGCTTATACTATCAACTGGATTATTTGTGCTATGCGTCAAAATTGCAATTTGTCTAAAATACTTTCTTGATCGGAATTGTTTAAGTAACTTTTTCCAAGCTATTATTTGTTAGTTGTATACTATACTGCATAATTCATTTTATAAGCAAGTATCTATGATCCACTTTATCATCCAAAATAAAGTTAGACTTAGTTTGTTTTCAAAATAGGTAAGTGTAAATTGAAAGTAAGGTCTTTTCTTCTTTTAGTATAATGCTTAGGGGATTAACAAATCTCAAAACACTATCATTGGTAATAATTATGTTTTATTTGTAACATCAAGTTGGATCTCACCCTAATTCTTGTTCATTGGGTTAGAGATGTTGAACTAGCTTACTTCTGATACCAATTGTAGTATCTTAAATGTCTTTTCCACCATAAAAGCTAACGGCCAATAAGATAAGGGGCTCTCCCATTTACTCCCTAGCTCCATCCAAAAAAAAATCCAATCCTACGTGTGTCTAGGTTTAAACCTAGGATTGGGAGTTTTTTTTTTACGAAGGGAGTATATATTAGGTTTCTTACCTTTTCACAGTCAATGTTGATAATTCCTAAAAAAATGTGGAACTATTAAAAAAATGGAGAAATTAAGTATGTTATATATATCACTGTTCTAGTTAGCTAGTAGTTGTATACGTACATCATTGCGTCCACGCAACCCTCTGTACTCCACGACAGCCTACTTGTCGACTGGCCTCTGGTGATTTTGGTATATCAATGTCACTATACGCTATCTAGATAGTATATCTAGATTGTTTTTTTCTGCTAGATACAAACACCAATCGAGGGCCCGGGTATATACTAGCTCTTCTACCACATTTTATAAAGGTTAACTTTTGACTAGCTTGTTATATACGTTAGTTTAACAGCCAAACGTGCTCATGTAAATTTTCAACCCAGGACACTCAAATTCGACCGGGTAATAAGAATCTTATAGATAAGATATCATGGGCAATTCTTTTTGCCCCCTCGAGGTTGCCCTTTGATTTTTTTTAAAAAATATTTCTTCAAATAGTCATAAAAAACTTCAGAAAAAATTGATCAAATTTCAAACTAACCAACATCAAATTTGAAAAAGAAAAAGAGGGAGTATTAATCTATCTTGGTAAATTTTCTTAAATTTTTTTAACTGTTTTAATGACTACAAGAAAAAGAAGAGGATAAAAAAATTTGGCAAGTAAAAATGCCTTTTTTTTTCCTTTGTAGAGATATTTAGTCGATGCAGAAAACATTCTTCACTATTGCTGGAAGTGGCAGATAGTTGACGCAGACATGCAGTGATATTCTGGACAAGGATAAGATAAAGGGTCAGTTCGGCTGGACAGTTAATTTTAAGGAAATTTTTGATGGCACGTGAAATAATACAAGTCAATGGCTCATTTTTTTAATAATGAAAAATCAATGGATCGTAACTAGTCGAGTATTAAATAACTTGAAAAAAAAATTTATTAAAATTTTAAAGAACCTTTTATGTAGAAAAGTTTTACAAAGACATTAATAGGAAATGATAAACTTGAGTTGCTGTAAAAAGAACTCCGTTCCTGCATATATATATAGGACACTTGAGCCCCACCAAAATGTAAGTTCTTCTCCTAGCTAATAATTGAAAATAATCTAGACAGCAGATAGGGTGCAAACCATAAATTGGCAAAACCAAGTCTCCTGTCTACTTTTCCGAGCAAACGGTGGTCCGCCTACTTGCTTACCGCCGCCTCTCTAAGAGAATATGGGACGCCATAGGCGCATAGTTGCAACTACACATCCAACCATCAGAGTGGACAAATCGTGAAACAAAGCAAGAACAGTGGGTGAAAACCACCTTTGCACACAACATGCCAAAGAGAGCACTCATGTCGATAAATATCCTAGTTGCCTAGGAGTTGTGGAAGGAGAGGAACTCAAGAATATCCAGGAGTCTTGCAAACACCCCGACATCCATCATGGTGAAAATTAAGGAGGAAGCATATATGTGGATAATGGCGGGGCGAAATACCTAATAGAGCTCTACACGTTGCATGAGTAGTCTTCTTCCTTTTCTTGGTCTGGGAAGATCCTATCTCCCTCTTGCTGTACTATTTGAAGCTCTCCTGCTCTAAGGCAGATTTTGTGCCTTCTCTTAAAAAAAAAGGACTCGTGTATACTTATACCATATATTTTATAAAAGGTTAACTGGACTCGCTTGTTATTATACATTAATTTAATAGCAGCCAAACGTGCTCATGTATGTTTTCAACGGCTCGTCCCTATTGGTCCAACTCACCCACATAGCCACATAGGTATATCGACAAGTCTAACTCACCCGCATAGGCATATCGACACATCTACAAGAACACGTCCTCTCTTAGCCCATGTGCCAACTCACCCACACAAGCATATCGGCAAAGTTTAACTCACCCGCACATGCATATCGGGAAATGTCCAATAACATGTCGCCTCTTAGCCCATGTGCCAACTGACCCACACAGGCATATCAGGAACACGTCCTCTTTTAGCCCATGTGCGAGCCCAGGTATATCGGCAAATGTCTAGGAACATGTCCCCTTTGCCCGCACACTGACTCATAGGCTCTTATGTACCATTTTTAACATCCTCCAGAACCGCGTAGCCAGCTCATTCGACGGGCGGATCCACTTACACATACCACTCCACTAACACTTTCGTACTCGCTTCGTATAAAAAGGTTAACCTAGGAGTGATATGGAGCCCACTTATACATACCACTTCACTAACACTTTCATCCTCACTTTGTATAAAAAGGTCAACCTGGGAGTGATATGGTTGAGAGGGATATTATAAGCTTTTATAAGTTAGTTCCGCTCTTGCTAAACTAGTAAGGTGATACGAAACATGTGCGCACAGCTTTTATGGGTCACACATGCCTCATCCTAATTAGGCCAGGATGTCATATTCTATGGTCATTTTCCTTCCCAACCTCAACTTGCCATATGTTGCCAACTTCCAGCTTCGCAGTGGACATTGTGAAAAGCGGCTACTACTACCTTTGTACATTGAATCTGAAAATCCTCTTCAAATTCATTGGACTAGAAATATCCATTGTATTCGTATGCTAGGTGACCTATACATATGTAAAAGAGTACGTAAGATATCTTATTATCAAGGCTTTCACAAGCTTATTAGAACAGAATGGAGGAGACCGGCGCGGCCGAGGCGAATGTGATGCAGTCGCCACCATCCCAGACGACGGCCATGGCCAACTCTGGCAGCTGCGTGGTGGACATGGACAGGATGGTCAGCCATGATAACGGCAGCGAGCCGTCTTCTGGGGAGAAATCGATGGTGCGACCACAGTGGGAGAGCCGGCACTCGATTTATCGGGTGCCAGAGTACATGAAGGACAGGACCAACCGGGACGCGTATCGGCCGCAGATGGTGTCGCTGGGGCCCTTCCACTACGGCGAACGCCCGTTGAAGCCCATGGAGGCGCACAAGCAACGCGCGGTGGCGCAAATGGTCTTCCGGAGTGGGAAGCCACGGGAGGAGTTCACCGCTGCCGTGGAGGAGATCGCCGAACAGCTCCGGGGCGCTTACGAGAGCCTGGGCGAGAAGTGGAGCGGAGAGAGGTTCGTGGAGCTGATGGTCACCGACGGCTGCTTCTTGCTGGAGGCGATGAAGACGTTTCTGAATTATGGGGAGGTAGAAGGTTTTGGGTCCGATGACCCTGTTTTCAGTAAGCATGGCAACCTATACTTGCGCGACCGTATCATCTCTGACATGCTCGTGGTTGAGAACCAGTTACCTATGCCCCTGCTCCAAAAGCTCGCCTTTGTTGCAGATCCCGACACTTTTAAGGTACTCGATTACTAGATCCTCCATCAATTGATAGGGTACGTATTTTAATTTAAAGTGGTATTCTTATGTTAAATATTGATTTCTAGTATCTATCTATCTATCAATTTATTATAGTCATTAACATTTGTTAAATAGTCATTTTATTGCTTCAGGATTTTAAAAAAAATCAAACATTATCGTCATTGGATTTCTTTTAGTTTTATAGTTTTTAAAAGTTACACCAACCACTACCCCCTTACCCTCTTTGTCTACCCTTTACAGCTGACTAATTTCAGACTTCATTATTCCAAATGTTCTGATAAGTACTGAGCATTGAGGTGGTTAGTTGAATGAAAATATTTTTTCTAGTCCAATGCTTTAGATCATTTATTTCTTTTTTGCCTAACGATTATTTATTTTTATCTTATAATCAGGCCATGACGTATACTATTTACTACAGTTATAGATAAACATAGTTTTTTTTTTCTGTTTGAAAGTGAAGTATACACCTAGTTATATTATTATTAATTGGAAACAAATAAGAAATGCTGTTTTGTTATTTTAAAATAATAATGAGCTATATCTCTTTGTTGATTTGAGCAGTTTAGTTCGAGGGGTTTTTATATTATGTATTTGCTCTGTTTTCATATTGCATAATATTCGACTTTATTTTTGTGTCCAGGTTTTCGATTCTGAAAAAAAAACTATGGGATCATAAATGATAGAGGTAGTTTCCGTCCTTTTTCAAGCCATCCAGTAGGATGGATCCTTGTAGCCATACCTTTATCTTATATCAATCCCACAAGGACGTAGGTGGGTCTATTGTACTTAAATATACATGAAGTCTAGATTGTTTTGTGCAATTTTATATCCCAGCTCACTTCCGACTATGGCACCTCCAACTCACTACCATATATATGTAGACCCTACAGATCCTTGGGCTAGTATGTTAGTGAGCAATACTGAACATGAAATACTGAGATCTCAATTGTGAAAATAAGGATGAAAGTTTAAGTGCGGTGTTATGTGCATTGGGCCCATGATATTTCGACAAACTATGTGGTACCAGTGTTTTTCTACAGAATATGTTGATAAATGTATGCTAAATATTATATATAGATGAATATAAGTCGAAATATTGTGAAAATGATGTGAGGATGATGATTTGATATGCTCTTGTATGTTGAGTTCTAGACCGAAACAAATTATAAATGATATTGTGTGCTTGCATGAGGTTTAAGATGTAATAATTGCTAGTTGATAATAATGTATCATGTTTAGAATCTACTTTTTTTCTTACTGGGTGCATGACCGCGCAATTCATCAGGATTTAAATATTGGTGCTCTCGTTTTTAATACATATTTAGTGTGAGATTAGCGATTTTATTGCTGAGTGGCTTAGTGGGGAACACTCGTGGTTGTGGATATAAAATAGTAGTTGATGCTCCGTGGTTTGCTGTGAAATGTATTCACAAATTAATATTATATACTAGTCAATACTCCGCGAGTTGTCAAGGGATTTTGTACAGTGAATTAGATAGCTAAGACATATGGTGTGTTAGAAATGTTGGGTTTATTTTAGTGTAGCATAAATTAACATATATTTGTATGATAAAATCTGAAGGTAGAAAAATTGTTTTTTGGGGTCAGTTTTTGAAGATTAGTAGAAGTAATGCAAATGAATAATAATCACATAGTCCAATAGAGGAACTAATATAGGACAATATTTATAATATAGAAAAACGTAAACTGACATACATTAAAGCATATAATGCAATGGAAAAAACTAATGAATCAAGTACTATTCAATCAAGTTTCTCTATTTGAAAAAAAAAACAAAATTCAAATCAAACCAAATGAAGATGAAGAAATATAGGATTATATGTATATATGTTGATATATTTGGAAAATAATGTGAGAATGATTTGATGTCCTTGTATGTTGAGCTCTTGAGTATAACAAATTGTAGATTTGCATGTTAAGATGTAATAATCACTAGTGGACGATGATGTAACATGTTTATATGTTAAGTTTTAGAATATAGTGGGTTGTAATTTTATAGAAGGTATATATTATAGAAATGATGAATATATGAAATATTATACAGATTATGTGGGATGATGATTTGACATTGTTGCATGTTGAGCTACCCATAGCTCAAAGTGCAATTTACTCAAAATATAAAATTTGATTTGAAAGAGAGAAAAAAATTAAGAAAATGGTGATTTGTGCATTCCCCTCCCTTTATTACAATTCACTTGGAAATTTAATTTTTTTAGTTTTCAAAATTAGGTCAAACAAGCGAGGTGCAATATATAGTTATCTAAAATGTGTTTCTAACATATATAATCGATAAATCAGGTTCAACTGCAGGATAAGTGCATAAGGATGTGAATAAAGGGTAAGGAAAAGATTAGGAGCATGACATACCCAAGGAGTTTTCCCATTTACTTAAAACCGAAAACCAATTTGTTACTTAGGGCATGTTTGACACACATTTTAGATCTGCGATGAATTTGAAGTTTGTATGTTAAATTATAGTGGTTTAAATTTTTATATCTTATCTAAAATTGAAGCAAAATGATTCATCCAAATGTTATATAATTGCAGATTCTGATCCATAGATTTATATAGCCAAAAATATAAGCTCCAAAAAAACCTTAGATCTGAAGCTGTCCCAAGTCCCAACACCGTACCCCCTTACTCTAATCTCGATTGATGACCATATGCAGGATCATAGAGAGATAAACCGCTGGGTGATTGATCTTCTTTCCCGTAACATCACACCTACCACGTCTGTCGATGAGTTGGGGCTCCATCCACTGGACGTTCTTCAGAAAAGCGTCCGTGGTAGTCCAAACAGCCGAAGGTTAACTAAAGGGTCTCCCATGCCTTCCGCTGCAGAGCTCCGTGAGGCAGGAATCCGTTTCAAGGTGAGCACAGGTTCCGGGTTCGCAGGCACGGTCAGCTTCGAACGAGGCGTACTGAGCGTCCCAGAGATCATCCTGTACGGCAGCGCCGAGAGCATGTTCCTCAACCTGATGGCCTTTGAGAAGCTGCACCCAGGCGTTGGGAACGAAGTGACTGCGTTTGTGTACTTCATGGACGAGCTCATCAACACGGCCAAGGACGTGCAGCTGCTGAAGGATAAGGGGATCATCGACCATGGCATGGGCAGCGACGAGGCGGTGGCGGATGTGATCAACAACACGCTGACGGAAGGCGCAGCGATTGACCCGGAGAGCAGCCTGAACGACGTGATGGTGGAAGTGGATGCCTACTGCAAGAAGCGGCGGAACAAGTGGAGGGCCATCCTCCTACACACCTACTTCAGTAACCCTTGGGTGTTCATCTCCCTCGTCGCTGCTACTGTCCTGCTTATAGCTACTGTCATCCAGACTGTCTATGCTATCCTGTCCTTCAACAAGAAGACCTAAAACCTTGCACCATGATAAATTCCATGAACATATATATGTTCATCTTCAGGCCTCGCAGCTTAATAACAGTTGGTATATTTGAGCCAAGAATTATCCTGTATATTGTAAAATCAAAGGTGTTTTTGATTATTATTCTGTGATGAACAATTGGGCATTGAAGATTATTGGTTTTGTTATTTGGAATTTATTCACGGAGTGGTTTTGGAGATGATTGGATTTACAGGTGAATCGCAGGTTCATTATTTTATGTGACCGGTCAGACCGGGCAGGGAGTGTCGGTCAGACCGGCGGTGATCGAGCGGTCTGACCGGCCAATACTGTGTCGGTTTCGGTTTCGGGTTGTTTATTTGGATATCCGAGTTTATTTCATGATTATGACTTCTAGATAGATACTATACGTATGTAATACTATTGTTTGCTGCTAATGAGTCAAGTTGGAGATAGCTTGGTCTCGGAATATGGTTTCTTTGTTTGTTCCATGTGTAGGTGACTCGATGTCTCGGGAGAGTATTTGCGGTGATGGACCGGGAGTCGGCTTGGGGATAAGACGACGTCCGTGGTGGTCAGAGATCATGCAGGATACTTAGGCTAGAGTTGATGCACGTGGTTGATGGAGATTCCATATGGCATACGATGGAGTTATTGTGTGCGTATGGGATGCGGAGTCGAATTTGGAAGGAGTCCAAATTTGGTACGTTTGATTATGTAAAGTTTCTTTCTTGTACTAGAGGGTTTCCTAAGGTGTTTAGGACTCCTAGTATGAGTTTGGTTCGTGGCTTTAGGCTGCCTACCTCATGTATAAATAGAGGGGGAGCGTAAGGCTTCCCTGTATCGCTTTAGAGAGCAATAGAGTTGAGTTTTGAGTTAGGATTTCGAGTTTAGTCGAAATTTTTGTAAGGAGTGCTGTTGGTGCACTTTGTAAACACAGAGAGAATCAATAAAGTCGTCATCTACTTTAAGAGTTCATCGATTTGTGTTTACCGGGTTTCGGCGGTCTAACTGGCGATCTACCGGCCGTCAGACCGGCGGCAAGCGGCGGTTAGACCGGCGGCATACGAGCGGTCAGACCGGCAGATCAACTGCAGTCAGACCGATCTCTGTCGATTTCGAGGGTAACTTTCATTTCCGATAAAAGTTTTCGGTTTTTGGGTATACCAACCATTCACCCCCCCTGGTTGGCTTAGTTCTTGTGATTCGATCCTACATATACGAAAGTCTTGTTTTGATCCCACCATGTAATATTCTGTCTCTATATCTAATCCCAGTCAAACCTTCCGAAACAAACCTCCCGTTATGTATGCATTCACCCTTATTAGTTTGGTTCAATGCTACAGAACACCAAGTATATGATGCCACATATGTACCGGTTGACTTAAAACCAACACATATGAGACATTTCCCGTCACACGGGGAATTCAAATTAAGAACATAATACTCCAGGATTTTAACCTAAGACATGAAATTATCAATGCTGGTTTATTCGTGAACCGACACCAAAAAGTCGGCCGAGCCGATCAAGAGGCAAACTAAAGGGGAAGATTAGTTCCATATGCCATGGAAATTAAGTATCTAGTGGTCCATTCAGGATACATGAATATTGTGCATCATGACACTAAACGTATAGACTAGCACGGCACCAACACTATCGCAGAGACCTCCCCCTCAGCACTAGCGTTCCTGTGAAGGATTCGTATTCGCAATTTTAGTGGTCTCTTTGTAAAATATATTTTTGGAAAGGACTAAAATGTCAAATATTCAGATTCAGTACGTCCCTCTATAATTTGCTTCCTCCTGCTAATTAAGTCAAACTTGGAAGCTCTCCAGGGCCACAGCCCATATATAACATCTTCAGACCACTCTAGCTAGGGCGATGGCCGATATCCCTTCTCCACTCCACTGGGCGCCATCACCGCTTAGCTCGCCGCCCCCTCCCTAGGGCAGCTCACACTTGTTCTCCTGCGCATATCAGAATTGCTATATATCAAATATTCAGCAGTTTTATTCTTCGAAAACTTTTAGGATCCCCTCGAGATTCATATGGGTGGAAAAAAATTCGTGAGTGCGAACAAAGCTTTTGATAAAAAAAAACGAATGTTGTATAACTACTCCCATAATTTAATACGGTCATAAAATAATTCACATTAAGTAAAAGCTACTGCCTACTATAATGGGCTAGAGTATTATAAGAAAGCTACTGCCTACTATAATGGGCTAGAGTTTAATTCACATTAAGTAAACGAATGTTGTAATAACTACTCATATTAAGTATTTTCGCCGGAACATATTTTGATCCTTAGAAAACCCGGGCTCAGCCTCCTTGAGCCCTTAATGCTGCCCTTCGATTGATAAAAGAAAAATCTTATCCCATCCACATATGTATGATCCTGGATTTTACTTGCAATTTGGTGAAATCTCTGGCTTACGTACATATGTGGATCGGATAAGATGGAATGTCACAATTTGGTGGTGTACATTATTGTGTAAATCACATTCCATTTGTTCGACTACGGCCTACTTATACCTATCATTCCTCTGACCATAATGCTGTCAACTACATTCACTCTTGTAAGTAGCTTTGGTTTGCTACATATACATTGATGGAGAGGGGTATATATATATATATATATATAGACACACACACATCAGCCATATGCATGGTGGCATATGTTAAATTTATGGTCAAACGTGGAAATGACGATTTTTTTTTCTGTGTACAGAAATATCACCAAATAGACAGAAAAAAACAGTTGTAGACAAGTCTTCCTTAGAGCAGGTACAATAAGTTGACACAGCAGGCTGCAAAAATTTCCACATCATGCTATTTTTACGTGGAGAAGAGAAAACGAAGGGATTGGGGGTTTTTTTTTACGAAGGGAGTATATATTAGGTTTCTTACCTTTTCACAATCAATGCTGATAATTCCTAAAAAAATGTGGAACTATTAAAAAAATGGAGAAATTAAGTATGTTATATATATCACTGTTCTAGTTAGCTAGTAGTTGTATACGTACATCATTGCGTCCACGCAACCCTCTGTACTCCACGACAGCCTACTTGTCGACTGGCCTCTGGTGATTTTGGTATATCAATGTCACTATACGCTATCTAGATAGTATATCTAGATTGTTTTTTTCTGCTAGATACAAACACCAATCGAGGGCCCGGGTATATACTAGCTCTTCTACCACATTTTATAAAGGTTAACTTTTGACTAGCTTGTTATATACGTTAGTTTAACAGCCAAACGTGCTCATGTAAATTTTCAACCCAGGACACTCAAATTCGACCGGGTAATAAGAATCTTATAGATAAGATATCATGGGAAATTCTTTTTGCCCCCTCGAGGTTGCCCTTTGATTTTTTTTAAAAAATATTTCTTCAAATAGTCATAAAAAACTTCAGAAAAAATTGATCAAATTTCAAACTAACCAACATCAAATTTGAAAAAGAAAAAGAGGGAGTATTAATCTATCTTGGTAAATTTTATTAAATTTTTTTAACTGTTTTAATGACTACAAGAAAAAGAAGAGGATAAAAAAAGTTGGCAAGTAAAAATGCCTTTTTTTTTCCTTTGTAGAGATATTTAGTCGATGCAGAAAACATTCTTCACTATTGCTGGAAGTGGCAGATAGTTGACGCAGACATGCAGTGATATTCTGGACAAGGATAAGATAAAGGGTCAGTTCGGCTGGATAGTTAATTTTAAGGAAATTTTTGATGGCACGTGAAATAATACAAGTCAATGGCTCATTTTTTTAATAATGAAAAATCAATGGATCGTAACTAGTCGAGTATTAAATAACTTGAAAAAAAATTTTATTAAAATTTTAAAGAACCTTTTATGTAGAAAAGTTTTACAAAGACATTAATGGGAAATGATAAACTTGAGTTGCTGTAAAATATATATATATATATATATATATATATATATATATATATATATAGGACACTTGAGCCCCACCAGATAGATTGTGCCAAAAGGTCCATCACCTTGCAAGGACCTAGAGGAAAGCAAGTCTGCTTTACCCCTAACACCCTTATCGCAAGTCGGTCTATCCTAACCAGTTTGCAAGCCACTCCTTTGGAATCGGTGCCCATAGTCTGTGAATATCACGACGTATTTCCAGAAGAGTTATCGAGTATGCCACCAGACCGAGAGATCGAGTTCTCCATAGAATTGGCACCAGGTACCGCACCGATTGCGAAAAGACCCTACCGAATGGCAGCTAACGAGTTAGCAGAAGTCAAAAGGCAGATCGAAGAACTAGAGAGTAAAGGCTATGTGCGACCTAGCTCATCCTCTTGGGGAGCCCCAGTGCTCCTGGTTAAGGCAGATCTAGCGGGAGGGGAGGCAGCAGCAGCGGTAGCGCTCCACGTGCAGCGGTGACATGCTCCCCTCCGCCAGATCCGGCGGCAGTGGGCTCCCATGGACGACTGCGGCAGGTTCCCCTCTGCCAGATCTGGTGGACTCCCATGTGTTGTTGTTGATTGTTGATTATTGTAGATTTTGGATGTTTTTTGGGTTGCTTTGATGCATCGGTTTGGCTCAATTTGAGCAGAGCTGGATTTTTTTTTTTGCAAATCGTATTCCTCAAAAGTGCCGGTTCCAAAACCGGTACCTGTGAGTGTTCTAGTCAGTGCCGCCTTGGTGGTGTCAGTTGAGAAAACTGCGACCTTTGTGGGGTTCCCAACGGCACCAATGACCTTTTCTGTGGTAGTGACAGCTCACTCTTCCAAATCAACCCTACATGCAATAACGGCACACCATGCTTTTCATCTGGCGATCCAAGCGCATACAAAATACAACAAAGCTTGCTATCCTATTAGAGAAGCACCTCAAGGTCCTGAGTTCAAATCTTTATAGGAGCGAATTTTGGATTAGGTTATTTGATGGCTAAGTTTCTTGTTTAATAAGCTTAATTTCTAATTTAAAAAAGCTACATATATTCGATTGGATGTAGAGACCGGGTAAAAAATACCTTCTCTGAGAAAATCCTACGAGTGAAGCATATTCACCATTCCCGGAGGCAGGGGATCGAAGAAAGCGACGAACTCAGATGACGACGGGCAATTGGAGACTAGTACGATCGGCCGGCGGCAAGAGCGGCGGAGGGACTTCGGTGGATGCTGGGTGATGGGGATGGGGAAGGTGGTTCTGTCACCACAGCAGCTGAAGAAATGTGGCCGGAAGAAGTGGCTACGCAACGCCGTTAACGCGAATGATATGGAGGAAGAGTAGTCGCGCATCGTCCAGCGCCATGTATGCCTTACAAAATCCACAACGCCCAATGGGCCGTGTAGGGTGGGCCTAATAAAGGAATAAGTTCACCTGCCATCCCTCAACTTTACACCGAGTTTATTTCGCGTCCCTAATCGTCTATATGAGAAATATTCACCCCAAAACTATACAAAACCATTTAATTTAAATCCTATATTAGTACAGACACCTGGTCAGCAACAAGTAAATAAAGTATATAGGGCCCACATGTAAGTGAGAGAAAATAATGTGGGCCTCGCATCCCTTCTTTCTTCCCTTTTCTTCTCTTTTCTGTTTTATTTTATTCTCTTCTCTCGTCTTCTTTAGCGGGTAGGCGACAACGAGGCCGAGACGGGCGGGGCGACGTCGGACGAGAAACGCGGCGGCGGTGGGCGAGCTAATACAGGCCAGCTAATAAATAGAATAGCTAATGCAAGCCAGCCCACAAACTATTTGGTGAACTATATATTTCGAAAGGAGGAAAGAAAAAATACCCTAAACCAGTGTAAAATCAGGTATATCAAATCACTCAACTATACAAACAGGGTTCGCATCCCCTGCCATTTAGAGGAGAATGGCAGAGGGGTGATTTGAGAAGTGGTTTTAGATGATGTGGCAGTTGACTAGTATTTATCCAACACGAGACCCACACGTAAGTCTCATAGAAGAGAAAAAAAGACCTTCCTAGCACCTAGGCCCGCGAGGGTGAGTTGGTGGTGGCGGCGTCGCCAAGGTGGTCGGGAGCGGTTGCGCACCGTGCGGCTAGCGATAGTCGAGGGCCGAGCTAATTATCACAAAAAATTAATTAGGGAGCGTATCCTATGCACACAGGCCCTCGCGTGTACACACCATGTACACCAACTAAAAATTATCACAAAAAATTCTAGGAAAATTCATACATGTACTTTCAATAGTATTACATCTACGTGTAAAGTCGCATCTTCAAATTCATTCTACATAGAGAATAACAAAAAAGATAAAATTCTGACAAAATTGCAACCTTAAAACTGTCAGATTTTTTGTTTTTAATGTTACGGCTAAAATATAATGAATTTGACGTTAAGATTTTAACCCTAGGTGTAATACAATTGAAAGTATGTGTATGATTTTTTCTAGATTTTTTTGTGACATTTTTTAGTTGGTGTGCACGTGTGTACACGTGAGAGCCTGTGTGCATAGGATATGTTGCCAATTAAGCAGGGCGGCGTCAGCACGTGGCCATGGAAGGTCGTGCGGCATGAACTCGAACACCAGGATGCGCTCGTCGTGCTCCTCGCAGAAGCCTAGCAGCTGCAGCAGGTTGCGGTGGTTGATGCGTGATAGCAGCCGGGAGCTCCGCCCGGAACGCGCCACGCGCTCCGCCTGCTTGATGGCGACCTCGTGGCCGTCGGGGAGCTTCGCGTGGTACACCGACCCGAAGGCTGCCGCTACCGATCTTCCTCTCCTCGGAGAACTCGTTCGTCAGCCAAGACAGCTCCTTCATGATGAACTCCTCGCATACGAGCAGCGGCGGCAGCAACGGAGAAGCCTCCGGCACCAGCATCATCACCGATTCACCGTCCCCTCCAAGTCATGGCAGAGGCTCAGCGTTGACGACTCACCGAAGCTGCACGGTGGCGTGCGTCTTCCCGCCGCGCTTCCTCACGATGGCGAGGTAGAACACCAGCCCAGCCACCGCGAGCACCGCACGGCGACGCCGGCCACGGTGATCGCGACCTCTCGAGTCCTCGACTCGACCTCGACCGCCTTCTTCTTCCTCTTCCCGGCATCTTTCGGGGTTGCAGCATTAATTTTGCTGATCCCATTCCCCACGACCACTAGATATGGAGGTGTAACGCAGCTTTGCGCAGGGGACGTCATCGGGCACATCCTCTTGGACTGGAGAAGCACGCAGACCAGCTTAACGTTGGGGGAGTTGAGATGGCGATCAGGAATTTCTAAAATTTTGGAAATTTCGCCTCCCACCGAAATGCTCATATCTCGCCCGAAACTTTCGGTTTTTTTTCAAAGTTTTGTGAATTTGGTCAAATTTTATTCAAATCCATTCAAAATCAGTCAAAATTTCTAAAAATTTCGTACGAAAAAAAATCTGAAATTTCGTACAAACCACCCCCACCTTCTCCTCTCCAATTCGCTCCCATCCCCCAGGGAGGCCCCTCTCCTAGTCCCGTGTGCTCCAAGTCGCCGCATGGTGCGTGTCGTCGCCGTCGCTGGTGAATCTCCGGCCAGACTCCAAGAGCACTCCCGTGTTATCCGCCGACCACCAGAGGCTCGCGGCGCCATGCCTCTTGCCAACATGGGAGGAGGAGAGGGAGCCGTGATGACCGGGAGAAGAAAGAGGAAGAAGGGTTAGGGTGGGGAGAAAATAGAGAGAAGAAGGATGGCATGACCACCGAGCTCAAGAGGCTTCCGTCGCCGCCGACACCATCATCGCCCTGAATCTCCTGGACCTCTGCTGCAGCTGCTCTATCCCTCACTTGCTAGCCTCCGCCACCGCTCCAGCCCTCACTCCCTGCGGAAGACCGAAGGGGAAGAGAAAAGGAGAGAAAGACAAATATATATATATATATATATATATAAAAGAGTGGGAGCAGGAAGAAGGGAACAAGAGAGAGGATGACATGTGGGTCCCATGATTTTTTTAATGATAAATAGACGTCGCATATATATTTTTAATTATAATGCCACATAAGCACTAAGTCGTTACGTGAAACGAAGATCAAGTCAACATCTCCACGTCAACAAAAACCACTTCCCAAACCACTAAGAGACATAGTTTGCACCGATTTTAATATTTAGAGGTCGATCTACCCGATTTTACGTTTGGAGGGTAAGAACGAAACTCTGAACATAGATAAGGGAGTCAAAGAATGCTTTTTTTTCAATTGAAAGGTGGGTTTCCTTGCCAGCAAAAACAGCCCACCCAACTTACATCCCAAATCCCAACAGTGTGAACTGTGTTTTACAATGGTTTTCGTTTCGGTTGATATGAGACGGTAGTTTCCCATTAGGTTGCATGCGCATAACCTAACCCAGAGTTAGGTTTTATGATTATGGAACTAGGTGACATTTACATGAACAAAATATAAATAATAAGGATATGGAGTTGAAAAGCCACCCATTCAAACAAAACAACTCAAAACAATTTGTCCTAAGGTGTTCTTTTTTTCCAGTTTTAAAAGCTCAAGCTCTATTGGGGAACTTAATTGGAGATAGAGGATCTCCTTTCCTCAAACCTCTATTTATAGCCACTCTACCTCCTTCCACTGCCTTCCATACGCAGCAAATAAACTTCTCTTGGAAGTTCCCTCGTGTTTTTTACAGCATCTGTGTCATTGATAAATATCTGACAATATAGTACAATGTATATCTTGGGGTTGTTCATGTCAAGACAAGGATTCGTTTGGGTCAAGAGATACATCAATAATTTCATGAGAGCATAAATAATATAAACATAAACAGGGATAAGAATTTAGACAAGTTCAGATCACCAGTGTAGGTAATAGACAGTACTGGAGAACTGATATTTGCTGGGACAGCCGAAAACTATAATAGCCTGGTTCCAAAAAGAACAGGAACTAAAAATCATCTTTAGCTCCGATTGAAAAGCCCATAGCCATTTTATGATCTTTAGTGGTACTAAAGATCATTTTTAGTCCCAGTTGAAAAAGTGTCCGCCCCCTACTCTTTTTATTCCCGGTTGGAAACACCAACCGAGACTAAAAACCGGCACATATTATATAATCCCTCGCACTTATCCTCTAACAACCACCTCTTCCCTTATCCTTCTCCTCTCTTTTCTAATCTTCTCCCTTTCCTCTCTCTATTCTTACCCTCTCACGTGCTTGCGGCAGAGGGCGAGTGAGCAGGGCGGGCTTGTGGGGAGGCACGGCGGGCGGCCGGCGCAGAGGGGCGTGGTGGAGGGCCACAGTGGCCGTCGGGCGGCAGGCAGCCGGGCGCATGCGGAGGGCCGGCTGGCCAAATGTTTTTATTTTTCCCCCTTTTTTCCCCTCTTAATTTGTGGATGATTTTTTGTTGACTATATATGTTGTTGTGGATGATGATTTTGTTGTGTGAATGATTTGGGATGATGGGAGATGATCTATGGATGAGTTCGGTTGAAAAACAAGTGCACATAGCTAAAAACAATAATCCACAAGCAAATAAAAAAAAGAAAAAAAATCTCTACTCCCGGTTATAGAGATGCATGTTTACTCCTGGGCATATAAACCGGGACTAAAGATCGCCATCTTTAGTCCTGGATAACTCTTCTGATTGGCAACCCAAGACTACAGGGGTTACGAACCGGGATAGAAGAGGCATTCTCCAGTAGTGATACTAATAGGCCTACTCATATTAATCATGTTTATGTATTGCTGGGTTAATCACACCGATTATAATATGTTGATGAGAATCCTAATCAAGCCTACATGATTAAGGTCATGTTTGGATCTTTTTGTTCCTAGACTAAAATTAGTCCCTGGACTAAAAATTTTAGTCCCCTACTGTTTGGATCCTGGGACTAAAGGCACGTCGATCGAGAGAGAAGATAGATGCTACCACTTTAGTCCCTATAAGTACCCCCCAGAGGGACTAGTGGATTTTAGTACCAATATGCACTTTTAGTCACTTTTAGTCACCCCTATCTGAATTATTCGGGACTAAAAGGGACTAAATAGAGTGACTAATGGATTAGTCCCATGAACCAAACAGGGCCTAAATGGCTAGCAAATGTGATTAGGTGGGACCATCAGACTCTAAGCTAAAGGAGCACAGTTATCGAGGTATCACAAAGAGGAATGATAAGGGATAGAGGTCATCAAGAGCCTACAGGTGAGAGACAGCAAAAAAAAACATACATCTTTAAAATATGATTTTCAACAATATAATAATAAAATATATTACTTCACCAAAATAAATATATGTAGTTAAACTAAGATCTATAATAAAAATATAAAATATCCAAAATTAACTTTCTTTAAACCATTTTCTAAATTATTTTTAAATTATATATCCAATTTGTGATCCCGTTGTATTCCTTTAATTAAATTATACAACTTAGATTGTGATCCTAAATACATCAGGTCACATGGGGCCGACATACAATAGTTAGTTGTATGATAATTTTTAAATCATATCATATTTTAGAGTGTGAAATATCACCTCACAGATATGCAACACTAATTTAAATCAACATCTGTTAAAATTGAAAACAATACGATTTAGTTGTGTTTTTTCAAGTAGATCTAATTTAATTATAATTTTTTTGAGATTAAGATTTTCCAATTTTTTTTGATATTTTCATAACTATTTGACTGGTATTCGAGAAGTGAGCAGCATAACTAGTACATAGATATGAAAACAAATTATCAAAATAATTCCAGCCATGAGATTTATCAAAATCTTCTATATATAATGTAACCCCTTAATTAATCCTGCATGAGATTTATGGTCATATTTTTTTTTCTTTGTAAATAGTTGACACAAATGAACAATGAAGTAACATGATATATTTTCTTATACTTAAAGGAATTTCAATATGTGAGATACAATTGATGGATATATATCATAAACTCTGATGATGTGACTATAAGTGTACTCCAACAGACCAAATGTTGTGAATAAGTTTAGAAAATTAAATACATTCTTCGAATTAGTAAAGTGTCTGATTTGATTATGAATAGGTCTTCAAAACAAACTAGGCCGCTTTGAAGCTAGCGGGTAGGGTGCAAAAAGTAATAATCCTTTGAGTAGGAAGGTCAAAACTAAGATATCTGTTAAAATATAAACAATAATAGGGTGTTCTGGATATTATCTTAGTGGTATGCTCTTTAGGTATACTTTTTTTAAGTATCCTCGAATGACTAACCTCACTCATTTTAAGAAAGGGTGTTCTATCTGTATCATAAAAAATTAAGTAGTAATGATCAACACCACAAACAAACTGTGTCTACTATATACCACAAATATTCTTAAAACATTTAAAAAAACTATTTTGATCACCTCCATCTTATCTGTGTCCTTTCCTAAAGGACACCAAACATGGACGACAGAGTTTGCCACGGTACTATAAGTATAGTATGTAACATATGGCTATGTTAAGACTTAAGACGGGCCCAATGAAGATCATCATCGTTAATAGTGCTTAACTTCCTACTTACCAATGCAATACTATATGAGCGTTCGATAATAAATTAGTCATTAAAATTGTGCTACAAGCTGGTCTTGAAGAGCATTGCTACATCAATACGGGTCCTATGTTTCAAGCAACAGAGAAAGAAAATCTGCTAAATCTGCTACTATCGGCTTTAGCCATTAGAGTAGCATTCGTATTTAACTTTAATGGTGCTATCCCATTAATGGAATGAAGTGGTTGTATTTTTACAATATTTATATCTGGATTTAGAAATAAGTATGACATGAAACGCAAGTAGTGAATATTTTAGTATATTAGTGATGTGTTAGGCTTATTTTATTATTTTATTGGTACATATGCGATTGACTCGGCTTTTAAAACATAGTAATAAGTAAGGGTGACAATAGAAGAATTTATATGTTAATTGGTCAAAATGTTATTTTAAATCTGAAATATATTCTCATCATTTAGTATCATTTAAATAGAAACAGTGAGATGTGACTTCTTTTGACATTGTTCTTATAAATCAATCAATGAGAATGCTTGCCCAAATGCCCAAGTTAAGAGTAAAAATACACAAAGGTGGGGCCCCCGACTGTCATATACATGCATGCTGCGGGCGGTCGGAATTAGTCGTCTGTGCGGAATCAAATACTCACTGCGTACTTGACATTTTACTCGCACTGTTTGATCACTCGTCTTAATAAAAAAATTATGCAAATATAAAAAGCAAAAATTTATGTTTTAAGTACTTTGGGTAATAAAGTAAGTCATAAATAAAATAAATAATAATTCTAAATTTTTTTTAGATAAGACGATTGATCAAATAGTATAAATAAAATATTAAAATCTTTATATTATGGAATGAAGGGAGTACTTGCGGGTCTGCGCGAATCAGCCATCCCGGTTTGTTTAATGGAAACGGCAAAACCATGTGTATAGCTAGGCCCGCGCCAGCCCAGCGTACTTGGCGCTGGTAGCGTGCGAGCGCGCGCGCGTGTGGTTTTCCTTTGGTAACTAGTTAACCGGCCTCTCTCTTGATCAAGTTGCTGAGACACAGATGACTGCGCTCTTAATTAGTCTAACAATATGTTGATTCCTCAAGTTGTTGCCGGCCATATGAGAAGATCACTGTGGGACCGTGACGACTTGGCTGGGTCAACGACTGGTATAGGCTGGACACAGTATACATAGAGGCCTGGCGCGCGACGGCCTGTTGAGTTGAGTCCGAGTCCCATGAACAACAAACAGCCAAATCAAATGGCAACAAGCTGATGGCCATGAGCTCTCGCTGGGTGGCAGAGATCGAGAGGTACATCCGCGGTGACGCCGGCGACGGCAGCCCGCGCGCGAGGATCGATGCCGGGGCACTCCATCTACCGGGTGCCGCAGTACATCAAGAACATGACGAACCCCGACGCCTACCGGCCTCAGGTGGTGTCGCTGGGGCCTTTCCATCACGGTGATCCTGCGTTGATGCCGATGGAGAAGCACAAGTGCCGCGCGGTGGCACACTTGGTCAACAGGAGTGGGAGGCCTCTTGATGATTTCGTCGCTGTCGTTGAGGAGATAAAGTTGCAGCTTCAGGATACGTACGAAAATTTAGAGGACAAATGGTACCAAGGTACAGATTTCGTGGAGATGATGCTCAAGGACGGCTGCTTCTTGCTAGAGATGGCGAGGGCGTTTGAGCAAAATGGGAGAGTCGAGGACTATGAACCTGATGACCCTGTCTTCAGCGAGCACGGCTGCTTGTACTTGTTCGGCGGTATAAAATCCGACGTGATCTTGATGGAGAACCAGCTACCTCTTCTCCTTCTCCAGAAACTTATCGGTGCTGCATATAACCACGATTTTCAGCTGGTACGTATTCATGAGCTTGAGTAATTGCCATACGTGCATGCATGCACATTTTTCTTCATGAGCATCTTTTAATTAGTTGCTAATTAAGGAGGATTAACAACCATACTTTTGTAGTTTTATTTCGTGATAATTGTGGAACCTTTCTGTAGGATCGAATATTAAAAATTAAGCCAACCAGAGAGGGTGAATGGTTGGTGTACCTAAGAACCAAAACGTTTAGCGGAAATAAAAATTGCCCTCAAATTCGATGGATCGCAATCTAACCGAATGTGATGCGCCGGTCTGACCGCCTGGAAGCCGTCGGTCTGACCGAGATTGATTCTCCGGTTGGACCGCTGAGATCAGCTGCCACACCTGAAGTCGCCGCCAGTTTGACCGCCACTGACCCACTGGTCTGACCGCCGCGATGCTGCCGGTCTGTCAGCCGGTGTCTAGCTAGGTAAAATCTTGAGCAACAAGTCTAGCTTTATTTCTCACAATCAAACCATCCTCATTTTGTTTATTTTTGAAAACCCACTTGGTTCCAATAATATTATGTCCAGAAGGTGATTCAACTAAATTCAAAAAAAAATTTCTCTCAAAAATTTCAAGTTCTTCATGCATGACGTTAATCTACGATTCATCAGTTAATGCATGAGTAACATCTTTGGTTCAAAAGAAGCAACAAATGCAGAATTTGCACAAACATCATGAGTCGTTACCTTAAACCTTGTAGTCCGCTCACCTAGATTACCAATTGTTTGTTCCGGCAGATGTCGTCGTAGAATATGCAAAGGAGCGGCGACTTCTGAAATTGTTTCATGTTCTGTACCAGTGCTGGTCGAAGTTGTAGCTTCTGGAGGACCATCACAATCAGCATCAATAGAACCGGAACCTTACGACCCTAGCCGGTCTGACTGCACGTCCTGTGCCGGTCTGACCGGAGGTGTGCCGGCGGTCTGATTGGTCTGGCGCCCGGTCTGACCGGCCTCATCGTCGTCGCTCTCGTCTTCCAAAATATGACCGTCCTCCCCCTAAACCTGTGACAATGTACATGTAATTTCTGGTCTAGTACCTGGACAAGCCTCATCAAAAGTAACTTCTCAAGTCTCAACAATTTTGTTAGTTTCCAAAACAAGTACACGATAGCCACGTGAATATGCGGGGTAACCAAGAAACATTCCATCGGTAGAGCGTGCCTCAAACTTATCCAAATTTCCATATTTCAAGGCAAAGCACTTGCAACCCAAAACACGCAAATGTGAAACTTTGGGTTGAAGCACATAAGAAGCTATTCCAAGTTTTGACCTCAAGAAAACCCGATTTGAAATATAACATGCAGTATTAACCGCCTCAGTCCAAAATTTTCTAGGAGTGTGATACTCATTCAACATCGTTCTAGCCATCTCAACCAAAACCTGATTCTTTGTTT
Organism: Oryza glumipatula; assembly: GCA_000576495.2. Taxonomy (NCBI): domain Eukaryota; kingdom Viridiplantae; phylum Streptophyta; class Magnoliopsida; order Poales; family Poaceae; genus Oryza; species Oryza glumipatula. The sequence continues at coordinate 22,074,745 of CM002514.2, forward strand.
CAACAACACTGTTTTGTTGCGGAACACGAGGAGAAGAAAATTCATGTTCAAGACCTTTTTCGTTGCAAAATTGTTCAAATGAAGCATTTTTAAACTCACCACCATTATCACTTCAAATTATTTTCAAAGAACCAGAAAATTCAAGATCCAATCGAAGATAGAGACCATGAATGTGTTGAAAAGCCTCATCCTTAGTTGACATGAAGAAAACCCAAGAATATCGAGAAAAATCGTCAACAATAACCAACACATACCACTTTCCTCTAACAGATTGCACTCTAGCTGGACCAACAGAGTCCATGTGTAATAGCTGTCCCAGTGCATCGGTCATCGCAAAAACAATAGGAGCATGTCAAGAAGCAACCATCTTAGCATGACGACACGGTGTACAAATCAAATCAAGATCTTTCTTAAGTTTAGGCAAACCACGAACAAGATACAAACTACTTAACCTCGTGAGATGATCAAAACCAACATGTCCAAGTTTACGATGCCAAAACATCACATCCCTATTAAACTTAGCAACCAAACATGTTATCACAGGTGAAACAGGATTTTCAAAATCAGCTTTAAACACTCTTCCATAGCGAGAAATATTCAGCACAGAATCACCACGAGAATCAAATACTTTACTTTCAGTTTTCTTAAACTGAACCTTAAAATTTTCATCAACAATTTGTGAAACTGAAAACAAATTATACTTTAAGTCTTCAACCAAAGCCACGTTTCTCAATTTAAACTTTTCATTTACCTTGACCAAACCTGTAGCAAGAACGACACTAGCAGAAGCATCATCAAAGATAATCAATTCTGTTTTGGATGCCTGTTTAAGGGAGGAGAACCAATTTTTATCACCTGTCATGTGCCGTGAAGAACCGGAATCCACGATCCACACGTTCTCCTTCCTCGCCACCAAAGCCTACACACAAGAATATGTCGAAGCCTCAGTACTGGGGTTAGATAAAAGAAATTAATGAATCCAGTACTGAGACACACGAGCAGTAGATCCAATAGGCATATATCCTCGTGCAAAAACAGTTTGATAATTTTCAGAAAAATTTCTCCGAGGCCAGTTTGACCGAAGTACAATAGCCGGTCTGACTGGGGGCCGGTTTGACTGCTTCTGTACCACCGGTACGACCGGTACACGGTCTGACCAAAGCACAGCCGCCGGTTTGACTGGTCGCCGGCCTAACCAGATTTTTGCCACTTTGATTTTGCAAAAGCAATTTCCCTCTCTTTTTTCTGTTTACGAGCTAATCTGAAACAAAAACCAACAAGATGTCCATCTTTACCAAAAAAAAGAACAAGTATATTTTTCTTTAGAAGATGGTTTTGATAGATTTGTTTTTGTTTCTTTTAGAGTTGCAGAAAGAGAGGGCATAATTCCAGCAGACTTGAAAACTGTTTTCTTAGCCCTTGGTTTTGTCAGAATTTCACTATGTTCAGTCTCACTCAAAACATTAGGTTGATTTTTGGTGAAATAGTCATGAACATCAAAACCAACACCCATATTGTAACTAGTCACTTTAGATTGATCCAAAATCATGTTAAGTTGTTTCTTACCATCAGAAAATCTTTGCAAAGAACTTTTCAAATAAGAAACATCATATTTCAAATTAGCACAATTTTCACAATCTACCATCACTCCTTTGCTCTTACGACATTTGGGGCAAGAAAGCACTTCATTGGTTTTCACAATATCCTCCATGTACTCAACATGACCTAAAGCATCTTTTAGTTTCATCTTGTTAAGTGTGCAAGTTGAGCAATCTAAAACACCATGTTGTTGTTTTAACTTTTTGGCACAAATCATGTTAAACATCAAACTAGCATGAAAAGCAATTTGATATTTTTTTCAACAAATTTTTACTCAAAAACAACTAATCCAAAGTGCGTGTGTGCAAGGCAAAACCAAGAGCAAGAGAAGATCTATTTTTCAAATCATGCGCAACATTGACATCTCTAATTTTTGAAATTTCATGCATTAAAACCTGACAATTTTTGCAATCATCATCATTAGGAATAAGAGATTTTAATCTAGCAATTTCAGAATTCAAACATTCAATAATAAATTCCTATTTTCTATACATCTTCTCACACTTCTTATTTTTTGCACTTAAAATAAGAATAGCTTCCTCAAAAGAACTCACCGCATTGTCTTCACACTCTGAATCCGATTCACCACGTGCCATGAAGCAAAAATCGGAGATGTTGTTTCCTTTATCTTCATCTTCACTCTCACCATCTACATCGCTTAGTGGCTCAAAAGCGGAATAGACTTGATCAAACATCTTCTTGAGATTCTCCTTGGTCTTCTTCCCCTTGAACGTGCTCTTGGGCTTGTTGTCCTTGGTCTTCTCTCCACCATTATCTTCCTTCTTGCCTCTCCCAAGCTTAGGACAATGTGAACGAATGTGATCAAGAGCACCACATTCAAAGCAACGAGTTGGACCACCTCTTTTCCTTTACCTGACATTGTTCATATCTCAAGAAATCTTGTTAGCGGCCAAAGCCAAGTCCTCCTCCTCGAACTGTTCAAGTTGCTCATCGGACATGGCATAAATCTAAGCAAGAACACTCGAATTTGATGAAGAAGAATCAACATCAATTTAGAACCAACATCGATTTCATGTGTTTTGAGTTTTGTGTAAAGCGAATCCGAAGTCAAAGTAGGCATATCAACAGACTCTTGAATTGATGTAACTTTCATATCCCAAATAGACATGTCAAGACCATTCAAAAAGTGACAAGAAACCTCAGATTGTGTGTAATTTGTGTCATAAGAAGAACCAATAAATCTAAGGTCACTCAAAATTTTGTTAAACTAGAAAGATAGTCATCCAAAGCTTGTCCAGATTTCATCTCAAATTTTATGTACTCCTTTTTTATAAGATCCCGAGGAAGCTCTTTAATATTGGTAGTTCCTTGATGAAAATTTCACAAAGCAATCCAAATCTCATTGGCGGTTTGGAGATGTGAAACACGATCAAAATCCGAACGAGAAATCCCACTCAATAAAATATTGTGAGCTTTACAATTTTGTTCAAATTTAGTTCAATTTTGTACTTGACGCCGGCCGGCAACTCCGCCACTCTGCCTCCTCGACCACTCGTCTCCGCCATCCGCTGGCCACAACGCCGGCCGGCAACTCTGCCACTCCGCCTTCTCGACCCGTCAGCTCCACCATCTGCTGCCCACGACAACGGCCTCCATGCCCTCGGCCTCCTGGAAAGAGTGACGGGAAGGACAAAAAGTGTGACAGGAAGGACAGAAAACGCGACGGGGTGGCATGGATCCAATTTCCCAAAATTTCAGTGGCACCTAGCCGATGTCGCGAATAGTAGTGCCATTTTTCTAATTTGACACATTTGCAGCGGCATGGATCCAATTAACCTTAATTCAAAAGACTAGTTTGAATCCTTGGAGTGGGTGTGGCGTGGGCCTGAACTAATTAGATGGTAATGAAGCCAAGGAGCAATATATATGTAGTTTAGTTAGAAAAATCATCTTTTACCAATACTATATTGTTACATTTAGGACAAATTTGAACAGCACAAGTGAATATATTTTAGGATGAATGGACATATTTAGTCAAGAATTTAAGATGTGCTCTATAGACAAGATGGTAAGAAGGCTACCTAGTTATGGGGAGCGAGAGGTTGTTTTTGGGAGAACCTCTAATTAGAGTGTGTGTGTGTGTGTGTGTGTATATATATATATATATATATATATATATATAAGTGGGGTTGTCTATATGGGATTCGCATGATGTTTTAGGCTTCAATCATGCTGTGTTTCACTAAGTAGATCGAAAATATTTCAATCTTTTAAAAAAGCTAGAACACAATCAAATCACCCAAATATTTTGCTGCAATGTATGAAATAACGGTTCCGAATATATTGAAACATGCATGAAACAAATCCGTCGAGAAAAAGTCTATATGGGATTCACATGATTTTTTAGGCTTCTATCATGCAGATTTTGAAGTCAATCGGGCGTTGTTTTACCAAGTAGATCGAAAATGTTTCAATCTTTTAAAAAGCTGAAACACAGTCAAATCACCTCATGAAACATTTTACTACAACGTATGAAACAACGGTTCTGAATATATTGAAGCATGAATGATTTAGCTATAAAAATTCATTCGACAGCCATTTAGCCTTCCTGTATAAAAATTTGGGCACAATAATTAGTATTTCTATATATGAATTTAAACTGAAAAAGAATGAGGTGTACATGCTGGAAAAGTTTAATAATGCTACCTGCTTTGTTGCTCGACGATTGATGGCCACAGGCAGATGGAGCAAGTCTTATTAACAATTGGGTGGTATGTTTTCTTTGCGACATTGTCACGAGCGTCACGCCAGTTAATGATCATTTGGGTCTCCATCCCCTTGATGTTCTACAGAAAAGCATGACTGGTATCCGTCTGCACCGTCAAAGGCCAAACACATTTTGTAGCATGCCTTCTGCTGCAGAACTCCACGAGACGGGAATTCATTTCCAGTTGAGTGCTACAGAGGGATTGGGAGGCGGCATCACCTTCATAGGCGGTGTGCTAAACATCCCCAAGATCTACTTGGATGACAATGCCGAGCGCATATTCCTCAACTTAATGGCATTTGAGCGGCTACACCCAGGCGCAGGGAATGATGTGACGGCATTCGTGTTCTTCTTGGACTATCTCATCACCACCGCCAATGATGTGGCACTATTAAGATCCAAAGAGATCATCAAGAATGATTTGGGTAGCGATAAAGCGGTGGCAGATCTGATCAATAAGACCTTGGCTAAAGGTGCAGTTCTAAAAGAAGACTCTAGTATAATCGACATGCTAACTGACGTGAATGCCTACTACAAAAAGCCATTGAACAAGTTGAGGGCTAGCTTTATACACACCTACTTCAGCAACCCATGGGTGTTCTTCTCGCTTATCGGGGCAGTGATCCTGCTCGTCGCCACCGTCATGCAGACTGTCTACACTATTGTGCCCTTCTACAAGAATAAGTAATAATACCGGTACTGTACCATGTTAATTATACGAACGGCGTCTTGCATCGTGTGACTAGAGGTATCATTATGTGTGTACTGTGTTTGGTTTTCTGAATTTTTATGCATGCATGTAATCCTGAAAATTTGCTTCCTGAGCTCCACCTTCAGTTTCCCCTCCAAACTGTCAGTATGACTGCACGGATCACCTGTACGTGGGGAGATCGACAATGAATATTTGAATGATAGTCTCTGACGGCAATAAAATCTATCTATTTATGTCTTCTCCGTAATAGCTAAGCTAGCTAACTAGAGATACGTGAAATCAGTAGAGTATTCCCTTACCTCTGCCTGGGGCGTCTGGCCATGAACGAGATTGTAAGTGATCATATGCCTTTTGACAATTACAGATATGATTCACTACCACAGAAACACTTATAACTGTCGGCTTATTAACCTGAGACACTATAAGGATTATAATGTGCCATCAGTTGAACTCAATCAGTGTTGGTGTACAATTCTTGTACCTGAGATTATAATGCTTCCCAACATAGGTAATAGCTTACTTTGGAGCTACCAAATGCTTCTCTGTAATAACTAGATAGTTATAAAAGGCAGTCTTCATGTCTGTTATTAAGCATGTAGTGGATGTAATAATCAATATGTAGCTTCCCTCTGCTTTTGTTTTGGCCCCACCATGGAGCAAATTAATTAGCTCTTGGTGTAGAATGGGATTACAGTGTAGATATTCTGCATGATAGTGGCAGCGAGCAGGATGAAAGCGGCGATGAGGGAGATGAACACCCACGGGTTCCTGAAGTAGCTGTGCACCAGGCTGGCTCGCCACCTGTTTCTCCTCTTCCTGCAGTGCGCGATCACCTGCTGCTGCACGCCGTAGAGGCTGCTGTGCGGGCTCATCACCGCTCCCCTGCTCAGGTCGTTGAACAGCGCTGCCACAGCCTCGTCGCTGCCGAACAGGTTGCTGATGACCCCTCTCGATTTCAGCAGCGCCACGTCCTTGGCCGTGTCGATGATGTTGTCCATGAAAGATGACAACCGCCATCGCGTCGTTGCCAGCGCCAGGGTGCATCCGCTCGAACGCCATCAGGTTGAGGAACATGCTCTCCGTGGAATCCATCACATGAAGCAACGGGATGGTTAGCACGCCGCCTCTGAAGGTTATCGCCCCTGCAACCAGCATCGGCGGTGGCCACCTTGAAACGGATTCCTGCTTCTTGGAGCTCCGCAGCACATGGAATCATGAAAACCCCGTTTGATCCTTCACTGTTTTGGTGGTAGGTACCACAGATGCTTCTCTGAACAACATCCATGGGGTGGAGCCTAGGGGTGTAATAAGTGGCTAACCCGCGAAACTTACTTATAGGCTAAAATAAACCGTGAACCCGCTTATTTTGACCTATAAGTGGGTTCGCGGCTGACCCACTTATACCCTTAGTGGAGCCCTAGGGGGCCGTCGATCGCCGGCGCGTCATCAGACGATGAGAAAAGAAAAGATAGCAACGAATCATAGTTTATCCTTAGACATTCTTCCTCCTATGGTTCGCATGACGTACGGATCAATGTGAACCACATATTATTAGAGCAGGTATAATAAATTAGATTAGTCTACAGACTCCAAAAGAAAACAGTACATCAAAATGAAGGAGATAGAAGTAAAGAAAAAGAATAGAGCAGACGATAGGTGTGACGCCGGGGATAGCACAGATACCCATGCGCAACAGCCAGCATGCATGTAACGATTAAAAATATGTTTTGTGGGTCCCACAACCAATCCATCCGATCTACTCCCTCCGTCCCAAAAAAAGACAAACCATAGGTTTCCGTGTCCAACGTTTGACTGTCCGTCTTATATGAAATTTTTTTATAATTAGTATTTTCATTATTATTAGATAATAAAACATGATTAATACTTTATGTGTGACTTGTCTTTTTAATTTTTTTCATATTTTTTTCAAATAAGACGGATGGTCAAACATTGGACACGGAAACCCAGGGTTTGTCTTTTTTTTGGGACGGAGGGAGTATACGCCATAAGGCCCGAGGCCCGACGGCCCGGACCAAGGCACGGCATTTTGGCCCGGCCCAAGCACGGCACCGCTTGATTGGGGTCGTGCCTGTGCCGGGCCGGCCCGACCGCTGGGCCATGCCTGGGCTTCCCCACTGGCACGCTGGGCCGGCACGGCATGATGGGCCAGCATGGCTAGGTCCGCTAGGAAGTTGGATGTGTAAAGACTTATTTTCAACCATATGTAAGGCACGACACAAAGATTAGGTAGCAAAAATAGACGTATTATATGGCACGGCCAAAAGAAGAGGGATATAAAATAGACTTACTTTAGCTATATATATGTCAGCCAAAATAGGAGGGAGGGGAAGTAGACTTATTTCAAATAAGGCACGATGGGCCACCAGTGCCTTCTAGCCGGCAAGGCCCAGCCCGACTGCTAGTGGGCCGTGCCTGGGCCAGAGGTGTAGCACGTGAGCCGGCACAGGCCGGCACAAAGTGCCGACCGTGCCGTGCCAGCCCGATTCTTCTTGGGCCGTGCCTAGCCTGTGCATGGGCCGGGCGTGCCGGGCAGGCCGAATGGCCGTCTATAATCGGATCCCGTGTTTCTCTATGTAGGCAGCTATATCCATAGGGCGCCAGCGAATTTGAGGTTACTTTTGATCGTGTCACTACTACAAAACCTCAAATAGATGTCGGCACTATAGGTGCCAGAAGTGCTAAAACCGGCACATATATAGGCCTTTTCCCCACCTCCGCGGGTTGCTATTGTAAAAAACCGACATCTTTAAACAATTATACGTGCTGGTTCTAAATAAGAACTAACACATATTCTATAGGTGCCGGTTTTTTTTATAAAAATCAGTACATTTAATATATTATAGGTGTCGGTTAATTAAAAACCTCGATTCGGTAGGGGTTGGCATGCAGAGTAGGTTTCTGGCGTCCTGCTCTCGCTGGTCGTCGGCCGCGTTGTAGGTTTGCTGCGGCTGGGTTACTGTGTGTGAGGTGGTCTCTGGTCGAGCTGCAGTGTGATTGACTGTTGAGGCGGAGTCAGAACTGCCTGTCATTGCAAGCTCGGCAACTATCCTCAACAGACATCCCGGCAACGCGACGAGGGTTTGGAGGTGGAGCATTTTGAGAGAGCCTCGGGTGAAAACCTTGCCTAGTGCTATCCTAGGCTGACGATATCGACGCCTGTGGGCGCCATTTCCTCCGTGGAGGTATCGTCACGCTGGCTCTCTCTTCCTTCAGGTGAAAATCGGGTTCCTTTTGGAACGAGCGTTGACAACATCTTTGATGTTGTTTCCTTGTTGGAGGCTTCGCTCAGAAGGTTTCTGCTCCACTAAGGATGTTTGGTGGTTATGAAGACCTCGTTTGCATTATGTTGTCGAAGCTGCTTGCCTTTGGTAAGCTCGGCAACGACGACTTTTGTGAGGTCTCAATATTTGCTTTCTTTTCCTTTTCTGTATAGGTTTTTACCAGTTTCCCATTTAATTAACCATGCTTGTTCGGTTTTCGGGCCCAGTTTCCCTTATTAACTGGGCCAATTCTCTTCTTCTATAAATTTCGGTCGGAGAAACTCCTGCCAACGGTTCCTCGAAAAAAAAACATTGAACACACACCAAAAAATTATATACATGCATGCAACCAGTAAGTATTAAGATGGTTGCTCAAATACCGGTCAACAATTTAATTTAGCACTGTAAAACAAAAAGATATAATGGTCAAGGTCCACGTGCCCAGTTGCACAATGTGCCTAATTGCACATATGAGGTATAACAAAGCTAATCTGCAGTACAACTTAAAATTTTGACCTACAGGCTCCTATAAAGAACTCGTGCATATGTAGAAAAAAAAAGAGCAAGGGGACGATTTATATTCCATTTGGAAGGATTCTAAGAATATTAGAAGTTGGGAGCTTATTGAATTACTCATTTCATTGCAAGTTGGCACACCTTCGGCAAATTTTTATGAGCGTACTACTTTTGACCGTATCTACGTCACAATGCACAAGTGTCCTCTAGTTGGCAATCTATCAGGAAAAAAAATTGAAATTATATTATTTTCCTTAATAATTTGTGTTTATATACCTGTATTGGAGGGTTTGGCAAAAATATACCAAATCCACTGTTTGGAAACGCAGGACCACAGAACAAACGCGGCGTGGACACGCAGAAACGGCGGCCGCTTCGGTGCCACGGAGCGGGAGCGTGGAACCGGCGCGGTCTAGTGGAGCAGAAGAGCGAGATCATCTCGCTGGCTGCGTGGTGGATAGCAGGGGGCCGCGGAGCACTGCCTTGCTCCTGCGGAACTGTCGCGCATCACCGACACGGTTCCGCGTCCCGGATGCGCGGCACCGATTCATCGCCATGCGCTACTGTCAAATTACTGCTGGTGCCAAATCTATCTATCTATCTATTATTATATACTAAAATTTCATTAAACTTGGCATCCTATACGTACTTCCCTCCCGTTACTTTTCTATATGTTTTTCTCTTCATGAGAAATTAAATTAAACCAAAATTATTTTCACAGGCAAAAAAGCCCCACAAATAGACCTTCACCTCCTAGGTCTACTAACTCTCCCTATGTCATTTTAAACATCCTACAAACACTTTTAAACCGCTACGTGGTGCTATTAAATTAGAGAAAATACTATAAAATCTTAAAAAAAAGATGTATCCGACTATCAATTTCTACTTAAATTGTTAGTAATTTTTAAATAGAAAAATACAAACCTCTCTCCTTCTCTCCCCACCCCTATGGGTATTCAAATCCATTAAACATCTTATAAAAACTTCTAAGCTCCTATATGACATTCTTAAATCAGAAAAAAAAATCTTAGAATTTTTGAAAAAAATAATCCAACTATCGGTTTTGATTTAAATTTGTGGAAACTTTATTTTCCATGTCCATTTTTTAATTTTTTTTTGTAAAACATGCTAACATTTCAAATCCTGAGTCCTGATGTAGAACCATCTAGAAACATATATTTGTTATAAGACATTTCAGTTTAGTGATAATTCACAAAAAAAAATACTATGACCATTACTTCAATATTTTATGAGAGAAAATTTAGAACATATGCCTTTAACCCATGCCATAGCCCCAAATTGCAAAGATCAAAGCATTTCTAGGATGATTCATACAACGGAAATCTCCCAAAAAATAGGACATAAAATAAATTGAAAACTGAAAAAATGTTTCTAGATTTAAAACCTATTCTAAATAGAAAAAATCAAACATTTTATGAGGACTGTTAGAATGAAAATATATAAAACTTAAAATAAAATCAAACAAAAAATGATATTATTGGACTTCTTTTGGGTTGTGAGATATCCTTCTGGAGAGTCAAAATATTCTCATAGGAACCACCTACATTGACATAATGTTTTCTCATAATTTTAAAATTGCATGATCTCAAGTTTTTTTATTTTAAAATTTATTTTTATATGTTGCAAGTGTAATTGTAAGAAAATAACTAGCATTCAATGCACACTAAATAAGCTTAATTTTAGAGTATAATATAATAAAAAATAGTTTAATAAAAAGTCAGCCACACATAAATATTCATAAAAATATTTCATTCATATTATATAAGGTGCCCGCGCATGTGCGCGGGCTATCTTTCTTTCTAGTTAACTAATAATAACCACATGCATGTATACACTGTTTAGATTAGTTTGTTGGTGTCAAATTAATCCTAGTAAAATACTCTGCTTGCTCTAATACCACACAACGCAGGTAAACATGGCGTGGGCACGTGGCTAGCTGGCTGGTAGGATATTGGCTGCGGCGCTTTGGCGCTGGCCGCGCTGCGCGACCGCAGCCGGCCGGTGCCGTGCAACCAAGCCGTGACATCGGGTGGCGCGTCTCTCCCGCGCAGGTTCAGCAGCAGCATCAGACACGCGGAACCGCGTCGGTGACGCGCGACAGTTCCGCCGTAGCGAGGCAGTCCCGCGCCGCTCCGCTCTCCACCACGCTGCCGCAGGATAGGGCCGTGGGAGCGAGGCGATCCCGCTCTTCTGCTCCACGGGACCCGGCCACGTAAGGTTCCACCGTTCCGCTCCGCAGAACCGAAACAGCTGCCGTTCCCGCATGTTCACGCTGCGCTTACTTTGCAGTCCCGCGTTTTCGATCCCACAGGTTAGATATATTTCTGCTAAACCCTCCTATCCCTATAGTGCATTTATGGTGATGATGATTTCCTCCTCTTCCCTCACCCACTCACCAGATCGTCCTCTCGTGAGAGCACGACACCGCAACTATGCGATCCCCTCTCCCCGATCTGCTAACTCATTCATCTCCCAGTGATTCCTCTTCCCTGAGGCGAAAATGCCGCATATATGAAGTATATGCAGCACATATATGAATTTATGAATTTATGTATGAATCTATTTAAAACTCAAAATGGTAAAACAGAGGAAGTATAACTTTACAGCCTTGCGATCGAGTTGGGTGCCGCTAAGGTGTTATATATATGTCCATGTATATACATGCCGCACGGCGCATGCGCAGTTATGTCTTACCGGTTTGGACATACACAGTTTGGTAAAAAAAAATGGTCGGTCGATGGAGGGGTGGTATCTGTGAGTGTCTGAGTGACAGTGGAGGAGACGATCGAGCGTGCCACATGGCCAGCTTGCTGTAGTAGAGATATAATGTTCAGTGATTGCCTGCAGACCTTGGCCACGTCCACTACTACATAATATGACATAGGTGCTGGTTTGCTAGGGTTCATAGATGCTAGATGAAAATCCGGCACCAATTTGTCGGCACTGGAGATACTGACACCTATGAACCCTATGGAACCGGCACCTATAGATTCACATGAGAAAAAAAACAGAGAGTCAGCTCGAATCGACCCGAGCTCACCAACGGCGTCACCACGCCCCACATCCCCAAATCAAAATGAAATCCCCAAATCTCCAAATCAGAATTAAATCATCACCAAGATCGATTAATATCACATAATGAACATACTCAACGACAAAATCATCCACAAATTCACAAAAACATCGACAGAAAATCTACTGCCACCGTCTGCCTCCTCCTTTCCCGTCGGATCTAGTGGAGGGGAGGGCGCGCTCCCTCAGGCGGCGCCGCCTGCTGCCTCTCCTCAGGCGCCCGCCGCTCCCGGCAGGAGAGGGAGGAAACAGAGGAGGAGAAAGACGGATGGACAGAGAAGAGGGAGAGGAAACAGAGGAGGAAAGGGACAGAGAGGACAAGCTCTGTAGGGAGAGGATAAGGACTCGTTTGGGGTTCTTATGCAGTGGGCGCACGGATCGATCGGCTCAGCTTGGTCAGTTCTCATGGTGCCATTATTTTTTTTAAAAAATGGTACCTATAATATATTATATGTGCTGGTTATTTAGAAAACAAGTATCTATCATACATTATAGGTGCCGGTTATTTTAAAAAACCAATACATATAGTATTGGTGTCGGTTTTTTTTCTACAGAACCGGTGCCTATAGTGCTTAAAAGTGCTGCCTATATCATAAGTACCAGATATGTTTCGGATTTGATACCTCCGGTACCAGACATGACATCCCATACATCCCATAGTTTTCAGATCTTGTACCTAGATACCATGATGACATCAGCATGGTACCGTAGATAATGGATCTGGTACCTTCGGTGCTAGGCATGAAATCTCGTAGGTACCAGATCCGGTACATACGGTATCATGCAGACGTCATCATGACATCAGCTATTCCATTGAAACGGTATTACTGTTCTGTAGTATTTCTGGTAATACATTCATGCATAAAATTAGAATGTACAAATAATCTCCTGTTGAGTGCTAACATGTTATATTGATGGCCACAGCACGACGGAGAGATAAACAATTGGGTGCGTACTTTTCTTTGCTCATCGATCACACACATCGCACCTGTTAATGGTCATCTGGGACTCCATCCCCTGGATGTTCTTCAGAAAAGCACTTGTGCCGCCCGTCGAATCGGGCAAGGTCTGAAGACATTGCCTATCATGCCTTGTGCCACCGAACTCCACGAGGCAGGAATCCATTTCCAGTTAAGTGATGCTAAGGGATTCGCAGGGGGTGTCAACTTCCAGGGCGGTGTGCTAAGCATCCCGCAAGTGTTCTTGTTTGATGATGCTGAGTGTGTGTTCCTCAATCTGATGGCTTTTGAGCGGCTGCATCCAGGAGCCGGGAACGAAGTGACTGCATTTATAATCTTCATGGACAATCTCATTGACACCGCCCAGGATGTAGCATTGCTCAGGTCTAAAGGAATCATCCAGAGCGGTTTTGGCAGTGATGAGGCTGTCGCAAACCTGATAAATAACATCCTAACCAAAGGAGCAGTGATGAATATTAACAGCAGTCTCCGGGACGTGATACGGGAAGTGAATGCACACTGCAGGAAGCCGTGGAACAAGTGGCGGGCTAGCCTTATACATACATACTTCAGCAACCCATGGGTGTTCATGTCACTGGTCGCGGCCATCATACTACTTGTTGCCACCCTCATGCAGACTATCTACACCGTCGTGCCTTTCTACAAGAATATATCATCTCCAGAGCCACAGCCCCATATGTAAAATGACCAGTATTTCACTCGCAAGAGGTATTGTAATATATGCGTGCTAATTTGGTCTCTGAATTATTACGCACGTGTAAAATTTGTTACCTATACCCTATTTGTCCATATGTAAATTCATTTTTTCCTTTGAAACTTTATGTAGTTTCCCTTTCTGTATATATGGATCACTATGGGGAGATCAATATTATTATTTAATAGTTTCTGTCAGTAACAAAATTTATGCAATCTCCGCACTAGTTAACTAGACATTTCCGTGCGTATTCCCTATATGTTATCTCCCCAACATAAAAAATAAGCCTCATTCGGATCATCTCAAGCTGCCTTCGCAGTCTCGCGTTGTTGTAAAACCGACACCGATAACACATCAATAACCAAATGAGCAAGAATGGGATAGGAAATCCAAAACTGATCGACATTGAGACACAATATTTATTAATGGGCCGGGGTTCAATTGAAGCCTACATTCTAAGGCACTGATTACACTAAAAAACATGCATATCTGAATCATAAGTATATTATCCAAAACAAGAAAGAATATAAATTCAATTATGAAATAATATTTTATCGGGGACCAACACCTACTACCTTTGTTTTGTTTCATATTATAAGTGGTTTTGCTTTTTTTTCTAGCCAATCTTTTAGATTTAACTAAGTTTATAAAAAATATAGAAATATTTTTAACAAAAAATAAAGAAACCACCAAAATATTTTAAATTAATGTTATATGTAATGAAACTAAGCAATGTCGATGAACGGAGAAATCATACTTTAGAAGTATGGCACAAATATTAATATTGATATTTCACTATTATAAGTTTCCTGAACATAATGTAAGATGCATACTCCCACGCACACTAGTTTTTATAATTGATAGATGTCAATTTGAATTTTTACATATCTGTGTAGTAATATATTATTAAAGGAGAGAGACGAGGGGAGGAGTGAAATTAGAAAAGACCAATCTATGATTGGACTAGGACTAGTCGACGGATAAAACAGTTGTAGAATAGTCTTCGCTATTGCTGAAAGTGGCAGATCGTTGCCGACGTGAAATCAAGACAAGATTAATTAAGCCCTTCTTGCATATGAGGGCTTTATCATCGTGGGCCCATGACAACTTGATAACGGGCAACGGTCAACGGTCAACGGTCGACGGTCAATGGCGCTAGTACTCGTGTCCCTGGTGAAACTCGACGTTCCATTGCCGGCAAGCATATGTTCCCACTTCCCAGTAGACATCATGATCGAAAAGATGCTACATATATAGGTAAAACGTTTGGTAAAAGTGCGATTTCATATTGTTAAGATTAAAAAAAAAAAAAAAAAGCTTCGAATAGAATGGAGGAGGCCGGCGCGGCCAAGGCAAAAGGGGCGGAGGCGCCATCCCCGACGACGACGGCCATGGCCAGCACTAGTAGCAGCTGGGTGGTGGAAATGGAGAAGCTGCTCGGCGTCAGCGAAGGTGGCGGCAGCGGGCAATCGTCTGTTGTAGCGCAGATGGTCCGACAACAAGAGGGGCACTCTATCTACCGAGTGCCAGAATACATCAAGGACATGACCAATCGGAAAGCGTATGAGCCGCAGTTGGTGTCACTGGGGCCTTTCCACTACGGCGAACCACCGCTTCTACCCATGGAGGTGCACAAGCGCCGCGCGGTGGCGCACATGGTGAACCGGAGTGGGAAGCCACTGCAGAAGTTCGTCAGTGCCGTCGAGGAGATAAGTGAGCAACTACGGAACGCTTATGAGAACCTGGATGAGACCAAGTGGCCTGAACAACGGTTCGTGGAGTTGATGGTCACTGACGGCTGCTTCTCGCTGGAGATCATGAGGACGTTAAAAGCTCATGGGAAGGTAGCAGAGGAGGATTATGGGCCGAAGGACCCCGTTTTTAGCCAGCACGGCTGGCTGCACGTGCTCGATCATATCATGTTCGACATGGTTGTGATGGAGAACCAGGTACCTTTGCTCCTTATCAAGAAGCTCATGTTTGTGGCGCAGGATACTTACGATTTTCAGGTAATTCGCCCTTCACCAATTACCACAAGGAATTATATGATGGCCTGCATATCATGCTATTTTTTTCATGGATTTATTAGAACGGTGTATATAACACCTTTTGCACTAGTGCGCTCAATTAATTATCTCGTTGATGATTCGCCTAGAACCATCGGTGTTCCAGAGTAACATCAATGTTTCTTTGCTACACCTCCATCCCATAATATAATATAAGTCGTGCATGTATTTTAAAATTTAAACTTTAAAGCATTTGATCAACATTTAGTATAATATGAAATAATTTTTATTTTTTAAAACATTATATCATTAGAGTGAGATCTAAATTTACTTTCATATGGTTATAATTTTATTACTATACAAACGTTATATAGTATACGAGAAATTATAAGTTTATATCGTTAGATTGAGATTAGTTTTTGAGACTGTGCTAATTTTGACCGTACCTAATGTGATAGAGAGAGTATTTAACTAGTATACGTACTGCTGGTGTTTCAACCATTGTTCTCAGCGTTCCACTGAGTTCGGAGGTTTCACCGAATACCATTAATTAATTTTTGTTTTATGCAAATTTCAGAAAACGAAAACCAAAAGGCAGAAAAAAATATAGCAACAAAAACAAAAAAAAAATAAGCTTACCCCAGAAGAAGATTAATATATTATCTTCTATTATATACTAAAAGTCCATTAAACTTTCTAAAAACACTCTCAACCGCCATGTGGCTTCCTCAAAACGCTCCTAAATCACCACGGGCATTATAATAAATAGAGAAAATTCCAACCCATTATTTTGAGCTATTAGATTTAAGCTATCCGTACCCTGTCATCTCCGAACGCCGCGTACCTCCTCCTCCCTGCACGCAAGTCGTAGATAGCTAGGTATGCATCTAGGGGGGGCCTAATGGGCGATCCTGGCGATCGCCCAGCGATCGGATCAGCCCCCCCCCCCCCTATAGGCACTACCTCCTTCCACTTCTCCCCTTCCTCCTCCCCTTCTTCTCTTCCTACTATAGAACACCACAAAAAATTTAAAAAAAACAAAAAGTTAGAAAAATTTATGTATAGAAATACTATATATAAAAAATTTGAATTCAAATTCAAATTTGAATCAGGTATGTAAACTTTTGACTTATAAACTTTGGATCTATAAACTTTAGGTGTATAAACTTTAGATGTATAGAAATAGTATATATAGAAAATATTTGAATTCAAATTCAAATTTGAATCAGATAGGTATATAAACTTTAGGTCTATAAACTTTAGGTGTATAAACTTTAGATGTATAGAAATACTATATATGAAAAATATTTGAATTCAAATTCAAATTTGAATCAGATATTTGAATTCAAATTCAAATTTGAAACGGGTATATAAACTGTTGACTTATAAACTTTAGGTGTATAAACTTTAGATGTATAGAAATATTATATATAAAAAATATTTGAATTCAAATTTAAATTTGAATTGGATATATAAACTTTTGACTTATAAACTTTTGATCTCCAAACTTTAGATGTGTAAACTTGAGGTGTATAAACTTTAGGTGTATAAATTTACTAAAATAAGAAAGTAATATGGTGCCAAAAAAGAAAACCAGGTGGAGGGAGGGAGGAGGAGGGGGGGGGGGGGAATCTGATCGCCCTGGTCGAGACCCTCGCTCAGTAGCATTTCCGCGAATCTACTCCTCTCCATCTCCCCTCTTTTCTCCAAGGTTGTTTAGATAAAAAGCATAATTTGTTACAATAAGTTAGATAGAGATATGGAACCGGCTGTGCAGGAGCTTGCTGTGCACCATGCATGCTACCTAAATTATAGGAGTGATCACAGTGATACACTTGAACTACACATTCAGTTTATTATACACTTGAACTACTGTTTTTTAATCAAATCAACGGTTTAAGACTCGTATTAATTAGCTATGTTTTGGTGGTAAAGAATTATTACATGTTGAGCTTTTTCAATTTATCACATGCATGTATCATTTTCATGAGTTCTCCCCAAAATTGAAGGAAACCCTAAAAATTTCCTTGACAAAGCAAAATATCAAGCCTAATTTTTTATTCAAATCGGTCGATCAATTATGATACAATAAAGCAATAGTAACTAATTAACTACATATTTACTCTCTCCTCCTCCTCCTCCTCTCCTCTCTCATTCAATTCTTCCTTCTTCTAATTTTTAACTAATTAGCAACTTAATATAAAAAAACAATAATTAGAAAGCTAAATGATTATAATTCTTAAGTTATATCTGGTTTTTTAAGTTCAATAATATAAAAGTAAAATATATTACTTAACAAATATAAATATATTTAGTTAAATTAAGATATATATATATATATATATGTATGTATATATATATTATTTATATATATTTATATATGATAAATATCCAATCAATGTTCTTTAAAACATCTTCTAAATAATTCAAGATCCATATTACCCATATTTCACTATAAATAATACATAATTTGTAGACACCTACGAGTGTCAACCAAATAAAAAAAATCAAACAAACTATATCACCTTAAATCATCGAATATTCTGTACAGAGCACTTACAATGTCATGTGTTACGTCTTAAATTTAAAAATAAAATCTTAGAAATTATAGTAAAAAGAACATTTGACCACTGGTTTCGAATTAAATATATAGATCCATTATTTTAAATAATTAGATCTACTTTTTTAAAAAAATCTTCAGCTGCTAGGTGTTACATCTTAATAATTAAAAAAAATTATTCGAAATTTTAGGAACAAAATAATAAATCATAGGTTTTCATTTAAATCATTTATAAAAAAAATAGGAAAGAAACCCCGCCCCCACCCCCCCCCCCCCCAAACTTCACCCTCCTCCTCACATATGCACAAACACAACACTACCCGTCCCCTCACCCCTCGGTTGCACTTTCCCCTCTACCCTCCTTGATATTTTTATTGCCAATAAAAGGAGAAATAATCAATAATTTAAAACTTATATATCTTTTAAGCCACACATCTGATTTCTAATCTAAATTGCTCTATTCATAATTAAACCAAGAATTTAAAGATCCATAACGCCTATATTTTAAACTTAAAATAAGAGTGGTATAAAATAAAACAAGAAATAGAAAATATCAATAGGAACATTGGTTCCTACTTTTCACTAAAATTAGAACAACTATGCATGTTCCATTGCCATAATATTTTTTAAGTGCTTAGATATTATTGGCTTTCATGACATTATGAGTTCCTCTGCACATTATTGTATATATAAGCCACACAATGTTTGCGGTTTATAATTGGTCGAGAAGTTACTTTTGTAATTATTAAAATGTTCAGACTCATATTGACTAGGTATTTTCTTTTTTTTTAAAAAAGAAAGATACTATAGATCACACATATATTTGGGAAGGGATCGGAGGTCTACGATATATCTTTAGAAATTTATATGTAAATATGTAACAAATTGTGTTAATGTGAACCAACTAGGAGAACTAGCTTGGTGGTACAAATAAAATATATTCATTAACAATAACAGTTATTTAGGATTTGCTAAAAAAAGAAAGCCCCTAAACATTTTATTAAACAAGACAAAACATCACATGTTTCCAAACAAATTAAATCTAACTCCTTTCTGGATAATGAAGAGATCATAGATAATTGTTTATAGGAATGTATTAAATATTATGTAATTTCAAAGCTAACAAATAGATTGGAAAAATTATCTAAGCAACACTGATTAGGATAAATTATGGATAAACAGTTCTTATGAAATGACATTTGTCATCTGGCTGATATTCTATCATTTTATATATTTTTGTCAGTACATGCCGACGCATCGCGCGGGCTATCTTCCTAGTTCTTCATAGTGATAGCTACTGAGTTGTATACTTGTATACACCAACCAATCCAAACCAAATATTTAAGGCGATAAGCTTTGCTTACAACAATAACAATATAACACGGCTACCAAGATGATGAGGTTTACTTATTCTCTAACAATAGCAATATAGTAGAGCTACCAACAAGCTACCACTACTAAAAAAAGCATTTTTCCCAAGGTAGGGGTCTTTTTTACGCAGGCGGACATGACCCTTAGAGCCAAATGACCGCCTAAAAAATATAAATCGGGGTGAAGTTCGCTGTCCGCATGTGAAAATCTATTTTCGTAGGCGGACCACTTAAGCGTCGCCTTCGCAGGCGAACCATTTAAGTGGCGCCTGCGAAAATAGATTTTCGCAGGCGAACCTTATGTAGCCCGCCTGCAAAAATCGTACCTACCAAAAAAAACCACCCTTATCTTCTCCTCCAACCCTTCCCACCACTCAACTCTCTCTCTCTCTCCCTCTCCCTCACCCTCACTGACTCAGTTTCCTCTCCTCTCCTCTCCCTCAGTGAGACAGTGACTCTCCTCTCCTCTCCTCTCCGGTGGCGCAGCGGGGACGGAGGCGTGGCGGGGACGGGGGCGCGGCGGGGACGGGGGCGCGGCGGGGACGGCAGCGCGGCCGGCGGCATCTCCCCTCCCTCCCTCCCTCGCAGATCTGGCCGGAGGAGGGAGGGGGAGGCCGGCGGGGGCGACGGCGGCTTCTCCCCTCCCCCCTCCCTCCCAAATCTGGCCGGAGGAGGGAGGGGGGAGGCCGGCGGGGGCAACCGCAGCGACGACGGTGCGGGGCGGCGGCGGCGGCGACGACGCGCGTGGGGCGGCCGGCGGCGTCTCCCCTCCTTCCCTCCCTCGCAGATCTGGCCGGAGGAGGGAGGGGGGAGGCCGGCGGGGGCGGCGGCGGCGATGACGGCGCGGGGTGGCGGTGACGACAACGCGCGGGGCGTCGGCGGTGGCTCCCCTCCCCCCTCCCTCCCAGATCTGGCCGGAAGAGGGAGGGGGGAGGCCGGCAGCGGCGACGACAGCGTGGAGCGGCGGCGGCGACGACGACGGCGGCGGCGGCTCCCCTCCCCTCCCCTCTCAGATCCGGTCGGGGGAGGGGGGCGGCGGCGGCGAGCCGCGTGCGCCGATTTTTTTTTGTTCGTTTTTTTTGCATTTTCGCAAGCGGTCCGTTGCCTCAACTGCAAAAATTGATGATTATTCACAGTCGTTGTGGTGTAGGCGGACCTCCCTCCCGCCTGCGAAAATTAGTTTTCTAGTAGTGTACTAACTACTACTCTCTCTTTACCAAATTAATCATTATATAATCGCATGGATGCGGATTTCATCATAATACAATTAATGAACCATGGAAGAATGTGTGCATAATAAGGTGTGATTGGCATAGTGTTTTAATCGATACATGTATTGTGTGTGCATAGTGTCTTAATTGATGTGATTTAGGTAGGATGACAACAGTACGGATAGTTTCTGTCTGCGCGATGAGGATAATTTTTAGAAATGGTCCATGTCATCTTGGATGATATATTATAGATAGTATTAGATTCAGAAACAAATTCTTCTTTTTTAACATGAAACAATATACCATATCAATGCTAACCGTTGGAAACGGACAACTTGGGGAGACTACGGATAGTATTGCTCTGATTATTCTCATAGGAGTGGCACATAATTCTCGCTCCGTATCCTTATCTCATAAAAAAAATACTGCCTCCGTCTTAGAATGTTTAACTATTAGTCTTATTAGAAAATTATGTAATTATTATTTATTTTATGTAGTTAAAATAATTATTATTTATTTTATGTAATTAAAATAATTACTGTTTATTTCATTGTAAAATGTTTTTAAGTATGACTTAATTTTTTTATATGTGCATAAAAATTATGAATAATATGAATGGTAATATATTTATAAAAAGTCACGGTGTCATATAAAAAAACAGAGGTAATATGTATTTAAAGTGGGGTTCCTAGACCTGTTTAATACCATTAGTACTCCCCTTCTCCTAGTTTTCTCCTCTTCATTTCTCCGCGTTAATAAAGACATGGCACTATTTTAATATCTCTGTTATTTTTCTTATTTTAAGTGTAGTTGTGGGTTTTCATGTTTAATGTTTGACCGTTCGTATTATTTAAATTTTTTATGATTAGTATTTTGATTGTTATTAGATGATAAAATATGAGTATTACTTTATGTGTAACTTATTTTTAATTTTTTTTTCAAATAATATGGATGGTCAAACGTTAGACACGAAAACTCACGACACTTAAAATGGAATGGATGGAGTATAGTCTTTTACGTACAGAGGAAGTACATCTTAAGGTGCCTAGCTAGCCTAGCCCATCATTCTTTCAATTCTTCTCTCTTTTTTTTTAAGAGTGAAAACTTATGAGTTCCATGAGAAATATGGTGGGATGGAAGTATTATTAGCTTGTTCTCCCTACGTCCTATAATATAAGCTATTTTCTTCTTCAAATTTGTTCCAAAATATAAGTATTTAGAATTCTGAGATAGTATACTTTATTCTCCACCTACCAACTTTTATACTACTTTATTCCTCATCATCCATTTTTATAATGCTCCATGGTTTGTTCTCCAATCTATCAACATTTGTATTATTTTATTCTTTCACATATCTCCTTGTATCATCATATGTCATTTCACTACTTCCTTATGTTTTTACCATATTCCTCATCATCCACTTTTATACTACTCCATGGTTTGTTCTCCAATCTATCAACATTTGTATTATTTTATTCTTTCACATATCTCCTTGTACCATCACATGTCATTTCACTACTTCCTTAAGTTTTTACCAAAAATGACATAATATCTTGTACTCCCTCCATTTCAGGTTATAAGACGTTTTAACTTTAGTCAAAGTCAAACTGTTTCAAGTTTGACTAAGCAGTTTGACTAAGTTTATAGACAAATATAATAATATTTATAATACTAAATTAGTTTCATCAAATCTATAATTAAATATATTTTCAAAATAATTTTGTCTTGGGTTAAAAATGCTACTACTTTTCTCTAAAAACTTGGTTAAACCTAAAGCAGTTTGACTTTGACCAAAATCAAAACGTGTTATAACTTGAAACGGAGGAACTATTATGAAACAGAGAGAGTAGTATTTACTCTCTCCATTACAAAATAAGTTGATTTATAGAGTTGAAAATTATTCCAAAATCACGCTGATACCAACTAATATCTGCTATTAGTGCTGGATAACGGCCTGGTACTGATCGGTATCTACTAGTATCAGCCGGTACCAATGGATACTAGATCTAATACCCATATGGTATTGTCCCATTTTGAACAGGAAACTGTGAAATGACAACTCCAAACAAACATTCTATCCATTCTAATATGTAGCAATCTAGGATAAGATTAGACTTATCCCTGTGTGGCTGTGTCCAGATTCGTAGTTATAGGATAGGTCTAATCTCAACCCATCTTAAGTTACTACATGTTGGGGCGGAGGCGTAGGGAGTATGGTATAACGTACTCGCGTGGTTTACGTCTGTGAACGGCCATTTTCACCTACTAAATGAGAGGTGGTCTTCCGCCATTCTACCATAACGTCATCAAGCTGCCTAATGTGTCATGCGTAGACCACCTTGTGCCACAATCTCCACCTGTTGCCTTGTTGCTTGCAGGCTGCGATGCTGTCGTTCCCTTTTTGAGAGTGCAGAGAGAAATAGATCCGAATGGGTTTGTGTGTTATCTAAATTTTACATTTTTTTTCTTGTTTTGCAAAACTTATTTCATAAATAGATTGATAATAAACCATATTTTATAAATAGATCCTCAAACACCAACCTAATGGCGTTGACCATAATATGCCGGCTCCAGCTATCCTACTACCAACTAATATAATAGTTTACGCATTGGTTCTAAAATTATCAAATAGGATTAAGGATTAGATGATAAAGGTGGAGAAGATTAGTGGAGAGAGAATGAGTCATCCATCATACATGAGATAACCTTTACACAATCTCTAAAGAAATGTAAAGAGAAAATAAGATATAGCGCGTGAGAGTGATATATTGTAATACATGTTATCTATTAAGGAGAATATATGATATGGCTAAAATTAGAGATACACCAGCACTATTAGCACCGACACCATATACATTTGAATTTGCTGTACTAGATGAATAACTCTTCTCCTAAGAATTCATATATAGAAGCTACTATGTCATGGATTCCCTAAAAAATTTAGCCAAGTGCTATTACTATTCCGCTTGTGCTGGGGTGTAGATACCATGGTTATTGGCACTTGGGCGTTGATGGTCAGTGCTAGGGGCCTCGTTTTTGCATTGGCCCTACCTAATTAGATCCATTATATAGGAGTAATAAGTTTCACTAAAGGTACCCAAAAATTGCATTGTTTGGTGTGTGACGAGATAGGTGAGAAGGAATAATAGAAGCCGGGGTTTATATATCTTCAAAAGGGTACATATATATATGTAGTTAACACGGCAGTTTTCCATTCTAAACATAATTTCAGACAAAATATTTTTTATTACTTATAGTTAAATTGAACCTAATTATCACGTACACAAATTCGTAAAGTTCACCAATGCTACATGGTGCCAGACGATCGATGACCAGATAAACGAAATGGTGGTTGAATTTCTTTCGGACGGCACCACCATTACGCCTGCTGCCTCGACAGTCGATGACAAGCCAGGGCTCCACCTCCTGGATATTCTTCACAAAAACGTCTCCGGTACCCATCGTCGCCGCCAAGGGGACTCGATGGAGCCTGTCATGCCTTCTGCCACGGAGCTTCATGAGGCAGGAGTTCATTTCAAGGTGAGTAATTCTTGTGGGTTTGCAGGGGCAGTCAGCTTCCAAGAAGGCGTACTAAGCATCCCTCAAATCCAATTTTACGACCACATCGACCGCATGCTACTCAACTTGATGGTGCTCGAGAAGCTGCACCCTTGTGCCGGGAATGGTGTTATGGCGTTTCTGATTCTCATGGACAATCTCATCAACACCACCAAAGATGTCGCACTGCTAAAGTCCAAAGGGATCATCGAGAATGGTTTGGGCAGCGATGAGGCGGTGGCAAACCTGATGAACTCGACACTAACCAACGGATCAGTGATGAGCCCAGATAGCGGCCTCCATGACGTCCTACGGGAGGTGAACGCTTACCGCAAGAAGCCATGGAACAGCTGGCGGGCCAGCCTCATCCACACGTACTTCAGTAACCCTTGGGTGTTCATCTCCCTCGTCGCCGCCACTGCCCTCCTCACCGCCACACTCATGCAGACTGTCTACACTGTCATGCCTTTCTACAAAAAGGGCTAACCTATTTACCACGAACAAACACATCTCCAGTAATATATATAGTATCCTCTCTTTGTTTTAGAGGAGGCTAAAAGTGGTATGTATGTTTGGTCTACAAATTATTCCATGTCAAATCCTCCCTCCTATATTATATATAATTTCACACCAGGACCTTTCAGTATACTAGAAAATGGTCGTGCAGGTTGGCACGCCTAGTTTGTAGCCTGTTGAATCGTGGATATTGTTTACTGTTTGATACTATGTTAGTGCATGCTAAAATTTTAGTCTATATATATATACTATATTTAAGCCTAGTTTTTTCATGTTCATGTAAATTACTATGGAATTAATATATTCAAAGTACAATGGTAGAAAAAAATCGCAAATATAATTATTATTTTAATAATTACATTTATATACTTGCACGGGAAGAACTTGCATAAATACACCTTTCCCGCGGGGTGAAAACGTGGCACCGAATGTTTGTCGCAGCGCAAAAACACGGGACCGTCGGTCCCGCGTGACTGCGACGGTCCCGCGGCTCAAAAAACGGGACACCGTGGTGGCCAGCGGTACTGCGTAGCCCTGAGATGGCCCCGTGGCTCAAAAACGTGGCACCGACGTGGTTCCGTGAACAGTAGTAAACAGTGGTAACCAGTGTTGAAACAGTATATTAAGAATGTTAAACAGTGTCTCAACAGTGTGAAACATTATTATATATACCCACCCTATGCATGCCACGGCCAGTGCCGCACGACCATCCCACGGGACTGTCGGTCCCTTATTTTTGCACTGCGGTAGATTTACTCATGAATCCCTCCCTTTCGGCGTGAATGATGCCACTGAAGATAGGCGATAAGGAAAGAGAGGGCAGTACTGCGTGCTATGAATGGAACTCAGCGCAAGGCAACAATCTCCGCTTGGATGATCAAAGAAGTTGATTAGGGACCAAACTAAGATTTTCCCCAAGTCTACTTGTATCTCACCACGTTACTTTTGGTCTGTACAAGGTAAGTGATGAACTTCATTTGGATTCAGGCCTCCTGACAGCATCAAATTTAAATGGACCTAGCCGATGATTCAGAAAGAATCTCAGGGCCCATGAGTACTTGTTGAAAAGCTTATGGAGTCTACTTTCAGATGATTTTGGTTCCACATCAAAATTCCTCCCACTACTACAAAAACACCCACAGGTGTCGGCCACAAAGGTGCCGGTTAGCTAAAAACTGGCACCTATAAGACACATCCCGCCAATATAGCGAAAAACCGGCACCTATAACGGTTAATTGGTGTCGGTTTTAGTTGGAAAGGATATTGGTGTTGGTTTTTCATAAAAACTGGCACAAAAAATCCTCCCGCCAACGGTCCAAAAATTCAATAGGTGGCGGCCGTGCGCAAAAACCAGCACCTATATCAAAGGTGCCGGTTATTTAATAAAACCGACACCTATAAGGCCTGAAAAACTGGCACAAATGACACCTATAGGTGCCGGTTTGCATCATATAGGCCGAGGAGGATTATAGGTGCCGGTTCGGCTAAAAAACCGACACCTATAATCCTCCCCGACCTATATGATGCAAACTATAGGTGTCGGTTTTAAAGCCGAACCGGCACCTATCCTTCTTCGCTTATATCAGCAAGTCTATAGGTGCCGGTTTTTAACAGGAAACGACAGCTATTACCCTGTAGCCTATATATACCCCCCACCCACCACACTAGCTCATGATTTGAGGTCTTCTTCTTGCTCATCCAAAGGGGGGGTTGCCCAAAAATTTCAAAAACATCAAGAGATCTATGTGTTTGCATGCTTAACGGTTAGTTTGTCTTGATTATCTATGTAATTTATCTTTATTTGTGTGATTCTCGATGTATTTTTTTCCTCAAAAATATCAAGAGATTTATAATGTAGATGGTAGTGCTAGCTATATATTTTTGCATCTTTTCTTGTTGAATTGGATTGATATTTTGAATATTAATTTGTTTTGAGATGTTGATTTGAGAAAGCATGATGACTTAGGTTGTGTTCTTCCCCCCACTTTTCCTAACTCATCTCTCACGTTTTCCGCGCATAAGCTTTCCAAAGTACTAATCAGTGCATATTTTGCAAAAAAAAAAGATCTACGGATTTAATTGAATTCTCCGAAGTATTAAGCTGGAGGCAGTACATCATCCAGTCGCACCCTCCCTGAACTATATAAGGTGGCTGAGACCCTCTCCACGGGAGCGCACACACGTACACGCCGCCGCCAGTCGCTGTGCCAATGCAAGATGCACGCCTGTGCTGGGGATGGTGAATATTATAGCGCACACACAAATATTTGGGAGGAAAGGGGAGAAAACACCCGGCGCAGAGGCAGCTAGCAAAGGACAATGAAAATACTTGGGAGCATCTCGATTTCGATTTGGAATTTGTGATTGATTTTGTGATTTTGGAGAGATTGGTATGAAATCAATATTCAAAAGAACAATGAAAAAAAACTGGGACTAACCCTTTAGTTCCGGTTGGTAACACCAACCGGGATTAAAGATTCTCCTCTTTACTCCCAGTTGGTGTTACCAACCGGGATTAAAGATCGATCTTTAGTCTCGGGTATTTAAACCGGGATTAAAGATAGCGATCTTTAATCCTAAATTGTTACTCCTGGTTGGAAAACCGAGACTATAGGGGGTTCCCAACCAGGAGTAAAGAGCATTTCTCTACCAGTGTTCCCTTACCTCTGCCTGGGGCGTCTAGCCATGCACGAGATTGTAAGTGATCATATGCCCTAAAGACAATTAGGGAGATAATTCACTACCATAAAAACACCTATCACTGTCCATCAGCTCATCCCTGCCGGTTTATTTACCTGAGACACTGCAAGGATTATAATATGCCACCAGTTGAACTCAATTAGTGCTGGTGAAGAATTCTAGTACCTAACATTATAATGCTTTCCAACATGGTAATAGCTTACTTTGGGGCTACTAAATGCTACTGTGTTACTAGATAGTTATATAGGTGGTCTTCATGTTTGTTGTTAAGCATGTAGTGAATGTGAATAATCAAGATATAATTTGCCCTACCTAAACAATGGGAGATATCTTCTAGGCCCGTAAATGGATTAAATTATGAAAGTGTAATGTCCATGCTGAGATGAGAGGTGTTAGTCACAAGAAAACTAATCATCTGATATAGAATCCAGTGTATGATTGAGCTATTGAGAAGATAACACAAATCTAGCCTTGAGCTTGATCGATATCATGAGAAAAATGGATTCGTACATAGATACACTAAAATGTTCACCCGATATGATTTTTATGTGTACTTGGCAGATCAATATATCCTACTAGGGGCTGCTATTGACTCGTGGATCAAAAAGGTGTTCTTGGGTTACAACCAAGTGTGCCTACGGGAAATATTTAATGGGCTAGAACAAGATAATACATGGAGATTCAATAGTGGCTCAACTTGGATAAGGTTCCGAGTAGGACACGCAGAGCAAAAAGCCTAGCCACCGCTCTTGTTGTTCTCTCTATTTGACGGTATTTTGTGATCTTATAAATCCAAGGAGTATTTGTATTATCAAGACAAGCAAACAAAGAAGCAGCTATGATCGTCGCATTCATTAATATGTGAGACTGTATATAGCTTGCTCGATTGCATGGGATGCATGAGCCATGCACTATATACATGCTTGGCTAATTTGTACGTATGCATGCATGCACAAGGAGACTTGAGTGACATGTGAGCAGCTCATACACGAGCGCTCGTAACTATATACTACCTCCGTTTTTTTAATAGATGACGCCGTTGACTTTTTCTCACATGTTTGACCATTCGTCTTATTTAAAAAATTTGTATAATTATAATTTATTTTGTTATGAGTTGTTTTATCACTTATAGTACTTTAAGTGTGATTTATATCTTATACATTTGCATAAAATTTTTGAATAAAATGAATGGTCAAACATGTGAGAAAAAGTAACGGCGTTATCTATTAAAAAATGGAGGAGGGAGTATATATGTATTCACTGTACATGTATGTATACGTATAGAAATACCGGGTGATTTCTATGAGTTAAGAAGCAACAGCTAGCTACACGGTTGAAATGTGAAGTTGCACGTGGGCCGGCAGCCCATGGCCACATTTCGTTCTCATCGTATATATGCGATTGTATATCAGAATACACGCGTACGCGGGATTTCTCAACTGCAAGCTACGGATGTGCGCAGCTGGCGCCGGATAAACCCAACCAACAAACTCCGTCTTATGCAGGTGATCCGGATGAGTGTGATCTGCAGCAACGTCGCCAGAGGCTTCGGAGCGAACCAACACGAGTGCGGCCGCGGCGGCGCCGGAGTATGCGCGCCCATCCGTTAGGTTTTCCCACTGCCTATAAAAGCCACCGAGAGCCAGCCAAGGGGGCATCGATAATCATTCATCAACACACATCCATCCATCGACACACATATGTAGAAGACACACACAAGAGAGAACACGGGGGCCTCGGCGGAAGAGCACACCAACGCGTGCGCCGCCGGCCGACGGCAGCCAGCGGGCGCACTGCTAGACGGTGCCAGGCGATCGACATTCTTCCCGATGAGAAGGCACGGCGCGCCAGCAGACGGCTGGGCAGAATAAGAAGGAGAGAAGCAGTACACGGTCATGGTCATCTACACCAGCACACCGGCGGCGAGTATAGCTCCATCCTTTCTTTGTTTCTTTTTCTTTTTGCAGATTGATCACGGAGGCGGAAGACAGAGATGTAGAACCACAACAGAGGAGGAGATCCATCTCTTCACATATATAGAACACACAAGATTCACAGGGCCTCGGCGGAAGGGCCCCACGCCAACGACGGAACGACCAACGTGTGCGTCGCCGGCCGGTGGTAGTCAGCGGGTGCACCGCCGGGCGTGCCGGTTGACGCTGGAAGATCAATCTACCCGGAGACGAAGGCTGCGACAAGATCGACGCCGCACAGGCCTGGACGATCTCATCTAACATTGTTCAGCTCTTCTCTCTCTTTCTCTGTATTTCAGGCTTTCGGCGCATATATGCGTCATGCGTATGGATGGCATGGAGCTGCGGCCGGAGTCATGCATGGCGGCAGGGAGGTCCAAGTCCAACACATCACCGGCAACGCTCACGAAGGACGACGGGGAGGCAGCCATCCGCAGAGACGGCGCCAGGCATGGAGATTCATCCGCCTCTTCATGTCCCTCTACTCCCATCTGCCCATCGACGACCACCAGCATCCACTGATCATCGGCAAGATCAGCACTTACGCGACCTCGGCCAGAGCATCCTGTTGTTTGGCAGAAGGACGTGTGCGCCTGGCGCGGCCGGCGACCTCGGTCATGACACTTCGGCATTCGATGAGGAGAAGTGCGCGCTGAGAAGAAGACGCTCATCGGAGAAAACGACGACGCTGCTCCAGTCCACTCCTATGGCGGGCCAGCACGCGGTGCACCGACGTCGCCGGAGTTGTTAATCTGACCCATCTGTTGGCGCCGGCTGTAAGCTTCGTCACGTCGTCCATGATGCCTCCACCTTCATCACACAAGAGTCATGGCGGCCGATCCATCTACACGCACTACTGTTGCATGCCACATAAGCACTGTCGATGCTGTCACCTGTCCGAGTCGACGAGATACCACTCGTCGACACTGTCCATTCGAGCCACCGGTGATGATCGTTGCTGCGATCTCGCCCAGATATTGGATGACGTCTTGCCGACCGCTGCCTCTACTCGGCGACGTCGCCGACGTCCGCCGGCCATCTTCGGTGGTGCTGCCACCTTCCTCACGTTCATCGTCAAGCCGCTCGAGGAGATCGCTAGTAGAAGCACCACTGGTCGGTGTCCGCACGCCGTCGTCCAATCAGTCACGGAGGTGTCATACGTCATCGGAGCAAGCCGTGGTTACTACTGAGCCGTGCCCGATAGAAGTCTCGTTCAAACTGCCGGTATATCGCCGAGCTGCCCGCATCTAGGAACACCGCCAAGACGCAGGACGTGCTCGCCTCGCCGGCCCGGCCGCGGCTTCCATCTCATGATGCATCTACCTGCTGCTGTGACGTCGGCGAGCTGCTGGACGCCGTCGCCTAGCTTGCCGGCCGCAACCTCTTCTTCTCGCTGACGTCACCGATGTCCGCTTATTCTCGCTGGCGCTGCCGCCTTCCCCACGCTCATCATCAAAGCCACTCAGGGAGAACACCAGCGTACTGCTGTTTGCTCCTGTACGCCGTTTGTCAATTTCGGCCGTGCTATCAACCATCGTCACCGGATCGGAGGCTGTCGGAGCAGCCGCGGATCGGTATGCATCGAGGCACTGCCAAGCAGTGCTCGTCCTCGCCAACTGATCATCATCACTGGAGAAGGCTATCGTCACGCCATCCCGGCTGTCGGAGCAGCCGCGGGTCACTAGTACAGATGTGATTATGCTGGACGGCGGCTCATTTTGGTTCCAGGCGGGCCATAAGTGGCTCCGCCTGGAACCAGGCGAATGCCGGGGTCGGGCAGTGGGCCGCACGGGATAATAGATTATCCCGTGCAGTCCGCTTAGGACAACCGCACGGGATAATACTATTATCGCGTGCGGTTGTCCTAAGCGGACCGCACGGGATAATCTATTATCCCGTATTTCCGTGCGGCCCACAGTAGGCGACCGCTTGCGATGGTCGGGGTCATATAAGCCCCCAGCCCGACCGTTGCCATGAATTTCCGGCGGTTTCTCTCTTCTAAACATCCACAAATTAGGGGGGAAGGTTTTCGACCTCAAATCTTTGATTGGCTTCCATATAAAAGGTATAGAGCTCGTTCTCCTCCTTCATTTCCTTCCATTTTTTCAATTTTCATCGGTGGAATACGAAGAAACTTGCACTTTTATAAATGGAATAGTGTAGGCACCTTTTTGTTTTTTTATTTTTTAAGCAAATACATATTGCAATCTTTTACATGTTTATAAAAGTAATTAGCACCTAAATTGAAACGTTGGGTTTGCCTCTATTAAGTTTATTTTCATTCGGTTGAAAAAGGACAAATATTTTTATTTTTTAGAAATGGATAGACAGTATTCTATTAATGCTTAAAATTGATGTGCGACTGTTTAAATAGTCCATTCAACTTTAAATTACTACGTGATTAGTTCCCACCAATTTAAATACATTCGTATTTGAATCAGGCATGGATGTATTAATGGCAAGCTTTATTGTAGGTCATGGATCGGACATGGATGTACAACACGAAAAGAGCTCATCCAACGTTCTTGAAGGAAGCAGCCAAATTTGTTGAGCTCGCAAAGGCACATGGTGCGAGGGAGAATTTGAGGAGCATTTTTTGCCCATGCAAAGTTTGTAAGAACGAGATCTTGCTGCAAGATCCGAATGAAGTATTGTTGCACATCGTAGAACGAGGATTTAAGAAGGGATACGAGATATGGACTTTTCATGGGGAAGCCGGTGGTCGTAACGAAGAGTTAGGTGATTTCTGTTTTGATGATGCAGAAAATTTTATAATCGAAGACATGTCTCAGGGAAATATCCCGGAATACGGTGGCTCAGGTATAGAGAATGAAGGTATTGATTTCGATCTGGAAGATATGTTGCGGCACGTTGAACTAGAGGTCCTAACTAGTACAAGACGAGGGTTGGACAATTGGGAAGCGTTGGAAAAAGCAGCGAAGGAGCTTCTGTATGACAAAGCCAAAGGATGCGACAAGGACTATTCAGTCCTGCGCTCGGTGCTCGAACTTCTCAGATTGAAGACCAGACATGGATGGTCGGACACGAGCTTCAATGATTTGATGGATCTTTTGAGAGTAATGCTTCCTAATCCGAACCTGCTACCGACGAACACATATCAAGTGAAGAAATTGATATGTCCATTGTCTCTTGGTGTTCAGAAGATCCATGCATGTGAAAATCATTGCATACTGTACCGCAAGGAATTCGCGGATTTAGACTCTTGCCCAACATGTGGGACGAGTCGGTACAAGACGGGCAACGGAGCCTCCGATGGAGAGGTGGTCGACAAAGATGATGCACCGGTGGGTGAGAACAAAAAGATTCCTAGGATGGTGATGTGGTACCTGCCAGTTAAAGATCGCCTGAAGCGGCTATATTCCAACTGAGACGACGCCGAGTTGCTGAGATGGCACCAAGAGGGTAGGAAAATTGACGGTAAGATCCGACACCCCGCCGATGCTCGACAGTGGAAAAACTTTGATGCACTACACCTGGAATTTGCACAGGACCCGAGAAATGTCAGGTTTGCATTGAGCACGGATGGAATGAACCCGTTCGGTGACCTAAGCAGCACAGACAGCACCTGGCCAGTTCTTCTAACGATGTACAACTTGCCTACATGGATTTGCCAGAAGCGAAATTACATTCTTTTGTCTATCCTTATACAAGGTCCAAGACAGCCTGGGATTAACATAGATGTGTTTCTGGAACCATTGATGGAGGACATGCAAGAACTGTGGGAGGAAGGGTTACGAATGTGGGACGAGTACCGTAGGGAACATTTCACTCTGCATGCCATCATATTCGTTACGATCAATGACTTACCGGCAAACTTTTCGCTCTCGGGCCAGTTTAAGGGGAAGTTCGGATGCCTCATATGTATCGACAAGACGTCGAACAAGTACCTCACCTCGTCAAGCAAGGGTGTTTACATGCGTCATCGTCGGTTCGTACCTCAGAGGCATAGGTGGCGTGCGAAGGCCAGATTATTCGACAATACAGTAGAGAACTTTCTAGCTCCTGAAACACGTACAGGTCGTTCTGTCTTCGAGTTGACAAAGAACATTAAGGTTGTGTTCGGCAAGCCAAAGAAGAAGCTCGTCAAGAGGAAGAAACGTACGGATCAGGACACAACTGATGCACCTGTAGAGGAAAGTAACCAGTCCTTCAAGAAGCACTCGATTTTTTTCAGGTATCTTGATTACTGGAAAGACCTGGAGGTTCGGCATGCCATCGACGTAATGCACCTTGAGAAGAATGTGTTTGATAGCACCATTGGCACTTTACTGGACATCCCGAGTAAGACGAAAGATGGGTACAAGTCTCGGACTGACCTCGTCAATTTGGACATAAGGCATGAGCTTCACCCAAAAGAGCTGCCAAATGGGAAGATCGAAATTCCTCCGGCTTGCTACTCACTAACACCTGACGAGAAAAAATATTTATGTAGATACTTGCATAGTGTGAAAGTCCCGACCGGTTTCTCAGCGAACGTCAGAAAACTCGTATCTTTGAAAGATTTGACCATCACTGGGTACAATGCTCATGATTGTCATAAGATGTTAACAGTCTTCCTACCCATTGCCATAAGAGCGGTCAAGCCAGTTCACACTCGGTTAGTGATAACAAAGTTGTGCTACTTTTTCAATCGAGTATCACAGAAGGTTTTTGATCCTGAAGAGTTAGGCCCCCTTCAAACTTTTGCAATCGACACAGCGTGCCAGCTTGTGATGTTTTTCCCCCCAGCTTACTTTAACATGATGGAGCATCTTATTGTCCACATCGTACCTCGGATTATCGAGATTGGTCCACTATACCTACACCAGATGTGGGCGTACGAGAGGTACATGTCCGTGCTGAAAGGGTATGTCCGTAACCGAGCTCATCCGGAAGGATCAATGATAGAGGGGTACACAACTGAGGAGGTGGTCGAATGCTGCATAGATTACATGAAGGACGCCGAACCCATCGGTGCGACCCCCCTTTACACGAGGGCCGGTTAGCTGGGACGGGGATCATAGGCAAGAAAAGGTTCTACGATGAGGACTTCAAAGATGTAGTGGAACCACATAGCAATGTTTTGCAACAACTCGCCATCTTAGAGCCGTACATTCAGGAACACATGAACGAGATAAGAGCCCGCAACCCTAGAAGAATGGACATTTGGATTTGTAAAGAACAGAAACGGAAATTTCCTGAATGGTTGAAGGAGAAAGATCTGCCGTTGGGTGATTCGCTGGAGGAAAAAACTTTGTGCAGGCTAGCAAATGGCCCAACTAGCCTTGTGACCTCATGGCAAGGGTACGACATTGGCGGATATAGATTTTACACGATGTTCAAGGACAAGAAAAGCGCAGCTCAGAACAACGGAGTTCGGGTGGAGGCGTTTGACGCATCAGGTGAGAAGAAGTCTTACTACGGGATCATACAAGACATTTGGGAGCTGGACTATGGCCTTAACATACTGATCCCAGTGCTACGATGCCAATGGGTCAGAGACACAACAGGCATATTCATCGATGACTACGGCCTGACGGTTGTGGATCGTAGCAAGCTAGGACACAAGGATGATCTGTGGGTTCTTGCTGAGCGGGTTGCTCAGGTTTTCTATGTCAGTGACCCTTCCGATGATAAGATGGCCATTGCTGTACTGGGAAAGCAATACATCGTTGGCATTGATAGCATTGAAGATGCGTCAGATTACAACCAATACGACGACGTCCCTTTGTTCACAGATTTTCCTAACCGGATAAAGGAAGTTGAGACAAGCCTTGACGAAGATCTGTTTTCATCCGCGCGGAAGGATGGTGTTTCCAAAATTGTCAAACATTAGTGAGATGTCGATCCTGTGTACTACCTATTTTGTAAACGATTACTGGATGAAACTTATATTGCGAATGAGATAGGGTATCCATGTTTATCCGTACTATATGTCGTTTTGAATTTATTTTACGGTCTAGTATTTTATTTATATTAATCATATCGATGAATAATTAGATGCGAAGAAAATTCATGTCTGTTTTAATTCTTTGTTAATCTATATTTGTATTTTGAATAATTCGTGGTTTAATAATTATACTTATTAATTTACTATAATTTACGTGGGACTATAACAAATAATTAACTATTTTTCAATGTGCTATAGTCAATATAATAATTAATAAAATCCCAGGCAAATAAAGATATTTTTTTAATAAATTGGTCTTTTTTCTTCCCGTGCAGGCCACTTAGGCAGCCCGCACGACTTAAGTCGCCCGCACGGGATGATGCGCATATAAGGGAGGGGGGGACGAAAATTTCTAAGTCCCGGGCGAAGCAAAATCTCACGCCGCCAGGCTGCCAAAATTTTCCCCGCCGCCACCGCCGCCAAAACCTCCCCTCCCGCCTCCATCGCCGCCAAAATCCTCTCCTCCCGCCTCCGAGCCGCCTCTCTTCCTTGTCCCCGGTCAGCGCCGTCCAGATCCGGCCGGGCCGCGCGCCTCCTCACCACCTCGCCCTCGCCGCCGCCGCCTCCTCTCCTCCTCGCACTCGCCTTCAGCCGCCACCTCCTCTTCTCCTCCCCCACGCCGCCGCCTCTTCTCCTCCACTCCCAGATCTGGGCCGGTGCCCACCTCCCCAGCATCCACCGCCGCCTCCTCCCACTCATCGGCTTCCTCCACCGCCGCCACTCGCATCCTCTCCCCCCTGCCCGCCACTGTCCGCCGCCTCCATCCCCTCACTCCACATCGCCGCCACCGCCGCCTCCCTCTCCTCCATCCCCCTCGCTGCCTCCCTCCCCTCCATCCCCCTCGCTCCACATCGCCGACGCCGACCACCTCATCCCCGTCGACGTCGACGCCGACCACCTCATCCCCACCGACGCCGACGCCGACCACCTCATCCCCATCGACGCCGCCGACATCGCCAACGCCACCGACGGCGGACCTCCTCCCCAAGCCGACGACGCCACCGACCGACGACGTCGCCGACGCCACCGACCACTTCCTCCACAAGCCGACGGCCACCTCCTCCCCAAGCAGCGGCCACCTCGCCCCCAAGTAGCGGCCGGCCACCTCGCCGCCAAAGCCGCCGGCCGCCTCCTACCTCCTCCCCAAGCCTCCTCCAGGTACCCCCTCTCTTCGCCGCCTTCTTTTTTTGGATGATGCAGTGGTAATGGATGGAATGATGCAGTGGAATGGATGATTGAATGATGCAGTGGATGATGCATGCAGTAGATGCAATGCAATGTTGGATGAATTTTTTGAATGAATGAATGATTTTAGGTTGAATGGATGAATGAATGTTGATTTGTGATGTTGAGATGATGATTATATTTCCTGAATAGATAGATGGTTGTTTGTGATAGATAGATGATATTTGAGATGATGATGATATTTGTGATAGATAGGACTTGTGCTCTTTGTGAATGATGCCCCTGCTGCTGTTGTGCATATACATGATGAAATATATTTTGCTTCTATATGTTTATATATATGTGATGTACATATATGCTTTTTATTTTTGCTGTTTATACTGTATATGCTGTTCCGCACAGGTTTTATATATGCTGTTTTATACATGTTTATTTTGGGTGATATATGTGAGCTGTTTTGGGTTTATTTTGGGCTGTTTTATGCCTCACTGTGGTTGATACATGTGGGTGATATATGTGGGCTGATTTATATGTGGGTGATATGTGGGCTGTTTTATACTTGTGGGTGATATATGTGGGCTGTTTTATGTTGGTGATAAATGGCCAATGATGAATGCTCAAAGAACAGATCATCTACACTTGTCTTCTGATTTTTTTTTTTGGGGGGCACTCCACTTGTTTTTTTTCTCAAGAACAGAACAACTATACTTGTGAATTTTTTTTGGCGCACTTCACTTGTTAATTCTTGCTCAAAAATAGAACAACTACACTTGTGAATTTTTTTTGGGCACTTCACTTGTTTATTTATGCTCGAGAACAGAACAACTACACTTGTGAAATATTCTGGGGGGCACATCACTTGTTTATTTTTGCTTGAGAACAGAACAACTACACTTGTGAATTTTTTTTTTTTGGGGGGGGGGGCACTTCACTTGTTTTTTTTGGGGGCGCACTTCACTTGGTTTTTTTTCCACATAAGAACAGACCATCTACACTTGTGGTAAATGATGAATAATTTCTGAGCAAAACTGAGACCATATGCTTTCATAGTGTGCATAGTGATGAATATCCTTATCAATCTTGCTATTGTTACCCATCTTACATTCCTTACCGATCTTGCTTTCCTTACCAATCTCCTAAAATTAGATATAGGAGATATAGTTCGTACGTTATCATGCCGCTATAATACGAAGTGTTCTGGTTGCCAAGTTGGCTTGGTCGGTTTAGTTCCTGGACGGAACCGACTAGTACAAATTGGAAAAACAGAACATTTCGTCAACATATGACATGCGTTGGTCATCCGTAAAATGTGCTAGCACGTCTGTTGAAAGATAGACCTCTGACTCGTACATGCGTCGGCCTCGTGGATGGACCAGGAGCTCGATGTTCCTTAAGGCCGTTCTTTCCGACCCATCCAAGGTTCCGCCGCCTACATTGTTCCAAGAGTGTCTTGGACGTAAGCAGGAAGTGGAACCTTGTTAAGGTCGGAACGAACTGCCTTAGGGAAGTCGATGCTCCAGGTCCGTCCACGAGGACGACACAGCTAGGAGTTAGAGGTTTATATTTGAACACACGAGCTAGCCATGTGATCAAAACATGTTTTTACTTTGCTGTTAATATGATAGTTTAGTTTAGTGGTTATGATAGTTTAGTGGATTTGAACGAATATTAAATTGAGTTTTAAATTATTCCATTGTAAGAACGCGAATCGAAGATGTTGGGCAAGACAGCTCAGAACCGACGGTCAATAAACCTAACGGGCAGAACAGCTCTGTTCTCCTCCCTTCTCCTTCTCTTCTTCTATTTCTCTCATTCCACCAGGTATACAACAGCGCAGCAACCCGAATACTTTGTTTTTCTTCCAACTGCGTTACGAACTGCAAGGTCCCCCATCGCTGACTGTAACCCTGCCATCCTATCCTGCATCTCACATCCTCCAAGTTCATCTCTCTTTCCAAAGATGCTTCACCTCTTTGCATTTAAAAAAGAGATGCCCCCCATCTTCATCCAATCGGTTGCAGATCACGCACCGAGTATCAATATCCATACATCTTCTCTTTAGATTCATGCGCAGGGCAATACTATCCTTGTTCTGCTAGAGAACATTTGGCAGTTTTTTTTTCTTTGAAAACTTTTAAATTTCTAACTATCCAATCGCCTCGAGATTCATGTGGGTGGGAAAAAAATTCATGAGTGCACACAGGGGGTAGAATAGAACCTGTGTATTAAGATGGTTGCTTGGATTTCGGTCATTTCCCACCTGCATGAGTATTAAGGCCATTCCCAACCTATGACACTAGACATAGTTTTTATAAACTCCATATCATCAAGAAACTAGTACTAGATACTACTCTTCCAATGAAAACACCACTATTCTATACTTCAATTTAATGTTACTTATCTCACATGATGTCTTAGATGTTGTGTAGAAACCATGTCTCATGCAAGACATGGTTTCCTTCTCTTTCCTCATTTATTCACTTGCTATATCATTTTTCATCCTAGGTGACAGCTTATTTAATGCTATGTACACCATCCTAGTGATTGGGTTGGGAATGGCCTAAGCAGCCATCTTAGTATTCATTAGTTGCATGAGTATTAAAATGGTTGCTTGGATTTCGGTTAACAATTTAATTTAGTACCTAAAACAAAAAGATAACCCTTCATTCATTAAGCGTTATATGCATGAATACTACAAATATGCCTATCTTATTTAGAAAAACGAGAAAATGGTATATGTTACAATTTAATTATACTCCAAATGTATAGCTACTTCCATAAAATTATTTAATAATCCCGTAAAATTATTCAAATTAGCTAGGTCAAAGAAAGCTACTAGAATGGACTAGAATTTAACAAATTTATGGAAGTATTTTCGCCGGAACATATTTTGATCCTTAGGAAACCCGGGGTCCACCTCCTTGAGCCCTTAGAGCTGAATAATGCCGCTCTTCTATTGCTAAAAAACAACTCCTATACCATGTCCCATCCACATATGTATGATCCTGGATTTTACAGTTTCTACTTACAATTTGGTGAAATCTCTGGCTTACGTACAAATGTATGGCTCGGATAAGCTGAAATCTAACACATCACAATTTGGTTGACGTGTCACATGCCACTTGTTCGACTATGGCCTACTTCTACCTTTCATGCCTCCGACCAGAGTGTTGTCATCTACATCCACTCCTGTATCTAGTTTTGGTTTTGCTAGCTACATTGATGGGTGACTGGAGAGGGGTATACATCGCATGGTGACATATATTAAATTTATGGCCAAACGTGCCAATGACGATTTTTTCTGTGTTAGGGCAGTCCCAACCCATAGTGTCTATAAGCAGTGTTTATGGTGCCATGTTAATAAGACATCACAATAGAAACTACACTCTACAACCCATGGTTTCTTAAAGTGGGCCATTAATAAATACATCATCTCTCTTCTCTACCAATCATATTTATTCTTCATCTATTATGAAGACACTATTCTCTCCCAATGCAAAACTTAATAATGTCTAGTGCATTCTCGTGTTGAAGCTGTGTCTTGCATGAGACCCAGTTTCTTCCTCTCTTCACCCTCTTTCTTAATTAATATAGTGCCACATAAGCTAAAAGTCATACATGGCAATGTAGTTAATGCCATAGACACTATTCTAGGTGGAGGGTTGGGACTGCCTTAGAGAAATATCACCCGAAGACAGAAAAAAACAGTTGTAGACAAATCTTCGTTATTGCTAAAAACCCTGCTAGCTGGGATTAATTGCGTACAGGGAGTACGTGCAGGGCCAGCTCGATCATAACAACGACTTGATGATCACAGGTCAATGGAGTTAGTAGCTTGCATATAGGAGTAGTAGTAGACAAAACCGTGGGTATCAGGGAATAGCAATATTGACCGGGGAATTGGACAGTGCCAATTTCTGTCGCCCAATAAACGAGCTCTCACCGAAACTACTCTGTACATCCCATAAAAAAAGGGAAGAAGAACGAATTACCCCTCGAACTATCGCAGTCGACCAAATTACCCCCTGAACTACAAAACCAGACATCATTCACCCTCCAACTTTGCAAATTGGAGAAATAACCCCCTAACTCAATCTGCGGTGGTTTTCATCCTATGTGGCAGTCCAGTCAGCAATTCATTCATTAAAAATATAGGTGGACATCACCTGTCAGTTTCTCTCTCTCTCTTCTATCTCTTTCCCAATCTCTCACTCTCTCTCTCTCTCTCTCTTCTCTCCATCATAGGCGACGGCGCAGGCAGCGGTGAGGCGAGGCAAGCGCGGCGGCGGCAACGAGGCGAGCGCGGTGGTGGAGGAGGCGAGGCGGCAGCGGAGGCGAGGCAGGGCGGCGCCACCTCCCTCAGCTGGTGGCAGCACTGCGCCCTCACCCCCAGCGGGTCGCCGCCAGCGCACCGCCGCATCAGGTATGCGCGGCACCCCGACAGCGGATCCTTCGGCACCACGCCCTGCCCCGGCTCGCACCCAGCCGCCGCGCGCATGCGGCCGTAGCCGTAGTAGTCATCGCAGCCCGCCGCCGCCGCGATGACGGCGCCGACCACCACACTACCAGCGTCTCAAGGCCGCACTCTTCGCGGGCGGGAAGCCCCTAAGTGATGGCGGCCATGGCCCCCTTCTTGCACATCGGCGGCGCCTCCTCCTCCTCGACGAGCACCTCCACCATGAAGCGCAGCGCGTTGCAGCGGCAGCGTGGCGCCACCTCCCTCAGCTAGTGGTAGCACCGCCCCCGCACCCAAACGCCGCCGCTCGCCTCCTCGGCCGACGCTCACCACCCAGCCGCCGCTTGTGCCCGCCCCCTACGCCGCTCTGCTTCGCCACCATTGCCGCCTCGCATCCTCCGCC
This sequence comes from Oryza glumipatula, assembly GCA_000576495.2. Lineage (NCBI taxonomy): Eukaryota > Viridiplantae > Streptophyta > Magnoliopsida > Poales > Poaceae > Oryza > Oryza glumipatula. The sequence goes on from CM002514.2 coordinate 22,116,236, forward strand.
GTCACGCTCGCCTCGCCTTGCCTCCTCCGCCACCGCGCTCGCCTTGTCTCACCACTGCTTCGCATCCTCCGCCGCCGCGCTCGCCTCGCCTCACCGCTGCCTTCGCCGTCACCCGTGATGGAGAAGAGAGAGAGAGAGTGACAGAATGGGAAAGAGATAGAAGAGAGAGATAAACTGACAGGTGGGGTCCACCTACTTTTTTATAAAAGAATTGCTGGCTGGACTGCCACGTAGGATCAAATCCACCGCAGATTGAGCTGGGAGGGGGGGTTATTTGTCCGGTTTGTAAAGTTGAGGGTTGAAGGAGATGTCCGGTTTTGTGGTTCTGGGGGGTAATTCGGTCGAACGCAATAGTTCAGGGGGGAGGTGGGGTAATTCATAGTTTTTCCTAAAAAAGACAAACTTAAGGGGGTGTTTGGATCTAGGAAATAAACTTTTGTCGCTGTCGTAGCGGATGTTATGACACTAATTTGGAGTATTAAGCATAGACTATAGTATTTATAAAACTAATTACATAAATGAGAGCTAATTCGCGTGACAAATTTTTTAAGCCTAATTAATCCATAATTAACACATGTTTACTGTAGCATCAGATGGGCTAATCATGGATTAATTAGGCTCAATCGATTCGTCTCGCGAATTAGTCCAAGGTTATGGAATGGGTTTTATCAATAGTCTATGTTTAATACTTCTAATTAGTGTCCAAATATCTGATGTGACAGGGAGTAAAAATTTTTAGTCCCAACCAAACAGAGTCGTCTAAGGTTAATTCAGATTCATAGTATTAAAATGTTTCGCATTCCATACTAGATTTGTAATGTATGAAAAAATCTAATAGGGTATTGCTGTTATTAGGTGATGATTGAAATGTGTAAGAGTGTGCCTATATATATATATATATATCTATATATACCAACTATCATCTGTATCTATCCAACAAGAGTACGAGGTTTCACCATCAATCTAGAGCTCCTTGTTGAAGTTGGAATAGCTAGCAATTACGCCATGGATGGAACGGACAAGGAGACGACCGTGGTGGCCGCCGGGACGAATGGGATGGAGGCGGCGCCGGCCATGGCAGCAGGCTCCGGCAGCTGTAGCTGTACAGTGGTGGAGATCGACGTCGACGACGACGCCGAGACGGCGGCGGTGGCTCCACGAAGAACACGGCCGAGGCCTTCCATCTATCGGGTGCCCAACCACATCAAGAACATGACGAACCCGGACGCGTACCGGCCGCGGTTGGTGTCGCTGGGGCCCTTCCACCACGGCGAGGCCGAGCTGCAGCCCATGGAGAAGCACAAGCACCGCGCGGTGGCGCACCTGGTCGAGCGTAGCGGGAAGCCGCTGCGAGAATTCATGGCTGCCGTCGAGGAGATCGCCGAGCAGCTGCGAGCCGCTTACGAGGACCTTGATGACGAGAGGTGGAGCGGAGAGGAGTTCGTGGAGCTGATGCTCACCGACGGCTGCTTCTTGCTGGAGGTGATGAGGGCGTTTCAGCTTCAGCGGGAAGGGAAGAAGGAGGAGGTAGAAGAAGGAGGAGATTACGAGGCTGACGACCCTGTCTTCAGCGAGCACGGGTACCTATACCTGCGCTGCGATATCATCTCCGACGTGCTCGTGATGGAGAACCAACTTCCCCTGCTCCTCCTCGACAAGCTCTGCCATGTCGCATACGCGGACAATCTTCAGGTATATGTACCTGGCCCCTATTCCACTGAATTCCGATTCGCACGCACAAGAAGCTTATGAGCTTTCAAAATTCTATGATTAATACAGTATGATGTAGCAAGTTCGTTTAATATTTCTACCATTTGAAACAGGAAAAAATATCTATTTATTTATATATAAGAAATCTTTAAAACCAAACACTAGCTATTCATCTTTCAATATTCAAACCATACAAAACCGAGTTGGTTTACTTGTACTGTCATTGACTTGTGCTGCCGACATGGCAATCGACACCCACGTATCTTCTACTCCATCCGTTTCTAGTCTTCAATCTCATAAGTTCAAGCACCGTCCGCAACAATGTGAAATCCTTATAGCAACCCTTTGTCTCATCGTACAAAAGATCCTTCACTGCCTTTTATAATGCTTCGAAGTTCTCCCACGCATGAGCGGACCCAACTACAACCTCAAGTTCAGCATGACGCAACATCTCTTCCAAATCAAAATTACTATCATGTACGCTGACATTACCATCATCGACATCATCAACTGTACTGTGCTGACCATCGTCGCCAACAACATCATCATCAACGGGCTCTTCTTCTTCTTCTTCTTCTTCTTCTTCTTCTCCTACTACCATGAAATCCTCGTCCCTATTGACCACTTCATCCCGTACTGTCGCCTAGATGGGAACTTGATTGCTTGGGATCTCTCCATGATGTGACTAATTTGTGTAGCATTCAATAAATCTATACGTCACCAAGTGCTGTTCGAATACACATGGATCGATCCAAATTTTCTTATTTTTACAGTGCGCGCATGGACATCTAATTTCCTTCGTCTTCTTAGATGCAACATTCTTTTTAGTAGCTTTCATGAATATGTTGACTCCTTCAATGTATGACACACGATATCTCTCTATATATCCATGCTCTGTCCGCCATCTATCCATTAATTAATTGCAAAAAAAATAATACAATTTAGTTAGTTGAAATATTTTTAACAATATGTCACATTAAAATCCTACTAATTAATGCATATAACTAGTATAATCTAAATAAGATAATTAAAGCTAGCCAAAAATCTACATATATATAACATGGAAACTACATACAACTAGAAAAATTACCAAACTACCCCTCTTTCTTTTCTTCTTCATTCTTTGCAGATAACTAATATATAGATCTGCTATGAATAAACCTATCAAAACTAGATATTCATATGGAACATCGATCATGCACATTATTTCTTATAAAGTTTGTCCATTTCGAGCTCCAAATAACAAATAAAATACACTTTTCTTCCTCCGTGTCACATACTTTTTGCCATGCAAAATCTCAACGAACAACCAACGAAAATGAAAAAAAAAACTGGACAAATAGAGTAGGAGAAAGTATAACTAACCTTTGGTGCAATATATCTTTTAAAAGATTCGAGATCAAAACCTTCCCCCTATGTATGTGTTCATAAGAGAGAGAAAAATCGTGCTCAAATGGCTCCAAAAATTACTGTAGCTGATTGATATAGGTGATGGCATTTTTCCTGGTGGTCAACATATGTCGGTTGAGTTGCACTACCATAAAAAATAACTAGGGGTGGCGGCGGGTTATGTGGGCTACAAGCGAAGATGTAAGTATTTTTGCTGGCGGGCCACATCACCATACCGCCAGCGAAGATATTGTATTTTTGCTGGCGTCAAGTTAAGAAGGCCGCTAGAGAAATTACACTATCTTTGCTTGCGGCCAACTTAAGTCGGCCACCAACAAAGATGGGTTTTCACTGATGGCCCGTGACCCACCACCCCCCTTATTTCTTGCGATGGTAATTTAATCTTGTAGCCGCCATGAAATTTTTCTTCCAAACGCCATGAAAAATCGTTTTTCTAGTAGTGCGAGCTGCCGCCGCCGTATCCCTTTCCGCCGCCAGGTCGCCGCCGCCATCTCCCTCCCGCCATATCTAGCGGAAGGGAGTGTGCCACCGCCGGGCCATCGGACCACCGCCGTCCGCCCTCATGCCGCCAATCAGCCGCCGCCACATCCCCTTCGCCCTCGGACCACCCACGCCACCTCCCCTCCCGCCATATTTGCCGGAGGGGTGGGCGCCGCCACCGGGCCGTCGGACCACCACCGCCTCCCCTCACGTCGCCATCCCGCAACCGCCACACGCCGATTCGGTGGAGAGAGAGTGTAACATCCTGAAAATTCAAGACAATAAAAATCACTAAAATTTCGAACTTTTTAAAACTTTTGCATCATGCTGGGTGTTATGGTTGTCATTGCTTGCCAAATATAAATTATAACCATGGAGAATCAAATTAATGACGTACACCTGAACAATAAATATACGATACAAGAATACATTAGTGCACAAGAAAGCAAGCCAAATAAAATGTTAGTTTCTATTATGAATCATAGATTAAAATATTAAATATTCGAACCATGCTGATGGCTTGATGCCATGATTAGCTAAAAGAAATAGTGAGATCAAATCTAATTCATTTGAATCCAGTCTCACATGAAATATAAGAACACATAAAATGATGACCACCACTATAATGATCGTGTTTATAAATAAGTAATTCACCAGAATATATAGATTGATAGTTAGAACATTTCGCCGAGTTCCTCAGGACATGAAAATCACTCGTATAGGGCAATGGTCATATCAACCAAATTAGGCTTTATATATAAACAAGAATGCGTGGGAGTTTAGTTAAACGATTAGGTTAATATTGTGCTGAATCTCAATTTACTGTTTATCGAGTAAATAGATTGAACCTATCCGTGTAAAATAAATATAATTTAAAATAAAGATTAAGTGTGGATTGATATAAATAAAATAATTTCGCGAACATATTTGTATCGATTTAATTTAAACACGAATGGAATAGGAATTAAACACTAATTAAAAATTCGAGTAATACAAATGAAATATGAGTAAAATTACTTTAGGATGAATACAATAATTGGAACAACACACAAATGAATAAAAATCAATATTACAACATTTAGAAATTTCAAAATTAAATTAAATGGAAAATGGGCTGAAAATCGGAAAATTGGAAAATGGCACTGTTCATCGTCCGCCAGGTGTTCGACGCGGTCCTTTAACCCGGCCCCCTCCTTTTCCCCGCGCGTCGCGCGCCTCCCTCGTCGCCGCGCGCCGAGTCCGCGCCGCCCGGAGCCCTAGCCGCCGCGCCCTCGTCGCCATGCCGCGCAGCCTCCCCGACCCGTAGCCGTGCCGCGCGCACGTCTCGTCGCCGCGCCGCACGCGTCATCGTCACCCCGCGTCGCTAAGCCGCCTCGCCTCCCCGCGCCGCCGGAGCCCGTCCCGCGCGCCGCGCCGATCTGTTTCCCCCCCACACGTCGCTCGGTCTCCCCGAGCCCGAGCCCGCCGCGCGCACGTCGTCGTCGTCCATACCGTCGCCATCCTCATCGCATCGCCGCCACCGCGCCGCTTTGCCTCCCCGTCCCATCGCCGCGCCGCACGCGTGGTTGTCGGCCCGAGACCCCGCACCGCCGCCCCGTCTCGTCGTCACATCGCAGCGTCGTCGTCACCTCAAGCTGTTCGGCCTCCCCGCACGTCGCCGTGCCACACGCCCCCGTCGCATCCCCTTTCTTTCCCCGCGCCACCGCGCGCCCGCCCGCACGTCGCTTTGTCCCCCTTCCACTCACTGCCGCGCCGCACGCCCGAGCTCGCCCGCCCGCACGTCGTCTTGCCCCCATGCTGCCGCGCCGCACGCTCGTCGCCTCGCGCCCCGCGTAGCCACGCCGCCGTCGCATCGCCTTTAACAGCCGCCGCCCCCTCCTTTCTTCCTTCCCCTCTCCCCTTCTATAAAAGCCGAGCTCCCCCTCCCCTTTCTCCTCCACCCCACACTCATCCTCATCCGTCCCCTTCCCCTCTCCCCCTTCTCCACCGCGCCGTCGCCGTGCCGCCACGCCGACACCATCGAGGCCGCCGCGCCGTAGCCTCGAGCCGCCGCGCCGTCGCCTTGAAGCCGCCCCGCCGCGCATCGCCACCTTGCGCCGCCAACGCCGCCGCCGCTGTGGTAAGCCGCCGCTGTCCTTTCCCCTTGCGCCGTCGCCGTCGCCTCGGGTAGAGCGGTAGGGAGAGCGCCGAGAGAGAGAGGAGAGCCGAGAGAGAGGAGAGCCGAGGGAGAAGAAGAGAGGAAAGGAGAAGGAAGCCGGGGGAAGGAGGAAAGAGAGAGAGAGAGAGAAAGGGAAAAAGAAAAAGAAAGAGAGAGAGGGAGAGAAAAAGAAAAAGAAAAAGAAAGGAAAAGGGAAAAAGGAAAATAGGAAAAGGGGAAAAATAGAGAGAAAATTTAGGGAGAAATTAGGGAGGTTTAGAAAATTTAAAATAATTAGAATTTAATTATAGATCAATTGTAGTTGTAGAATTGCAAAAGTTTAATGTAGTTATGGATTATTGTTGGGTGATCAATTCACGGTAGAAATTCGAATTTAATCAATAGAGATTCTAGACGTATATTATATCTAATCATTTAAATTACATCGTACCATATTATAAGGCAATTTTAGGATTCCGTCCGATATTTAACTAGGATTTGAGGGAAACTTGAACCTAAATTCATCTAAATTCATAAGCTTTCCACTGGTATATAATTCACTATTTAATAAAATGTATTTATAATTATAAATTAATTAATATCAAATGATTAGATAATAGTTAACCTAAATAGTATGCCAATAAATAAAAATGGATATTGTACAGTAGAATAATTATCCTTAATATATTTTATCACGGTAGCAACCACATAAAATAGTTATAATCAACATTTCAAATTAATGGATGTAAAGGAAAGGGTTAGCGCTATTTATTAATCTATGTCCAAATATAACTAAAATCCATGACTTATCAATTATTTACACAAAGTATAGCCCCATACTATGTGACTAAAATATAAACACATATTGAATCTTTAACTTGTTTAAGGAGATTAATAACTGAGCTAGTTGTAGTCGGACCACTTAAAATTAAGATAGTCGGTACAACATCATGTCGGATGGGATAATATATATATGCGATATGGTCGACATCCATTAACCAAATACAGCCATCTTATTCACATGTACTAAATAGCTTATAGTAAATAGCAACTATTCAGATAAACGATTCGATATTAAGACATTGTGCACACACCTGTGCTGTACATCCCATTATAACTATACGGTATAGTAATAATTTGCTTGTTGCATATATTAAATTAGAGGGACTATATGACAAACATGAATGTTAGATAAGTACTAGTTATAAATCTTGACCTCATATACTTATAATTTTAGTTCAACTGTAAATTAGGATCGTTCATTAAGGGATAATCTGTAACCATAATATGATTATCCTAAAACAACTCTAAAGCATGGATAATTATTATCCTTTCATAATTTGTTGTGACAAGGAAAAATATGTTCACAACTAAAGTAAAACCTCCATCAATAAAATAATAATACAAATAATTCCCTATAATTATTTTGATTAATCCTAAATCCATCTAACAACATAATCTCTAGTATGTGACCGTTTTTATAGATGCATGTGTAACCATAATCCCCCATAGCCATTAGCTAGACTAAACCACCATGACAACAAAGAGACTAAGAAACCTTAGCTCTTGCCTTGATTAGAATCCACTAGCAAGCGCGGATAATATGAGCAACCCTAGGTTTGACCTCAACAAATATATTTTGTTTGTGCATGTTTGATTGTTGCTTGAATATTGGTTTTTCTCGCGTATTATAGAAATTGTGTATCCGTCAGTCGTGAGGCAACGTTTGCAACTTCCAGGAGGTGAAGGTTGATCAAGATTGTATCAAAAATAAGGACTATCTTGAGCAGGCAAGTCATCACTATCCATTGAACATATTGATCCCAATTGCGAACTTCTTTTGTTTACAAATAAAATTGCATGCAATAATATACATCCCACTTGTGATTATGCCATGCCTTGATAATTGTTTGCCTACTATTTCCTTTGTAACCATGTTTACGTATGAGTCCCTAGTCAATTATGACAATTGCTTAGCAATGCTATCCTAGAATTGTGCATACTCATATTTATCAAATGCTATATGCTTGGGCAATTACCTTTGGGAAGGTAATTGAGATATGGCATGTGGAGGCATGAGCGCCACAGTGCCGTGATGTTGATGACATGATTTGTGAAAAGAAAAATGAAAATAAACAAATGTTTTCGACTGGGGCGGACGGAGGAATTGGGTGGTATCCGGAAAAGGCTAGTACCGTCCCCGGTCAATTAAGGACCGAGCCATGAAGTTAAGCATGAAACGACCCCCGTACAACCGCACTTCTCGTATGGGTATAGACCTAGCGGAATAGATAGCTGAGCAGAGGCAGTATCCATGCATAGTGGTTTCTTGATGTGTGAGGCAGGGGCTCTACGGTGGGGCAGCCATTGGTAGGACCGCGAGGCGGGTGTCTACAGTGGTGTCGCCATCGGTAGGACTGCCATGTGATAATTTAAACCTAATTAACTTAATGCATGTGTGAGTTCTTCTTTCCCGGGTGCGCCAGAACTCCTCACACTGCTAGAAACGGACGCTTAGGGTGTATGAGGATGTCAAGTTCATGGAGCGGGTACTGCCAATGCGAGGTTATCGAAAAGCTTTGCCGTGACGCGTCTCATGTGTTGGGACGAGGCTCATGTGTTGGGCAGTCGCGGAGTGCGGGTAAAGTGTACATCCACTGCAGTGTGAGTAAACCAAATCTATTCGAATAGCCGTGCTCGCGGTTATTGAGCACCGGGACGTGTATTACACTTGGCTAGACTCTGAATTCTTAAACCTGTGTGGGATGGGTTATTGCATGATGATTTTATGCTGATGGAGCCACTTCCCGAGAAGAGGGAAGGTGGACGTCCTCAGAAAACCATGACGACTCAATGGCGGGAAGCTATCCTTGGGATCACAGTGGATGGTGGACAGAACCGTCGTTGTTTAATGTGAATACTGGTACTAAAATTTGATCAGTCTATGCTAGGTCTTAGGCTTGTGAAAAGAATTACAAAACTTGCTTTGCGCAAAAGAACCATAGCCATCCTTTGAATACCCCTATCATGTGCATTGTTGCTGTGGTGGCTTGCTGAGTACGGTTGGTACTCACCCTTGCTATTCATATATCTTTTAGGAGAGTGTTGAAGAGGAGCCCTTGTCGGTACGCTTGCGTATCCAACAAGATGATCGGAGTGCGGTCTTGTTCTAGGTCTCGTTCCCCAGTCGACTGCCTGTGGCATGTTAACCGGGCCCTTATATTACTTTGTCTTCCGCTGTTGTTCTCTGATAGTTGTTGGCCTACCTGGCCCTAATGTAAGTATTTAACTCTTTTAGCCTGAATTCATTCGTGATATGTTGTGATCCAACTATGTATGTGTGTACCAACTACTGATCCAGGGATTGGTACGGATAAACACAGAAGATTTCCGATTTCCAAAATCGGGGGTCTACAGAGCTGGTATCAGAGCATATCGACTGTAGGTCGAGACCCTAGATAGAATGGCCGTTAGTTTAAGGATCCTATATTTTACAAATATATTTTTAAATGCAAAAGAAGGGGTTGTGAAAACATTCAAATGTTGTTTCTCATCTTACCTCTCTTCAAAAATATCTGATTCCGATACGCCAAAAAGAAAAAAATATTTTTGATACCTTACATCTCAACCCTTCCTTTGACAAGGCGATTTTACCACTTGATTTGTGATTGAAAAATATTGGTTCTATATTCTCATCCACATTTCAAAATTATAGGATAAGAACCGAAAGCAATTAAGACGCTATAGGAATATTATTGATTGTGCCGAAACCTCATCCTCGAAAGTAGACGAATGCATCATGTTATATGAAAAACAAAGAAAAAAGAGAGAAAATATCAGAAATTAACTCATCAATCATGATAACTCATTATTGTTAGTACTAGTTTCCCCTAGTCACACACTCGTATAGTAGAAGTGAAGTCTCGACTAAGCCGTTAGTGACCATAGAAGCTCTACCTGCGACATGGGAATTTATAAAGAACAATAAGGAGAAAAGAAACAAACTGCGTATCTATGAGAAAGCCCGGCAAGAATGCTAAGTTGTTTCCATAAACATACAAGGATCTGAAGATTATGGATCAAAAAGGAATATAAGATGGTGTGCATATATGGAAATTTAATAAAAGGAACCATGTTTTCGATAAGAGTACATGGACGAAGGATGAAAGAGATTTGAATTTATTGGATTTTAGCTTTAGGGTTGCTTCAAAATTCCAAGGACAAGTCAAACTTATATGAATTTAATCCCCTTAAAACTTTGTTTTATGAGTTGTCTTTAGAAAATATTGAAAAACAAATGAATTTTTGCATTTTGAAATATAGTCCTACAAAAAAAAAAAAAAAAAATTGCTTCAAAAAGGAAATGTTTGTTTCAAACTGTGTAATTGCAAAATTGTCCCCAAAAGCCGCTCTGAAATTATATTAAATTTTGGGAATGATCAAAATTAGCTTGAAAAGAAAATTTTCTCTGAAAATTATTTGTGAAATTTTGATTCCAAATAATGTGTTGCAAAATTTTCCAAAATAGAACTTCATTCAAAACCAAGTTTTGAGAGCATGTCTTCGAAAAACATCCTTTCAAAAAAAGTTTTCCAAGTTGAATTTCAATAACTAATTGCCTAAAGCTTTGCGAAACCTTTCCAAATGCTTTGTGAAAACCCGTTTCTAAGTGACTATTTCCATATGAAAATGTTGCACTTTCTGAAAAAAGTTCAGAAAATTCATGAGCCTTCTTTTGAGGAGTTCAAAAGTATTGTTGTTTCAACTATGAACCATGCATACAAACTATATGGTATCTTGGCCCTATTGGCAATAGTTTTCTTTTACGAAATAAAATCAAATGTTGTTTTGAAAGAAAAATTGATTACAAAAGTTTTTGGTTGCCATGTTACTTTTTGTTAAACATATGTATGATTATACAAAATCTTACCTGAAAAATCTATTTTCAAATTATATTTGGGGAGAAAATGCATCCCTTGAAAATTTTAAATGTTTTGCAAACATCGCTTCGAAAGAATATTTGTGCAAAATCATTTTGTTGCGAACGCAAAAGCATATCTTCTTTTAAATTGCTTTCAAAATTTCTTATTTTAAGGGGGGTAGCCTAAGTGGAGAAACCTCAAGAGAATCAAATAACTTGTGAAAATATGGATAAGGGGTACAACATGTCAAGTTCTATTCACCCCTATACAAGGAATTTTGAGTAAATTCAGCACCGTATGACAGTAAATCGTAGACAAGATTGATAATGTGTTAAGGAACGAAGGGTGGAATAGAGGAAGTGCAAAAACAACAATTCAGCATTGTCATGCTACTATTGATGCCAAGAATAATAGTTTACTAACCTTCAACCTACTAGCATTTAACAAAATAAGCCTACCATAGGACGAGAAGATGATGGAACAACTAACACCGAGAGACAAGAATTCCTCCAACTTACAAGGCCTCCAAAATGTGGGAGCAAACCAGCCCATGCTACTCTTTGAAGATCCTCCCCAAGCTTCCAGTGACAAAGAACAAGTCCAAGCCTCACTAAAGCCTGAAGGCTACACCATCAATCTACATCACCTAAAGCAATACCCTGCAAATGGAAGCTGCCATCTGATTACGGCAAGACGGAAGACAAATGTCACATGTTTCGGTTGTGGTGAGACAGGACATTATGCCAATAAATGCCCCCAAAGAAGGTTGAGAGTTAGACCAAGAAGGAATTTGCCTTGGCACCCAATATGCAATATCAGACCAGGAATATTACCAACGCCAGTGCCCTGTTCAGGGAATCCAAAACTTCCGTATCAACCATTTCCTAGACAAAGAACTACACAGCATTGGTGGAAAGGAGAACGGAAAAGAAAAGCGTCGTCACTAATAACATATGCTGAACTCGATCTCAGTAAAATGGGAATAGAAATCGGTGATTTGCCTGAAGAAGTTGAAGAGCTACAACTACGGCAACGAAAGAGAGATGGCTGTTGTTTTTCTTGTGGACAATTTGGACATTATGCGATAGGCTGTACTCAAGACACCAATGAAGAACAAGAAACACTGCCTTCACAGATCAGCCCGGAAGAGGATAGAGTTCCAGACCCATCCAAAGGAGTTCTGAAGATTAAGGCATGTAGTCGTTGCGGAGAGGTAGGACACTACGGTAGTAATTGCGTTACTCAATACCCCTACTGTGACGAAGACCATCCAAACGGAGAATGCCCTACAACGAAGATCACGTGCTTCCTCTGCGAAAAGACGGATCATGTGCCCCAAGATTGTCAACTAAGTCCGTTGCTGACCAAGACGGCGGAAGTACAAAGAGTGTCGCTTCGCTTCGCTCATCGACTCATGACATCCAGAAGCCACGAAGACCTGGGATTTCCTACTTTTGATTAGCATGTTTGTTGTCGAACAATATTTAAGCCAAAATAGTTTAAAGTCTCCGCAGTCCCATTAAATCTCGGGGACGAGATTCCTTTAAGGGGGGTAGGTTTGTAACATCCTGAAAATTCAAGACAATAAAAATCACTAAAATTTCGAACTTTTTAAAACTTTTGCATCATGCTGGGTGTTATGGTTGTCATTGCTTGCCAAATATAAATTATAACCATGGAGAATCAAATTAATGACGTACACCTGAACAATAAATATACGATACAAGAATACATTAGTGCACAAGAAAGCAAGCCAAATAAAATGTTAGTTTCTATTATGAATCATAGATTAAAATATTAAATATTCGAACCATGCTGATGGCTTGATGCCATGATTAGCTAAAAGAAATAGTGAGATCAAATCTAATTCATTTGAATCCAGTCTCACATGAAATATAAGAACACATAAAATGATGACCACCACTATAATGATCGTGTTTATAAATAAGTAATTCACCAGAATATATAGATTGATAGTTAGAACATTTCGCCGAGTTCCTCAGGACATGAAAATCACTCGTATAGGGCAATGGTCATATCAACCAAATTAGGCTTTATATATAAACAAGAATGCGTGGGAGTTTAGTTAAACGATTAGGTTAATATTGTGCTGAATCTCAATTTACTGTTTATCGAGTAAATAGATTGAACCTATCCGTGTAAAATAAATATAATTTAAAATAAAGATTAAGTGTGGATTGATATAAATAAAATAATTTCGCGAACATATTTGTATCGATTTAATTTAAACACGAATGGAATAGGAATTAAACACTAATTAAAAATTCGAGTAATACAAATGAAATATGAGTAAAATTACTTTAGGATGAATACAATAATTGGAACAACACACAAATGAATAAAAATCAATATTACAACATTTAGAAATTTCAAAATTAAATTAAATGGAAAATGGGCTGAAAATCGGAAAATTGGAAAATGGCACTGTTCATCGTCCGCCAGGTGTTCGACGCGGTCCTTTAACCCGGCCCCCTCCTTTTCCCCGCGCGTCGCGCGCCTCCCTCGTCGCCGCGCGCCGAGTCCGCGCCGCCCGGAGCCCTAGCCGCCGCGCCCTCGTCGCCATGCCGCGCAGCCTCCCCGACCCGTAGCCGTGCCGCGCGCACGTCTCGTCGCCGCGCCGCACGCGTCATCGTCACCCCGCGTCGCTAAGCCGCCTCGCCTCCCCGCGCCGCCGGAGCCCGTCCCGCGCGCCGCGCCGATCTGTTTCCCCCCCACACGTCGCTCGGTCTCCCCGAGCCCGAGCCCGCCGCGCGCACGTCGTCGTCGTCCATACCGTCGCCATCCTCATCGCATCGCCGCCACCGCGCCGCTTTGCCTCCCCGTCCCATCGCCGCGCCGCACGCGTGGTTGTCGGCCCGAGACCCCGCACCGCCGCCCCGTCTCGTCGTCACATCGCAGCGTCGTCGTCACCTCAAGCTGTTCGGCCTCCCCGCACGTCGCCGTGCCACACGCCCCCGTCGCATCCCCTTTCTTTCCCCGCGCCACCGCGCGCCCGCCCGCACGTCGCTTTGTCCCCCTTCCACTCACTGCCGCGCCGCACGCCCGAGCTCGCCCGCCCGCACGTCGTCTTGCCCCCATGCTGCCGCGCCGCACGCTCGTCGCCTCGCGCCCCGCGTAGCCACGCCGCCGTCGCATCGCCTTTAACAGCCGCCGCCCCCTCCTTTCTTCCTTCCCCTCTCCCCTTCTATAAAAGCCGAGCTCCCCCTCCCCTTTCTCCTCCACCCCACACTCATCCTCATCCGTCCCCTTCCCCTCTCCCCCTTCTCCACCGCGCCGTCGCCGTGCCGCCACGCCGACACCATCGAGGCCGCCGCGCCGTAGCCTCGAGCCGCCGCGCCGTCGCCTTGAAGCCGCCCCGCCGCGCATCGCCACCTTGCGCCGCCAACGCCGCCGCCGCTGTGGTAAGCCGCCGCTGTCCTTTCCCCTTGCGCCGTCGCCGTCGCCTCGGGTAGAGCGGTAGGGAGAGCGCCGAGAGAGAGAGGAGAGCCGAGAGAGAGGAGAGCCGAGGGAGAAGAAGAGAGGAAAGGAGAAGGAAGCCGGGGGAAGGAGGAAAGAGAGAGAGAGAGAGAAAGGGAAAAAGAAAAAGAAAGAGAGAGAGGGAGAGAAAAAGAAAAAGAAAAAGAAAGGAAAAGGGAAAAAGGAAAATAGGAAAAGGGGAAAAATAGAGAGAAAATTTAGGGAGAAATTAGGGAGGTTTAGAAAATTTAAAATAATTAGAATTTAATTATAGATCAATTGTAGTTGTAGAATTGCAAAAGTTTAATGTAGTTATGGATTATTGTTGGGTGATCAATTCACGGTAGAAATTCGAATTTAATCAATAGAGATTCTAGACGTATATTATATCTAATCATTTAAATTACATCGTACCATATTATAAGGCAATTTTAGGATTCCGTCCGATATTTAACTAGGATTTGAGGGAAACTTGAACCTAAATTCATCTAAATTCATAAGCTTTCCACTGGTATATAATTCACTATTTAATAAAATGTATTTATAATTATAAATTAATTAATATCAAATGATTAGATAATAGTTAACCTAAATAGTATGCCAATAAATAAAAATGGATATTGTACAGTAGAATAATTATCCTTAATATATTTTATCACGGTAGCAACCACATAAAATAGTTATAATCAACATTTCAAATTAATGGATGTAAAGGAAAGGGTTAGCGCTATTTATTAATCTATGTCCAAATATAACTAAAATCCATGACTTATCAATTATTTACACAAAGTATAGCCCCATACTATGTGACTAAAATATAAACACATATTGAATCTTTAACTTGTTTAAGGAGATTAATAACTGAGCTAGTTGTAGTCGGACCACTTAAAATTAAGATAGTCGGTACAACATCATGTCGGATGGGATAATATATATATGCGATATGGTCGACATCCATTAACCAAATACAGCCATCTTATTCACATGTACTAAATAGCTTATAGTAAATAGCAACTATTCAGATAAACGATTCGATATTAAGACATTGTGCACACACCTGTGCTGTACATCCCATTATAACTATACGGTATAGTAATAATTTGCTTGTTGCATATATTAAATTAGAGGGACTATATGACAAACATGAATGTTAGATAAGTACTAGTTATAAATCTTGACCTCATATACTTATAATTTTAGTTCAACTGTAAATTAGGATCGTTCATTAAGGGATAATCTGTAACCATAATATGATTATCCTAAAACAACTCTAAAGCATGGATAATTATTATCCTTTCATAATTTGTTGTGACAAGGAAAAATATGTTCACAACTAAAGTAAAACCTCCATCAATAAAATAATAATACAAATAATTCCCTATAATTATTTTGATTAATCCTAAATCCATCTAACAACATAATCTCTAGTATGTGACCGTTTTTATAGATGCATGTGTAACCATAATCCCCCATAGCCATTAGCTAGACTAAACCACCATGACAACAAAGAGACTAAGAAACCTTAGCTCTTGCCTTGATTAGAATCCACTAGCAAGCGCGGATAATATGAGCAACCCTAGGTTTGACCTCAACAAATATATTTTGTTTGTGCATGTTTGATTGTTGCTTGAATATTGGTTTTTCTCGCGTATTATAGAAATTGTGTATCCGTCAGTCGTGAGGCAACGTTTGCAACTTCCAGGAGGTGAAGGTTGATCAAGATTGTATCAAAAATAAGGACTATCTTGAGCAGGCAAGTCATCACTATCCATTGAACATATTGATCCCAATTGCGAACTTCTTTTGTTTACAAATAAAATTGCATGCAATAATATACATCCCACTTGTGATTATGCCATGCCTTGATAATTGTTTGCCTACTATTTCCTTTGTAACCATGTTTACGTATGAGTCCCTAGTCAATTATGACAATTGCTTAGCAATGCTATCCTAGAATTGTGCATACTCATATTTATCAAATGCTATATGCTTGGGCAATTACCTTTGGGAAGGTAATTGAGATATGGCATGTGGAGGCATGAGCGCCACAGTGCCGTGATGTTGATGACATGATTTGTGAAAAGAAAAATGAAAATAAACAAATGTTTTCGACTGGGGCGGACGGAGGAATTGGGTGGTATCCGGAAAAGGCTAGTACCGTCCCCGGTCAATTAAGGACCGAGCCATGAAGTTAAGCATGAAACGACCCCCGTACAACCGCACTTCTCGTATGGGTATAGACCTAGCGGAATAGATAGCTGAGCAGAGGCAGTATCCATGCATAGTGGTTTCTTGATGTGTGAGGCAGGGGCTCTACGGTGGGGCAGCCATTGGTAGGACCGCGAGGCGGGTGTCTACAGTGGTGTCGCCATCGGTAGGACTGCCATGTGATAATTTAAACCTAATTAACTTAATGCATGTGTGAGTTCTTCTTTCCCGGGTGCGCCAGAACTCCTCACACTGCTAGAAACGGACGCTTAGGGTGTATGAGGATGTCAAGTTCATGGAGCGGGTACTGCCAATGCGAGGTTATCGAAAAGCTTTGCCGTGACGCGTCTCATGTGTTGGGACGAGGCTCATGTGTTGGGCAGTCGCGGAGTGCGGGTAAAGTGTACATCCACTGCAGTGTGAGTAAACCAAATCTATTCGAATAGCCGTGCTCGCGGTTATTGAGCACCGGGACGTGTATTACACTTGGCTAGACTCTGAATTCTTAAACCTGTGTGGGATGGGTTATTGCATGATGATTTTATGCTGATGGAGCCACTTCCCGAGAAGAGGGAAGGTGGACGTCCTCAGAAAACCATGACGACTCAATGGCGGGAAGCTATCCTTGGGATCACAGTGGATGGTGGACAGAACCGTCGTTGTTTAATGTGAATACTGGTACTAAAATTTGATCAGTCTATGCTAGGTCTTAGGCTTGTGAAAAGAATTACAAAACTTGCTTTGCGCAAAAGAACCATAGCCATCCTTTGAATACCCCTATCATGTGCATTGTTGCTGTGGTGGCTTGCTGAGTACGGTTGGTACTCACCCTTGCTATTCATATATCTTTTAGGAGAGTGTTGAAGAGGAGCCCTTGTCGGTACGCTTGCGTATCCAACAAGATGATCGGAGTGCGGTCTTGTTCTAGGTCTCGTTCCCCAGTCGACTGCCTGTGGCATGTTAACCGGGCCCTTATATTACTTTGTCTTCCGCTGTTGTTCTCTGATAGTTGTTGGCCTACCTGGCCCTAATGTAAGTATTTAACTCTTTTAGCCTGAATTCATTCGTGATATGTTGTGATCCAACTATGTATGTGTGTACCAACTACTGATCCAGGGATTGGTACGGATAAACACAGAAGATTTCCGATTTCCAAAATCGGGGGTCTACAGAGAGAGAGAGACGAACGAGGTGGAGAAAGAGAGATCTGAGAGAGAGAGAGAGAGAGAGAGAGAGATAGAGAGGGAATGAATAAGGAGAGGAGAGGGGAGGATAGGATAAGATCGATGTGGAGGTCGGTTCGGCTCGATTTATGTGGGTGTCAGTTTTTAATTAACCGACACCTATAATATATTAAAGGTATTAGTTTTTATAAAAAAAACCGGCACCTATAGAATAGGTGTCGGTTCTTATTTAGAACCGGCACCTATAATTGTTTAAAGATGTCGGTTTTCTATAATTTCAACACATGGAGGTGGGGAAAAGGCCTATATGTGCCGATTTTAGCACTTCTGGCACCTATAGTGGCAACACCTATTTGATATTTTGTAGTAGTGACATGATCAAAAGTAACCTCAAATTCGATGGCACCCTATGGATATAGTTGCCTACACAGAGAAACATGGGATCCGATTAAAGATGGCCATTCGGCCCACCCGGCACGGCCCAGCCTAGGCATGGGCTAGGCACGGCCCAAGTAGAATCGGACCGGCATGGCATGGTCGGTTCTTTGTGCCGTTCCGTGCCGGCTCACGTGCAATACCTCAGGCCCAGGCACAGCCCACCAGCAGTGGGGCCGGGCCGTGCCGGCTAGAAGGCACTGGAGGCCCATCATGCCTTATTTGAAATATGTCTATTTCCCCGCCCTCCTCTTTAGGCTGTGACATATATATGACTAAAGTAAGTCTATTTTATGTTCCTCTTCTTTTGGTCGTGCCATATAATACGTCTATTTTTGCTCCCTATTCCTTGTGTCGTGCCTTACATATGGTTGAAAATAAGTCTATTATGCATCCCTGAACTTTGTACCTGGCCTGGCCATGCCGGCCCATCATGCCGTGCCAGCCCAGCGTGCTGGTGGGGAAGCCCAGACACGGCCCGGCGGTCGGGCCGGGCCAGCACGAGCACGACCCCAGTTAGGCCGTGCCGTGCTTGGGCTGGACCAAAATACTGTGCCTTGGTCTGGGCCGTCGGACCTCGGGCATTATGGCCTTCTATAGATCGGATGGATTGGTTGTGGGACCCTGATACGAGCTCGTCGGCGGTGGTGTTGCAGCGGCTACCGAAGCGGCGAATGCTCGAGCGGGCGGCTGAGATAGCGGTGGAACTCACGGTCGCCCTCCGGCGGAACGCGGGGCTCTTCCCCGGCCAGAGAGAGGCTCTGAACGTGCCTAACTTGATTAGATTAATCTTTGCTTCATTATACCAGACATCCGAACTCCCTTTTATAAGTCAAGGGATTAATCCTAACAAACTTAGAGATAACTAATATTTATCCTGAAACAATACGCTAACTAATTAAAGATAATGACTAGCCAATAAACTCCATCGCTTCAACCGATTTAGCCGGAACCGGACTCCTCAAGGCGTGGTTTCTGTTGGCGACGACGTCTGTAGAACTGCCCAAAACGATTCTGGTTCGTATCAGACCCACAAAACATATTTTTAATCGTTACATGCATGCTGGCTGTTGCGCATGGGTATCTGTGCTATCCCCGGCGTCACACTTATCGTCTGCTCTATTCTCTTTCTTTACTTCTATCTCCTTCATTTTGATGTGGACGATTCTTTTGGAGTCTGTTGACTAATTTAATTTATTATACCTGCTCTAATACTATGTGGTTCGCGTTGATCCGTACTGTCATGCGAACCGTAGGAGGAAGAACGTCTAAAGATAAACGATGATTCAGTGCTTTCTTTTCTTTTCTCATCGTCTGACGACGCGCCGGCGATCGACGGCCCCCTGGGGCTCCACCCCGTGGATGTTGTTCAGAGAAACATCCGAGGTACCTGCCACCAAAACAGTGGACGACGATCAAACGGGGTTTTCATGATTCCATGTGCTGCGGAGCTCCAAGAAGCAGGAATCCGTTTCAAGGTGGCCGCCGCCGATGCTGGTGGTGGATTCGCAGGGGCGATAACCTTCAGAGGCGGCGTGCTAACCATCCCGTTGCTTCATGTGATGGATTCCACGGAGAGCATGTTCCTCAACCTGATGGCGTTCGAGCGGATGCACCCTGGCGCCGGCAACGACGCGATGGCGGCCGTCATCTTCTTGGACAACCTCATCGACACGGCCAGGGACGTGGCGCTGCTGAAATCGAGAGGGATCATCAGCAACCTGTTCGGCAGCGATGAGGCTGTGGCGGCGCTGTTCAACAACCTCAGCAGGGGAGCGGTGATGAGCCCGCACAGCAGCCTCTACGGCGTGCAGCGGCAGGTGATCGCGCACTGCAGGAAGAGGAGGAACAGGTGGCGAGCCAGCCTGGTGCACAGCTACTTCAGGAACCCGTGGGTGTTCATCTCCCTCGTCGCGGCTTTCATCCTGCTCGCTGCCACTGTCATGCAGACTATCTACACTGTAATCCCATTCTACACCAAGAGCTAATTTAATTTGCTCCATGGTGGCCAAAATTAAACAGAGGGAAAGCACCGAAGCCAGCATATATATATGGACGTTTAATTAGGTGCTCCAATAATTGTTCGTATGTGGGTCATTTGTTGATGGTAAACATCCATATATTTTAAAACTCTATAGTGCATGTGCGTGGCTGAATAATTGGTTAAATGTGACTATCTGCGTAATATAATTCTATTTAATTAGCACGAACGTAGTGTTGGAAAATAGAGTGAATACCCCACTAAGTAAGCATAACTAGGTCGAGCATCCACTACACGGCCTTCATGCCCTAGCAGCTAGAGCATCCGAGATTTGAGAAAGTCCGTTTTGACTCGCTCACCTGTTGATCCGATCTGATTCGCGTTTCTCAATTGCAAGGCTGAGTAAATTGACTCTCGACTGATAAAACTAGGTATTTAACTTCCCTCTACTGTTTGCAACGTGGTTTTCACTGATACAACGTCCACGTGGCTGTCTAATCATAGAAAAAACATTAAAAATAGACATGGGTCAACATGTAAGTGCAAGGGAAAAACATGGGTCCCGCATGTCATCACCCTCTCTTTTTCAGCCTTCATTGAGCCGACGGCATCGTCTCCCACCATCATTGTCGCTCAGAAAGCCTCGTCTGAGTCGAATCTTGGTCGACGAGCTCGGTTGGGTGCTCGACGCGATGGCGTTGTGGTGAAGGAAACAGAGACCACCAGTGGAAAGAAAAACGTTATGGGGGGTAGTGGCAGAGAGACAGGCATCATCGAAGCTGAGATCCAAAGAAAGCAGATATCATGGAGCCGACAAACATCAGATCAACGACTATCGTTTTTCTCCTCCATGGTAGAGACAATTCGGAGATAGCGGAGCTCGAACTCTAACAGCGGAACTGACGACCCCGATTCCGATTCCACCTTGCCATCACCATCGCCCTCGATCATCCCCACGTGGTCTCCTCGTCGTACTCCTACTCAGTCTCCCACCATTTCGACCCCTTCCCCTCTCCTTCAGACCGTGCTATATAGTGATGGGGATCCCGATGTGCAACTCTAGGGATGGCCACCGTCGAATAGCGAGGAGGGGGTAGAGGGGTCTCTCCTGCTTAATGCGCTCATCCTCGCCGTCTTCTCCGCTCTGATCTCATCCACTACCCCTATCGTTGCTAGGCTTAGATATCCAGCTTGATGCCCATCACCTGGGGATACAAGCGGGGCGGGCAAGCGGGCTTTTTTTGTCCCGCGTATCCCACTTCTAGTTCATTTTTTCTTCTAAATTTTGTACTACCATGTGAAAAATATACTAGCAAGAGGGTTTTTATGCGGGTAGCGGGACTACCCACTTGCATCCCGGCGTCACCATGGCGATTGGCTCCGAGCTCCCTGCTCCTCTTGCCTCCAAGCTCCTTAAGTTTGACGGGGCTCAACAGCTACCATCGTCTCTCCCCACTACAAGAAATATGACCTTCTGTGACGAATTCCTCGTGACATCGAAGCTATTCGTCACTAGCACATTCCATTTTATGACGATTAGTATGAGATGGGGTGGCTTAGTGACGAAAAAAAGGTGTTCGTCGTTAATGCCAACTAGAAATCGTCATAAAGTATTTCAATGGGACATCGTGACGAACATTAATTTGTCATAAGGGGCACAAAGAAAACGTCATAAATTTATATAATGCATTTCTAGAAAAATATATTAAAAGTTAAAGCAATTTAATATATAATGCATTTCTTTTGAAATGGGCTTGGCCCACTTGGTATTTGGTACTGCTAGTCTGCAACAAATGGATTAGCAAACTGGGCTGAAATAGTGTATAAATTGCTACGTAATTAGATTTGGCCCAAAAACAGGTTGCTTATGACATTGCCCTAAGCAGGCCAATAGTGTGTAAATTGCTATATTTTAGATGGGCTAGGCCTAAAGCTGACGAGATTTACAATTGGGCTTAGCCCACGAGAACTACATGGTTCTTGACAGCCTATAATACATTTTATGACGTTTTTTAGGCTAGATAATGACGAATATGAGCGTCACAAAGTTATGACGATATAAGGATCGTCACTAGATTAATGACGAAAAAATAAGGTTTTGTCATAGAACGCCATTAGAGACGCATGATAGGTGACGAATGAATTTTCGTCACGCGAGCATCACAGATGACCAAACGTGACAAAATTTTATGTGTTTGTGACGTAAATGAAACGTCTCCTATCATAAGATCTCTTTTAGTGCCCTCTGTCACTGCGCTCGGGTGGGCCAGAGAAGGAATGAGTAAGATGGAGGAAAGAGAGATCAAGGGGGAGAGAGGAAGGAGGAGAGAAAGGATGATATATGGGACCAACGTTGTGACTGACACGTGGACTCCACTGTTAGCAACCTCTTCTTCTCAACTCAATAATCTCAGGAGCAACCAAATCCAGTACAATCTCAGGAAAATACCAAAGGGATTGGATGAGAAGGACTAAAGGATACAAGCTTCTAGGTTCCGGAAGCTTCTAGATGTAGTAGTGAGGAAAAACAAGAGAGAGAGTGTGGGGGGAATAGAGATCAGCGAGGTTAAACCGAACCAAGCCGCCGCTGTTCGTCCAGCCGCCAAGGCCAGTCGCCGCCGTTGCCTCCTTTCTGTTCGATGCCCAGGTAGTGTAGCTCCCGTTTCTTCTTATATGCCTCTTTCTCTCTTGAATTGGACCTGGCTTGGCAAGCAACTGAGCCAGCCCATGTGCGGCCCACCCTGGATACTGACAATCCCCCCTTCCTTGAGAGCCGGCTTGTCCCCAAGCCGCTGAAATAAAGCCACCTGGATCCCATGGCCACTCCAATTCTTTGATACTCAACATTAAGCCATCGTTGAAATGAGATAGGTCCAGTACCTTCAGTCTCTCGATGAATTCAAAAAATTCAGCAACTTGCAGAACATACTTCCTTTTATTGACAATATCCTTGCCAAAATCAATATATGATTCAATATTCAGCACAAGAACAGGATTTTCCTGGATACTTGGATGTATCTGATCTCCTTCTATATAAGGTTCTTGGTCTCTGGGATCGTCACAAAACCATGAATCATGTTTTCCATACAAACCTTGCTGGTACTGCCAGGTAATATCTCTGTCTTCAATTCTCCTTTGTAACATCATTTTCTTGGGACAAATTTCAAGTGTAGCTCTAAGATATATCAGCCAATCATAACATACACGGCTAGGAAGAGATGACAACACAGGATCAAACCAAAGGTAGTAAATGCTGCGGTCCATCCCATTCATCCAAATGATTTTATTACTAAAGAAGCTCTAAGGTTCAGCATGAAACACACCTAAAATATAGATGTGGTCTGGGCCAGCATCTTGCCATTTTGAGATTGGCTTGGGCAGCAGCTCAAGTATTTGGCTAGCACCTTTCTATAGAAACGTGGAATCCCCTATACTTATGTTTTCCTCAAAATAAAAGGTGATTCTCTTGTCAGTGACCAATTGCGTATCAGATACATCATTTTCCCCTTCCAGTTTCCCTTCCATTCTTTCTTTCACAAAGGATGTTATGCTCTCAGCATGGTTCCTGTCGCTAGTTCCAACAAGACCTAGTAAGTACTCAACCATCTTTACATTAGGACTTCCTACAAGCTCACTAAAGCTTATGCCTTGTGCACTCCTATCACTATCCCTGACCAACTCTAAAATGCAGTACTGAAGCTCCTTTTCTTTCCAGCCACCCCCAACACGAGTTAGCTCAATATTACCAACCAACAAGCAGAGATCCCACTGTTGCATCCAAGAAACCTTGTCTTTGACTTGAGAAGGAGGAGGCCATGGTTTCAACTCGCCCCAGTGTAAGATTATATCCATTAACTCAGTGGAAAGCACTCCAATGTCATGACATGCCAAGGCAAGATAACTTATTTCAGTTGGTGGAGGCCAGGGTAGCAAACGGCATACTCTAGGCCAACAACAGCTGAATACCGGCCCAACTGCTGTTCGCAATTGCCATCCTCTTGAATTTGGTTTCTTGTTGGCATGCCCAACCAGCCCAGGGCATTTCAATGAATGCCTAGTGTGCATCTTCCCTTCCAAGCTAAGGGTGATGCTCGGCCGCAACACCATGACTTGTGATGGCTCCGCAAGCACTGTGATGACCTCCCAGGCACCTATTATGAAAGGAGGCACATCCAAGGCCTGGACAGTGTCGTCATTGGTGTTGAGGACCACTGTCGAACACCTTGTAGGCATATCCTTCAAAGGGTTTGAGGTGCCAATGCAGGTGGTGTGGCCATTGTCCTCGATACCTATCAACTCCACAAAGGCTATAACAGTGGTGGCGCACCTCTCCACTACAACAACAGTGAGGTCGGTCATACCGTTGAAGCTGGAGCAATTTGTCGAACAGTTGGTGAGTGTCTTCTTGGGATGTTCAAGATTGTCAATGTAGGCATCGCTGGTTGCTTCTTCAGCAGGCACCATCTCCACAAAGGCTATGGCAGCGGTGGCGCACGTAACCACCATATCCACAGTGAGATCAGGCGTGATATCGGAACTACAGCATTTCGTCGAACACATGGTGGGCGTCACTTTGCACTGCTCGTCCCTGTCACACCCTGAAGTTCTTTCCCAAGCCTAAATCGAAGTAATAAATGGTCTCAAGAAAATACCTGTGTAAACCAAGAGTAAACCTTAATGAATTAATGCAAATAATAATCGGAATTGACATGTGGAATTTTTCTTGAGTTCTACATGTCGAAATTCGCTAACAAGATTTTTAGTAGAATTTTCAGAGCCCTCGAAATAATTTTAACCAATTAAAATTGAGCACATGCAATTTTAAATCCCAGGAAAATCCTTTTTCCTCCTTTTTCCTTTTTCTTTCTTTTTCTTTTTTCTTTTTCCTTTGGATGGGCCGCCGGCCCATCTTTCTTTTTCTCTCCCTCCTCCCGCTGGGCCGGCCGAAGGCCGAGGCCCAGCTAAGCCGCGCGAGCCGGCCGCCCGCCTCCTCGCACCCGGGACGCCGACAGGTGGGCCCCACCTGTCGGGGTCGTCCCCTTCCTCCGGCCACCCGCCCCCACGTCGCCACCGCCGCCGAAACCGCCGCCGCGCCCACGCCTCCGCCTCCTCCGGGCCACGTCGGCCACGCCCGCGCATGCGCCGCGCCTCCCGCACCCACTTCCCCCTCTCTCCCGCTCGCGCCCGCGCCCGAGATGGCCGGGATTCGAATTCCGAATCCCGCCTCTCTCTCCTTCCCCACTCCCCACGTCGGCCGGCGAATCCCGCCCCTACCGGCCACGTCCGAGCTTCCCCTCCCCTATTTAAGCTCCACCGTCACCCCCTCTCTCTTTTTCCCCATCTCGTCGAACTCTCTCGTGCCCTCCATCGCTCCCGCGCCGTGCACCCATCCGCCGCCGCCGCTCCCGCTGCTCCGGCCGCCGCTAGCCGACGCTATACTCGCCGCCGCGCCGCGCCGTCGCCGTCGTCGGGTTCGCAAGATCAAGGGCCACCCCGTCCGCCCCTCCTCCATCGAGGTCCGTCGCCGAAGCCCGCATCCCCTCGCACTCCGGTGAGCACCCTCTCCACCGCCGCCTTCGGCCATGGTTTCCGGTCGCCGTGGTTCACCTCTCTCCCCCTAATCTCTCTCTTTTCCTCTTTAGGGCATCCCGGAGCTCGTCCGCCCGCCGCCGTTGTTCTCCCGTGGTTCGCCGTCGCCGTTCGCCGTCGTCCTCCTCCACGCCCGCCACTCTCGGTGAGGCATCCCTCTTCCTCTATTCCCCTCTCTCTCCCTCCTAGCCGCGCCGGGTCGAGCCGCCGCCCCGGTCGTGCGTCGCCGCCTTTGCGCCGCCGCCTTGCGCCGCCGGTTGCCGTCGCCGGCAACGCACACGCGCGTGCCGTCGCCCTTGCCACGGCCGGCCGGCCGGTCGGTCGGCTTTGCGCCGAGCCGAGTCCATCCGGCGCGCCGTCCGATCGGCCCCGGGTCGATCCGGGCCGTCGATCCCGTGGACCGGCGGTGGACCACCCGTGTGGTCCCGGTCCACGGTGGACCGGCCACCCGTGCGCCGCTGACATGCGGGCCCCGCCTGTCGGCGCCGCCGCCGCCCCCTCCCTTGATGACGTCAGCCCTGGGTTTTATTGCGCAATAAATTATTTAAGGGTTTTTGTTATAGTAATAAACACAGTGAATCTTCTAAATTTCATAACTAATTCATCCGTGCTCCATTTAAGCCCATTCAAGTCTCAGTAAATCAAGAAAAATGTGTAGAATCCATTAAAAATGGTTTTGTTCTCTGTTTCAGTAGTCTTATAGCCTGTTTGCATTGTTTGCCTTGTATGTCGCTTAGATTCTGGTTCTTCCGACGCTCCGGAGTACTTCGAGATAGTCGCCGAGGTTCCTCCAGCAGCAGAGCAAGGCAAGTCATGCCTATCACTTGATCATGTTGAGCCTATATTGTAAATGTTCTAACGTTTTCTTTCAAATACTGCATCGCTTTGCAACAATACTATGGGATGTTTACCTATTGTCATAGCCATGTTATTTTCGTACCATGTTCCTTTGTTAGCTTGGGTTATAACATGACTAGAGATTGGACTAGGGATTGCTTAGCCATGCTTAGCTCAACTAGCACACATTGGGGAAAAATCCTATTAAAGTATAAGTTGCAGGTTCTAATGGTAATGTTGGATTAGTACCACCGCTTTAGTGTTGTTTAATTAAAATGAATCTCATGGTGGGCTGTGGGTGCATGGTTTTGCTAGTCGCACCCATGGCAATTAAGGACCGGTTCGCGGAAAACCCTGGAAGAATTTATCGTGCTTACCACAAGCCAGCGTGGGCAACGGCTGGGCTTGTAGTGTAGCTTTCCTCTAGCTGACGCATCCAGGCAAGGGTGGGCGTGATGGA
Source organism: Oryza glumipatula (assembly GCA_000576495.2). Classification (NCBI taxonomy): domain Eukaryota; kingdom Viridiplantae; phylum Streptophyta; class Magnoliopsida; order Poales; family Poaceae; genus Oryza; species Oryza glumipatula. The sequence goes on from CM002514.2 coordinate 22,143,066, forward strand.
GCGGGGCGGGCCCTGCGACGGCCTCTGTCGCTTCCGGATTCACCTAGGCACGAGAGGGGACTGCCCGCTGCCTTGCGAGGAGTGGGGGTGAAACCTGAGGTGTGGTGTGCTTGGTTAGAGGGGGTTATGCGAAGGGTCCTGTCACGGCCTCTTTCTGGTATGTCGTGGTGGCATGTCGGCGCACGGTAACGTGTCGTGGGGCTGTGTCTTGTGGGTACAGTTGTACACCTCTGATCAGAGTAAAACTATTCGAATAGCCGTGCCCGCGGTTATGGGCGGTCAACCAGATTCACCGTGATTAGTTTCACCCTAGTTTAGTCTAATGAATTTGGATAGTTTAGGTGGATGGTTGGGCCTGTTGCAACGTGGGATAGCGTTGGACAGTGGATGATTAATATTGATTAATTATTACAGCTGTGTTCTTCTTTTAACTTCTGCTTATAAATGCTCGCTTTATGCAAATGAACCACTCTAGCCCTCCTTTGTTAATTCCCTGCATCATACCCCTATTCCGGTATGACTTGCTGAGTACAGTGGGTAGTACTCAGTCTTGCTCTATTTCTCCCCAACCCCAAAGTATGAGTATGCGTCCGATGGTGGTTTCTCCGAGGAGTAGGCTTCGTCCGTGCCGTCGAGGATGCCTGTGGAGTGGTGTTCCCGCTGCGGATCAAGTCAAGGCTTAGCTCCAGTTATCTTTCGTTTTTCCGCTGCATTTTTGTAAGACTCTTATGATGTTTGTAAGACGTGGATCTGAATGTCAACATTGTCGTTTGTGTACCCCGGCTGGTCCTGGACGGGGATTTTAATGCACATTCTGCTTGGAATTCCATTCGGGAATTTCTGGGCGTGACAGTCCCCAACTGAAATTTGCAACTCTTCAGCATTCTTCTGGACTTCAGGCATCCACGATTCTACCGCCGCCTTGAGAGACTGGAAATCAGCTCTCCTTCTCTGATCTGCCTTCCCCCGCTTTCGCTCGAACTCCTCGAGCATCCTCAAAAGCATGTCAAACTTGTCCTCAATTTCCATGGCAACTTGCTTGGTGAGCTTGGTGGGGATTGGTGAGCTCTGATACCAAATTGTTAGCAACCTCTTCTTCTCAAATCAATAATCTCAGGAGCAACCAAATCCAGTACAATCTCAGGAAAATACCAAAGGGATTGGATGAGAAGGAGTAAAGGATACAAGCTTCTAGGTTCCGGAAGCTTCTAGATGTAGTAGTGAGGAAAAACAAGAGAGAGAGTGTGGGGGGAATAGAGATCGACGAGGTTCAACCGAACCAAGCCGCCGCCGCCGCCGCCGTTCGTCCAGCCGCCAAGGCCAGCCGCCGCCGTTGCCTCCTTTCTGTTCGATGCCCAGGCAGTGTATCTCCCGTTTCTTCTTATATGCCTCTTTCTCTCTTGAATTGGAGCTGGCTTGGCAAGCAACTGAGCCAGCCCATGTGCGGCCCACCCTGGATACTGACATCCACATATTATTTTGATCTTTTGCTAACTGTTATTTCATGTAAATGAGCACTATGTAGGACGACAACTAGGTCAATGTGTCACGTAGGTATCAAGTGAGAAAAAACAATCATCAAATATTATTGAGGATGTCATTTTACACCGGTTTAAGATGACAAGATGTATGGACGATGGCCACGCCTAGCCCAATTGCTACCTCTTGCATCTGTGCATACGGTATGGGCTGAATTTGGACTTTGGACTTTCGATGTGCCCAAAATCCTGTCACGCCCTAAAAATCGCCTAAATTAAAAATGCATATTTTAAATCATTTTTAGAAATTATTTTAAAAGCCTTCAAGATAAACTCTAATAATCTAGGAAACATTTCAATATAAAATTGAGCTAGATAAAATTTTATTAAATACTATGCTTGTTCCTCTATTTTCTAGATTTTTCTGGGAATTATTTGAGCAAGGGAAGTATTTTTAATAAATGAAACAACATTTCACGAATTATTTTAATTGAAAAAGTTCCAAAAATCCTTCCCTAAGTCGTTGGGCCGATTTCGGCCCAACTTTCCCCTTTTCCCGCGCGGCCGAGCCGGCCCAGTCGGCCCAAGCCGCCGCCCGCCCCTCCCCTCACGCGGGACACCGACATGTGGGGCCCACATGTCGGGCCCTTCTCCTACCTCCGGCCGGCCGGCCATTCTAGCCGAGCCGCCCCTTTCCCCCTTCAAATCCACCTCAAATCCGGCCCCCTCGAGTCCGATTGATTGAGGGGTTTTAATCCCCTCATCCTCCTCTATCTATCCCCTCAAAAATCGGAGCAAACCGTTGAGTATTTCATCCAAATCGAGTTCGTTTCGAATTTATCCCCAAAAACCGAATTTAGATTTTCTCGGGCCAATTCCACGCGGTAGGAGTCCGATCTCTTCAATCCAAGGCTATAAATAGGACCCCTAGTCGTCCTATTTCGTTTGACCCCTTTCCCGAGTTCTCTAGTGCTCCGTAGAGCCGCCGCCACGCCACCTAAGCCGCCGCCGCCGCCGGCCAACTTGCAGCCGCGCCGCGCCGCCGCATCCACCGTCGCCGCCGCCCTCCGTTGCCGCCATTAGGTGCGCACGGTGGTGAGGAAGCCCGGCCGCCACTTTCCCGTCGTCTCCGGCCGCCGTAGCCCAGCCGCCGGCGAGGTCCGAGCCGCCGCCGTCGCGCCCTTCGTCGCCGGCCGCCGTCCTTTGTCGATTGACGCATAGGTGAGCACCGGTGGGTTCACGTTGATGTCCTCTCCGCGTAGGTGTCCTCCAAAGACTCGGCCGACCCTCCTAGCTCCGACGAAGTCGCCATCCGAACCAAGCCGCCATTGATGACGTCATGCTGACGTCATCATCCTCTCTTTTTTTTCAGTTTTTTTTATAGATTAAATAGATTAAAACTTCGAAAAATCATAACTAATTAACCGTAGCTCCGATTCAAGTGGTTCAAGTTGCTAAATTTTTCTAAAATCGAGATCTACATGTTAAAAATATCCACATGTACTATTTATGCCTGTTTTTTACTGTTTTGTTGATTTTTATTTATTTGCTTTAGTTTCCGACGTTCCGGAGGAGAGCGTTTCAGTTGAGGAAGGTTCAGAGGTTTTTGTGGAAGCTCAAGGCAAGTCACACAGATCCCAGACAACCCTTTGAGCATGTTGAACCCGTTTAAAGCTATTGTTTTATTTCAAATTATGCATTGTTTTTGAATGTCATTGGATGGTGAACCTTTCCCAATTAATTTATGGCCGAAAATGACTTTATTTTCCTATGGGTTATAATTTGATTAGCGTGAACCTTATATATTGGATTGGTTCAGCTAAATGCTATATGTATGTTTGCTTAGCCATGCTTAGAAACATTAGCTAATTAAAGGGGATTAAAGATATATTATATTATATTATTATTAATTATGGTTATAATTAAAGGTAGCTCACGATGGTTAATCGTGTTGTGTTATGTTAATTAATTGATAATTAAAACCTGGTTAAGGTGGGTTGTGAGCATGTGGTTTTGATGGTTGTGCTCATGACAGGACCGGTTCGCGAGCTACTGTTGTGAAACATTTACCATGCCAACCACAAGCCAGCGTGGGCAACGGCTTTATCTTTTGTATAGCATGATTCATTATGTGCCAGACTGTGAAGCGGCGACAAGTCCGTGGGGGTCGCTGGGGAGTCCATTGCCTCTGGTTTTGAGGGGGAGATTATGATCCAGGAACGGTGCACTGTGGTGAGTTGTGTTGTGCGAGGGGTATTGTCACAGTTCCTTTCCGAGGTACCGTGGTGGTGCTGAGGCGCATGGTGACATGTTGTGGGATTGTGTCTTGTGGGTACAGTGGTACACCTCTGGCCAGAGTAAAACTATTCGAATAGCCGTGCCCGCGGTTATGGGTGAGTTGAGCAATGTTTTTCGTGATTAGTCTCACCCTATTCATTAATGGTAATTGTGCCAATTAATGTGACTCCTGGTTTGGAATGGTATATTCCTGGTATGAAGGTTTGATTTGTACAACCGGGGTTGGTTGTTCAGATGAGGTTGGGCCTATGCAACACGGGTGTGTTGTGTAGTGTTTATTCAATATTGATTAATTATTCAACTGTTTTACTATTCTCTTAAATATTTATTAAATGTTGTTTATGCAAATGAGCTATATTATGCCATTCTTTGTTATCCTGTGTACTTGCATATTTGCTGTGTGGTTTGTTGAGTATGTCATATGCTCATTCTTGTAATATTCATTCATTAGAGGAGGAGTACTTCAGTGAAGGTGATGATCTGGAGGATTAGGCTTGGTCCGGATTAAGTTGCCTGTGGAGTGGAGTCACCATAGCTGTTCCGTAGTTTGCTTTGGTTTTATTTTTTCCGCTGCGTAGAATGTTATTCTTTGAGAGGAACTATCTACCTCTGTAATAATTTATTATTTGCGAATATTAAATAGTTAATTATTTGTACTCTATTATCAATTTGTTATTGTGTGCCTCAGCTGATTCCTCGGCTGATTCCTGGACGAGGGTTTAACACACATCTAAGTGTTGGAATTATGGATAGAAATTCCGGGCGTGACAAATCCCCTGGGCCAGCTAGGTTCATACGTGCGCACGGCCTAGCAGGGCTTAGCGTGGCTCGCGGCCTAGGCGCTGCACATCACAGGCCCATGTGCATGCCAGTTAATTAGGCCGTGTGTCTTGTTGTTTAGCCCATATAAACCCAAAGGCCCATGCTTGCATGAAGGAGGCAAAAAGCCCAAATTGGACAAGCACAAGTTGCCTGATCCAATGTTTGATATAGAAGGAGCAGATGTATCCAAGGCCGTATGACTTGTGAGCTTATCGCACCTCAAGAATAGGGTAACGGGCACAAAAGATGAGATCACTTGTGAGGAGAGGGAAATACTCACTCTATTTCATGTTAGAAGACGTTTTAATTTTGGTGAAAGTCAAACTACTTTAAATTTAATTAAGTTTATAAAAAAAATAATATTTCCAACCAAAACAAATTTATTATAAAAATATATTTAATTATTGATTTGATGACAAATTAGTATCATGAATATTACTATATTTATCTATAAACTTAGTCAAACTAAAAATAATTTGACTTTGACTAAAGTCAAAACGTCTTATAGCCTAAAATGCAGGGAGTAGAGGAGCGATCTTGTCCAAGAGATGCCGACGGTATAAGGTTGATAGAAGCGATGAGTCACGGAGTGAGCTCAGAGCCATAGGGAAAAGTGGAGCTTTGGGCAGTGAAAGTTATATACTCCATCTGGTTAATATTACAAGTCGTTTGATTTTTTTCTTAATCAAACTTTTTAAAAAGTTTAGCCAAATTTCATAATAACATTTTTAATGAATATATTCAATGTTGAATTTAACAAAATTGATTTGGTATTGTACACGAAGCTAACTTTTTTATAAATTTTGTCAAACCTAAAATATTTTGATTAAGAAAAAAGTCAAACGACTTGTAATATGAAATGGATGGAGTACTTGAGAAAGAAGTTTCAATGGCTCCGTGGTGATGAATTTTGTTGGACCCGTACGTTGGAGTAATGGATATTCGTGGAGTTTTGAACAATTTGCTTACGTATTCAAAGGTTATTCCTTTCCTAATAAATTGTTAGGAAGGACAAAGCTGTAACCCATATGAAGGTAAGTATCGACAATGTCAGCACTTAACTTTCAAGTTTATTAGGAGTATTTTGTTGTACAAAAATATTCATATCAGTCACAATTGTAGAGCACTAAACACGAAGTAATCAAATAAATATGTACTGTATGTTCTACCATCTATATTTCTTAAAATAATAAATGAAATATAAGATTATACAAAAGAATACGGAACACAAAATTTTTAAAAAAACATTTTCATATTTGCAAAACAGGAGGAGCCAAGAGAGCGTGAGAAGGGGATCGATCTAGAGATTCCCTTTTTTTCTAAGAGAGTACAGGGAATGGACAAAATTCTCCCAAAATTTTCACATTCAGCACAAACAACTTCTCAAAATGATACTAAAAAGAACAGTTCATATCGGTCACAATATTCACACGTCCGCCGGCGAACGCGCCACGACGGAGACCTTCTTGACGGCGAGGCACACCGGGCACGCCTCCGCCCTCGCCTCGCACGCCCTGCACAGGCACAGGTGCCGGCACGGCAGCAGCAACACCGCCGCCTCCCTCTCGCCGCACGCCTTGCACCCCCACCTCCCTCCGCCGACGCCGCCGCCGCCGCCACGGCGCGTGTTCGTCTTCGTCGCCGTCGTCTCGAAGCAGCACGACTGCGCGTCGTCGTCGGCGGTGTTCGGGCCGTCGGACTCGCCGCAGCCCTCGACGGGGGCGCACGGCGGCGCCGCGGCGGCGCGGAGGAGGAGGTTGTCGAGCGTGGCGCGGAGCCCCGCGGCGACGGCCTCGTTGCTGCGCGCCAGGCCGCACCACGCCTGGCTCTCGGCGGCCGCCTGGCGGAGCCGCTCCTCCAGGTCGGCGGCGCGGCGGCGCGCCGCCGCGAGCTGGGACTCCGTCTCCTGCAGACGGCGCGACGCCGCCGCCGCCGCGGCGCGCACCAGCGCCTGGCACTGTCGCTTCCGCGCCTGCTCCACCCCGGCGCGCAGCCGTTCGCACTCCGCCCGCACCACCGCGTCGATCTCGCCGCTCTGGACGAACACCTCCGACGCCAGCGCGTCCCCAAACGCCGCCGCCGCGGCGCGCCCGCTGGTGCACGCCATGCCGGACTCCACAAACCGACTCGCCGCGACGTCCGCCGCCGGCGCCGCCACCATCCCCGGGATCGGCAGCAGCACCGCCGACGACGGCGGCACGTAGTACTGCTGCTCCACCTCCCTCCCCCTCTTCCTCGACACCACCACCCCACCTCCACCGCCATTGTTGCACGTCAGCCCGCTCTGCGCGCCGCCGCTAACCACCGCGGCGCCGCCGCAGTAGTACCCATTCTTCGCCATCGCCGCCTTCGCCACCACCGCACCGTAGTACTCCTCCGCCGCCACCACGAACTCGCCCCCTCCGGCCATGGAAAACCAAGAACCAATCGAATCGAGCTCGCTTAATATAATTAACCTCTCCAAGATCGAAACACCGATCAATCGATCGAGTCGAGTCGAGATGAGAATGGCGTTGCGAGCTGAGGAGGAGAGGTATATAAATGGGAGGAGATGCGATGCGACATGGATGGGTGGGTGGATGGAGGTGGGAAGCAACGAAGAAGACGAAGACGAGAGGAGGAAGAAAACAAAAGGCGAGTGGTGGTGACTCGGTTTTGCATGCATGCACGCACGCATGGGGATTAGCGATTAATCACAGTAATTAATGGCTTGACCCGTATAATTACTTAATTAGCGCAATAATGGCCACCCACTGTCCCACACTGTCCCAACGGTCGCGACAAGCAAATCCGGGAAAGTTTCGTGGTGGGCCCCGCAGTTAGCCTGCATCTGCCACTCACTCACTCCTAGCTTTAGTGTACTGCTTGCATCTGTGCATGCGTGCATGCAAGGATTATATTAGTAGTATATTATTGTGATTTAATTGACTTGTTAATTGTCCCATTTGATCCGGTCATCAAGTGAGCAGAATATTGATCCAGCTTTCGGTCTGCACAAGCTGCACGACGTCTGATGAGAGTAGCAGAATATTTTAAAAAGAGTATATTAAACAACTGTGTGTTGATAGAATCAAAATCAAATTAAGCAGGAGTAGATAACAATGTGACGACGTGTGAATGGGTTAACTAGTTAATTTATTAATCCTTTCCATTTTATAATCAAAGGATGTGAAAGCTAGATAATTAATACCCGAAATGCAAGGGCGGTCTGCCTGGTTAGACATGGTACGACATGATGCACATGTTGAAGAAGAGGACAGGACGCGTATAGTGTGTGTGTCTATATATATATATATATATATATATATATATATATATATATATATAGTATAGGACACTCATATAGGGCACCATGGTATCAAATGCACAAAATCACTCAAATTTTTCAAAATTTTCAAATTGTGAGTATATACCTAGTTATAATAATTCGATTCATACCTATACCTATCAACAAAACAACTCAAATTTAACTTTATTTCACAATCCATGATTACATATCTAACTAATTATATGTATGGATGCTATATACCTAGAATCAAAATCTAACAAAAACAAGTTCAAATTCAGTTCAAACTTGCTTTGAACTAGTTAGTAAAGTAGTTAATGTTAATATCTAAGTAATTGAAAAAGTTTCATACTCATTTGAATTGGGTATATACTCAATTTCAACAATGGTGCCCAGGCACCATGGAGCACCAAATAAATTTAATATATATATATATATATATATATATGAGTGCTAACCAAGTTAAAGTTTAACATGTATCTAAATCATCAAAAGTAAAATTTTATTTATGATAAAATCTAAGTGTAATAGTTTTATTCTTAATGACGTGAATAAATCTTCGATATGTATATTTTCCGTTCAATGGTAATTTATACAGGTTTCCGTATTAATTTACACTATACTTCTTTCGTCCCAAAATATAAAAGATCTTAAAAGATGTGATATATTCATCTAAAATTTCTTATATTTAGTACGAAGAGGATAGTATATTTTACCTACGTATGTGGGTCCAAATGGTCCGATCGGTCGGTCCGTCCACGGATCGAGTCAGTCAAACCACCGGGGAGAAGAGACGACGCTAATTAATTAATTCTCTTTCGTTAACCTAACCTAGATCTAATCCAATCTGATCAATAATAATGTAATGCAATTAACCTGACGTACATAGCTACTGCTCGCTAATTAATTTTGAATATAAATTGTTTTGGTTAGTGGGAGTACGTAAAGGGACGGCTAGCTAGCTTAATTAGCTAGACGTTGGTTTGATCGATGGAAATCAATCAATCAATCAACCCACGAGGCACGCTAGATTTAATTAGTTTTCGATGATCTTATGACAACCGTACCAAGCTAGAGAACACGACGAGATTAGTTAACATGTAATGATCCTGCCGCTGGTGAGTGTGGATTAGTTGTTAATTAATTAAGGCCTGCAGCTTCTTAAACTTGGGGTGATCAGATTAATCAATTAATTAAGGGTGGTGGTGCAGCAAGTACGACTAACTGTTTGCGTCTAGACCAAGGCTCCTAGTGGCTTAGCATGTGTGTCCGTACGTCCAATAATGCATATACTATATATACTTTGACACTGTGCTAGTATAAGGTATACAGCGATAATATGTTGGTTTTTGTCGTCGATCGTGATCGGACGGTAAATATCATTTTTTTAAGTACTATACACGAATTCATTAATTAGATATTACATATGTTTATGCTTAATAAAATAAACTATACATAGTACATACTTACTCATCCAAGCATTATACCAAGCCGAATGAATTAATGCGCGCGCCATTTTTTCTGAGCTCCTAAACAGTATGTTTAAAAAAAGTATATGTATATATATATATATATGTATGTATGTATGTATGTAGGCAGCGTATCATATGCATACAGCTAGGTAGATGTACTCATGCACACACCCATCCTAAGCCTTTGGATCAACATCCTGCGGCCAAGACCTCGAGTGTGGTATTTTTGCAATTAGCCGCCCGTCTCCTCCACTTACTTTTACGAAAGACCCCTCCACAACTCTCTTCTTCTTTCACGCAGTTCATTTTGAAGAAGAAGAAGAAGAAGAAGAAGAAGAAGAAGAAGAAGAAAAGAAAAAAAAATCGCCCATTTCATTCTGGATCTTGCACAAGCACTCCCACCATCGGCGGAGACACAAATCTCTAGCAATGGCTTGTATTCGTAGGCAGCGAAAATAACATGCTGGCCATCGATGACGACCTCAATCGACGGTTCGCCGGCGGAGACAGCAATCTGGAGCAACGGCGCATCCGGAGAGGCTGCCGCAATGCTGCTACTCTTGAGTATCGCTGTGGCAGAGATTCTGTTCAAGTTTAGTGGAAAAAAACTTTCTCAACTAGTTGGCATGTAGCTAATGGCTAAATATCTTCTCACTTATCAGTTGAGGATGAACTGATGATTGATGAGCAGCACAACTTACTGGTTCTGAAACTCTACCAAATACAACTAAAAGAACAAATTTCTCTGCGAAAAAAGTGGACTGGCAATTCAGACTTCATTTCAGACAAGCACACAGGTAGCCGAACCCAAAAGATGATAAATCTCAAGCTAAAAAAACCAATAGAACCCCATAAAAGGATATGATCCAATCTTGACAAAAAAAAAACATCCAGCTCCAATCTTCACTAGGCACCAGCCGAGCTCAGTTTCCACTCTCCTCACAAACTTTACGACGATGAGAGCAGCGGCAGCCTCTGAAGACGAGCCGTCGCTCCAAATCTCTGGCTCTGAAGGCTCGCCGTCACTGTTCTGTCGGCCACGCTGATTGAGGTCGTCGTCTCCGCCGATGCGTTGTAGTCGTCGCCTTCGAAGTCCGAATACGGCGCCGCTCGAAATCGTCCTTTCCGCCGATGAAGCCCGATGATGCGCGTGCTTTGTGCCTGTTGTGCCAGATCCAGAATGGGATGAGTTTTCTCTTCTTTTTTTTCCCTTTTTTTTTGCAAAATGGATTGCGTGAGTGAAGAAGAGAGTTGTGGAGGGGTCTTTCATAAAAATAAGTGGAGGAGTCGGGCGGCTAATTGCAAAAATACTACACTCGGGGTCTTGGCCGCAGGATGTTGATCCATATATATAGGTAGTTTAGTTATAAAAATCATCTTTTACCAATACTATATATATATATATTACTCCTATTTTAAATCAACTCTTCAGCTTTATAGTAATTAATTAATTAATTAATTTTCACCTTTGAATAATATATAGTGATCACACAATCATTCAGCTATTCAGAGAAAAAAAAACAGGCATATGTTTTCCCACATGACGCCACCGAAATGGATGCAGATCATATTGGTGTCTACTGGATCTATCTGACATTTGGCCTGTTTGGAAGAGTTTTAAATTCTGAGAAGCAGTCATTTGGTAGCCAGCTTCTGAGAATCTGGAAAAGCTCTGAAACCCAGCTTCTCCAGCTTCTGGCTTCTTAGTTCATTTTTCAGAATTCTCAGAAGATGTGTATAGTTTGGGGCAGCTTTTAGCAGAAGCAGCTTTTGGGAAAAGCTGCAGCTGGGACAAGCTCCCCTAAACAGGGCCATGCTCCCCTAAACAGGGCCATTGATCGAGATGCTCTTTCACCGCCGCATCAAAGACGTTTTCTCTCGTCAATTTTGTTAGTTTCTTGACGGCAGTGTGTCCGGATTGACAAATGGTCTCGGAGAATCAGATCGATCGAGGAACAGATCAAAAAAGGTTTTCCAAAATGCATATAGATCACAGACAGCTTTGCTTGATTGAGATGGTGACCTATACCTGCATGTTTTTGACGCGACTGAATTGATCATCAGTCGGTCAGGGAGAGGATAAAGTCTGAATTTTGCTCTCTGAATCGGTCGTCAACGCGTATGTTCGTCCAGCTTTGACTCCACAAAGTAGTGCTAGTACAATTCAGTGAAAAGGTCGCTAGTAGCTCACATGCTGCCATGCCCACACACAGTGGCTTTCTGCTGCTTTTCTTCGCACGATTCGTCCTTGATTTGATCTTTCTCGATCATCGATCGTCTTCTTCGCCCTCGTCAATTTGTTATCGATCCCAAAATTCAACAAAGAGTTTTGTTTTTCTCTTCGCAAAATTCAAACCCAAGGAATACGTTTTAATTCTCCGGTACACTCTCAGATCGCGACTAGCTACTCATGCATTATGCTAGGCCGGTAAAAGGTAGACTAGAAGGTGGATGGATTCAAAGAGAAACTCAATATATACACATGCAACATGATGCCGACGATTCAATATATAGCTACCCGTGGTTTAGACTTTCACCGTACGTGTCAAGAAAAACGATAACTACATATTTTTGTATCTAGTGTTAATTACAAACCCACATGTCAGTTACGACTTACTATACGTTGCTAACGAATTCGGGTCTGTACTGTGTTTCGAATTTTTTTTTCTAAATTTTAAGAATTAATAAAATAATAAAACTTATCCTAGTCACGCTCAAAACTTTGCATTTATTAATTTATAATTATTTATCAAAAGAAAACTAAAATTAATATTACATCAAAAGTATGATTTTGTACCCCCCACTAAAACTTGGAATTATAAAATTAATAAAATGGAAGTAACCGAAAATGTGTGACAAATTTATAGTTACTGACAAAAATGTGATATTTATAGGTACTAACATTAAATTTGTAGGTACTGACAAAAATGTGATATATATTTTATTTGTAACCTCTTAATTAAAACAAAGTTTTCATGTACTTGGACCAGGCACTACTACATGAAAGATTTTTCCGTGCGGGTGGAATCGATTTTCGCGTGCGGAGCTTCCACCCGTCTGGAAAGCGGCGCCTGCGAAAATCCCGATTTTTTTTTGTGGGTGACGCACCTGCTTTCGCGTGCAGGCACTTAGGCCGCCCGCACGGAAAAAATAAAAAACTAAAAAATAAATCAAAATCCACTCGCAAACCCTAACCTAGCCGCCGTCAACACCAACGCTGCCACCGCCATCGCCGCCACCACCATCACCGTCGTCACTACCTTGCCCGAGGCCCGTCGTCATCGTCGCCACCATGCCCGAGGCCCGCCGCCGTCGTCCCCGCGGTCACCGGCGATGGATCCGGCCTCCTCGTGGTGGCAGGGGACGGTTCCGGCCTCCCCGCGGTGGCACACCACAGATCCGGCCTCCCTGCAGTGGCTGGTGACGGATCCAGCATCCCCGCGGTGGCTGGTGACGAATCCGGCCTCCACACGGCGGCCGGAGATGGATCCGCTCCGCCGCCACCACTATAGCCGATGCCACCGCCGCTCCTGCTGATGCCGCCGCCTCCGCTGCCCTAACCGAGGGCGCCGCCGTCGTCGAGGAGGAGAGGGACAGGGAGAGGGTGATGGGAGGATGGGGAGGAGGAGAGGGAGGGGGCAGGATGGGCAGGATGGAGAGGAGGATTAATGGTAGCGCGCGCGTGATGGGAGGATGGGGAGGAGGATAAGAGGGAGATGGGAGGATGGGCATCGCGTGGGGTGCGCTATTTTCGTGTGCGAGTAACTTAATAGGCCCGCACGCGAAAATAGGCTTATTTTCGCATGCTGGTCTGTTAAATGACCCGCCCACGAAAATTGATTTTCCTGTGCGGGCGATGGCCCGGCGCCCATCCCTCATTTTCCTGTGTGGTTGTACTTATGGTCCGCCTGGAAACAAAAGGGTCTGATGTCCAGGAAAATCTTTCATGTAGTTGTGAGGGGGCGTCTGAGTGTGTAAATACAATACCTCCTAGAGAATACGGGAGAGACCAATACATCATACAAGCCAATACAAGACAACTCTAACCTCGCCAAGTTCATATTTGAGGAAGAAAACTACACTAGGCATCGATCACGTGTGAGAGCTACATGCCGGTAGGCCGACATGGTCTAGCTTAGGTCATCCCAAATATTGTACTTGTACTGAGATATTGATATATAAAGGTAACACGACTTCGATCAGTCAACAGGAGTAGGGCTATTAACCATAAGTAAGAGGGCCTGAACCTATATAAAATTCCCCGTTTCCCGTTTCTTTTACCTCAATCTCACGTATACCCTGCCACTACCAATCACCATACTTCACAAATACCGTGGCAGGTATAGTCCGTCGACACATGTATACACAAAGCATGAGTGTGATGTGGCGCATGTAATTATAAACGGTACGCTTAATTTTCAAATATTAAAACACCAATATTATTTTTTCCCAACTAGTTTGTTTTTTCTTCAAAGTAAAGGAGCAAGTAGAAGTAACACAACTCCCTGTACATACATGTACATCCAAAGGCCCACATGGAAAACAATAATTAGGATTCCTTCACAAGGTGGCTGGTCAACCAGGGCACAGCTAGCTATAGCTATAGCAGGCATGGGTGGACAGGTAGTACATATAACGACGCGTGCGTGCACATGTGTGTGTACATTTTGCAAACATGAAATAATGCTGTGGTGTGGAATCTTAGTAATACATGTACACCTTGACCATGGAGTTGTATGATATATATATGCGTGTAATAGTATATCACTAGGACCATATATATATGTATGTACCCCACTTGCCCCCCTTTGCAATGCCATGTGTCCTTCTCCTTCAATTCAATCCCTGCAAAGATATATGGAATCAATCTAGTTGTACATCATCACATTACATCGCCTGCTGCAGGTCGCCGTCCATGGTTGAAGCACTGTTGATCAACGTACTGGTCCCTGCATGCCACTATCCAGCTCCAGTACTCTCTACCAGTACAATGACCAAGAGCAACAGTGTACAATGACCAAGAACAATATATAGTAGTAGTGCCCTTGAGAGAGAGAGAAGAGAAAAGGACAAAGAGATCTAAAGAGAGATCAATGAGAGGTTGGGTCCATCCATGGCGACATGGAGCAATTCTTGTGGGACACAAATCCTCTACCGTACTACACATGTCACTGACACCTATTATATTATATGTGCAGCACAACAAAGGATTACCATCTATTTTTTAGATTTATGGAAGCTACTTTATTCGTCTAAAATATAGCTATCTAGCTAGTACAATGAATTTAGAGATAGCGTTTAAAAATATAGCAATCTGGCATTACGAATCTTAACATATCTTTATCTAGATTCACAAATACTAGGTAACTATATTTTGGGGCGGGTCGATGGAGTTGCTAGGCTGCTAGCTAGCTAGCCGGCCATATATTGCTTTCAGGCGAAAAGCTAAGCTTCAATTCCCTAGCTAACAAGGCAGAGTTAGTGCATGTGTGGTAGCCACTGTGCAGCATTGGTGTCAACCTCGATCTCTCCTTCAACTTGCCATCAATCTTACTATGAAAAAGAGAGCTGTCTCCATATAGTCCATCTCATATAGATGTTCATTTGTTGCCGGCCTCATGGGAGAATACATGTGGTCACATGCTTGCATGCGTGGATGGACGGTTTGTAGCTAGATTGGTTTGGTTCTGGTCTCTGTCTTAGTAATTGTTTGAATTGAAAGTTCTCTAATAACGACCCATATTTGTGACTGTTGTGAAAGAATCTTGTGGTGGTGATGAGTAACCGGCCACCTCCACCATTAGCTCTTTTGTATATATGTATAGACACACTTGCATGTCTTTATTAGTTGAAGAATCTTCCCTAGATAATTGTGTCTTTTTCAAATGTATGGTTCGTAATAAAATTATTCTGAGAATATTGAACTGAAAATTAGATATATTTTTTTACAATTTGGAATTTATGACATACGGCTTATTAGGCATAGTTACAATTCCGAGAGAATCCATTATATGCCACTGACTTTGTCACACATCTACGATTTACCATCGACTTTGTCACATTCTACAATATACCATCGACTTTTGCTTAACTTCTACGATTTACCATCGCCGTCCGGTTAGCCTCCGTTAGCACTGTACAATTTTGTCCAAATGACCGAAATACCCCTAAAACAAAAACTTCCAAAATTTGGATAAAAAATTCAAAATACCATATTATAAACATAAGATTGTAAACATCCAAAATTTGGCCAACAACTTAAAATCTTATATTTCAGAATTTTTATCCAAATTTTGAATGTTTTTGTCCCAGGGGTATTTTGGTCATTTTGGCAAATTTGTACAGTACTAACGGAGACTAACCGGACGGCGATGGTAAATTGTAGAAGTTAAGCAAAAGTCGATGGCATATTGTAGAACGTAACAAAGTCAGTGGCAAATCATAGACATGTGACAAAGTCAGTGGCATATAATGGATTCTCTCTACAATTCCTGAGTATTTGGCTAGTATATATGGTTAACATATACGGCCCGCCTACTCTCCATTTTCAATACTTCTTCTGGTTCGATTTACTTGTTCTAGAAATCTTATATTAAACTAGAAGGCGTGACAAATTAATTTGCTACCCTCATTAATGATGACATACTAATCATCTTACCCAAGCAAGCATTAAAATTTCTTGAAAGAGTAATAGTACTGATATAGTTGCATTTTACGAAGGGTAGGAAGGGAAAAATATCTTTAAAAGTGATTTAAATGTAGAAATTATTTTAAAAAAATTGAATGCTAAAATGATAAGTAAACTGAAACGGAGGAAGTAAGCAAATCACTACTATGAAATTGATTTTTCCAAATGAAACAGCCTTTAGGTCACACGCAGACCATAACTACTCCCGCATTCAAAAAATCGCTCCCCCATACAAAAAGCATTGTTCAAGGACTACATGCAAAAAATCAATTTTCACATACGGGTCTCTCACCATCCCACCAAATCGAGCTCACCCTTAAATTATCAGGTCACCTCTTTCTTCTCATCCTCATCCTCTCCGCTCTCCACTTCACCTTCTCCACTTCCTCTCCACCTTTTGTCTCCTCCTACTCTCCTATCCGTCAGCAACGGGCGAGCCTGAGTGGCCTGTTGGCAACTTTTTGTGACAAGTCGACAAGCACGATCGCAACACCTAAACGCCTTGCGGAGATATGGAGTCGCCAACCACCTCAATCTAGCCAAAGGACCAAATCAAGATGGGTTTCGTAGAAAAACAGCTAAACCGGCTAGCGAAGCCGATTTAGAGATCAAAATCAGACTCTAGGCCGATTTAGATCGATATGAGGATAACTACCCGTCTCGTGGGCAAAACGGAAGGTTTTCAGGACAAACCTACAAAGAGGTGTCGCACTCTCGCAGCGGCGGCAGACGGTTTACGGCGCAAACCGACAAAGATGGACTAAACTAGGGTAAAATAGAAAACATGGTAAAAGAACGATTCAAGTAAATTGTATTTTGGGGGTTTTACAATAAATCGGCCTTGTTCCTTAAATAGGGTTGGTCTTGCCCTCTACAGGCCCTTCTCCATGCCCAACTCGGGATAGAAACCAAAGGAAACACGAAACATGCCTTCCCAAGCAAGGAAACCCGAGACCTGACGAAAATAGACTCGGACTCGGACCCTGCTGGTCTGACCGCCCACATACCTGCGGTCAGACCGGTCCTACTAGCCGGTTAGACCGCCCACACACCTGTGGTCTGACCGGCCCTGTGAAGGAAACCCGTCACTTTCCAAACTTTGGCAATTTTCCCCTATTTCATCCATAGGTGCCAAATTTGGGTGTAAACACATGCCCCCCTGCCTGTTTGGTGAACATACGTGAACCTAAAAGCATAGAACATGTTATCTCAGGGCGATAATCCAATTACCGGCCATAGGACTTCCTAAGCATCTTGCCAAATGCTCGGGAAGTATTTCTTCAAGTATTTCCCATTAATTACTCTCTGAAAACACCGTCTTGAAGTGTCTTCATCCCCTTCAAAGTCTTCAAACGCTTGTCGATGACGTCTTCAAAATTGCTTCCCATCAAGGTCTTGTAATCTTCAACCGACAAGTCATCTTGCTTGAAATACCGAAGAGAGCCAAGATTTCCCTCAACTGGCAAAACGGCAATTTCAACAATATTTTATTACTCGACTCGGCTTATCCATTAGCCTGAGCGTAGTAAAGAGAAGAACTCAACAACTTAATATCATAAGATTCGGCAAAACTTCTCACTTCCCTCCGCATAAGTAATATTCTCGAGCGGCACGGCCTCGGCCCACTCAGTGAAGTAATCCATTGCAACTAGCACGAACCAATGCCCTTTTGATGGCGAAGGATAAATTTGACCAATGAAAACCAAAGCCCAACCTCGGAACGGCCATAGTTTAATGATAGATTTCAACACAGCGGTAGGCGTTAATTGAATATTGCCGATCCGTTAACAAGCTTCACTCCTTCTATAGTATTTGAAACAATCATCAATTATTGTCGGCCAATGAAACCCCACTCTCCTAAGCAACCAATTTATCTTACGGACCGATTGATGAATTCCACAAATCCCTTCATGAATTTCTCTCCTAGCAACTTTACATTGATCATTATCTAAGTATTTCAACAATACTCAGTCTATTTTTCAGCGATATAATATTTGAACGCTTGCCGCCGAATCTTCCGATCAATCTTAAGTGTAGGATCTTTCAAATATCTAATCAAAGGAATTCGCCAAGCTATTTCTATCTCATGGGCACAAATGTCCGAATTCACAATTAATTCGGCCTTTTAATCAATTGTAACGTGCCCCCCAGCCTCCTGTCTGGGATCGGTCAGACCGGCCACGCAATGCCGGTCATACCACCCTGTCTGCCCGGTCAGACCGGCCATGCAGAGCCGGTCAGACCGCTAGCTACCACCGGTCAGACCGGCCGTGCAATGCCGGTCAGACCGCCCCTGGTCTATGACTTTGCCAATTTCGTTCAAACTTTTGAAATCAAGCATCGGCCTTTAGTATATAATTTTTCTTCACATAATAGCCAGATGCTTGGTGTATCAAATTATTGGACCAAAATTCCTTCTCTCTAGACATATGAAAAACTATAACATCCAACTAACATGTCTAGATGAATACTAATTCAAATGGCTTTTGAAACAATAATCATCATGGCACCGAAACACTTAGCCAATTGAAGTATGATCAATAATGAATCACCAAAGTCACTTGTGTCACATGCATAGATTCCAATAAACTAAAAATGTAAGTAATCGGCTTGAGCATGTATGTAAAATATTAACAATGCCAAAGTTCCTAAAGAAAACCACTCTAGAGCAAATCATCACATTGACCATTGACATTAGCCGAATTACTAATAAGCAAAACTTTCATGGTGCAATAAATATGAAATCTATATCTTATATGGTGATCCATAAAAACACATATGATTTGGCTTTAAATAAATATCAAAGAGTCATGAGCCAAATCATACTTCAAACAAATTATATGCCAACATACCAATTCTACTACCTAGAACTGGCATTTGCAACATGTATGTATAATATCAATTTGATAAGCAAAAACACACATGTGCTAGATAGCAAGCAATGTTCTAATAACATGGCATAGGCATATAATATAATGGTAAACACAATAAACTCATACCTTGCCTTAGCATCCAACAAACGGCGGCTCAAAGATGTGATGTTGTATCCATCGCCGTTCATCTTTTCTTGGTTCCCTCATGAGCATATTAATGTCTTGTCCCCCAAGCAAAATCGGCTTTCTAGATTGCGCGATTTCGAAGGCAAGACGGATACCGCACTAACACCCATAGCATCATGTGGAGGAGACTTATCTCTAATGACCGATGATTCTTCTCTCATCAAATTGCATCCATCACTACTCCGTGAAATCACCGATCTTTTAACTTTTACTTCTTTAGGTCTCCACACTCGCTTAGGTGTCGTTCGAGGCTCTAAATTATTACATGTTTTGTTCTCCACATCTTCGGCCTCCTTTTCTTTTTGACCTATGGCTTGAAGACGCTGTAGCCTCCTCTTTTGAGAGTGAGATAAGCCAGAAGGTATCCACTTCGGCTGTGGTTGTTTTCTAGGAGCTAAACAATGATTCTTAATATTCTTGGTCGAAGTAGAAGCTCCTATATTGCTCTCAATTTTCCCGCTCTTCTCCAATGCTCCCCGGTTAGACCGGCCTCTGGGCCCGGTCAGACCGGCTGCAAGCCATCGGTCAGACCGGCCAGGAGGGTCGGTCAGACCGGCCGTTGTCTGGCGGTTAGACCGGCCAGACGCCTCGGTCAGACCGCCGACGTTGACAGTAACGGCGCCGGCTTCAGTCTTCTCCACTTGTACAATTTTTGCCGCATCTCCAGTAGGTACATGAACATCTTGAGACTCCTCCTTGACAGCAACGACCTCCGGAGCTTTGGCTTCTTTCCTCACCCACACCTTCTTCACCTTTTTCACCTTTGATCCACCGACCCGATTCTTTTGTGGGAAACGGTCTTGTCTTGAATTAGATGAATGATTCGGTACTGACCTAGGTGATTCCTTCCACTCTTGATAATACGGCATAGGTGGTTGAGGCATCCATGGCATATAACACATAAAAGGATAACCATATAGTGACATTAAATATGGATACCATGGCATCACAACCGGAGATTTGTATGGAGTTGGTATGGTTGATGGCTCCGATTGCTTTGATGTTTGACCAAATCTCTTCCTACGAGATGATCTTGGTCTTTTTGAATCACTAGTTTGATTATCAACTCGTTGACCGGCTAATCCTTTCTTGTACTTAGCCATAAGCATCTCAAAAGTGAGCTTCGGCTTTTTGGTCTTTTGGGAACTAGATGACTCATCCTTTGCAACTTTACGATCTTCGGCCTTCGCATTTTTTATCCTATTCTTGGGCCGAGGATCCCCAATAATAACACTTTTCCCTTTCCTTTTGTCAACATCAATAGAACTAATAGGGAGAGGATCACTAACAATTCCGGTCTTAGGCATAGATGTAACCGAAATAGTTTCACAAGTGACCGATGAAGTATCAATCGGTCTTTGCTCCGTTAAGCTTGCATCTTTGAAATAACCATGAAACTCATGCTCCATTTGTGACCATGTAGAAATTGAATTAGGAGCAAGTAAACTATACCATGTAGATGCAAAGTTTGACAAAGAAAGAGGAAACAACTTTAACTTAAGCAAATCATCATTACCGGCCTTACCACATTGATCAATAAATTGGCCGATATGCTCCATTGTTGTTCTAGCATCCTCACCTGTGAATTTTGTAAAATTGGGCACCTCAAATCCTTGCGGGTATGGGACCGAATCTATGTGTTCAGGATACGGTCTTTGATATGTATGTATAGTTACTTTGGATTCTATCTCACTACTATCCCGCAAGACATTGTCACTATCTTTTCCAACATCCACATGACCGATTTGTAATTCGGTCTTAGGTGACAATGCTATTTCACTTGAGCTTGTGATACAATCCGAACCGTCATTTAGTTCGGCTATATCTTCAATGGCATTATTCTCTAAGCCAGCTTGTAAGCTATTGTGATCCACTCGGCTTTCCTGAGCCAGAGCTTCATGCAACACATCATCAATATCAAGAAATATCTGGCCATTCAATTTCTCTTTAATAGAATCAAGCAATCCATCATATGCAATGTCGGCCAAATCTTTGTCAGTTATTTTCAAATTGAAACATCGGTTCTTAACATCTCTAAACCTTTCAATATAATCAGCAACAGACTCATTGTATTTGTGCCTAACCGATGTTAAATCAGACAACCTAAGCTCAGTTTTACCAGTGCAAAAATGATCATGAAATTCTAATTGAGCCCAAGTATAAATAGAATTTGCCGGTAAAGAAGTAAACTATGTGAAAGCATTACCGGATAAAGATAAAGAAAACAAGCGCAACTTAAAAGTATCACTATTAGCCTCACCACATTGCGCCAAAAATTGACCTACATGCTCCCATGTGGTCTTACCATCCTCACCACTAAACTTGGCAAATTCGGGAACTCTATAATTCCGAGGAAACGACACATTATCATAATAATCAGGATATGGCTTTTTGTAAGTTCTAGCACGATTCCTAGTTTCAATCCCGAATCTATTCCTCATAATATCACTAATTATATCCTCCATGTTATTAGGCCCTTGTTGATTTGGTGGTGGGTTTGGTGGCCTAATAGGTTGTGTTTGTGGCGCAATATGATTATATTGGCCTTGTCTAGTATCAGGAGGATACCCTCTAGAAACATCATTATAAGCATTAGGAACATGTGGGGAAACTTGGGGACTATTTGCAGCAGTAGATACAGGAGGATCAAATGTTCTAAGATGATACAAACAACTAGCATTAGTCTTTGGATCTATCCCCCGTATTGGAATAATTGCACCGGTCTGACCGGCCCAGGGCCCGGTCTGACCGGCATCATAATGTGCGGTCGGACCGGCTTGAGACCCGGTTTGACCGCCGAGGTAATACCTGGTCTGACCGGCCGTCTGGCCGGTCGGACCGACGGCTGTGTCACGGTCTGACCGGCCATCAGGCCTGGTCGGACCGGCCGTGAACGTCGTCCCGTCGGTTCTATTACCCGTTTGATCTATAGGAGGTTGATTAGCAGTGGTATAGGCTTTATCTTTTAATGTGTAATCATCCATAAGAGAACCGAGCCTATTCCTTAAAAACCCATCAAATTTATCCTTAAACATTACATCTAATCGATCTTTAAAAGTAATCATAGATGAATCTATTATAGATGCTACTTGTTGTTGGATAGATTGTATTACCTCGTCATTGCTTACCAAATCGGGAGCGAGCTTAGGAAGTGGCCCGGGCTTGATGATCACGCCTTGACAAGTCCTAGTGCATGCCCTCATCAACGCCTCCTATGTGATCTCCTTGATGTACTCCTCCATGGACTTGCGGTCTTCTCCTTCGAAATCATTCAATGTAACTGGCATGATCTCGTTCCCGCTCATCATGGTTGATGAAGAAATTCCTTGATTAATTTCGGCCATATAGCTCATAGCCGAAATATTTGACCGAATAAATTAATATACGGTCTTAGAATTTTTCTTCTATGCTACTGTACTTTAGCAAAAAATTGGAGAATTTGAAGCTTCTCGGGAATAACCGATACAGTAAATCGGTTTTGATATTTTTTAAAAATAGTAATAGATCGGCTTTGACTGTAAGCATGATCTTCTGTCTCCTTTTGGAACACGTATACAGTAGACCGAATTGATTTGAGTTTCTGAATCCTGACCGTGTACAGCAAAGAAGCTGCCGGCCGCTTGTTGCTGTCCCGATGCACAACTGCTGCAACCTTTTGTCGCTTAGATCAGCCACTACTCCGGTCAGACCGGCTCGGGCAAGTCAGTTAGACCGGCGCAATGAACAATCTGGCCGGTGGTGTATAGATTGATTTCGGCCGTTCGGCCGAAACTCTCAATTTGACGAAAACTACTAGATTAAACGAAATTCGGCCGTGATATGGCCGATTAGATCGTTCCCCAGCGGAGTCGCCAAAAATCGTGTTGGCAACTTTTTTGACAAGTCGACAAGCACGATCGCAACACCTAAACGCCTTGCGGTGATATGGAGTCACCAACCACCTCAATCTAGCCAAAGGACCAAATCAAGATGGGTTTCGTAGAAAAACAGTTAAACCGGCTAGCGAAGCTGATTTAGAGATCAAAATCAGCCTCTAGGCCGATTTAGATCGATATGAGGATAACTACCCGTCTCGTGGGCAAAACGGAAGGTTTTCAGGACAAACCTACAAAGAGGTGTCGCACTCTCGCAGCGGCGGCAGACGGTTTACGGCGCAAACCGACAAAGATGGACTAAACTAGGGTAAAATAGAAAACATGGTAAAAGAACGATTCAAGTAAATTGTATTTTGGGGGTTTTACAATGAACCGGCCTTGTCCCTTAAATAGGGGTTGGTCTTGCCCTCTACAGGCCCTTCTCCATGCCCAACTCGGGATAGAAACCAAAGGAAACACGAAACATGCCTTCCCAAGCAAGGAAACCCGAGACCCAACGAAAACAGACTCGGACTCGGACCCTGCCGGTTTGACCGCCCACATACCTGCGGTCAGACCGGCCCTACTAGCCGGTCAGACCGCCCACACACCTGTGGTCTGACCGGCCCTGTGAAGGAAACCCGTCACTTTCTAAACTTTGGCAATTTTCCCCTATTTCATCCATAGGTGCTAAATTTGGGTGTAAACATGGCCGGCGCTGGAGGGATCCGGCGGTGGACGGGAGCACGACAGGTGGGCGGGAGCTGCCAATGACCACTTCTTCCGATGGCGGCGATGGCCGCAGGGCATGGGAGCTGCTAGGGTTTTGGATTTTTTTTTCAGAATTCTTTTCTTTTGCCTATTTTCTTTTTGCTGTCTGATCGCTTAAGCGCCCACAGCAAAAATACAATGTTGTCAAATAGTTGCTCGAACGGCATGCAGAAATACTGATTTTCGCAGACACCTAGGTGCAGGCGGGCCACTCATCCGTCTAAAAAATCAATTTTTATACAATGAAAAAATCGTTTATGTAGCAGTGTATAATCGATCTTGTAAAAATTGAAGTACTGCATTTGCTAGTGCTTATCCACCCTCTAAGCTAGCTTGGTGGCAAAAAGTCCATTGTGGGTACAATCCAATTCACTTGCACATCTAGATCATGCGAAGGATCAAACTCAATTATTCTAACCTGACCAACTAGACAAAACATTAAAAAAAATGCCGCAGATATCAAAAGGCTCTAAAGTCCTAAAGAAGGCAGATGTAGCCATATGCATATGCATAGAGCAATATGCAAAGCTTCTCTCTTCCTTTAGTTTGTTCTTTCCCTTTGATAGTTTCCATGGGTTCCTTTCACCCCAACTACACGACTTTCTTCAGCCTTGTTAGTACAGAGTGAATCATAAAGCTGAATAATGCAATCCATCAATCAACACACATAAAAGTCATATATCTACACGTTACAGATATGTAGATCCATCACTGCCTTTTTCTTTCTTGTCATCTCATTTTCCAAAGATATCTATGACATTGGGATAATTGGATGCTTAGGTGCATTGCTGAATGTTAATCTGGCACCGGCCATTCTTTGATTATCTTTTTCCCCCTTTTTTCCTACACATCTTTATCCAGCTGAATGCCTTTGTCTTTCTTCTTTTCCATCCTTTTTGGCGTTTCGTGTTTGATGCATGCTTTGATATATATGAGGCTGTATCTGCCTTTTCTGTGAGACGTGTGAATCCATTGATGAATTAACCATTCTCCGACACGCAATATTCTGTGTGGTGTGACCACCTCTTGCAAATGTCCCTTTCTTTCTCTTGTTCATGATGTTTGATTAATTAATTCTTTAATTAATTAAATCTGGATGCCTGCCTGTGCCTGCTGCTGCGTCCTGTTACTGTCAAAATTAAGCATCTGACCTTCTGTGCGACCTAATTAAATTACAAATGTGTACGTACATGACATGGACAAGCATGTGTGTGTACAATGGACAAGCGTGCCCATATAAGGTTTGGCAGTTGGTGATGATTACGACTGAGACTCTACCTATGTGCCCATTAAGTTTGGACCAAGTCTGGTTGTTATCCATGGAAAGAGGTAGTATAGCACATGGAAATGCTGCTTGTTGCCGGCCTTAATAATTGGTCATATGTTAGTACTGATTAGTTGAGTGCTTATTGCATGAGTAATTGGAGTAGATCAGCACTAAACCACCTTTTTCCCCACCACCATGCATGCATCTCCTTCAAAAAAAAAAAATCATGTTTAGGTTGAGTTGCATACTCAATAGGGCTCATAGACAGTGACGGAGCTAAAAAAAAAATTCTAGAGTATAGACAAGTCTAACTACATTATAAAAATTTCCACCGTTAATTTTTATAACAATATCAAAATTCTAATATATTTGTCGATGAGCTCGGGTGTAACATTCCAGCCTCTAAATCCATATTAGTCTACTCTACATGTTGATGGGGGCTATCCGGCTAATATTAACATAGCACCCCGCGTATAGTTTCGTATGTTCTTGCTTTGTGTAAAACGGTTAATTGATCTAAAGGTGTTACAATTAGAGTGAAGTGAGCATACAAACTGGTCAAAACTTATCTAAAATTTTCATGTGGGACTATTCCTACCAAACGAACACTTTGATCTATTACCCTATACAACATGCACACAACCCAAACTAGACCACCAACAGGCTGGTGCATTATATCGGGACATCGGCCCGGCAGTTGGCTCAGCCACTGCGTATAAAGACTTTTAGAATTGAAATTTCAACAAAGTGCAATTCAAAATTTAGAGTGATACTCTATAATATTCAATATTAAAATAGTTCTAAATAACCACATTAATTAATTATTTGAAAACAAACAATTTCGATAAACCAGTGCCGACCAAAATTAACTATTCTACATAGCTAAGGCAACCACAATTACTTTAACTCCTCTCTCTCTCACACACACAACACAGGAAGAAACATATACGCTGATCCAGATTCCAGAAAAACGGCCGTGCTTATTTTACAGATGTTTGATAACTGTTTCCCATAACTAGTACTACTATCTTATAATGATGATTTCACCGAAAACAATGTTATGATTACTTAACTGTAGGTTATATATCCTCTTTGATGTGACAATAATTCTTTTGAGAAAGTTGAAGTCCATTTCGGTGTGCTTCTCGAAGGGCATAGAATTATAATAAATAACACACATTAAGAAACCCAAGAAAAAGGATTGGAGACCTACATATTCAACTACATAATGTGTTGACCTTCTAGCTAGCTGCCTCTAGATATAGAGACAACTCTGTCTAGCCAAAAAAAAAAACAGTAACAAATAAAGCAAACTTGGTCGACACTTCTACTCAACATCATTTCCCACTCTACATATACTAAATTAAACCATCTCACTAACTGGTGTCCAGCTGGTTAAGTTGATGGTCAGTTAATTTTATAGACGTTAATTCAATTCAATAATTAGTCAGCCATTAGAATTAACAGGGGTGTGCAGGTCCCCCATCAACCCACCATCAATTCCAGGCAGCTGGCCACACACACATCCATTTGATCTACTGCAGATGATCGACAAATCGATTGATCTGTGACCACTCTTGATGACATCAAAGTGATCACATTGGCACCTTTTTCGTTGCTTGTCTGGCACAAACCTTGTATCAACATCTACGAAAGAATATCACGTGTGTGCACGTACGGTCCTGTCGATGGTTTGGTCTAAAGAGAAAGTAACCATAAGTCCAGGTAGCTAAGCTGGAACAATATGCATATGCATGGTCGATGATGATTCAACTTTTTTGCGGGATTGGGGACTGAATTAATGGGTGAGATTTGTGTGAATCCCACTAGCTACTCTTAGGTTGAAGTACGCACATTAATTAATAATCCTCGTAGGGAGAAACTTAACGTCCAGGGATTTTCTGGCTAGCTCCACAAGGTGGTGGGCTAGCCGATACTACTGGACAACCCCACATCTCTCCCGGTTCGCAACCCTTTTTAGTCCCGGGTTACAAACCGGTAAGAAAAATTCAGGACTAAAGATCGCCATCTTTAGTCCCGGTTGAAATACCCGGGAATAAAGATGGATCTTTAATCCCAGTTGGAGTCACCAACCGGGTGTAAAAAATATAAGCACCACGTGGCGCTTTCTCTTTCTCTTTTCTTTTTTAATTGTTTTTTGCTACTTCATATTGATTTCGCACCGAACTCAAGAACAAAATCATCCACACAAACAAAATTATTCACAAATTGACATCACAGATTCATTTGCAACTTTATAGAAACATCTAAATATACACAGAATTCACATCCACATTCACAGTTCACATCACAAATATACAAATCCAAAGACATCACAAATCAACAAAATCCTTACGTTCACAGATAATAAATCAACAAAATCCACTGCTGCACTGTCGCAGTCGCCTCGCGCCGCCACTCGCTCCCGCGCCAGCCAAGCTACCGCCCCCCGCCCACTCCAGCTGGCGCTGCTCGCTACCCCATAGGCCACGCGGACCAAGCCGTAGCCAGCCGCGCAGGGTGTGCCGCCGCCGCCATCGCCTGTTCCAGCCGGCACGGCTCGCTCCCCTGCCGCCCGCGCGCGGGGCCGCCGCTCGCTCTTGCGCCAGCCACCGCCGCCGCGGACAGCGTGGGGCCGTCCCCGCTGCCCGCTGTGCGGGGCCGCCGCCGGCACCCACTCCCACGCCGGCCGTTGGCGCTCGCTCCCACGCGGGCCGCCGCACGTAGGCTGTTGCCCGCAAACCGTCGCCGTTCGCTGCGAGAAAAAAATGAGAGTATAAGAAAGCAACGAGAAAAAAATATAAGGAGAGGATAAGAGAGAGGAGGAAAGGGGATGAGGAGGAGGAGTTTGCATTCCAGAGGATAAGTCCTAGGGATTATATACGACGAGTTGAATTTTAGTCCCGGTTGGTAATACCAACCGGGATTAAAGATCTAAATAATCTTTACTCCCGGTTGGTACTACAAACCGGGACTAAAGATGATTAAAATTTTTTTAAC
Source organism: Oryza glumipatula (assembly GCA_000576495.2). Lineage (NCBI taxonomy): Eukaryota > Viridiplantae > Streptophyta > Magnoliopsida > Poales > Poaceae > Oryza > Oryza glumipatula. Next base: position 22,171,061 of record CM002514.2, read on the forward strand.
CGGGACTAAAAACAATCTTTAATCCCGGTTCTTATTAGAAAAATTCGATGGAGCCCACTTGTCATATCTCTCTCTCACCTCTCTCCCTATCCGCCATGGCCAGCAAGGCGAGGTGGGATGGCACCATGGTTCCTCGCTGTGCTCACCTTCTCCGCCTCCTGCGCCGCCGACCAGTAGGACCACGTTGCCGTCGTTTGGATTGATGGCTCTGAGCTCCTCCGAACCACCACTGAGGAGCCGTGTGCTAAGCGAAGCCAAAGATGATACCGGTGCCCGGAGGCTGCCGAGTTCAGGGAGGACTGGGAGAAGCGGCGGAGCTTGGGGACGAGACACGCGATGACCGCCTGTCTCGGGGAGGATGGAAGGGGCAACGGCGACGATCAGGGTGAAGGGCGAGGTCGAGTCATTGAGGGAGTTCGAGATAGCGGCGGGCTTGTCGCCTCCTTCCCGCGAGCTCCATCTCTGTTGCCACTCCAATTGCCTCCGCGCAAGCTCCGCTTCCGCTGACCTCCCCAAACGACGTTCAGCTCCGCCGCTGGACGCCGCCTCCAACGCCCTCACTAAGCTCGAGATGGCGGCGGGCTTGTCGCTGCCTCCACACGAGCTTGACATTAGCAAGGATGACACCATCAGCAACATCCTCTTCGTGCTCGGCTTCAATAGAGGTCGCCGCAGCACATAGCGCACCATCGCCGCAATCGCCGCTGTGGACCACGCCAAGCGCCCTCGCCGCCGCTCACCATCGTGGACCGCACTGCGCGCCCTCGCCGTGGTCGCTGCTGTGCTAGGGATTTGGGAAGAAAGAGGAAATTTTTGAGGAGAGAGAGGGAGGGAACAAAAAATTCAGGGGGAGAGAGAGAATTTTACCATGCTGGACGGCCACGTGTACATCTTCTAGTCAAAACCGCTCCCAACTTTGCCTAGGGGGGTCATCCGTTCAGTTTGTATAGTTGGGGTTGTAAAATATCTGGTTCTCGAGCTTTACGCGCACGCGCGAGGGGGGGGGGGCGTATTCGGTCGATCACGATAGTTCATAGGGTAATTCATACTTTCTCCAAAAAAATAATATCCATCATGTCAACTAAATTAGAATGATAATATAAATTAAGGAGGATATGTAAAATTGGACACCAAGTCTCCATAAGTGCCGATGGTATGTAGATTGATCTCGATAGGTGGTTGGGTGTATGGTGCAGTTGCTATCTAGTAATCGGTAAACTGTCGTGTGCGTAAGCACCGAGAGTATTAATTTGGCTGTTTGAATTAGTATGGTTTTGAGAATTGTTTGGTTGATTAGTTTGTTCTAACTGTTAACTACAACTTAACATATATTTTATCTAATTCATGGGACCGGTACGTGCTTATCATGTGTGGTTGCTTACGTACATTATATTGCCTGACCATACCTTCAATTAATTCCACCAAACATATTGCTGGTTTCACTCAAAGATGAAGACAAACAAGCCAATTAAGCCGGCTTCAATTGACGATCGATTGCTTGTGTTTTAGTTAAACTAACTTTTGTCCTCGTTTTTTCCAACCACATGTGCATGCTTACAAGTTAGAAAAAGACGAAACAACTCCAATTCATATACATTGCTTTCCCCTGTCTGTATCTCCAAAATGGCGACAATATTGGTGTCCCTCTCAAGTGATTCCAACCCCCCCCCCCCCCCAACCATTTTCTTCCATTCTTATCGCCCATACTTCCAAATATTGATTCTAAAAGGTGTCGTTGAAACTTGAAAGCAAACTGCCATCGGAATTTGTTGCTTTCGTATTCACATGATGCATGTTCCTGATCCAAATAATCAGAGGCATCATGCACATGTGTGTGTGTATAGTAAATCTATTCTACACCCCTCCCCTAGAATAACTATTCTACCCCCCTCTCCCATGGGTCAAACCCACCTCCCTACCCTCTCTAGGACCCAAAATCCCCCTCCCACCTCGGTCAAAGCGTCCTCCCGCCGGTCAAACCCGCCCATTGACTCCCTCCCCCGCCCACCACTTTGCTATCCTCGTCTCGCAGAAACCGCGCAGTAACAGAACGATCATCGTGCAATAACAAGACAACTTTTTCGCAGTAACAACGTTAAAAAATAGTCATGATGGATCTAGTTTCATTAAGCGTTTTTTTATGAACGTCATACTGCAAACGGATTAGAAAAACAAGATATGGTGTGAGAGATATTGCCGTCTAAAGATTGAGATTTACCTTTTTTTAGTCCTCGTCTCACTGGAACGACGTAGTAGCACGACAGTCAATGTGTAGTAACACGAGTACTTTCGCAGTAACGACGTTACAAAATAGTCATGATAGATTTAGTTTTGTTAAGTACTTTTTTACGAATATCATGGTGCAAACGAATTAGAAAAACTAGATATGATGTGAGAGATATTGCTCCCTACAGATTGAGATATAAAAGTTTTTAGATATACACAAGCATTATTACTATAGCACCGTTGTTACTGTTACATGTCAATGTTACTGTAATTTTTAATATGGTGTTACTACAAAAAGTGCAGTAAGTTTTGCAGTAACAAGTTATAAGTTTTATATTAACATATCATTTTACTGTGCTTTTTCTATAATGTTACTACTGAATCATAGTAATGAGGTATGATTTCTACAGTAACATAACTAATTTGTTCTCACAAAATTTGGACATACATACAAAACAAACAAACAATGATCTTTACTCACATAGTGTCATAAGTAAAATTGGTTAGGAGAGTTTGCTATGAAACATGAGATCTCGGGTTCTAAGTCTTAGTTTGACATTTTAATTTTTAATTTTCTTTTCCCGGATGAAGCAAATGGAAAAAAAGAAAAAAAAAGAGGGGGCGCCAGGATGGGAGATGGATTGGGAGGAGAGGAGAGAGTGGGAAGGGGTGGAGGGAGGAGGGAGAGAAAAACGGAGGTAGCGGGATAGGAGAGAGAGATCGGGAGGAGGGAGAGAAAAACGGAGGTAGCGGGATAGGAGAGAGAGATCGGGAGGAGGGAGGAGGGTGCGCAAGAGGGAGGGGGGCCGCGCGCGGGGGATGGTGCGCAAGAGGGTGGGGGGCCGCGCGCGGGGGATGGGGTAGGGAGGTGGGGTTCGGTTAGGTAAGATGGAGGAGGGGGTGTAGAATAGTTATTCTAAGGGGGAGGTGTATAATAGAGCTGTCATATATTATATATATATATATATATTGTGGGCTGAGAGGTATGTGATGTCAACCAATGTACTGTACATATATATTGTTGGCAACTTTACATTTGTGGGCACACATGCATGCATACATCTAAGATGACGACACTTTAGCAAGGACATTTGTCATAAACCTGCATCCAAGTCTATATACTCCTATATATGTGAAACAGTGAAAGTTAGTGTTATGCTCAAATTCATTCTTTTACGACAGAGCCATATATAACTATATAGCTACTATGTTACTCCTCTCTCTCAAATTATAATAAGACGCTTTAAATTTTTTAAGTCAATTTTTTTAGTTTGATCAGCTTATAGAGAACATAGCAAAATTTTTAACACAAAATAAATATTCTGTCCAAATTTATTCAATATAATGTTACATTTAATAAAACTAATTTTGTGTTGTAGTTGTTGCTTAATTTTTCAATAACCTTAGTTAAAGTTAAAGAAGTTAATTTGATTAGAAAAAAGTCAAAAAATATTATAATATATATGAAATGGATATATTATAATACATTTTGACTTTCAATATATATTATATTTTAATACGTACGTAGTGCTTGCTTAATTTACAAAACTAGCTTAATTAATATATATCCAAGCTAGTCTGGCTTAGCTTTTTACCAAATGTGAGAATTAAATTTGAAAATATATTTTTGTTTTCAATAATTTTGCAAAAATATACCTTCCCCGCGCGTTGGATGAGTGGGAACGAGATGGTAACGCGGAGCGGTAGCGCGGGAACGCGGTGGCGCGGATTGGTGTTGCGGGACCGACTCGGTCACGCAGACTGGAAGCGCGGAACCGAGTCGGTCCCGCGGCGCGGCTATGTGGGAAGGCTTTGCCCGCGGGACCAGACGGGGATCGGACGGCCAGCAGGCGCGGGACCGAAACGGTCCCGCAGCCCCGATGTGCGGCACCGAGTAGAGGCCGCGTGACCGAAGCGGTCCCGCAGCCCCATTCTGCGGCACCGTGCCTTCCCGCCCCATCGTTGCACTTGATTTGGGAATCGTTACACAAATGGAAAGGAGGGAGCCGGTGGACACGGAAAATAATCTTTGCACTTGATTTGGGAATATGGAATATCGTTACATAAATAGAAAGGAGTGAGCCGGTGTTACACAAATGGAAAGGAGGGAGGGAGCCGGTGAGGCGGGACGGCACGGTACCACAGAATAGGGCTGCGGGACCGTCTCGGTCCCGCGCCTCCAAACTGCGTGACCGGCCTCTCCTCGATGCCGCACATCGGGGCTGCAGGACCGTTTCGGTCCCGCACCTGCTGGCACAGCCGCGCCGTAGGACCGACTCGGTTCCGCACTTTCAATCCGCGCGACCGAGTAGGTCCCGCAATGCCAATCCGCGCCACCGCGTTCCCGCGCTGCCGCTCCACGTTACCATCTTGTTCCCGCATATCCAACGTGCGGGGAAGGTATATTTCTGCAAAAAATTTTCTCCGAGATATATAAATGCAAATTATTGAAAAAAAATATGTTTTCAAATTTAATTCGCAAATGTGACACGAAAAATACCATTAGCATATAATTAATTAAGTATTTGCAATTATAAATTTAAGAAATGGTTTATTTGATTTTTAAATAAATTATATTTTTTTAAAGAAAATAGATCGTTTTAATAGTTTGGGAACCGCATGTGTAGTAAATGGTAAATGAGTAAGTCGTAAAAGGTAACTGGGCATTCCTTGATTAGTTGACACTTTATTTTTCGTGTCTTAAAACTGGATTGTCCTTGACAAAATCGCATCATTGAGAGAACATCGATCATCTAATTAACTTGTTGACAAAGAAAGTTAGCGGCCTTGATCTGACCAGTTAACTCGAATTAGTTCCAATATGAACTATCATGACAATGTGGGCTTTGTGTTAACAAAGCAAAATGGTCCAGAATATGATATCTGTCCCATTAATAGATTCTACATATTTAGCAATTTGCCCTTGAAATTATACACGAAACTACGTACGTACATGCATATGTCAGCATGTGCATCGTAAATTCATAATAGATAGACAGGGTACTTCACACATGGACCTTTAATTTTGTACTGCCACTTGCATTTTTCTTTTGGAATGACAACCGGCCGTTGCTAGCGTATTTTATATAAGAAGAAAAAAATGTTGTCTCACTTTAAGAGAAACGAGACCAAACCTTACATACATACGCGGTGAGTTAGAAAAAGGAAAACCAGACAAAAACCACAGCGGCAAAAGAGCAAGATAGCCATGGTCGTCATGCCTCCGGAGTTGCTACCGCTGCGGCCTCTTTTTAGATAGATGGTGAGCCAAAAGTATCTAATAATTGTCGTAATTATATATCCATCGAAAGATGGAATTATATATGTACCAACTTGTTTCTCTATGTATATTACTCCCACAGAAACACCCCTGATTATATATATAGAGACGTGTTCATGCAGCTGATAATGGTCGCCATGTTAACTCAAAAATAAATTAACAAAAAAGTTGCTTTACATATTCATCAAAGTATAGTTAAATTTAAGACTTAATCGAATTAAGTTAATTAGGTTCTGCAAAAAGATACTCCAGATCCATCATTCCACTTACATAATTAATTAACTTATTGTCCTCTTGATGATATATATTCTTCTAAATATACCCTCCGAGAGAAAAACTAAAGTAATGCCATCTAATTCCGTACGTAACTTGACTGGACCAGTAGGATCTAATTAAATAATTGCACGAGGTAGTAGCTAACCCAGCAGCTCGCATTACATCAATTAATCCAATTTAAGGAAACATCAAGGAGATACTTAATTGCTGGCAGGATTTGTTTAACCAGATCGATTAGATTTGGTATGCTCAGACAAATACTTTTGGTTTGGTTGGCTAGTGCCCACCATGCATATGCACATGTTCTTGCTAATTAAATTAAATCCAACTTGTGTTAGATAGCCAGACAGATCATCAGGAGTGGAGGGGATCATCACATATGTAAACAAATGGAATAATATGTCAAAGTACTGATGCTTGCAAGAACACATCATATCTCTTAACCTGTTGGTTGTCTGATCCCACTAGCTTTGAGTATTAAATATATTTCAAGTTATATATGAATCTATAGTTCAACATCAGTAGTAGTAGTACTCTTTATTTTACTTGTTGATCATAAGATAAGTTGTGCAAAATATATGGATAATATATCTGATCTAGGGTATGGATCGCACTTCTCTAATCAGCACTATATACTCTTGCTTAAACTATGTTTAGATATAAAGATTAGTATGTGGTAAGATTCAACTCTTCGCTGGCTAGACTTAATTGCTTGACAAAGGGAAATCTAATACAATAATAAAACAAGTCATTGTAGACAATTGCATTGATTAATAAGGCTGGCAATGGACATCTGATCATCTTAAAAATAATCCATTGGCATCTGATTCAACACTGCTAGGGTGGGTGTTTACCTAATTAATTCATAACAGTAATTTAATTTAGTAGCTAGATCCAAATAACAAAAAAGAACAGGCCAGGCATCTAGAGTTATGTGCATCGGTCCATGAACAATGATTCCAGAGTTGATTAATCCAGGAATCAAATTATAGGATCCAAAATATGCCATCTCTGTTTAATTATATTTCTAAATCAAGCTAGCAGGCCATGTCCTGCAGGTATTGACAAATCTCAAACATGAATAAAACCTATTGGAAAAGATTGAGATGCATCGATCAGATCTTGCCTTGGACCTAGCGTAACAAGCTAAACACAATTGAAATAAACTCCTCTCCCAGATCTACCAGACCAATTTAAAGCCAAAAGTTATTCAGAAAACGAGAAAAACAAATTGACAGCACGATATATGCTTTGCATCTCAAATTTCAAAATCAAGCCAAAATCGTCCCAATAATAATTGCACGCTTTTATACTATCTTAATAATAATGCAGGTTTGGAACTCCAACTTACCAATTTATTGGTAGAGCTAGCCAAACCTTAGACAAAACTTTGACATTATACCAACGTGCATTTTGGTACTAGAAAATTATATTGGTTTGGAAAACATTGCAATCAATTTGATTAAACACCCCACAAGTACTATTTAAGTACCAAATATTAAGTAGGGCCATTTTTCACTAAACCAAAACCGCCCTTAGATTTTTTTTCTTTTAGATTTTTTTTAAAAAAACGCCCTAGCATCTTATTAGACAAAGCTTTTGCCTTTTCTTAAAAAGAAAAAAAATCCCAGCGTCTCTCTCCACGTGAAGAACAATACAGCACACAGACCTGTCATGCAACAACAAAGTAAACTACAAGGTCATTCTACAGTATATGCTTGTACCGCACATATATATTGATGTGATCTGCAATCAGCTGTATGCAAGGGCAGAAAAAGACCACCAAGAAAGGTACATGCAAAACGACATAATTGCATTTGTAGTATATAAGAAAATCCAGATCTTGGTGCTGCTGGGTCGATAGGGATACAGGGATGCACTAGCTGCCATGAAAGTAATTAAGGGAGGTGAGAGTGATATGGAAAAATGAAGCTGTACAACATTGAAAAATGAAGTACAAAAACTATTTGCAGCGCAGCAGACATATCATGTGGCATATGTAATGGCATGGCATAGTCTTGTCATGGTCATGGTGTATCTATACGTGTACATGTACTTCCCACGTCACAAAATATAGCTATCTTTTGAGCTATTACGGATTAACAAAATATAGCTACATTTTGAGCTATGTACTAATATTAATAAAAGTAGGTATAACCCGGTAGAAGGTTATGATTGGTCGATATGAGAAAGTATGTGAATAAATTAAATGAGGGATGATTGTAAGACCACTTCCGATGAGACTTTCATTCTTATTAAGTAGGGTGTCACGTCAACATTTTTAGTGATATGGCAAGTGATTTGTAAAGAAAGAGATGAAACTCATTTCATCTAGATGAAACCATGTATACACTGTTTCCAACGTGACTTGTTGTCACGTCCCGAACTAGCCCCAAACGGAACTAGCCCGTGACGCTCCAAATTAACCTGTTTATCGATACCAGTCCCAGGAAACAGTGCTGGTATCACAGGAAGACAGAATATCACAGCAACAGATGTCTCTTTATTACAGAGTAGGAGTACAGTCATGTTGGGCTGCGGACAGATCCCGAGCTCACAACTGCATTACAAAATGGAAAAGCGGAAGCCAAGACTTGGACCAATCATCATAGGCGCGACTTGGGAACTAGGCCGAAACCCTAAAACTCATCGTAGCCGACTTGCTCCTAGAAGAACTCCTCGTCAGCGGGATCCACTTCATCTTCTTCAGCAACTGGGGGGGGGATTATTTATATAAAGCAAGGGTGAGTACAGGAGTACTCATCAAGCCATGGGAATTAAGTGTTTAATGCAGGCTTCAAGAGAAAGGCTGTTGTTTTTGCAATTGATTTTATTTAAACTCCTTTTCGAAACAAATAAGTGAGTGCTTCTCAAACGACATGGATGAGACAGTGTGTCTCGCCCGGTCGGAGTATGTGCAATGTATCAGTCTTTGAATTGATCCAAGGTTGGCACCCGGCCAACAACTTTCAAACGGCAACCCGGGCCTGGCTGATCCCATCAGCCACAGATTTTCCAAACATCGAACCCATTCCACAACAGTAATTTCACAAAGCAGTAGTCAAACAAAACTACGCTAGGAATCACCTCACATCCGCCCATGACCGTGGGCACGGCTGTTCGAACAGTTTAATAACCTCTGCAGAGGGGGGTACACTTTACCCACACGACATTACTAACCCGGATCATCCAGCCCGTGCAGAACGGCCACGTCTGGAGACCTTAAGGCTTTCATAACAAGGCATTTCGAAAGCCGACACAGGTTTACCATATGCCAACGAGAGGGGTCCTAGACCAACACTAGGTTAGGTCCCGGACCATACTGTGCCAGGAAACCCGGGGGTTCTCCCCGGCACCACCCCGTTGAATCCACATGTCTCTTGGCATCATGGCTCCCCTGATTAGCTAATTACTCAGCCAGGGGCGTCCCATTCCACCCATGTGGTCGCACTTGTCTTATGCTCGGATGAAATTCCAAGGAAACAGTCCTTAAGTGCAAGAGCGGGAAACCGTACTCCCGGTACGTTCCCCGGTCCGCGATTTTGGAAATTCATTTAGTTCGCAAGCGCCGACCCAGGTGTCGGGTTTTTCCAAGTCTTTTGTTAAACCCCAAGTTTTACCCATCGTTGGATATTTTAAATTTGAGGAGAGGTGTTCCGATGCGCGTGCCCGAAGGCCCATGCATCGAAGCACAACAGTTGACAAAGGAGGTTTAAGTGTTCAATAATTCACGGAGGGTAATTGCAGCAATTTAGGATTGGGGGCTGGCAGGCTATCTTGCAAGCCGCGGCCGAATTACTCGTGTTAATCCTATTCATGCAATATTTGCGAAAAAGAAATACTTAGATTTAAATTATAGGTGCAAGATGATCAAAGGTGGCTTGCCTTGCTCGAGATCTTGAGCTTGATCCTCGAAATCCTCGCACTGCGGGTCTTCGGGCTCCGAAACTACACGCGAAACGGGACAACTCAACAAACAGCGAAAATAAAGCCCTATTATTGACCTCTAAGCATGCCATTAGATAGATCTCGAGATTTAAGGAATTTTGAAAGTTGAACGGAGTCAAACAAACATACGGTTGAGAAGATATTGAATTTCTAAGATTATTGGATTTTTGATCTAAAGGAAAAGGATTTAATTAAACCCTTTTGAAAAAGAAAAAGAAAGAGGGAGGAGAAATAGACTTCCCTCGGGCGGCTAGGGCATGGCTCGGCCGAGCTTAATGGGCCGGCCGGCCCGAGAAGGCGGCCCAAGGCCCAAGCCGGTGGGCCGGGTCCTTCTCGCGTGGTCCCGAGTGGGACCCGCTTGTCGGTGGCTCGGCTCACCGTGCGGAGGGAGCACGCGGTGCGCGCTAGGGTTCGGGGAGAGAGACGCGGTGCACGCGCGCGGTTCGCGGAGGACGCGGATGCGGTAGGCCCACGCGCAGCCTCACGGCTCGCGGTGGACCGCGCGCGCAAGCGGGGCCGGAGGGACCGGCTGACCGAGGTCGGCTCGACCCGGTCTTGGCCGAGCTGGCGCCGACGTGGCGCCTACGTGGCTGCCACGCGGGCCGGCGGGAGGTAGACGGCGACGTCGGCCGGAACGGACGGCGGACGGCGGCTGCGAACGGCGGGGCGAACCACGGCGATACAGGCGAAAGCGAGCACACCGGGTGGTTGCACGAGACGAGGGGAGACGAGCCAACGGCTCGGATTCGCCGGAGGGAGTTCGACGGCGGCGGATTGCGGCGGCGGCATGGCTTGGGGCGGCGCCAGCTAGCTACGGGGAGGCTACACAAGCTTCTACCGAAAGCTAAGGGGAAGAGGGAGAACGAGGAGGGAGAACGGGGAGATGCACTACCGTGCGGGACGGGGCGCAGTGACGATGGGCCGACGGCACGGGAGTGATCTCTCCGGCCTCGGGCCGGGGAAGCGGAGGAAGACGATGCGCCCGAAGTCCCCTTCACGCGTCCTTCGCACGCACCGGCTCTCCCGGTGCTTGGCGATGAACGGCGGAGGCGAGACAGAGGGGTGGCAATGGCGCGGTGGTGGCGAGCGAAACGGGAGGAGGAAACGATGGGAGGGCGCCTTGGTTAAATAGGAGGCGATGTCGGTTTGGGAACCGACCTAGGGCGGTCAAGGGAGCGAGCTAGCGCTCGGTGGTCGCGGCCAAAACGGCGACAGGGGGGTGACGCCGGCGGAAGAGAAAAGGGAAAAAGGAGGAGAGAAAGGGGGGCTTGTCCCTTGCCACTTTGGGAAAAGGAGGAGGGAGAGAGGGCGACGCGGTAGAGGGAGGAGGAGCTCTGCCTCCATCCCTTGGAAGCTAGCGCGCGGAGTGGCGGGGCCGGGTCGTGACGACGGCGATGACGGCGGCGCGGTTTGGAACAGAGCGGCGACACGGGCGGCAGGCGCGGGCTCAGACGCGGCAGAGGGTTGACGGCGGCGGCGACTGGCCGGTCGGCCACCACGGCGCGCGCGCGCGCGGGGGAAGCAACGGGCGGTGCGGCGATTTGGGCGGCGTCGGCGGGAACGGCAGCGAGAGCGGAGAGGGAGGGAGAGGCGCTCGGCGCGGCTCACGCGCACGCGCATGCGCACGTGCATGCGGCGCACGGGCAGAGCGAGGGAGGGGAGAGAGAGAGAGAAAGATGGGCCGAGAGGGAATCGGCCCACCGAACCTGAGGGAGGCAAAATAGACTTTTCGAGAAGGATTGATTTGGGAAGGATTGAGATTAGGGATTTGAATTTGACGATGGATTGGGGATTTGAGATCTGAAATTGGCACGGAGACTGACAACAAGCAAAGAAACAATTTTCGCAATTAGGGTATTTAGAATTTAAATTTTCCCGCTAAGCGCCACGACGGAACGGGCGCTACACTTGTCTTGCATGTGTTCTCTGTGACAAAATGAACAATAAATTGTGTGGGCTATTTCAACCATTAATTAAATTTCTTATTGCTTATGGGGCACTCTTGTAAACATAAAAGTGAAACCTTCCACTAGGAATGGCTTAATTAGTTCAGATGGGGAATCGTTATTAATTTTTTACCAAATTTGAATGCTAAATATAGATATATTTTAGAACATAGGGGTACCACTTACGTGGATCTTGTTGTTCATGGAACGTAAAGTTGAAATGTATTCCCTCTAATTTTTCTTTTAAGATATGACTCTGTTGTTTTCAAATACCATTTGTCTTATTCAAAATGCTATATAAATAGGAAAAATATGTCATGTTAATAAAGTACATTTCATAATAAAAACTAATTAATCATATAATTATATGATTTTTAAATAAGACGACTTATTAAACGTATGTCTAAAAGTAAACAATGGCATGCGGAGTACAACCTTAGATCTCCTTTGCAACTCAAGATTTTAGCTATTGTGTAAGACATTTTTTACATGATTCAGTTGAATTAATGTAGCTAACCTTTTTTTTCAATGGTCTGGGCTATGGTTCATAGTTAAAGGTTTCACATATGGATGCAAGAGAGTTGACCCGTGAACCTGTTTATAGGCCATTTCGGCTCTGTGTATGCACGGGTTAGCCTAAGCAGAGTATAATGTGTATGTTACTACTTTTCAAGCTTAGTTTGCTGGAATTATATATTATTGTGAGAATCCGCTAATCGAAGTTTTGTTTTGTCGGTAAGGTGTGTATACATGTGTGATAGTACACGTACGAGCTGGCCGTGGACCTGGAGCTATATGTGTATAGCAGATGGATACACAAAATCATCTGGATCTTGAACAGCACAACATGACAAGGTATACACCAACACGGCAACACTAGAAACAACGAAGAAGCTAAGCTGGAGGGGCCAAGTTAGAACGAGAGATAAACACGACATGCTAATAATATAAACTGCTAAAATCCATGTTTCAACTAAATAATTTTAGTATAAGAAGGAAGCATCGATGACCATGTTGATTTGCATGTATGTACTCCTCTTCGAGTTAACATGCTCCTAATTTTATACTCCCTCCGTAATTTAATATATGACGTCGTTGACTTTTCGATCAACGTTTGACCATTCGTTTTATTCATTTTTTTTTTGCAAATATGAAAATATTTATGTCATGCTTAAAAAATATTTGATAACGAATCAAGTTATAATAAAATAAATAATAATTACATAAATTTTTTAATAAGACGAATGGTCAAACGTTAGAAAAAAGTCAACAGTGTCATACATTAAAATATGGAGGTAGTATTCTTTTACATATCAACAGGCCACAAACACAGTTGGTCCTGCATATATATTGACAAGCCATCTATCATTAATCCATTGTCCATAATATATTTATTTTCTATCACGATAGAAAACAATTATTGGTGGTTCAACAAGTGACATCCATTAGTGTCTCATGCCACCATATGGCACATGACTATATCCTGCATTCCAGGAGACAAATCTGTCTTGTGTTTTTTTCCTTCTTTTTTTTTCTTTATTGTTGATTGAGCTGTTGTCGTTGTACTAATTGCAAATAGATCGATCACATCCATGTGTTGGAGCAATGCATGAATGTGCATGTATTGTGCAGTACTACGGCTTTAAGGTATGGGGGGCTTTTGCATTGTATGCTTGTGGCTTTTGTTTCGTTGTGGAGAGAAGCTAGCTGAATTGGTTAAATACCCACATGAGGACATGTAAGATGCCTGCAGCAAAGTTGTTTGCAATGGCAGTATTGACAGTGTTGTTGAATCAATCTGTTGGAGATATTATTCAGTCAATCTTGCATCCTAAAACAATGTTGTCTGTGTTTTTTTTTTCTGAATATTTTGTGCCGACAGTGCTGTATCTTTTCGGGATTGTACTCCAGTGCATAGTTTTTTAACCATACAGGGCTTAATTTGGAACATGGGAAACATATTCTACCGGTTTTTACTAATTAATAATCAATTATATAAAAACTCTATATGGGTCCTACTTTTTCGTAGTGATTTTTATCGAGCAAAATGAGTTGTTATTGTTATTGTTATTTGACTGAGATCCAAATTGCTAACTGCCATATACTCCATCTGTCTTATAATATAAGGGTTTTTAAGTTTTTACTTGCACTGTTTGACCATTCGTCTTATTCAAAAAATTTTAGAGTTATTATTTATTTTCTTTATGACTTACTTTATTATCCAAAGTACTTTAAGCACAACTTTTCGTTTTTTATATTTGCACAAATTTTTTGAATAAGACGAGTGATCAAACATTATAAGAAAAACTCAAAATCTCTTATATTATAGAACGGATGGAATATCTTTTAGTAGTTAACACTGGTACCGGTACTTGTGCATGTTCCAATCCCAATTAACTAATTTGAGCTTATCTGGGATTAATAATTAATTAAGTGAACAAAGAGATATTATTATAAACTGAAATATGATAGATTAACATACCTTTAATATATTCAACAGTCGAGCTTGTCGAATCAAATAAAAGACGAGTTGTAAGATGCCTAGCTTGCGACTAATCCCCAATATAATAGTGCTCCTGAATCTACCTAGCTGGGGACACATGATGGATTTGATTGCAAGAGCATGTGTCATGTGTGCATGGTGGTCCCAGCCAACCAAACCAAAATACTAATTGTCTTAGCAAACCCAAACCATAATTTTGTTAAACAAATCCAGCAATGTTGTTAAATAAATCCTTGGTGTTTCCTTAAAATGGATAGATGAATGTGAACTGCCGTGCTTCCTCGTGCAACTATTTAGCTGTTAGTGTGTGGACCAGTCAAACTACTGATGATGTGCAGTACCTTATTTTTATGAAGCGAAATATAATAAAAAATGTATCAGAATAATAGTATTACATATTATGTTTCAGAAGAGAATGCATGAATGTAAACAAATCAGAATAATAATATAATTAATATCTTAACTTGAAGATTTTTATGATTTTTTAGAGTAAGATACAACTAGTTTTACTCGGCATATTTATATCGTTACAACTTACTAAACTCCTAAAATTCACCATACAACCATACTAATTATTAGTACATTAATTGTAAAGGCTAAAATGCAAGCATATCACATCAACCGAGGAAGCACCTAAAACTTAAAATACAAACATGCTAAATTTAAATTCTAGATCTCAACATATAAGCATGTTAAAATTATCATTACTCACATCATTTTCACAATATTTTGTGAAATCAATGGTTTTGATTTATGTATTTTTTTTGATGAACAATTGACATGTAAATTATATTGGTTTTGATATTTGGAGGATAATTGGTGAAGTGGTATGGCAAAATACGATGAATAATGTTTGTATGAAAACAGAGTTTCAACTTTCAAGTGCGGTTAATTAGACCGGTGTCGTGGTGGCGGCCAAACCAGCCAGCAAATATATAATTAAGGATCAACATGATTAACGGAATTAGCTCTTCTCAGTTAATATTTCAAAGAAATCATAATAATTATCACGAGGACTAGCACTAGCAAAGGACATGACACACACACAAGTACCCTCTGTTCGTAGTTAACAAAGGGGTCGTAGCTGTCGATCATGTTGGATCCCATTATGTCATTATTTCTAGGGGCAAAAGAACATTGGAGAATATGATTGGAATCTAGAAATTAGGACATATACATCATTGCCTTGATATTGCTTCTTTTCACACAGATCTCCACGCATCACCCATTATATTATAATGTATAATCATGTTGGAAATTACTATAGTTAATTAGAAAAAAATAGACTGTACTTCAAGTTGCTATCTTGCTGTCAAGCAAATCTTTCTCTTAATCTAAATTGGCGTGCCAATTAAGAGACACTTATGAATATAACCGGTACATATAGAGCATGATCAGATTATAACTAAAATAAACCTTACCTTACCAAATTTTAGTAATACCAAAATTTTGATAAGTTAGTAATATTGTCAAATTTTTTGCAAGATTTCTTATGTATCTACCTAAGTTTGGCAACAAACTAAATGTAGACACTTTTTGATAACTTTATCAAAAAAATGATATAATGATATAGTTGAAAATGGTGGCAACAAACTAAACGTAAACACTTTTTGATAACTTTATCAAAAAATAATATAATGATATAGTTGAAAATGGTATCAATCTGAACAGTCTCGTAGTGTTATCACGTAGACTTCTTGTTAAAGCTGAGAGTCGAATTCGACTCTACGCGCAACATGGTAACGCAGGAATGACATACTCAAATAAATTGGACGGAGGTGACTACAAAATTTGATATAAAATTAATTGCAGGAGCCCATAATACAAAAGCGCTTACCTGATAATAAGTGATAAAGTACAATAAAAATTTTTAGATTGCCTTGTTGATGTGGACACGAGTTAGAAGTTCAATGTGGCTCGATCAACGGTTGAACTTGCCCTAAGTAAACGCTAAACAGCATTGGGAAGAAAATTATTCCCGATCAAAAAATTTATGCTAGCTCGCTCGAGGTCAATCGATCTGGTCATCGTTTGATCGATGCTTGATCCATCGGTATACGTACCTAGTTTTCTAGACTGCACAAATAAAATATCTGTGTTGATTGTATACATAAGTTAATGAAAGCTGATCCAAGCTTGCCTACAAATTATTAGTCAATGTGTTGTTAACCTGACTCCATCTATCATCAATTAGCGCATCATTTCTCACATGGGTTGGTGCATATGCAAGAGCATATATATATGATGAAGAACAAATTAAGCAATGTGATCACTTTAATTGTACTTACCGCCTAATTTGATCAGGAACCTTCCTGTCCTTTGCCTAGCTCCACGTATTAATTAATACTCCCTTCGTTTCACAATGTAAAACTTTCTAGTATTGCCCACATACATATAGATGTTAATGAATCTAAACACATATATATGTCTAAATTTATTAACATCTAAATAAATATGGACAATACTAGAAAGTCTTACATTGTGAAACGGAGGAAGTGTATATATATATATATATATATATATATATATATATATATATATATATATATATATATATATATATATATATATATATTGGCATTGCTGTAATTCAAAAGACCTACTTATGTGCTTGCATGTGCAAAATTAACATATGCAAAGTTGCAATACAAACTCTTGGGGAACGAACTATGTAGTACTATACTGTATAAAATTGGACTGTATAATTAAATATCGACAACACACAACACCATGCATGAGAGGTGAGCATTGAGCAACAGCACATAGTCTTTTATACATATATAGATGCATCAGATCACTATAATTATATGGCAGATTGAGATCGACCACATCGACATCGATCTACAACTACAAGTAATTCTTAAGAATAAAAACAGCAATCCCGGTGGCTAGCTTTTTCTCTTCTTTTTCTTTTTGGTCTAACAATAGAAAACCCGGTCTATGAATCCACTAATTGCTTTCCAGTTTCAAATTAAGGCACCTATAGAATATGTGAAGATCATTTAATTTTGGAAGTAGATCGAGCTAGGCAGGCAGCCATGATGATACATGAGACTACACGTCGGTCTACACCACTAGACGCAAACAAATGTCGCCATTTGGGAAGATATATAGACATGATGGTGAATAATATGCGCACTGAAGTGGTTCGATGATGTATGGGAATAGACACAACACAAGCAGTCATCCACTAATGAAGGGTTAGCTAGAGAGCAGGTGAAATTGAAGCGATGTTTTGTGGTGTGAGGTAGTGAAGCAAAGCACAAACAGGCCATGGTGCGTGCTGTGCAGTTCAGACAACAAAAAATCATTGAAGTGAGAGACCCGTGTGCCTATGTTGTGTAAAGTTGATGGAGAATATAGTATACTAGTACTAGGAGTAAAAGGAACTTGTGTCTTCATCCTATATGTAAAATCAAAGTGTGTTTTGCTTCTTATTCTGTGATTATTGGTTTGGATATTTGGAGATTATTGGCGAAGTGGTTTTGGAGATGATTGGATTTGCAGGTGATTTACAGGTGTTGCTGTTTGTCGGGTCCGGTCAGACCGGGTAGGTGATGCCGGTCAGACCGCGGTATGCGGACGGTCAGCCGGCCAGCCCGTGGTCTGACCGGCCGACTCTGTGTCGGTTTCGGTTTCGGGTTGTTTGTTTGGATATTCATGATTGTTTCATGTTTATGGCTTCTAGATGGATACTATACGTATGTAATACTGTTTTTTTGCTAACAATGAGTCAAGTTGGAGATAGCTTGGGCTAGGAATATGGTGTCTTTGTTTAATTCATGTGTAGGTGACTTGATGCCTCGGGAGAGTATTGCCGGTGATGGATCGGGAGTCGACTTGGAAATAAGGCGACGTCCGGACGGTCAGATATCATGCGGGATACTTAGTCAAGAGTTCAATGCACGTGGTTGGTGACGATTCCATATGGCATACGATGGAGATATTGTGTGCGTATGGGATGCAGAGTCGAATTTGGAAGGAGTCCAAATTTGGTATGATTGGAGTTTGTAAAGTTTGTTTTTTGTACGGGAAGGTTTCCTAGGTGGATTAGGACTTCTTATGTGAGTTTGGTTCGTGGCTTTAGACTACCTACCTCATGTATAAATAGAGAGGGAGCGTGAGCCCTCCCGGTATCGCTTTTGAGAGTATTGAGTTGTAAATTTAGTTAGGGTTTCGAGTTTAGTCGAGATTTTCGTGAGGAGTGCTGTTGTTGAACTTTTTAAACAGATACTTGGATTACCAAATTTGGTCATTAACAAACACAGAGAGAAGTAATAAAGTTCTTCCAAAAGTTCTTCCATTTGTGTTTGCTTGTGTTTGGCGGTCTAACCAGCGAGACACCGACGGTCAGACCGGCGGCATCGCGGCGGTCAAACTGGCGAGTCACTGACGGTCAGACCGGCGGCGACTTCAGGCACGGCAGCTGATCTCGGTTGTCCGACCGGAGAATCAATCTCGGTCAGACCGACGGTTTCCAGGTGATCAGACCGGCACGACTACTTCGGTCAGACCACGATTCATCGAATTTGAGGGTAACTTTTAATTCCGCTAAAAGTTTTGGTTTTTGGGTACACCAACCATTCACCCCCCCCCTCTCTGGTTGGCTTAGTTCTTTCTATTCGATTCTACAGTCATCGTATATACCCTTCGTTCCAAAATAAATCAATATAAGATTTGATCGGATCAATATTATCTAGTACTCCCTCCGTTTTAGGTTATAAGATGTTTTGACTTTGGTCAAAGTCAAAATGCTTTAAATTTGACTAAGTTTATAGACAAATATAGTAATATTTACATTACTAAACTAGTTTTATTAAATTAATAATAAATATATTTTTATAATAAATTTATCTAGGATCTAAAATATTTTTTTTCTATAAACTTAGTCAAACTTGAAATAGTTTGATTTTGACCAAAGTCAAAACATCTTATAACCTAAAACGAGGGAGTACAATAAATTTGGAAAGTGATTGGTTTGTTTTGGGACGGAAAGAGTATATAACATCTACACCTTCCGCATGAAAAAAATACAAAAGATGAGATGTAGCTAGCTCCTCAGAATAGTCGGGCTAATAATAGTTTTCAAAATTGAGTTCTTGCACTATTTAATCACATTTTTTTATTTTAGTTCTCTTTGTCATCATGTATGAAAGTAATGAAAGTTTGGATTGAAAGCTAAAAAATGTGGATAATTAAAATTCAATAGGTCTAACCTAGATGACCATATAACCATCAATTTACCGAAACTTTGCGCTTTCAAGCTGGGGTTTCTCGTGAACTTTACTGATGCTGCTGGCATTAATGTGTCTAGCACATATTTTGTTTGTCTTATTAATTAATAGGGGATCGCTAGATTTCAGAAGACTGAAATTATGAAGATGTCACCTTTAACCTCTAGATTAGGAGAGGAAGCTAGGAAGACGGATGGCTAGGACTCACCAGCGACGACTATATTCTTCAACAAAAGTTGGATGAAGATTAATATTTTCGTGGCACGTTTTTTAAACAGCTAAACAGTGCGTTTTGTGCGAAAACTTTCTATATGAAAGTTGCTCTAAAATATCATCTTAATTTATTTTCAAGTTTAATAATTAAGATTTAATCAATCATACGTTAATACCACCTCGTTTTGCGTAAAAAAACTTAATCTTCATCATCTTCAGGAGAAAAGAACACCACCTCAGTAAGCCTTGAAGCCGACAGTGGAACTTTAACAGCTTTCACCAGATTAAGTAGGAGGTGATGGGAGGAGGGGTACGAGAGGGAGGTGAGGCAGTGCAGGCAGAGCCAGGAATTTGGCAATGGGGTTTCAGACATATCCATACAGAAGAAGCAGGCAACGTTACAGACCAAATGAACGAATAATATAGCTCAAAATGACATAGATATTATAGAGTTTCAGTAATATGAATCTATTACAACCATGCCAAAATATGAAAGCACATAATAGCTAGAAAACTAAATTTGGACATGGGCAGTGGCCATGCCTCGAAAGCGTTTAATGATATCATCATCATCATCATTTCTACCATGGGCTTCTTATGTAAACACAATACATGTATGTATTATTGGGGATATATATTGGGGTTTTTTGATTAAAAATTTAGGGTAGAGATGTACCGCATGCACCTCATTGCCTCCGACTGAGGTGAGGGTGGTTTTTAAAGGGATGGTCGGGTAGGTGGTAGACCAATGGTGAGCGATGGATACAGGAGAGCACTGATGACACCACCACTAGAGTTGTGGGATTGGAGGGAGGACGCCTGGTGGGGTCAATTGTGAGGGCGTGCTATTTGATGTGAATAGGAGATGGGGAGTCTTTGGTAAGGAAGGTATGCAACTTGTTGCCGCTCGACATATGGATGATTGGGCGGTGTTTGGAGGAGTGGGTTAGGGGGATTGCGCAGAGTAGTAAGGAGGGAGGTCAGAGAAGATAGGGGAAAGGTCAATCCGGTGCCACCGATACAAAGAAAGAGGCGCACGGAGGGCAGGGCCATTGGGCAATTCCCGATAGGGACAACTGGTGCATCATTAGGAAAAGCACAGATGAGGTGGAGTTACTAGGGTTGGCAACGAGGCGGGGCAGGGACAGGGTTGACAAGAACGGCCCCGCCCCCGCTCCCTTGCGGGTTCACCCGGCCCTAGACCCGAAGGGAGGAACTGGGCAAAATCAATCCCCAGCCCCGCACTCTTCCCGGGTTCCCACAGCCCAGTGGAAGAAAGGGAAGAATGGTGTGGGAAACCTGCAGCCAGAGCGAGAGAAGAGCGACCGGAGAGGGAGGAGAGCAATACGGGGTGCCGGCGGTTGGAGAGGGAGGCAACGGCAAGGGATGCCTGAGGCTAGCAGGATCAGGGGAGACGACATCCGCGGGAGCGACGGTGCACACAACATCACATGGAGGAGAGGAGCACTGACCGTCGCCGTTTCATGGTGTTGGACCAACTCGTGACAATGCTGTGAAGATTTGGTGCAGCGTGATTTGGGGATGCGAGGAAACGACATGCGGCATAATTTTTGGAGGTAGCGTGGAAACTAAAGCGGCGGCATGATAGGAACCACTGAACGAGATGGATGGCAAGGGTTACGGTATTGGTTAGGATATATGCTTTGCTTATTTGCTGTTGGTAGATATGTATCCACATGTTGGGTTGTATGGGCTTAAATCTAATGGGTTATATGTTTTTTTTATGGATCCCTACATTCCGGGGCCCCACGAGTCACCTGCAAGTGAAACTCTTGCCCCGACCCCGGCCCCACATAGCTTCGGGGCCTCATCCCCGCAACCCCACACGTGAGAATTTCACTCCACCCCCGTCCCAACGAGGAAATTGTCACCCTTGGGAGTTACTATAGTAGCACAAATCTTGGTTTGATCCGCACCGTCTTTCGGGTGTCGCTGGCATTGATTTTATATTATTTTTCCCTGATCTGTATGTATCTTATCAAATATATTATTTTTGCCATTTCTGCCTCTTTTTATTCACTCTCTACTTCGAACTCTTCTCATTGGTGCTTTTTTTTCTCATCTAATCTTGTACACCCTCCGTCTCAAAACGAATTAAATCCCAGCTATGGACCTAGATAATCATTTATCTAGATTCGTAGCTAGGGTTTAAAATATTTTTGGACGAAAATTGAGTACTTGTACGTTGTTTGTTTTTTTTGTTTTTGTTGTTGTTGTTTTCTGGTGTCTGCCAGTGCATTGAGGATCGGATTCCCCACGTTCACTTGTCGTGCTGTGTGCTGTCACTCTTGCAGGCAACGACGATGCCTTTTCGAGGCGGCCAATGATACATTCACCCGCTAGCTACGGAAGCTGACTATACACCCGATCATGGAATTAAATTTTGTGGGGGCTCAACAATCTTGATCCAATCGATCCACCATTCATGGACGATATATGGGGCACTAATACGGACATGCCAACAAGATATGGCCACAATAATGGCGAAACACCGGAGGAGACATGAGTAGATCGTCGCCGGTGACCGGCCGGCGAATGAGACACGTTCCAGTAGTACAAGTATAGATAGAGCAGTCACATCATATTTAGTTTCTCTTATTCAAATTGGTAGTATTGTGATGTATATATCTTATTTAATCTTATATTGCTATAATTTAGAACATATGAAATATAAAGTATTTCTAGACGTCTAAAATAATACTTCCTCCGTTTCACAATGTAAGTTATTCTAGCATTTTCCACATTCATATTGATGTTAATGAATCTAGACATATATATATATATATATATATATATATATATATATATATATGTATATATGTACATGTATGTATATGTATATGTATACATATATATATATATGTCTAGATTCATTAACATCAATATGAATGTGGAAAATGTGAATAACTTACATTATGAAATGGAAGAAGTAATATTAAAGGACAGTTTTCCTTTCAGAGATTTATTTGATCAGATTTTGAATTCAAAATTGTTTTGGATCACTCACCTCCCCTAAACAGCTGACTGACTGAAATCATGGTCAAATATTTATATTGCGTGTGAAATTTAAATCAAAGAGATGCTAGTATTTAGAAGTAGAGTATACTACTCTGATAGCATTGTTCATTAACTGTACGTATACACATGCATGGCCCATTCATTTGTGCAGAAATGATGATCGATCGAGGAGGAGATTTAATTTGCGTGCACGGATGGCCCGTGACGAGTTCTGATCGACGAGGACCTAGCTAGCTTCTTCCATCCATGTCTTAATAATTTAGCAGGTCGCCACTGCTGCTACACCAGCCACCGATCTAACATTAGTACAGACGTACAGTACATGGACCCCCCTTATAGCTACTGGTTGATCGACGAGACGCAGGGGACAAAGGTACGCACGGAGCTATAGTGGTCACGCATATGGTGTACCAGGCTGCTACCAGCAAGTGATACTCAAAGGCAGCTAGATTTGGTTGTGTGATACTACTACTATGTTGCTATATGTTCCAATAATGCCTTGTCCATTCCAACTCAGGCCCTGTTTAGTTAACACGAAACTTCCCTCCAACTCCCAACTTTTCATCACATCACATCACATCTAAAGCTTTCCTACACACGTAAACTTCTAACTTTTTTTCCAAACTATCAACTTTCCCTAAGCTTCTCCTCAATTTTAGAAACTAAACACAGCCTCACTTCAGCAATTTTAAAATGTGGGTGTTTTTTTTTTCTACAAATTTGGATAAGTGATAATCCAGATTCGTAACTAGAAATAGCTAACTGAAATATAAGGATTTCTAAGTTGCAGCTAAAGAGCAGTTTATTGCAAGTTGAGTTACTTGCATCAGCCATTTCAGCTGGTAACTTAATTAATTATACTTCAGCATCTCTCACTGCCTCAATCCCTTCCTCTCACGTCGAGGCTCCCTAGTTCTAGCATCAAATATGCATCCACGTGGAATGTACTTTTTTTTATTTTCTAGTTTTAGTTAAGATTTGAACTCAACATCTTTAATCGGCTCTAATATAATCCTATATACTCCCCCCAACCCTAAAAATGTCATTTTAACTTAAAATTTTATCTATAGAAACTGTGTTTCTAGAGTGGAGTAATCCACTAGACATCTTTAATGCCACTTCATCTTTTTCTTCCCGATTTAGTCATCGGACTGAGTAATACTTCCTCCTCATCCTTGTTTTAGGTAGAGATGGCAATGGGGCCCCGAAACCCAGAACCCGATGGGTAATTACTCCATTAGGGGCAGGGTATGGTTCAGTTTTTATCCCCATGGGTCCCTTAACGGGCAAAATTGTCACCCATCGGGTGGAGCGGGTGTGGGTCCGTTCTCCTTGTCCCCATACCCATTAACCCGTGGGGCTTATATGCAATGTATATATACGTAGCCCATCTTTGATATTTGGCCCAATATGTGCCTGGCCCAAGACCAATTGCTAGATGGAAACACTCCAGACTCCCTCCCTGTGTATAGGAAAGGAGAAACCCTAACTTTATTCACCCAGGCATCCAGCTAGCAGCCGCCTCCTTTCCTCTCTAATCCTCTCATAGCCTCATCCCAGTCCTCTCTCGGTATGGCAGACCGTAGAAGCATTGGAGGTATGGAAGCCTCATTGGATCTGATCCAAATTAAGGATTAAGGGGGCAGCCTTGAACCTTCTCTGACGCAGCGTCACGGCCTCCTTGCCACGGTGGCCGCTGCCTCCGCGCCGCGAGCCCATGCAGCCGATCATCCATCTCCGCCTCAGCTCCACGCCGCGCGCGCCTGTGCCAAGCTGTCGTCATCGCCTACACGCGTCGCTGTTGACGCCTCCATGCGACCACGCGTTCGCGCTGAACCGCTGTCATCCCCGCCATCATCGCCTCAGAGCTTACGCTACGATTTGCTTTTCCCCTGAACTGTTGCAGCCAACTCCCTAGCTGTAAGTTGGTGTTATGGGTATGGGTACCCGACGGGTACCCATCACCCACACGGGTGTGGGTATGGGGGATTTCTGTACCCGAGAGCGGGTGTGGGTATTGAAGTGGTACTGTTTGTTATACATGGGTGTGGGTACGGGGGTAAGGGAACCCGATGGGTATTCACCCGTTGCCATCTCTAGTTTTAGGCCTTGTTTAGATCCACTGGTAAAATTTTTCACCCTGTCACATCGAATGCTTGGACATATACATGGAGTATTAAATATAATCGAGAAAATAACTAATTACACAGATTGCGTGTAAATTGGGAGACGAATCATTTAAGCATAATTGCTTCATGATCTGACAATGTGATGCTACAGTAAACATTTGCTAATGACGAATTAATTAGTCTTAATAAATTCGTGTCGCAGTTTACAGGCGGATTCTCTAATTTGTTTTGTTATTAGTCTACATTCAATACTTTAAATATGTGTCCGTATATTCAATGTGACACGCCAAAATTTTACGACCCGGATCTAAACACAGCCTTAGTCACCGCTGCTTCGCTCCTTTTGTCATAGGGGGACTCTCGGAATGTGTGGAAGCTCCAAAGCTCAAACATGTAAGAGGTTGAAGGAGGTGTGTGTTCAGACTCATTAAAGTGCTATCCTCTATCAGTCCTCTTAATTATTTTATTGTTTCCTAACAATTGTAGAGAGCTGATGATGGAGTAAACTTCTACTAGATCGATTAGCAGGAGTACTGAATTTATTGTGTGGTTTTTATTAATTTTTTTGGTTATTGATTTATAGTTTGTCAGGTCAAACAGTTAACTCAGCAGCAGATCATCTTGCATTGTGTACTATTCTAGATGGCCGGATTGATGGGGCACCTGGACCCCTATTCTAATGGCTGACTATAGTGACGAGTAATTAAAGTTAATGTCAGAAATTGACCACTAAATTAACCTTATGGGCACCAGATAATTTATTGCATTGACCAGTTTTCGTGGACCAGTTGCATATTGACCAGTTAATGAGATGTTCAATTAGCATATGGAATAGTTCTATGATGTAGGAGTAAGTAGAAGTAGTGGTGGCCAAGTTTGATTTGTTGTTAGCAAGCATATTCTTGACAGAGATTGTCTCTATCCCAAGAGGCAGCTAGCTAGGCCATCACTTTAATTTATTTAGTGGAATATGTAAGTCTAATCTAATACTATCATATTATCCTTCGTTCAAGGGCAAGAGCTTAATACACTGTATGCCCTATCCGGAAGAACACCGAGATAGACTTGGACTTCGTCCTCTAAAAACAATTGTCGCCCATCATGATGATGATATATAATAATTAATTAACCAAGCTGTGACTACGCTACCTGAGATCATTGTTATTTTAGTTACAGGAAATAGTTAATTGTTAAATTTGTAGAAAATGGTCAGGGTATATATTCTTGACAATTGACATGCTTGTACTTCATGTTTAATTAAATTCTTCCGAGATCTAGCGAAATATATATGTGATATAATTACCTGGTGCAATTTTAGCAAGCATAGCTTTTTTATTATTTGAACATGTATACTCAACGACACCACACTCACACACCACACCATCGTGACTTGCACACATATGCCAAATGTCAAAAGAATCAAATGCGCATATAGAGGCCACTGAATGTTTGGGCATGTACTGTGTTTGCCTTTAAAGTAGTGCCAATCTAGGATTAAACCTAATAAGAGTTGGAATTGTTTTTACATACTTCCTCCGTCACTAAATATTTGACGCTGTTGATTTTTTTAAATATGTTTAACTGTTCGTCTTATCTAAAAAATTTAAGTAATTATTAATTATTTTCCTATCATTTGATTCATTGTTAAATATACTACTACTACTCAAGTTTTTGAATAATATTCATTAAAGTTTTTGAATAAGACAAACAGTCAAATATATTTAAAAAAGTCAACGGTGTCAAATATTTAGAGACGGAGGGAGTAAAAAATTAGTCACTTCCTACTCCTTTATGTCCTAAATATATAAACACTCTAGAGTTTTTCAGGAAGATTAAGAAGTGAAGTAAAATCAAATAAGGAATTGTAATTGGGAATGAGAACATAGCTAGGTCTAGAGTAAATACGGGAGATGTGATTGTGACTCGTTGACATGAGAAAATAAGTGAAGAAATAGCCAATATATTTATAAATTTTTAACACTAGAAATAGCATATATATTTTGGAACGAAATGAGTACTACAGATATACACGACCACTACATGTGAATTTAACTTGAATTAATGGAATCTCTTCTATATCATGATCTACATATATATCTATCACTATACTAATTAACCAAGCACTAAAGTGTAAAACACTCATCACCTCCAATGAAATAATGTTCCCAGTTGTTCAGGCCAGCCAACAGTATCAACATTATTCCCATCCCATGTGATATCTATCTATCTATATCCACCCATAATTAACCAGACTTGTCCAAATGGCCAAAGCACACTACTCGTCCACTGTCCTCATCATCACCTGCCAAACCACATATGGGCAAAGCATGCAATCACATTCATAGGCATCAACGTCTCCATGTCACTTGCACACATTTGCAAAAACTGAAGCTTAATTCTGACGGGAACAACACGCACACACTAGCTTTGGAAATTAGACCAAGATGAGCAGCTATCCATCAATCCAGCCAGCCTAGAAATCGATCGATTGATTGTAACATCAACGAAAGAGACGCTGCTAGCTGCATGCGATGCAAATTAAGTGGTCACGCACACGATCGAAGACGATTAATTAGTAATAATAATGCACATGTCGCCACCTTTGCAATGTGCAGGTTGCTATCATATCGTATGTGTGTGGTTTGTCAGTGCATGTAGATGCATATATTTGGTTAATTTGAGTGGATTCACACGTCTCAAACACAAGCGTGACAAGATCGTCAAACACGAAAACGTCAAAAGGATGGAGAAAACTAAAAGAGGGTAGTCAGGCAAAGAAGATAAAACGACCGGCGGAGAGAAACGAACAATCGTGGCAACAACAACGATGATGACGATGAATTACTCCTACCTAGCTAGGCAGGCAGGCATCAAAATGCCCACCAAATTTCGTCTTTGGGAAAACAATGTGAAAAGAACAGGGCAATGATGATGCACGACATGTATGTTTGTGTAGATCTAGGACCATTAATTGATTGATGGATTGATGATTGATTGCATCATTCAGCTTTGCATATGTGCTTTAGTCCCTAAACACGGCTACTCCCTCTATTGCAAAATATAATAATTTAATATTGAATTGGACATATCCCCTACTAAGTATTAGGATATGTCCAATCTCTACTTTATATGTTACACCCTCAGTTCCAAATTAAATATATAAGTATTTTTAGACTCTGATATGGTTACCGAGATGCTACTTTGACTAATAATATTTACAAAAATAAGATGTTCTAAATAAAAAAAAGTTGTATATTATGATAGTTTGTTTAATAATAAATATATAATATCAATTTTACATGATTAATCTTTTTTTATTTTTTGCTATTAATAGTTAAAGTTAAAAATGTTTGACTTGTCACTATGCTAAAAATTCTTATATTTTGGGATGGATGGAGTAGTGCTACTATTTGAGAATGAAGAAAGCACCATGCAAAGAACTTGTAATAAAGAAAAGGAAATTAATCATCAAAACTTAAATTAAGAGCAAAAGGGAATTAAACAAAAGCTATATATATGCATCCTTTTTTTTATGATCCATTTGCCTACCCTTTACGTTGTGCGTCTACAAACGTCACTCACTTAACGCGTAATTGAGATCGTGGACGAAAAGATTTAGCGTGTAGTAGCTTTTCTTTTGGAGCGAAGGGCACGAGATGTGTGTGATGCTGTCTGATGGATCCGTTTAGTTTGTGAGGTCAACAGTGGAGGACATACAGTGCGCATTTGGTACGACATCATTGTTCTCTCACGGGCGACCTGAGGTGAAAAATCTATGTCAATGTCTTATCTAAGTTCTCATGATGATCTCTCTATATGTAGATGGAATAATGTTGTCGTACTTACGTGGAAGTGTACTATGTGTAGTGGTGGTTTGTCCAACTTAACAATATTCCTAGTCGTGCTATAATTTTTTTTCTTTAATTAGCAATGCCAC
Source organism: Oryza glumipatula (assembly GCA_000576495.2). Classification (NCBI taxonomy): domain Eukaryota; kingdom Viridiplantae; phylum Streptophyta; class Magnoliopsida; order Poales; family Poaceae; genus Oryza; species Oryza glumipatula. Next base: position 22,199,792 of record CM002514.2, read on the forward strand.
GATTGTAACTTAGCATCGCTTTTCAATTGTAGGTATATGCCCCACACACGTCAAAGATTCGTTTATTGCATATTAAGTTTTCCTAAGTTTGGCCAGCATTTTACTATAACCACATTTATGGACCATATTCCCTACCTAAGATTTGGTTTTACTACAAGGTTAGTCATCAAAACAAACACCCTTTTATACGAACGCGCGCGGACCATATAGTTATGTAGCTATATGAACATTTGATAGTTTTTCTTTACAACAAACTTTCAACAATAACTATTGTGTGATTACAATTTTATTGTAGTTACACTGTAACTAATATGTAACTCGTACATAACTAATAGAAACGACATGTCGCCTTATTGGCTAGGAGTAGCAATGATGATATGCATCTAACCGGTCATGTGTTCGACTCTGGCTGTGCCTTTTTCTCCCTCGCGCACAAATCTCGAAACAATCTGACGGTCAACAATTCAAAAGTTTTGTGTTAAAAAATTATCGTATGCTCTTTAGCCATTCCGTAAATATAAGAGATTTTAGGATTCAAAATTTGTTAATAAATACAAGGGAAGATTATATAGTACAACTTTCCCTACCAATTAACCACTTAGGACTTAATTTTCACCTAATATCTTGTCCCCGACAATTCCCACTCTCTCAACATCCCTTATATAAGAGGCATATAGTATTTTCCTTTTATTTTTAATCTCTTCAAAAATTTAAAATAATCTCTTATATTTGTAAATAGAGAAAATAGTTTAGTGTGGCTGCATAGATCATTTAATCGTATATATAAATCGTATACATAGCATTTTTGAAACATATGTATATTCATCCTTTAGCAATCGTACACATAATGACATAAATCATATGCATAGCATTTTCGAAATATGTGTACTTGTGTCAACCTCTGTCCTCACACCAACATTCAACCATACATCATTTAATAGAGGGTATTATGGTTACTTCTTTTTAAATCTTAATATTTACTAAATAATTACCCCCTCCGTTTCATATTATAAGACTTTCTAGCATTGCCCACATTCATATATATATATATATATATATATATATATATATATATATATATATATATATATATATATATATATATATATATAATGAAACTAGACATATATCATTGTCTACATTCATATATATGAATGTAGAAAGTCTTATAATATGAAAAGGAGGAAGTAATTAAGTATTAGCTATAAAAAAAACTTTTTACTGAATAATTAATTAAGTATTAGGCGTGTTCTCTTTTGGAGAAGTTGGGAACTCCACGGGAAAGATGATAACTAGTACTAGTACTAGTATTCTTTTGAGCGGACACAATAAATTAACAAAACCACATGTTAAATCTGAAATCACCGATGAACAACTTTCTAGTAGAAGTCTCGGTTTTCCGACACTGACAAGAAAGAAAACCACAAGCAAACCAACGAAGCAGGCAGGCGGCCAACCCAACCAAGCTGTAGAACCGACCATGTGACGAACTGACCATCGACACATACATATTCGATCCCCATCAGACCGGCACAACGATGCAAAAGTTGACGTGCGATCCATCTGTACTACATATCATCTCGATGACTATAGCTAACCAGCTGATAGCTTAGCTAGCGTGTGATGAACAGAGAGAGATGGCCATGGACAACCAGAAAAGGTAGCAGCAGCAAACGTACTACTCGTACAGTACCCATGCATGATATGGATGGATCGATGGATATATGCAGGTGATGGAGGAGAAAATGTTTGGCAAGATCGATCCATGGTACAAGCAAGATGCCAATGCCGCACAGTAGCCAGTCCTGCCCCTTAGATGGTGGTTGTACTTGTACTCCGACCAGTGCTAAGTGTGTGTTTAGTTCACGCTAAAATCGGAAGTTTGGTTGAAATTGGAATAATGCGACGAAAAAGTTGGAAGTTTGTGTGTGTCGGAAAGTTTTGATGTGATGAAAAAATTAAAAGTTTGAAGAAAAAATTTAGAACTAAACTTGGCCTAAGTTGCTTTTCAGATTATTTATTGGATCGTTGAAATGAAGTGTTTGCTTCATGTTTCAAAAAATCACATTTTCTCGAAAAGAAAGTTTCTCTTTTAATGTACTTAGGCTGCGTTTTTTTTTTCTTTTCCTTTCACAACATCTACAGTACTGTCGTTTTTCATCCACGCGTTTCCTAAATTACTAAACAGTTTGTTTTTTTTAAAAAAAATATAGCAAAGTTAATTTTAAGAATAATATTATTCTATTTTTAAAGTGAATTTTACTGATACTTAATTAATCATGCATTAATAACTCACTCTACTCACTCTATTTTACGTGTGCGGGAGAAAAGTTTTCAACCGAAGCTACCAGACGCAGCCTTAGGGTGTGTTCGTAATATGGGGTTGGGACTCATCTCCTCGCACGGAAAACAGAGCAATCCATTAGCACGTGATTAACTAAGTATTAGCTATTTTTTTAAAAAAGGATCAATTTGATTTTTTTAAACAACTTTCGTATATAAACTTTTTATAAAAAATACACCGTTTAGTAGTTTAAAAAGCGTGCGTGCGGAATACGAGAGAGGGGTTGGGAACCCCCTCGTCCGAACGCAGCCTTAAACTACTTATTGGAAGCTATTTAATTTGTTAAGTTTATTTATCAAAATATTTCATTTACTTATATAATTAAGTATATAATTCGTTAGTAATCCCTTTAATAATCTATTTCAAGGTGAGCCGCTTTTGCCACTGTCCTAGGGTTTAGCTTTTTGCCTTTTGGCTTTCCTCTTCAATTCCCTGAAAGTTAGCCATTGCCAGCCGCTAGCTCAGCTCCCGTGAGCCCACACGGATTGCTCCATGTCGATCGCCATGGATCGATCGAGAGGCATATGCATGCATTCATGGACCCCAACCTCTCTCAAGATCAGGCCACTGCTGTACTGTTTGTTCTTGTCCATTACTGTACGTTACAGGGCGCTACTGGGGCTGGACGATGCTGGAGCTGGATGGACATTGGACAGTGAGGCTAGCTGCAGGATCAGCAGTGGACGATTCACCACCACCACCACGACGACGACCTGCACATGCGACGTGATGTGAACGCCTCTACTGTTCTACTACACGCACTGTCTGCTGCTGCTGCTGCTGCTGCTGCTGCTGCTGCTGGCGATTGATTATTACTAAGCTGATTCCATGCATCTTTGCAGGTGAGGAGGAGCATACAGGAGACAAGTGGGTGTGGACCAACCGATCGATCAACCGACCGATATGTAGAGTAGCAGTGATGATACGGATCATCATATCGATCGATATGATCAGTCTCTCGGTGTGGGTCAAGGATTACACGCTTGATCCACACAGTCAGTCCACGCCATTGTGTGTTTGATGATACCGGCAAATGCATGCGCACGCGTTAGCTGCTTGATTGACCACCACCTAGCCAAATCAATGGAAAGACCACGGCATTTTCCTTGTTGATGAATCAAGTCATCAGTGAGTTCCAGCTGGTGCTAACTATGGCTTAGCTCCTTGGTTGCCAAGTATTGGCAGGGAAATTTCGTCTGAAAGCACTTGCTTTCCTTTTCTAACATGACAAGAATCCGTAATTTTCTTAGCGCCCGAAAACCACCAAGTCTAAGGTAACAGGGAAATCCAGATTTTCTTGACTGTTAACCGTAAGGGAAAATTTTATTGGTGGTCTAACTGCCAAGAAAACTATGAAGAATATCAAACTTTCGGAAAGCTAAGAAATATAACCTTAACGGTCTAGACCGACAAGAACACACTTTACCTTGGTGGTTTCTACATAGCCGCCAAGAAAATATGTGTATGCTTGGCAACTAGTTAATTTCAACCGCCAAGATAATGACTAAACTTGGTGGGTATTTTTTACTGCCAAAGAAATCAGATGACCGACAAGAAAATTACGGATTTCTATCCATTAAAAATCAAATCGTTAACTGGTTGTATATATCCATGTATGGATATAGAAGACATAATTCTATCCATTATCTAGATAAAATCAAATTGTTAACATGTGTAATATACATTACTTACTTACTCTGTTTCAATGTAAACATCTATAGGTTGTTTTGCAAAGATAAAGGTTATGCGAAAACAATTCCTTTTAGCCATCTCATTGGTCAGTTTTAAAATTTTGAATTGCATGAATTCTCCTCTTAAGCACCTGACTAGCTGAAAATATTTGAATTGTCGTAGATTGGGTATGGAGGGAGAGTAATTTGTAATTAAGTATTTCTCTCTACTCATAAATACACAAAAATTTAATACGTCAAACTTTAAAAACTTTAGTCCTCGTACTAGAATATGTTTATAAAAATAATAAGTCTACGATATAATGTAGTAGTTTCAAGGCAAATATATGTATACTGTTTTTTAAAAAAGAAACTCATTACTTCAGAATTATTGCTTGTTAGAATTCAAAAGTTTATAAATAAATCTTATTTTAAACGTCAAATATTTATAGGCGAATATAGCATGAGATTTTAGGCTCTGTTTGATAATGGATGGGGAAATATTATCCCACCTTCTGAAAGTCAACTTTTTAATCCTAGCCATCCATTCTTCATATATATTATTTCATTCTAACCCTTCACTCATATCCCTATTTCTGTCCCTATCCCAATCTCACCCCTCTTAACCATTCTCCAAACAGATCCTTAGCGTGTATATACTAACTTATAATTGAAAGGGAAAAAAAGCGAGGAGACATAATTGATATGATGGACTAGTGACACCATTATTAGTGTTCAAATCCAAATGTCTATAAACAGGACGGAGCCAAGTCTAGGCAGTCTAGCTCCTAAATCCCATCCAAATCTTCTTAAAAGTTCATGAGAAAATAGTAAGATAATTAGGCAAAATACATTAGTGAGCTTTATTTTTAAGATTACACGTTAGACCACTACACACGCAACACCACACTCACGCTCTCGCGAATAGTCCCCTAACACATGCTTTAAGAGATGGAAACCGACAGCACATCCGCTTAATCTCACTAAATTCCTGTTAAAAATCCACCTGCATATGTGCGTTATATTAGTGGACATCAGGGTATGGTTGATAATTTTGTTTTTATTTTTTGGATGATGGCAAAGAAATTAAGTTGATAAGTTTGAAACATGAGAGAATACTAGTTATTCATATTATTTTCAAATGATGAAAACGAGAGTGATGTGCATGTTTTTCTAGATAACCATGGATATATATGTGCTGGGCAGATAGAGAGGAACACGGAAACACACGTTGAAGTTCTGACCATGCACGCCTTGGATTCATACGAGCAAGTCCCAGCAAATTGTCTTCACGCTAGTTGGAAGATGGAAAATGCATATGGACAGCTGAATTTTTGGGAAACCGGTGTTGGAACTGTCGAGAAGCATCAAAAGATCAAACCAAGCAAACCTACTCCAACTTTTGTATTGACACAGTGACTCATGACGCTTTCAGTACATGGAGACGAACACGTTGACGGCCTATGGCTATGTTCGGAAGGTGAAGTTATCGTCGTACGAAAAACTGAGTTTATGAGTTGGAAAAGGAGGGGGAAGAATACAACCGTTCAATTCATCAGATGCTGACGGAAATTGAATATTAGTATATCTTAATTTAAGATGATTTTTTATTTACTTTCGTGTAGTGTAGTATTTTGATTTTCAAACTAGCATAGAACTCTAATGAAGGACGTTCCTATATGCATCGGTTAAATAGAAGCATTTTCTCTTTATCTTCCGACTAATACGGGAGACTAATTAAATATTAGAACTGGTTGTAGGACCGACACCGATAACTTATATCATTCATGCTATAAGTTAGTGTCGGCTGCTAAATTCGATACGTATAAAGACTTGCGAACCAAAATGTATTAGATATTACTCCGTTTTAATATTAATTATGGTTAAAAACAAGTATACAAAAGTTTTGTTTGTTGGTTGCTAATAAACATTATGGCTTAAATGTATGCATGTCTCCATCTCCGTCCGTTTCGTCACAATTCACAAAGACGACGACGTCGTTTTACATGCACGTAGCTTTCAATGTACGTAGCCATCTCGATCAGTCGATCCGTTTCGATCACTTCATTTTCAATTCTTTTGATTAATTCATTTTTTAAATTGTATATGCATAGTATAGTACAATATGTATATGAATAGTAGTTGTCCCATACAGATGTCGCTGTAACATGTGCAAGCCGTACGTCCAATGGAGAAAAAAAACGTTATATAACTCCAAGAAGTCGAGGTCAAATTTGAACAATCAATCAATCAATATACGTATACAATAGAGTAGTACTAGCAAAACGCAAAATTTTAAATTATTTTCATGGTCTTGTTATCCAGTAAAGCCAAGATTATCTATATATACTTGACTTATATTTTCAAACGGGGGTTACTTCATATTCAAAGGACGAGTTCGTGTATATATACTTATCGTCGTTGTGTACCTATCATCTACGTAAGCAGATGGATAGATGTATGTATTGTTTTCCTCACAAGAGACCAAGTATTTTTGTTTGTATTATTATATAGTCCAAGATGGATGATCACCGGAAGAATTCAAAATGCACGTATTTGAATTGGTATAGATGTCTACTATGCATGACGTCGTTGCTTTCGTATTTGCTTTAATTATGTTTTGTCTCGATCGATTTGTCTGGACCTGTGGATCATCGATCTGATTGTTGAAGTAGTGCATGCATGTGTGACATTTGGAGCTGCAGACACGCAAGCAAAACGCATGGAACTGATGCAGAAATTTGTCCATGACGTACTTATGTCAGCTGAAAGAGACGGTAGTAGAGATGAAAACGGATCGAATACGGTCGGAAACTAGCTCTATCATATTCGTTTTTATTTTTTTTTTTCAGAATCGAAATCGGAATCGGAAACCCGGATACAAAAACGGAATCGAATATTATCGAATACAGATACGGAGCGAATACGAATCGAAACGAATACGGTAACGAATAATTATCAAAATATCAAGACCCCACAAAATAAGCTTCTTAAAACGAGGAAAAGATATAGCCATTAGTTTTCAAAAACAAAACATTAGTATTCTCAAATTTTATCTCTATTTATAAGGGCAAGGGGAGATAGAAAATGTTTTGTTTACTTTCCATACAAATTTATGTTATCATGAAACAAATAAATTAATGTGTATCACTGAAATTTTCGTAAGCACATTGAAATTTTTGAAAATTTGTTGAATATTTTAAATTTTGGGTTGAACATTTCAATTGAAAGTTTTTAAAAATTTGAGTAGTTATTTTTCAGAATTGAATTTTTTTTCATTTGTTTGTTTGAGGACCATTTAAGGACCCGCATGGAGGTGACTTAAGAAGCCGTATGCAAAAATAAAATTTAAAAATTTGAAACTAATTTATCTCAGTCATATGAACTCCAAATTGGATGATTTTTTTTCCTAAATGTTTCTAAAATCATGCTCTATCATGTTATTGTGTTCTTACTGCTATTATTTTGGCCATTTTTTTCTTTTGACTTTGTTTTATCAATTAAAAATTTGAATTTCAAAACTTCAAATAATATTTTGAAGCTGTAATTAATTTTAGCTAAAAAAAGTCATGAACATAAAAGTTGTAGAGCTCATCAAGACATACAACTTTTATTTTGGTCATTTCTTCATCCGATAAAGTGATAGTAGTATTGTTTACAAAGTTTACATATCTCTCTTATAGTTTATACAACCAAATGATATAGATATAAATTTTGTAAACAATGTTACTATCACTATGTCGGATGAAGAAATGACCAAAATAAAAGTTATAGATCTTGATGAGGTATACAACTTTGTTGTTGATGACTTTTTCAGTTGAAATCATTTAGTATTTCAAAATATTGTTTGAATTTGTCATATTTTAAAATTTAAATTCAAACGGTTCAAACAAAGTCATATAGAAAAATGACCAAAATAAAAGTTGTAGATGTTGATGCGTTATACAACTTTGTTGTTGACAATTTTTTCATTTGAAATCATTTACTACCCGGAAAATTATTTGAATTTCTTATATTTTTAAATTCAAATTTTATATAGTTTAATCAAACTCGGATGGAGAAATGACCAAAATAAAAATGATAGATCTCAATAATTTATACAACTTTATTTTTAACAACTTTTTTCATATGAGTTGATTTAGTGTCTTTAAATTCGTTTTAAAGAACCACATGTAAAATAAAAATTAATTTTTACATTAAAAAAATCCATAATTTTTTTCACCCCAACCTTATCCTCTTGACTCTTCCTCTCCTCTCTCTCACACACTTTCTACTCTCTCTCTCTCTCTCACTTCCTCTCATCCACAGAGGACGCAGGGCGGGGCGGGCGGCGGCCGGCCGAGGGTGGCACGGGGCAGGGCAGGCGGCGACCGGCCGAGGGCGGCGCGCCGCGCGGCAGGCGGGCTCGAGCGGCGCGCCGCGTGGCGGCGGGCGGGAGCTGTGGCTGGCAACGGCGTCGACGGGCGGGAGCCGCGGCGGGCTCGTGCGGCCGGCGGCGACGGGCGGCGGCAGCGGGCAGCGGCGCGGCCGGCTAGGTTTTCTGGTTTTTTTTTTTTTGCTGAAAAATATCTCCGGATATCCGATGAAAAATGCCGGATAGTTTCCGACCGTTTTCCGATTCCGTCGGATATCACCCTTACTGTATTCGTTTTCGTATCCGAGAAAAAAAATCCGAATTCGTTTCCGAATCCGAGAAATTCCGGATATTTCCGACCGAATTTTTCCGAATCCGAAAATTGGTCACGGACGGAAAGTATCCGAACCACTTTCATCCCTGCTAGACGGTAGTGGATCGGCAGGTTTTGCAATTGGTTTTTCTAATTATAAAACGAGACAGCCAAATTAAAGTTAAACCATACCGATCAAAGGTGCCATGCAAATGGTAAGGGGATGTTTGGTTTACTTCCAAACATTGCTAAGTTTATCATACCATTTTAATTCTTTAATTCATTCCTAGCCGTACTTAGCTATATTTATAGCAGGATTCCAGCATATATGTCATCAACTTGAAAATGTGAGGCACAATATTCTTTTGTGATTTGCTTTTTATCAGGGGTTTTCTAAGGTATAAATAATTATGAGCCATCCAATTTTTTATTATTAGATCCAATGGATTTGATTTGATTGTACTCTGTTACGGCCGAGTTTAGATCTAAAGTTTTTCTTCAAACTTTCAACTTTTCCATCATATCAAAACTTTCCTATATACATAAACTTCCAACTTTTCTGTCACATCATTCCAATTTCAACCAAACTTCCAATTTTAGCGTGAACTAAACACACCCTACATTTGATAGTGCGTATAGATTAAAATACTTTTATACTCATGAAAATCGATAGTTAGATTTAAATCCTACCACACCGTTTGTAGTAGAATGTATTGTAACAGTGTCCTTTTGTTAATCGCAATTTAAGCAAACATAAAAATATGGCACATAGCGGCAACCTCTGTATAGATCCAACCAGCCCCTAAAAACCAAGGAAGTGAGTGTTACCACTGTCCCAAAATAGTTATCTTTCTACTATTTAAATTTTACCTTAAAATATGTGTTACTCTAAAGTACTGTACTACTTATTTCATTTGTCTCTCCTTTCGTTTAATTTTTTTCTATTATACTACCCTTTAACTACCAAAATCCAATCATAACTTATATATATTACTTAATAAGGATACTATAGTAGTTTTTTACTTAAATCTTAATTTATATTAAAATATTTAAAATAAAAAGATACTCCCTCCGTCCCATAATATAGCAATCTAGAATGAGGTGAGACCCATCCTAGAACTACAAATCTAGGATTGCTACATTATAGGATGGAGGGAGTTTTTTAGAATAGAAAGGGCTGTGTTTAGATCCAAACTTTCAACTTTTTCCATCACATCAACCTGTCATACACACAACTTTTCAGTCACATCGTACCAATTTCAAACCAAACTTCCAACTTTGGAAGTTACTAGCTTGATTAGTTCGTCAAATGAAAATTTTTGGGTGTCACATCAGATATTTGACCGGATGTCAGAAGGGGTTTTCGGACACAAATGAAAAAACTAATTTCATAACTCGCCTGGAAACCACGAGACACATCTTTTGAGCCTAATTAATCCATCATTAGCACATGTAGGTTACTGTAGCACTTATGGCTAATTATGGACTAATTAGGTTTAAAAGATTCGTCTCGCGATTTCCCCCTTAACTGTGCAATTAGTTTTTCTTTTAATCTATATTTAATGTTCCATGCATGTATCCAAAGATTCGATGTGGTGTTTTTAGAAAAACTTTTGGGTACCTAAACGGGGCCAAACACAGCCAAAGATCAACAATGTTTCGGAGATGACAGAACAAATAAGCTGGGTAGCTACTACTAGTAGCTACTAGTAGTTTGGGCACGCCATCCTTATGCTCGCGTCGACAACCATAACCTCAACCCACGACGCTACCCCCGTGACCTTCCTACTATTCCTCCCATATCTCCTCCAAATGTTAACACGATTATCCAACTGAAAAAACACGTTTCCAAGGCCAAAACTATCACAACTAATTCACACATATTCCTTCACCTCGCAAATTAATAGTAAACCGTTCGTTGATTTCCCTCTAATTAATCCGATCGAAATCGTTCGCAGTTCACACGCACCACATCATTTATTTCTTGATCTACTACTAGCAGTGTATATATGTGGCCCCCGACTCCTCGCTGCATCGTGGCCGTGGGAGTACCCCCAATACACAGACACACAGTAGTACGGTGTGATGCCGTTGCCTACGCACGGTACAGTCCAATACAGTAATGCATGTTTCCCGAAACCCCAGCTACGTACTGAGCCACTCCTTGATTTCCATCGGTTGTTTGTTGCTGATTATAAGCCGTAACAGCTTATTACTGGTTAAAAATTTAATTTACAGATAAAATTTTTATATATTTTTATCACCTATTAGAAACGTCAGAAACTGATGTTGAAAAAAAAACTATGTTAACAAAACATTAAAATCGACTACAGAATTAAATTTTAAAATATAAATTTTGATTCCGACTTAGAGCATCACTAACAGTCTACCTATATGATTCCCAAAACTAATTTTGAGGGATTTTAGTCCAAAACAGCTCCAACAGATCCCTTACTTTTCTACCCGAGTTTTGAAGTTCCCTTTCCCCAGTTCCTCGCTCTGTTTATATGCGGGCGCGACAGTCGCTCCCAATCACGCAATCCCACCTCTCTCCTTCGTTCCCACACGTGGGAGATAGCGATCTTTCTGTGCGTGAAAGAAAAAAAACGGAATTTTCTCTTGGTAGTTTAATAGAAGGGCCCACTTTTAATTTTTGGGGATTGAATTTAGGCTATCTGTTGGAGGGAGGAGGTTTTTCACTTCCTATTTTCAGTTTAGGAAACCCAAAAATATTTTTTAGGAGAAAATTATAGATAATCTGTTGGTAATGCTCTTATCACGTATAATCTCTCCCCAAAAATTTGTTTTTGGTTTTCTAAACTGAAAATAGGTAGCCAGAAAACAGATCACACCAAGAGAAAACCTAAATTTTATCCCAAAAATTAAAAGTGGGTCCTTTTGTTAAACTAACACTAGATTTTTCCGTTTTCGTCTCTCTCGCGTCCGCTCGTGGCGCTCCCTCCACGCGTATCGCAGTCCCCCCGAGAAAAATCTGGTGCGAACAAGAGATTGGGGACATCAGAAAGTGCCATCTCTCTCCCTCAAATGAAGAGAGTGAAGGATGCGGGGGAGGGGTTTCTAATAAATTAGGATTCGGATAGGAGATCTGTTGTAGGTATTTTTTTTTCATTAAAATTTCAATATGTTAGGATTGGGAATGTAATAAGAGAATTGTTGGTGATACTCTAAGCCCAAAAGAGGCCTCTACCCACTCAGGGTGGTCGCAGTTCGCCAGTTCCCGTATTCGTATGTATGTGTGATGATGCTTCTACGCGCGCATGCTCCTACGCCACTTCTACCATGACTCGATCAGCTAGCGTGATACGAAAACGTTAACTCCTAGGCATATCCACAGCTAGAGATGCAAGCGGACTAACCTGCGAAACCGCTTATAGGTTAAATTAGTGAGTAACCCACGGGTTAACTATTAATTTAATTTATAAATGGGTTTATGGGTTGACCTACTTGCTTTTCTACGACGCGACAAGTTGAGCCATGACATAAAAATCCGTGGATTACCCTTTATTTAACATATAATAAACAAATAAGTAGCTTCGCAGGTCGGTCCATTTGCATCTCTGCCACAGGCTACCGTACTGTCGATTACCTATACGTAGGCTTGTTCTTAATAAAAAAACGCTATACATAGTAGTCCGGCCTTTTATCTTGGCAAGAGATCTAGGCTCCCATCGGATTACCTATTCAGCCAAAGAAAAAGTCAAAATTTGAATTTTCAAACTTAATTTTGACATTAATTTTGAGATATTTTCAACGCAGTTTTTTTTTTAGTATTGGCTTTTAAGTCACCGAGAACACATATATAAAAGTTTTTTTAAAAAAAGCCAAACGATGGAGCCCTACTTGACGTGCTAATCTTCGCCTACTCCACGTGTGGCTGCCATCTCTGCTTGTGAATTTTGTTTATATATTTTAATTTTTTAAGTTTAATAGTAAATCCTTTTAAAAACTTATTTTCAAAATCACTTGGTAGCGTTATTTGATCCTGCTGAACTGGCTATTTTACCACGTTAGATGGGACAAAATATTTATTGAAAATAAGTTTTGAAAGGTTTTATTTTAATTAAATAAAAAAATTCAAAAAATAATTAAAAAAATCTCTGCTCGCGGCTCCACGATCAACTCGTGCATGTACGTACTACGTGCTGTGACATGTGTAGGTCTAGTACTCCGACGCATGGATCCACTATGCTTGGGCCTACTAGGAGTGTACATTGGCACGGCTCTAGCTGTAGCGCCCATGGGCAGGCATTGCACCTGCGAGCTCAACAGTATTACCACTGTACGTATACGTCGGACTAGTATAATGTACAGTACGTACACAGGTTCATAGCCCCGGACCCACGTGCAGACCACCACCACGATAAGTACGTACTTCCTCCGTTCTAGAAAAACTCAAACTAATATTAGATTAGACGTTTCTTAGTACAACGTATATAGAAAACGTTATATCTAATATTAGATTGGGTTTTTTTTTTTTCAGAGGGAGTATATCTCGTGCCTGTAATAGTAGTACGTTTTTAACCTTGTCCCCGGACCGTCAGATCTCCTCCACGCCCATCCAACCGAGCGATCACGGCCATCCCGTCCACAACACGGTGGCCCGTGGATTTTTGCCGAACACACGAGCGCCCACGTGAGCAGCCACGCGCGGGCCGCGCGGCGCGGGATGTGTGCGCAACCAACCAAGAGAAAAATGCGTGCGTACACGCAGATGCGCCGCGCGCGCGCGCGAGACGACGACGACGAGGGGGGAAGCATCGCGGCGGTGGGGGGCGAGGCTTTTACGCTAGTACGACGTACACCACCGCGCGCGCATGAGATGGGCGTGGGCTTTGGCTGTTGCGGGGGTGGGGGGTGTGGCTCGGTGGTGGACGGACACGCTAGGGACCCGTGCACATGCATGCCTGCCGCATGCCACGCCCGAAGGAACCCCAAGTCCCCAACTGCCTTTCTAGCTAATCATCCCAACAAAGCTCAACTAATAATAATAATCAACGATCAGATTATTATATTAGTACTCCATCAGTACTAGTAAAGAAAGTCGTTTTGTACAGCGACACGGTCTCCAAAACACAACTTTAACTTGTTGTTTCTATAAAAATATTTATTGAGCATATTTTTCAAGACAAATCTATTCATATAATTTTTACATTTTCAAACTCAACATTTAGATAGTTATTCATATTTATATTCCTAAGATTTAACTTAAACATTGTCCTAAACGACTTTCTTTACAAGTATGGAGGAAGTATGTGCGAGTCCTATAGTGATGTTTTTTTTTCTTCCCTTTCGAAATACGGTATAAACGAAGGTACTCACAACACTGTGTTCGCTCACTCCTATGAACACACATGCTCATTCTATCTTTATGAGCACATCTTAAAAACTGAACCGCGATATATCTTAAGATTGACTAAGTCACCACGTACGCCTCGCTGTTGATGGGTACGCCATCTATCACTGAAAGAATAGTGAGCTGTGAATGATGTTCTTTTCTATAATAAAGATAAGCCAACACACATAAACTACCGTATAATTAATTAAGTTTTAATTACTATAAATTTATTAAATATTTAAAAATAATTTCTATAAAGAAAGTTTTCGCACGAAACAAAAAGTTTAAGTTTAATAGTTTGAAATACATGCAACTAAAATCGATGCAAAATCTATATCTTGATTTCAAAAAAAAAACACCATCTACGTATGAAAGAGAATCATCAAATTAGTCTTCTAGTACATTGTTACTTAATCAAGGAAAAAAAACAAAAACAAAAGGTGAGAGAGAAAAAAAAATCATGTGCATATGTGCTCGCTTTTCAGGTCCGGATCCAGCAATGTCGCCACCAAATCCTGCCCCCGGCTCGGCTGCCTCAGATGCCGCTGCACCACCGCATATAATAATAACAAAAAAAAAAAAAACCATATCCCGATTTCATCGATCCATCCATCCAAACTGGGGCCAAATGGCCAATACTCTAATCACAAAATTAACAATCCTAATTGCTCCAAAGTACGTAGTACAACAGTACAGGACGCAGAGCGATTATATAACGGCCGCCAGGTCATCCTCGCACCCTTCTCCACTTATCACCCCCAGATCACACCAAAGATTGGACCGGATTTGTTTAGTTTAGGTTTCGATTAGCTTAACGATACTGTTCCATTAAACAAATCAATCAACCAATTAATTAATTGCTTAATTTAATTAATTAAACAGAGATCAGCAGCAGCAGCATTAGCGGTGGCGGAATCTGGGCCCCCGGCTGGTTTGACTGACCACTCTGTTCCCGTCTCCGGTGGGCCCGGGCCCACCGTGCTCTCCTCTGCCGGCCGGCCCACGCACGCATCTGCCACTAAAACAAAAGAGAAAAAAAAATATAGACCAGAGTATATAAAATAAAAAAGAAAAAGGAGAGGTGTCACAGCAAAGCGAACACATTCAAAAGCAGGCAAAGAATTTCTCTACTCCTTTTCCCTCCAAATAAAAAAAGTCAAGTCATGCGTGTGGGGCCACACTGCGATCGACCCCTCACGTGGGCCCCATCTCCGTGGTTGCCTCCTCGTTCACCAACCTCCCTTGAACGCAGCAGCATCAACAAAAAAAACCAAGAAAGTGACACTTTTAATATCTTTACAGATTTTTCTTTTTAATATCCTTTGGATTTCTAAACTCCAAAAAAAATATCATTATTATTATTATTAAAAAAAAGGTGAGGTTAGCAGCGGTGGTGGGATGACTGATGATGAGGAGTGGAGAAAAGGCAAGCAAGAAAAGGTGGACAAAAAGAAAAGGAAAGGACGAAACCACCTCACCTCATCTCATGGCGTTTATTGTTATCTGCTCCACCTCCTCCACCACCCCCATCTGCTTTGATTCCATCAACGCCACGATACAATAATTACTCCGTATTACTCTCTCTCCCTGCTTAATGCCGCACTAACCCTTTTTTTTTTCTAATCTGGACCGGCAAGCTAGCCTGTGTGGTGTGATCAGCGCCTCGGAAAGCGACGCTCGCAGAGATCCCCGGATCGGATTAGCCAGCTCTCCCTTTTTTTTTCTCTATCAAATCCAGAGAGAGACACACAAAAAAAAATACAAATTCAACATTTTTTAAACATGTGCACATGCACTGTGCTGCCACGACGGAGGTGGGCCCCACATGGGCTTTTCGGGTGTGTCTTGGTCGTAGGGACATGCGAGGATTAGATGGATGGATGGATGGAGTGGTGGTTGTCATTATTGCGGGGGTTAATTAATTAATTAATTTGGTCAAGCGGTTAATCACCTGGTTTAGCGCTAACCCTTTTGTTTATCTATTTATTTATTTATTATTTTATTATTTTGTCTCGTGTGCGAGTGATCGATGCTTCCCACCACCATCCATCCATGTGTCACCCCTCCTCCGCTTGCTTTATATAGCCCACGCGCCTCCCTATCCTTCGCCTTCGTCTTCGTCTTCGTCTTCCTCCAGCCACGCCATTCTGTCGCCTCCTCCACTTCTTCTCCTTCGCCATGGCTGTGCAGGCGCAGTATGGGGGTGGGATGGCGGCGGGGATGTGCTTGCCAGACCATGAGGTGGAGGCGCAGATGCGGGCGCTGCAGGAGCTCGGCGCGATGTTCTCGGCGGCAGGTGGTGGTTGCTACAACGGCGGCGGTGGCGGCGGAGGGTATGACTGCGCCGCCGTGGTGAGCGGCGCGGCGCAGAGCGAGCTGACGTGCAACAACGGTGGTGGGGTTTGTGGTGGTGCGGTGGGGATGGGGGTGGGGGAGGGGAGGAAGCGGGAGAGGGAGGTGGTGGAGCAGTATGCGGCGGTGGCGTCGTCCGCGGCGCTGCTGCCGATCCCCGGGATGATGAAGGTGGCGGCGCCGGTGAGCCGGTTGGTGGAGTCGGGGATGACGTCGACGAGTGGGAGGTCAGCGGCGGCGGTGGGGGATGCGCTGGTGTCGGAGCTGTGCGCGCAGAGCGCGGAGATCGACGCGGTGGTGCGGATGGAGTGCGAGCGGATGCGCGCCGGGCTGGAGCAGGCGCGGAAGCGGCAGTGCCAGGCGGTGGTGCGCGCGGCGTCAGCCGCCGCGGCGCGGCGGCTGCGGGAGAAGGAGGCCGAGCTCGACGCCGCACGGCGCCGCGCGGCCGAGCTGGAGGAGCGGCTCCGCCAGGCCGCCGCCGAGAGCCAGGCGTGGTGCGGCCTCGCCCGCAGCAACGAGGCCGTCGCGGCGGGCCTACGCGCCACCCTCGACCACCTCCTCCTCCGCGCCGCCGCCGCCGCCCCCGCCCAACCCGCCGAAGGCTTCGGCGACTCCGACCCCCTCGCCACCGCCGCCGCCGACGACGCCCAGTCCTCCTGCTTCGACACAAAGGCGCACGCCGCCGACGACGCCGCCACCTCGCCGGCGGCGTCCAAGTGGTCGTGCAAGTCGTGCGGTGAGGGCGACGCCACCGTGCTGCTCCTCCCATGCCGCCACCTCTGCCTCTGCAAGGCGTGCGAGCCCAAGCTGGACGCGTGCCCCGTATGCCTCGCCGCCAAGAACGCCTCCGTCCACATCGCCATCAACTGATCGAACACCGTCCTCCTCATCGCCATCGATCTCGCTAACTCCAGATGAGTAATTTAGCTAGACATAGATTAGGTAGGGGGATTAGCTGAATTGATCCAGTTCGTTTTGTTCTTTTAGTATTAGGGTAAAAAAAATGATGACATGGTTAAATTCAATTGGCGTTTTGTGTTCATCCCCTCTCTGCTGTAAAATTACCGCTCAGTGGAAAATTTCACCGTGTCCTCTTTTGGCCTTCCGGGTCAAGAAAAGCTTACAAGTTGTAAAAAAAAAAAGTCAGGCATCTGATTGTAAAAATTGAAGGCATGGCCCTTTTTTTACCATTTTATTTATTACTGTCAACTACTTATCCCATTTTCCATGGGAAACCAAACTGTTCGAGATCAAATTTCACATGAAAAGCGGAAAAAAAGATTTAAAAGAAGGGGGGTTAATTAAATTGTGCCGTTACGTCCGGAAAAGGTGGGGTTCTTTCGGTGGGTGAGGCGGCAGTTTGTGTTGTTTTTTTGCATCCGGGCATTAATCACCGCAGGATTAATTATACTACTACTGTACCCAAATCGGCACGGTTTCCGAGGCGGATTAATGAGATGCAGGATAAAGATATCCACATGAATGCACCCAGTTCAGTGTCAGGGGGTGGGGTGGGTTGGATACTTGGATTGGATGACTGGTGATGTGAAAAGATACCCCCAGCCACGGGCCACTGCACTACTGCACTGCACAGCTTTGCTGTAGCTGGTGGTACTGGAGTTGGGAGTAGTAGTACTACCAGTAGACAGCGAGATTGGCAATGGCAGGAGGCATATGCATTTGCCTTTTTTTTTTCTTTTGGGTTTTACAGTACACACCTGACATCTCCTTGTGCTTCACCACACTGCCTTTGCTCAGCTTTCCTTTCCCTTTTTTTTTTTGTGAGTAGGAGTGCTAGCCGGATCGGATTGCTTCATCTCTTTGAAAATAAGTACAGTACTGAAGTATTACTACTCCGGACAAATAGTACATTTTAGAAATACACGCAGCAGAAATGCGGAGCTGGGAGCATGTTGCTACTTCTATATTTTAGAACGGGTGGTTATTTATTAAGTTCACTTTTCAAAATGTTTGATTCATTTTCATAATTAAGCAGATAAAATAATCTGTCTCTCTCTCTCTCTCTCTCGTTTGGTTGTTCCGACTAGTAGTAATAATAATAATAATTCTACAGTAGGAGTAAAATGGGAGTAGTAAAGGTTTGCAGCAGGCAGATGCCATACTGGCCTCCTCTTTTCTGCTTCTGCCGCCGCTGCATCATGTCTGACAGAAGCAACAACAACAAACAACAGGCAGGCTAATGTGTCTCTCTGTTCTGGTAGTTTTCTTTCCCCGGGAAGGCAGCAGTGTGCAGCAGTGGGCAGTGGGCGCCAAGCTGGACCAAAGCAGTACACTCATTACCACAGCAGCAGTGGCAGGCAGTGCATTTGTACTACCGCTAGTCCTACAACTGGGTCGAGATCCTTGCAGCTTTTTTGGATGGAGTACGAGTACCAGCAGTGTCACAGCAGCATTGCGGGGGTTGGGTTGTGTCGGTGTCTCCTCCTTTCCTCGCGTCTCATCGCATCGCATGCCATTGGAAAGGGAGAAAGGATGGAGAAGAAAAAGAGGCATCTGCTGCGTTTGGGTCGTGTTGTTTTCGCTCATTGAGGTCAATGACTCGAGATGTGGAGGTGAGGGGCCTCTCTGGCTTTTCTCTTTTGCAGCCAGCTGCTGGTGCTTGTTCTTTTTCTTCCTCTTCCATTTGTGAGGCAGATGAGAGAAGAATCAAGGAAGCCAACCATTGATGGTATTGAAAGAGTGAGAGAGACCCTACCAATATTGATGGGGGCACAACACTGACCAATTATGCGTATTCCAAACTGATTGTATTTCTAGTACTAGAGTATGAAGGTCTCTTTGACTCCATCATCTCCTCTAGAGCTACAGCCCAGCTAAATAATTTTTGCTCAACATAAAATAGAAACGAAATTTGGTGGAGCGTTCTCACGTAATGAACTAGAGATGTGAGAGATGTGGAGTTGGGTGTAGGCTGCTTAACAACCCCACTTAAGACCCAACTCCTTAAACTAAATTTAGGAGTTATGACTCTACGAAACAGGCCTTAAACATCTTTGAATTCCGACCAAATTTCTGCGTTCCAAACACTCCGAGGATCGGCATTGTTAGCCTGCTTGTTCGAGCAAATATTGAATTATAGAGGGAAACTATTTATTTGAATTTTGCGGTGCCCTAATTTTTGATAAACTATTGATATCTTGCAATTACTAAACTAAAATACCTTTGAGATTTTGACGAAATCATAACAGACGCCTTACTATGACAGGTACATTACATATCATAAAAAAATAACATCAAATATTAGTACGTACATCAAGTTTAAAACATGAACTTAAATGGTGTACCGTAGTAGGTACAGAATTAAAGGTCGTTTTGGTTTGATGCCCTGTGGAAAATTCAGATAATACCAATTCAAACCGGTCCTTAAAGTTTGCATGTGTCAGCTAACGGTGCCCTGACGCTAGCTGCCACACTCTAGCATGTGCAGTGTTCTCACAAATTCAGTCACAAATTCAATGCGTACA
The DNA here is from genome assembly GCA_000576495.2 of Oryza glumipatula. Lineage (NCBI taxonomy): Eukaryota > Viridiplantae > Streptophyta > Magnoliopsida > Poales > Poaceae > Oryza > Oryza glumipatula. The sequence continues at coordinate 22,219,666 of CM002514.2, forward strand.
GCCAGGCTCTGGAATTGGATACCTCCCACATATACGTACGTACATACACATACGCAATACAGTACGTACGTGTACGACAGATCAGTGCCGTCCGTTTAGGTACACATACATTTGCATCATACGTACACAGACTGTATTTAATTTACTCCTCTCCGGATCAGATGTTAGGTATATGTAGCTAGTAGCAATACGTACTCGTGTACGACCCATATGTACGTACATCAACTTGCATCGCAAAATGGAGATGGGCCAGTAATAATTTGAAGTACGCACCGGTACTAAAGTTGAAAGAACAAATTCTGTTCAGTCTGGAAATTAAAAATCAAAATCGATCTTAGATACGTATAGTACGAGATAGGAAAAGTCTCTGGATCGATCGAATTGTCCGATAAAAGCTAGGCAAAGGTATCGATTGATCGTTGGATCCAACGAACTGGTTTAGTAACATTCTTTCTTTTTTCGGATGGTACTCTTAATTAATTCGAATTTTCTGTGTCTGAATTATTCTGCTTTTGCTACGACAAAAGGATCGAATAATTGAGACCGAAATCGATCGAACGAACATGGCGTGAGACGCAGATCGCACTAGGAAGAGGAGGAGAAAAAATGTGTGGCAAATGGAGTGAGTAATTGAGTGGTTTTGCTGCATGATTAAGCAGAGGAAGAATGGTTTGATCTCTGAAGGGGACGCATGCTCGAATGGATGATCCTTTTTCTGGCTGCTGCGCCTTTTTTTGGCTCCTTTATTTGTTCATAGAGTATTTCTTTTGTTCGTGCATGTATGATGATACTACTACATGGATGTCTGTGAGCTTTGCTTCTTTGGTTGTTCATGACTGCCTTTGCTTGCTCCCTTTTGATTCCCAAGGAGAGGGCACTAGGAGTTTAATAGGAGTACATCATAAAGTGTTTCTGATGATAAAAAGAAACCCAACTGAAATAATTTAAAAAGATTACAACTATCAAAAAATTTTAGAACACAAGAATTTTACAGGATCACAGTACAATTAAATCCAAAAATAACAAATAAAAAATCCTCTAAATTTCCTTTTCCAAAGAAGGCCTGTATAATTTGCACGATGAATTGATCGAGATATATAATCAAAGGAGCTTTTGCAAGGCCCTACCACCGAGCAACTACTACACCCTACATTTCGCAAGTTAAGCCATAGTTGAACTATGATGAGATTACTGAGATGGGCCCAGATCAAAATGTGTCTCCAGGCCCGGAGAAGCAATCAAGCAAATGCAAAAAGCCCAAATTAATCATCATGTCCCTAGCTGGAATATAATTAATCAATGCCAATTAATCTTCCCCGTTTGATCCCTCCTATTCAGCTCGATTCGATCGATTGGGTTCACGACCTACCCGTATACAATCATGTGGGGCCGTGCTTGCACGCTCTGTCTCCTCTTCTTTTTCGTGGGCCCCCCCTGTACGTGAGTGAGTAACTGTATGCGCGTGAAGAAATCGAGATTTTGTCTCACAAAAAAAATAGGGAAACGGATTTCGACATGCGGACAATATGGCGAAATTGGCCCACCAAAAGTTCGGCCCGCTAAAATGGAGCCCAGTTTGGCACCTCAGATATGGGCCGATTTGACCTTGGGGAACTGGGCGGTATGCGATGTAACATGGCTGCAGTGGCCCATCAAAGCCCGGCCTGCTATAGTCTCGTGATCAGGGCTGGTGATGTGGCCCATCTTTCTTTCTGAGAAAAGTGATGTGGGTTGGGATCCAGTTTCTGGTGGGCCAGACTGGGCCGTATGGATGGTTGGGCTGGTTCAGATGCCGTTGTGGGCTGCCTCGTTAAGGAATAAGTTCACTTTAAATCCCTCGTGTTCAAACCGAGTTTAAATTGCATCCTCGAACCACAATACCAGACATTACACATCTCTCAACTTGTAAAACCGATGTACCCGAATACACCGGTTTTGTAAGTTGAGAGACATGTTATATATGGTATTATGGTTTGGGAACGAAATCCAAACTCGGCGTCAAGACGAGGGACCCAAAATGGACTTACCCCCTCGTTAACCATGGGCGGCGTGCAACGTGGCGCCATGGCTACGGAAGTAACGGAGCTCGCTTGGCCAAGGTGACGATATGTCATCAGAGCCTGGCGTGCATCAGACCCGATGAAGTCATTGAACCGAGCATTGAGGCACTGGTTGAACCATGGTTTAAGGTTATGTACATTTAATACTCCCTTCATCCCGTAATAAGTTTATTTTTAGCTCTTTCCATTTGTTCCAAATTAAGTTCTTTTTTAAGTAATCATTGCGTCGGAGTTTATAAAAGTAAGGAATAATTGTAATGGGAGTAGATAAAGTGGGAAATAATTGTATTGGGATTTGATAAAGTATGGGTATTTTTTGTCTTTTTTGGTTTTGTATTGGTATGTATAGGATGAGTAAAAAATAAGCTTGTTTTGGGACAGAGGTAGTATTTTCTTATTATTGTAGTAGCTTGCTTAGCCTGGTGGTATGTAAGTAAATCCTCTAACCTAACTACTCCCTCCGTTTCACAATATAAGTTATTCTAATATTTCCCACATTTATATTGATGTTAATGAATTTAGACTCATTGAATGTGAAATATAAATGTGAGAAATCCTAAAATGACTTACATTGTGAAACGGATGATAATTAGTAACCAAGGATCGATTCCCATGACTCCTCGAAGCAAACCGAGCCGGTAAGATTTTCTACTATGCGCTTCCCATGCGGATCCTTGGAGCAAACCGAGCCGGTGAGGGGAGCTGGTTTGGTTTTTTCGATTGAACCATCGGTCCGGTAAGATTATTTTATATCTGGTCCTTGCCATATGTTTAAATCCTACTTTATATATTGAAGTGCCTGAATGTTCCAAGTAGAAATAGAATTGTCGCCGGCCGGACATGTGTATATACGGGTTATTGGTCTTTGTAAACAGTTGCAAGACTTCAATATAGGACTATGTGGATAAAAAGTCAAAAGACTTGATTGAGAAATACTCCATTTAATATTATAAGTTGTTTTTTATTTTTTTTCCTAGTTGAACTTTTTTCACTTTGGTCAAGTTTATAGAAAAATATAACAACATTTCCAACACAAAACAATCATATTATGAAAATATATTCAACATCACTAATTTTGTATTGTTCATGTTGCTAAACTTTTCTATAAATTTCATCAAACCTACAAAAGTTTGACTAATAAAAAAGTGAAGGTGACTTATAATATAAAACAGAGAAGTACTATATATCTACAACAACAAAGAAACCCATTTATGCATACTAGAAAGATAAATATATGGTATAATTAATTATATGAGCGATAATATGACTTTGTGTGACAGTTTCTTTGTACCAATAAATATACTAAATGAGAGTTCTAACCATATATAGGGACATATCTATACGATACTCTCTTTGGTTTTTTATATAGACATCGAACATATGTTTGATTACACATCGATCTTATTCAAAAAAGTTTATGTAAATATGAAAAATTTAAATCATACTTACAACATCATTAATGAGAAAATAAATCATAACAAAATAAATAATAATTACATAATTTGTTAATAAGCTAGGTTAATAGTCAAACATATATAAATAAAAACAATAACGTCTTACATCAAAATTCAGAGGAAGTACTACACACATATCAATACTACTTCTCTTGTGGAAATGCCATTGCCGTAGACAATGAATCACGTGATCCACGTGCCTGCAGGACGATGTTCCTTCCTTTGGGCACAAACCTAGCAATTTTTTTTTGTTACATACAAATTAATTAATTAAATGTGATACTATACCTCCCCTAAACTCTACTCCATCTTTTGCACACGATCTCAATTGATTATTGTAGCTAGGGTATGCAACATTCCCAACGATGGAGAAATTGAAGGCCACAGCCCACAACATTCCACGAGATCACACTGCACATATTCCTGGCTTCATCAGAGAAAGCTATCCAGGCCAGCTTAGCTGCATATGCATGAGCCGGTGTAGGCCATTGTCCTATGGAATCTCGACCTCTTTACGTAAAGCCTTTCTTCAGAACTTGTGATCGACCGTCCGTCTTGCAGCTGTAAAGAGGAAAAACAGATCATCAACAAACACAATCAGTTTGACCATAACGTACACCACCCATTTATCACCGTAATTCTTCCTAACATTCACCAGCTTTACCTTGTTTGTACTACTTCCTCCGTTTCACAATGTAAGTCATTCTAGCATTTTTCACATTCATATTGATGTTAATGAATCTAGATATATATATCTATCTAGATTCATTTACATATATATATGAATATGAGAAATGCTAGAATGACTTACATTGTGAAACGGAAAAATACTTTGCAGTTTGCACCATGTTTCTAGCTAGGGCTGTGTCTAAACATTTGAGGCCCTTGTGTTAAAACCTGTTTAGAAAATAATATTAAACCAAGGAGTAATTGAATATCATTTTGGACTATGTATAGCATAATCAGGTGTAGACCAACTATTTCACTTGATGACCGTAAATGTAAAAATAAAATCTCTAGTGCTGATTGAAACGTGTGTTCACTTCGTCGTCATGCATGAAAGATACCGGTATTTGAAGTGGTTGTCATTATCATCTAATAATACTTGTTAGTGCCCAGAAAATTTGCTTATTTCAAACGAGATAAGTGAAGAAGGAAGAGACAGACTTATAAAATGGTCTGAGTTTATATATCCTCAAATCATATTAGAACGTACCAGCTTGAATTGAAACCTAAAATTTTAGAGGCTATGTACGGTGGTTGCTTAGCACGTTCCTGCATAATTAAGGCTGGGTTCGGCCCCTATACTTCCCAACTTACCTTTCTTATTTTTCACGCACACATTCTTAAACTACCAAACGATATATTTTTCTAAAATATTTTATAGGAAAGTTGATTTTAAAAATCATATTAATTCTTTTTTTTAAAAAAAATAGCCGAGTCGCTCCATTTTACGTGTGCGAGAGATTAGCTCCCAACATCTTGTAAAGAACACTGCCTAAATACATCTCAATCTCAAATGGAGCCTAGACCCTAGAGCTATTGCACATGACCATGGTGTCTCCTTTTCTTACCCTAGCATACAATGCAAGTAATCGCATATGCACAACTAAAGCCAACATCTTTTGCTTCATCTCTTCTCCTTCATCTTCCTCCTTCGTCTAATTCTCCATTATATAATTTCCTTTTAGTAATCCGTCCTAAACTGATCCTAATCTATCTCCTCCAGATTAATTAATGGCTATAGCTATATATACCTACGCAACTAGCTCAACATGAACACCAACTAGCCAATCACATCACAAGAACACAAAGAACACTAACAATGGACATCACGGTGGCCGGCGGCGCCGGCGACGGCGGCGAGAGGCGGACGTGGGTGGTGGAGGTGGAGAGGACGCTGCACGACGCGCCCGACGCGGCGGCGGAGGCGTCGCGGTGGCGGCGCCACTGCATCTACCGCGTCCCGGCGTGCATCAAGGACCTCAAGCCGAAGGCCTACCAGCCGCAGGTGGTGTCGCTCGGCCCCTTCCACCACGGCGACCCCGGGCTGGCCCCCATGGAGGCGCACAAGCGCCGCGCCCTGCGCCACCTCCTCCGCCGCGCGGCGCGCCCGCTGGCCGACTTCGTCGCCGCCGTCGAGGCCGTCGCCGACCGCCTCGAGGCCGCCTACCTCGACCTCGGCGACGGCTGGCGCCGCGGCGGCGGCGAAGGCGGCGAGGCGAGGGAGAGGTTCTTGGAGATGATGATCGTGGACGGGTGCTTCCTGCTCGAGGTGATGAGGGCGGCGGCGGCGGTGTCGCCGGCGACGCCGGCGCCAGCGGCTGTGGGGAAGCCGCACGCGGCGGCGGCGGCGAAGGAGGAGGAGGAGGACTACGCGGAGAACGACCCGGTGTTCAGCCGCCATGGCGTGCTGTACATGGTGCCGTACATCCGCCGCGACATGCTCATGCTCGAGAACCAGCTGCCGCTGCTCGTGCTCGAGAGGCTCCTGTTCGTCGAGACCGAGAGGGCTAATGTCGCCCATTCGCGAGTTTCGGTAATTTCTACCCGGTTTTGCTATTTCACTTGCGATATTTTTTTTTGGTGTTTTTCGATTTCTCGTCTGTGGGATCTTGCATCAAAATTCGTGTTCTTATACATTTAACTTAGAGCTACACTTAGGCTGTGTTCGGGAGTAAGGGTTGGGAACCCTCACTTCCCGGCACGCAAAACGAAGCCGCGTTTAACGTGTGATTAAATAAGTTTTAGCTAATTTTTTTTTTCAAAAAATGGATCGATATGATTTTTTTAAATAACTTTCATATAGAAAATTTTTACAAAAAATACACCGTTTAACAGTTTTAAAGGCGTGCGCGTGGAAAACGAAAGAGAGGGGGGTTGAGAACCCTACAACCGAATGCAGCCTTTTGTAGAGCACTCATGTTCGTTGAGACCGAGAGGTCCAGTGTACCTTCGTGAGTTTCGGTAAACTCTACGTCGTCCAAAATATACCAACTGCATCGATTGCAGCTTACCAGTTACAGCTAAAATTTAAAATTTAAAACTTAATTTAATAAATTAACTTGAGGCAAAGAGAAAAAGTTTCATGCTACAATCTAGCTAGGAGTATAAGTTAAGTTCAGCCTAGGTTTGAAAACGAGAATTGAATGTAACGAAATCATGACACAACATATAATTAGCGAAAAATGTGTTTCATTTTCGATACAAGTGTGTTCAAAATGAGAGTTTAAAGTAACGAGAAGAGATCGCAAGTGGATCTAGTGGGTGGTGCAGGAAAAAAAAAATCCTAACCTAATGCATATATACTCATTTTTAATATAGTATGATGCATATTTGATCCGTTTATACTTTTAACTTTGTTATATTCTTTAGGGTATTTTAAAACAATTATATAAGTTGACTCGTCAATATAAAAATTCTATATGTCACTAGATGAGATGACTGATAACTGGCGAAACTGTGTGCTAATTTAGTGTAGAGCACACTGTACATGAATTGCATTAGGCAGCGTGTCACGTTATCTAGGTATGTTCACCTGATGAGAGATTTGCTTTCTCATTGCACCGTGATGCAAAGCAAAAGGCTAATTAAGCTGCATATAAAGTAGTATATCTGAAAATTCTTTCCTTGTTGACATCACATCACAACTATCAAAGGGCACTCTTTATCTTTAGTGCAACATTGTTTGACTAAAGCATAATTAATTAACTACTCGATGTGGTAGATAATTAAAACTAAACCATATATAAATATCAGCAGAAACAACATCAGAACTAATCATGACCGTGTCAGGGTTTACTATTTCACTATGCACAAATCTGCGGGGGACCGAAAATTTCAAAATATTTTTGGCAAAATAAAATTTGAACAAATTTAAATAATTTTCTCTAAATTCAAAGAGAAAATTTCGGGCAGAATGGTTTCGAAAATCCCATAATTTTAAAAATCTTCGTAGTGAAAATGCAAACCATGGCGATGGGGTTGGACCGATATTTCCGAAATTCCTGAAAATTCGGAAATTTCGTACAGAAGTATCAAACTGTTGTGTAGGTGGACCGTGTTTTCCCGAAATTGCAGGTTTACCGGTTGCTCTGACCATTTCAGTTTTTTTTTTTTAGTTTAGCGAAAATTCGTTTGATGTTCAAAGCTGACCTTTCGAAATTTCCAAATTTTGTTTCGGTCCCTGGATGCATTCCGAAATATTGAAATCCTGATGAATGATGATGCTTGCATATGCAACATTTCGGGGGTGTACCAGTTGCTCTGACCATTTCGCTTGTTTAATTACTCTAGCAAAAAGTTATCAAATTTAAAGAAAATTTGTTTGAAGTTCAAAATTTACATTTCGAGATAATGAATCATTGTGCTGCGCATGGACGGTGGCCAGAACGAGGACCACATCAACCGGATGGTGCTGCGCTTCCTGTCGCCGTCGGCGCGGACGCCGGCGTTGGGGACGCCGCTAGGTCACCACCCGCTCGACGCGCTCCGGCGGAGCATGCTGCACGGCGAGTACCAGTCGCCGCGCCGAGGGCACGCGGGCGCCTGGGCCCACCGCCGCGACATCATCCGCTCCGCCGCCGACGACGGCAGCGGCGACATCATCCGCTCCGCCGTGGAGCTCTACGAGGCGGGGATCCGGTTCCGCCGCGCCCGCACCGACAGCCTCCACGACGTGCGGTTCCGCCACGGCGTGCTCGCGATGCCGCCCGTCGCCGTCGACGACTCCACCGAGTACATGCTCCTCAACATGATGGCGTTCGAGCGCCTCCACCCGGGCGCCGGCAACGACGTCACCGCCTACGTCTTCTTCATGGACAGCATCATCGACTCGGCCAAGGACGTCGCGCTGCTGTCGTCGAAGGGGATCATCCAGAACGCCGTGGGCAGCGACAAGGCGGTGGCGAAGCTGTTCAACAGCATATCCAAGGACGTGGTGCTGGAGCCGGAGAGCGTGCTCGACGGCGTGCAGCGGCAGGTGAACGCCTACTGCCGGCAGCCGTGGAACATGTGGAGGGCGAACCTGATCCACACCTACTTCAGGAGCCCCTGGGCGTTCATGTCGCTCGCCGCCGCCATGTTCCTCCTCGTCATGACCATCATGCAGACGGTCTACACCGTGATGTCGTTCTACCAGCAGGCGGAAGGGGGCGGCGGCGGCGGATCGGCGGCGCCGTCTCCGATGTGAATGGATTTGTTTGTAATTGGAATGGTTTTTGGAGTTTTTGGAGTTGGGGTTTTCGATCTCTCGTTGTTTGATTTGGGAGTGAGGGGGTTGGCTTATTTGTGTTGTGTTGTGGGTGCCTCTTCTAATTCCACTGATGATTATTTGGTTTATATTTTACATGTTTTTCATGCATGGCTTGATTTGATTAAGAGCATGTTAATTTTGTCAGGTTTGAATAAGTACCAATTCCACTTGTCACTAACATGTACTACATGCTTTATGCTTATAGGACATGCTAGGGATAAAGGCTGCCTTCTTTTCAGCTATTTGAGCTTAGCTACTCCTCGATTTCCGTTACAACGCTTTTCAAACGGTTAAACCGTAGTATATTTCACGTGAAAATTTTTGATATATAAGTTGTTTTAAAAAATCTAATAAATTTATCCATCAAATATTTATATATTAATACCTAATTAATCATATACTAATCATGTTTCTCGTTTTAAGTGCAACTAATTAGCTGTTTCTAAAGCAGCCAAAAAGTCACAAATAGAGAGCACTGAGGAGTGGAACATACTCATCAAGTTTAATTTTGTTTTATAATGGAAATAATCTACATCTACGGCTTCTGCCATAAATCTGTTCAGCCAATCTATTATATTACTAAAAGAATAGAAAAAGGAGCCTCCACGTTCGCTCTCATGGCTTAGAAATTCTCACATTAATCGGAGAAAAAGAAAAAATAGAGTCCATATAGAAATACAAATTAGAAATAGCTGAAATTTAGAATTAAAAAATAATAAATATTAGAAGAGGAGACTAGAGTCCATATAGAAATACAATTAGGAAATACCGAATTAAAAAATAAAGAATATTAGAAGAGGGGACTAGAATCCATATGGAAATACAATTAGAAAATAACTGAAATTTGGAATTAAAAATAAGGAATATTAGAAGTAGAGTATAGAGTCCATACAGAAATACAATTAGGAAATAACTGAAATTTGGAATTAAAAATAAGCAATATTAGAAGTAGAGTATAGAATCCATATAGAAATACAATTAACAAAAAAAAATAGAAATTCGGAATTAATAAATAAGGAATATTAGAAGTAGAGTACAGAGTCCATATAGAAATTTAAAACTAACTAAAATTTAGAATAAACATAATAAAATTAAAAGTAGAATTTAGAATCCGTATAAAAATACAATTTACAAATAACTAAAATTCAAAATTAAGAAAACATGGGAAGAAGAGTTTAAAGTCAATATATCAATACAATTTAGAAGTAACTGAAATTCGAAATTAAAAATTAAAGAATATTGAAAGATGTGTTTAGAGTTCACATAGAAATACAATTAAAAATAATAAAAATTCAGAAATAAAATAAATAATATTGGAAGAAGAGTATAGAGTCTATATAAAAATACAATTTACAGAAAATTCGGAATTAAAAAAATATTAAAAGACGAGTCTAGAGTCCATATAGGAATATATATGTAATTTACAAATAACTAAAATTTGATATTAAAAATAATAAATAACTAACATGTATATAAAATACAATATGAATATTACACATTAGTAGTTTTGTAAAGTTATTTCAAAATTTAAAATTATGTTGTCATTTTAATATATTTGAATAATATAATGAGAAAACATATATGCTATTATATGAGAGAAAATATAATTATGCTAGCCGCGCAATCTGCGCGTGCCACCATGCTAGTTTAATTAAAGACAAAATCTGCGCCTTAATCTTCTTCTCTGACTGGAGAGTACACTTCTGATGCAAATGTATGATGGGTTGCCAAATCAAGAAAGGTAAGTAGCACCATAATTTTTCTAGTTGGCATCTGAACTCTTTATTCATTTCTTTACTCCAATTGTTGCACGCTCCCTGTAGCGCGAGTCCTCGCGCGGGCGACCGGGGGCGAACCCTAGCCCCCGGTTGCCGCCACACTTCCCTCCCCTTCCCTGTCTCGCCACCACCGGAGCGCGTCGCCAGAAACCGCGTGGCCCACCAGGATAGCGGCGGCGAGTCTCCTATCCCTGGTAGCGCGGCTGTCTCTATGCGAAGGGGCAGCGCGGACCGTCGGGAAGGCCGCACGGCGGCAAGGCATCGTGGCGGCAGATCCAGCACCGCCACCGCTGGATCTGGCACCCCCGTGGCGCAGCGCCGGCGTCGAGGCGCGGGAGGCTGCGTGCGGGCGCGGCGTCGGTAGCGAAGGCGCGGGCGACGGCGACAGCAGCTGAGGCGCAGCAGGCACTACGGCGGCGGAGGCACGGCGGCAGGCGCGACAGCGGCGGAGGCGCGGGTGGCCGTGGCAGCCGCGGAGGCGTGGGTGACCTCGGCAGTTGCGGAGGCACGGCTGTTGTTGCTGGGGGCGAACGGCTGTGGCTGCCCGGCCCGCGGCTGTGCCTGGCCAGCGAGTGGCTGGCCGGCGCGGTGGCTGGTCAGCGGGGCCGGTGGCCGGCACGGCAAAGGAGACGCGGCTGGCGGCCGGGCGGTGCAAGGAGTGCTGCCGGAGGCCGTGCAGTACAAGGAGGAGCATTGCAAGCTGGCACGGCATGAGAAGGCGTGGCCGGAGGCCGCGGTGCAAGGAGACACGGCCGAGGCCAGCGTGGCGGTGTTGGCCGGAGCGGTGACCGCGCAGCGGGAGGTGAGGCCAGTGGAGACAGAGCCCGGTGAGGCCTCGGTGAGTCGGCAGCACGCGGAGACTGGCCGGCCCGGGGCGCAGGTACAGTGGTGCCCACGTGCCGGCGGAGGTTCAGATGGCGGTGGAGCAATGGTGCACAGTTGTAGATCGGCACGCGGTGGACGGCGGGTGAAAACCTAGGGCAACGATGATGTTCGAGCGTCGTTCCCCTCCTGAGGGCGTTGTCGTGCCGTCACAACCCTCAAGTGTGGCTGTCGGGCGAAAGCCCAGTCTCGGTTCTCTTTGGGACCTTGACGGACGGCGGCAGCGGTGTTTTGTCGCTTCTCTCCTTGGAGACGTCGTCTAGGCATCCCCTTGCCGAAGCCCCCCAAGCAATTGGTGCAAGATCGCTCTAGATTCATATCCTCTTGTGTCGGCGTCCTAACTTCTGCAAGTTGACCACGTCAGAGGGCCTAGGGGAGAGGAGTTCCATTCTTCTCTCTGACCCTCCCTCCCTAAATCCCAAATACTTGGATAGAGTAGGGTTTTGTGTTGGCTGTAAGGGTCAGGTTTTAGGCGATCTCGGCTGTGTTCTATTGTTGGCCTAGTGGCGGTCGGTTACGCTTAGCGGCGGCCAGTTCGGTGCTAGCCTTCTCCTGGATTTGTGTTTGGCGCTGTCGGTGTGTGGGTGGTGATATATTTTTTTTCGTTTTTCTAGTTACGACCTTTCAGGGATGTAATCTTGTAATTTTTTCCTACTCTAGAACTTCGTCGTTCAAAAAAAATTCTTTCCTCCAATTAATCTGAAGGGATTGGATCAGATCGATCGACCCCTCGTTCATAATCACTTCAATCTAGTATCTGCAGCTGGTTGATTTTATTGATTTATTGGCCTTGCTCCACTTCTATGCCATTCCGTAGACCATTTTTTTTTAAAAAAAAACTAAATCAACAGTAGACTACCTAACACTGCAAATGATGATGTTGTGCTTGCAGCTTAATTATCCCCTCTCATGAACTTCCGGAAGATATATATTCATCGATCAGCCTCCTATTCCAATGAGTTTCAGCTGTTCAAAGATTAACACAAATATATGTTATGATGCAGTCCAAGTATCTGAAATTAAATTCCCAAAAATAAGGAAAACATTAAGAACAAAGCAACTGATTAGTACTAGTGGTAATTAAAGAGGAGTTTTGTGATCACTTACAAGGTTGTTGCTGGGCTCTTTCCAGTAGAATCCCTGAACCAGTACTGGGATAACGTTGCATGCTACGAGAACAAAGATCATCAGAGCATGCTTGCCCATCCACTCCATGGGAAGAACTGGCCTCTTGTACCCTTTCACATCCACCTAACAAAACGATTTCATGTTAATTATTAATCGTCAAAACAGCTGTCATGCTTAATTACCAAAGTGCACAATAAATTAAATCAGGGATTCTGGGTGTCCAATATAGTAGTAATTTCTGTATCAACATGCATTGAGTTAGTCTCTTTTTCCAGTCAGGAACTGAAAGCAGGTAGCCACACCTATCTATTCAAGAGTACTTCAGTTCTAATTAATACATCCTCTGGTTTTAATGTTCAACGCTGCCGACTTTTGGATATAAGTTTGACAATTCATTTTATTAAAAAAATTATATAACTATTATTTATTTTATCATTAAGTATCACTTATATTTTTTATACTCGTATAAAATTTTTGAATGAAGTGAATGACCAAACGTATATTTAAAAGTCAATGTCAGTTAAAAGAGAGAGAGAGAGAGAGGAGTAATTGTTACTAACCAGCAGGTAGATAGCCACGAAGAATAAACCAGCAGTGCCAGTGGTGACACAGGTGTAGCTCAGGCTGTACAGTGATTTGTTCATGTGCAGACCTGCACACATATATGAGTGTTAATAGTTCATTAGTACAAATACTTTGCCTTAATTAATCACATATCTGGCCTTGATTAAGAATTATTAATTACCGAAGAGATGAAGAGAGAAGCCAAGAGTGAGCAAGCACAATGATAGAATCGACCATCGCTTAATCCTCTCATTGTGCTTCTGCATGCATATCGAAGTTGATTAGATCATGATTAAGTCCATAATTAATTATCATGTTACTGAAAAACGCAGTACAAGTTTCCCCGACGGCTCAAAGGAGGAAATGCCGTCAGGAAAATGATTAGTTACCTTGAAATGGACAATTACATGGCCAATCTGGAGACCGATTAAGCATGTCACAATCGCCATCAACGAGCTGCACATTTTGTATGTGTCCATTTATATATAAACAGGCCAGCATACAACATTTAGGATGCATTTATGCTGTACTTTTTATGATTTAAAATTCAATTAGAGAACTATATAAAAAAAATCTGTTTTGTTCACCTAAGAAGCCCTTCAGGATCAAATGGAGCTTCACACCATGATGGGGCATTAGGTGGAAGAGGGCCGTTGCGTGGAGAGGCCATGCTGCATTGCTGCAATTGTCAAAAAAAAAGAAAGAGAACTCGAAATTACTCCCAATATCTTAGAGGGATTGGAATCTTCTCACATAAAGACGTGATCGCTGATATGTAGGCCCCACCACCCTTAAATCCACATGTCAGTGATCACATACTCACGTTAGGTGGGAAGTTACGTGAGATGAACCCTCTCCATCTTAGAGACACAAAAAAAAAAGAGGAAGGGAGGTGCCTTTGCGTTCATAAAAATTTATGGTTATTTGCTTTTTAGTCTCCATTACTTAGTTTCATTCATCATATTCTTTGTACAACATTTGTCCAATCTCTAATAGACTATGTGCATAGACGAAAATGATACACAATAAAAAAACAATGTAAAAATAATCAGTGCTGCATAAGAAAGGTACAACAAGTCCAAATATCGTGATAATCGCAACCTTAGTTTCCTCCATGAAAAATATTGTTAAACAATTAATATATCTAAAGAAAATAAACAAATCGTGGAATGGGGAACATATTGCGGTGTTCAAACATTATATGCATTCACATCCCAAAATGCATGATCATTATTGTTTAGGTTAATTTGTTGTTGAACTTTTTAGTATTTAAGTACACCCTCCGCGCAAAAAGAATCAACTTCTGACAATGTATCTAGACAAGCGTTTATCTAGATTCGTCCATAGAATTTGGTTTTTTCTCGAACGGAGTAGTTCTTAAAATTCATCTGTCTATGTCAACATATATGTACCTCTGTTTTCAGATAAACAGGATGTGCATAGAGATGCTGGATTCCAAGAACAGACCGATCAATCATGCCAACAGCATTGCAACCTGGCCCTGTATCTCCTTTCACTCCACATTTCACCTGCAACCACCCATCCAAAAGCAACATTTTATAAAAACAATCAAAAGTGGATTTCTCCATTTCAGATAACAACAAACAGAAGAAACTAAAACATAGGAGAGTTTCTTAAGAAACTAAAATATAGGAGAATTTCTTAATAAAAAAAATTACCAGAAAATGCTTCACAGTTGAGTCCGGAGATGTGACCTCATACTCCCAATCTGGCACGTGCAAACCATACAAAATCACCAGGTACGTGACCACCAGAACCAAACCCACAAACCTTTGCAAAGTAAGGAAAAGGACAACATGTGATGTAATGCATGAGAAATTTCTTAAGTTTAAGATCAGTTAACAATAGCTGATAAATTAGCAAGTTGTGTAAAGTGTGCTCACATCTGATGATGGTATCTTGTTATTAACATAGAGCCAGAGCCAATGTCACCACCACTACTAACCCTCCTTAGCCAGATTTCGCAAAGCGCCACCACTAAGTAGGCTATTGCAATCCTCTGCGTCAAGTGTGTAAAATATCATGTGTAAAAAGCTCTTATATATTGCTCACAGTAGGGACTGTTTGGAACTTTGTGTTTGTACCTGTAGTACACCCATTAACCGAATTTTGCGAATATCGACACCATAGGTAAGTTCATGGATGCCATGGAAGAAGCCACCTAACATGATCATTCCAGTGGGAATTCAATAGTTATTGTGCTTTATGCTATATATGTGGATGATATATGCTTCGTACACCTAGATGGTTAGATCCCATATCTATGGCTTTATTTCATTCAATTCCTAGATTGATCCCAACCCTATAAGAATTTACCTTGCAATATAAGGCCCACAATGAAGAGTTTTACAGCCCTAAGCATGGCCTTTTTGGTTGCTAACATTTTGTCTGGCACTTTCTGCACAAACCATGAATTAACCAGAGTTAGGTGGTTTCCGATTTAATTTGAATGATATGCACATTACTATTTGGTTACTATACCTTATAGGCGAAAGCTAAGGAGACCCCAACGATGAAGAGGAAGAAGGGGAAGACAAAGTCCGCTAGCGTCACGCCATCCCATGGAGAGTGGCTGATCGCCGGGACAATGCCACCAACATCATCCACGAGGATCATAAGCTGCAATATTGTAGGTGTTTTTTAGCATGATCTACAGATGATATATATAGTAATAACTTTAATCAATAAGTTTTATTTAGGGCCCTTGGAATGTACCGATAGGTACCAAAAAAATATCACAATTTTGTTTGTCATTTGGGGAGTTCAAAAAGTAGCAAGAATTATGGGAGTACAGTACCAGATAGCACATCACTTAGTATCTCCAAGACCGTAAAATGTATAAATTAACTATATGTCAACTAGGGGAAAAAGCTAGTGTTTCAAAAGAAATATCTTCTACTCCAGGTAATTAACTAAGGTGTTCATGCATGGAAGGAAGTGGACTGGTTGAAGATATACTGTGCAAGTACTATATATGATTTTTTTTCTCAGATCAAAAGGGCAAAGCCCTATTCCATTTCTTAATTTATGGAAACAAAACAAATGTTGAGAGCATATATATATATAGAGGTACCTGTCTATCTTTAGTTAAAATAACGTAAGATATCATAATAAAGGTTTGACAAACTTCACCAAGTTGGGAAAGTTCAGCTTTATGGCTTACATATGCTTGGTTCTTTAACCCAAGAGAAATCAATAGAATATATATCTCACACATGTACATATGCATGTTAATCTATTAGGTGTAGGTACACAAAAGTATTTAGGTTAATATTTATGTACATAATGGATTAATATATTGATATCCACCGGTTGCCAAAAAAAACTCTTATTAGTTCTTTGGGCGATTCAAAAAATACGATGGGGCTCCACTTGCACCGTTTTTTCTCAAAAAAAAATTTTTGATGTGCGAATTTTAAGTAGATTTTTAGTCAGTTTCTGACCTAGCATGGCAACAAGAATGGGTAATGAAAATGGTGAACCCCCCCCCCCAAAAAAAAAAAAAAATCAATTAAAAAATAAAATAAGCTATACTGCAGATTTTAAGAAAAAAAAAAGCTATACCAGACAGGCCAAAGATTTTATTCCCTATGGCAAGGGTCACGGATTGAAGGTTGAAGCTAGTCCTACAAGTATGTCGAATATTAGCTAGTAGCTAATTGGTTTATTATAGGTCATTTTCTATTTAGCTTATCAGCCGTAGCGAACATTTAAATATTAAAGCTTAATTTTAGAGTTAATTTTAATATTTTTTTCACCAGGAGCTTTTAAGTCACAAATAACAAATATATAAAATATTTATGCATCAAATTATTTTTTTAAGTTGCTAATAAGTATTACGACTTATAATCAATGGTAGACGAAACGATGTGACTATTAGTTTTTTTAAAAAAACTCTCTTCCCATTAAAGAAACTATTTCAAGCCTCCTTTTGGAATTAATGGAGGATTTTATAGAGATTTTTGTGGGAATTGAACTACTTATGTGAAAGTCATACAAAACTAATAAATTCCAAAGGAGTCCTAAGTCATTTGTTATTGTAGTCCATACCTAATACATCATATTTTGAGTAAAACATAATATAATTCAAAAAACATCGACCGAAGAAATGGAAAATACAAATTGCTTACGATACAAATTGGATCCAACGCGAGGCGACCTCGAATGGCCGCCTGGGTTTGTCAGGCAAACACACAATGGATTTTGAATGTTTTTGTTAATTAGAAGCAAATTTTAGCAAAAACTTTTCTCTATGTGCCACCGCTAGTTATACTTTTTTTAACATGTGGGTGAATTGCCATGCACGTATATATTCATTTAGGTTTAATCGTGTCCAGGTATGGTTGACAAACAGTCTAACACACAACGGCTATATATATATAAATATTGTTACCCTCTCTCTCCTAAAATATATGACACAATTGATTTTTCACATAACATTTGACCATTGGTCGTCTTATTCAAAAATTTAGTATAAATATGTAAAAGTATAAGTTAATATTATAATTTTATTTTATGATAAAACAAATCACTGCAAAATAAATGATATTTATATAAGTTTTTAATAAAATAAATGATTAAATATTATGTGAAAAATCAACGGCTTTATATATTTTAAGACGGAGAGAGTATTAGGAATTCACCGGCGACCGCGACGTGGCAAAGAAAAAAAAAAGAGGCACCCAACTTTCTGCATGGCGCGAATCCGGCCGTCCATTTCGGCTGGAGCTCGCGCGCGAAGCCACAGCCGTTAGTTAATTAAGCTGGTAGTGATACCAAGCATATATATCTTCTGTTTTATCCTCTTCGTGCCCCTATTCGATCCTCCTGTGATGGAGAAGCAACGACGACACCCCTCGTGGATGATAGATAGACAGATATATTATGCCCTCTTCCTCTATCACAATTCTATAGCATTATTCTCCTCCACCTATATCTGATATGATCTGATATGATGTGATAAGCTCTCTGCTTAATCATGTCAGTATGTCACTGGCTTATTAATTACTATATTAGTATTACTTTCTTTGGACGTGTACCTTTACTTAATTATACTTAATTTGGCGCAGTTTAATTTAGCTTTGCGTGGAATATAATAAACGTGATTAATGGTGATCGATGCTAGAAGATAAATGGAATTAATGGTTAGAGAATATGTTCACTGGAGATGGAAATATCATGGGAATTAATTAAGCTCACCGCGACGGTGATTCCCCTGAAGACGTCGAGCGACACGAGGCGCTGCCGCGTCGTCGTCGCCGCCGCCGGAGAGGCCGCAGCCTCGCCGTCACGGCCGAGGACGCCTGCCTCGACGTCGTCGTCGGCTCCCTCCTTGGGGTATTCTTCTCGACGATTGTTGCCGCCATGGACGCTGCTGCTGCTGCTGCTGATGCACTTCTCCGTCGTCGTCGTCATCTCCATTGATGAATTCACAAGCTAGCTAGCTATAGCTATACTTGATGGCGATCAATCGTTAGTTGTTGCCGTCGATTTGGCGATGAGCAGCAGCTGCATATATATATACAGAGAAGTGAGCTCTAGCTAGTGTTGCATTGCAAGGTCACTCTATACTGTAGATTCGCCTTTCTGTCTCCATCTCAAGAACGTATGGGAAGTTGTAGTGCTACACATACGTGGCTTTTTAATTTGTGCGTCACTCACCCGCCTCACGCGTGCAAATTTACAGTCCCCTCTGCTAATTTCTTGGTTTTGTTGTTCAGGACGCGGATGCGTAAGTGACTGAAAAATCAGAAAAATATGTTCCATTGAATTTGAGTAGGAGTTGAGTAGGAGTGCGCCTCGTCGCATGACCAGGGTTTTCACTTTCGATTTCGCTAAAAAATTCGACTATTTCAGTAGCATTGAAACCCCCGAAATTTGAGGATTTTCAGCCCTTTTTAGACCAAAATTATTTAAAATTTTTTAACATAATTTAACTAAATTTGAATAAATTTTAACCAAATTAAAAAAACGAAAATTTTAGACGAGATAATGATTTGCCGGGGGTCCGAAATTTCGAACCAGAGTTGCATTCACTGCACGAGACCCATTAACATTAACAAGAGGCGGTTTTGTCTTTTTCGACGAAAACTCGAAAACTAATTAATAAAAGGATCGAGATGAATTCAGCTAACTAGACAGTTTGATGGGGATAAATATCTTTTAGGCGTGATTAGGGTTGGGACCATCGGTCCAATTGCTGTATCTAATATCAAAATCGTTAGGTCACTTTGGCATGGTTTTGTTCCAGTTCAGACTGGACTCGATCGGGAACATGCATGTCAGCATGTTATCTCGCCCGACGATATCTACTCAGCATTAGAGCTACATTTTGTCCAAATCAGCCTTCCAACTTTACTGTAATTGAGAACTTAGCATCTCAGTCTTAAAATATAATATTTTTAACATCGTCAAATATTTTTAACTATGACTATTAATAGCAAAAAAAAAGATTAATCATGTAAAATTAATGTTACTAGAATTAAAGAAACTATCATAATATGCAACTTTCTTTATTTTAAACATCTTACATTTATAAATATTGTTTGTTAAAATAGTATCTCAAAGACCGTGTCGAAGTCCTAAAAAAACTTATATTTTAAAACGGAGGGAGTATACAATAAGCTCTGTGAGTTCTACTACTAGTAAAAAAATTATTCAACTATTCAGATGATAGTATAAATAAATACTACTTCGTACCTCTGTTTTTAATATATGACACCATTAATTTTTTATATCATGTTTTATTTTAAAATTTTACTCCATCTGTCCCAAAAATATAAGCATTTTGGACTCTGACACGGTCTCCGAGAAACTAATTTGACCAACAATATCTAGAAAAGTAAGAGGTTTTAAATAAAAAGAGTTACATATTGTGATAGTTTGTTAATAATAAATCTAGTAACATCAATTTTACAGGATAAATCTTCTTTATTCTTTCGTTATTAATAGTCAAAGTTAATAATGTTTGACTTGTCACTATGCTAAAAATATTTATATTTTGGGACGGAGGGAGTAAGTAATATCTTTTCTTTTGTTGTGGCTTGATTTATCACTAAAGGAATTTTAAGCAATACTAATACTTATATTTTTAAAATTCGCACAAAACTTTGAATAAGACATTAAGACGAATGATCAAAATTGTACCAAAAGTTAACATAGTCATATATTAAAGGGTTAATTAGATCTATGCCATTAAAATTTTACTGGTTTGGAAATATATCATTGCTATTTGTGTATTTGTAACGATGCCATTGATACTTGTTTGAAATTTTAGTGGTGCCACTAAGATACGTATTTTGCATGTATTGGAAGAAAATACCCTTATCTTCTACCTCTCTCTTCTCTTATCTTCCTTCCCGTTGCTTCTTGCTCCGCCGGCCGCCGTTGCAGCTGCCACTCGCCGTCACGCCACCGCTTGCCGCTGCTGCCGGCGCTTGCCGCCAGGCCGCTCCGCCAAGTACATCCTCCAGCTCGAGCACGACTACCCCTGGGACGACGACCCCAAGTCCATCAGCCGCCTCGTCTTCCAGCAGACGCCCAATTTGATGGTCCTCTTCACGGCCGCCGCGGAATTCGAGGAATTCAGGGGAGACGCGGACTTCTGAGGGAGGTTTCGTGGGGTTTTTAGGCCAGTGAGGGACCGGCTGGCGGCGAGAGGAGTGCAGGTCTGTTGGGTTGCCGTCGGCGGCTGCGGCGAGGGGGTTCGGAAGCCGGGCCGCTCGCTCCGCCACTGCTGCCGCCGCTGCCGCCTACTGCTGCCGCCGCTGCCGCCGCCCACCGCTCGCTGCTGCTACTGCAGCTCGCTGTCCGCCGCTTGCCGCCGGGCCACTCCACCGCTGCCATCGAACAGGAAGAAGAATGGAGAAGAAGGGGAGGAAGGAAGAAGAAGGGCAATTTTGTCCAATCTTTTTTATAAATGCATCCAAATGGTAAATAGTGGCATGTATCAAATATGTATAAAATTATAATGGCATAGTTCCAAATACTTAAATACTAGTGGTATATTTCAAAACCAGCATATTTTTAATGGCATGGATCTAATTAATCCTATATTAAAAAACAGAGAGAGTATGATCTATTATACGAGAAAAGATAAGGGATCTAGATCATACTCTCTTGGTCAGCAAGATCCATCCTTTGTGCGTCACTATGAAAAATTGACCGATTGGTTCAATAGCAAAGGGAAAATGTCAACAATGATAAGAGGAGCCAGAGACCATCCTTAATTTCCTGGTCCGTCGACCACATATCTATCACATCTACCCTTTATAACTTGAATGATATTTTAGACATTTCTTAAAAAGTATCTACTTCAATAGCATATTGTATAAAAAGAAAAAGTTAATAGCATATTATAGAGGGAGATAAAGTAGATGGCAAATTGTTAAACTAGAGTAAACTCAGTGGTATATAATAGATTCTCATAGTACCAGCTGAAAGTACAGTGAGGTTTGCCAAGAGGCCCTTAGAAGATGGCCAAATTACACTTGGAGCATATAAAATGCAAAGGACTCTAAAAGAAAGAGAAGTACAAGTCCTTGACTTTGCAGTCTTCGCAACGGTGGCAGCCAGATTGACGAGGGTGACGACAACAGGATCGTAGAAACCGTGGTGAACTCCAGAAAGTAAAGCCCAGACACGAACCCAAATAGGGCCTCTCAAAAGTGGAGGTTGAGGCAACCTTGACAAGCAGTGAATAATATCAATTGTAACTAAAAGTGTTGTCATTGGAACCCCCCCCCCCCCCTCTCTCAGTACACCAATGAGGAGCCCCGGAAGTAAAGGAGGGTGACGGGCCGGAGAGAAGGGGTTTTTTTTTTCCAACTTGCTAGGAGCTAGTTCGTGAGATCTTCCGGTAGTAATTTTTTTTCATAGTTCTTAATTTACACCATTGAGATTGCCAGTCGAGTTGAGTTCACTGATAATGTGGCCTAATAGGTGAGTTCGAAAACCAAAATGATCAAAAGGCAAACTTTATGATAGATTCCGAAAAAAATTGAAAGCCAGTAGTGGTCAATTAACCCTCGAGCTAATTTGGTCCCATTTCCTATGAGCATATCTATAATCTATACTACTTTAAAAGCCAGTAGTGATGGTAGCATTGAGACTATCTCCACCACTTCCATCTAACATGTGGGACCCAATAGTAGTGGCAAGAGGAGATGTCTACTAGGCCAAAGGGTGTCTAAGTTATGGGCATGCAGTCGGTACATGGGCTAAAGTGGTCCATCTAAGCTTAACTATCTTTTCGTGTGGTTTCAGGATGGATCTGCTATATGTCATAAAATATTTAAGGGCTCAAATTATATTTTTCTACAATATATGTTGGTATAGCAAATTAGAACAAATGAACATATCATTAAGTTATCATTCTTAAATTTCGTTGTAATGCATGAGTATTTAGCTAGCAAGCTGTACCTGCATAAGGATATATATATATATATATATATATATATATATATATATATATATATATATATATATATATATATATATATATATATATATATATATATATATATATATATATATATATTTGAAATTGTGGGGAGCCAAACCCACTTGAGCACTGAACACACTTAGCCCACTAGGAATAAAACACCATGCCCCCCTATTCCCTTGTCCATGCTGTTTGATCAGCTCTACGTACTCTCTCGGTAAAAAAAAGAAAGAAAGAAAGAAAAATCAATTCTAAATACAAATCTAAACGTAGTTTATATTTAGATTCATAGCTATAAGTTAGTTTGTTTATGGAGGGTGTAGATACTTGGAAATTTCAATGTATTAGGACTACAAAACTTTTTACAATTTAAAGGAGGAAATTCCCATCATATATATTTTTTTATTGTGTTTAGCTCGTTGTACCTCATGATTAAATTAGCCTTAGCCTTGTACTCACATCAAAAGGAAAAAGGGTATCAAATAAGAAAAAACTAAAGAAAAATCATATTTTGTAAGACCAGTACTACTCTACTAACTCTTCATGTACAATTAATGGGTTTGAGAGTTTTGCACAAAATGCTACCATCGTAATTCACACTTCACACAATGTTCCACCTTTCAAGAACTACGGACGTACTCCCTCCGTCCAAAAAAAGAAAAACCCCGGTTTCCGTGTTCAACGTCAACGTTTGATCGTCCGTCTTATTTGAAAAAATTATGAAAAAAATTAAAAGACAAGTCACGCATAAAATATTAATCATGTTTTATCATCTAACAACAATGAAAATACAAATTATAAAAAAATTTCATATAAGACGGACAGTCAAAGTTGGACACCACCCATAGTTTATCTTTTTTTTGGGATAGAGGGAGTAATCCTCTATTAGTTTCTCATCAATACTAGTAGTACGTACTACCGCTAGTCCGCTACTAGCTAACCGTGCCTCTGGCCTTTTAAGCAATACTCCATAAGCAAGGATCATTAATACAGAACATCACATATGTATTGCCTCATATGTACCGGTTCAGAATTTCTAGCCATACAATTGGTCAAAGTTGAGATTCTTTAGAAAAAAAAACTGACACATACAATGGTGCCACTCATATATGTATTTCTAAACTAATTTTTTCATATAAAGTTGGATGAAGATAAATATATTAAAATTGTAGAGCTAAAACTTTGTAGGTGATGACTTTTTATTTGAGATTATTTAGATGTGCGAAAATCTGCTATTAAGTCACGGATCTATTTGGATAAGTGAATTTTTAAAGTTTTCAAATGACTTATGATGAATACAAAATCTATATAAAAGTTATAGATTTTGTCGATATCTACAACTTTTTGGTTGACAATATTTTTATTTGAT
Source organism: Oryza glumipatula (assembly GCA_000576495.2). Taxonomy (NCBI): domain Eukaryota; kingdom Viridiplantae; phylum Streptophyta; class Magnoliopsida; order Poales; family Poaceae; genus Oryza; species Oryza glumipatula. Next base: position 22,243,618 of record CM002514.2, read on the forward strand.
CTTGTCTACGATATCTAATACGGAGTATGTATTATAAGCTTCATATATAAGAGTAGTCAAAAGAATAATATCTGCAACTAAAACAACAAATGCTTGATTCGTGAAATGGTAAGGAGGCTTAAAGCCTCCTTTAATGGTTGAGCTAGTGCACTAGCTCATGCTTGTCCACCTCATACAAGAGATAGCAAAAAGTCTACCTCTTCAATAGATTGTCTCATAGCACATTGTTTAAAATGCTTTGGGTTCCACAATTCCTCTCACATTTTCTTTAGGAGCTTAGCTCTTGAAGAAGAGATAGTGTATTCTCTCTCCTTATCTTCTCTCTCTTCTACATCATACAAAAGCTGATGTGGAGATTTATGAGCTAGCTGACTCACCCTTGTTGGAGGAGGCCTTATGGAGAGAGGCTTGGGGTTCATGATTCATCAAGTCTTATAAACCGCATGCGCACATATTTTAGGAGAAAAATCGTGAGTTGTGGGAACCGAAGCGTGACTACATATAGGTAAAATACAAAATAAAAAACAGGTACACCCATCGATTCTAAACTACACCCTCCGTCTCAAAAAAAATCCATTCCTAGCATCCCAAAATAGAAATAGTAGAGAGTGAGAATAACTAAAATGCCCTTAATCATTGAAAAAAGTAGTAAGAGTGATAAGTATATAAAGGGTATTGAAGGGATAAAACTTCTCGTTTTACGTGCTGAGGGTAGATAAGATGGTAGAAGTTGTTTTTTGTGGGACAAAATTTAAACTCTAAAAGTTAAGTTTTTTTTTTTTGGAACGGAGGGAGTAGACATTAATAACTACCAGTTTCAGGACTAGTACTAACTAATATCCCTCATTAGTGCCCTTTTTATGGTGTTGGATCTAAAACTGGTATCTATAAAGGATTTAGAATTAGCACTGGTAAAAGGATGTTTGTACTAATGGTTCACTTATAGATCATTATCGCGAGCAGTCCCATATGTTAGTTTGTGATAATGGTCGGTACGATAAGGATTTTTTATTAGTAAATACATGCTTACCAAGCTAAGCCCACATATTAGTACATGAAAAGTACCAATAAACAAGTTCACGAGTAAGCCCGCTTACACCCCCTACTTTTAAAAACTATTGGCCGAGTCCATTTATATCTCTCGTCCAAATATCCATGTGAAGAGTTTTACAGATTAGTACATAAAAAGTATCAATATACGAGTTTACGAGTCAGCCCACTTACACTCCTAATTTTAAAAACCATTGGCCGAGTCCATTCATATCTCCCGTCCAAATATCCATCTGAAGAGTTTTAAATTGTTCTACTGAATGTGTCCATATACTCGTTCTCCTATATTCATTGAACGATCAAACAATTTCATACTAAGTTTGTCCCCATCATTTGGCTAGTTGTTGTAATCCCAAGTTAACAACTCCCTGCAAGTGCACGCGGGTCGGCAACCTATATATGCCGACAATCAAGAATGATACAACCCAGCCATGCGATGGTGCTGGTGACGAAGGCTAATTAGCATGCATCTCCACTAAATCCTAACATCACACACCACATTATGATATCTAGCTAACTCTTGCACACACATCTGCACTAATCAGCAACTTCCTACCCTCGTACCATGCATGTACCATGTACTTTTCAAATGGACAAAACCAAAAAGGGCTTAGCTCTTAATCACCTCTCATTAGCTGGTAACTGAATATACTAACCTAAATTGTTAGGTACACATGAGCATCTTGCAACTTACTCCGTACTATAGTATCTTCTACCGTCATCGTTCCTGTGGCAAATTGCTGAGGACAGGATGAGATATTTAAACCGGGGGGAGATCGATCGATCGCTGGGATTTTGATCTCGCCTGCTTGGACGCTTGGCGGGTGCGACTGCTTCTTCTTGTTTAGTTTTTGAGGTAAACGACATGGAGATAAGCTAACTTAGCCATGGAGGGCTGCAATTAATTTAGCGATGATGGTGCTAATGGGTGGTTAAGGGTTTTAATTTGGGTCGTCAGAAGAGGCGATTGCTGATGCTGCTGCCCTGCATGCCTGGCTGGTTGGGCCGGTTTGGCGTTTGGATTTTGGTCGTTTGGGCGATTCGGGAGCCGTTTATCTTTTGCTTAAATTTTGCCAAAATGTCCTGGCTAATCTCTTTTGAAAGAATTGTTTACGAACTTTAAACAAAAAACTGTTGACAGTTTGGCATTCACCTGACAAAGGAATGGGAGCCCAAATCAGCATTCCTACCACAGCAACACTGGAACATTGTCATATTCCCGTGTTCAATTCGTCTCTATAAATAAAGTCGTTATGATTCAATAGATGTTATAATACTTGAATTTCAGTGCTGCTACTTGCGACATGATGGAAATCGTGAGATTAGCATGCCATGCCCCCCACCCCAAAGAAATGAATTAGATAAGCAAATGGGTGAAAACGAAAGGTCAAAGTACCGTAGCATTCTCAAAAGTGTTTTCAATGTGGTATGGCATCAGGTTGCACAGGGTCTAACGATGAGAACATAAACAGAGTTTGTTCTTGTTTGTCAACACTAACTACACATTTCTCATTCAACATGAAAATCGCATGCAAGATCTGATCCGAATGAGGCCACATAAATATCTATATAAGTCTTTTAAACCCCATTTAGTTTTAAAGGGGAGATTCATGAGCTAGCAATTATATATACATTTCTCAAAATCTTCCCCCTCAAAATTTCACTTGACATGCTGATGGCTTTGATCACATGCGGACATGCCCACATATAACTTAGGTAATGAACTCAAAATTTGAGACAGAATACAGATGAATGTTTTGTACATCGCACGGGTTGTGAAAAGAGGGTGTAGAGAGCTATAAAATTCACCTCTGACCTCTTCGTTCCCAGCTTCCCAAAAAACAGAAGATGTGGAGTATGCGACAGCTAAACCATGTGTTTCCAAGAGTATAGCATAGCAAACTCCAACTTGAGGAACGGTCATTGGCCTCAAGGATCCTGACCCACTCAAATCTCAGAGCAGCCACTAGTCTGAAGAGTGACCTTGTCCCTTGCAGCCAGGTCTTTTGCATAATAGGCACCAAACGACCTCCTAATCCCGCTAAAAGATAACGGATGGAATATGTGGAGATCAAGCCTTTGGGATCAGCATTGTGACATACCCGTAACGCCAGACAGAAGCTCCACACGGTCTCTCTTTAGATCCTCATGTGAGCAGTGAGCTCTCCGGGATCATTGACAGCTCCAAAATCAACACTATTAATCGCGGCAGTTCCATCCGCATGAGGTAGTTTCATCAAACACGTTACGAAGGGCAGGGCATGGGGGCATTCCGATGGCTTTCTGCAAAGTCCCTGACTATACGCTTAAGGGTTCTTCCGCCTTTCCCTTGCATGTAAGCATGGTTGTTTCTGACATTATCACCAGTCCTACTGTGAAGATAGTCTGAGGCTGCATCATGAAGTACGTTGAGCCATAAAGGAACTATCATCTCAGCTTCCCCTTGCCTTAGGTACTCTGAGGGCATAGATTTCACCTGGACAAGATTGGAAAAACGTTAGCCCATGATGGTGTTGCAACACGTCAAAGTTAAGCTTCATGCAGAAAATACATTAGTCGGAAATACTTTTCAAATGAATATAACACGCCAAAACACCAGAAGGTAGCTCAAAATGTTCAGGTGTCAACAGTACTTGTTACTAGTCCGACATGACAACAATGTCTGCCTACAATCCTACATATATGGATTAATGGCTAGTATGTAGATGCAAACTGATGATTTCTAGTGAATAAAAATTAGTGTATCATGTAAATCAAATAAACAGAAATATCATCTGTAATTATCAAATGATATTTGACCCAGATCCTCTTGCAAATCCACGTCATGTTCATCGTGATTTTCAAGATTGATGTACAGTACTACTAACCTTATGCATGACATGTGTTCTAATGCTTTGATGTTAGACGAACAAAAAAATAAACAAAAACACATAGGGTTCCTTTCGCAATTACACCAAGGGGGTTATTGTAGAAATGCAGTACCGCTGATTGCAGCCATCGACAAAGGGAATCCCAAGAAATAATGGCCTTCCACGTTGTTCTCTCACAGAGGCTGCACACTGCTGCCAACTGCTGCAATATTGTTGCAGATTTATGCACCTGTTGGAAAGAAAGAAATGTGAATATCATGCAAAGTCTCTATGGCCACATATCCTGCCCTCTGAGTGGACCATATTTATAAAAGAATCAAATCATAGATATGATCAATGGTACTAAACTGGAAAAGCAACAGAAAGTAAACTTTAAGCAAGTAATCATTATGGTCAGGGTGCAAACATAAGCGAGGGAAAAGGTAAAAAGATGGGCTTTGAAGCACAAGCATAGGAGCAATTGTGTGGAAGCAATGGTACGATGGTGCTCTTTGAAACTGTACCCACCCTTGACAAGGCCGATACACCAAGTAGAGCATAAAGTACATTTGACATGAGACCTTCACCGCAGCGTGCCAAAATTTGAGCTAGCACCACACCAGGTGATCCATCAGAGGGGTGCTCTCGAGATTCTAGTGCAGCAGCGAGGCTAACATCAAGAAAACCTACATGTGTCATGGCAAATGATCAAATGAGCATAAAAATATACTAGGTGCCACACGATGTTTCAAGTGCAATAGCTTGAGCTGAATGCTGAAGCATATGTCACAGTAACAGATTAAGGTATGTAAACGGTATGAACAGTGCAGCAAGTACAAATAGATCTTTTAACTCCAAAGGGATTATAAGTGTGATGAAAAGAATAACGCTTTCTACCACCAACTCACATTACAGTGATACACTAGTTCCAACAGACATAATAATGTAACAAACCTTATCCAGAAAGTAGCTGAAAAGGCATCCATGACTTTGCAGGGGAAAAACACTAACTTGACATGATTGCTTACCAGTAGACCACAATCCAAGCATTATTTTTCTTTGCATATACTTTATCTTCTCAGGGGAATAAATTTCTTTAAATTAAAAAACCAACAGGCCCAATAGGACATTATCCTTTTTGCTGAAATGAATGAGCAGTATGCATTCATTGTTTCCCCTTTATGCAACTGGCTAATTTACTAACATTCCATGACAAAAAAACAAATGCTCTAAGAAAAAAGGTGTTCAATTGATAAAGAAAAAAATATATACATAAAGGTGGATAGATATCCTCACATGACATATATGACATCGCAGCAAGTGCTGCTCCTCGGTGCATTGCTGTAGAGCATATAGCTGCCTTTTGAAATGACAACTCAAGCAGGGAGCCAGATGCGACAATAGCTTCCTGATGATATATGCGATCAACACAGATAACTACTATCAGACTCACTATCCATATCATGCAGCAGCAATGAACCAAAACACCTTAACATATAAGACACAATAAATTCACCTTTGGGCAGCAGCGAATAAATGTGGATGTAAAGTTTGCATAGGCTTCAACAAGATCAGGTTCTTGATCACATGTGTAAGAAGAATTCAAAGTAGATATTGAAGCTGCAGAGCTAAGTGCTTCGAAAGTTCTGACACATAAAGCAACATATTCTTCCTTGTGACCAAATTCTTCAATAACACTGGCAGCTGAAAATGTCGTTGATGTCAAGGCAGTGTGGAGTCCACAAATATATTGAATAAGATGCTGCAGTAGTATCTTAGTGTTTTAAGCCTATCTTGTGCATTGTTTTGTAAATGTAAAGCTACAAAATACTTCAAAAATTATATTCTAAGAGCATGGGATGGTGGCTAAAAATATATCAGAAGTACATAGCAAAGGCAGGTAAATAGCAGCTATTGATGTCCCCAAATGCTTTAATTAAAGGCAAACCTATGTAGATGGGATTAATCTATTCCTGTGAGTACTAGCATATGTATTACTGTGATGTAGGTAGTAAACCACAAGTCAAATGAACATGTAAATCAGCAACTGCTAGCATGTTGGTAAAAATACTAGCAAGTTCATTGTAGAGTTGAATAACAGAAAGCAAATTACATATGCACACATGTAAACCCTCTTACCTGTTCTTAAGAAGCAGTCATGCCTTTGAAACAGTAAGAAATTTGTTGATAAGCATTCCAGAACTTTAGGTAACAAAATCTGGAAGTGTTGTCCTGTAAAATGCAATTGCTTGATCAGCACAACGATCTAATGCTATTAGTCTTGAAATTTTGCATTGCAGGTATCATTTAACTTACCACAAGAATGTATGGCTGAAGAAAGAGAACGACATGCAGCTGCAGATAAACTAACATTCTCCATATGAGATGATCGGGAAAGTCTTTCAAGAAGTGGCCAGAATATACCAAGAAGAACCAAAACCGTGTCATCATCAATCAGACTAGATGTAATTGATGTCGCCAAATGGCCAAATAAAGCACCCATCCTGAAAAAGGAAACTTCATTTTCATTTGCTTACATTGTAGATCACAGCATGTTTCTAATTTTCTTCCACGGCATCCAAAAATCCCTCCCAAAATACAATATCCTTAAAAATAGGTTCAAAATGACTGGTTGTTACTTGTGTTCTTTTATCTGTCAAATTCTATGATCCGGTCAAAGCATATCATATTGTTTTTTCTATAGCTTGCCATAAATGATCTAAGTGGGAGGATGTAAAAGTATCCACCTTTCCAAGAACCAAATAACTCCCAACTCAATGGTAAAGCCATCTTTTTATTAAAGATCACATCAACATCAACCAACAGGAGATGCTTCTCCACTTGCTTTGCTCTCCTTTTGTTAATCTAGAACAAAGTGGTTTCATGTTTACAGTCAATTTTTCTTCCGCGCAGCTGACTCTAGATAGCATTTATTCATCTCTATTGGCTAGAATGTAGTTGGTGATACTGCACAGCTTTCACTGGATAGTTCAAAAAGTAATATGATTGGATACTTATACATCAATTGAATATATTTATGCTGGCATGTTCTTTTGATGATCGCCCCAAAAGCAAATACTCGCTTTCTGCACAACTTTGTACTTCAAGTTGTAGTTATTAGTTAAGTTATACTTCAATTAAATATCATTCAACATGAGGCTTTGCATAGTTTATGACTTTGAATAGTCTATAATATGTTGACACAACGGAAAATTGCACCAATATTAATCAAATTTATATTATTTACAGTACAAAAAACTATTTTTCTTCAAACTGCTAACTTTAGTACCATTTCGTTAACATGCTTGATTCTTGAATTAGTCAAGTGTAGTAGTATCATTGAAAAGTGTGGAAGATACAAAAATATATATATTGCTAGAAAAAATGGGGCCACAAAATGTAAGAATGAAAGAACTTAAAGGCTAAGCACCTGTAGAGACCATGGACAGCAAGGTTCAATGCTTCTGTGTAAGCAGCTGGATTTTGACGCAGAGATTGATCTCTGTCTATGTCAATCTGTAAAGGACAGCAAAAAGACAACATTAATAGTTTTAGATGATGTCATGGTCAAATTCATGAATGTGAGCATTTGTTAGAGTTCCATGCAGAGTTCATATGCAACCATTAAGAATAACTTGAGAATGTTTCACATGAAACTTCATGGCATCATAGTCCTCGAAATCCCATCAACTAAATAATGTTTCGACTAACTAGGAATGTCCACAAATAGAAGCAAAATATAATCTTACAAGCATTTAAGTGGACAATAAAGCATCTCAGAACACAAATGAGAAAATTATGAAGTAGAGTTCATGAGCAACCATTGTGGACTACTGGCTTGTGTACTGGAGTGCATATCAGGAAAATGAATCCTAAACAAATTCATTGGTGTACATGTTGGATGTTGAAAGTTGGGACATGTGCACCTGTAAATATATGCACAAGAATATGATCGTTATGTGCAATAAAAAAAAAGTTGCAGTGCAATGAGAACATGTAGATTGTCCTACTCATACAGTGAATCATATTTTCACAAAAAAAAAACGTGGCAGGTGCACATGTTCAAATATGCTGTGCATCTAGGAATGTTTGGCTAATTTATAAAAGCGTACAAACCACAATTGAGATTCACCTGATATATGATGCCATTAGTGTACTACTAAAATACAAACATTCAGATGCAAATAAACACTGGCATTGCTGAAAAGCAACAGAGATATGGAAGAACCATTAAGCTTTTGTCAACAAAGTTAAAGGTTCATTCAAGGACTTATCATGGACACAGCTAATACAAAGGTTCATAATGGTTCTCTAGATGATATCATGGTGATAAAGATAATAAAATATCAGCAAACATTCCGGGCTCCTTTAAAATGCAAGAATTTTACAGGAATTTCACAGGAATTAGTTCCACCCATGAAATTCCTCTGTTTCAACGAAAGCCCAAGGCTGAACTAGGGAGAGAGTACATACAAGCTTCTCCACTGCTGTGTAGCTGGAACAAAGTAACCTTGCTAGTGAACTTTTCCTTAACTCTTTGTCAAGAACAGAACATAAAGCATGTGTAATTGCACTAATGATCTCTTCCTCATCCTCTATTCGCAGATTCCCCGCATCCATGCCCTATAAGATTGCATATAATTGCCAAAGAAAGAATCAACTTATAAGTTAAGTGTTAAAGGTAGAGGGTGATGTGGTAGGCCATGTTCGCATAAATTAAATCATTCAATGTTAGCATGAAGCTGTCAGCACATATAACTACCAGCCAAATAAATCATCACTATAAAGCTTTTGCCATCCTAGAGCATACAATAATCAAAATTATTTCTCTCTAGATAGTAAAATTTTCTTATCTTTCTTCAGTCATATTGCAATTGCATCAAGAATGTGTGCCTGAAAACCAAACTATCCTGAGTGATTCTTTTAGCAGCCTTCGGTTAATAGTTTGATAGGGTAGTGAACATATTTTGCCCTTGAAGAAGATGAATAAGGCAATCCAAGATATCAGAAATAGCACTTTCAACCCGATTCAGACTACAAGGAAACATGCCATTCAAATCAATCCAAAATCATTTTCAGCATTCTTTCCAAAACCTGGAGTGATACATCTAGAATATACTAGCTTACTCCCTCCGTCCCTAAAATAAGTTGATTTCTAGAGTTTGAAATTTGTCACAATATAATTTGATTTCTAGCCTCTTACCTACCATTGGTCCACAAATCGAGAAGTTTTATCCCTTCAATACCCCTTAGCTACCTACCCACCCACCAATACTGCTTTCCTATTAAAGAGGGTCACTTTAGTCATTATCCCTCACTACTATTTTTTTCTTAAGATGCTAGGAATTAATTTATTTTGGGACAGGAATAAGTGCTTAGCATACTCAACATTCAATTGAATTATCATTTTTGAAAAACAATATTAAATTAAGATTAGTAGCATCGACCCCGAACCAAAAATGTCATGTAAAAAATAAAAGCTACTGAAGTACAAGTCAATTTACCTCATTGATCCAGAAAAGAATTTCCAGATTCTGAGGCTCGTTCATGAATGAAGAACCATCCTCACAAAGTTTACGCAAAGCTAATGAGCAAGCATTTGATGATATGGATTTTAAAATCCCTGAAGCACAGAACAGGCTGACCGTAAAGGTAAATATATTAAGTATGATGAATAAATGCAATGTTTCAATTCATGACATATTTAAAACACTTACAGTAATGGTTTAATATTACTTTGAGAGGATGCCAACAACTTTGAGTAAGAACCAATGACATCACCAAATGATTTGTATACCTGGAACAGTTAGGATAACCACAATAAAAGCTTAGCTTCACATAATACAATAAAATAAACATATTTGTCTGTACTACTTAAAAGTCTGTTGTTGGTGACAGTGATGGTATATTGATACAGATAGAATTCATTGCCCTCCCACCTTCCAAAAAAATGGAATGACACATGGGACCCAAGGAATAAAAACTCTCAGAAGTAGATAATGTGGCTGCTATGAGAATTATTTTCTAGCATATTTGCATATCATGTCATTGAGTTAGCCTGATGTCTTTATATAAACATGGGTAGCAATAAACTAGTCCATGAGGAAAGAACTACATCAACCATTTTCAACATATATATGTCCTCTTGCGTGTTTTGTTTCACCCATTAAGATTTGCTGTATTCTGCCAATATTTTTTTCTCAGCACTTGCCTAGTTTACTCATAGAACAGCAATCATAGGAAGCATATTGAGTGTTTTACCAAGGATAGGCATCCATTAAGTTCGCTGTGTGCTCTGCTGGACAGAATGTTCACAAAATGCATTATGATTGAAAAATCGAAGGGGCTTCCATCTTGTAAAATTGTGTCAGCGACCTGAAATTCAGTAACTTGCAAGTAAGGCGTAGATTTAACATGCTGGTTCCTTGCATGCTTACGTGCAACCAGACAACCACACAAAGACAAACAAGCACGCATATTTTCAACCAACAAAGAAACAGAACAAGAGAAAATTTAACTTGCAAAGCAACAAGGCAGGAGTCTGAAACACAAGCAAAATAACAATTTGCTCAAGATAGAGTTGATAGACAGCCATATGTTATTACCAAGTTTGTCAAAAGCTAACTGTCCAAGATATTTGCATAGCAAGATAGGCAATTTTCTATGCATGTAATTGTTCTGCCCATACATTGTCTCAAGTGGCAAAAGTTTTTGTGGTCAAAGCCTCATAGGCAGTATTGTGAACTAGGGCTTTCTGTGGGGCTAGTGTACAAGCCTAATAAACCCATCAGTAAGATTATTCTTGCCATTATGCACATTATACTTTCATATTTATATAGAATTACAGATAAGCGATCAACCTATGGGCTGACAACTTAAGTGACAACCTATGGGCGATCAACCTAAGAATCATCAACACCTTCAAACAGGTGGTAACATTTTGGGCACCTGGGTGATATTAAGCGACACAAACTTTTCAGATCTCAACCTTGATAAGTATATTGAAATAACTGAAGTACAGGTGGATCAACATGTTAGGATCAACATAATGGTCTAATGGACATAATGATGAAATTGCATTTCCATCTTATCTAGTAGTAAGCAACTTTACTGAATGATCTTAATTATCAACAAGTATACCAAAAGATATGAGGCACTTACCATGCTAAGTGCATACATTCGAACTTCTACCTCTTTCCAAGGAATTGATTGGCTAGCCAAACCCCATCCACCAGAAAAAAGCTGCATACAAAAACATAGTTCAAAGTTAATTGCCATAATGGTCTCACTAGGGGAGTGTAACAAAATCATCTAAAATAATTGTCACAAAAGGGGCTCAAAAGTATCCCACGTATCAAGATATTAGAAGCAATATGTAGAAGTTTAATAATTCGATTTCAAGACCAGCGCATAGGGCAGTATAAATATTACAGAAACCATAAGGGTATTTGTTTGCTGCAGCAAATACCAAGAAGGTTCAGATTTTCAGAACCATATGGTTTATTTCTGTGTTTTCTATTTTTAGTACATTCATATATATATGCAATAGTATAGTTGTAAATAGTGTTTATTTGGAACAATGGTGCATAACATATCTACATCATACTATTGCATATCTAGCTTATAAATACGGTTATTGGATGTCTAAAGATACCACCACTTCTGCAAATTACAATCTTTTCTCCCCAGACATGGAAGATGAGGAATCTTTCAGCAATAAACCACATACCTTATTAATATATGCAGGAGCACCTAGAAGCAAGCAAATATCAACAAGAAGCTCCTCCAAGTTCATTCTGAACTGTGCTAGTCCATCAGGTATGCATAATTCCCCATCAGTGCCATGTTCATCAGTGTCAATCTATGGTTTATCAGATAAAACAAGGCATTAAAAAGTGGATGGATTTACAAATTTGGGTTTAAATGAATTGGATATACCGAAAAGCAAAATTGGAATTTCTACTTTAGTGTACAGATAAGGAATTGCAACTAATCTGAATTCTGAAGTATAAAAATTGTGACCACATGCACAATTTTGTAAGATAGTACTTTCAGTTGATCATTAGAAAATAAATAAATGAATTCATGGGAAAAGGAGAAAAAACCTGAGCACGAAAAAGAAGTGCATCAAGCAGTGAAGAAAACACAGGGGAAAATATCTCTTGTACAGCATTCCTTTTTTCTGTTTGTGCATCACTATCAAGTATAAAATGTGCTAAACTGCACCTGCAAAGTTTCAACGCACAAGTATAAATACTTAATTGACTACAGACATGAAAGAAAAGTTAGTAGTACAATTTTAGCTCTACTCTGGAAGTACAGAATGGAATATTGGAATTCAAATCTGCACACTTGTATTATCTAATACTCCCTCTAGTCATTTTTTTTAACTGGAGGGAGTAGTTGCCTTATCATTGATGCTTATATGATCCAAAAATATATGTAAAAGCATGTGTTTTAACTCTCTATGAGATTGCAATGAGGGGACCATGACAAGAAAAACAAAGTCAGACATAGCTAGAAGGACCATAGGCATATCAGGTTACAGTGTTTTTATTAAATCCGGTCCTGAAGTATGGTAATCACAAGTCCTTTGAGAAAGTTTGTACGTAGATTCCAGTCGAACACCAAAAATCTTGTGATACTCCTAGACCTTCTAAACCCCCCACACGACCACAAGGTTACGGAATATGCTCATCAGCAACCCAGCCATCCTAAATTTCCACATAGACAAGATGCAGGAATACATCGCAACACAAACATAAAGAAAATAATACGGGAATAATATGTTTCCGAAAAACTAATACTTGTAATTAATCAGAAGAAGAGCTTGTGATTCATGAAAATGAAACAAAGCAAAGACATAGACATTATTACCAAAATTGCAAGGTTGAATCTGCAATCTCCCAATCATCACTAGAAAAGGCTACACATCTGTGTTGAGGATAAAACTCATCAGGATCACAACAGGTAATAAAGTGAACTGAACTATAGAATAGCATCATTTGAAACATTGAAACGTGCAACTTAAAAACTCAAAGAAAAGTACCACATAAACAATTCAATAGATTGACCTCAAAAGTGCATCGGCAAGAGCAAGTGCTTGAACACTCCCTTCTGCAACCAAAGCAGGTGCCTAAGAAAGTTCAACGGTTATCAGCTTATATTCAACAGTCTCACACTTAGAAAACAATGCAATGTGATTATGCATATAAGGTGTGTTCTATTTCACATTGGAATTTCTCTCAGGTTCATTCTCTGAGCCGTTACTAAAATGCTGATTTCAGGAAATACATGACAGTTAATTCAGTTATTTCACTAACTTAACTACCGTAGAGGTCTAATATTCACTTCAACTTGATAGTAGAACAATGAATGGAGGAATATTTTGAGTAACAGAAATGCAACATAGATAGGTTGCAAATATGACACTGCAGTACAACCACACAGGTGAGACAACTTACTGCCTGACCAACTTCACACATCAAACAAACAAGACCAGCAATAGTCTTCTCGCTTCTGTTGGCAAGAGCTGGTAGAAGAAGAGCTTCTCTAATATATGGCATTTTACTTAGAAATGCCTGAGGTAGATCCTACAAACAAAAAGTGGCACGCATCAAGATTAGTGGAACTGTATTGAATTAATCAACAAATTCAACAAGGGGAACAGCAGTCATGCTTCTAGTCATTGTCTGAGAAAATAAATGAGGAGCAGGACGGGCATTGCAACTCTTCTAGTCATAATATTCACATCATGTAGATATCTGAGGCAAAATATAACTACATTAACTAGCAGCTTAGGTTGAACATTATTAAAATGTAAACTGAAATGAACTCTGATTTAGTTTAATCAAATTGGTGTCTTGACACAAACAGAAGAGAGCAAACTCAATCGTGCAAACTATTCCATGCAAACCTCAAATGTTACATTTTCATACAACAGAAATGCATGACATCAAACTGAAGATTAGGGCCAACCGATAAGTGACAACTTGGGACAGGCTAAGTGACTAACAAGTCCAACAGTCCAACTCAATCGAAAAAGCATGCAGCCACCAGATAGAAATAAGTTACTGATCATCAGTTGGCTGCAGCAATGAAGTGAGGCACTATGCAGCAATCAGAACTTACTTGGTGATGACTGACAAGCTCGGTCATAACCTCTACGGCCACATCAAACGAGAAGGACACCTTCATTAGTCAGATGACAACAAAGCAAAATGTGAGGACGTGAATGCACAAACTTGTCCTTCAAAGTACACTTTTATGAGCTTATAAAGAACTGAGGGTGACTGCTTGTTTCTACCTGCAGCGAGTTGAACGCGAAGGTGAGAAGTGGGTGAGCCGCGAGCGCCGCCGCCGGCATCTCCGAGAAGCATCCCACGCGGACCTGCAAAACGTTGTCGCCTCTGTTAGCCTTATGATCGAGCGGCGAGACGCGAACGCGGGTGAGCCGTGGAATCGCGTACCCAGCTCAGTAGGCAGCGCAGGATTCTGCGGTTGCGCTCGTGGAGGGGGACCCCGTCGGCGGCGGCGGCGGTGTTCTCGGATTGGGCGAGGAGGAACTCGAGCACGGCGGGCGCGTGCGCCATGAGCTCGCGGGTGAACCTGCAGCGCGCCGCGGCGTCCACCCCGGTGTCCCCGCTCTGGTCCTGCACGACCTCCTCGGGGAGCACAGTGAGCAGCTCCATCACGGCGGGGTCGGGGAGGTGCCGCATCCGCGCGAAGAGGCCGTCCACCCCGCCCTCGGCGCGGAGCGCCATCGCCGCGAGCGCCAGGGAGATCTGCGTGAGCAGCCGCGGCGGGCCGAGGCAGAACCGCCCCGCCGCGAGGAGGAGCGCGTCGAGGAGGTGGGCAACCTCCTGCGGCGTGGGGCAACCACCGGCGGCGGCGGGGGGGCACTGGATCTTCCTCCGGAGCATCTGCGCGGCGAAGAAGAGCAGGTCGGCGGGCGGGGGCGGGTGGCCCGGGGGCGGCGCGGCCAGCAGCGAGGTGGCCACCCCCCACGCCTGCGGCGACCGCTGCAGCGCGAGGAGCCACTGGTTGGCCGCGAGCCGCGCCGACGGGTCGTGGTGGTGGCCGCCGCCGTGGTTGAGCGCGTGCACCGCGGCGGCGAGCCTCGCCCGCAGCTCCGACGCCTCCGCGTCCATCGCGGCGGCGGCGGCGACGGCGAGGTGGGGCGCGTGGATTCGGTTGGGGAGAAGGGGGAGGGGAGGATGGGACGGAGGGGATTGGGCCGAGTGGCAGGCAGCGCACGGATGAGCGAGTTGGGTGGGATGCGATTTTTTTTTCTTTTTTATTTTTCGTTTCGCCTTCTTTTTACTCCTTTTTTGGGTCATTTTCCGGAGAGTATGACGGGGTTGGTGGCCCCACTAGCCAGTGCATTAATGTGGATTTGTTTGATTGGTCTTGCTTCAGATTTTCAAATTTCAAATTTGGAAAAAAGTGGTACAGCGAGGTGGTGGCCGCGGGTTGCCCGTATAAAAACAAAATAATGATATGTGTAGAGATTTGTCTTTCAAAAACACTTGTTAGATTTAGCAAAAATTTGACCAAATTTTGTCGTAAAATTTGATTGGAGGGAACAATTGCTTGGAGCAAAGTTGCTACCTCTATAACCTTTTGAGAAAGCTAAAGTCAGATTATCACCGCGAATTATCAGCTGGATTAGTCTCTAAGGCTACTAGGCAAATCTATCTATCTATCTATTATATTATTAAAACAGTCTTGAAAGAGAGGCACCACATTCGCTGTGGGGGCTAGAAATTCCCACATTAATCAGAAAAAAAGAAAAAGAAAGAAAGGAAGAGTCCAAGTAGAAATACAATTTAAGAATAGCTGAAATTTGGAATTAAAAATAAGCAATATTGAAAGAAGTTTCTATATAAGAACCCAATACGAGATTAATCAAAATTTGAAATAAAAATAAAATAAAATCCAAAATTAGAAAAGAAAAGGATAGTCCAAGTAGGAATAAAACTTTAAGATAGCTGAAATTCGGAATTAAAAATAAGGAATATTAAAAGAAGAGTCCATATAAGAACCCAATACGAGATTAATTAACATTGGGAACAAAATAAAAATAAAATCCAGAATTAGAAAAAAAAGAGTTCAAGTAGAAATACAATTTAAAATTAGTTGAAATTCGGAATTAAAAATAAGCAATATTGAAATAAGAATCTATATAATAACCGAATACGAGATTAATTAAAATTCAGAATAAAAAATAAAATAATATCCAAAATTATAAAAATTAAACTGAGTTAAGTAGGAATACAATTTTGAAACAATTGAAATTGAAAAATAAAAAATAAAAATATTAAAAGAACACTATACGGTATTAATTAAAATTTGAAAAAAAATCTGAAATTAGAAAAAGAGAAAAAATATTTCAATTAGGAATACAAGTTATAAATAACTAAAATTGGTAATAAAAAATAAAAACTATTGAAAGAAAAGACCATCTAAAACATATGACGAGATAAATTAAGTAACATGCCCATTAAGGAGTAGAGTGGTGGCGGTTGATATGACATATAAAAACTATTAATAAAACACCAAATAGAATCCTAATGACGATTAAAAGGAGGGACGATAAGCAGGCCGTGAAGTAAATGGGCAAGGTGGTTGCCGGGATTTCTAGAAAGTAAAAAAAATAAACCCCATTGTTAATCATATTCGATTTTTAAAATCTCAATCACAATAAAAAGGAGAAGTAGCAGACGGGGTGTATAGGAGTACAGTTGTAGAGCCGCTGGCGGTTGGTGGGACTTCTAGAAAGTTAAAAATGAATTCCAACGATAGTTGTGTTCGATTTTTAGAATCTCGATGACAATAAAGAGTAGGCGGCGAATGGGCCGTAGAGGAGTATAGTGGCATCGTTTGACGGGACTTCTAAAAATTATAAAAAATAAAACCAACAAGACAATAAACTCTAAAAACTATAAGGTCCAATTTTTAAAGCTTTGGAACTTCTAACAAGTAAAAAAAACAATGATAATCATGTTCAATTTTAAAATCTCAATGACAATAAAGAAGGGAGGCAGCGGGCGAGCCATAGAGGAGTATAATGGCAAAGCCACTGACGATTTGGCGGGACTTCTAGAAAGTAAAAAATGAATCCGAACGATAATTATGTTCGATTTTTAAAATCCCAATGATAATAAAGAAAAAAAACAGTGGACGGGTCGTAGAGGAGTATAATAACAGCGTTTGACGAGACTTATAGAAATTATAAAAAGAAACACACCAAGACAATAATAAACTCAAAAACTATAAGGTCCAATTTTTAAAGGTTCCAAGGAGAATGAATAGAAATAGTGGTAGATCGAGCAAGCAAATAAAGAAGGAGATGACAGAAATAAGGGGTAGCAACTGGCGTGACTTTTAAAAACTATATAATTAAAAACACGAGGTTTGGTCTTTCAAAGTCTTAAGACAACGAGATAGATATTTAATAAAATTTAAGTAAAATCATACTAAAAAAATAGTATGATTTTGTTTGAGTGCTAGCCGCGCAATTGCGCGGGCCACCCTGCTAGTTTGTATGATATCACAAAATTTCCGCTGGGCAGCCCCTAGGTTTACAAAAACGCTGAAAATCAATTGATTTTTTTTGAAAACCGGACTTCCTAGATTGAGAACACAAACAACGTGTTTCTCGGTTAACCTCAAAAATTCGAGCTGAATTTTGAAATTTTTACCAAATTTGAACATATTTGTAGGTAGTTTTCATATGGTTCTCACAAAAACTAAGAAAACCGATGAACCCCGATTTGAAAATTTTATGTTTTGATTTTTTTTAAAAAAAGAAGGATATTTTCTAGCATCAGACGGCCCTACGAAGCAGCTCCAACTTTCTTTTATGCTGATGGTGGCGACAGAGGTGGTATTCGAGCTCATGGCGGTCACAGGAGCGGAGCTCGATGCGGGTGGGATCTGATTCGTCGCTGAAGTTGCTTCTCCTCTTCGTGGGATGCGGAGCGTGGTAGTTGAGGCGTACGATAGCCTCATCCTCACCTGCTCTAGTTCGCCGTTCATGGAGACAGCCACCGTCGTGGGCATCGGCGCCCCATCCTCACCTACTCCAGCCACCTCATCTGGTCGTGAGCATTGCTAGTGCCTGAGCCTGAATTGGCAACCCCGTCTGAGCTAACAGCCTCGTCATCAACATTGGCCACTATCATGCTCCGCATCTGCTAGGATCATACGAATCTGGATTGCCGCTTCCGTCTAACCACAGGAGGGATGCTCGTTCACTGGTGGAGCCGAGCTTGTGGCTGCTCGCCTGCTCCGGGAGGGCGGGAAAGGGCTCTTGTGAGCATGCTCGCCGACCACCTCGCAGAGCCAGGCTAGAAAGAGGAGGAAAAGAGAAAAGAAAGAGAGGGAGATGAAAATGTTGTGGGTCCCGCATGCTGAGTCAGCTGGTTGGACCGGATCAGCGAGCCACATCAGCGAAAACCACTCTCAAAACCGCTCAGAGAGTCAAAATGACACCGGTTTTAAAAGTTTGGTGGAGGGTGGTCAAAATAGGATAGAAATTAGACTTGTACCATCTGATAAAACAACTGCCGGCCCAACTCGGCCCAAGAAGCGAAGCCGCTCCGCTTCTCATCCTGTGGCATTATTCGCGTCAAAGCTTCAGTTCGGGATAGGAAGTGAGAGGCGCGCTGGGAAACTATCTTCTCCACGAAAGACTATCTCCTCCTCCTCCTCCTCTCCCCATCAGCTCCGCCGCTCGCCGCTCGCCGCCGACCGCCGTCCGCCGCCGGTCACCCTCCCCCCCTTCCATGGTACACCATGCTTCTGGCGGCGGCAACTGCCACAGCAGCGCCGGTGTCGTCTAGCTCTAGCTTCTTCGCCGCGACGACAAGAGCCACCACCACCCGCTCCTCTGCCCAGCTCCAGCTCTCGCTGCCACGCCGATGTCGATCCTGGTGGGGCAATGGGAAAGCACGCCGGAGCAGCCGCCGCCGCAGCCACCATTGCTGGTACGCGTCGACGATGCTGCCATTGCCGGCGTTTGTAGAGTTGAGCTTGAGCATGAGCAGGGAGTTAGTTTCATGGCGGCGAGTAATAATGCAGGGCCGGTGGCGGCGCCGCGACGCCGGAGGACCACATGGACGAGCTGCCGCCGGGGAGAGGCCGCTACCACCCGTTCGAGGAGATCGCCGAGAAGCTCCAGGTCGACGACGGCGAGCCCGCCTACCTCACCGACGCCGAGTCCGCCCGAACCATCGTCGAGGTCTACACATAACACAAGATTATCTGAAAAAAAATTCATAAAATTATTCCATCACTCTCTTCATTTTCGTGAACGCGCAAAAAGATTGCGCGTCAATGTATTAGAAGAAAGCAGAGTTTTTATTACACAACGTAACCGCCGGCCAGACGGCCATTGCCTGGGGACAACCAACCATCACTCTCTTCAAGCTTTCACCAAGAAATTAGTGGAACAAAATGCAGGTGAACAGCAAGGCGACGGTGATGATCTCGACGCTGATCGACGAGGGCGTGCACGAGAGGATCATCCTGCCGGAGTTCCCCTACCTCACCGATGAGAACGGAGGTATGCGAAAAAACCGGATGCTTGAGCTGATGCTTTGATGCAGATAGCTAGCTTAGCTTAGCTCCTTCTCTGTGACTTTTGCTGGAGACACTGTTAATTTTCTTCTTGAAGCTGCATGCTGTGATGTGTGGCAATCTGCTCTCATCATCAGATATTTACTTTGAGGTCGACAACGACGACGCCCTCCTGGAGAGCATCATGGGAGACGACAAGACTGCGGTGACAATTATTACGCCCTTTTTTTACCCGGTTTTCGCTCTTGTTTCTGAATTTTTATCTTCCTTGTATACTGAATTCTTGTTTTGGATGATGGTTCATGGTTGCAGCATGTTATCATAGGGCTTGACAACACTCAGGTCTTTGCTGACTTGGATCTGGCCGCGGCATCTGCGACCGAGTTTGCTCAAGAAGACGATGACGACGACGATGATGATGGTGACGACTCGGATGATGAGGAGAGTGACTTTGATGATGACTTTGATGGGGTGATGAAAATCCTTCTGAAGAAATTCAGGGTTCTTGATTACCTTGCCAATTGCTATTGGTGATTGAATTTGCATTGACACTGCTGCATCTCTGAAAACATTGCAGGAGGGTGTGTTTGCAGTCGATGACGACGATGGCGATGAGGATGGAGAAGACGAAGATCTGCCTAGATGGACAGATCTAGAAACCATGAATTCCTGCCATCCATTGTACTTTGCAAGGATGATCGCAGAGGTATCTGGCTGAGAATTTTAACATCTCTCATTTTAGTTGCCATGATTTGTTCAAGCATCATGTTCTTCACTTGTATGTGCAGACCTCAACCAAGTCTAGTATAGACTGGTTGGACAGACCACCTGCAAGCCTTGTTGTTGAGGGTCAACTAAGACCGGCCTTTGCTGAAGAGAGCACCATGGTTTCAAGGCATTTATCAAGTAGCAATTGCTATGAACTCAGAAATGTATCTTATATTCATAGGATTTCTGAAACATAGGATTTTGACAGGTTTCTGTAATTTGTACAGATGATGAACCACGGAAAGATAACAAGGAGAGTGGTGCAACATTTTTCAAGGTTGAGGTTCTGAGCATTGAGCTGATCACTGCATATGGAACTGAGGTAGTATTTCCATCTATCCTCAGTCTATGAACAATCAACAATGTACTATGGAATTATTGTTCTATATCTCTTCAGCTTTAGTAAAATTGTTTTTCATTCTTGAATTCCTTGTAGCCAAAGGTAAAGATAGGGGAATACCGGAAAGCTAGGCCAGATATCATTGCGCATTCTGCACCGAACATAATATCGCGCTTGAGAGCTGGTGGAGACAAGATAACCCAGGCTCTGAAATCACTCTGCTGGAGGTGCAAGGCCATCCAAATAGAGGTACAAATTTCTTCAGATTGCTGAGCATTATGGAGGAAGTACAATGCCTGCTAATGTTGGGTCATCACTGTAATTGTAATCTTTCCACAGGAGGCAGCTGTCATTGGAGTGGACTGCCTTGGGTTTGACTTGAGAGTGTGCTCAGGAACACAAGTGCAGACACTGAGATTTGCGTTCCCTGCAAAGGTCAGTATCAGCTTTCAGTATGAACAAAATTGCAGGAAACCAGTACCCTTTTCTACAAGGAGGAAACCAGCATCTATGCGTTGACGAATAAAACTGCTTACATTCTCAGCTGAACCACTCCAACAGATTTTATCTGAATTTTCATCCTCATGTGCTTCTGAATGTTCTGCACTGCAGGCCACTTCAGAGTTTGGTGCAGAGAAGCAAATACACGAACTTCTGTTTCCTAGGATACAGCAAGAGGGACAGTCACCACAAACTAGACAGAAAGAGTCTTGATGTAATTCGGAGGAGATAATTTATTCATTTGGTAGGAATTACTAGCTAAAATAAAATATATGCCACATGTCCTTTTTCTTCCATTTATCCATGGGGTAGAATTTTTAGATTCCAGTTTTGTGTCATTGTAGATTGATTTTATGTATCAATCTACCAAAGTATTTCAAAATTCTTTAGACCTGTTGAGGAAAGCACAGATAAGAGAAGCACTGTAGGAGCCTCTGAATATTTGGATGGCAATCGATACAAATAAGACGTGCCAGCAAGTTCAGTAGTCAATTTATAATCCAGAGAACAGCAAAGCAATGTAACATTAGATGGTTTGTGTGAACCAAATTGTACACAAATTCTTCTTGAGCGAATCAGTCTCAAGTTACACTAGTCAAGGAGTCAGCATCACCTGAAAAACCGAAGGCTCTACGGGTTCATTTGTTCAGCAATTCCTGAAGGAGTGGTACATGAAGTGGGGAAACGAAAAGGATGTAACCACAGATAGGTACATATTTCCTTCTAACAGCAGGATCTATGAAGGTTAGGAAAACATATGCCCACAGGCATTTCCAAACACACAACCTTAATGCTGAACCATGGGGATGAATCTTGTACAACTTGATTACTCTTGAGCTGTTGCTTGTTCAGAAGATTGGTCAATATGCTGCGACCGCACAGATGTTGGTAATGATGTCACAAACTCTGCTATCAGCTCCGAGAGTTCCTCATACGCATCCTCCTGGAATTCCAAAGTAATGAGAATAATATTATCACCATAATCTCATTACCTCAATTTGCAACTTAGCTACACAAGAACTTCATATACACCAATGCATGAACATAAATGGAGACTTAAAATAGCAGTAATGATGACTTCCTGTATAGAAGTACCTAAAAAACTGGCTTTAGTTAAATAAGGATCCCTTATAGCAGGGAATCAACACATGATATGAGAATAATATGGGCAGCCAAATAAGTGAGAAGGTGAATTATTCAGTTAGCTGGTCTTGATGTTTGCAATGAGACGATGGGTGTTGAGTACTGCTCCGTTCTAGAGATTATTTGCATCCTTAGCCAATGGACACCTGATGCTTGTGCTACTAATTCTTAACAAAACATGATGGATCATGGTGAGCTGTATCAGACCAGCGACATTGGTATGATGCATAGTAAATCACTAGTTCACTTAAAGTAGAGCTTGAAGGCCAACCTGCCCAAGCAATCTCGCATGACTGTCTGTAGTCTGAACCTCTACATCAACTAAGCTATACATTCAGCACAATGCTAAACACTCTCTACATTTTGAATTGATTATGAAAAAGGAAACCATCACACTGACCTGAGGCCATCGACCACCGGAATGGTAGATGAATTTGGCATCTGGCAATGCCGCGACCACCTTCTTCCCCTCATCGATCCACCTATCGGTCCAAGAACCTGACCACAGCACCATCATCGGCAATTTCCTCACTGCCTCCGAAGAGCCCCTCCACTCCTTCAGATCAAAGCTCTGATTCAGAGCCTTCCATGACTCAAACACTGCATCCCTCTTCCCCTCCATTCGCATCGCCGCACGGTGCGCCTCGGCCACCTCCGCGCCCATCTCCCGCGTGCAGCACAGCCGCAGGAGTCCCCTGAACAATGCCGGCACCCGGACCACCATGCTCCCCAGCACCGGCACGCCGAGGACCGCCGCGGGGAACGCCGGCAGGACGGCCGTGGCGTCGATCAGGGTGACGCTCCGCACCGCCGCCGGGTTGGCCGACACGAAGGCTGCCCCGGCCACGAGCGCGGAGTCGTGGAGCACGAGGTGCACCGGCGCTGCGGCGCCGAGGAGGCCGAGCGCGTCCACGGCGCGGGCGACGGACGCGGCCGCCTCGTGGGGCGCGTAGAGCCGGGCGTGGGGCGGCGGCTCCGGCTCGGCGGCGGGCTCCTGGAACGGCACCTCGCCCGTCTCGACGAGGTGCTCGAAGGCGTGGAAGACGCCGCGGTCCATGATCTCGCGGAAGGGGCTCTTGCGGGGAGGGGGAGGCGGCGCGTCGCAGGGCGGCGACATGCCCTGCCCCGGGAGGTCGACGGCCGCGGCGAGGACGCCGCGGGAGGAGAGGGAGCGGAGGGCGTGGCGGAAGGAGAAGGATCCGGCGGCGAGGCCGGGGAGGACGAGGACAGCGGCGGCGGCGGTGGTGGTGGTGGGTTTGGAGGTGACGGCGAAGAGGTCGGGGCCCGGATGGAGCTTGAGGACGCTGCCGCCCGAGGCGTGTGAGCGGAGGAGAGGCGGGAGGGGCGGCGGCGAGGAAGGGAGGAGGTGGGGGAGGAGGAGCGCGAGGAGGGAGACGGCGGCGGTGAGGTAGAACCAGAAGGGGAGCGCGGAGGCGAGGGAGGGCGCCGGTCGAGGCGGCGGGGGAGGGGGAGGCGGGGGTGGGGGGCTCGGGGGCGGCTCTTGGTCGGGCGCCGCGCCGTCACCGGCGGCGGCGGAGGCGGGCGGCATCGGTGGATGGATGGCTCGATCGCTGACAGGGTGGAGTGGAGGCCTGGAGGGGAGTGAGAACTGAGAAGAAAGGCTGCTGGGTTGCTGGGAAAAGGTAGGGGGTTTCCTCCCTTTTGAGTGACAGAGTGAAGCCTCCTGGTCCCAGTGACCCAGTCCACACTTGAGATCGAGTTTGCTAGTTCTACTAGTTGGCATGGGGCCCACTTGCAGAGAATTGGAATTAGGCCGTGTTGTGCTTAGTTCTAAAATAATTCTTCAAACTTTCAACTTTTCTATCATATCAAACCTTTCCTATACATACAAACTTCCTACTTTTCCATCACATCGTTTCAATTTCAACCAAATTTTCAATTTTGGTGTGAACTAAACACAGTCTAAAACTTTCCTACACACATAAACTTCTAACTATTCCGTCACATCGTTCCAATTTCAACCAAACTTCTAATTTTGGTGTGAACTAAACACAGCCTTAGGATATGTGAATTAATGCGGTTTCAAATCCAGGGTACCCTTCGTTTCCTCTAAAAGAAATGGATGAAAATTTAGATACTCGTCGCACGCTTTTCAAACTGTTAAACGATATGTGTTGTGTAAAAAATTTTTATTTAAAAGTTGCTTCAAAATATCAGATAAATCTATTTGTATCTGTGGCCTTGGTGGCCATGTCTCCGTAGCGGTTCATGTTGGAGGTGAATAGCGCAAGGCCGCAGTGCTTGCCAAGGCGCGTTCTCATGGAGGGGCTGTTTATATTGATGCAATTTTCAACCATATCAATTTTTGGGGTAAAGTTGTCAAAAAAAAATGTCGTATGTTTAGTTTGTTGCCAAATTTAGCAAATACGTAAGAAAATCTATCAAAATTTTAGCAATATTGGCAACTTGCCAAAATTTTGATAAATTTGGTAAGCTTTATTTTAGCAACAATCTAAACAGGCCCGGAGAGCAGGGCGAACGTGAGCGCCGCCTTGTTCGCGCGCTCGTCGTCGTCTCCCATCTCGTCCATGGCGAACTGGAGCGCCTCCGCCGTCGCCGTGACCTCGCGCATGCTAGCTAATTGCGTTGCTACTTCAGTTATCTATTTATAGAGATATTATTCATTATGTTATTAAAAACCCATTAAAAACCCATCAGGTACCCACTAGGTTATCTATGTCCGTAAGGCATAGATATGGGTAGAGGTAGAACCCATTCGGTAGGTTCGGAGGTTCTGAACTGTTAACAAATCGTCAGCTTACACTTGAGATGAGATGGTAAAATGCCCAAGCCAATTACAACTTGCAGGTTGCCACAGGCTTGTGTAGTACAGTAAACATTGTTAGAGCTTTCTTCTTGCCCACGATCTGCAAACGATTTACCAGCAAGAGAGATGATGTTTTCAGGCATAGATAGACTGTTACAAAATACACATCGACTAAATAATAAGGCACTAATTTCCTTCATCTACTTCATCCCAAGCGCGAACGACAGCTTCGGGCGCGACTTGTTCTTGCCCAGCAGCTTCATCTGGCTCTGCTTCTGCTGCTCTTCCTCCATCTGCTTCCGCTTCATGGCTTCCTCCCTCTCTTTCTGGAGCCTCTCCAGCTCCTGGTACCGCTCCAGCTCTTTCTGCTGCTGCTCCATTGCTTCCTTCATCTGAGCCTCCTCGGCTTTCTTCCGCTCTTCCTCGAGCTTTTTCTCTAGCTCCTCCCGCTCTTTCCTTTCGCGTTCCTGCGTCGACAAGAAAAGAATAAGAGGGCATTCAATTGAGAGAATTCTGCAGCAGTATTGTGAGAACCACTCAACAATTGAGCATTGAACAGCAGATAAAAGCACGGTGATTATAATCTTCCTCAAATATCCGTGAAAACCACTCAGCAATTGAGCATTGAACAACAGATAAAGGATCGATGATTATAGTCTTCCTCAAATATCCTATCATACCCTCTGCCCATCATCCTGTATTGATCATGGAAAAATCTCCAGATGATCTTTTAATTTCATGAATGGGATAATGTTCTAATGTCAAAGAGCAGAAGATGAGCTAGCGACAGGACATTTACCGCTTTGTGCTGAGCTTCAACCAGGGCTGCCTCCTTTTCTTTCTCAATTTGGACTAATACCTCCTCATGTATCCTCTTTCGCCCTACCTCAATCCGTCTTTGTATTTCATGTTTGATTTCCTCAGAATTCAAACTCTCTTCAACTTGTTTCCTAATAGCTTGCTCAACTCTTTTTGCAGTTTCCTCCTCTAATAGTCTGAGCTCAACTTCTTTTTGGCGCCTGCAATTGAGACAAGTTAATGAAGTCTACTTTGGGAAAGAAAGAATTGCCTATGCCTGGCACCTTCTTCAAATCTTAATGGTAAACAAAAGCAGCCAAAAGAAAACCGCAGATTTACAATCTTTAACACTATCTATGATCAACTATGCCTTCATCAGCATAGTTCTGAATACAAGCTAATGCATTTCAGGCATACCTCTAGTACGATTCCAGATCCAAAAAATGAACTATCAAAACTGGTCAAGAGTAGATAAAGGATCACCAATTGCATCATCAAATATAACAAGTGGAACTATAGCAGTAGCTTCCTTCAGAAAAGCCTGTAGAGAAGAATGTCAAGTAACTTGTGGCAGGTTTAGAGCTAATCATGTAGACATTTCAGTATTCCAATTAGATCATATTTTCACATCTTCAATCTAGTCAAAACAAACTTCAAAGCAATTATGCAATAGTGTATCGTTACAACTTGCTAGTGAAAGCATGGCAATATTAAACGCATTTTTATGACAGGTATATCACATGCCACATGTGATGACATAACTGGAATGATGACAAATTACAGCCCCACATTGGACCATACTACGTCTATGAAAGCATCAACCAAAGTAAACTTTGAAAAACCACCATGGAAATTTAACTCCATGCCTTTTAAGAATGCAACCTAATGGATTGAACAAACGGATTCAGATTTGCCAACCAGCAGAGAGGTCCATAGTGAAGAATATACTGTTTTCATATAAAACAGAAAACGAACCAAAGCTAAGCCACAAAGTCATCAATAGAACTGGTAGAAATTACCCTCTTTTACTCTTTTTGGTTCTTTTGATGCAAGCCTCTATTTCACTGTTAAGTTCCTTGCCCCAAAGAAATTCCAGAAAGAACAAGAACATCACAGTTTACAATAATAGAGAATTGGGCATCTCCAGGATCATGGACTCAACTCATTAATCTATATGTTGCATGGCAACCCTTAACAAACAATCAAAGTAGCAGCAAAATGTAATACAATTTCATAATAGATAACAAATGGGGAAAACTGCCTTGGTGGGAAAGAGGAGACATTAAATGCATACTACACAGAATTTACACAGAAAAATCATCTAGTGCCGATGGCTTTGCTCATCATAGATGACTTCTTCAGAGCTAGAGTTCAACATCTTAAGCCAACAATTATATGCAAGGATAACAAGAGACCATAACAATTTGGAAGCAAGACGTGCAGTCGTTTCATTAAAGAAAAGTTTTGCAGATTAAATAATCAAGAAGGTCATTTAAAAAAAACATTATTCTTCATAAAAGAACTTAAATAATGTATTTAGAGCACAGATTGCCAATAGAGCTGACCTCAAGATATATTCTGGTAAAAACAACAGTTAGATGAATATAATTTTAACAGGATGTTAAAAATGTTGATTAATGAATAGCATGCTGTCAACATAAATGAGGAATAGGGAAGCGAATAAATAGTAAACAGTTTGGTTTGTAGATGGTATGCAGACTCCGCATAGCAAAGTAGATACTCCCCACCTTTTCTTTTCTTCTTCTAGCCTTTGCTTATCAACAATATTCTTATTCTCTGCTGGCCCACGCGCAACAGGAGGACTTTGAGATTTGGTAATCGGAGAGCTAGTGACACTCCGACTTCTCTTTCTTCTGTAGTGTCTTTGCGATGGAGACCGACTTTTATGTCGCCTGGGAGATGGAGAACGACTAATGCGCCGTCTTGGGGAAGGTGAAGGGCTCTTCCTTCTACAATACAAAGATTGTTGATGTGAGGACAAAATAGGTGCATAGTAACTAAAAGGGGATCACTGTCAGTTACAGAAGCCCTAAACAGTGAGCGAAAGCAGTTACCTCAAACATTGTTAGAATAACCTTTGGAGCATTCCACATGTACACAGCATAGAGTAAAAATCTTTGTAGGTTCCATGCTTTTTACCGAAGGAATACTTGTTAGTCCATATTCCATGCAGACAAGCAATGCAGAATAAGGAGGTACTATATGTAAGAATTATCTGCTCATCAACTATGTGTTCCAAGTTGCCATTTTTTATACTCATCACACATTTTATCTCAGACTCTTGGTTCAGATGCAAAATGGTTATAAAAAACTTGGTTTCTATATCAGAACAACTGAGCGAGAACATAAAACAATACCGCCAGGACCTAGTTTGATTAAGGGGATTTAAATTACATCATTGGGGTTTAATTACAGAGGATTAAAAGTCAGACCTTGAAAAATAAAAAATAGTTTTGACAGGAGAAAGGAAGCAGCTTAGCGAGAACATCTTCTTCAGATATAAACCCAGCCCTCCATGTACTATATTCCAAAACTTCATACTATGTTTAACAGCTGTAGCTCTACTCTCCTAAATACTTTCCATGAAACAGTGTGTCATGGTATTACTATGCTGTTATCTCAATAGCTTCTCAGCTTCATCTCTAATGGTTTGATCATCCATATCACTAGATAAGCACATGCGTTTCGATTAGGGGAAAATGGTGGGCAGTGAGATGAATCAATAGATTCTCAAAACACCACTCTACTGGCCAAAGAAAGTGCTCAGTAAATCATGTACTTAATCCCCCTGTCTTCTGGAATACCACTGGTATCTGGTGGCAAATGCAACCAGCCACATTGACCTTAGTGATACTACTGCTGACTTGTAGCACGTGTAAGCAATGTTCAAAGGATCGTCGCCCAACATGTCATGGTAATAGTAGCCAGTGAGCACAGCGTGCACAGGTGCACCCAGGGCATGCATCATTGCTTTGATCTCCTGACTTCAATCATAATCGTACGGAATGGCTAAAATCTACGAGACTATGGCATGCTAAAAGAAAGTGAACGGAAGTTCTGAATAGATTGAATTCATTGGATAAATCTTTAGGAGTTCTCCAAATGGTACCTACGCATCATCTAGACTACCCAATCAGCTCCTATCGCCCACATCAACTTCAAGACTACGCAACAAATAAAAGCAACCAGAGATTTCTCCATTATACTAACTGATGGTTTAACGAAGTACTGCACTTACTAACATTAAGTGTGCTAATAGCATAGCACGCTAGATATTTATATTTATAATAATCAGCTAAACCATCTATCCAAAGATGATAGATCGAACAACAGCCAGAAGCAGAATCAAAGTTTCATTTCCATTAAACAAGTCTGTATTACAGTACATCGCCCAACAAAATTACTGTAATAATAATCAGATTAGCATCTCTCTCTCTCTCTCATTTTTTTTAGGTGTCCTTCCTACACAATAATCCTACTTACTAAACACACAAGGAAGGATACGAAGAGGAGCATAACAAAATTAAAAAAAAAGGGGGGGGTGGGGGGAACGCCGCGCCAGATCGCGCGCGGCGGTTGGCGCGTGTGTACTGTGTGGCAAGGGGGGAGGAGATGAGAGATTCATCACCTATAGGAGGAGCGATACGGGGACCTGCTGCCGCGGCTGGGGCTGCGGTCCCTGCACGCCCTGCGTACTCCCCGGTGGTACCGCGGCGGTGACGGCGAGCGCCGCCGCCGCCGGCGCGGCGGCGGCGACCGCGACAGGTCGCGCGGCATCCGACCCGGAAGGAAGGCTACCGCTACACCCCCCGAATCCCGCGGATCTGGCCGGGGCACGGGACACCGGAGGAGGATCGGTGGCGGCCGGCCGGCCGGCCGGCCGGCGATCGATTCGGAGGGGGGAAGGCGGCGATGGCAGCGGCGGAGGGAAGAAGGGGTTGGGAGGACAGGACGCGACGCGAAGGGGATGAGAGGGGAAGAAGAAGGTGAAAAACCTAGGTCGTGGGGCCCACTGTCAGTGGGGGGGGAGTGGGTACGATCATCGTGTGGGCAGAAGCAAGAGCTTGGTGGCTGGTTTGGGGGATCATCAGCCGTCTGGTTGGGGATTGACGATCCGGATTGCTTGGCTGGGTTGTATTCCCGGAATAATTAACTACTCCCTCCATCCATCCAAAAAATGTTTGACGCCGTTGAATTTTTTAAATATGTTTGACCGTTCATCTTATTTAAAAAATTTAAGTAATTATTAATTTTTTTCCTATCATTTGATTTATTGTTAAATATATTTTTATGTATACATATAGTTTTATACATTTCATAAAAGTATTTGAATAAGATGAATGGTCAAACATATTTAAAAAAATCAACGGCGTCAAACATTTAGGGAAGGCGGCGACAGCAACTATCCCCTCCTGGATCCATGCTGATCCGGCGGCGGCGAAGGGTGGGCGGCGGGTGCGCTTTTTGCCTTTTTTTTTTATTCAGATTTTTGTTTTCGCATGCGAACGACATGCGTCCCCGCACGTGAAAAGCCGATTTTCACATGCGGGTGCACCACCTGCATGGAAAATTTAGATTTTCACGGACCCTTCCGGGGCAGACGGGCCGGAGGTCCGCACAAGAAAATCACTTTTGGCCTGTCTGGAAAAATTACTTTTTACTGGTGTTTCTAGGTTTAGTAAAAATTTCATTTGAGCAAGTTCAATAATAGAGCTAAGTATGAGTTTATAGTATATATTAGAGTTAACATATACAGTAGAGAGGCTATAAGGTTATCTATATTCTCTTCTTTTCTCTGAATCTCTCACCTGTGCATTTAATGTACTAGGTAAAACCCCGCGCATTGCTACGGGAATTTAGTATGGTAATAATAAAAAAAATAACGTGTAAGATAGCTAGATAACATCAGATTAAGTAAATTAATGTGGTTTATGATAATTTAAATTTAAATAATATGTAGAATGGTGATTTAAACGTAAAAAGTAAGGTGGTGTGACTTTATGGAAGAAGAAAAGTAGAGAGATAGTTTGGACCGTAGATTAATCATTTAAAGCTAAAAACAATTGATGTGATATGACTTAATTAGAGGAAAATGGAGAAAGATAATTTGGACCATAGATTAATTATTTAAGCACTAACTAAGTGATGATGAACTATATAAGTATATAGGATATCATAAAACATAATAAAGATATACATTGAAACATTATGTGAATTATGTTGGATGATAATTTAACATGTTTGTATTTGAAAAGCTCTTAAATTATAAAAACTATAAAGATATAACATGTTTGTATGATGTTTAAATGTGATGATTGTTAGTGGATGATGATGTGGCATCTTGTTAATTAGTGGATTAGTGGATGATGATGTGGCATCTTGTTAGTGGATGATGATGTGGCATCTTTGCATGTTAAGCTTAAGGAATTAGTGGGGGATAACTTTATAGTAAGATATGATGATAATTTAACATGTTTGTATTTGAAAAGCTCTTAAATTATAAAAACTATAAAGATATAACATGTTTGCAAGATGTTTAAATGTGATAATTGTTAGTGGATAATAATGTGGTATCTTGTTAGTGGATGATGATGTGGTATCTTTGTATATTAAGCTTAAGGAGTTAGTGGGTGATAACTTTATAGTAAGATAGGAGTCATCTTAAAGTGTGTGAATAGCTCTTATTTGAGAGACAATTCTTCTCATTTTTTGAATTTTCTCTCATTTACATAAGTTTATTGTTTGCTTATAGTCTACTATTAAACTTGCTCTTAAAAGAGATTGCAAGCGCTTTAGATAAGTTTACCCCTGTAGTTATTGTTGCTTAATTTGATTTCCAATGTAAGATAAACGTTGAGTTCAAAGTTATTTAACTCCTCGGTAATTACGATTATGTTCAAAATGACGGTATATATGAAATTAGAGGAAATATAACTCCTAACCTTTGCACCAACTAAAATATACACCGTACGTCGTAATTGCACCAACTCATGAAAAAGCACTCATGGTTCTAACACCACACAGTAATAAGAAGAGGTTCTCTCAGCTATGAGCCAAGAAGGACACTCTCTCTCTATATAAAATAGTATACTCTTGTTTGAAGTTAGAAAAATTGTGTTCAGCCCTTCAATTTTTTTACACTAGACCTCATTTTATTTTAATGTACAATTATGGCTAGAGCTATCTATTCTAAACAGATGCAAAATAATTTCATATAACCTCTCGCCCACCCACCGGTTTCTTCGTCTCTACTCTCCATGTTGTCGATGGAATCGTTGCTATGGATCCAAGCCTCCTCCTCTCCCTCCCCCTGACCATGATGACACCATTGCCCAAGTCTTTCTTAGCTGCAGTAACGACGATAAAGTCCTCCACGGCCGGTGTGGCGACTTCCCAAGTCCTCCTCTACGACAACATTTGGTGGTGGCTTGATTTGCTTAAACAATGGATCTACTCGCTAGAGTCCTTCACTAGTATGATCTGCTCCATGATGGTTGTTCTCGTCCGCGGCGACAGTCAGACTTGTCTGGCTATGCCATCACCTTCCTCATTGGGTGCTAGATCTCCGTGTGCCACCCATATTTTCTCCGTCACCTCTCCTTTTGACCCTCTAAACTACCAAATCTCTTTGTGTACCATCTACTCTCACTTGAAACCATTTTTTGGGCCTGTTTGGCACAGCTCCAGCTCCAGCTCCACCCCTCCTGGAGCTGGAGCTCAGCCAAACAGTTTCAGCTCCACCAAAACTAGGAGTGGAGTTGGGTGGAACTCTCTCACAAAATATACTAGAGTTGTGAAGCTGGGTTTAGGCAGCTCTACAACTCCACTCCAGACTCAACTCCTGGAGCAATATTTAGGAGTTGGAGCTGTACCAAACAGGCCCTTTCTCTACGAGGCTAGGCATGGCTCCACCCAAGATGATGGCTCTACCTTCAACGTGGAAAGGCGAGGACACTCGCCCATTCACCATATAGAGCATGCCCTTGTGTGGATGACCTAAAAAGATGGGCGGAGCACCTCGCAACACTGCCAAGTGGAGGGAGATGCAATGCTGGCGGTGGCAACCATTGGAAGGGGAGGAAGATAAGAAATGGGGCAACCTTATAAATTGGTATGGGAATCTATGGGAGCAATCTTAGTCACTCAAAATTGATATTTTAAAAAGAGTAAACAAACAACAAGTAGACGGCCCACGTGTAACCTTCCTTATATATCATACTGTGCACGGTGCAAGGATCTCATGCTTCCAAGTAATACTAGTGCGACTTGCTTATGATAACGAGAATGATATAGACAAAATTAATGGTTTGATCAGCAATTTCTGGCAATGGCCTTCAACTACTTCCAGCCTGCTTTAAATTGGCATGGCAAATGTTAAGCCATGATGGCCGTGCTGTCACAGTCACAACGGAGAGAAGAATTGACTTGATGATAGATCAAAAGGCAAAATGCTAAGCTAAGAAAATGGTTTGAAAAATAAGTGCTAAACCTGAGATTTGTTTTAATGAAAAAGAATGCTGGACCTTTTGTCTTGTATATGCACCAAGATGCAGGAAGTAGAGAAATAAAACACTTCTTCATTATCTTGATAATATAACCATGCAAAGATGATCATTCGTATGAGGGATGGCCACCATAGCATGAAGTATCGAATCTGAACAATGAGAGAATATATGGATTGTGCCGATGATGTCCCACTGGCCAATCTGATAAACCTGCAATAGTATGTATATCGGTGGTTAGGTTAGTCATAATGCATGGCCGTGTTAAGCCTTAAATAAGGAACATGGCTCCGTCCAAATGAGCATCCCATATTTTTCGACCAAAAAATGAGAGAGAATCTCATGTGGCCGGTTGGCTGTATGGGAGATCTACAGTGCAGTAAGAACATTCATGGTTGCAACCATCCAGGAAATAAATGTGACACCATGCCCCCATGTGGTAGCATTAGGCTATGTTTAGATGGTGGAAAAATTGGGAAGTTAGGAGAAAGTTGGTAGTTTGGAGAAAAAGTTGATAGTTTGTGTGTAGGAAAGTTTTCGATGCGATGTGATGAAAAGTTGAGAATTTGGGGAAACTAAGGGGCTGTTTGGATGCTTGCTTCAGTTTACCAAAGTTCTATAGCTAAAGTGTGGCATGCCACAATTTATGTGGCTAAGAAATTCTTGGCCACAAGTTACGCAAATGTTTGCAAAGGTATGTGCCTATGACAAGTGGGGTCACAAAATTAAAAAGTGTGGCATGACAAAGATGTGGCAATCAAACAAACACTAGGCTAAATTGGTCAAAGTAGCTTGCAAAGTTGTGGCAAAGTATGGTAACCAACCCCTAAACACGGCCTTAAGCCCTTACTCTGATCGCTATGTGAGCATGTTTGTAGCAGAGGTGATGGATCTCCCAATAGACTGGTCACTTTTTGGTCACTGAACGCTCAAGTGAAATATTAACTGTTTGTGAACAGGAACGAATTTTTCATGTTAAATCTGTAAATCATCGGTGGAAATAAGCAGAATGCATTCTAGAGCAATTTGTCATCTCGAAGCTAGTGTTAAGATAAATAAACAATATGCCCTCTAGTAAAATATTCTAAAACAATATATTAAAAAATAGAGTACATGCTGCAAGGAATATTATTCGCCTTCCTTAATGTTGTTATCAAAAGATGACCAGGTAGATACTCCCTCCGTCCCAATTTAAGTGCAGCCATAATTTTCCGTGCCCAACTTTGATCGTCCGTCTTATTTAAATTTTTTTTGAAAAAAATTTAAAACATAAGTCACGCGTAAAGTCCTATTCATGTTTTATCATCTCATAACAATAAAAATACTAATTATAAAAAAAAATCAAATAAGACAGACGATCAAGGTTGGACACGGAAACTCATGGTTGCACTTGAAATGGGACGGATAGAGTAGTAGATTTCTTTTCTACTGCATACAGCACCACCACCACCACCACCAAATAATACGTAAATGAATGTAACTGGGACCTAGTTTCATCATATACACAAGTTGCTAGATTTTTCAAGTTTTTGGCAAGAAATGAGCAGTACAGACATACAGTATGTTCAAAATTCTGACACTATTTTAAAGTCGTCAGTAAAATTGCTGGCCAATGTAAGAATGGGTTATGTTAGCAGGAAAACAAAACAGAGCATTATCAGGTATTATCACTTAATATACACCATTTAGAAGACTTGTACTTTATCCTTTTTTTTACCTCGGTAAAAACCTTAGACCTTATAAAGAACAAGACAAACATAGACAATCCAGTTACTCCTGAAACACATCTAATGGGCTACAGAATATTCTTTTCTTTAAAAAAAACAGCAGTCACAATGAACACTTGATAAAGCACATATGAAAACTAATAACACCTAGAGCAAATTACTAATTTACTAGAGTAACTACTCCCTCCATTCCATAATACAACGCAATTTGGGTTTGTCTTTGAGTCAAACTTCTTTAAGTTTGACCAAGTTTACAAAAAAACGTGGCAACATCTACAAAATCTCTCTGTCAATAAAATTATGTACTACAGTATGTTTTCTTTTGAGTCTCTAGAAATGCTCCAAATAGAATTTCTTACCGAGCACTAGAGTTCAAGTTCCAGGCTTCCACGTTGGCCGGCTGTTCAGCTGCTTCAAAACCCTTTTGAAAGTCTTATTATGACACCATAACAAAAATATTCCCTTCTTACAGCACACAGTTAACTATGTGTAAATAAAGCTTTCGAATAGCCGATGACAAATAGTAGCGATGTACTTATCTGAATATTGAATCCATCACCAACTGGAAGGCTAGAAAACTGACTTCAGACAGCGATTACTGTTAAAACAAATCTTGCTTGGATTGTTTGTAAATATCATCTTCTGTGAATAACATAAAGTACGCATGGTTTAGGTTTCTAGCAATAAGCAAACATGACATATCCAATCAGCAACAGTTTTTAAGCCCTAGGTTAATATAAAGAATCCAAATATGCCATGAGCGAGGGAGTAACAGAATATAACCATTGCCCTAGGATCACAAGAATTGACTTTTGGAGCTTGATCGTTAGGGAACAAAAATAAAAAAACTGCTCTTTAAATTAATCGATGTCACTTATTCACTCTATGCAACAATCACTTAGATCCCCTACATCCATCTCAGTATCATCTGCAAGAGCGCCATCATCCATGATATCATCCGAATCTTCACTTTTGACATCCAATATAGAATCAGTAGCACCGCTACTATCATCATTACCAAACAAATAGTCCTCTGAATCAGACAACTCGGCAAATTTACCAAGATTCTTGATCCTCCCTCTATAGCTGGTAAGTTGAAGGACTTTTTCCTTCCACCTCACCAATGGACACTTCTCTATCAATTCTGTCCCATCATAAGACTCCGTCAAGAATACGCTAAACCGCTTCCCCCTCTCAGACACATAAAAGATGCCATAATGCTTCAGAAGCAGTCTCATCAACTTCTGCGGCATAACAAACTCACGACGGAAATGTGTGAGGTGATCAGTCACCAGCCTCTTTTCCAACGTGAAGTTCAGTATCTCATGCATCACTGCAACTGCCCTCTTGTCAAACTCCGGCGAGCCAGGAGTCAATCCTCCTGGTTCTGCATAAGGAGATAGGTATGTTGTCTTCTGAAACTGCTCAGTATTGCCTTTTTTCACATAATGATGAACTTTTCCGCGGAATTTGTAGTAACTTGTAAAATTTGGTGGGAACTTCATGGGGAATGATAGTGAGAGCTCTCCTGGTGGACTGGCAATGTCGTTAGCATTTGCATCACCAGTCGATGCTGCCGTCTTTTTCTCGAGCTCGGTGACTGCCCAGTTTGGATTCCAAGAGACAAGCTCCAGGTAATCGCCGTCCTCCAACCTGACCACCCTGAACTGCTCAGGGAACATGTGAACCCATCGTGTCTTGAAATCATGAGGAAGCCCCATGTCGCGCCTGAAATGTGCAATCTTGTCGATGGCCAGACGACGGTCCACCGAAATCATCAGCAGCCTGGTGACGTACTCGGCGGCCGTGCGCGAGTGATCCTCCAGCAGGCGTGCCTCCTCCTCGACGAGCGCCTCGGCCTGCGGCGAGAGGCCCGCCCACATGACGCCTCGGCTGTCGCGGCAGACCTCGAAGAGCTGTGGCGAGCGGCGCACAAAATGGGCCACCTTGTTGGGCTTGGTGAGCCCGAGCTGCGAGCGCAGGATCTCGAGGCGCTTGAGCGGGGTGACGTGCTCCTCCTCCTTCTTGAGCGTGTCGATGACGGCGAGCACCTTGGTGAGTACCTTCCACCGCTCCGTGGCCACCTCGAGCGCGTGCACCCGCTTCTTCTTGCTCCGTTGCCTCACGCTGCGGCTCTGCGTCATCCCCCGGGCGAGAGATAACTGTGCGGGGCAGCAGAATCGGCCCTGGCCCTGGCGCTGGCCCCCGCGGCGGAGCAGCTTGGCTAGGCAATCCCGCAAACACGTGGTGCGCATGGTGTCCCGAACGGCCGGAACAGGCATACGCAGGAGTAAGACGATGGTACGAACGCAACCGGAGCAGGAAGCGGCGGAGGACGGCAGCTATCGGCGCTTCTAGCCGGCGGCGAGAGGAGGAGGAGGCCGGGAAGGGGCGGCGGGATGGCCGGAAAGAGGAGCGGGGAATCAAGCGGAGCACGAGCCTCTACAACTGCAAGGACAGCAATGGTGATGCTTAAAATTAGCCCATGTAGCCTTATTGGGCTTGTTAGGTTTGGGCTAATCCAAGAAATATTTTCAAGGAACAAGTTGTAATATTATTTAAATTAATTTTTTAGTTATTGCTAATACATTATAAAAAAATTAACAACTAAAATTCAAGGCTAATATCACTTTAAAAGACAATATATCCTATATTTCGATAAGGTAAAGTACGGTCTACTATATTTTATAGAGGAAATAAATGCAAGTATATATACCATGTTATTATTGTATATTTTAATAAAAAAATGTATAAAAAGGCATGTGAATTATAAAAATACGAATATAAAAGGTGATGAACATATTTTCTGCTAACACAAAATTTACTATTTACAAAAGTTGATGAGAAATGTTCAAATAAGTATGCAGGTTGAAATTGGAAACGGTAATTGAACATAGTTGATATCCTATATTTTTATAAAAGGTAAAACAATTAGTAGCAAGAATGAACATAACAAAAATCATTTTCTCCTAATAAATGTGCAAATTTTTACAACTTATCCGCAAAACTTTTAACTTATAAAAGTAAGGCGAAATATTCATAAGATATGCTTTTCTATCCTTAAAATACCATCTTCATCAAATCATTATAGTATATTATCATGCATTGGTAAATTCCTTGGTATTCTATAAACGCTTATAAATGATGCACACTGAACAATATTACTATAAATTTATAGTAATATTGTTCAGTGTGCATCATTTATAAGCGTTTATAGAATACCAAGGAATTTACCAGTGCCCACTGAACAATATTACTAAAAATGTGACATTTATATGAATTTTATGAGTATTGCTTAAAAAATCCCATGTAGCAAATAATCTCTTAATAGTATACGCTGCTAAAGAATGATCACATTGGCTAGCGCCATGCATATTATTAGAATGTAGTATGATTTTACATGAGTTTCATGGAAATTCAACTAATTTATATAAAATGTTATGAAATTTGCACTACTTAATAGCACAAAATAATATACACGGGCTAAAATTGACGCGCTAATTTTCTAGTAATTAATGTAAAGAACCCCTAATAAAAAATGCATAATTTTCTGATCTAAACCATGCCGACACGGTAAAAAGTAAAAAAAAAAAAACATTAGCCTTGAGCCCTTGAAGCAGACACAGAGAAGGCAAGAATGAAGCAATGGTGATGGAGTGCGCACTGGAGGCCGGAGCAGAGCCGTGCCGTCTACTCAGGACTCGTCGAGCAGGAGGGAGAGGGACCCGACTCCGGTGCGCCGTCGCCGCCGTGAGGGGCGGCCGCG
Organism: Oryza glumipatula; assembly: GCA_000576495.2. Classification (NCBI taxonomy): domain Eukaryota; kingdom Viridiplantae; phylum Streptophyta; class Magnoliopsida; order Poales; family Poaceae; genus Oryza; species Oryza glumipatula. Next base: position 22,282,453 of record CM002514.2, read on the forward strand.
CGCCGGGCCTACTGGCGCCTGCCGCAGCCGCAGAGCGAGAGGACGAGGAGGCGAGGAGCGGCGGAGATGAGACAGAAGCGGAGCGGCGGCCGTCCGGGCGCGGTGGTGCGCCTCTCCTCTGTCGTCCTAACCCTAGCGCCTGTGGTGGGCATTTTTTATTGTTTGGGCCGGGCCAAAATCCAGGTGGTCCAAGGACTCCCCGCCCCTGTGATGGACCGATGGACGTAGACAGGGGCTATAGCATCCACGCCGGGTAATGACCTGGTTGCCGCCTTGCCGGCAGCCCGGCTAGGGTCTATTTGAGGGGAGCTTTAGATTCTGAGAAACAGCTGCTAGGTAGCTAGCTTCTGAGAATTTAGAAAAGCTCTTAAACTCAGCTTCTCCAGCTTCTGGCTTCTTAGTTAATTTATTTTTTAGAATCTGTAACTACAGATTCTCAGAAGCTGTGGACTGTTAGGGGCAGCTTCTAACAGAAGCAGTTTTTGAGAAAAGCTGCAGCTGGGACAAGCTCCCTCAAACAGGGCCTAAGTTGGTGGACGGCGATTTTGGGGGAGACGATGCGGTGAGAACTTCGGCAACCAGCGATTTCACCGAGGACAACATGAAAGGAGAGGCCTGCGGACACCGGCAAGCGCCGATTCACCCAGGCGGTGGCAATTTCGGCGCGCGCCGAGGGAAAGGAAGAGGGTGAGAGACTGGGAGGCAGCAGCGGAGAGGAAAGGGGAGAAGCTGAAGGGAGCGGAAGAGACCGATGGAGTTGTGGGGCCCATAGCGGAAGACCACACGGCGACGGCACCACAACTGGTATTGTTGCACTGTAGAGCGGAGGCGGATAGAATTTGCCTGTATATCGCATCGGACGGACCTGGAGACTCCTGGGTACTATTCGCCTATAGCACCTGAGATGCCCCTCCGAAAAACTATAAATTCTACAGATTTGCCACTCTTACGAGTGGTTCTAAACGATTTGCCACTTGACTCTATGTCATAGACACATAAGGGCCCACATGTCATAGTCAGCGAGTGGCAAATTCTTAATTGCCACACCTTAAAAGTGGCAAATAATTAAATGTCCTTAGTCGACGACGACGATGGTAGAAAATGTTTGGGTTGCCAGAAAAAAAAAAGAGAGAGAGTAGAGCTTCGCATTCTCCTAAGTCCATGAAGAATACACAATCTTGTAAATGTTTTATACAACATCTCACTATCATGTTGTGTCTCAGTTATGAAGAGGCAAATTGAAAAAAATTGTGAATACATAATAGGTCTATTTCGTTATCTTTTTGCTACAGCTGTGTGGGCTATAACTACAAGCCAGTAACAGTGGTTTATATCTTGCTGACTATAATCACAACAACGTTGTAGCATCACCTACCAAATAGGCCCAATGTAAAAATATGATTCGGTTAGAAAAACGACTAGGGGAGACATTTAAAATGACAAAAACCAACCTATGCAAATTATGGTGCATGTTACTCGCATCATTCTTGCTAGGCCTCAACAGCAAAGAGCGAAACTTATAAGCATCGGTTATTGTCTTTCTTATGTCATAAAATTCTATCGATAGAACACAAGTAGTAGCCCAATGAATGCATGCATAGCTAGTTTGTCAGATTCGTAGTATTTTTTTGGATGGAGTACCAATCATAAGTTAACCAGCTGCCTCAGCAATTGAGAGTTGAACGAATTTTGTAAAGAAGGCCCAGAAGATTGGGCAAATTACATTTTGAGAATAGGAATATGAAAGAAGAGCTAAAAAGAAAAAGAAAAGACCATCAAGTTCTTGTCTCGGCCAAATCTAATAAGAAAGAGAACTAGTGTTGAGCTGTAGAAGATGATGGGGACGGCTAATGGGCGATTGATTCCCATCCCACTGTACACTTCTCTCCCCCCTTCCTCCCTCCCCTTCTTCTCTTCTTGCTACACCATAAATTTTTTTTTAAAAAAAAATAAAGTTGAAAAAATTTATGTATAGAAATATTATATATATATATAATTTGAATTCAAATTCAAATTGGAAACGGGTATGTAAACTTTTAACTTATAAACTTTGGGTCTATAAACTAATATTTGAATTCAAAATCAAATTTGAATCGGATATGTAAACTTTTGACTTATAAACTTTGAGTCTATAAACTTTAGGTGTGTAAACTTTAGATGTATAGAAATACTATATATAAAAAATATTTGAATTCAAATTCAAATTTGAATCGGATATAATTCAAATTTAAATTTGAATAGGGTACATAAACTTTTGACTTATAAACTTTGCATCTATAAACTTTAGGTGTATAAACTTTAGATGTATAGAAATACTATATATAAAAAAATTGAATTCAAATTCAAATTTGAATTGGGTATATAAACTTTTGACTTATAAACATTCGCTCTACAAACTTTAGGTGGATAAACTTTATATGTGTAAACTTTATGTGTATAAACTTAACAAAAGAGAAAAAGAAAAAAAACAAAAACGATGCCGCCAGCGATCAATCGCTCAGTAGGACTTTCGGAAGATGATGCCTAGGCTCGAACATGTATGGGGCTTCCAAGAATGGGAGGTTGAAGGAGTTTTAGCAAGCAAAGATAATATCAGTCATATCTTATATATCTCTCACTGGAAACGAAAAAGAAACCATCATCGATGCGGGAAGCTTGTAGGAGAAGAATTGAGCGATCGTCATGACCTTCTTTTCGTTTGGATAGAGGACAACTGGACAAGTCCTCAACCCCAAGAAAATCAGCTGATCTCCCAACGGTAGGCGTTGATGGAGAACCCAACAACCACCGTCCATGAGGGAGACGCGTACAAGAACATGGGAGAAGTCCTGCATGCCTATCAAGTCATGACAAGAATAGCCAAATGCCCGTAACCTCTTGAGTTGCATAAAGAAAGGAAAAGGAAGAAGAACGAGATGAACAGAAGTACAGGTTTAACCCAACTAGCCTGCTCCTACTAGGGACCAAAGAAATCCTATCCATCATTCTCCCATCACGTGACGGTGAGCCACCGAAATCACAAAGAGGGACATAAAGGTTGGGGATTTTCGTGGTGCTAGGAGGTTCGCAAGAGCTCCATAAAAGAAGAGTTTTCAGTTTGTTAGTACTTTACATTTGTATGTGTAGTTTGTGTAGGACTATGGGTAAGCTAGACAAAAAAAAAAAAAATCCACGGTAGGAAACCATGAAAGCAAGGGATCATATATCGTTACCACTTAACAAGCGAAGCAATGGGACCAGAGTCAGTCAGATTAGCCCTGTCCAGCGGATCATAGATCATTTAGAATAATAATGTATCAAATAAAGAGTCCTACGATTAAGTCACATTCTTATAAATTAATAATAAGTTATCTATTTCACAAAACAGAATAATACTTTATTCATTTCATTATAAACATAGTATATACTCTATAGTATATGATACAATTCGTCTCTCTAGGGCATATAGCTGATAGTTTGCGTGCTGCAGCTCAGCTTGCGTGTGTGTTGATTGTGTTCACGTCAATTTGTTTTCCAATAGTAAAGGAATCGCTCCTGAAAAGGAGGATAATGCCTACTAGTTACAAACAACAAGGACAAGGCCCAGTTTTGCCCTTAAAACGTTAAAATAGGATTAAATTGACCTACAGAATCCTTTACAAGCTACAAATTCTTCAGATATTAGAATACACCAAAAAATGTGGCAACAGCAAACAGCAAAAAAAGTACTCCTCCTATCAGGCCAACCTGGAAAATCGTACATTCATGTAAGTGAAATACCCAAAAACCTAAAACACAATAATACCGAGAGCATTAACTATTAAACCAAAACAAGAAACCAAGTTAATTGTACAAAAAACTTTTACCAGCTTCTCAGATAGGTAGTTGGCAAGGAATGCTCCCCCAACAATTGCAAGGAAAGTTGCAACCAAGTGTCCAGCTATGGCTCCGCTTGCGACACCAAAAGGAGACTACAAAAACAAAGACATGTTTTTTTTATGGTAATACAAATCTAAACTAAATTATACATATGCATTCTGCTGCCAAGTCCAAAACAAACCTGAGCAGCACCTAACGCAATTGTAGCCAGCATAGAGCGATCTCCCCATTCCTTCCAGTAAAAATCATTTGGTGAGCAATAAGGTGTTAGTTCACTACATAGAACAGCTATTTTGTTTCGTTCAAACAAGACTTTGACCAACCAATAACCTATTAGAACATAATTTTTGTGACACAAAATTTATGTTATTAGATTCATATTCGGAGTACTTTCGTATGATTATGCTTTTGTATGGCATAAATGATACATTAATACAGCAATGTTAGTCAAAGCCTTATTGTACATGGGAATCAACTTACTGCAAAGAAAACAAGGCTGAAAGACTTCCAAAGGACCTCAAGAGGACTAGTCAACTTTTTAGCCACCTGCCACAAAGTAGAAACAACCTTCAGTTAAAAAAAAAAAAAAGGTGAAGAGCAGAAAACTTATTCTGATACTTAAGTTTTGCCCCCCTCCCCCCCCCCCCCCCAAAAAAAAAAGAAAAAAGAAAAGAAGAAGATGGTTTTAATAAATTCTCAAGAGCAGCAGATGCAAATGTTCCAAATATTTAGTTGGCTACTGCATGCTTCCAGCTTTGCAGAAAGTAAATGCAAAAGCAAAACATTTATATGATTTGACAAAAACTCTTCATAGAATCAACATTCTGAAAAAGCACAACCTTCTCCTTGACAAGCTCCTCAGCCTCAGCCAGCTCCCCAGATTCAGAGTTTCCCTGAAGGTTTCCATTTGCATTATCTGGAAGTTGCCATGCATCTTTTATTGACTTGAAACCAAAAAATGCCAGGAGAGCAATCGCAGCATACTCTCCTATAGGTAGTGCTGCAAAAAAAAAAAATCATGTATCAACAAGTATGTCCATTAGGATATCAGAGATACTTATGGAAACTTCCAAAAAGTAAACCCAAGTGCAGAAAGAATGCCAAATATGAGTACTAGAAATTACATAGAGATATTGCCAGAGAAAGCATAGTAGTTTATACTTGTTTGAAATTGTGCTGGTACAGACTGAAAAATCCTTCCAATTATAACACTCACAATAGTCATTAGGGAAAGAGCAGCCATTGACCCAAGTAAAACCTGTTCACAAAATTACACAGGCACATAAATGTTAGAGTGACTAGCCAAAGGGAGACATTCTCTAAAATAAAAATGAAAATTGAGGGAAAAATATATTTCTCTAAACCCTTAATATAATTCAGTTGCCCGGCGGAGAATCTTAATATAATTCAGTTATAGGTAGAAAACAAGTCTTTAGTTTTTCTTAAATGACAAAACCATCATTTTGAGGTTGTATCTTTTAGTTCGGTAGTGACATTTTATTATTAATCGTTTTTTACATGGAAGAACATATTAAAAGAAGAGAGCAACACTGTGAAGAGAAAAGAAACAACTCAAATAATCGGACAATAACTTGAGACAGATCTAAATCACCATGCCCAAACGTACCAATGCTCTCTGATATTGCATCGCAAGAAGTGCAGCAATGAAAAATGTCTGCAACAAAAGAAGGGTCAGTGCAACAAAATTTCTCTGCTTGCCCAAACATACTAAGCATATAGCATAAGCTTTACAGAATGGTAAAAAAAAACAATTCTTGAACATAGCTCCAAGCTAGGAGAACACTGAAGATCATGTAGCTACAACTAAATGATAGTAATACAAGGAGAAAAATAGGATCTACAGTAGGTATGACTCCAAAACAGTAAATGAGTAATTCACTATGAAGATAATAGAAATCCAATTTGACTGAGTTGACACTCAAGTTGTAAAGCCTTGAAATATCATAATTTAGGAGCATAAAAGTACATAAAACTACTTACTGCTTAGCTTCATGTATAGAAAACAACAAGAAGGTCTCATCATCTATCAAATTGCAACAATAAATACTGTGATGTAGCATGGGAAAGAAATGAAACTATAGACATTTGGTTGGACATAGCAAATGTGGATGACCTATTTATTTCAGAAATGGAGCATCAGAATGAAAACTCTAAGAACCATAGAATCCAGACTTCATAATTAGTCAAAAGAAGGTAAAGAGCATCTGTAATGCATCTAGAAGGATAAGGCAAGAGAAAAAGTCAACTTTAATGGACTGTATACCTTATCCCCAATCTCAGATACAAAAATCAGTGTAAATGCTGCCGTGAAACCTGACTTTGCAAGCATCGCTACAACTGCAGATGGTTGTCCTTTAAAGAAAACAATAAAAGCGGATGCCAGAGCACATAGAAATAGCACTGCAGCAATGGATTGAGGGTAACGAGATCCTGCAGGTGGTTTTGTTCTGCCAACCAAAGCCAATGTGCAGTTTAATGCTATTTAGAAGAGATTGGGATGAAGATTGAGTTAAACATAGTAGAGTATAGGAACTCACGGTTTGTTTGAATCTCTGGTAGCAGAACTATCCAAATGTTCCCCATGGCTACCTGCTTCGCCACCTTCATAGCTTCCAGCTCCAACATTTACATTGGATGTCTGCACTCTAACATTGTGCCGTATTGGTCTCAACCATGGTAACCTACATCTCACTGTTAAAATAAAACTATGCAATCAAAATAGTATAACGATGCCTGTCCAAATTCAAACAAGAAATCTTACAAAATGGAGTCATTATGCCTGAAAGTAGCAAGGGAAGATTGTTTTAGGTGGTGGCATGAATCTAAGGCTCCTTTGACATTAAAATGAATTGCGGATGAATGTGTAGAGTTGGAATCCATAACAAACAATACGATCAACTTCATCAACGAGTTTCACAAAGAAACAATGATACTTGTATTTGATCTGAGACATGGACAAGAATTGTTTTTTTTTTCAAAAGGTTGACAGAATTTGATGAGTAAACAATCCCAGAAAACATGGTATTTATATTTACAGAAAACAAAAACATCTCCTTGATGCTTTTTGTGCCACACTCCTCAATGTCGCATTCAAATTCCATCTGTGCTTACTATTTCAGATCCATGTGGTGACAGGAAACAACAAGCAAGCTGGAATTCATGGCAGCGCCTAGGATGAGATGTGATCCATGTGTAATTGACTAATTGTGGACGAGATCTTGCTGTCTGGTCAATGAGAACAAACATAATTTATTTATCTTGGAATTTGCAATGGCATAGTAATCCAAAGCCCACCAAATTATCTCTCCTGTGCATACAATACAGAACCTATCTAATTTTTCCATCCTACACAACTTAGGAGATCGATAACCTGAAATCGGCAAAACCTGATGCTAGCTTGAAACAACAATTGGGGTCTAAAACTTATCATAGGCTAAACATTTACATTTATTATGAATGCAACGCCCATAATTTTGGGTTTCTCTATGCCACTATGGCACTATCTGAAACATTTTGGCCCTTCCTCCATGACACTATCTGAAATTAGACTAGGGGTTGTTTAGATTGATGTCATTTCAAACCATAACATTTTTTGGTAAAGTTGTCAAAAATGTGCATCCATTTAGTTTTTTTACCAAACTCTGGTAAATACATAAGAAACCCTGCCAAAACTTGGCAGTATTGCCAAATTGCCAAAAATTGGTAAAGTTTATTTTGGCTACAATCTAAACAAGACCTAGATTACTGTACTAGTAAGGATGCCACATATGTTTGATTGAGCCACATTGACTGACTGGCCTGATCATCAACCATGCAAGAAGCGTTCGAGCACAAGATCCCTGATTATTACTCTAGTGGGGCGTGAGAGAAGAGGAGGAAGGGAGCAGGACATAGAGATGCCCAGACCTTGTCCTTCCACGAGGCACCGCCGCCGCAGAAGCAGCGGCGGCCCTGCCCCATCCTCGCGCCTCCTGCTGGCGGCTGGCACTGCGACGCCGACGGAAATGGCCGTTGCCATGGATCGAAGAAGCTCCGGCGTCGGTGACGTGGAGGAGGAGGAGCAGGAGGAGGCGGCGGCAGTGGGAGGGGAGGCGCCCGCGGTGGGGGTAGAGGGTGAAGGGGGAGGCGGCGGCGTGGGGGGAGAGGGCGGAGGCGCTGAGCCGGCGCCGGCGACGGCGACGAGAAGGAGAGGAGGCGGGCGGCTTATCGGCTTCGGGAGTTCGGTAGCGCACACGTGCCAACAGTTCTTCTTCTTCGTCTTTCCTTTTCCTTTTTTTAAAAAAAAATTATTAAATTTCAGAGAATCAAAGATTATTATAGGCTCGAAATTACATGAAACAACATAATCCCTCCGTCCCATAAAAAATATTGTAGAACCGGATATGGCATATTCGTCCAGATTCATAGTACTATTTTTCATAGTATTGGCATGGCGGCTTATATAACTTGGGTACTATGGTCATATTCCAAAGTTAACTTTGCTAACGTAGTATCAATTTTTTTTTAAAAAAAATGGTTATCTTATATGGTTAAAACTTTTATACAATGGATCAAAGAATTTTTTATAAATTTAAGATTTAGTTTTAGAATTTATTGGTATAGTGTATCGATGAATAATTGGTCAATGGTACCATTTTGTGAAACTCTGCTCACATAATACTTAGGTTATATGCCAAGTAATTATTGGTATGCATGTTGACCATTATTTTTTGGGTCATGTAAATTTTACCTTCGAAATGCATGATGCATGAAAAGTTGTTAGAATACGATAAACTAATTAGCGCAGCTAAGCTGGCGATGTAACTAAGCACACGTGCGTGCGGTTGCGCAGGTGCGCCCTACTCAATGGGTCTTATTGGTCGAAGGAGGTATAGGCATTCTTTTTCATATTATAATTGATCTAGGAGAGATGGAAAGTTATCTAAATCTGGTATTTGAAAGTAAAATTTTATGATAGATACTTTTTCAATATAGATCTATTTCAAATTTTAAAAGTGAGTAAGCTTTCAACTCTAAATTTTAATTTTTCAATTCAAAATTTTAAAGTATTCTACCCAAAATATTTCAAACTTTTTAACCTAAAGTACGAAAACTTTAAACTCAAATGTGAAAATTTCAACCTGAACTATAACATTTTCAACTCAAATGTGACATATCATTGTACAATGAATCCGGACAGCTCTTCCAAGATAAGTTAATATGGTACAGGATGTGACATATTCTAATACTACAAACCTGGACAGCATGTCCATATTCACAGGGTTTCTCAAGTGCATCAGTGAGGCTCAACTCTGGCAAAGCTATTGTCAATGTTTCAGCACAAGAACCAACAAAGATGAAGCCAAAGAAACCAACTCCTAGTGCAGTTCTTCTTCCTCCTTCATGGGAGTCTACAAAGTTGTGATGTAATGACAGCTAAATCTATCTAATTGTGATGTGTGATGTAATGATAGTTGTGTAATGACTGTTGTGTCTAGGGATGCAAGTGGGTAGTCCCGCTATCCACATAAAAACCCATTTGCTAGTTTATTTTCCACATGGTAGTACAAAATTTAGAAGAAAAAATTAAGTAGAAGTAGGATAAGTGGGCAAAAAAAGCCCGCTTGCATCCGTGGTTGTGCCATGTAATGACTGTTGCCAAATGTGGCTTTTGTGCTAGGTAACTCTAGTTGCCAAACTGATGTGTGAAGGCTTTATATTGCCTCACACTATGTCCAATTGCTGCTATGCTGGTTAAGTGAACCTAATTATGTGCTGCTATGCTGGTTAAGTGAACCTAATTATGACTTATTCTGCTATCAAGATTTTCAGACTTGTGTGATCCAAATTGTGTCAACTATTCTTTCCTGAGATTGAATTTATCCCTGTCGATTGTTATGTGAAGCCAATTGTGCTACCCACTTGTTACGACAGACAAACACATATTCTGCTGTAAATGAATCAAAATTATGTCATGCCATATACAAAAAATCAACTAGCACAGTTTGTAACATATTCTTGCCAAATACTCATTGCATTCATAATGCAAGTTGTAGCTGCAAATACTACAACGTGCAGTTCACATTCTTGATACCATCACAGACACGACAAGAACACAGAATATGACAACAATCGAGAGATAAAATCTCTCATTCTCTAGCCTAGTGTTTACATACTAATTTTCTCTGCATTCTCACAACCCAAGGCTTTGACTGACTCCAACTATTGCCTGGCAGCATCAAGCTCTCTGCTCTTCTCCTCTGCATTCAACCTCTCTTCTTGAACAGCCAAAACCAGATCTTCATTCTTCTTGCTCATTGACCAAACCAAATCTCGCAAGTCATTCAACAAATCTCACATATAAGTGGTTGTTGGCCCATCAAACCAAGAAAATAAATTGCATCTTTGAAGCATCTAGGCCCCCGTTGTTAGTTTTGGTAATTAATGACAAGCACTAATTGTGGACTATCCGTTGTCTTTGAGCTATATACATTTAAGTTAGGTTCACATCATGTGTGCGCATGGATGATTATCGATGGATTAAAATTGACGGCGCAAAGCAAAAGGAAGAGAAGACGGTAAACTAGTGTTTTCATTTTAAATTGATCGAGGCGTTGGGCGATCAAAATTGTGCTAGTTTATTTATAGGTTTGCCGTACTATTAAGAGGGGTAATGATCTAGCAAAGATATGATTTTAATTGCCATATTAGGTCATTATGCATTTAGACTTGTGCTCACATTTCACAACACACACACAACCACTTTGTATTCATTGTCTCGGCCTGACCAGGGGCAGTGGCGGTCTGACGGGCGTGCCCTAGCCGGCCCCAAGCCGGCAGTCTGACCGGTGCATAAGGCCGGTCTGACCGGCGGCACTTGTGCGGTCAGACCGGCCCCCTGGAGGCCGGAATGGTGTTGCTCGGGGTGGCCGATACAGAGCCGACGGAGCCGTATTCGGTCAGACCGAGCTGATGGCGGTCTGACTGAGCCGAGGCCGGTCTGACCGGCCAATCAACTGCGGTCTGACCGGCTAGGCCAATGGGGCTCTCTGACAGGGCTACAATGGCTAGTTTTCTAGCCGTTGCAGAATAGCACGGTCTGACCGGCCACATACCTCCGGTCAGACCGGCAACACACAGAGTTGGGGGATTTCGCCCCCAACGGCTAGTTTTGGTTGGTGGGAGTATAAATACTCCCCCTCCAGCAGCAAGGGGCCTCTCTTGGTACCCAATTCAATTGCATACACCCCTTGCATCTCTCACACACCCACTTGAGCTTTGTGTTCATCCATCTAGTGTGTTTGAGGGTTGATTAGCCAAGAGTCAAGTGCATTGCTTCATTGTAGAGCTAGTGTGGCACTTGATTGATCATGTTACTCTTGGAGGTTGCCGCCTCCTAGATGGCTTGTGGAGAAGTTGCCCTGTGACCTCTCCGAGAAGATTGTGGAGGAGGCCCGGTGCCGGATTGTGAGTTGTTTGGAGTTCACCACCTTTGGAGTGAAGGAAGAACTACCTCGAGTGATCGAGGCTTGGGTAGTCCTCTCCGTGGGCTGGCTCCCGCCTTGCCCACCCCTTGACGAAGGGGGCGTGCGGTGGCTTCGTGGTTAAGCGGTGGAGTTGGGCTCGCCTCAACGGGGAGTAGGAAACCGGCGAGTTTCCGAACCTCGGTGAAAAATCTCTTGTCTCCTTGTCTCATTTGATTGTCGTATTTACATTTGTGTAATTTACATTTCTAGAGACATACTTGAGATCATATCACCCTAGGATTGCAAAACTTTGACATAGGAGTGTGATTTACTTTCCTAGAGAATTAATTGAGCCACTATCACCCTAGGTTTGCAAAACATAACTTAGTTGTTTAGTTAGACTTAACCCCCACCAAGCCTAGCAACTTAGGTTAGTTTTGATTAGGTGTCTTTTAGTTTTTAAATCGCCTATTCACCCCCCTCTAATCGACATCTCGATCCTACAATCCTACAATCCCCAACCACATACTTCAATCCCGATCCAAATCAACCCACCAAATGTGACCAAATAGGCAACTTACCCAGACATTGTGACATTTGAAGTACCGATGTCTAGGGTTTTCGATGCTCCACAAGATCCACCACGCAGCCTTGCTGCCACACTTGCACATCACGGTCGGCTGGTAATCAAATGGCCCAACCCTATATAACATGGGAGAAGCAGATGGCCAATGGGAACTCGCCAATGACGAGTAGCTTCTCGAACTAGCCATCGCTGACACACCGCTCCCCATGTTGCCGCCACGTCGCCATCTCCGCAACCTGCACCTTTGTTGTCGCCAATGTGTCAAGGGCTAGTGTTTTTATGGTGTGGTTGGGGATTCAGCTTGCGAAGAACACAAACAGATTTAACTATTTACCACTCTTACAAGTGACAATTAAAGATTTGCCACTAGACCCCATATGTCATAGACACATGAGGGCCCACATGTCATACACTGTGAATGACACATCTTAAAAGTGGTAAATAGTTAAATGCACCCCTACTCAACCCCTCAATCGACGTGTTGGCTCAGCTAGTCAATGGGGTCAAAGATGCCAGGTCGGATGAAGCTACCTCCCAACCCACCTGAGAAGTTGATATGCATTGGTTTTTGGAGTTGGTGGGTTTTACAGTTAAGCGATGTGATTCAACCAGTAGCATAAATTGAGGGATGCACAATAGACTTGTTCCTTGTAACTATATCAGGTATGGATAGTTAGATTTTTTTTAATTTTTTGAACCTTTTTAGCTTTTAATTTTAAAACTAAACCCTTTCAAAATTTATTTCCAAAATCTGAACCTTTTGGCCACGCTAGTCTGCCTAGCGTGGCAAAGCAACAAGGCACGCCACCTGCAGCGGGCGTGAAAGTTTTGTCCTGCGACGCCAGCGAGAGCGGTGTGGCCAAATAACGCTGCCACGTCAGTGGGAGCGGTGTGACAGTATTGTTTTGCCTCGCTAGTTTGGCTGGCGTGGCCGTGTGGCCAAAATGTTCAGATCTTTAATATAAATTTTGGATGGATTTATTTTTAAAATTAAAAAAATTAAAAAGGTTAAAAAATAAAAAAAATTCAGATAGTTATGGATCCGGCTCCAGCCAAACCCAACCCAACTCGGCCCGGCCCGGCCCGGCCCAGTCGATCTCTTTACCTATTACTCCGTACGCAGCATTCTCCCTCGTGTCATTTTCGTCCACGCCGAGACGAGACGAGACAGTCGGGCGACGGGACAGCAGCTGCAGCCTGCACTGCAGCACAGCCGTCAGCCGCCTCCCCAACCTCCCGCCGCCGCCGCCGCCGCCGCCGCATCCGCATGGAGCCCGACGCCGCAGCGGCCGCGGCCGCCGGCGAGAGGGAGGCGGAGATCGAGAAGGCCTTCCGCGCCCGCCTCCCCGACTTCAGGAAGCAGGCCGAGTGAGCGCGCCCGCCCTCTCTCTCCCTTTCCCTCTTCCACCCCCCCTCTCTCTCAGGCTGTGGTCGGCTCTCCCGCGCGGGATGGTTTGGTCTACGCGGGCGCGGCTTCTAGGGTTCGTTCCTGTGTCTTTGGCTGCCTGCCTCGCGTCGCGCCCGGGAGGTTGTTGGCGGTGGCCCTAGGGTTTTTCGGCGGCGGCAGCTGGTGCACGCTTGCGGGGGGTTTGGTGTCCGCTTTTTGGGTTTCGAACCGGGGAGGGGTTTATGGCCTGGTTGGTTGTTTCCAATCTTCGATTTTAGTTCGGGATTCTTCTGCTGCTGCGGGTGGTCGGTAGGGTTGTGAAGGAGAAGCAAGGAGGAGTGATGCCGATTCCTAGGGTTTAGTTGGGGGGGGGGGGGAGGGAAACTAACAATTTCGTATTATCAGGTGTGTGCACCAAATATTTCTGTTCTACCTCCAAATTCGTCAAGTTCTAGCTAGGATTTGACAAGGTGGTACTTCTGATTTCAGAAATGTTGCTGGGCGACGGTTGGTTATTTAGTTGCGCAGGGTTCTGAAGAATCACGTGTAGTTGCAGCCTTGTATTCAGCATTTCAGCTATTTAAGGATAATAATGGCTGTGCATCAGATTTCTTGTGTCTCTCTAGGTATTTAAACCTGTAAGGAAGAAATGAAAAGGGTTTGGCGATATGTGAGTGATAAATGTATATAGCTGCTGCATATAAAGCTTCCTAGGGTTGCATTCTCCCTAATTTTCACGCAGGCAGGAGAGATCGATGCTTTCTTCTAATTACTAGAAATTCGAACCTTTTCTGCTCTCTAGATCTCTTATATTGGTCAACTATGAGGAATGACACCACATATATTTTTCTTTCTTTTCAGCTCCTTAACCCTCGAAGGTGTAAGGAGAGCACTGGAGAAGGACATGGGCTTGGAGAAACATTCACTTGACGCCCATAAAAAGTTCATAAAGCAATGTGTAGACAAGGTACGGGTGGACATTAATGTATATGGGGTTTGGTGCAGTGCAATAATTAGGAAAAGAAGAACATTTGTGCAACTAATGTTTTTGCTGTATGAACCTGGGAGCTGTACAATTTTGGAATTTCCTAGTGCAATAGTTAGGAAAAGAAGAACACATTTGTGCAACTAATGTTTTCTCTCTATGAACCAGGGAGCTGTATAATTTCCTAGTTTAAACTCTTGACTCTTCACTTCCAACAAAAATAGAAACCACTGATTTTCCGTAAGATAGAGATATATTGTATGTGATCTTTGGTTGATCTGCCTGCATCACGGAGTAATAGGCTAATAGTATGTTAGTATTTCTATATAATTTAGTAAACAGATAGTATGCCATGAACCGGTTAGACTAAGATGGCCATCTAACATTTCTTGGATCTTACTTCAAAACGTTTTAATATTCACCTACAAGTCATGGGTCATTGCCTATGATAAACTAAATTAATTCCAAAAGTAGAAAGCCTGGTTTATTAGTTATGTTCAAGGCCAATTTTTGACTTTTCAATCGTCTGTGGAAACTAAGTAAACATAAGTACATGACATATTTTGTCAATAATGCGGAATAAATGTTTGCTATTTAAACACACCGCTGCAGAAACAATTACTCCTGCTTGAGTGCATTAATTTGTGCAAGTGATTTTGTGATGCACTGTTTCAGTTTTCATATACTCCCTCCGTCCCACAATATAGCTACCTTTAGGTTCAAATTTTGTCCCAAATATAACTACCTACAATATGTAGAAAGTAACTTTTACCACACTACTTCCCATGCTACCCCTAGTAGGCCATATCATCCCATCAACCCTCGAGATCCACACCCACCCGTACTATTCTTGATTCCCGTCACCTCACCATCTATTAATGAGGGACTTTTAGACCTTTCACTCCAATCCAGAATTCCTCAAAACACTCCTATGTAGCTATATTTTGGGACGGAGGGAGTACATTAGCTTGGGGAGCTGACATGTCAGCACGATTGGGCGTTTGAGCTGTGCGAAAAGAATCAGTTGAACAATTACTACATAAACATGTTATTGCAGAAGCAAAAAAATGAGTATGTTAACCATTGGCTCTGAGTATCTGACTAGTACCGGTTTCTGTTGTTACAGCAGTACATACCAAGACGAGACAGTTGGCATTTTTTGAAGATTATATTGTAATTAGGATCCTGCATGCAAATCTCAAATTTGGTAGTTTATCATGGTTGGTTACGCATCTTCAGGATTCCTTGTTTAGAGATGGACAGATGGCTTCTTAGTGGTCAACTCAAGCCATCCTCCATCTATATAAGGATGATATGGTATTATGATGTATTTTATGTTGGAGCAATGGAGTAACAAAAGAAGATAATCCGAATATCAGTTTTGTTGTGTTCTCTTCTCTTGGCCTGCTATTGTGTAGATCTAGTCCCTCCTAACCAAGTCCCGCATTCACAGAGCAGCATTCTACCTCAAATCATCACTGTCCAATGTCTCTTTAACGGGTGTTGGCTCATGTTGTGAACTAGTTCAACATCAGTTACCAATTCTGATACAATAAAAGAATGACTAGAGTACAAAACAAGTATTTACCTAACTAGTATTTCTGAGGATGAAATATATTAAGCTCACATGTGTTGATATAATCTTTTCCTTTGAGGAATATATATTAAAATCACCATTCACAAGCAGGAGCCACAAGGATCTCTTTGGAACTTAGACACTGTAGAGACTAGAGAGAATAATTGAGTCTGTCCTTATATTTGTTACAATTGTGTTATGGAAACCAAATGTCTTGATATTTCAAGTGTCAAGCTGTTTTTCTTGAACCTCTCTTCACCCAGTTTATGCAAATTGGTAATGAGATCCTTTAATTCAGATGAATAATTACCTTTATTTAAACTTCTGAAGGTCATAAAACTTGTTCAGTTGTCATTTATACTTTATATTCCCAGTTGGAACCTGTTAGCTTGTATTTGGGAACTTTCAAACTTTATTGAACTCTGATTTCAGTACAGTAATACTCATTTTTTCCTTTTTCTTTTTGGCTAAGCACATCAACAGGTTTTTTCTGGTTCTGATGATGACAATACGAATAATAATGCACCAGAGAAGGATGAAGCTAAAGATGACCGTTCTTCTAAAGAAGAATCAGAAGATGCCCAACCAACATCTGACTCGAACAAAATTTCCTCCAATGCTGATGAGCCGGTGGCAAAATCCAATGAGACAGATAGAGATCAGGAGGGAGACAAAGATCATAGTTCTGGCAGTGACATTAGTGAAGCTATGATAAAAAATGCTATTGTCAAAAGGGCCTCATATTTTAGAGAGAACTCAGAGTATGTGTCCTCAACTTGCCATTCTTAAATTATACTTATCATTGAAACTTAATAGTTAACATGCACTCCAAATTATCATGTGTCAGATTGATCAGCGAATCATTGTACTTGACTACTTGTAGAGTTGTAGTCTCAAAAGCCTCTTGCTCTGGAATGTAATGAAACCTTGTTTTTTTAAAAAGAAATATTTAACCCCACTACATCACAGAGCAGATATCTGAAAAGATACTATCATGTTATTGTAATTTTTTGACACTAGAAAACAAAACTGGAGGTTGGGGCAGTAAAATGAGTCAACCAAAATATAGTCAACCTTTTGTGACCTGATTGAGTAATAATAGAGAAACCATTTAGTTGTTCCACATCTTGCGGTGAAACATATGAATAAGGGACGAAAGTAGAGATAATTGCTCCCATTGTGTGATGCAAGCGGTGAGCAGGGAGATTTCGTTGCGTGCTAGTTCACTTATACAATTCTGAGTGACAAATTTGTGGGGGGCCATGCCGAGGGAGGGGGGGGGGGGTCTTAGCTGGTAAAAGAAAAGGCCATTGAGTCATTCTTAATGTAGACCGTCTAAAAATGAACAGGAGCCCAGTTGTGTGCACTGATCTGAATATACATTTGGAACATAATGATTGAAACTGTTGAGTTTTACAAAGAAAATTGCCTATATGTTCTTAAAACATATCATTCTTGTTGTTAAGAGTGGTGTGCGGCCAATATTATATAGGACATGATCATATGTGATGCAGTTCTTTAGAGTTATGAACCAATTGGCGATAAACGGAAATATAGGAATTTGCTTATATTGTATGTGTTCGTCTTGAGATGAATTCTTAGGTGCTAATGACTGATAAACGACACATATTAAAGAGTCTATTCTAGAATATCTGAGTTTCTAGCTTTATTATTTGGACATTTGGCAAGAAATTTTGTAAGAATACTTAAATCGTACCATCGTATTTTCCCCCTAAGGATGTGGTTACTTCCTAAGTATGTCCAATCATGTTACTTCAGCATTTTACTTTATTCTGGTTTAAATTTTGGATTCTGCGCCATACGGATGCTTGCTGCCACCAAAAGCATGTTCGATGTCCACTTTACCTGCTCATATTGCATTTGGCTAGTCAGCTTCAGCATGTATTCACAATATGAAAGCAATGCAGAACTATTACTTTACAAGGAGTTCGCCGGACTTTAGAAGAAGATCTCAAGCTTCAGAAGAAAGCTTTGGATGCTTACAAGTCTTTTATTTCGACAGAATTAGACAATGTAAGTTTAAAGTTTGGATTGAGGGTGCGGCGGTGCACACATGTATTAGTTCAGATGCATGTTGATGATTGGACTAAGAAGTCGAACTCATTGTGTTTCATTAATTTTCTGTGTGACAGATTCTTCAAGAACCTGCAAATGGGACAAAGAAAACTAGTAAAACTGAATCTCATAAGGATTCTGGCCAGAAGACAAGCAAAAACTCTAAGAGAGCTCGTCAAGACTCTGATACTTCTGAAATAAATGATAGCCATTGTGAGAGGGGAGACAGTGATGAGGATGCAAGGCCAAAAAAGAAAAAGGCTGAAAAGGGCAAAGCTGTAAAAAGGCAGAAAAAAACTACAGTGGAGAAACAACTGTCAAATTCAAAGGCTAAAAAGGTTGCCAAAAAAGATTTAGATAAAAGTAAAGAGCGGAGTGGATCAGAAGAAGATAATTCAAATTCATCAGCTGAAGAAGATAATAAGGTATTTTGTGTGAGTTCTTGACTGCATGATTAGTGTAAATATAATTTTGGCTAACTTGTTTATATCTCAATATGCAGAAAAAACGACAAGTAGCTCCAGCTTACGGGAAACGGGTGGAACGGCTGAAGTCAATAATCAAATCTTGTGGAATGAGGTACTTCTGCATGTTTGAATGCAGTTTTATGGATTTTCGGAATGATAAATTTACCGACTTACGTTTATTTTTAACTAGTATCGCACCTACTGTGTATCGGAAGGCAAAGATGGCTCCTGAGAGCAAGCGTGAAGCCTGTTTGATAAAGGAGTTGGAGGATATACTTGAAAAAGAAGGATTGTCAACAAACCCCTCTGAAAAAGGTTCATTTGTTGTTAAATTGTTTACAATAACTTGTGCGGGAAAAGTTCATTTGTTGTTAAATTGTTTACAATAACTTGTGCGGGAAAACTTGTGTTGAATTGTTTTCTATTTTTTCTATACTTCTATGGGTAGGATTAGGATGTTTGGTATCACAGTCATCATTCAATTTTCTCCCAAACTATGAACACTACATAAGGTGTATGTGCCCAATAATAAGTTATTACTGTTAAATGCAATCTTATGACCTCACCTATTTCTCTCCTTTTTTTAGTTGGTTCATTTATGAGTGGCATATAAAGCTGCGTATATATGGCGTAAAGCATACCTATATAATTACTTGACACATGTTATGCTTTCTTTGTACAGAAATTAAAGCAGTCAAGAAAAGAAAGGAAAGAGCAAAGGAACTCGAGGGCATAGATATGAGCAACATTATCACAAGTTCTCGTCGGAGAAGTACATCGAATTTCATACCCCTGCCAACGCCTAAAATAGTAGCTGATAGTGATGAAGATGACGAAGAAGACGCAGAAGATGACAATGATGAGGAGGTGAATGTGGAGGGTGGAGATGAAGGTGACAATGATGATGGAAAAGCTGGCGATGGATCTGCTGATGGTAAGATTCAATAATACATGGTATTTCAATTTCACTGTCACCAGCTAGTCATTTATAATCTCATTAGTTATTGCATCCAGGGGAATATCCAGTGGCATTTACAGCATGTTCAGTGTTATTTCGCATTCCAAGCGATTCCATATCTCTTTCTCTCAATAAAATCCATATGCTTCTGCAGATGCTGAGCACGACAGCGATTGATTCTTGCGGTTTCTAAGGTGGAAGCAGGCAATTCTGACCATGCAAGTTCATCTCATGTTGATTTGGCCTAGACGCCTAGTTGGCTGTCCGTGCGTGGATGGAGGCAGTTGTTCAGAAGTTTAACTTATGAGTTTATTCTGTTTATTCGAAACATATTCTTTAGCTCTAGCGTTGGTGAAACATTAGCGCAGATGATTCTTGTAGCTCCCATCTCATTATTATGTATAATATATATCAGGTTTGTTATCTGAATTTTCGATCGTGTATTCATGTAGACTCTAGTTTGAAAGCGGCGTGACATTCCTGTATCGGACAGTTATTTATTAGTTCATCACTTATAGTGTACACTTTTTTTTGGTGGTGCTCTATAAAATATTTTAGAGGAGGAATTCAGCTTTTTTTATTTTTACTATTTCAAAATTTATTTGGTATTTTTTTATAATTAGCAAGGTTCACTTAATATTAACTATTCGCTCCTGGTAGCAAAGTTTCATATTGTGATCTGATAGGCTTACTTGGAAAATCAAACAAAGTTCTCAAACCGTTTGATTTAATTAAATGTAGGTTATAGGATATCGAAATTTAATTACACAGTGCTACATCAGTGTAGTAAGAATTTGTAAGAACTGTGTAAAAAGTGAGCATAGTCAACTAAGGTTTCTTGACTATAAAAGCAAGTTTAATAGTATATCTAGCTACTAGCTCTAAATCATCTATAGTAAATTTAATAGCCAATTTATATAATAGTTACTTATAAACATGTACTATACTATTAATTCATGGTCTCATCTGTCATGCACATATTGTGTTTTGGAGTCTGTGCTGTAGTTGGCTACAAATATGTTGCATGTTGCTCTTCTCTACTTTCTTATCTTCTCGATATGTTTATAGTTGGCTTGTACCTGTTCTAAGGGTACTTGTGTGGAATCAGTCCATTCGGGTTTAAGTTCTACACTCAATGTGAGTGTTCGTATTTACCATAATTATTCTTTTAGTGATAGGCGACATAACTATCGATAGTGAGATATTCATGGTGATTTTATCAACTTCAAAATACATTGGCCTAGTCTTTAGAAAGTGTCTATGAAGGTAGGCTATGTATGTATGTTCATAGGGGTGAGTGGGCGCATGTTACGAGTGTCTGTACTGTACCGTGGTTCTTAAAAAAGAGAAGCTGGGTAAGACAAATTTTTGTATGTACGGATTATTTCTCCTTGCATAAAAAGAATTAAATTGCCAAGTTGGGCCCCAAAGCACACGGGATCGCCTTGTTCTCCAGGCCTAACGGGCCGGATCGATCCCGCCAACCCGGGCCCCGCCTTTTGTGCTGACGAACCAAAGGAACACAGTCGCCGCACATATGACACGCACGAACGCCTCTCGTGTCGGGTCGGATCCGGATCCGGATCCGGATCCGGATCGTGAGACGTCGCCGCCGCCCGCGCGTGCTCTCCTCTCCTCTCCTCTCCTCTCGACTCTCGTGGTGGCGCAGCAAGAAGAAAAAAACAAAAGAAGAAACCGAAGCGTCCCAAAAGAAAGAAAAAAAATCGAGCCAAAAAAAAAAAGGAAAAGGAGAAAAAAAAAGGTCGACTGCGATAGCGTGGAGGAGCGGAGGCGGAGGCGAACGCGAGGAGGAAGACGAAGATGAGGAAGAAGCTGGGCACCCGCTTCCCCGCGGTACGTAGCCCCTCCTCCCCTCCCCTCCCCTCCCCTCTCCTCTCCTCGATCTGCGCTGCGGCGGCGGCGGCTCGTGATCCGATCTGGTCTGCGCGCGCGGATCTCGCAGCGGCGGCGGCGGCGGCGGATCTCGCCGTTGACCGGCGGGGTTCTTGCGCTTCTCTCTGTGCGGTCGCGCTTCGTCGCCGGGTGGTTGTGGGGATTCGGAATCGAGAGCAGGTTGTGGTGAGGGGCTCTTTGTCTGTGTTGCCTCGCCAGTGAGCTTAGCTGAAATTTTATTTTTACTCACTCTCGTGTTGAGTTTTCTTTCGGTTCGTTGGTGGATGGAGGTGGTTCGAGGTGGTGGGGCAAGTGGTTCTACTGAGGGTTTGGGTTTGGGTTTGGTGGAGGGAAAAGATTCTTGAATTCGAGGGCGAGATGAATGAGCAATTAGTTCTGGTAGGTGCAAAGCTGAGCAGGCAGCTAGCTAGGATGGGCTGCAATTGGTTGCAGCTGCTTCCAGGATGCGTGTAAAGAGGGCTGGATTTCTCATCTTGTAGTTTGTTTCTCATGAGATCTCCTCAACACGCGAGCTTGTATCGCACTGTTTCTGGAGGCATGAAATGGATTATGGCCTGCTCGGGCAGTTTCTGGAGTTCTTGTGCAGTAGAGTTCTACTTGTGTGGCATATATCGTGAGCTGTATTGTCTGCTGGGAACCTGTTCTACGTTTTATACTGCTCAAATTGTCATGAGATGGGCATCAGCCAGAATTTCAAATTTACACAGAACTATCTTCTTTGAGAGTGCTGGTATGAATTTTAGCTGAATACTCCCGTCTTCATTACTATTTTGAGACCTTTCCATGTGACATGGCAATGTGAACTGCGTTTTTTGAGACCTCTGATTACTGAACGTTTTGTTTTGTTTTGTTTTTGTTTTTTTTTCCCTCTTGCCTGTACTGATTACTGAAATTTAGATTTTTCTTGTTAGTGTTTCTTAGCATTACCTTGTGTGACTTTTTCATGATATAGGACGTACTCTTTAGGATTACCTTGTGTTCCCTACATATCGGTATATCAAGTGTATGCTGGAGGATTATATATTTCAAATATAACCCAGTTTTGAACACTGTGAAATCATTTTTTCTGTTCTTTTTGTTGTGACAGGCACGGATCAAAAAGATCATGCAGGCTGATGAGGACGTTGGCAAGATTGCACTAGCTGTACCTGTTTTAGTATGTAAGTTTTGACAACAGCCTGTGCTACTTCTTTTTGGGTATTGATGTAGCCATGTAGTATGTAAACAGTTGTGTTATCGCTCCATTCTCTCTAGGGGTTGGTACTTACAAAAAAATGCAATCAAGAAAGCATTCTGCCAAAAGTTTGTCTTACATTCAGTAAGCTGAACTAGCGACAAGTTTGCTCTGCCACATGGAGAAGAACCCAACTCGCCTTTTTATGCCAAGTCACTGGTCACATATTTTGACATCGGTTGTTGCCCATTAGAAAAATAATCGTTTTGCATTTCATTTTTGTTTCACTAACTAATTGATACACATTTTCTTGTATGATAATATATGTGTTTTGGAGTACCTTTTTTGGTTTGTTTTGCGTAATGTTACAGTTCTAGTTATTGCCATGATAAAGCATACAACCTGAGTGCCTGACATTCTGAATTTGTTCTTTACGTGCAGCGAGGGCCCTTGAATTGTTTTTGCAAGATTTAATTGATCGAACTTACGAAATTACACTGCAAAGTGGTGCAAAGACATTGAATTCCTTCCACCTGTGAGTTCTATACCACTGCACTTTTAAAATTTTACTCCGCATTATGATTTTGTGCTTTTATGGAGTGATGTACTGTTTATCCTTTCATGTTTTTGTGACCTATGAAAAGCTTGTGTTGAGTTCCATTGAAGTATAGCAGTGTCTTTGATGAATTATTCTGGAACAAAGAATGATTTCATTTTTCTCTACTATAATTTCCATCAAATTTTGTTATCTTTGTATTATTGTCTTCAAATTAATTAACTTAAAATCTGAGTTTTTAACATGAAAGCAAAGTTAAGTTTTCACTCTTTTTTTAACCAATTTGAAAATGGCATATGCTTCTCACTGCAAGTTGATAATATTGTGGTATTTTTACCTGAGCTCTAGGAGAATATGGATGGTATGTCTTCCAAATTGAAATTAGACTCGGACGATCCTGCTTATGGGTCTAAATATGTCTGTCAGACTCTATTTATTATTTGTTCATCTTTAAATTGAGCTTTAATTGATGTTTATATAAATAATTGATTAGTTTTTTCTTAGTATTCTGTGAGTGTTGCTATACGAATGTCCTCTGTTCTTTACTGTGTTCAATTTCAAGCTTTGTTAGCAACAAGTGAATAAGACTTTTGTGTTCTCTGTAAACTGTTTGCACAATTTAATTTTTGTTGGATGTTTCAGCTTTGTATCTTAAGTGGTTACTTGTCTTATATAATTCAGAAAGCAATGTGTGAGGAGGTACAGTTCTTTTGACTTCCTAACTGAGGTTGTCAACAAGGTACCGGACCTCGGTGGCGCTGACTCATGTGGAGATGATAGAGCATTACCCAGAAGAAGGTAAATTCACATAATATAAATGACTGCCTGACTCACTGTAGAAACTACACGTACCTTATTAATGCTTGAAATTCATTTTTTCAGAAAAGCCTTGCCAAATGGAAGTGACCCAGAGAATGAGGAATCTCGATCAAGCAAAATGGTATATCTTCTCGCATAACGCATTAAGTTTTCACACCGGGCTAGTCGGTAATAGAATAATTGCTTTCGCAGGCCATAAGAAGTGCAAATATCAGTCCCAGAGGACGTGGGAGAGGTCGAGGTAGAGGGCGAGGACGACCACCCACCAAGCGGAAGGAAGTTGGTTATGTACAATTTGAGGATGAGAGCAGCATGTTTGCTGATCAGGGCGAAGCCTTACCAGGAGAGGAGACGGTTCCAGAGACCATCCATGGCACCGAGAGCGTACCTCCAAGCACACACCCTCCAGCAGAAGCCCCATCGGCAGCAGAGATACCAGCTCCAAATCCAAAGGTGGAAGAAGCGAAAAACGACGACCATCAGCCGGATTGGCCTATGCCAGATGCGATTGGAAACATCGGTGTCGGACCATCCGGTTTTGGACATCTTACGGTGCAAGTTGACGAGGATGAGGACTACGACAACGAGGATTAGCCACGGCCATCTTCTGATTGTTATGCACTAACAGGGCAGTTCTCCTGGTGTTGTAAAATGTAAATATGTAGCTGCAGCTAGCTGTGATGTGCTGCTGATGTAATGCAGTATGTAGTTGTCCCGTGTAACTTTGTCTGTTTTCCAATAATTGCTTGCTAGTTGCCTCACATTGTTGACATGATTGACTACTGAAGTGTTTTGTCAGAATTAACCCGGTATCGAAGCAGTGATATTCTGTTATAACGTGATATTGTACCAGGCACTAATTTTCTGCTATCCTATTATGGTGTAATCTAAAACTAGAACATCTGATTTCCTTCTCCATTTTGAATTGAAGTCATGCAAGTACTAGATGAAAATGTGGAGTATCCAGTGTTCAGTGGGAACAAACCAGTGTTGTATTTGAAATGTTAAATCTAGCTCCATATAGCTGCAGCCTGACAATTACCAAGTAAAGCTGCCAGTAAACTAATGGATGAAACAAAATTCTACGGTTCACTTAGTTCATCATACTGGCCATGAGCATTTGCTGATCATACTGGCCATGAACATATTGCAGGTTGCAGGTTACAAGGACTCAACATGACTCAACATGAAACTGTTCCAGCAAAAAGGAGAAGGCAGTTAATTGGATGCATAAATATTCATCTTTTTATTATGTAAATTATGCTGCTTTTACAAAAATTTCTTTCAGAAAGAAGAAAAATAAACTACCCACAAAGTAGTAACATTTACAACTACTGGAGCTAACAGAGAATTCATCATTGAAAAATAGACCCCAAATTGCAGGGTTTAGTTCGATTGTCCACTCGTGGACTATAACATGAGTCTCCGTTTGTCGACAAACCCCCTCAACTATTGGCCTTCAATTTCTCCCCGAGGATTTTGTTCAACAAAACAGGATTAGCTTTACCCTTTGATGCTTTCATCACCTGGAAACAATTGAAATAATTTGATTAAACTGTTGATGTAAGACAAACGCTACCATGGGGAACAGAGAAACCAGAATAGACAAACCTGGCCAGCAAAAAATCCTTGCAATTTAGTTTTCCCGGACCGATACTGCTCAAGTTGCTTTGGATTATCAGCTAATACTTGATCTACCATTGCCTCAATTGCTGCAGGATCTGCTATCTGAGCACAACAAATTTCCACTTCAAAAAAAGCCCAGCCAGAAACCAACACATTGAAATTGTATCAAACTAAAAGCAGACAAACATGGCACAAACAAATTATCAGGCTTTCCAGCATTTAATGTCATAAGCAGTCATATGCATTATTTGCTAGTTCCCTAGTCCCTACTACCCCTAAATAGTTTTAGACTAGTGCACAAAAAGAAAGTAGCTAAATGACTGTGATGCCCTTCATTCATTCATACTCACATTGAGTAATAATATAGTCTTTTATCCATCATGGTAATATTCATATAGCAAGGGCAAAGAGGAAAAGAGAGAAAACTACTAGGATGACTCATATTTATATACTATGGTTCTGGAAATTAAGAAAGGTGACTACGGTTACCTGAACCAAATCTTTCTCCTCTATCACAGACTTGACAGTTCCACCTTTCGCAATGAGTTCAATCAGAATCTGCAAGGACAGATTTAAGGATGCATTATCCAAAACTAACTAATGGTGATTAAACCAGAAACAGATAATAGCAGGAAAGGCATGCAGCACTAACGATAGAACAAAAATTAACTTTTGTGCCTATCTCCAGATAGAAATAATAAGAACAGTCAAAACTCAGTCCTGGCCATCATATTCAGTACAGAAACAACAGTCAGAAGAAATAGAGGCAAATCTACCTCCTTTCCAATCTTCCCACTGATAGTTCCATTCTTTATAGATGCAATCAATTCAGAAAGCTCCAGAGGTGTTAATTTAATTTCATCAATGGAAAGTTTTTCATTTTTCAAATAAGCAGCAATGTCACCCATGATCCAGTTGGCAGCCAGCTTTGCATCCGCGCCGTGCTCAAGGGTAGAATCGAAGAACCGAGCAACCTGGGAGGAACATACATAGATAAGGTCGTTAAAGCTGTGCGAACAATGCAGAAATTGAGTTGTCCAAGAAAAGAAGAAACTGGAGGGACTTTTCAATGAAAAAACAAAGCACTACGTGATCATGCAAGCCTGAGAAATAAAACATTTAAATAAATAACCAGTTCAAGATGAGTTCCTCCTGGTTTAAAATGCAGAGATATCTAATCAACTGCAGTAAATATCCACATCCATCGCAAGGGGAAAGGAAAACAATACAGAAGATTATTACATTATCGTCATTAGCAAGGAAAAGAACATCTTGCATGCTGAGTCCCATATTCTCGAAGCGCCTACGCTTTGCTTCAGGAAGCTCTGGCATTGAGTTTTGAATTTCATCAATGTACTCACTAGTAAGAACAACTTCAGGAAGATCAGGCTCAGGAAAATATCTATAATCAGCAAGTCCCTCCTTTTTTCGCATTGTAAAAGTTTTCTGAGGATGCAAATAAACAATAAACAGCGGAGTTTAGAAATGGTAGCAAAAGGACAATGGGCGGAAACACAAGTTAACAAAGTGAGACATAGTAACCTGAGAAGATTCATCCCACAGCCGGGTTTCTTGTACAATTTGATCAGCCTGACCTTCTTTATGAAGAAGAATCTGCCGGGAGATCTCATAATCTATTGCCCTACTTATTGCAGAAAATGAATTCATATTCTTTATTTCAACCTGGCAGCCATTGAAAGAAGCATGTGATGAAATAAAAGTAGTGAATAATAATACACATAATAAGACAAACAACTAATGGTGCGCTTTGAAAACAGTTCCATTGTAGCCTTCATGTTTGCTTAAAGTCTCCGGGTCCTATGTCACTGAATCTTTCCCATGACCACTTCTCTTTAGGACATGCTATTTAGAAGTAAAAGAAAAATCTATAATTTTCACAAAGAGAATTGACAAACATACACAAAGGATGCCTGACCAACCCTTCAGAGAAGCAAATGTCCGAAGTGGAAGAACATTTCAGGAATTGCACCGAATGGCTAAAATGTATCATGTATTGTCCCAACATAATTAGCATATCTTGTCAATTCTGTATGCAAGGCTGGAAAAAAACTCATGATAATCCATATATTTTTTTGACATAAAGTGATATCATCATTTGAAACTGATAGATTGCAGGTCTAACCTAGGGCTTACAACATGCTCTTTACATAAGTTTTTGCACTGGTGGATGATAAAATTATGAAATCGATAGCAACATGTGAACATAGCATAGCAGTCAGCTAGGGAAGTTCTAAAGCTTTCATGATTACCTTTGTACCAAAATTTGATTGTCCAATTGGCCGAACAGAAACATTCACATCACAGCGAAGGGAACCTTCCTGCATGTTACCATTACTCACGCCCAGGTACCTAACAAGCCTCTGTAGCTCAGCACCATACTCGGCAGCCTCTATCCCTGTTCTCATATCTGGCTCTGAGACAATTTCAAGTAAAGGAACGCCAGCCCTATTTAAGTCAACCTAGATAAACAGAATAGAAAATGCTGATCAATCAGTTTATATGTGTAATAACTGCTTCTGTAAACTATTACATTACTGTTTTCAGGACAAATGTGCTTCATTTTCTTGAGTTTTGTGTGAAGACAGGCGAAAGACTTCACAATTATCAATATGTTCATTCTTGTCTCACATTTATAAGAAATCAAATCCCTTGTATCAGTAGATATTTTGACTCCTAGACAGAGGTTTGAGACAATTCTTCTCCTGAGGAAGTTGCTTCCCTGGTTTCCCATCTTTCATTTATGGATGGGTTGTTTTAGAAAATCTACTACTCCCTCCGGGCTGATAATACTTGTCGTTTTGGACAAGGGTGAAGTCAAACTTTAGAATCTTTGATTATGAATCATTTTTAAAATATTTGTCTTTCAAATATGGTGACTACATGTATAGATTAGTCTTAAAAAGTACTTTAATAAGATCATATATTTGCTAACAATTTTATACATATTATAATGAAAAATAATGGTCAAAGTTGTTTTTTGGAGACCGTGCCCTTGTCCAAAACGACAAGTATTATCAACCTGGAGGGAGTATTACACTGTTGTAAATGCCAAAATTGTTTCTGTGGTTCAGAGTCATGTTATGCAGCACATCAGAATAGCATGACAACTTAACAGAGTACAGATTCCATAGATATTATTCAAGACAGGGACAGCAAGGAAAACCTGAGAGTAACTCCCGGATTCAGAGTGAAGCAGCTTGCCAGCATCTTCTTCCATATGCACCCTTGTGACCCCAAATCTCCTATGCCCACCGCCGAACTCCACCGGAAGATCCAAATCAAGGTAACCCTCCTTGGCAATGGGAATGTCAAACTGCGAAATCTGATACCCCTTGGGCAGGTCCGGGTAGAAGTACTGCTTCCGATCAAACTTGGACGTCATCGCGATCTCGCAATTGAGAGCGAGGCCCAACCTCACGGCGCATTCGACAACCTTTGCGTTAAGAACGGGCAGCGTCCCGGGGTGCCCCATGCAGGTGGGGCAGACGGTGCTGTTCGGCTGCGACCCGTAGCTGTACGGGCACGAGCAGAACGCCTTTGTGACCGTCGAGAGCTGGACATGGGTCTCGATCCCGATGACCGCCTCGAAGCCCTGCGCCTTCTGCTCCGCCGCCTCCTTGGTCGCCAGCTGAATCGACTTGGGCGCTGCGGCCCGCGCGCTCTCCGCTCTCGTCGTGAAGCGGGACAACAACGGAGTCTGCAATGTGGTGAAGAACAAGCCAGCATTCCTTCTAGCTACAACCGGCGTTCGCATCCCTCTGAGAAGGGTCAGTGCCATTGTGCGCCCTAATGCAGGGAGGGACCTGATTTACCTGAATCCCAAATTTGCTTGGAAACAAACTGCTATTTATTAGTAAATGTACTATCAAGCACGCATCATCATCAAATTTGCTTGGAAACAAACTGCTATTTATTAGTAAATGTACTATCAAGCACGCATCATCATCAGAGAAAGGAAATTGGGGAAGAATCATAATCTAATTAATTAGAGGGGGGGGGGGGGGGGACGAAATCCATCCAACCCCACCCCGGCGGATGAACATCCACCAATCTACGCCGGCTCGAGAAGTGGCGCGCCAGGAGAAGAAGGGGATACCTTCAGTGCGGTTCGAACCGAGATGGAGGCCCCGGCCCCGGCCGCCGCGTCGCTCCTGGCTCCAGACCCTGCTCGCCGGCGTGAGAGAGAGCGAGGAGGCTGCGTCTACACTCCACGCCGTGCTTCGTCGGCGGGGGGAGAACGCCGGCGCGGCGGGCGGCGGCGGCGGCGGAAACAGTGGATAGCGGGGAGTGGGAAAAAGGATATGAGAGGGTCCACCAGTCAGAGGGTTTATGGACGAAATATGATTTTTTTTTTCTCCTCCTCTTCTTCTCATTTATTGGGTGGGTCGTTTAGTACTTAGAGGCATAAAGCGCAAAATAGTATATACTACTATTTTTGGTTAAATTTATTTAAGTTTAATTAATTTTATAAAAATGTATAGTAATACTTTTAATAAGAAACAAACA
Organism: Oryza glumipatula; assembly: GCA_000576495.2. Classification (NCBI taxonomy): domain Eukaryota; kingdom Viridiplantae; phylum Streptophyta; class Magnoliopsida; order Poales; family Poaceae; genus Oryza; species Oryza glumipatula. The sequence goes on from CM002514.2 coordinate 22,312,428, forward strand.
TATTATCAAAATATATTCAATATTAGATTTAATAAAACTAATTTTATATTTTAGATGTTGCTAAATTTTTATATAAATTTGGTTAAACTCAACAAAGTTTGACTTAAAAAAAAATTAAACGACTTATAATATAAAACGGGAGAGTACCATCCTCTCTGTTTCATTTGACTTTTGAATTTGAACATATAAGTTCATAATATTTTTTTTTGGAGGTAACTGTGTTTTTTTTCACCAGTTTGATGCCCAATTATGATTATGTCCATGCTTTTAGTTTTTTTTCCTTGTTTTTCTTTTTAAAAATGAAATGACATTTTGTTACTACTTTGGATGGATATGTTGAAGCTACTGGTTGATATGTCCCACGCATTGCTACGGGAGTTCTTGTCTAAATATATATGTGATAGGTATCAATCACAATCATAAAATGAAAACACTTGGAAAAACTTGTCAAATATGTTTCGGGACGGAGGGAGTAGCAGACTAGCTTTACAAAAGATGCACAATGTTTAAGCCAACTGAGATCACAACCTCGACACTGAGAAGAATCTGGATTAAGCCAAATGCATACCGAACGCTTCCTAACTGGCAAACCAAATTATTTAGCCTGCAAGAGGTTCAGCGATCTATTGAGCATAGGCTTCACCCTCACATGTTCAGCTTTAATCCTAGCTACCTTAACAAACTCGGCCAATTGATCCATTTTATCATTCCTGAGTATATTGAGACCTAAAATTTTTTTGTAGTTTGCAATGCAACCTGTCGGAAAAACAAGATCTTTATATTTGTCTGCATCATCTAGCAGCTTTGATCGCACATCGTCTGAAAACATCTGCAAGAGAGACAAGGCACAAACCTCATCAGATAGGCTTTACCTGGTCAGTATAACATTTACATGGTCAGTATATATGGCTTTACCTCATCAGATTTATCAATTTTGCGGCTGCATATGATCTTAAAAGCTGTCGCGAGTTTCACAGTTCCCCAATTCTCATAGTCAATGCCAGACACATTCTTGAGGTGGCGACCAAGATGTTGCAAGTGCTCGTAAAGGTCCTTCTCAACAGCATCACACCTAAACACGATGGCTGCAGCACGAACAATATCGTTGTAGACCTGTTGGATACGAATTAATTAAGAGCGTTGCTTCATCACTAAAAGAAAAATGAAGGATTCCAAGTGTGCTCACAAAAGCCATTATAAAATGTAACACTAAATGACAGGGGATCTACATAAATCAGAGCATGTAAACTCACCATCTCCGGTTCGATTTCAAAGCCATAACGACTTAAAAACATCCGTAGTCTTGACTCATAGTGAGGCTCTCCTCTTCAGGCAGCTCGGGTGTTTCAGTGGGCACAAAATAGCGAATGAGACGCTTCATGGCCCACATTATGTCCATCACAACTTCATCATACAGGCAGGGTATTCCCAGAAAAAAAGAAACAATAAGAAATGAAGCTCAAAGTTGTTCACATATACTCGCTCCATACTCATAGAAGAAGTTGTTTAGGACAATGTTTGAATCAAACCTTGGGAATATAAATCATGAATAACTCTCAAATTATTGAGTTTGAAAATGTAAAAATTATATGAATAAATTTGTCTTGAAAAATACTTTCATAAAAGTATACATATATCACTTTATAATAAGAGAAGTGCTTCTATGCTCCTCAAATAAAAACCTGTACGAAAATTAAAGCGCGTCAATGGTGGAGATTAAAAGTAGATTAACAGAGTAATCCCCATCAGCGAGGGGGGCAATTTTGTACTTAGAGAAAACTGAGCCCATATCCATATCGATCGAGCAATCGACTTGCGGTGGTGGTCAATTCGCGGTGATCCCTGCAGGCTGCCAAGCGGCTCTGCATTCGCGGGGCAGTTCGCTCCGACACAACGGGAGGAAAGCTCCGGTGAGTAGGGATGCCAGCCGCCGTCGTCGGGGCCGAGCGCTGGGACGCCCTGCTCGGCTTCTCGTCAACGTTATCATCTTCGTTATTGACCCCGGTGCGTCTCGACTGTGAACACCAGCTGGTGGATCAGCTTTTAGATGACCCCAACGGCACCGACGTCGCGCACTCGCGCACCGACAACCTCGGCAACAAGGGCGCATTCAACTCTGACTCCATGGGGAATTGCCGAATAGGAAATGGCCGGCCGAGGCTGTCGATTTGTGTTTGGAAGGGAAGACAAACTCTTATGGTTGCGATTATGTGGAATGATCTGCTCAATGTGGTGGTTTACTTGGGGGCAAATGTGGCCCGTGTTGCTCGTTGCCTCGCTGCATGAAGCCACACGACGGCGCTGCTCAAGGGAGCTCGCGGCCATGGCGTCACGAGAACTGCCGCCGCGCGCCACGCCGCGAATCTATCGCTCGATCGATGGGATCGACATAAATACGGGATTAGATTTTTCTAAGGACAAAATTGCCCCTTTCTAATGGGGATTACTCTGTTAATATCACTTTTAATCCCCACCATCGATGTGCTTTAATTTTCGTGTCAGTTTTTATTTGAGGAGCATAGAAGCACTTCCCTTATAATAAATATTTTTATAGAAACAAGAAGTTAAAATTGTGTTTTGGAGACCGTGTCGCTGTCTAAAACGATTTCCTTTACAAGTACGGAGGGAGTATAAGGCAAACAAGGAGCTTATATTTACTCACCAAGGTTGTTTCAATGATTGATTTATACTCCGGCTTTCCAACAACCAATTTCTGCCTAGGGCGACGCCACTTCATGATCATCTCAGTAAGCTGTTTGTTAACACCAGTATCAACATTGATGGCGCTGGACTTGTCATCAAATTTCTGAAATTCCTTCATCCAGATAACCTGGTAAAGAAACACAAAGATGAGCACACGTTGAGAGGCAAAAAGAAGTAATTAACCAATTATCATGAAATGTCTCAATCAGTCTCAGTTCAGCGGGTACATCTAAAATACCCTCATTCAAGTCCTTGTTTATCACATCTTTACAGTGTAATTCAGAAAAGTTTCATATGCTAAGGTGACATCGTGTATTTGAAAATAAAACACAGCATGGTTGTTAAGCTGATGTTGGTCTTTAGTGGTCTGGCAGCCTGCCCTAGTGGGCCTTTTTATCAACTTTTCCTTTTATCTTGCCAATTTCCTTGTGATATTCACCCTTAATAATCACGTGTTATCCATCTCATGTTGTGTCGCCTCACTCGAATACATACAGTGACTTTCTCAATCATTCCAAGCTACTAGCAATTACTCCTTCCGTCTCATATTATAAGTCGTTTTGACTTTCTTTTAAATCAAACTTTTTTTATGTTTGACCAAGTCTATAAGAAAAAATAGCAATATCTACTACACTAAATTAGTTTAATTAAATGTATCGTTGAATATATTTTCATAATCTATTTGTTTTGTGTTGAAAATGTTATTACATTTGTCTGAAAACTTGGTCAAACTTAAAACTTTAACTAGGAAAAAAAGTCAAAATGACTTATAATATAAAACTAAGAGAGTAGGAGGTGAGCAAAACTGATTTTTGGGCATATGATTTACATGAAGAAATTGGAAGGGGTCTGGAAATGTTGTTTTGAGCATGCTAATAGTACACCAGAAGATTGCGTTTACGCTCCCTCGACACAAACAGAAAAAGGAAAAGGAATGCATCAATCACAAATGATGCAACATGGCTACTAATTGATTTGGCAACAATGAGAAGGAAAGGAAAGAAGGGCCACTCACGTCATGTGCAGACCCGTAAGTACCGAACATCGCCCAAATATTCTGGATAATATAAAGGAACACAACGACAGGAGTAAGCTAGCACATACGAGTATATATTATTTAACCAAAAAGGAAGGAAGAAAGATCAAAGTATTAATCCTACTTGTATCGCATCTGGTAAGTGGATATAGACCCCACAAAGAGAGAAAAATGAGAAGCCAGAGGGCGTCTCAAGCAGCAGCAAGTACAAGCCATGATTCTTCACAAAGTCCTTGGCACATGTGAACGACACAGAAGTGGAGCAAAATTGAGTAAGCAAGCTGGATTACCAAGGAAAAAGTACGAAAACCTATCGTTCATCCAGATGATCTGAGGCTAAATAAAGGCCCTCCCCTTCTCCAGTCCAGATCCGCCGAAAACCATGACAATTAACCTGCACAAACATACTCCCTCCGTCCCTAAATGTTTGATACTGTTGACTTTTTTTAAAATGTTTGACCGTTCGTCTTATTCAAAAAATTTAAGTAATTATTAATTCTTTTCCTATCATTTGATTTATTGCTAAATATACTTTCATGTATACATATAGTTTTACATATTTTACAAAAGTTTTTGAATAAGACAAACGGTTAAACATATTTAAAAAATTCAACGGCGTCAAACATTTAGGAACGGAGGGAGTAACAATATTCTAACCCACACATGTGCACACACCACCCCCAAATCCAATCCACGAACCCTAACACTTGTAAGGTGGAAACGAAATCGATTCGCCTCGCCAAGATCTACAGTCACAGTGTGTTCCCCCACGGCATGTATGTATGTATGTGTGTGTGTGCATCAGGTGTAGTGTAGGGTTTCAAGTTCCATTGCCATCGATCCTACCTAAAGGCGTGTGAAATTGAGAGATCGAGAGCGGATGACAGATAGATAGATATATTGACGAGACCGGCTCACCTGGAGCCCTACTGGCGGCTATCTCGTTATAAGTAAGGGAATAGTCGATTGTCGCCAGAGCCGGGGAAGGAGCGGGAGGAACCCCGCGACGCCGCTTGGGCATTGCGCTAGTTGAGTCGGCAGACGGCTTTTCTTACGCGGATGATAGATACGAACGGGTGCTTCTACTATAGTTGGTCACAAGACTCGAGACCCAACGGCCTGGCTCAAGGCACGAGATTTTGGCCCAGCACAGGCACGGCAAGGCACGAGGGATTGGAGGCCGCGCAGGCGAGAAGGGTGGCGCCTACACTCCATGCCGTGCTTTGTCGGCGGTGGAGAACGCCGGCGCGGCGGGCAGCGGCGGCGGAAACAGTGGATAGAGGGGAGTGGGAAAAAGGATATGAGAGGGCCCACCAGTCAGAGGGTTTATGGACGAAATATGTTTTTTTTCCTCCTCCTCTTCTTCTCATTTATTGGGTGGGTGGTTTAGAGCATGCCCGACAGATTTGCTAAATGAATCCCAATCCTAATATTAGGGGATTTTTATTGAAAAATCTAATCCAACAGTCTCCCTATCCTCAGGCCCAATAGTTATGATTCTCAAATCCTGGTTTCTCGTTCTGTACATGTAGGGGCGTCCGTTCGTCCCCCAATCAGCGAAATCACGGGAAACCAGCCTCCTCGCGCGCGCGCAGAGAAACGTTTCCACGCAGCTCCTTCTCTTTGCGCCCTCGTCTGCCGCTGGTTTGATCTGTACCGTCGCCGGCGTTCTCTTCTCCACAGAGAGCTGGAATGCCTGCATCGATCTCCCTAGCTTCCCCGGAGTCGGCGCTCTTCGCGGGTGCGGCGCATGCTATGGCGGTGCCGGCTGCATCTTCACTTCTTCAGCAGATCCAGGCGGAGGACAACCGTCACCGCTTCCGCAGGTAGCATCGCCGGCGCTGCCTCGATTCAGGGTGCCAGTGTCCCATCGCGCCCACCCAGGTATGGTCTCTGTGGGCTGTGGCCTTGGTGCCTCCCCATCCGCTCAACCGCCGTCCTCCAACATTATATATATAGTATAAGAGAGAGAGAGAGAGACCACGAAAATATTAGCAGGAAGTATATGCTGATGTTTTTCGTGGGTATGTGCTGTGGAGTATGTACTGGTGCTGTACCGAATGCTGATTGCTGCTGCTGTTCTGAAATGCTGCTGCTGCCTGCTGCTGATTGCTGCAGATGTTCTAAAATGTTGATTGCTGCAAGTTCCGAAATGCTGCTGAAACGATGCTGAAGTGCTGCTAAATTGCTACTGATTGCTATTGAAATAAATCTGTATGCATTTATCAGTTATCAGTTTTTTTGCGGCAGAAGAGCTGTTCATGATCAACAACTTATCGTTTGGCTAGGGCTCAACGGATCAGTGATATTGGCTAGGGGATTACCTTCTTGATAACACGAATAGCTACGGTATGCTCTCAATGTTTCGTTTTTCAACAGATTAAGATAAAAACAGCAGTCCGATCGCGACGAACTATGAGGTGGCTCCGCCTGCGGGCAGGGGAAGAGGAGGATCGGGTGTTCGTATATGGAGAGGGGAGAGGCCGATCAACTACCAAGTGGTCCCACCATGCTTATGTGGCAAACCAACAAATTATTGGGATTTAATTTTTAGGTTTCTCTTAGAGGAGGGAGTGGTTGTTGAGCCCAATTTTTATTTTGATAGTCCCAATTTAGAATTTTTAGGAGCTAAATATTAGGAAGCTGTTGGCTGTAAAACAACGCGGTCCATTAGCACGTGATTAATGAAGTATTAGTTAATTTTTTTATTTTAAAAATAGATTAATTTGATTTTTTAAGTAACTTTCGTATAGAAACTTTTTGCAAAAAGACGCACCGTTTAGCAGTTTGAAAAGCGTGTACGCGGAAAACGAGGGTGGGTTGGCAAAAGGGGTGCCGAACACAGTCTTAGTACTTATACAGGCAAAATACTACTATTTTTAGTCAAATTTCTTTAAGTTTGATCAAATTTATAAAAAAAATATAGTAATATTTTTAAGAGTAAAGTGCACGGCCGGTCATTAAAGTTGAAGCGTGGTCTCACTTAGGTTCATGATCTTAGAAATCAACATTAGAGTCCATGATTTTGTTTAGTGAATCATTGCGGTCCAAAGCACGTATGACCAGGTTGACTGTCTTACGTGGCGGTCCAGCGTGGCAACATATTTGCATTCCCCCTTTTCTTCCCCGTGTTCGATCCAACCACTTCTTCGCGTGGCGCACGCATGAACACGCCGACGGCGACGCATGCGCACCTATGGCACCCACCCCGTCTCCACCACGCTGTGCCCAGTGACACGCGCCTCGTACCCCTCCGGCAGCCGCTCGCTAGCGTTGCGCAGCGCCCAGAGGAACCACACGCCAACGAGCTCCAGCCCCAGCGCAAGCTTGCGGATGTAGGCGAAGAGCTCCGGGGGAGCGCGGCGAGGGGGGGGGGGGGGGGGGGCGTTCCGCGACGTGGTGAGCAAGGTGATGGCGAGGCATGCGGCTCCTGCGGCAGCCGGGCTGAACGGCACGGCCGTGTTCGTGACGGCGCCGGCGACGCTAGGCTCATTGATGAGGAGCATCCTCTCGATGATCCATCGGAACACGACGTTGGGGATGAGGTCAACGGTGCTGAGCCTCTCACCGGTGACCGGGTTGGATCGGACGTGGGGGAAGCCAAATGTGCCATGGGTGTGTGTGTGTGTGGGGGGGGGGGGGGGTGGGGGGGGTGTGAATGCAAATATATTGCCACGCTGGACCGCCATGTAAGACCGTTAATCTGGTCAGACGTGCTTTGGACCACAATGATCCACTTAAACAAGATCACGGACCCTAATGTCGATTTTTCAAGATCATGGACCTAAGTGACACCACGCTCCAGCTTTAAGGACCGGCCGTGTATTTTACTATATTTTTAATATGAAACAAATATATTATCAAAATATATTCAATGTTAGATTTAATAAAACTAATTTGATATTTTAGATGTTGCTAAATTTTCCTATAAATTTGGTTAAACTCAACAAAGTTTGACTAGCAAAAAGAAAAGTTAAACGACTTATAATATGAAACGGAGAGAGTACCATTCTCTCTGTTTCATTTGACTTTAGTATTTGAATATAAGTTCATAATAATTTTTTTATTGGGGGTAATTGTGTTTTTTTCACCAGTTTGATGCCCAATTATGATTATGTCCATGCTTTTAGTTTTTTTTCCTTGTTTTTCTTTTTTAAAATGAAATGACATTTTGTTACTACTTTGGATGGATATGTTGATGTTACTTGATGATATATCCCACGCGTTGCTGCAAGAGTTCTTGTCTAAATATATATATGTGATAGGTATCAATCACAATCATAAAATGAAAACACTAGGAAAAACTGTCAAATATGTTCGCAGCGTGCGCTGATCTAATTATAAACAATATATATAAAGATGTTCACAGAGAATGTTCCTAAAATTGTTAACTTCAATCTAAGTATACTAACCTATTGAGATGCAGGAAAGCAGCTAGTGGTACCTTGATCAGTGAAGCACTACACAGGTATTCATTTGCTTCACTGATAAAAATTCTGAGAACATAAAAACTTGCTAATAGAATTTCTGAACCGGCTAAATGAAATACCTGTGTAGTGCTGTTGCAGATGATTATGAATTGCACATTGCACTCTTCCTTTGTGCATGATTAAAACACTTGGTGCCATTAAATTATTGGAAGAAAAGAAATAATACTGTGCTAAAAAAATTGAAATGTAGTGAATCCTTCAAATGTTTGTCAAACCACCATGATTTGAGAAATGACAACATAATTCTCATTGATGACAAACAATTAAAGTAGTAAGATTGAGAATATGGGATTCTTGATCATTGCTATTAGGGAAAAGATGTGCTGTGATAATCCTATGAAAAATAAGAATGCACGAAAAGATCCATTGGATATAGATGAACCAATATTAATATGGGGTTTTTGTTCTCTAGAAATAGAAACATATGATTCAACAATTAATCATGGGCATAATGCGCACATTGATATGCAAATGATGATGCTAGATAAAAATAGGACACAGCTACACAATGCATGTGCACTAATTAATCCTAACTAAATACCATATTAATAAATGCCAAAAAAAATTATGTATCCCTTCCCCATAATCTCACGTGGGAGTATGAAGGTACTCCTATGTAATAAGAAAAATATTTCTAACACCTAATTTTTAAATATTTTTTAAAATTACTTATCCAATGAAATCCGATTATACCATTGTGTTTGTTATGATTAAATCTATAAAGATGTTATATATTATATTTTAATGAAAAATATAGGTTTTAAATTATTTTATTATATATATAAATTACTTTTATCATACATCTAAATTACTTTTATATTTATTTTACTGAAATACTATGGGCAATGCCCCTTGAGTGTATATACTAAGAAACAGGGAAAAGAAAATATATCTGCATATGTACAACAGCGAAAAGATACAAGGATGTCAACCAGATTCTAGAACCAATCCCTCTTGCTCTCCAAGTCTATATGAGAGAAGATGTAGATCACTCTTCAAGAGCAATCTCCAGGACTATACCACAGGGTAGCTTATTTTCAAAGATTGTACATTTTCTCTGTTTTCAGATGTGCCATGCTGAATATAGCACTTTTTTTCCACAAAGTGAGAATGTAGTTTGAGCACAAATTTTGTAACATTGACCCTAGTTTAAGAGAGGTGTCCCAATCTATATGTAGGATATTCCAGCAATCTCTGTTGAAAAGACACTCGAAAAAAAAGGGTAACTACGGGTTTCCCTAACAACGGAAAAAGATAATTACTTTTATATTTTATTAAATTACTTATTAGACATTCATAATGTTGTCACTTTTATTGTCATTTTTAGTTAGTTATATATTTTGCGTTGATTCAATTTAATTTATATATAGACTAATATTTTTACCCCTCACAACAGTCCAAGGCCCACTCACCCGCCGGTGGAAATTCTCCCTATCCCTCCCTGTCGGGTCTCCAGGCCTATTCACTTTGATAAAAAAAAAAAAAACCTTACCAAATTTTGGCATTGCCAAATTTTGGTGTAGTTGCCAAAATTTTGGCAAGTGACAGGATTTCTTATATAGTTACCAAAATTTAGTAGCAAATTAAATGTAGCCACTTTTTTTTGGCAACTTTACCAAAATTTGGTAAGGTAGAAAATGACTGCAAAGTGAACAGGCCCTCCGGTACCAACAGGAAAATTGCCACCCCAACTGCGCGCTGTTGATGCCTTGCCCAAGCCACTGTTGGCAAGCAAGCCTATATTTAATCGTGAGAATATAGGATCGCAACTCTAATAGATAGTTCCACCCGGCTGGGTTAGAGATTGCACGAATTGGATCTGATAGAGATAATACTAGAGTGGCTACAAGGCAAATTAAAATAGAGTGGGCAGGGCAACTATATTCTTGTGTCGTGTATCGAACACATTAGGCATCACATATCAGTGTTCCTAAAATAGCTAATACATCACGGATCGTAATGCAAAACTTAATCAAATCAAGATCGTCATTCATCACAGAGCACGGTCATTTGTTTGACAGCTAAACGATGCAAAGTTTTGGATAGCACGGACCTTAGCTTCTCAAATACCAGACTAGATTTACAAAAGATGCACAATAATGTTTAAGCCAACCGAGATCACAACCTCGACACTCAGAAGAATCTGGATTAAGCCACATGCATACCAAACGCTTCCTAACTGGCAAACCAAATTATTTAGCCTGCAAGAGGTTCAGCGAGATATTGAGCAAGCTTGTAGTGATCTTAGTTCTCAGGCACATTCTCAGGCACCCTCACGTGTTCAGCTTTAATCCTAGCTACCTTAACCAACTCAGCCAATTGATCCATTTTATCATTCCTGAGTATATTGAGACCTAAAATTTTTTTGTAGTTTGCAATGCAACCTGTCGAAAAAACAAGATCTTTGTATTTATCTGCATCATCCAGCAACTTCGATCGCACGTCGTCTGAAAACATCTGCAAGAGAGACAAGGCACAAACCTCATCAGATAGGCTTTACCTGGTCAGTATAACATTTACATGGTCAGTATATATGGCTTTACCTCATCAGATTTATCAATTTTGTGGCTGCATATGATCTTAAAAGCTGTCGCGAGTTTCACAGTGCCCCAATTCTCATAGTCAATGCCAGACACATTCTTGAGGTGGCGACCAAGATGTTGCAAGTGCTCGTAAAGGTCCTTCTCAACAGCATCACACCTAAACATGATGGATGCAGCACGAACAATATCGTTGTAGACCTGTTGGATACAAATCAATTAAGAGCGTTGCTTCATCACTAAAAGAAAAAATGAAGGATTCCAAGTGTGCTCACAAGCCATTATAAAATGTAACACTAAGGCTCTGTTTGGATCACAGCCAAACATTGCCACGCCACAGCGCGGCTCCCCACAGACCTATGGCGGACCTTTTCCCGCCTTAGAAATCACTGTGCTGTGGCAAAAACACTGTTGCTGTGGCATTCAATGGCTACCAACCAAACAGAAACTAAATGATAGGGGATCTATATAAATCAGAGCATGTAAACTCACCATCTCTGGTTTGATTTCAAAGCCATAACGACTTAAAAACATCCGTAGTCCTTGACTCATAGTGAGGCTGTCCTCTTCAGCCAGCTCAGGTGTTTCAGTGGGCACAAAATAGCGAATGAGACGCTTCATGGCCCACATTACGTCCATCACAACTTCATCACACAGGCAGGGTATTCCCTGAAAAAAGAAACAATAAGAAATGAAGCTCAAAGTTGTTCGCATATATAGGCAAACAAGGAGCTTAGGTGGTGTTTGGATCCAGGGATTTAACTTTAGTCTCTGTATTTAGACACTAATTTAGAGTATTAAATATAGACTACTTACAAAACTAATTACATAAATAAAAGCTAATTTGCGAGACAAATTTTTTAAGACTAATTAATCTATAATTAGAGAATGATTACTGTAGCATCACATAGGCTAATCATGGATTAATTAGACTCAATAGATTCGTCTGGCGAATTAGTCCAAGATTACGGATGGATTTTATTAATAGTCTACGTTTAATATTTATAATTAGTATCCAAACATCTGATGTGATAGGGACTTGAAAGTTTTCGTCCCATCTAAAAGAGGGTCTTATATTTACTCACTAAGGTATTTTCAATGATTGATTTATACTCCGGCTTTCCAACAACCAATTTCTGCCTAGGGCGACGCCACTTCATGATCATCTCAGTAAGCTGTTTGTTAACACCAGTATCAACATTAATGGCGCTAGACTTGTCATCAAATTTCTGAAATTCCTTCAGCCAGATAACCTGGTAAAGAAAGACAAAGATGAGCACGTTGAGAGGCAGAAAGAAATAATTAACCAATTATCATGAAATGTCTCAATCAGTCTCAGTTCAGCAGGTACATCTAAAATACCCTCATTCAAGCCCTTGTTTATCACATCTTTACAGTGTAATTCAGAAAAGTTTCATATGCTAAGGTGACAACGTGTATTTGAAAATAAAACACAGAATGGTTGTTAAGCTGATGTTGATGCCTAGTGGGCCTTTTTATCATCTTTTCCTTTTATCTTGCCAATTTCCTTGTGATATTCTCCCTTAATCACGTGTTATCCATCTCATGTTGTGTTGCCTCACTCGCTCGAATACAGTGACTTTCTCAATCATTCCAAGCTACTAGCAATTACTCACTCCGTCTCATATTACAAGTCATTTTGACTTTATTTTAAATCAAACTTTTTTACGTTTGACCAAGTTTATAAGAAAAAATAGCAATATCTACTACACTAAATTAGTTCCATTAAATGTATTGTTGAATATATTTTTATAATATGTTTGTTTTGTGTTGAAAATGTTATTATATGTCTAAAAACTTGGTCAAACTTAAAATATTAACTAGGAAAAAAAGTCAAAACGACTTACAATATGAAACAGAGAGAGTAGCAGGTAAGCAATTTTAGGGCATATGATTTACATGGAGAAATTTGGGGGGGGGGGAGTTTGGAAATGTTTTTGAGCATGATAATAAACCAGAAGATTGTGTTTACGCTCCCTCGACACAAACAGAAAAAAGAAAAAGAATGCATCAATCACAAATGATGCAACATTGCTACAAATTAATTTGGCAACAAAACAATGGGAAGGAAACGAAAGAAGGGCCACTCACGTCATGTGCAGACCTGTAAGTACCGAACATCGCCCAAATATTCTGGATAATATAAAGGAACACAACGACAGGAGTAAGCTAGCACATATATTATATTATTTAACCAAAAAGGAAGGAAGGAAGATAGAAGTACTCCTACTTGTATCGCATCTGGTAAGTGGATGTAGACCCCACAAAGAGAGAAAATTGAGAAGCCAGAGGGCGTCTCAAGCAGCAGCAAGTACAAGCCATGATTCTTCACAAAGTCCACAGCACCTGTGAACGACACAGAAGTGGAGCAAAATTGAGTAAGCAAGCTGGATTACCAAGGGAAAAGTACGAGGGAGTAAATATGCATCTTTCGAAGATTTTTATGATCATATCACACAGAATAGACACTGTGAACGACACAGAAGTGGAGCAAAATTGAGTAAGCAAACTGGATTACCAAGGGAAAAGTACGGGGGAGTAAATATGCATCTTTCGAAAGATTTTTATGATCATATCACACAGAATAGACACAGTAAAAGGTAAAAAGCAACTAAAAACACCATAATGGACACTAAATTGCCATATCTTAAAAAAAACCAAATCCAATATAAATTTCAAAACTTACATACAAAGATTCAAAAATTACACTGTAACTTACAAAAGTTACAATGTAAATTTCATAAATTACACTGTAACTTACAAGAAAATACACTGTAAATTTGAGTGAGAATCGTATGAGAGATAACAAAAAAAATCTTTCGAGTGAGATATAGCAAAATCGAAATAAAGGCCCTCCCCTTCTCCAGTCCAGATCCGCGAAAACCACCACAAACATAACAATATTCTAACCCACACATGTGCACACACCACCCTGCACCCCCAAATCGAATCCACGAACCCTAACACTTGTAAGGTGGAAATGAAATCAATTCGCCTCGCCAAGATCTACAGTCACAGTGTGTTCCCCCACGGCATGTATGTATGTATGTGTGTGCATCTGGTGTAGTGTAGGGTTTCAAGTTCCATTGTCATCGCTCCTACCTAAAGGCGTGTGAAATTGAGAGATCGAGAGCGGATGACAAATAGATAGATATATCGACGGGACGGGCTCACCTGGAGCCCCACTGGCGGCTATCTCCTTATAAGTAAGGCTATAGTCGATTGTCGCCGGAGCCGGGGAAGGATCGAGAGGAGGGGGGCGAACCCCGCGACGCCGCTTGGGCATTGCTAGTTGCGGCGGCGGACGCGCGTCTTGCAGAGTTAGGGTTTGAGACGGACGGGTTGTTTCTGCCCTCTTTTTGTGGGGCCGCCAATATATATATCGGCCGAGGATGAGAAGCGGAGCGATTTAGCTTATTGGGCTGAGTTGGGCCGGGAGTTGTTTCATCAGATTTAAAGGGAATAAGTTCATTTGACCTCCCTCATCTCCTGCGCGTGTGTGAATAACATTCCTCAATCGGAAAACTGGGTATAACGCCTCCTTCTCAGAAAACCAGAGCAAATCACCTCCCTCGGTGGTTTCGGAGGCGGTTTTGTCCTATGTGGCAGTTACGTGGCAGGTTGACTTCCTATATAGCATTGGCGTGGCGCTTACGTGGCACTAAAATAAAAACAAATGTAAATGGGACCCACATGTCAGTGAGTAAAATAATGAAAATAAATTATTGGGCCCACATGTCAGTTACTTTTCTCCTTCCTTTTTATCCTCACAGCAAGAGAGATGGAGAGAGGTCTGTGAGCCCGGTGGCAGCGGCACGGCGGGCGCAACGGTCGGCCGACATGAGCTAGTAGAGGCGGCACTCGGCGTGCGCGGCGGCGGCGGGGAGGGCGGCCACGGCGCCGCCGTCGGTGCTACTGGAGTCGCCGCGGAGGAGGTGTCCGAGGCGGCCTCGATGCGTGCCATCCTCTCGGTGTCTGTCTCCTCGTCGCGGAGGAAGAAGAGACAGCCGAGGCAGCCGCAGTGCGTCCACGCGCGGCCCTCCATGACACTGTAGTCCATGTCGGCGAGCACGGCGAACACCTCCGAGATGAACCCCATCCGGTCGGCCCCCGTCAGCTACAGCGCCGTCAACTCCATGAACCACCTCCCATCCGACGAGATGGCGCGAGCGGCAGGAACGACGGGGTGGCGAGACCACAGGAACCCGGCGGAGCGGTGGGAGCGGCAGGAGCCACGGGGCTTTAGAAAGTGAATATTTTCCGGAAACTTTCTCTATAAAAAGTTAATGTAAAAAATATAAACTTTCTCTTAAAAATATGACTTTCTATATATTATGTTTACTAGCAAAAGTGCCCGTGCGTTGCAACGGGAAGTGTATAGCGGCGGCTCCGGCGAGGACGCGGAGGAGCGGCGGCAGTGAGGAGTCGCTCTTCCGAGGACGCGGGGAGGAGTAAGCGAGGAAGAGAAGCGCGCGGTCTCCGCGGCTGCGGGTGGAGGAGGAGCGATGTCTTCGCGCGTGGAATCCTCGGCTGTGAAATCGTGCAGTGGAGAAAACTTGCGCGTGGATGGACGGTCCAGATTAACCCAGATGATTGGCCTGTAGCATTGGAGGGGGGCAACTCCTCGTTTTTATATTAGTATAGATATAGATTTCTTTCCGTTTATCTTTAGTTAGGAATGAAACATGTTGATTCATTACCGTTCAAGGAAATATTGTTGATGTAAAAACACGAGGCCTGGGAGATCTGCTTAACTCCAGTGCAGGTCCAAAACTTGCCTTTGGGTATGCTAGCTTGCCAGTTGATTGGATCCTGCAATCAACAAGAAACAAAGACAAAGAAACCGTGGTTAAATCCATAAACGATAGCCGATCGGCTAGATGCCGATGACATATCTTTTATCTTTGAGCCGATGTCATATATGCATCGATCGACAGTCATTAATAAGTAAGATAAAACTAAATCTACTCGATCGGCTGTAGATCATAATGGTATATAGTCCTTATATCGATATATACTTAAATCAAGTGATTGGGATAGATCGGTCGCCATGCCGAGAGTATAAATCACTTAGATCGAAATATATATTAATAACGAAACTATGGGTGCAGTGATATCGTTGAGAGCTCAAGCCGGTCATATAATAGGAGTAATCGGCTGAGGCAGGAAAGAGTATCTGTTCATCAAAGATTGGGCCCGGTGAATCAAGGTCGTGGCCAACAGGATGAGGTAGACAGGACAAATCAATGGTGTCCTTCTGGTATTTTCACGAAGAATCAGAAGAGAAGGGTTCAAACATTGAGGAACAGGGAGCGCCTTCAGGAGGTTGAACAAGAAATTAACCATCGGCTGAAGAAAGTAAAGCCAAGACAGGAGTGGCGTGTTAAGAATCAGGTTCCTATAGCCGATGATATTGCAGCCAATGATGAGGCAAAGAGGTTGGCAAAAGGGAAGAGTGTTGTAACGGCACCAATTAACATGGTCTTTACCTTGCCAGCCGAATTCGGGATTGATCAAGCCGATGTAGACGAGGTGGAAGAGGAGTCGGCTAAGTTGGTTCTGTCACCAGAACAAGCAATGTTCGAGAAACCTGAGGGGACAGAGAATCGGCATCTTAAACCATTGTATATAAACGGCTATGTCAATGGGAACCCGATGTCTAAGATGATGGTCGATGGTGGGGCTGCAGTAAACTTGATGCCTTATGCTACATTCAGGAAATTGGGTAGGAACGCCGAAGACCTCATCAAGACAAACATGGTGCTCAAAGATTTTGGTGGCAATACATCAAAAACTAAAGGGGTTCTGAACGTGGAGCTGACAGTCGGCAGTAAAACCATCCCTACAACATTCTTTGTCATCGATGGGAAGGGTTCTTATAGCTTGTTGCTTGGAAGGGATTGGATTCATGCTAATTGTTGTATTTCTTCAACCATGCACCAATGCTTGATTCAATGGCAAGGCGACAAGATAGAGATCGTGCCAGCCGACAGGTCAGTCAATGTTGCTAGTGCCGATTTAGCTCTTTGGGAGATGGATGGCCTTGATTGTTTATCTGGAAAAGTTTGGGATGGAGATTTTTTAAAAGTATCCGATTCTGATATACAGCCAATTGAAGATAGAGAACCCAAGCTATTATTTTGAGGGCGTCGTGGAGGGTTCGAACGTCTACACCATGGATAGAGTAGATGATCTCGATGACAAACAAGGTCAAGGTTTTATGTCGGCCGATGATTTGGAGGAAATTGATATAGGTCCAGGTGATCGGCCAAGGCCGACATTTATTAGTAAGAATTTATCTGCAGAATTCAGGGCCAAGTTGATAGAGCTCTTAAAAGAATTTAGAGATTGCTTTGCTTGGGAATATTATGAAATGCCAGGACTCAGCCAATCGATTGTTGAACATCGGCTACCTATTAAACCCGGGGTTAGACCACACCAGCAACCGCCGAGAAGATGCAAAGCCGATATGCTTGAACCTGTTAAGGCTAAGATTCAACGCTTATATGATGCTGGTTTTATTCGTCCTTGTCGATATGCTGAATGGATTTCTAGTATAGTTCCTGTTATCAAGAAAAACGGCAAGGTTAGGGTGTGCATTGATTTTAGAGATTTGAACAAAGCTACCCCAAAGGACGAATATCCAATGCCGGTGGCCGATCAACTGGTTGATGCTGCGTCAGGGCACAAGATTTTGAGTTTTATGGATGGAAATGCTGGATACAATCAAATTTTTATGGCCGAAGAAGACATTCATAAGACGGCTTTTAGGTGTCCTGGTGCAATCGGCTTGTTTGAGTGGGTTGTGATGACTTTCGGCTTGAAAAGTGCTGGAGCAACATATCAAAGAGCTATGAATTATATATACCACGATTTAATCGGCTGGTTGGTTGAGGTTTACATTGATGATATGGTTGTTAAGTCTAAAGAGATAGAGGACCATATAGCCGATTTGAGGAAGGTTTTTGAGAGAACCAGGAAATATGGCTTGAAGATGAATCCGACAAAATGTGCTTTTGGTGTGTCGGCTGGTCAGTTCTTGGGATTTCTTGTTCATGAGAGAGGGATTGAGATTACCCAAAGAAGTATCAATGCGATCAACAAGATTAAACCTCTGGAGGATAAAACAGAATTGCAGGAGATGATCGGCAAGATTAATTTTGTTAGAAAGTTTATTTCTAATTTGTCTGGAAGATTAGAGCCTTTTACGCCATTATTACGATTGAAGGCCGATGAGCAGTTCACTTGGGGGGCAGAGCAGCAGAAAGCTTTGGATAATATCAAAGAATACTTGAGTTCTCCTCCAGTTTTAATTCCTCCACAGAAAGGGGTACCTTTTCGGTTATATTTGTCGGCCGGTGAGAAGTCAATCGGCCCGATTTTGATTCAAGAGCTTGAAGGAAAAGAAAAGGTTGTGTTTTATTTAAGCCGTCGGCTCTTGGATGCAGAGACTAGATATTCTTCTGTGGAAAAGTTGTTCTTGTGCTTATATTTTTCATGTACGAGGTTGAGTGTCACGCCCAGAAATTCACGAACCAGAATTTTCTAAGCTGAATGTGCATTAAACCCCTGTCCAGGGCCAGCCAGGGTACACAAATGACAATTGTTGACATACAGATCCACGTCTTACAAAAATATAAAAGATTACAAATGCAGCGGAAAAAGATAAAAGCGAGCTAAGCCTGCAGACTTGACTCCTGCAGCGGACGACTCCATTCCACAGGCATCCTTGACGGCAGCGACGAAACCAACCTCTTCGAGACATCTTCAACTGAGAAGGACTCCAACTTTGGTGTGGGGGAAAAGAGAGCAAGACTGAGTACTACCCACTGTACTCAGCAAGTCATACCGGAAGAGGAAGTATGATGCAAGATATATCCAAGGGAGGCTAAAGGTTCTTTTGCATAAAGCCGGCATTTCAAAGCAGTAATTGAAAGCAGTAAAACAGTTGCAGTAATTAATCAATATTAACCAATCACTGCTCAACGCTACACCACGTTGAGACAGGCCCAAACCACCACCTGAACTAACCAGTTCCCAAAAGCTAACTAGGGGTGAGACTAATCACGGTGAATCTGGTCGACCGCCCATAACCGCGGGCACAGCTATTCGAATAGTTTTACTCTGATCAGAGGTGTACAACTGTACCCACAAGACACAGCCCCACGACACGTTCCCGTGCGCCGACATGCCACCACGACATACCGGAAAGAGGCCATGACAGGACGCTTCGCATAACCCCCTCTAACCGATCGCACCACACCTTAGGGTTCGCCCCCGTCCCCAGCAGGCAACGGGCAGCCCCCCTTTCGTGCCGCGGTGAATCCGGAAGCTGATCAACCGGACACCCCGGCCGACCCAACTCCATCACGCCCACCCTCGTCTGGGTACGTCGGCTAGAGAAAAGCTACACTACAGACCCAGCCGTTGCCCACACTGGCTTGTGGTAAGTACGATAAGTTCTTCCAGGGCATCCCGCGAACCGGTCCTTAATCGCCATAGGCACGACTAACAAAACCATGCACCCACAGCCCACCATGTAGTGTATTTTAATTAACCAACACCATTACGGTGGCACTAAACCAAAGCTATGCCGATAATCAAGTCTATGCTTTAATGAGATTCCCCTTTGTGTACTAGTTGAACTAAGCATGGCTAAGCATTTCCTAAGCCAACATCTAATCATTTTGATACCCAAGTTATCAATGACATAAGGTAAACAATGTGTGGTTGAGTAGTAGGACCCATCCCACATGATATTGTAAAACAATGCAATATTTAATAGAAATGCGGGACATTTGTAAATTGGGTACAATATGATCAATTGTAATGCATGACTTGCCTTGCTCTCGCACTGATGAGACCACAGCAACGTCTTCAAGGAACCGCGGATCGACGAAACGGCCGAAATCTACGCGACAAACAAAGCACACAAGCAAAACATGCTATAAGACTACTGAAACAGAGAACAAAACCATTTTTAATGGATTCTACACATTTTTCTTGATTTACTGAGACTTGAATGGACTTAAACGGAGCTCGGATGAATTAGTTATGATTTTTAGAAGATTCTCTGTGTTTTTACTATAAAAGAAAAACCCTTAATCAATTTATTGCGCAATAATTCATCCCAGGGCTGACGTCAGCAAGGGGTGGGGCGGCGCCGACATGCGGGCCCCACTGGTCAGCGGCACTAAGAGAGGGAGAAAGGGGGCGGCTGGCAGGCGGGCCCACCGGGCAGCGTCACAAAGGGGGGGAGGAGGCGGCTTGGCTCGGCTCGGCTTCAAGCCGGCCGGCCGGTTATGGCGAGGGCGACGGCGGTAAGCGGCCACCGACGGCGGCGGCCAGCGAGAAGACGGCGGCGGCCGGCGGGAAGACGACGGCGGCCAGCGACGCGAGCGACGGCGCATCGCGGTGACACGCACGCGAGGAGCGGCGGCGCGCGCGAGAGGAAGAGAAGGGGTGGGAGTTCTCACCGGGGATTCGGCCGGCGTGGGTAAAGACGACGGCGGCCGGCGGCGACAAGCGGCGGACGGCGGGGCGCGCGGGATGGACGAGACGGGCCTCGACCTCGCGAGTCCAACGGCGGCAATGGAGCGGCGCGGCGACGACACTAGCGACGGCTAGCGGCGGTTGGAGGCGGCAGTAGGCGGCGGCGCGTGGGGAGAGCGGTGCGGCGGTGGCGCGCGGCAAGCGAGCGGCGGCCGGGATAGCCCCCGCGACGGCGAAGCTAGCGGTGGCGACGGCTTCGCGCGACGGCGGCTCTAGCAGCGGCGGCGCGCGACCGGAGGTGGCGGCAAGCGGCGGCGCTAGTGGCGAGCGGCGCGGCGGCGGTAGGAGGCACGGGAGAGCGCGACGAAAAGGGGAAAAGGGAGAGGGGGATGCGGGGAAGCTTTATAGGGGCTCGAGAGGGGCGGACATGGCCGGGAAACCCCCCGATTTGGCTGGCGACGTGGGGGAAGAGAGAGAGAGAGAGTGGGGGGGAATTCAAATCGAATCCCGCCCATTTGCAGGCGCGCGCGCGGGCGGGAATGGCGGGGAGGGCGGCGACGTGGGGACGCGGAGTGGGGGTGCGGATGCGGAGGAAACGGGCAGCGTGGGGAGGTGGGGGCGCCGGCGGTTGGAGCTCGGCTCCAACCGGCTGGAGGAGGAAGACGGGGCCGACAGGTGGGCCCCACCTGTCGGTGACCCGGAGAGAGGAGGGAGGGAGACGTGGGCCGGCCCAGCAAGGAGGAGGGCGGCGCGGGAAGAGTGGGCCGACGGCCCAAAGGAGGAAATAAAAGGGGGAAAAGGAAAAAAAAGAAAAAGATTATTTATTGCGGTTTATTGTTTTTAATTGGTTAAAATTATTTCGAGAGCTCTGAAAATTCCACTAAAAATCTTGTTAGCGAATTTCGACATGTAGAACTCAAGAAAAATTCCACATGCCAATTCCGATTATTATTTGCATTTATTAATTTGAGGAATTAGCTCTAGGTTAAATTAAACAATTTCTTCGGACGATTTATTTTATGAATTTTAAAGCAAGGAGGGGAACTTCAGGGCGTGACATTGAGGCATTATCTGTTGTCCAATGAATGCACTGTCATATGTAAAGCCGATGTTGTTAAGTACATGTTGTCGGCTCCAATTTTGAAAGGAAGGGTTGGAAAATGGATATTTTCTTTAACTGAGTTTGATCTTCGGTATGAGTCACCGAAGGCGATCAAAGGGCAAGCTATAGCCGATTTCATCGTTGATTATCGTGATGATTCAATCGGCTCGGTTGAGATTGTGCCATGGACTTTATTTTTTGATGGATCAGTTTGTACTCATGGTTGTGGTATCGGCTTAGTTATAATTTCACCTCGGGGGGCATGCTTTGAGTTTGCTTATACTATTAAATCTTATGCGACTAATAATCAAGCTGAGTATGAGACAGTTCTTAAAGGGTTGCAATTGCTCAAGGAGGTTGAAGCCGATGCTATTGAAATCATGGGGGATTCTTTGTTGGTAATCAGTCAATTGGCAGGAGAATATGAGTGCAAGGATGATACGTTGATAGTTTATAATGAGAAGTGTCAAGAACTGATGAAGGAATTTCGGCTAGTAACTTTGAAGCATGTATCTCGAGAGCAGAATATTGAGGCCAATGATTTAGCTCAAGAGGCATCGGGATATAAGCCGATGATCAAGGATGTTCAGATTGAAGTTGTTGCCATGACGGCCGATGATTGGAGATATGATGTGCATCAATGTCACGCCCAGAAATTCACGAACCAGAATTTCTAAGCTGAATGTGCATTAAATCCCTGTCCAGGACCAGCCAGGGTACACAAACGACAATTGTTGACATACAGATCCACGTCTTACAAAAATATAAAAGATTACAAATGCAGTGGAAAAGATAAAAGCGAGCTAAACCGGGAAGCTTGACTTCAGCAGTGGGCGACTCCACTCCACAGGCAATCCTTGACGGCAGCGACAAAACCAACTTCAACAAGACAGCTCCAACTAGAAAGATCTTCGGCTCTGGTGTGGGGGAAAAGTGTGGACCCCCGTTTTTATAACAGGAATCAGTCGTGTAAACAGTACCATTTCCCTGGATCAAGTAGTCTGGTACACACGAATTCATAACTGAAATACCGAGTACACATACACGGATGTCTAGGACGAGTTATTACATCATAAGCCCGCAGGCATAGTCTTAAATCATCGGACCGAATGGTCTGGAATACATTCAAAAACAGAATAGGTAAGGCAGCGGAATGGAGGCAGCGGCACGCCATTGCCACAGGCAACGACCGTATCTAAGACCTATTGAACCCCATCGTCTTCATCACCCTCCTGATAGTAGGCATAGGGGTCTTCCGACGCTTCATCTCCAGCCTCTGATTAAGTTTGTATATTGCAAGGGTGAGTACCAACCGTACTCAACAAGTCACCACAGCAACAATGCACATGACAGGGATATTTGAAGGATGGTTATGGTTCTTTTGCGCAAAGCAAGATTTATAATTCTTTTCACAACCCTAAGACCTAGCATAGACTGATCAAGTTTTAATACCAGTGTTCATATTAGACAATGACGGTTCTGTCCACCATCCATTGTGATCCCAAGGATGGCTTCCCGCCATTGAGTCGTCATGGTTTTCTGAGGACATCCACATTCCCTCATCCCAGGAAGTGGCTCCATCAGCATAGAAATCATCATGCAATATCCCAACCCACACAAGTTAAGAATTCAGAGTCTAGCCAAGTGTAATACATGTCCCGGTGCTCAATAACCGCGAGCACGGCTATTCGAATAGTTTTGGTTTACTCACACTGCAGTGGATGTACACTTTACCCGCACTCCGCGACTGCCCAACATATGAGCCTCGTCCCAACACATGAGACGTGTCACGGCAAAGCTTTTCGATATCCTCGCATTGGCAGTACCCGCTCCATGAACTTTACATCCTCATGCACTCTAGGCGTACACGGTTTCTAGCAGTGAGAGGAGTTCTGGCGCTCCCGGGAAGGGAAAAACACACACATTCCTACGTTGCTTCTTGTCATTGAACCCCGTCCATCATGATTGTTCTCTTATGGGTATCCTCATGTAGTATTGCCAAGCCAGCCTCTGACCATCCGGAACGGGCATCCGCCATCCACCTGGCCATCCGAACCGGGCATCCGCCAGCAGACTGCTTGCCGCATCACACACCTAATAAGAAGACCACTACGCATGGATACTGCCTCTGCTCAGCTATCTACTCCGCTAGGTCTATACCCATACGAGAAGTGCGGTTGTACGGGGGTCGTTTCATGCTTAACTTCATGGCTCGGTCCTTAATTGACCGGGGACGGTACTAGCCTTTCCCGGATACCACCCAAATCCTCCGTCCGCCCCAGTCGAAAACATTTGTTTATCTTTATTTCTCCTTTCACAAATCATGTCATCAACATCATGGCAATGTGGCGCTCATGTCTCCACATGCCGTATCTCAATTACCTCCCCAAAGGTAATTGCCCAAGCATATAGCATTTGATAAATATGAGTATGCAGGATTCTAGAATAGCATTTCTAAGCAATTGTCATAATTGACTAGGGACTCATACGTAATCATGGTTACAAAGATTTAAGGGTAAACAATAATCAAGGCATGGCATAATCGCAAGTAGGATGTTCACCATTGCATGCAATTTTATTTGTAAATAAAACAATTTTGCAATTGGGATCAACATGTTCAAGGGATAGTGATGACTTGCCTTGCTCAAGGTCTTGCGGGTCTTGGCCTTCACTTGGATCTGCAACTCCCTCGGGCTCTATAGTTACGTGCGAAAATTGATTTGAATTCGGTTAGAATTCAAATAAAAATCCAAATAAATCCAAATAGAAGTCGAATGCGAAAATCGATTCTTTTTATTAACTTTATTATTCGCGAACTAGGGCCAACCCAATTTCGATTTATAT
Organism: Oryza glumipatula; assembly: GCA_000576495.2. Taxonomy (NCBI): domain Eukaryota; kingdom Viridiplantae; phylum Streptophyta; class Magnoliopsida; order Poales; family Poaceae; genus Oryza; species Oryza glumipatula. The sequence continues at coordinate 22,336,656 of CM002514.2, forward strand.
ATCCTAAATTATTTTTACGGTATAAATATTTTGTTATTATAAGTTTTTAATTTAATCAACCCGAGCATTGCATCCAAATAATAGGTTAGAAATTTATATCGCGAGCTAAATATCGGATGGAATCCAAAAATTATCTTATAATATTATACGATTTAATTTAGTCTATGCCTAAACGATTAAATATAATACACGGCTAAATTTCCTAGTAATTAAGTCCGAATTACCACCGTGAATCAATTACTTATAGAGATTATCCACAAATAATCTATAATAATTTATAAGAATTCATCTAATTGTTTCTAGTCATTAATTACATCTAAATAACTACCGCGAATTGATTTCTTATAGAAATTACCAAGAATAATCTATATTTTATATTAAATTTTGCAATTCTACGATTATAATTAATCTATAATTAAATTCTAATTTATTTTAAACTTTCTAAACATTCTAACCTCTCTCTAATTCCTATTTATTTATTTTTCTTTTCTTTTCTTTTTCTCTCCCCTTTTCTCTCTTTTCTTTTCCCTTTTTCTCCTATTTTTCTTTCCTCTCTCTCTGATTCCTTCTCTCTCTCTTCCTCTTTTCTTTTCTTTTTCCTTTTTCTTTTTCCTCCTCTCTCTCTCTCTCTTTTTCTTTTTCTTCTCTCTCTCTCTCTCTCTCTCTTTCCCGGCTCCTTCCTCTCTCTTTCTCTCTTCTTTTCTCTCCTTCTCCTTCTCGGCTCGGCCCCGTTCTCCCTTCCTCTCTCCCACTCGGCTCTCTCTCTCGCTCTACCCGAGGCGACGGCGATGGGCGCAGGGGAAAGGCGGCGGCTTACCGACAGCGGCGGCGGCGACGGCGGCGCAAGGCGGCGATGCACGGCGGGGCGGCTTCGAGGCGACGGCGCGGCGGCTTCGAGGCTACGGCGCGGCGGCTTCGATGGTGGCGGCGCGGCGGCACGACGACGGCGCGGTGGAGAAGGGGAAAGAGCGGGGAAAGATGGGGGATGGGTGTGGGGTGGAGAAGAGGAGGGGGGGCTTGGCTTTATAGGGCACGGGGGAGGGAGAAGAGGAGAGGGGCGGCGGCGGTTTTAATGGCGACGTGCGGCGACGCGGCTGCGCGGGGCGCGAGGCGACGAGGGGACGGGCGTGCGGCGCGGCGGCATGGAGGGGCAATGCGACGTGTGGCGTGCGGGCGCGCAGCGCGGCGGCATGGGGGGCAGAGCGACGTGCGGGACGCGCGGGCTGTGCGGCGGCATAGGGGAGGGGCAGCGCGACGTGCGGGACGGGTGCGCGGCGGCGCGGGGTTCGAGATGGGAGACGCGACGTGCGGGGCGACGTGCGGGACGGGCGACGCGACGACGTGTCGGGCGGCGGTGCGGGGCACGAGACGACGGCGACGTGCGCGGCGCGGCGACGGGACGGGGAGGCAGAGCGGCGCGGCGCGTGGGGAGGCAGAGCGGCGCGGCGTGCGGCGCGGCGACGGGACGGGCGACGCGACGGCAGCACAAGGCTCGAGGCGACCGCGGCTCGCGCGGCGCGGCAGCGGCGGTGCGCGGCGCGATGATGGCGACGGGACGGGACGGGGATGCGACGGCGGGTCGTGCGGGGAGGCAGAGCGGCGCGGCGCGCGGGGCAACGGGACGGCGACGCGCGCGCGGCGGCGACGATGGCGCGACGGCACAGCAGCGGCGACGAGACGGGGATGGCGACAGCGGCGATGGCGCGCGGTGTGGGCTCGGGGCGGCGCGGGACTCGGCGCGCGGCGCGCGGGAAGGGCGTGCGGGGCGACGGTAGAGGAGGGGGCTGAGTTAAGGGACCACGTCGAGCACCTGGCGGGTAATGAACAGTGACATTTCCGATTTATCCCGATTTTAGCCTATTTTCCATTTAAATTTAATTCCGCAATTTCTAAATGTTGTAAAATTGATTTTTATTTATTATGTGTGTTATTCCCACCAATGAATTCACCCTAGATAAATTTTGCTCATATTTTATTTGTATTATTTATTTGAATCTTTAATTAGTGTTAATTCTTATTCCATTTGCGTTTAAATTAAATTGATACAAATATGATCGCGAAAATATTTTATTTATCTCTATCCACACTTAATCTTTATTTTAAATTATGTTTGTTTTACCAATTTATTTTTAGGATTATAAGCAATTAATTATTCTCCACACTCGATTAGTGAACTTCGAAATCGAATCAAATAAAATAGGCGAATAAGATCGGCATGATGCAATTTATTTGAAAAGTTTTTGAAAATCCGTATTTTTAGAGTTTTGTTTTTATTGGTCGAATTTTCAGGGTGTTACAAAAAGAGAGCAAGACTGAGTACTACCCACTGTACTCAGCAAGTCATACCGGAAGAGGAGGTATGATGCAGGATATAACCGAAGGAGGCTAAAGGCTCTTTGCACAAAGCAGGCATTTAAAAACAGTAGTTGAAAGCAGTAAAACAGTTGTAGTAATTAATCAATATTAACCAATCACTGCCCAACGCTACACCACGTTGCAACAGGCCCAACCAACCACCTGAACTACACCAGTTCATTAAGCTAAACTAGGGGTGAGACTAATCACAGTGAATCTGGTTGATCGCCCATAACCGCGGGCACGGCTATTCGAATAGTTTTACTCTGGCCAGAGGTGTACAACTGTACCCACAAGACACGATTCCACACATGTTGCCATGCCCCGAAGTATCACCATGATACTGCAAAGGGGGAAATCGTGACAAGACCCTCTACATAACCCTCCCCTAACCATCCACACCACGCTAAGGTTTCACCCCCACCCCTCAAAAGGCAGTGGGCGGTCCCCTCTTGCGCCGCGGTGAATCCGGCAGCTGGACAACCGGACACCCCGGCCGACCCAACTCCATCACGCCCACCCTCGTCACCGGTGCCTAGGAAAGGGTCGAGCTACACTTCAGATCAAGCAGTTACCCACTCCCGCTTGTGGTAAGCACGGTAAGTCTCCCAGGGTTTCCCGTGAACCGGTCCTTAATTGCCATGGGCGCGACCAGCAAAACCATGCACCCACAGCCCACCATTCAGTGTATTTTAATTAGCTAACACCATTGCGGTGGTACCAATCCAAAACTATGCTAATAGACAAAGTCTATGTAATAATGTGATCCCTTTTTGTGCACTAGTTGAGCTAAGCATGGCTAAGCATTTCCTAAACCAACATCTAATCATTTTGATACCCAGGTTATCAACGGCATATGGTAAACAATAAATGGCTGAGTAATAGGACCCATCCCACATGACATTGTAAAAGAATGCAATATTTAATAGAAATGCGGGACATTTGTAAATTGGGTACAATATGATCAATTGTAATGCATGACTTGCCTTGCTCTCGCACTGATGAGACCTCAGCAACGTCTTCGAGAAACCGCGGATCGACGAAACGGCCGAAACCTACGCGACAAACAAAGCACACAAGCAAAACATGCTATAAGACTACTGAAACAGGAAACAAAACCATTTTTAATGGATTCTTTGCATTTTTATGAATTTACTGAGACTTGAATGGACTTAAACGGAGCTCGGATGAATTAGTTATGATTTTTAGAAGATAAACTGTGTTTTTACTAATAAAGAAAAAGTCCTTAATTATTTATTGCGCAATATAATCCCAGGGCTAACGTCAGCGGAGGGGCGGCGGCGGCGACTGACAGGCGGGCCCCACTTGTCAGCGGCTCAAGAGAGAGAGAGAGGGGGCGCCGACACGCGGGCCCCATTTGCAGTGGCACAAGGCGGGACGGGGTGCGGCTGGCAGGCGGGCCCCGCCGGTCGCGGCTCCAAGGGGAGGCGAGGAAGGCGCCGGCCGGGCTCGGCTCGGCCTCAAGGCCGACCGGCGGCGGCACGCGAGCGCCGGCAATGGCAAGCGACGGCGCGGGAGGCAGCGGCGGACGGCGCACAGGCCGGCGGCGGCGGCCGAAGGCGATGGCGAGCGCAAGGAGCGGTAGCGCGTGCGGGACAGAGGGAAGGAGGGAGGAGAGGAGATCCCTCACCGGCGAGCACGGCGGCCGGCGCGAAGGAAGAAAACGGCGGCGACGACCGGCGATGCCGAGGTGCGGACGGCGGCGGCGGCACCCTAAGAGAGAGCAGAGAGGGGTTAGGGGAAAGGAAGGCGACCACGGCGGCTTGAATTGCCGGCCGGAGATGGAGGGGAGAGAAGGTCTCACCGGCTCGCGAGGGGAGAGGCGCTCCGGTGGGATTCCGGCAACGCGAGGCGGTGGCCGGGAAAGCTCTTGCGGCGGCGAAGCTAACGGCGGTGGCGGGTTGGCGCGGCCGCGACTCTAACGGCGGCGGCGCGCGGCCGAAGGCGGCGGCAAACGGCGGCGCTAGCAACGAGCGGCGCGAGCGCGATAGGAGGCACGGGAGAGCGCGGCGAATGGGGGAAATGGGAGAGGAGGTTTGGGGGAGCGTTTTTATGGGCGAGGGAGGAGCGGAAACGGCCGGGGAGGTGGCCGATTTGGCCGGCGACGACGTGGAGAGGTGGAGGAGAGAGAGAGGGTGTTGGGGATTTCAAATCCCCAACCACTTGCGGGCGCGCGCGCGCTGGAGATGCGGGGGAGAGGGCGGCGACGTGGGCGCGAGGTGCGGGCGCGGAGTGGAGGCGCGACGTGGAGCGGAGAAGGCGGCGGCGCGGGCGGTTTCGGCGGCGGTTGCCGTCGTGGGGCGGGCGGCTGGAGGAAGGGGACGACCTGACAGGTGGGCGTCCGGAGAGAGGGGAAAGGGGAACGGGCCGGCCCAAAGGAAAGAGGCCGAGCATGGGAGGGAATGGGCCGACGGCCCAATAGGGAAAAAGAAGGAAAAGAAAAAGAAAAAGAAGAAAGGATTTTTCCTGGGATTTAAAATTGCACTTTGGTGATTTTTAATTGGTTAAAATTATTTCCAAGGCTCTGAAAATTCCACTAAAAATCTTGTTAATGCATTGGAGCATGGGGAACTCAAGAAAAATTCCACCACGCTGAATTCAATTATTAATTGCATTTATTAATTAGGGATTCAACTCTAGGTTAAAATAAACAATTTCTTCGCGCAATTTATTTAACCATTTTTTTTAAAGCAAGGAGAGGGGAAAACTTCGGGGCGTGACAAACCTACCCCCCTTAAACGGAATCTCGACCCCGAGATTCGGAAGAGCTGGCGAAGAGGTGCGGATGGGCGGCCTTCAACTCATCTTCTCTTTCCCAAGTGGCCTCTTCCTCTGAGTGGTGACTCCATTGAACTTTGCAGAATCTGATTACCTTGTTTCTGGTTCTTCTCTCGCTGATTTCGAGGATACGGGTCGGCTTCTCCACATACGTCAGATCTTCCTGAATTTCGATGTGATCTGGACTTGCCTGTTCCTCAGGAACTCTCAAACATTTCTTCAACTGAGAGACGTGGAACACATCATGAATGCCAAGCATGTTGGGCGGAAGCTCCAGCTGGTAAGCGACTTCACCTCTACGTTCCAAAACCCGATATGGTCCCACAAAGCGTGGTGCCAACTTTCCTTTGGTTTGGAAACGGTGTACTCCTCTGAGCGGAGTGACACGAAGATACACATAGTCCCCTGCTTCGAAAACAAGCTCCCTTCGACGATTGTCTGCATAGCTTTTCTGTCGAGACTGCGCGATTCTCAATCTTTCCCTGACAGCTCTGACTTTCTGTTCTGCCTCATTTAAAACTTCTGTACCAAACAACTGGCGTTCCCCTGTCTGATCCCAGAAGAGTGGAGTGCGACACCTCCGTCCATACAGTGCTTCAAATGGTGCCATCTGCAGACTAGCCTGGTAACTGTTGTTGTAGGAGAACTCAGCATACGGCAAGCTTTTGTCCCATGCTCCACCAAAGTCAAGCGCACAAGCTCTTAACATATCCTCTAGTATTTGATTGACTCGCTCAGTCTGGCCATCAGTTTGTGGATGGTAGGCTGTGCTGAAGTTCAGACGGGTTCCCAATTCTTCTTGCAATTTCTGCCAGAACTTTGAGGTGAATTGGCTTCCTCGATCAGACACGATCTTCTTAGGTACACCATGTAGACACATGATTCTTGCCAAATAAAGCTCTGCTAACTTCTTCCCTGAGTAGGTAGTATGCACCGGAATGAAGTGAGCCACTTTAGTGAGTCGATCAACGACTACCCAAATAGAATCATGCCCCGATGACGTCCTGGGCAAACCCGTAATGAAATCCATTCCGATTTCTTCCCACTTCCATTCTGGAATCTGAAGTGGCTGTAGCAAACCTGCTGGCCTTTGGTGTTCTGCCTTTACTCGCTGGCAAACATCACAGAGTGCGACGAATTCAGCTATTTCCCTTCTCATGCTGACCCACCAGAATTTTTCTTTGAGGTCTTGGTACATCTTGGTACTGCCAGGATGAATAGAATACTGAGTTTGATGAGCTTCTGTCAGTATCAAATCTTTTAATTCCTTATTTTCGGGTACACACAATCTTTCTCCCATCCAGATTGTTCCTTGTTCATCCTCAACAAAACCTCGGGCTTTTCCAACTCTCATGTTCTTTTTGAGCTCTGCTATTTCAGGATCACTTGCTTGAGCTATGCGAACCTGCTCCACCAGTGTGGGCTGTGCCTCTAGGGCAGCCACGAATCCGTGCTCAACTATACCAAGGTTCAGATGTTCCAAATCGCGTTGAACCTCACAACATAGTTGCTCTACCCATGCAACATTGCAGTAGCTCTTCCTGCTCAAGGCATTTGCAACCACATTAGCCTTGCCGGGATGATAATGTATTCCCATATCATAATCCTTGATCAGCTCTAACCATCTTCGCTGTCTGAGATTCAAATCAGGTTGAGTGAAGATGTACTTTAGACTTTTGTGATCTGTATATACCTCACAACGGTTACCGATGAGATAGTGCCGCCAAATCTTTAAAGCATGAACAACTGCAGCCAATTCCAGATCATGCGTCGGGTAGTTGCCTTCATGAGGACGCAACTGCCGTGAAGCATAAGAAACCACTTTGCCATCCTGCATCAACACACATCCTAGCCCCTGGCGAGATGCATCACAATAGACCTGGAAATCTTTCGTCTGATCAGGCAGGATTAAGACTGGTGCAGACACCAACCGTCGTTTGAGTTCTTCAAAACTCCTATGGCATTCAGCAGACCAGATAAACTTTTCTTCCTTCTTCAATAGTTGTGTCATTGGCTTAGTAATTTTAGAGAAGTTCTCAATGAACCGGCGGTAATAGCCCGCAAGTCCTAAGAAACTCCGAACTTGAGTGACTGTCCTTGGTAGGGTCCATTTGGTAACTGACTCCACATTTGCTGGATCCACAGCTACTCCTTGAGCATTCACAGTGTGACCGAGAAACTGAACTTCCTTAAGCCAGAAGTCACACTTGCTGAACTTGGCATATAGCTGGTGCTCTTTTAACTTTTCAAGTACTAGCCGGAGATGCTGCTCATGTTCTTCCTCGGACTTGGAGTAAATCAGTATGTCATCGATGAAAACCACGACAAACTTGTCCAGAAATTCCATAAACACCTTGTTCATCAAATTCATGAAGAAGGCAGGTGCATTAGTGAGTCCGAAAGACATAACTGTGCACTCGAACAACCCGTACCGAGTGATGAATGCTGTCTTTGGAATATCCTCTTCACGGATCCTCAACTGGTGATAGCCTGATCGCAGGTCTATCTTAGAGAACACGGTAGCTCCTTTCAACTGATCGAACAGATCATCAATCCTTGGCAAAGGGTACTTGTTCTTAATAGTAACCTCATTGAGTGCGCGGTAATCGACGCACATCCTCTTGGTTTTGTCTTTCTTTTCCACAAAGATAACCGGAGCACCCCAAGGCGATGTGCTTGGGCGAATGTATCCCTTCTGTAACTGTTCATAAACTTGCTTCTTGACTTCCGCCAACTCGTTGGCTCCCATTCTGTAAGGCCTCTTGTGGATCGGTGCAGTTCCAGGTACCAAGTCAATCCGGAACTCGATATCCCTTTTTGGTGGCATTGTTGTCAGATCATCCGGAAAAACCTCTGGATATTCTCTGACTATGGGAATATCCTCTAACCTCTTAGTGGTTTTCTCCACTACTACCTCTTGTTCTTCACCCACAGCCTGGTTTAAACTGATCCCTGGCTTCTGCGGCACTGGAGACTGGAAGGTTACCACTTCTCCTTTCACATTGGTCAACTTGATGGTGCGGCTAGCGCAATCAATCACTCCTCTGTGCCTTGTCAGCCAATCCATTCCAAGAATAACATCTAGATCCTTGGATTCGAGAAGAATGAGGTTGGCTGGAAAGATCAACCCTTGAATTTCAACTGTCACGGATGGGCAGTAGTGAGTTGTGGTCATGCCACCTCCAGGAGTATGAACTCGCATAGGTATCTTAAGCTTCACTAAATATAACCCATGTGCACCAGCAAAACGCTTGGAAATGAAGGAATGAGTTGCACCAGAATCAAACAATATTACTGCCGGTGTCGAGTTAACGGGAAATGTGCCCAATATGACCTCTGGTGCTGACTGTGCCTCCTCTGCAGACGCATGATTGACACGGGCCTGCACAAACTTGGGTCCTGCTGCAACACCTGATGGTACTGTTGTTGCATCTGTTGCATCATCATTGTCATCATCTGAGTCTGATTGTCCAACACCTGAGCGATCGTTGGGTTCTCAGGCGGTGGAGGTGGACTGTTGTCAGATGCACTGTTGGCACGTGCTCCACTAATCTGCTCTTCGCTGCCACTGACGTTGCTGGAGTCACGTGAATCATTCCTTGTCTTCACCATCTGAAGGGGATAGGTAGAAATATGAGAAAAGGAAGAAAAACAGGGGGCTCAGAAACTAATCTTTCTTATAAATTTAGGTGCAATTATCTTAATCTTGATTAAAACACTGAAAAAGAGGCACGCAACTCCTAATTGAGGCAGTCATACCACTGACACATGATATCGACCGCCGACTAACCCACAAGCAACAAACCTAAACACGAAAACTAGCAAGCAAACAGACTAAGAAGACGATAAAGCTAAGGGCGGCGACTCTGAAGCTCGGGGCGGCGCTTGCAATCGAGTAGGACTGACATCTAAAGATGGACAAGGGATAAGAACCAATTCATGCTCAAATCCAAATTAAACGAAGCAACCAATGACTCAAACAAATAACTGAACATGATGATTTTTATGCATAGAACATTTTTCATGAACCCAGATGAAGATACTGATGCAACTGGCTAATCAATAAATGAATGCATAAAATAAATGCATAGCTATAATGATACGCATGAAATTGCCCCCATCAACCTAGACACGACTTAGTGCATATCACCTGATAAATTCCCGACTGACTGTCGAATAAACTCCAAATAGATTTTTTTTTCTAAACCCCTGCACTGAGCTAATTTTAAAAATCCGATCCGAATGAACGACCAAGATTTTTCCCACAAACCCAAGAGGCAAAACCCCAAATTTTCCTGAAACAAATCCAAGTGAAAAAGGCAGATGCATATGAAAAGGGGTTCAGAGGGCTCTTAGGTTTCCGGTTGGCTTGTCCTACGGTCAAGGTCGGCTCTGATACCAACTTGTCACGCCCAGAAATTCACGAACCAGAATTTCTAAGCTGAATGTGCATTAAATCTCTGTCCAGGACCAGCCAGGGTACACAAACGACAATTGTTGACATACAGATCCACGTCTTACAAAAATATAAAAGATTACAAATGCAGCGGAAAAGATAAAAGCGAGCTAAACCGGGAAGCTTGACTTCAGCAGTGGGCGACTCCACTCCACAGGCAATCCTTGACGGCAGCGACAAAACCAACTTCAACAAGACAGCTCCAACTAGAAAGATCTTCGGCTCTGGTGTGGGGGAAAAGAGAGTAAGACTGAGTACTACCCACTGTACTCAGCAAGTCATACCGGAAGAGGAGGTATGATGCAGGATATAACCGAAGGAGGCTAAAGGCTCTTTGCACAAAGCAGGCATTTAAAAACAGTAGTTGAAAGCAGTAAAACAGTTGTAGTAATTAATCAATATTAACCAATCACTGCCCAACGCTACACCACGTTGCAACAGGCCCAACCAACCACCTGAACTACACCAGTTCATTAAGCTAAACTAGGGGTGAGACTAATCACGGTGAATCTGGTTGATCGCCCATAACCGCTGGCACGGCTATTCGAATAGTTTTACTCTGGCCAGAGGTGTACAACTGTACCCACAAGACACGATTCCACACATGTTGCCATGCCCCGAAGTATCACCATGATACTGCAAAGGGGGAAATCGTGACAAGACCCTCCACATAACCCTCCCCTAACCATCCACACCACGCTAAGGTTTCACCCCCACCCCTCAAAAGGCAGTGGGCGGTCCCCTCTTGCGCCGCGGTGAATCCGGCAGCTGGACAACCGGACACCCCGGCCGACCCAACTCCATCACGCCCACCCTCGTCACCGGTGCCTAGGAAAGGGTCGAGCTACACTTCAGATCAAGCAGTTACCCACTCCCGCTTGTGGTAAGCACGGTAAGTCTCCCAGGGTTTCCCGTGAACCGGTCCTTAATTGCCATGGGCGCGACCAGCAAAACCATGCACCCACAGCCCACCATTCAGTGTATTTTAATTAGCTAACACCATTGCGGTGGTACCAATCCAAAACTATGCTAATAGACAAAGTCTATGTAATAATGTGATCCCTTTTTGTGCACTAGTTGAGCTAAGCATGGCTAAGCATTTCCTAAACCAACATCTAATCATTTTGATACCCAGGTTATCAACGGCATATGGTAAACAATAAATGGCTGAGTAATAGGACCCATCCCACATGACATTGTAAAAGAATGCAATATTTAATAGAAATGCGGGACATTTGTAAATTGGGTACAATATGATCAATTGTAATGCATGACTTGCCTTGCTCTCGCACTGATGAGACCTCAGCAACGTCTTCGAGAAACCGCGGATCGACGAAACGGCCGAAACCTACGCGACAAACAAAGCACACAAGCAAAACATGCTATAAGACTACTGAAACAGGAAACAAAACCATTTTTAATGGATTCTTTGCATTTTTATGAATTTACTGAGACTTGAATGGACTTAAACGGAGCTCGGATGAATTAGTTATGATTTTTAGAAGATAAACTGTGTTTTTACTAATAAAGAAAAAGTCCTTAATTATTTATTGCGCAATATAATCCCAGGGCTAACGTCAGCGGAGGGGCGGCGGCGGCGACTGACAGGCGGGCCCCACTTGTCAGCGGCTCAAGAGAGAGAGAGAGGGGGCGCCGACACGCGGGCCCCATTTGCAGTAGCACAAGGCGGGACGGGGTGCGGCTGGCAGGCGGGCCCCGCCGGTCGCGGCTCCAAGGGGAGGCGAGGAAGGCGCCGGCCGGGCTCGGCTCGGCCTCAAGGCCGACCGGCGGCGGCACGCGAGCGCCGGCAATGGCAAGCAACGGCGCAGGAGGCAGCGGCGGACGGCGCACAGGCCGGCGGCGGCGGCCGAAGGCGATGGCGAGCGCAAGGAGCGGTAGCGCGTGCGGGACAGAGGGAAGGAGGGAGGAGAGGAGATCCCTCACCGGCGAGCACGGCGGCCGGCGCGAAGGAAGAAAACGGCGGCGACGACCGGCGATGCCGAGGCGCGGACGGCGGCGGCGGCACCCTAAGAGAGAGCAGAGAGGGGTTAGGGGAAAGGAAGGCGACCACGGCGGCTTGAATTGCCGGCCGGAGATGGAGGGGAGAGAAGGTCTCACCGGCTCGCGAGGGGAGAGGCGCTCCGGTGGGATTCCGGCAACGCGAGGCGGTGGCCGGGAAAGCTCTTGCGGCGGCGAAGCTAACGGCGGTGGCGGGTTGGCGCGGCCGCGACTCTAACGGCGGCGGCGCGCGGCCGAAGGCGGCGGCAAACGGCGGCGCTAGCAACGAGCGGCGCGAGCGCGATAGGAGGCACGGGAGAGCGCGGCGAATGGGGGAAATGGGAGAGGAGGTTTGGGGGAGCGTTTTTATGGGCGAGGGAGGAGCGGAAACGGCCGGGGAGGTGGCCCATTTGGCCGGCGACGACGTGGAGAGGTGGAGGAGAGAGAGAGGGTGTTGGGGATTTCAAATCCCCAACCACTTGCGGGCGCGCGCGCGCGGGAGATGCGGGGGAGAGGGCGGCGACGTGGGCGCGAGGTGCGGGCGCGGAGTGGAGGCGCGACGTGGAGCGGAGAAGGCGGCGGCGCGGGCGGTTTCGGCGGCGGTTGCCGTCGTGGGGCGGGCAGCTGGAGGAAGGGGACGACCTGACAGGTGGGCCCCACCTGTCAGCGTCCGGAGAGAGGGGAAAGGGGAACGGGCCGGCCCAAAGGAAAGAGGCCGAGCGCGGGAGGGAATGGGCCGACGGCCCAATAGGGAAAAAGAAGGAAAAGAAAAAGAAAAAGAAGAAAGGATTTTTCCTGGGATTTAAAATTGCACTTTGGTGATTTTTAATTGGTTAAAATTATTTCCAAGGCTCTGAAAATTCCACTAAAAATCTTGTTAATGCATTGGAGCATGGGGAACTCAAGAAAAATTCCACCACGCTGAATTCAATTATTAATTGCATTTATTAATTAGGGATTCAACTCTAGGTTAAAATAAACAATTTCTTCGCGCAATTTATTTAACCATTTTTTTTAAAGCAAGGAGAGGGGAAAACTTCGGGGCGTGACAATCAATATTTACAGAATCCATCTCAGTCGGCTTCTAGGAAATTAAGATATAAAGTGTTGAAGTATGCTTTATTGGATGATGAGCTTTATTATCGAACGATTGATGGAGTATTGCTTAAGTGTTTGAGTGTTGATCAGGCTAAAGTTGCAATCGGCGAAGTTCATGAAGGAATTTGTGGTACTCATCAATCGGCTCATAAGATGAAGTGGTTACTTCGGCGTGCGGGGTATTTTTGGCCGACAATGTTAGAAGATTGTTTCAGATATTACAAAGGGTGTCAAGATTGTCAGAAATTTGGAGCAATTCAGCGAGCACCGGCGTCGGCTATGAATCCCATCATTAAACCATGGTCGTTCAGAGGATGGGGAATTGATATGATCGGCATGATTAATCCACCATCGAGTAAAGGACATAAGTTTATATTGGTGGCAACTGATTATTTCACCAAATGGGTAGAGGCGATTCCTTTGAAGAAGGTTGATTCTGGGGATGCAATACAGTTTGTCTAAGAACATATAATCTACCGATTTGGTATTCCTCAGACTATTACGACTGATCAAGGTTTAATCTTTGTGTCTGATGAGTTTGTTCAGTTTGCTGATAGTATGGGTATAAAATTGTTGAATTCTTCACCATATTATGCACAAGCTAACGGGCAAGCCGAGGCATCTAATAAAAGTTTGATCAAGTTGATTAAAAGGAAAATTTCTGATTATCCTCGGCAATGGCATACTCGTTAAGCCGAAGCATTGTGGTCTTATAGGATGACTTGTCATGGATCAATCCAAGTTCCTCCTTATAAGCTTGTTTATGGACATGAAGCTGTTTTACCATGGGAAGTTCGAATCGGCTCAAGAAGAACAGAGTTGCAAAATAATTTGACAGCCGATGAGTACTATAATCTTATGGCCGATGAACGGGAGGATTTGGTTCAGTCGCGATTGCGAGCACTTGCAAAAGTTACTAGCGATAAGGAACGTGTTGCTCGGCATTATAATAAGAAAGTGGTGCCTAAGACTTTTTCGGAAGGTGAGCTTGTATGGAAATTGATTTTGCCGATTGGAGCTCGGGATAGCAAATTCGGCAAGTGGTCACCAAATTGGGAAGGGCCATTCCAAATACATAAAGTTGTGTCTAAAGGAGCATACATTGGTGTAGAGGGAGCAGAGCGCGACGCCTCTTGCGGTGGCAGCGGCGGACATCTCCTTGGCGATGATGCAGGTGCACCTGCCGACGTTGAAAGGGAGAGGGCGGCAGAGGAGGGCGCGGTTGGGGAGCGTCGCCCATGACGAGGCCAGCGCCGCCTCGTTGTCGGAGAGGTCCCAAGCCTCGTACTACGACGACGTCAGCGGCGGCCCACCGCCTGCCCTGCTCGCCAGCCGCGGCTTCCTGTTGGGGACGGCTGGCGCTCGCGGCTGGATCGGCCGCCGCCGCAGGCCCCATTGCCGGCCGGCGGCAGGATAGGGGGGAGAACAAGGGGGAGGGGTTTCGGCGAAGCGCCGTGGGTAAGGGGATGGGAGGATAGAGTTTGGGAGTCTTTTACTCCTATGCCATTAAAAAAGTCGCTGCTGACCTATGTACCCAAAAAAGTTTGGAGTCATCTGTATGCCATGAGAAAAACTTTCCATTTCGTCCACCTTCTGTTAGAACTGAACGGTTCCATAGCTCTGACATGTGGGACCATGTATGAAAATGACTAATTTGCCCTTAAGGATTTTCAGCTCTATTCTCCTTTCTTGCTATCTCCCGAGAGTGCCTGCTCTCTCCCCGTTGCGCTGCACGCCGCCGCACCCTAACCCTAGCCGCACGCCGCCGCCGTGCGCCCAGGGCGGCGCGCCCCTACGCCAGACCGTCGCGCCTCCTCCTCTCCTCCAGGGCCCACGCGTTCCCGCGTCCTCCCTCGTCGCGCGGCGCGTGGGCAGCACGCGTGGCGGGTGGTGGTTGGTCTGGGAGGGCGGCGTCGTCGCCGGTCGCCGGGTGGTGCGGCGCTAGGGCGCAGATTGGGGCCGTCGCGCCCTCCGTCGATGGCCGCCACCGCAGCTGAGCGAATGAGATATTTGCGGTGGTCACGTAAGATTCGAATCACGATGTGCTAGCTACGGCTACTGCTCTCGTGCTATCTCTAGATCTCTCGCTCTCTCGTGTGGGGTTTCGAGATGCATCTGTATATAGTTTGGAGTTATCGTCTTTTGCGAGAAACGGAATTTGGAATTATGCGATGGATATGCCTTCGTCATGGATGCTGCAGCTTTCTCTCTCTGTGGGTGGAAGGTTTCCCTCTGCAATCTCGAAGCAGAGCTCCATGTCCAGATTTGATGGAGCTGGAGGAAGTCGTGCTAATGCTCGCAGTTGGTCACTGACCACCTTTTTCGCTGGGATATTATTTTTCTTTCTTAGAAGTATCTCCTGGTGGTTTGATGATGATGTCATTCTGGCTCCTTCATGTGTTTTGTGAGCCGCCAACTTAGAATTGGTGCCCTTTGGAAGCTCTATGTGTATGCTTGATTCGAAGCATTAAATACAAAAAAAAGGGCATATGCTTGTGTTAGTGCGAAGAGTAAAATGTGATGTCGATGATTATTCATTTTTTATGTATTGGACAATAATACCTGCCCACATGAATTCCTGTCACTCACACCAAACTACAATATTTGATTACCCGTTATTTGTCGGTATGCAATAGTTATGCACCTGTTTTTTCCTTTTTACAAAATTTATTTCCGATTTTTCCTTATTTTTTCCACCATTTTCTAATTTTTCCCACATTTTCCTTTTTTTTCCCGGATTTTAAACATTTTTAAAATTTATTCTCACTTTTTTCTGATTTTTACCCTTTTTTAATATTATTTTCCATTTTTTCTGATTTTTAACGCCTTTCCTAAATTATTTTTCACTTTTCTGATTTTTTAAACCCATTATTATACAAAGGGCAAAATTGTCTTTACACAGCCCCTAACACCTCTGTTATGTCTCCATACATTCAAAATGGCACACAGGTCAACGAAAGTTAGGCTCATGGCATACATGTAACTCCAAACTTTTTTAAGGCACACAGGTAAGCAGCAACTTTTTTAATGGTATAGGGGTAAAAGACTAAGGGGTGGGAGCTGGAAGGGGAGGGGATAAATATGATGTTTTTTCGTAACAAACCTCGTATTTTTCATGTTTACAGCGCTACTCCTAGGAGTAGAACTCTATCTTCTTCGTGTTCTATTTCTATAAAATACAATGGTTGTTTCGTATAAAACGGAATGTGGTGTTAGTCGATGGGAGGACGTGCGCGCTATTCCGCTCAAACACGAGTAGTTTTTTTTTCGCATAAATACCAACACGCGTCATTTGTTTCGAGGAGACAAAACGTGGCGCGCATGTAGTGGGAGACCGGCAGAACCGGTGGAGAAACCGAAAAAAAAAAAAGAGGAATGGCTCCACAGCTCACCCAATCGAGGAGCTTCTACACCCTACATACTACATATCACACCTAACGAGGAGCAAAAAAAATTTCAAATAACACCACACAACACATGCAGTCCAACACGTAATCAAGCACGAGAAGCCAAAACCCAATTTCAAATACGTGTCACTAGTACCGAGGAGCCAAAAAAAATTAAAAAAATGAGAAAATCAGTAGCACTAGGGGTTTTATTAGTTGATGAGGTACGTAGAAAACGGAGTGGTCGATTAGCGCGTGATTAATTAAATATTTATTATTTTAAAAAAATAGATGAATATAATTTTTTAAAGCAAATTTCGTATAGAATTTTTTAAAAAACACTGAATTTTTAAAAAAAACACATCGTTTAGCACATGATTAATTAAGTAATTATTTTTTTAAAAAAATATATCAATATGATTTTTTAAAGCAACTTTCGTATAGAATTTTTTTAAAAAAAAACATATCGTTTAGCAGTTTGAAAAGCGTGCACACGATAAACGAGAAAGATGAGTTGCAAAGGTCAGGAAAAGAACTCAACTGGGCTACATCACCATTGTTTGGTACTATGTCAACTCACCTCACCATTTGCTTTGCCTTTTTTTTTTCTTCTTTTGGTTGGAGTTCATCTGTTGTCCTACAAAATTTTGCAATATTCATTTTCCCACTTGGCTCCTAGGTTATTTATTTGAGGAAAAAAATCAAAATTCTAATGTGAGCTTTCTTCTTGCAACCCAAGTTATTTTAAACCGAACATTGAGCCCCCTAAAGATTCTCAAAAGATCCGAGCAACCCCCAAGTAGTTTTGCTTACATGCTGCATTAAGCCATTGACCCAACGGTTTTCATTGCTAACAGGCTGACCTAATTATATCTTGGCATGACGCTACAATCTTTGTAGTTGTGACATTGTATTATGGTATTTCTAGTGTTGTCAAATACAAGGTTACGGTTTTCTGTTTTTCAAGCCAAAGACCACGGCTTAAAGGTGCGTAACTGCACAGTAACCACGACCTTACCTTTAAGATTTGAAAATTTCGAATTCAACTTTTTGGATATGAAATTCACGTGGTTCGTGATAACCACCGTACCGAATGTGGGATGACCGCAGGGCCGGACACATCCTCTAATGCAACGTGTACCATATTTTAGGAAACCTTCTGCTGCACTACATGAAATTAGCATTAGCAAACAGTGCTACGATGTTCATCGACACATTGTTCAATCACATGAAAATTAAAATTACTCAGCGAGACAGTTAAGTACAGTCAACATACAGATGCAACAGTTTGCTTCTATTTGGTCTTTATCCCATCAGTACCTTTAGAACCACCATCATACGCAGAAAGGAAGAACGAACTCTGATTCTTCTGCAGAAACCTACCATGAATTCCCAATTGATTTAGTGAGCATTTTGGCATAAAGTATGCCTAACTATCAGGGATTGCTACAATCTGGTTAGCACGTGATTAAAATTATGGTATTGACCGGAAAATTAATTGTGTGTGGGACAGATTTTCAAGCATGTTTTCAAAAGTCGGCTAACTTGAGAGATGCTAGTATATATAGAAGAAAAATAACGGCTGGAATTGCATGAAGAAATGAAGGTGCTAACTGACTTCACATATTTGTGTATATTGATGGGAAATGAATATGCTGCTATAGTGATGTACAACAATAAAATCAAGAAAGATTTGCTTACTTGAGAATGTCCAGCAATTTCTGCTGTAGTTTGTTGAGTGCATCTTCTTCCATGTTGACAGACGCAAGTAGCTCCGGCAATTTCACTGCAAAGCAGCAAGAAGTGAACCCTTTCAAACATTGTACTTTGCCTTCCAAATTATTCTGTCTCAACATCCTACCGACACAAAACATTCATCTTAAAACAAAACCTTGTATTTCATTCAGCTAATGGGGATTCCAATTTATTCGTACTTGTGAACAATTATCCAGACTCTAGTTCAAACTATAATAGAATACACAAGGGTCACAATAGTCGATTTTACCCTCTTCAACTATAGCCCTAACCTAAAAATCAACCCTCAACTATGAAATTGGACATTTTCAAGCTCAACTACCAAAACCAGTTAAAGCACTACCAAGAGCAATCCTAACAATTTGTTTGACATGGCAACTATTTCTACATTGCTTGCAAACTAGGTGCCATGTTAGCAAAAAAGTAGATAATTTGGATGCCAACTCTGCAAAAGAACCACTGTACAAATCAGATTGGACTGATCTTAAGGGGTTCTTTTGATAGTTCAGGGGTGTACACCGTATTGTTTCATGGCTAAGAATTGATTTCTAGACTCAACACAATAGATGAGGGTAAAATAAATTTTACTCAGTCACAACAATGAATTCAAAAGTGAAACTGATATAATTGGTTTCAACAAGCGAATAAGTTTAGAAATGAAATAAAACCTTGAAGAAGTAAATTTATATGTTACATTCAGGAAGTAAACTTTTGAACAGACAATAAACCTTGTTCCTAATTGTTTCCTTACTTTACTGAATAATCATTCATTGGTGGATATCTCATGTAATCAAGAACTGCACATACCAAAAAGGCGCAGTAGATGCTCAGCTCCATATATAGTTGAGGGCGAAACATCGCCTTTAACCTCTTCAGAGTACTGCTGTCGCTCTTTCTTATACAAAAGCATTGCAGGCAATGCTTTATCAAAGTAGCATCGCAATCCTTTCAAAATCTCAGCGTAAGAGTCATTTATCCTTCAGTACAAAGTACAAACAATACAAAGTTTTAATGGGTCTTTTCAAGAAAAATAAATATTTTTTTAAAAAACAAGCTTGACAGACACAGATGATGCAAATAGGTTTTGGATAAGAATAACATAAAATCTAAACCTTTGTTGCATAAGGACAGAATTTCCATAATTATGGTTATTAATATGAATATTAAAATGATTTTAGGACATTTCGATATAGTGAAATTTAACCAGAAAGAGTTAAAGGTCAGTTGATGGTTTTCAGCATAGTACAAAGAAAAAACGGCAGACCAGCAGTCTGACCATAGGAAACCAGAATTGGCAACCTCAATGGTTCTGTTTGCTTCATGGACTGTTCATGCAATTAGACAGGTAAAAACAGGCAAATTCTGGGTTACATGTGAAATCTATGAACCATGAAAATCTTGAACCATGCAGCCAATGTGCAACATGAAACATTTGTCCAGGGCATGGACCAATAAATGCTGGAACTCTCCTTGTGAAGGCACACAGTACAACAGAAATAATCCCACCGGTGAGGCCCAGCCACTGAACCAGAACAGATGCATTTCAATAGCTGGTTTGACTTTTGGTGCTTTGGTTTTCAGTCATGTTAAGTAAGAGAATGACATGCACATAGTAAACATACTGTTGGATTATGCTGCACATAATAATCAGTAATCAAGCGCACAGAACACATAGGATGAATTACAAACCCTAAGCTAAGAGTGGGAATTCTGTGGTTGTGCTGTTGCAAAACAAAGATAGAAGGTGCCAGGTGCAGAAATTGCTGTTTGCAATGTTCACATGTGACGTGGTTACAGTAGTCCACATCATTAGTTGATTTATTTAAGTTAAATTTATCCTTTAACCACAACTTACAAAGCATGCTATACTCAGCATTGTTCCACAAAGATATAATTGGCCATAGGTTTTGTATAACTTTGGATGGCAAGTTGATTAATGGCATGTGGGTCATGGGGCCAATAAAGTGTGTGCCACACTGCCACTAATTTAGCAACAAATTGGCCTATAAATGTCAAATTTGCATAAGTTTTGGCATATTATGGGTATAGCACAAAGATATGAATCAACAATACATGTCATTCCCATGTCCGATACATACAGGATACAGCCATATGCAGCATTCCAGTGTATCTGGACATGTCAGTCAAGTTTAGCATTTAAAATTAACAAAATGAGATACAGCAGGCCCACCATCTGCGTCTCATAAAAATCCACAATTAGCCCAATGTCATACTAAGCCCAAATCCCTCTGTGGAAGCATACTAGAAAACTTGAGAAAACTAATGAGCATTCTTGAGGAAATGCATAATCAGAAATTCAGAATACCATTTTAAGGTCGCATTATTCCTAGAAGCTATCCTAGGGTGAAAACATATTAGTTGAAGATTGAAGGGAAAGGCGGCACAAAGACCTGTCCAAAGGTGATAGTCCCTGTCTTTGTTTTAGATTATCCTGCTATATGTGGTGGAACCTACCACAATTCATGAATATTCATCTGAATAGCCATTTTTTGATAAAAACCTATAATATACTACACAAACGTAACTTTTCCTAGTTTGTCAGTGAGTAATCTTAAACTCAGCGATTCTCATGCACCAACATCCTCCTTTTTTTTTCTGTTTATTTGTTAAAATTAGAGTAACTTCCAATATTTTCTGAAAAATACATCAATTCTAATTCAAAAACATGTTAGGCTATAATATCTTTCCGCACTTTATTTTATCCCTTCTTCAAATTAAGAGAATTATAACTTTTCTGCACCTCTGAAAGTTTACTCGTTCCCTTATTTGCGGCTCATTCTCTCAATGACATGTTGGTCCAGGGTCCACATGTCAGCAAGACATTAGGGGTAAAGGGATCACATGGATTTCCGAGTAGCAAATAAGGAATTGCACTAATGACACTAACATTTGTTTAAAACATCATGGTGTATGCCTCAATACCTACAGTAGAATTCCGAATCCCGTACTGTTTATAACTTGCTGTGTCAAAGATATGCCAATAAATCAGAATTTATGTTTATATAGAATGCTTACTTGTTATCCTTCTTTGTCCGGTGCTCCAAGTACTTCTTTAGAATATCATCGACCGTGGGGGACCGAGGTAGCTTCACAAGCTGCAGTACAAGGAAATTGGCTCAGGAAAGGAACTGGTAGAATGATAAACAGTTACAGTTAACTTTGGCATACATCACTGAGGACAAACTCATCGTATTCGTAGTTTTCTAACAAGTACCTTTTCACATCAGGGATTAGTGCAACATAATGACTTGAAACACTCAAGTCTATCTAGTTGTTAGTAATTCTTACTTCTTGAAATAGTAACCTTTTTGGGGAAACTTAATTCTTATAAGTTTCCTTAACATGAGAAATGAACATGACAACATATTGGCATCAGTCAATCATGTTCAAAAAGATGCAGAAAGTCCAGCTCCACAGATACACGAAATATACAAAAGATACACAATATAACTAATGATCTAGGTAAGTTTGAGTGGTATAAATCAAGGTTGCTTATCTAACAGTAAGGTGGTATATGTCAAAATTTAGCTGCGGAATGTACAATGAACAATATATCCACTGGTCAAGATTGCTAGTCTTTTTTTCTGAACGAAATAAAGATTTCAAGTATTCATTCTCTTATTGGTTCCTATTTGATACAAACATGCTTCTCTTAAGTACCTGTTGTTCCCATGCCAACTCAGACACAATATTCAATTATAATTGAACAATGAAGGTTGTGATTTGGACATAAATAAATCAAAGACAGCTCAGGGAAAGATTTGAATACCTTACCCAGCTGCGTGACAAACTCCCAATCATCAACAAGTTGCTTTTTTAGCGTTGAAGGAAAATGTGACATGAAGAGACTCTCAGATGATTTTCTTTCTTTCTCCTGGATCAACCAGGGCAGAGTTGTCATTATGTTTACAAATATACCACAAAACAACTTGATAGATAAAATGATCTACCACATGCTTGCCAAATATAGCTGAAAGCTTCAAAATGTTAAGTTTGTCAGTCTCCATAACCATAATAGGTAGGTAACGAATTCTCTTCGCACAATGTAAAACATTAGTTCATAGTTCCAAACTACCAATTTAAATTTAACATGTGTTCTAAATTTATCCATACTAACAATTCTTACACAGTTAGATTATTTTTGCTGGTAAGCAAACATCATGTAGTCCAGAAATCGGATTGTTGTGTAAAGAACTAAATGAAGCACCGAAGCAGCAAGATTTCCTAAAATTCATCATTACAATTTTAGAAATGTTGAGAAAATGAAATAGTCATCATCATACAACAAAAGGTCAAGAACTTTAAGTGTTATACTTATATTGTAAAAAGAGAAGAAAGGTCCATATGGACCATAGAATGTTCCCATTTTCCACATGTATGATGAAAAATAAACATAACTGCCAAATCATGTACTTCCTCCGTTTCACAATGTAAGTCATTTTAGCATTTCCTATATTCATATTGATGTTAATGAATCTAGATAGATATATATGTCTAGATTCATTGACATCAATATGAATGTGAGAAATGCTAGAATGACTTACATTGTGAAACGGAGGGAGTAGTACTAGAAATAAAAAGAGAATTAATAAAAAAGTCTTATTAGTTCAAAGGAGCAGAAATATGCTTAATATCAGTAGTTTAGAAATGATATCTCAAAAGGCAAATTGCAGTATCATAATTGATGGAAAATGAACTTCATGGAAATCAAATACTTCACAATAAAACATATTTGAAAGTGAGAGACACCTCAGTCCCACCAGGCTGACTTTTGCGTTTCTTCCCCTTGACTGCAGTTTTAACATCACAGAGATCAAATGTAATAAGTATCACACAAATGAGAAGAACCAAGAACTTTGAAAAATGTACGAGTGAACTTACTAATAATCTTGGTGTCTTCTTTATCAGTTTTTGCATCTGCTGAATGCAATTACAATAGGTAAGACATATTTAAGAGGAACAAATTACAAAGTAAGACATAAAATGGAAACCCATCCTTTGGTGGAAGCATGGGAAAAATTTTGGTATAACCACTATAACAGCATGGGAAATTCCATTCTCAATGTAGCAAATAGAGTGGTAGCACCCCATTAAGAATTCAACTTCAAATTGAATGTGTCAGAAACAAAAATATTTGTTGCAAATAGGAACTTCTATTGCAAATAGGAACTTCTATGTTTTCTTTCCCTTTGGTTTACCATTTGTCATCATTTCTTATTTCTAGAAGTACAAATAAAATTGCAGTTCAAATTCAATAAACAGATAGTTTAACAACTGAAAAGAACATATACAACGTTCTGAGAGTTTTCATGCTGAATTGGTGTCAAAGCCATGGCAGTTTTCATGATTGGACTGAGAGATAGTTTCCACCATAAAAAACAGAAATATGATCATGAGTTCATAACCACACCGATACGAAAAAAGATGAATGGGAAATTTCAGAATGTCCTATATGCACAGTACCAACGCCCATAACAGTAAGCTACCACGTACTTGTACCAGAAGCTATCACAAAATTACTCCAAGATTGGTTCATAACTCCAAACTTCGGAAGAAATATCTCCAAGGGTGAAGTTTGAGCTTAATCCATCAATGTAAATGATCACAGCATTCAGTTATAACCATCACATATTCACAATCTCTTTGCCATTTGGCATTTCTACTCTTTTAAGTACAGATTAAGCACTGCCCAGGATGATGCTTCTATTAGCAAAATACAAAATTTATCATAGAAACATGACACTCACAGCTACAGAACAAATTAAAAACAACAATTTGGCAAAATAGTTCCTAGAAAGGAAGCTCCCAGTGGAATAGTCTAGACATGATCCAACAGCACAAACATTGATTTAACATACATCTAGCTTGTCATGGATAGAAGTAAAAACTATTGACCCAGTAAAAAAAGCATGTGTCATCAATTCCAATGGAAAGAAGAGGGAGGCATAAGCTAACCATTAGAGCCTTTTGGCTTATGCTGCGCTGACCGTCCAGATTTTACGCTTTTGTCAACTACTTGGCTCTTTTCAAGCTCTTGTTGTTTGCGGATATTTTCGTCGGTCAATTTCAGTAAGCGATCATTTGTGACCCATTCATCCCAGCTGTACTCATTGAAAATAAACATATTAAGAAGACTGTTTACTTGAATTAGGAGAGCAGAAAGACAACTAAATAGCATCAGTGCAATGATAGAAACAAGCCCCTCAACAGGATTCATGAAAATACTATTAAGAAAAAAAATTGCACCGTAAGGGCAAAGATGTGAGACTACCCAAACATGGTGGTAGACAACAATATGGCACTGCCAGAAAAAAAATAATACATTAGAACATGCATAAGGTCATTCATATCCAACTCAAGGTCCAAAATCCAACTTAGACACTTTTAAACTGTCAAGGGCCTCAGTGAAATTTTTCATCCAGCACAACTATTAAAAAAATTTGTGTTGCCATCACTTCAATTCACACGTAGAAAATGGATTGGTCATATTTAAATATATGTCAGTCATCCGGGCTCCAGGCACTCACTCGTATCCTAAAACAAAAGTCAACAAAACGGGTATAGGATCACTTCCCCAACTGAGACACAGATCATGTTCTACAGATGAATTCATCAACATAATCATTCAATTATCATATTTAAAATTATGTTCCATAAACGAATCTAATGGTTTCATTTACAAGTGAATCTATAAATAGCATTTGATATATTGGTGGTCAAAACTATAAAAGTTTGATTCGATGGTTTTAAAAAACATCATATATTTCCATTACACAACAAAGAGACACAGAGTAGCCAGAGCCTGTTCTGAATTCTATGGATTTTATATGATGCTATGATGTAGTTCTGAATTAATCAGATTGAGGCCAGTGAGATGCACGAGATGCTTTGCATAGTTTCACTTTCACATATCTCATGCTACTATATGTAATAATAATATCAATTGCTTGATAGAACAAACATCAAATGCATCATATAAGTACAGGTACAGATATTCCTTGTACGGTTAAAAAAATATTCACATCAACATAAAGAACTCGAAAGCATTGGTAATAAGTTATTAGCTAAGCATGGAAGACTTATCGATCATCCATGGTATGCACTTGCCTCTTATTCCAACCCTACAAAAGAAAAGAGAAAGATTCGTTGGTTCCTCGATATCGAAAGGGAACACCCAAAGTTAATGATTTATTTTTAAGCACTTGTCATGGTGTACAATGGCGACAGAGACTTAGGGGACTTACAAGATAATGGACATGATACCGCCACTCATCCTCCTTGTTTTCGGACTTTTGAACCTTGAGAAATCCAAGGGGGGAGGGAAATGAAGACAATCTATTAGGGAATGCAATTAACAAGCAAAAGAAAGGCTAGGAAATGATGAACGGAATAGCACAGTGCACAGATATGACCTAGACTAGACTAGCAGAAAAGCACGGCAAGCAGAGGGAATTTAATTTCCTGGTGCGGAGGATTTTGCACAGTAATTAGTAAATTACTAAATTCCCTTGGTAAATACTAGTAGTACTAGTAAAAATTTCAAAGTATCGGAGCGGAGCAGCGCAGCTATGGAGGCGAATGCTTGTTTGTTTGATTGTTTTGTTTGGTCTGCATCCGAATTGGGTAAATCCTAGCGCCATTTCTTCGCAAAATTAAACGAAACCCTAGGTTGGATTGGAGCGGAATGGAACGGGAGATAGGGGGGGAGAAGAGAGGGATTAAGGAGCGGACCTTGGCCTCGTAGAGGAGCGGGCCGTGGTAGGCGAGCACTCTCTCGCCCTCCTTGAACGACGGCTCCTTGGCAGCGGCGGATTCCGATCCAGCTTGGGACATTGGTGGGGGTACTTTGGGGGAACAAACAAACTGTTGCTTGTATTGAGGTTTAGGGTTCTGAAATTCGGAGAAGAGCTCCTTCTTCTTCCAGATCTAGAAGAAGAGAAGCTAGGGTTAACGAACGAACGCCAGGAACGACGAGAGATGAATCAGAAAGAGGATGTGGATGGATGCTCACCAGGATCTCCTCCCCTCTCCTGCTCTGCTCGCCAGGGACGACGAGGAGACGGGAGATTTCTTTCTTTTACGCACGAGCACGAGTCGTCCAAGAATCTTTAGAGAGAGATACTTCAATACACAGCACTCACTTATCAGGAAAAATAGGCCAAGCAGGAGTACTCCCTCCGTGTGTGAGGTTATAAGACGTTGATTTTGATTAAAATCAAATTGCTTTAAATTTGACTAAGTTTATAGGTAAATATAGTGATATTTACATTACCAAATTAATTTTATTAAATTAATAATTAAATATATTTTTATAATAAATTTATCTTGGTTCAAAAATATTACTGTTTTTTTTCTATAAACTTAGTCAAACTGACTTTGACCAAAGTCAAACCATCTTATAACCTGTAGTAAGTTTTAGAGGGTTATGACCGTTGCAATACAAACCATCAATCAGAGCTCTTTTATCTAGCGAGTGTGTTCTTTTGGATGGGTTAGATTAACACATGATTAATTAAGTATTAACAATAAAAAACTTGAAAAATAAATTAATATGATTTTTTTTAAATAACTTTTCTATATAAACCTTTTACAAAACACGTACCGTTTAGTAGTTTGAAAAGTGTACACGCGAAAAGTGAGATGAGTTTCGAACTCATTAGAAAGAAGGGGCTACATTCTTTTGTTGAAGATCTCAACAGCAAGAAACGAACGCAACCCAGAAGTTTCGAGGGGTCAATGAGATTCGTTGTACTAGGAGTAGGGAGTAGGTGAGACCAAACAACTTAGTTTGGAATATTTTTTATTTTTTAGACTTTGTTATATTTTTTTTAATTTTATTAATAGACCTTTCCGAAAAATATTTTCGAGAATTGAACCTTTTGGACACACTGGCATGGCAATATGGGAATTTATTTTATTTTTTAGACTTTGTTATATTTTTTTTAATTTTATTAATAGACCTTTCCGAAAAATATTTTCGAGAATTGAACCTTTTGGACACGCTGGCATGGCAATATGACATTGCTACGCTGCTACGCGTGGCGTAATTTAGTAATACATTTCGAAAAGGTCTATTAATAAGATAAAAAAATAAAAAAAGTCTAAAAATAAAAAAAAAACTCCTTAGTTTGACCTCCAGCTTCACCTCTTCTAAAGCTAGAACCGAACTAAATAATTTTAGCTCCACCCAAATGGGAGCGAAATAGGCTAGAGTGTTCTCATAAAATGAATTAGAGAGGTGATGCTACATTGTAGACCGAACTAAATAATTTTAGCTCCACCCAAAAGGGAGCGAAATAGGCTAGAGTGCTCTCATAAAATGAATTAGAGAGGTGATGCTACATTCATGTTGTTTCACAACTCCACTCTAGATCCAGCTATTAGAATTAAATTTAAAAGTAGAGCCATGCTAACATTGTGTTCTTTGCCCTAAGTTCTGTAGACCCCCGTTTTTATAACGGAATCACTCATGTTAATAGTACCATTTCCCTGGATCAAGTAGTCTGGTACTCACGGTTACATTGCTAAAATATCAAGTGCGTATACAAAGATTGTTTAGCGCGAATTATTACATCATAGGCCCGCGGGCAGTCTTAGATCATAGGACTAAACGGTCCACAATACAAACAATAACAGAAATAGGTAAGGCAGCAGATTATAGGCAGCGGCTATGCCATTGCCACAGGCAACGACCGTAATAAGACCTACGGAGCGCCGTCATCCTCCGCATCCTCCTGAAGATAAGCATAGGGATCCTCCTCGACTTCATTGCCATCCACTGATTAAATTTTGTAATAGCAAGAGTGAGTACCAACCGTACTCAGCAAGCCATCATAACAACAGTGCATATGATAGTGATATTCAAAGTATGGCCATTGGTTTATTTGCATAAAGCTAGTTTCACAATTCTTTTCACAAGCTTATTATCTAGCATAGACTAGTCCAATTTTAATTCCAGTATTTATTACACAGCAACGGTTCTGTTCACCATCCATTGTCTTCCCAAAGATGGCTTCCCGTTACTGGCCGTAATGGTTTTCTGGGGTTTACTCCTTCTCGTCTCTCGAGAAGATGATCCGCCGGTATAAAATCATCATGCATATCCCATCCCATTCAATTTAAGAATTTAGAGTCTAGCCAAGTGTAATACATGTCCCGATGCTCAATATCCGCGAGCACGGCTATTCGAATAGATTGGTTTTACTCACACTACAGTGGATGTACACTTTACCCGTATTCCGCGACTTGCCCAACACATGAGCCTACGTCCCAACGAATGAGACTTGCCACGGCAAAGCCTTTCAATAACCTCACGTTGGCAGTACCCGCTCCATGAACTTGCATCCTCATGCACTCTAGGCGTCATAAGTTTCTAGCAGTGAGAGGAGTTCTGGCGCTCCCGGGAAGGGAAGACTCACACATGCATTAAGTTTTAGTTAAATTAAGTTTACACATGGCAGTCCTACCGATGGCGGCACCACTGTAGGCACTCGCCCCTCGCGGCCCCACCAATGGCTGCCCCATCGTAGGCCCTGACTCCCACACACCAAGAATAACCACTATGCAGGGATACTGCCTTCGCTCAGCTATGTACTCTGCTAGGTCTATACCCATACGAGAAGTACGGTTGTACGAGGGTCGTTTCATGCTTAACTTCATGGCTCGGTCCTTAACTGACCAGGGACGGCACTAGCCTTTTCCGGACACCACCCAAGTACCCTAGCCGCCCCGGTCGAAAATAGTGTTTAGTTTTATTTCTCTTTTCACAATTCATGTTATCCTTGTCATGGCAATGTGGTGCCCATGCCTCCACATGCCGCATCTCAACTACCTTCCCTAAGGTAGTTGCCCAAGCATATAGCACTTGATAAATATGAGAATGCATGATTCTAATTAGCATGACTAAGCATTTGTTCAATATCGACTAAGTACACACATTAGCAGGGTTTACAATGGTCATACAGATAATCAATATCAAGGCATGGCATATTTAACAAGTAGGGCATTCATATTCACATATGTATAGCATGCAATTTTATTTAAATCAACATAATTTTTGCAATAGGTTCAACATGCTCAAAGATTAGTGATGACTTGCCTTGATCGCAGTCTTGCTGTCCCTGCTCCTCAATCGACTCAACAATTCCCTCGGAATCTAAATTTACGTGCGAAAGATCAGATTTGAACTCAATTAGAATTCAAATAAATTCACCAAAATTCAAACAGTACAAAGCATATTGAGAAAATGGTATCATCAGATAGATCTTGATTTTAGATGAATTTAGGTTCAAGTTTCATTCAATTCCGAGTTAAGATGAGTGAGTTATGCTTGTTTAAAGATTCAATTTTGAATTAATTCAAACAATTGTGAAATGGCACTGTGCAGCCAAGAGGGGCATTATTACAGTGGCTGACATGTGGGCCATCCCCCTATTTTATTTCTGGTTTTTATTTTTTTAAAGGAAATCCTATTGTGTCATTGACAGGTGGGTCCGGCCCCCTGTTGACTGAGGTCAAGCCGGCCTTTTAATCTCCGGTGGGACCCGCATGTCATTGAGACATTCACTTAAAACCTAATTTAATTAGATTTCTAAGCATCCGGGCCTACATGTCATAGGTTCATAATAATATCATTAGTTTTGGGGATTACTGTACACTAATGAAGTGGGGTCCACATGTCATAATCTCTCCCTCTCTCGTGCCTTCTCTCTCTCCTGTCGTCTTCTTCCTCGTGCTCGTGACGAAGCAGAGGAGCGGCGCGCGACGGTACGACGGCCCGAGCCGGAACGGCTCGGCGCACGGTGGGGCGAGCGGCGGCGCATCACCGGATGCCCGCCGGCGGCGGCGGCGAAGCGCGGCAACCGTCCGGCGCGCGGCGCGACGGCGCGCGACGGCGCCGAGATCCCAAAATCGGCGGCGGCACGATGAGGACCAATGTGAGCGCAACCAACGACGATTCAACCATCTAGGGTCCACATGGAGTATATAGAAGCAAAAATCTAGCCTAGGTTGTATTGGAACGAAGTCCCCCCACGGTGAGCTCGGCCATGGCGCGGCGGCGGCCGGAGTCGGCACGGTTACGGCGGTGCACACCCCAAATCGAGGGGGTCGTTGCTTTCTAGGTGACCCGGCGGGACTACAGGCACGAGGGCTTACCACGAAGTGGCGGAACGGCGAAGTTCGACGGCGAGTGGCGCGGTGCGGTCGAAACAGGGGCAGACGGCAGTCGGCGACGGTCGCAAGTGTTCGATGCTCGTACTCCCTCGCGTAGCGACTCCCGGCTCCCTCCAACAGCAGCAACGGCAACGGGCACACCTCCTCAACACACCCCGCCACCCACATCGGCCGAGAGGCCCTGCGGCGGCGGCGCAACCCCCGCCCGCCAGGTGTTCGACACCCGGCGGCGGCGTGATTTTGTTTTCTCTGGGATGGAGCAAGAACTCCGGGAAAGGGGTGACGAATGAGGGTTCGATTTTGGATAAGGTCGAGCTAAAGGTGAGCTTATAACAGCGAGAGGGAGGGCGATTCCTATTGGATAAGATCACTCGATGACTCAGCCATGTTTCGATCTCTCCTAGGTTCGATTCAATGCCTTGGGCCGGCATGATTTCCTAGACGATAGGGTTCCAGGAGAGGGATCATTAGCTGTGGGAGGAACCCCCCCTATTATCCAGCGGTCTCGGTGGGGTGCGACAGGATGGCGACGCGATGGCGACAAGAGCGACGGCGACGGACAAAGATAACAGCTTGGATAGGGGGCGCCGGGCTATGCCCTAGGGTGACGCGGGGTTGTCGTAGCGGCCGTTATCACTCCATCCCGAGGGCGACGCGCGAGGGGACGGGATGACGCGGGCACCCGTGGCGGCACAGCCTTTGGTGCGGGCTTTTGGCGGCTTGGTCGGCGGCGGGCCCACGCGGCGTGGCACGACGCGGTGCGGCGCACGGGCACGACTAGTGTGGCGCACGAGTCGGAAGGCAGGCGCGCGGCACGGCAGCGGTTGGAGAGGGCGGCGTCGGGTGTTCGGTCGGGTTAGGCACAGATCGAACACTTGGCGCGCAATGAACAGTAGCGCCAAGAAAAGAAAAAGGAAGAGAAGAGAAAGGATAAGGAAAAAGGAAGGGCTAATCTGCAAAATGGCTTGGAATTGAGTTGTAACTCTATATATTTTGGATTCAAGAATTCAAACATTTAATTTGAATATTTATTTGGTTATTCATTAGTCCCCAAATGAATTTGCTTCCCATCATCCCAAATACAAATATTTTAATTTGCATTTTTATTTATTTATTCATATCTCTACCAAATGATATTACTCTATATTGGATTATTCCAAAATTAACTTAAATAATTGGGGGGCTTTGATAGTCCTAAAATTAATTAAAATATTCAATGGGTCCATTATTAATACAATAGCACATTGGTTGAACTTATTTGCATAACAAGGTATTCATGTAAATTGTAATTATTATTTAGATGCGCGTCTTTACTTTGATTTTTCCATTGAGATGATTTACAGTTTAGCAAGCAATATCAACCATAACATCCATCATGATGCAAAGTTTTAAAAAGTTCAAAATTTTAGTGATTTTTATTATCGAGGATTTTTAGGATGTTACAAGTTCCTAAGGCCCTGTTTGATTCAGCTTAGGATTATTATAATCTAGCTTATTAGGAGTAAGCTGAAACAAACAAGTAGATTATTATAGCAGATTATTATAATCTATAGCAGATTATTATAATCTAATAAGCTGCTCTAGAGGAGCTTTTTTCAGATTATTGAGTGGCTAAAGACCCACTACCCCTACATACTTGAGAAAAATTACCCACCTATACCATCAACGAACAGATAGCTGAGGGCATTATAGACTTTATCCTTTCAAACCCAATAATCCATGCCTAGCAGATTATTATAATCTAATAAGCTGCTCTAGAGGAGCTTTTTTCAGATTATTGAGTGGCTAAAGACCCATTACCCCTACATACTTGAGAAAAATTACCCACCTATGCCATCAACGAACAGATAGCTGAGGGCATTATAGACTTTATCATTTCAAACCCAATAATCCATACCTCCAATAATCCAGACAAACAAACAACTCACAGCTTATTCTATATCAGCTTATTATAATCCAGCCTATAGTAATCTGACTTAATAATCTAGATTATAATAATCATAAGCTGAAACAAACAGGGCCTAACTCACATCTATCGTTTTCCGCGCACACGCTTTTTAAATTACTAAACAGTGTTTTTTTCAAAAAAAATGTCTATAGAAAAATTACTTTAGAAAATCATATTAATTTATTTTTAAGTTGTTTATAGCTAATACTTAATTAATCGTGCATTAATCCATAGCTCTGTTTTGCGTGTGGAAGCTCTGTTTTGCGTGTGGAGATTGATTAGTTCCCAACCCTCCTCCAAAAGAACACAGCCAAGTAGGCCCTAGAATACTGACTTAAAGGTTGAAAAAAAAGGTATTTTCTTCTTTGCATTGGCATTATCCTATTCTTGAACGGGTGGATCGAAATGTTCTGGTAATGTTGTACTGCCAGAATATATAGATGTTTCTGTATCGAGTGAAACCCCCATAGTCCATACTATCCATGAAAGTAAATGCAAAGCACAACATAACCAGATCTGT
The DNA here is from genome assembly GCA_000576495.2 of Oryza glumipatula. Taxonomy (NCBI): domain Eukaryota; kingdom Viridiplantae; phylum Streptophyta; class Magnoliopsida; order Poales; family Poaceae; genus Oryza; species Oryza glumipatula. The sequence goes on from CM002514.2 coordinate 22,369,166, forward strand.
ACAAACGAAGGGCAATGACAAGATGCCTAATGAATCAGTGAAGAACAAATAGTTTGATTTCTGCATCCTAAGATGGTGTCCTAGAAATCCATAATAGGCACTCCTTCCTAAGAGGAGAATCCGCAAATATTGCTTTGACAAAATTTTGTACCTGCACAAAGTAAGCAGATTTGTTAAATTTAGCCTAATTATATTTTCAGTTTTAGAAAACTGAAGTATCAAAATAAAACAAACATGATAGTAAACAGATTTCTAGGACTATCAAAGAAAACTCGTGACTCCAAAGGTAGCCCAAAAATCTACTCGCTCACCTCAGACGATGTGAAACCACAATTAGTTAACTCCCCACTTTCCCAAGCGGCCGTGATGGATTTCAACGACATATCAAGCAGCTCTGAGTAATATTGTAAATCACTTTAGTATTTTCTTGAGGGGTATTAAAAAAACATTAAACATATACTATGAAAATCATAGCAAGGTGAAATATACCCGCTAGCTTCCGGAACTTCTTCAAAGGTCGTATAATCTCATCCAACTCGATCCAAGTTTGATGGTCCAAGAACTCATTCTCAACCAGGGACAGAAATAGTGATGAGAGGTTTTCAAGAGCCAAATGGATAAGACCTTGCAGCTGTACGCATATCACATATAATAAATATCAAGAATGATGAGCTCAAACCTTCCAAGGATAATATGTCTCACCTGTAATGTCTCCTCTGCTGCCATGTCATCTATTAGGAGCATATCTTTTGTAATTCTAGAAAAGACAGATCCAAGGATGTAACACATACTTCTCTTGTAAATTGATCTTGGCAGTATCGATTCCCACATAATGTGTATTTTTTCTAAAATGAACACAACCTGAATGGAAGTCAATATATACCATAATAATGCATCAACGTGCAGAAGTATGACCTATATTTTGTAACTCAAATTTGAAGAAAAATCAAGACATTTAGTTGACAGATTGAATTGGTTGTGATTGATGATTTTGCACTAGATAAAGAAGATAATTGTGATTCCATTGCAGGACATGGATAAGATGTTAAGAACAATTTCTATTCTACTGTTGACCACTCCAAAAGTACAGTAACCGGTCTAGGTTATTCACTACTATTTCTACAAGGTCCAAGTAACTGACATCTTTGCAATGAAACATACCTGCTCAATACTGAATTTTGCTGATTCATAATGCTGAGGTTGGTGTGTATTCTGAAAACCATCAGCGCCATCTATAGCCTGAATGTAATTTAACAAATTAGGAGCTCCAAATGTGTCCTCAAACCATTTTTGATGTTTAGTATTTTCCCCAGACTTCAGATTTCAACACTTGCCTACTTCCAAAAACAAATAGATAACAAAATACCTCTATTAAGTTTGCAGTAACAAGCTGGATTTGCCTTGTAAGTACACCATCTGCCATCTGAGAGAAGGTTGGGGCTAAATCCACAAAAACAACTAGTTTCTGTAGGTCACCAGGAAAATCTGCACGGTACTGGAGAAAAGCATCAAGAAAGGTCAGTAAAAACGTAACACAATTTAAAAGAAAAGAAGGAATCTTTAAGTTCAGCAGGAAAATAATACAGTGAGGTTGCACTTGCCCAAGGGAAAAACAGAGGTCCATAAATGTTATGATAGGCAGAATTATACAGTTACCAATCTATGATGTAAAAACACTTAATCCCATGATTAAAGAATGCTAGTTCAAACCAACAACAGGAGAAGGTAGGCTGGACAGCATGCAGATAGTGATTTAGCAAAGAAAAAAAAATCAATCTGCTTTCCACTGAAACTGACAATTAAAGAACATTGTAAGAGCGAAGAGAGGTCATAAAACATAAGAATAAAGGATGGAGACAATACATAGTCCATATGGCAAGTCTATATTCCAGTATGAAGGACTGCAGAAAGTATACTCACGAAAATCAACACATCAGGATCAATCACTATAACAAGCAGCAAAGAGTAGGATCCACAAACCTCAAATGCAAGACCAAGAATTTCTTGGGACAAATGGTAGAAGTCGTTGTGAATAATGGCAGCTACTTGATTGATACTATCGAGTTGCTTCTCTAGCTGCAGAAGACCCAAAAAAAAAGAAGAGGTGAGTGCCAAAGTTCAATTAGTTTGTATCATGGCTCAGTAATAGCACCTGTAACTCTTGGTGGCTTGGGAAATATGGAATCATAGAAATGACTGTGTGTTTAACGGCGTCGGTCCTAATGTAATGACTGTCATTATGGTGGCTAATGAGTGTGGCCTTTGGTGTATGGGAGCTTCTTTGCTTAGGGAGTTCCTCAGTAGGTCGCTATCCCCACTTGGGTGAGGTCATTGTTTTGTGGTTTCATGTAAACTTAAGTCCTGTATGTCTGTAGGGTGAGGGATTGCTTCTGCTTCCCTCCCCGTGTTCTCTTGCACTCTTATGAAATGATACGCAACTCTCTTGTGTATTCAAGAAAAAAAAATAGCGCCTGTAACATAGAATTAGTGTAATGTCTGGGATGCACCAAATAGCCACACATACCACCACCAGGAGCTGCGGCATGACAGATAAGTCAGCCAGCTCCTTATATTTTGCTTAGGTTTATCTTCAGTCCATTTGTTTCATTCTCAACTTAAGAGTTTGTTAGACAGACTTGCGATGTGAGGACCAACACGGCAACACTATTATCTCATGTACCTTTTCTACTCTCCCACCCCCTGCTGTTGGTTAGGACTTAGGGTTCCCTGTCTAGGGCCTTGCCAACTGAAGAATAGAATATGGTATGATCTACTAAAGGGAGGTTTCCCCATAACACAAAGCAGCAAGCCAGCAATTAAATTGTTTGAACAGTTTTACTGTGTTGCCCTAAAAAACAGTTTTACTGTGCGTTATTAAACCATAGGGATGCACCAAATAGGAGGCACATTAGCTACATGAAACACTTGCTTAAACTAAGCATGCCATGACCATGTGACTACAAAGGGTGTTTTACTGTAGCTAAAACTAAGAATTATTTCCTCTACATTTACATCTATTAGGGTGTAGTTTTAGTTAAAGTAGAATACACACTGAGGGAAATCATCAAGCCATGCATATTAAATTGAATCTTATTCTACTAAGTTTTCCTTTCTCCAAAAGCTAATAGTGATATAAAAGCATATAGATCCTTGCTAATAGACATTCTTATATCAGCAACATGCAAAAACAAAAAGAGCAAAACAAACAATCACATGTACACCTGAAGGCAGCACCATACTTGCAAACAAGAATAAATAATAGTCATTAATTAACACTCCAAATATAATGGACATCAATTGATATTTCTCTGTGGATTATCCTAAATGGTACAGCTAAAAGCCAATCCATATGATTGAACAGCAGATGTTATCATCTCTGGAGCTTTGGTTGATTTGCATATGTACAAACCTGAACTGGCACAATAGCCTTGTACAAGAGTAAGGCGTCCCTAGCAGCATAGCATAACTCCTTTGCAACTCTTGCGGATGACAAACAAGCATCCTGCACTGGTTATTCAACAGCAAAAATGGATGTATATCAAATCCAGACTTTTTTGTTTACAATAGCCAACAGCATTTGCACAGAAATGTGATAAGGAATAACAAACCATGTCAAATTAGTACAAGTACTCTAGATAATATATATAAACAGCAGAAAGAATGTGGGTCCAGGTATACCTTCAGGGCTCCATGAACAAGTTTCATTAATTGAAGTGCTGATTTAGATATAAAACACTTTTCTGGCAGGAAAAGTAAATCAACAATGGAATCTTCTCGATCATGTGATGCCTGAAATAACAGGCCCCTTTAATATGTTTTGTACGATGAATTTCACACTATACTGCTCAGTAGTTTGCACATGAAAACAGGGAATCGACCAAAGCAACTCACAAGAGGATTGTCGTAATCATAATGTACAAGAAGATGTCTTGCTTTTACCAAGATCTCATTTCTCTTCCTTACAGCGAAATGGACTTCAACATCATCAACAAATTGGGTCAACTTGCCATCCCTTTTTTCATGTGAAATGAACATCATATTCCTAAGAGTATTCTCAAATTCAGTTGTACTTCTCACAACATCTTGGAACTCAATTAGCTTGGATGCCTCATGAGGAACAGCCTGACACAATTGAATGATTACTCCAATTAATCAACTCTTGAGCATAATTTTATCAAATGAATAAGGTAAATGCATACCTTGGAGATAAAATGTTTGATAACCAGGTCAGATATTCTTGACCAAGTTAACTTTGAAAAAGACTGCATCCATGTGATATTTTCTCCACAAATGGTCTCACATACAAACTTGATTATATCTATTATTCTTGAGTAAAGAGCTGAACCATCTTTGTAGCCCTTGAATAATAGTAACCAATTAGATGACTTTCCAAGACAATAAGAAATGAATACAACAATCAACTTTCCTTAGTACTCAATGCATTTCCAAGATATCATAATCATCACTCAAGGGTTCGTGATTTCATATATGAAATTGTCTAATTTTCCATACTCAATAAAGCAGCCAGCATCCAGAAAAAGATTTGAATCTTTTTTCTTTAGAAGTAACTGCATCTTTAATTTTTTGAATATGCAACATATATGTTGAGTTAATGCCTTGAAAATAACAGGCACATGATTGACAATGACCAATTAGCTCTGGTGAATCAAGAAACACTACGAACCACTTACCTGTAGTTCCTCTGTTGGGGTTACACACAAGATTGATATAGGGTATTGAGGACCACTTTTCTCAAGTGCTTCCACAGAAACTGCCACAGATATGTTGCTGATAGCTGGAACTAGGACATGCTTGATCATCAAGTCTGCTAGCTTTGTCATTCCATAGTCTACAGCATCAATTATCTGTACATAAAGGAACAACAGAAAATGAGAAAGTGACTTGCTTTTCAAAGCTCATTGCAGCATACAGGTCATCAATACAGGTAGTGGAGACATGGAGCTTCCTATTATATCACATATGGCTTAGCCTAGTTATTCTGCAACATCTGGAGATCAAATGATTCATGGGGCTAGCCTTATGGGGACCCAAGAGAAGTAAGAAAGGTTGATTCCACAAACCACAGAATCACCTGCTACGTTTGGAGGGTATGAAAAGAATAAAACAATAGTATCGGTACAGAAGATCTAACAAATATGATTGGTGCAATATGCTCCTTTTCAAAGGTGCGAGGAGACAATTTCAGCACTCTGAAATTATCCACCTCTCCCGCTGGCAAACTTTAATGCTATTATTGTTCAGTACTTAACAAATTGTAAAGCTTAAGGACAATATTACCATTTGATGTTCCAAATTTCCATCGAAAACTAAATACCGTAGCACAAAAATATGCACTTATGTATTTCTTATTCTAAGGCAATCGCTGAACACCAAGATAATTCCTATGATCTCCTGGCAACATTTATCTGCTAGATATGTTTTATGGTCCAAATTTGGAGCTCTCACACCAAACTGATTTTCTCAGTATAAACCTCACCTCCAAGGCCTGCAGAGCCACGCGAAGCTCCACACCAGGTGTTCCACCGGACTTGCCTACAGGCGCAGTCCTCACCATCACCTTCCCTCCCTCCGGCGCAAACTCCACGCATTCCTCCAAGTTCTTCGCAAGCATCACTTGCAACTACATTATCACCAAAAAATCATTATCACTGACAGTTAGCACAACTGCACAAACACAAATCGTAACAAAACCCGAAACCCTCCGGAGTAGAACCCCCATCACCTCGTCGACTAGCTGCTCCCAGTCGTTCCGGAGAAGCCCGAACACGACGGGTTCGTCCTGACTAGATCCAGATCCCTCGGGATCCACCAGGAGAGGCTTGAGCTCGGCAGCGGCGGCGGCGGCGGCGAGGGGGTCGGGTGAGGCGCGAGCGGCACGAAGTCGAGCGGCGAGGTCGGCTACCGAGGAGGCGGCGGCGAGGTGCTCCTGCCGCTCGCGGAGCTCGCGGCGGGCGGCGAGGAGGCGGTCGGAGAGCTCCCTGAGGTCGGAGAGGCCCGGGGACGAGGAGAGCGGGGCGAGCGCCGACGCGAGGGAGGACTCGAGGGAGGAGGACGAGGCCGAGGAGTCGGCGGCGCGGAGGAGCGCGGCGGCGAGCGGGGCGCGGTGGGAGGAGGCGAAGGAGAGCGCGGAGGCGTGGAGGCGGTCGGAGCGGATGCGGAGGCGGTCGATGAGGAGGCGGAGGTCCGGGGCCGAGAGCGGGGTGGAGGGGTCGGCGTCGGCGGTGGTGGAGAGGAGGAGCTCGCGCACGTCGTCGGCCATCGCCGCCGGCGACGAGGCGGGGGGGGGGGGGGGGGGGGGGGGGGCGGCGCTGCGGGATCCGGACGGGGAGGAGTTAAGCCGTTGGGGACTTGTTTGATAGTAGCAACAAAGGTAGGGGCTAGGGGCTTAAGAAAAAAATTACTCCATGAGTAAGGGCATCTTCCATAGTTGCAGGGTAGTACTCCCTCCGTCCCACAAAGGAGGTCGTTCTCCTCACAAGCAAATGTCCCATATTTGTTACGCTACACTTTTCCAACAGCACACAGTTGCAAACTCCTAGAAAAGCATCCATAAAGAAAGTGAAAAGTTTTGAATTGATTGGACTGGTTGCATTAGTTTTGAATTGATTGGACAGTTGCAAACTTTACCAAGTTTTGGTAAAATTACCAAAAAAGTGGCTACATTTAGTTTGCTGCTAAATTTTGGTAATTATATAAGAAATCTTGCCAAAATTTTGGCAAGTTACCAAAATTTTGGCATAGTTGCCAAAATTTTGGCAATTGCCAAAATTTGGTAAGGTTTATTTTGCATTAAAGTGAACATGCCCTTAATCCATGAAGTAGCATATATGGCAGTGTACTAGTACTACTCAAGCCATGAAATAGCAGATGTGGCAGTGTACTAGTACTACTCAAGCATCCACATGATTAGCTCTAATCCCATAAATTAGGGGCAAAATTGCCATTTTCACTCACAACTAATTTGGCTCAGCAATCCTAGAACGTCCAGCATTCTGGGACGGAGGGAGTAGCGGTTGTTTACAGTACCCACAAATTCGTTTATGTAGAATGAAAAGTAAGATGAGGCTTGCTTTGAAAAAAATCGTAAGTTTTCTGGGGAATTCTATGATCCGGTATTAGTTCTTCACCACCTCCACACTACCTGCTATTTTGTTATACCGCGGATATCCTAATAATGCAAAAGAAAGTCTCTACTTAAGGCAATGGAACGTTTTCTAGACTCTTTCTAATTTTTACATGTCATTTAAAATGTCACCGAAAAATATCAAACAAATTGAGTTACCTAAGTCTATAGTTGAATGCAAATCATATGAACACCACAAAGAAGATAAGTTTTTCCAGTCATATATTTAATTTGAGCTACCTAATATAATGCCAAATAATATAAACCAACATTTCAAGAACAATCTACTGAAATTCTAAAACCCCATAAAGCAGGCAACAATCTGTAGAGTTTAGGCTTAGTTAGTCAACGCATGAAGTTTTATAATGATTACATATAAGAAAACAACTAGTTCCAAACCTCCTTTTTCATTCCTCATCTTTTTCCTCACCATCACTTCAACCACCCGCTTGCCTTTCTTTTATTGATATTATTCACCCTACTGGAAGGACCTATGCCAAATTGGATTGTTAGTGAGAAGTCAATATGCTTTTTAGACTCAACCCTCAATATGAATGACGGGATGCTGAAATTTGTCTGTCAACACTAATGTGGTGTTGCCTAATCAAAACACGAGCATGGTGAAAGATGCTGCTGCAACTCGGTACCGAAGGGAAGACGACGATGACAAAGGAAGCGGAGAAGACTATGCTCCAAATCAAGATATTCCTAGAAACCAAAAAGAGCGGGACCATAATCCAAGTTAAGATGCATCAACGCCAAGGCATTGTTCTTTGTTCAACAAGGAGTTGCTGAGAGTTTGTTCTCATGTATTACTGACGCCAAGAAATAAATTAAGGGGAAGTTGGTTGGAATTAATTCAACTCTTGAAACCCTTGGCTAGACTACTCTTTAGCTCATGTTTTCAAGTGTTCCCGAAACATAAGTCAAACTAGTTCACTGCAACACTTGAAGTTCTTAGACAAGTCTAGCCACATTTAGTAGCTAGTAACTTTACTAGCAGGTAGTAGTACTACTAGTTGAGCTCATTAAACTTCTGTGTATGTCGTTGTATAGCCTATAAATAGGCAACCATGCATGTGTGAATGATCGATGATATATTGTCCAACACTTTGAGTGAAAAAAAACAAGCTAGCTAAATACACTATCCTGACTCCTCTGCTTCTAGCATGAGCTATTCCAGTGCCTCTGTTCCTTGCGCTTGATAAATATTTTTGAACCAATAGGCTCCTCCGATGTCGACGTTGGTGAGGATGGATGCCATTGGTGTCTTCCTCTCATCACCAAGGTAGCATATTTTGGTAGTCCCTGATCTTGCCGAGCGTGGCAAGCCACGGTACTAGGGGAGACAGCTCTCTCATTGGCGGCACACACAAACGCGAGAGTGAAGGACAACATCGAGCGGGTCGTTGAGAAGGTCGAGCCATGAGTTGCAATGACCGAGGAGGAGGCGGTGGCAGCAACGATAGGGCCTCGCTCGTTTCCTCGTTGATGACGCAGCGATCTCGATAGAAAACAAGATTTTCATGGGCAAGAATGGAAAATGAATCTATTTATAGCTTCTAATTGAGGGATCACATCAGGTGCAACTGAATTTTGGCAATTTAACCTTTTTTATGAAACTTATTATACAACCCTAGAAAAAATTTAATCGAACCTAGACAAAGCCTCAGCTCCAAAGACTTGGCGATGAGCTTTCTGGGACCGACCTCTATAATAATAAAATACATGGGCTATGATTCACTAAATGTCAAGCATCATGGTGGCTTGGTGTCTACTTGCCTTCCCCGACGCACGTGTTCAACTCCTCTACGCCCCTCTTTTTTTCATTCACTTTTTTATCAAAAAGCAACCCGCTCGTTTGGATTCTTAATGCTTATTATAGTAGCCACTATTAAAGAAAACTATTTTATTGTGTCTGCTCTTTTGTTTTATTGGTTCTATTGTTATTATTATTTTAAGAAAGAGGTGAGGGGGTCAATGCTAGGTCCTATGGTACTGAGAAGTTGGGCCTTAGCACCAACGTTGGCGTAGTTTTTGTTAAGGCTCATTTGTATAATAAATTTTGTAAAAGGGTTAAAGTGTCAAAATTTTCATGTGCATGGTAGCAACGCAAGCTTCTAAAATGCAATACACATACTACACTAGACTAGATAAAGTACTAGATGACATCAAATGATTATATTTCCAAAAACACTCAGATGATTCAGATGATTCAAGTATGCAAACTACAAAAATTAGCAAACAGTGAAACCTCAAATCGTGGCTTCAACAGTTCGATATAACATTATAACCTCATCACATGTATGAAAGACATTTGCAACATTGCTAAATGAAAAACAAATTAGCCATATCATGTACAGCATAGACGGTTTGAAGCATCAGAGTTGTTATTATTGGTCGTGAAGATGATACATATGGATTAAAAGAAAAATAATGAAAGAACACTATACAGCTCTACTAACCTGTAATTCTGATACATACAACAAATGCATCCAGATTGCCTCTTGTTCTGTTTATCTTAATTTAGACCCCCCACCCCCACCCTATGCGAGGGGTGTAATCAGTTTAATTTATTTTTCTTTTTATACACTCGAATTAAAGAGCAAAACTTTATCCTATCTTCCTTTCTCTTGTATGTGCACTTATAACTTGGTAATAAGCATGCTTTGGATGGGGTCCTGCTGTGATGTAAAAATTCAGTTCTCGCTGTATTCAAATATTGCACCAGTATGATTGAAACCACATGACACATGGACGGCCCTTGCATTCTTGCCGAATTCCACCATCATAGGTTCAAAGTAATCAACATCGTTTCCGTGTCCCTGAAAAGCAGTCGATGGTTAGCACAATCAGCTGAAATAGCAATTTCAGCATAAATGAAAGGGAAAAGGTCCATATACCACCTAAACTTTGGATGAAGTAAAGCAGGGATGGACATATTTAAATTTTCAAATGAAGGTAGACCAATCATTTTTACTGTACTAATCGATTGGACGAAAAATGTGAAATCAAGTAAGTGCACAGGATTAACATGACAAACAATCTTGTAGTTGCAGACTTGCAGTGGTAGCAAGTAACTTACTAACTGTCCACCAGAAGAATGGCCCTCTTCGAAAAAAGTACCGTTAGCACCTCCCCAGCCCCACGTGTAAATATCTCCACCTGAGTGTTTCCAGATGCTTCAAATATCAGTAACACGTAGCAACTAAAATAAAATATGAGAAACTAGACTATTATCTAATATACAATAATACAAACAGGGCAGTGGCAAAAGTGTTAAATATTAAGTCATGATGATGGAAACTTGTTATCAAGATATAACTATTTGCTTCAAACAACGCTGTGCTACTAAGTTATACTCCCTCCGTTTCATATTATAAGACGTTCTAGCATTGCCCACATTCATATAGATGTTAATGAATCTAAACACATATATATGTCTAGATTCATTAACATATATATGAATATGGACAATGCTAGAAAGTCTTATAATATGAAATAGAGGAAGTAGAATCCAACATACTAGCTAAGTAGCTAAAAGACAGTACAATTATGGTACCTGAAATTACAGCGGTGTGCTTCCAACCACATGATACCTACATAGGATATATGGTGAGTGTCCACCAGAAATTGTAATTAGAATTGTCCATGATAGATGCAATATATAAAAAAGGTTCGAACAGATGACTAGATGAACTAACCTTAGATACAGGAAACTTAAATAAAGAACTCTTCAGAACCTCCGGAGAGCGAACCATGTCTGTACCACTGGTAAGGAATTTAATGTAAGCAAACATCCTCAATTTTGATAAACATTGGTACAACTGTAACAACAAAAGTTGAAGTAGCAAATTTCTTGACAAAGTGGAAAACAAATACCCAAGACCAAGGCAGCCATTTTCATTTGAACCCCAAGAGTACAAATCTCCACTATCTGCAGGACATCACAACATATATTTTTAGAAACCTACAACAATAGAAACAAAGCTGTAATTGATAAATTCTATTGTGAAAACTTATCATGAAAATTCACCCCCCCCCCCCCCCCAGTAATGGTACGCAAAACAATAGCAGGCATAAACCAATTAAATTGACTGATCTGAACCTTTTTGTAGTATGGTCCAGGACAACAGAGGGATAAGGCAGACTAATAATTGGAAGCATAACAAAGGGGTTTCTGGTCTGAGCCAGGTATATACAGAGCCACATTTCAACCAGCGATCCAAATCACTGAGAAGGATCTACCTATATAAATTCCAATATATTGTATCCCCTAACCTACCATTTTAATTTGGAGAACAATCCTTATTCTACCAGGAAAGTAAATGTTTATGGGCAAGATTTTGATCTAAGTACATTATGGAAATACTTAATGCCATGGTGCCTTCTACCAAGTTACTGTAAACAAAAGTAATCAGTGCACCTTTGTATACCAAGTTACTGTAAACAAAAAGAAATCAGTGCATCTTTGTACTCACAAATGCATAGAACAAGAAAACAATACCTGTCACAACACAAGTATGATAACCTCCGCAAGCAACCTCTTCAGAAAATGGTACCTCCTCAACAACAGTTGGTCTAAGTTCATCACCTGATCTTCCAAATCCCTGTAATGTTGATGTTAAATACAAAGGAATGAAGGGAATTCGAAAAAATAGATTTCAACAAGGGCAATGAAAATCAATGCCATGCGCTGTACCACCTTCTCAGTCTTCTGCCCGAATATGAACAATGTACCTTTTTCTGCAAGTTGTTGTGTAAGAGAAGTGTAAGATGGGGAAATTATGATGTGTACAATTTGAAGATTGATTCTCCATAGTCTTACCATCGATACAAGCTGAGTGCAGCATTCCCGCAGCTATCCTTTTAATCTGGCCAATGTACAAATACATAATATGAGAACGGAAACACTATTATCCGGAGCCAACATTGAATCTAAAAGTACCTTGACACCATCAAGATTCTTGATCAACCTTGGAGTATATTCACTGCACAATTAATGGTACAATCATCAATTTTTTCATCCGTGGAGTATGTTCACTCACAATTAATGTATTGCACTATGCAAACACATTTAGAACCACCAAACTATTTTTACAGTGAAGATTCTGATAGAATGTCATGTGAGGCCAAAAATATGCCAGGCACTCACTCCAGCACATGTCAATAGCTTAGAGACGAACATTAGTGAAGTAATTTCCATCTAATCAGTATATAAGTCTCTGATTAATTTTGTTTCTTAGTATTCAAAATATTTGCTAGAGATAGGATTAGATTACATTGCTAGGGGTTAAGCAAAGAGGTTAATATCTATTATTTCCTTATCCCCTTCTCTCTTCCTCCATCCTGTGCATCTCCTACTTCTAGCACATTCTCTCCTGCCATGGCAACTTTCAAGAATTAGATCCTCACCCACCTATTATTGCATCACCCACCACAACCCCATTAGATCCAATTTATCCAAACCAACACATGCCTGTGACAAACTTGTATATATAACCCGCAAATGATGACATATGAATTTGTTGCCAGCTTGGAGTAGAGAATTTTGCATCTCTCGTGGTTAAGATTTTTTTTCTTTTATGTTTGTATCTTTGGGTTACCACGGAATGTAGAGTACTGGTGTATGCCAAACTCATGCATAACAAAAGTTATGAGCGAGTTAAAATTTTCAGAGATAGTTAGGCTCATACCTTGTAGTTATAGAGAATCCCAGTATGCTAGTTTTATGTCCATGTCCAAGCCTGCCAGCACCAGCAGCTCCCCAGCTCAAGACTTCACCCTCCTCTTCAGAGGAAAATTTCAGAATCTTAAAAACAGTGATATTCAAAAAAGGTTGCTGTAATACAACTACTTGTTGCACTCACCTGTAGTAGCAATTGAATGCTCCGACCCCAAAGCAACCATTTTCACTCTAGCGTCAGCCAAGCAGTCCACCTTTCTTGGGGTAGAAACTACTTTTCCTGCCCCTAAACCAAGTAATAAGAAAAAAGTACTTTACTACGTACTGATTAAAAGTACACAATTGATCAGGTGATAGACTTAGACTACCATATTGCCAGAGTAAATCTTAGTAAGATTGTCCATTCATAGTTGGATACTGATGCAAAGACATACGAGGCAAATAGAGCTTAAGTGGTCATGTATATCTGCATGCGTATGAAATTATCGTATAGCTCCTAGCTTAAAACATAAACACGTTCAAAAAATTTCTGGGAAAAAGTGATTTTATGAAATGACAGTACAACCATGTTTTGCCTTAAGGAAGTAAAGTAAGGATATCACGTTATTACTTTTGCCAAGACCAAGCTGGCCACTTGAATTTCTGCCCCAAGCGAAGAGCTTGCCATCCGCTGTTGGGAACAACCAAACACAAAATCTTAGTGTAAATTGGTTTCGACAATTACACCCATGCACAGGGTGTGCAGCATAAAATAATTTTTTTTCCAATAAGAAGCATAAAATAAATTTGGCAAATATAAATAAAAAGTATCAATGATAAGCCTGTTTATCTCACTAAATAGAAAATTATGAAGTGGAATTTTGTATTATTGTGCACTGCAAGTAGCATATAATGAATAATCTTAAATTTGTATACAATCTACAAAGAACAAACGAGCAGTAAGATATTTCAGCTAAGGTATGGATTGCACAGCTTAGGTCTGGGTAGAGTGCATAATTACAGATAAGATTAATTTTTATTTGAAAATGGAGCCTATTCAATATGTAACATACTTCCTTAAATTTAGTCTGTGTATCCACCATCCAATACAATAGTAGGAACCATAACTACAATCTTCTAAGGAGAGTATTGCAGCAACATGCACAATTTCTGTAGATTTCTATGTGATGGTTGATGCCATTAAGGATGTCAGTGGGCTAATCAATTGTTACACATTGACCCAGCCTAGTTCAACTGAAAGTAGACCTTTTCACTAGCAATGAAGAAAGGTGCATTGTTAGTTGAACCAGTGGGTCATAAAAGGGCACCCATATGTCAACTCACTCCAATCCCTATTCCCTAGATAAACCTAGATAACATGCACATAATCCATGAGATCTAGTAGTAAAGTAACACTAAGCATCGTGAAGCCAGAAATGATTTGTTTGGTTCTATTCTCAGATATTTATGGTCATTTCATTACAAAATGGCAATGCTTGAAGCGACCTTTACGCAGAGAAGTGTGAATGCTGCTGTGCTACAATTTACAGTAACATAACGGGCCTTTAAGTGTGATATTATCAGTATATACATTCCCTTCTCCTGGTCAAACAAAATCATGTCTTGCACTTTTTGCTCACCAGTTACTGCACAAGAATGATGGTTGCCAGCTGAAACTTCCACAACTTTCTCATCAAAGCCAGAAACTTCAATAGGCTCCTGCATGCAAAAGAAAAGAACTATTTTATCATGCACATAACTGACATTGGGAACAATGACTACATAGATGAAAATAATCAGATCTGTAGATTCCATAGCTAATCAGGGAAATGATCTAAGTTGAAATCAACCAGGAGAAAGACTGAAAGACAATCCAAAACAATCTCTTTATTTTTGACAGGTCAAACCAAAACAATCTGGAGACTACAACAATTTTATATCAATAAATGTTGTAAAATTGACAATTGGAAAATGTGTGTCTGCTTTATTTCTTAAGCTCGGGGTATCAAGATCTGATTAAAAAAAAGTGATACTGCTCATACAGTAAGAGTGGTTTTTGCAACATGTAACAGGAGTCAGAATTGCTTTGGTCAATCCCCATTGCAACTCTGATATGTCCAGCCAGCTTTCGCTTACTGTGTAAAAGTAGGCTGGCTCACAATGTAGATGAAAATTTCACATGGAGGCATGATGTACAAGAAGCTCAGTACCAGGGAATGAGTCACGGAGGAGCCTATCCCGAGCTGCCCGAAGTCGTTGAGACCCGCGGCGAACACGCGCCCGCTCTCTGAGCAAAACCAGCAGGCCAAAAATCACATACTCCCACATTAATCTCGATTCAACACGATCTCTCTCTCGCTCGAGTAATTACACAAGCAGGCGATTTCAATTCAGGAGTACCGGTGAGGAAGAGGGTGTGGGCGCCGCCGCAGGCGAGGGAGGCGGGCGGGTCGTCGTCGTCGTCGCCGGGGCGGCCGGTGAGGAAGAAGGGGCACGCCGTGGGGCTCCACCGCGACTCCAGCGCCCCCATCCCCAGCCGCCCGTAGTCCCCGTTCCCCCACAGCGCCGCCACCCTCCGCCGCCCCGCCGCTGGCTCACCCGACGAGAGCATCCTCGCCGCGCGCCGCTGCGACCGCCACGGCCACGGCCACCGCCTCGCCCGCCACATCGGCGGTGGTTGCTGCTCTCGCGCTCTCGCGCTCTCGGCTTGCGGCGTCGGGTGAGTCCACGTCGGCGACGAGAGGCTGCTCCTGCTCGCGTTCGCGCGGCGGAGGCGGAGCCCAAGGTAGGTGGACTGGTGATGGATGGGCTTGGTGGGCCGTGGAGTGAGAGAGAAGAAACTGGGCTGGTCCGTTACGGGCTGGGCTGGCTGTTGCTCGGTCGGCCTATCAAATTGGAAAAAGTATACTTTGACTCCCTTAACTATGGCACGAGTATGATTCATGACCTCCAACCACAAAATCGGGTATATCGACTCCTCTAACTAGCAAAACCGGTGCAAAATATATCCCAGGTGGTTTTATAAGCGGTTTTGGCTTACGTGGCGCTTACGTGGCAGTGTTGACCCGGTCTCCGTTCTACGTGTCGTTGACATGTCACTTATGTGGCATTTTAGCATAAAAACAAAAACAAAAATACGTGGGACCAACATGTAATTCACACTAAAAAAATAGTGGGACCCACCGACATGTGTGCCCCACATGTCATCATCTTCATCCTTTCTCCTTCCTCTCTCCTCTTCTCTCTCCTTTTCCCCTTCCTCTTCCTCTTTCTGTGGCCTCCTCGCTCCCCTCGCGCTCCTTTCTCTCGGCCCAAGCGCGCCGCCACCCACCTGCTGTGCCGCACCGGTTTATGCCTGACCGCCAAGCTCCGGAGCTGCCCGCCTTACCTCCTATTCGTGACGCCGCCGAAAACCACTTCGGTCTTGACGCCGCCGCCTGTCCTGGAGCACCGCCCCGCACAGGGTTCGACTTCCCACTGTCGTCGCATCCGGGACCCCACCGGTAACGACCCCTCCCAAATCTCAGCTTGAGGAGGAAGATGCTAACCGTCCAACCACCTTAAGACCAAACGATTAAACAAAAACAGATTAATTTAGAGCCTTGTGATGATGTGCAAGCAAACGGTAAAAAAATTTGCAGGGATAAGAAAATTCCCAGGAGCCGAATCAGAAGGGGAGGGAAGAACACGGACTGAACAGATGGAAGAACATGTATACTTGGCAGGGTAAACCAATGAAACTAATCTCAAAGAAAAAAAGCAACAGATGTGCCCAGAAAGCCAATAAAAGAGAGAGAAACACACTTTTAATAAAAGGAAATGCTTGCTTAATTGTTCTGAACCAAAAAAATCAAAGGAACAAAGAAGAAGAGAAAGAAGGACACACCAAGATCAGCATGAAAAGAAGGGGAGGGGGCCGCCGTGTCCGCCCCAGCCGCCGTTGTCTGCCGCCTCCTCCTGGAGCCGGCACCGCCGAGCTTCTCACTCGCCACCGCCTCAGCCATGGCCATGGCCGTCAAGGCCAACACAACCGGCGTCGTCTCTTTCTCGCTCGTCCTTAAGCCGTCGCGGGGCGACTTCGTCGTGCGCAAGTGGTTTGACTCCGCCGGCGGCGGAGACGACTCGACAGCGACGACGTGTGACTGACATTGGAGCGCCATCCCGACACTGGAGGCAGCGACAAGCAGGGGCGGATCCAGGAACAAAAATTTGGGGGGGCTCAATTACACAGTTTCTTTAACCTCTAGCCATCTAGGGACCTTTAGTTTTATCATTCATGGTGAAAAAAATGAAGGGGGTGCTCCGGAGGGTATCCATGTGTCTTGTGGGTGTAGGGGGGACTCGAGTCCCCCCTGCACCCACGTTGGATCCGCCCCTGGCGACAAGCACTGCCATGGCACAAGAGGAGGAAGGAGGAACAGGAAGTTGAACGGGGAAGAGGAAGGAGAGAGAAGAGGGGAGAGGAAGGAGGAGGAGGAAGGGGATGACATGTGGGGCCCACATGTCGGTGGGTCCCACTATTTTTTATGTGAATGACATGTCAGTCCCACATATTTTTGTTTTTTGTTTTTATTCTAAAATGCCATGTAAGCGACACGTCAACGCCACGTGGGACGAAGACCAGGCCAACACTGCCACGTAGGCGCCACGTCAGCCAAAACCGCTTCCAAAACCACTCAGGGATATATTTTGCACCGGTTTCGATAGTTGGAGGAGTCGATATACCCGGTTTTATCGTTAGAGGTTATGAATCATACTCGGGCCATAGTTAAGGGAGTCAAAGTATACTTTTTCCTATCAAATTCGGGGAGAGTATTAAATTTTGGCAAGTTATCTTTTGAAATTTTTTGCTATGATCCATTCATTGGCTCTTTGCAGCTGAGTTCGACGCGGTTAACTGTCAAGCGTCAACAAGAGAGCACATTTTTTACATATGAATATGTTGTGTCACGTTGTCTTTTGTTATCGGTTTGATCAAATATAGCGTGGCAACCATATATCTCTTCTGAGGTTTAAAAATATGAAACATGTTTGTTTTATGTCGATAAATCTTTGTTCCATGTAAAAACAGGGTTCTAACCTACTAAATTAGTGCTTAATAGAGAAAAATCTTAGGTTGGGCCTGATATTTTTATCAAAGTTTCAACTTTTTTTAAGATAATGATCAAAGTTTCACTTTAGAATATTTCATATTCGGTGTAGCTCTAGCTCTAGGTGACTAAAGTAGATATTGAGTCTGGAGTCTTGCTAACGTCATCAATATCCTCATGTACTCATGGAATAGGAGTACGAGGCAGTGTGCTAGCGGTTTTTTCCCAATTCTCAACATTGGGATCAAAAGGCAAGTGAATGCTTGGGGCAACAGAGGTAGTCGAGCTTCATGTGCAGCTGAGGCAAATCTTAAGCTTAAAAGAGATGGCGAGCTAGCAATGGTTGTAGTGGTGGGGAACCAGAGGTGGAGAAGAGAGATATAATAAGGTGGTTCAAATCCAAAAAAGATAAAAGTACCTGACTAGTAAAGATATTGATATTGGATAGTTCTATTGGATATAGCCCTGGTTTGAAGTGAGAAAAAGTTATGTATAAACATAATTTATTTTATAATGTGAGACGATTATATGGTTTTTTGTGTTCAGCTCACCCTTCTTCTTCTTCGTCTTCGATGGCCCCCTCACCATGAAAAAGTACCACATACCTTCCCCATAGCCCTTGTATTTCTATATGCATGCATATTGTGTTATCACAAATCAATTGGTTCATAGATATACATAACTTCAAAGCGATCAATCAACTAAAGAAGATTAAATTACCAATCATTTCGGAATCATGACGCATGATATTGACCTCATTGACGAGGTAGAGAGGCGGTTTGCGTCTCTTGATCTTACCGCGGAGGTGGAAGTCCACGAGCTCCTCGTCCGTCGGCACAAAGTGGAAGCTAGGACTTAACTGTAGCCGTGACACCAGCTCATGCTTCTAGCTCACCACTGGCACCGCCGATCCATCACCGTCGTTGCCGTCATTTTCCATTATCGGATAATTTACTTATGTGGCTTCTAAGTTCTTATGGCAATCGAATTGAAAAAAAAAGAAAAAATATAGTGGGGCATTGCTATAATAAACTAGTATTTATATACGCTAAAACTAATTGTAGTTATTAACTTTTTTTTTGTAGGTTCTTGTAAATGTTCGGTGTTTCCAAGAAGGGAAAAAGAACCAAAAAGAATACTTTCTCCATATTTTAATGTATGATGCCGTTGATTTTTTGACAAACGTTTGACCTTTCGTCTTATTAAAAAATTTATGTAATTATAATTTATTTTATTATGACTTAATTTATCATCAAATATTCTTTAAGCATGACATAAGTATTTTTATATTTGTATAAAAATTTTAAATAAGACGAGTGGTAAAACGTTGATTATAAAGTGAACGGCGTCGTACACGGGAGTACAAAGGAGTTGAACCCGACCGAGGCAGGAGGTTACCTGGTTCGAGCGACGGACCGAGAAAACACCGACCCGAGCCTAGGGTTTGGCCTTCCCCATCCCCCTCCGCCGCGCCGCACGTGTCCACCACACTCCCAAAGCCAAAGGAGATACCCCCTCCCTCCCTTCTCTTCCTCTCCTCACCGCAGCTATCGAGGAGCGCCGCCGCCGCCGCCGCCGCCGCCACCGCTAGGCTTTCCTTCCCCTTCCCCCACCAGAAGCTTCTCGCCGGAGAAGGAAAGGAGGAGGAGAGATGGCGGAGCGGCTGACGCGTATCGCGATCGTCAGCGAGGACAAGTGCAAGCCCAAGAAGTGCCGCCAGGAGTGCAAGAAGAGCTGCCCCGTCGTCAAGACCGGTAATCCCTTCCCCTTCCCCTCCACACCCTCACGCGGTGGGGCAACTCGAGGAGGCGAGTGGTCTCCCCGTGCCGACGCAATCGAGGCGTAGATCGATCCCCGGGAGAGGCTTCGCCATTTTTGCGCGGGGTCAGATCCGGGGAGATAGGGCGCGGTTGAGGTTTAGGGTGGTACCCTGTAAGTTTTGCAGCTTCTGGGGTTGTGCCACAGCTGTTTGTTTTAGAGACTAGATTGGAATTCTTCATACATACACAGTGCTAGTATTAGTTTAATTTTGTGTGTGCTGCGATATCATGTAAAGTTCCAGCCTCCAAACGAGCACGCAAGCTGCGGTTCCTAGTTGTTTCATAATCTTGCCGCTTGATATGCCGTGCGCTAAGGCTGGCGATATGAGTTTCCTGTTTTGAGATTGTATATGTGGTATGGCGATTTTACAGGGAAGCTTTGCATCGAAGTAACTCCGGCGTCGAAGCTTGCGTTCATTTCTGAAGAGCTGTGTATTGGTTGTGGTATTTGCGTTAAGGTATGTTTGCTGCTATTATACATACGCATGGAACTAGGATATGTCTTTGTTCTGTAATGTATGTTTCTCACTTCCGCTATGATCTTTGTTGCAGAAATGCCCGTTTGATGCCATTGAGATTATCAACCTTCCTAAGGATTTGGAAAAAGATACTACTCATCGCTATGGTCCAAACACCTTCAAATTGCACAGGTATTGATGTTTGATTTGAGGAGCTGTGTTGATATGAACTTTTGCATTTTTTTAATCCAAGTATTACTGTAATTTAGGTGAAACCATATCTTTGGATAGTTACTGATTTAGCACTTGCAGGTTGCCCGTTCCAAGACCTGGTCAAGTTTTAGGCCTTGTTGGGACAAATGGAATTGGAAAGTCGACAGCACTCAAAGTGTTAGCTGGCAAGCTCAAGCCTAATTTGGGACGATTTAAAGTATATATTTTTACCTCGTGCCCAATTTCTCTGTTGCTGACTGTTAAATTATGTGTTCTCATAGAAAGTTGACTTCCTTCCTTTCCTTTTATACTGATACAAGTAATGGGAATCCACCTATGCAATATTTGTTGCAGAATCCACCAGACTGGCAGGAAATTCTGACATACTTCCGTGGGTCTGAACTCCAGAACTATTTTACACGCATATTGGAGGATAACCTTAAGGTATTGCATTGCCACTTCTTTTTATCCATTGTGTTTGTCCTTCTTTTAGGCTTTTTTAGCATGTACTCTGCGACAGTAATAAATATCTTAATTTGTCGTTTACCATCACTATGTGTGGGCTCTGAGTACAATAGCATCAGTGAGGTATTTGTTTCAGTCTTATTTTTGGTTCTATAGCATCATACATTTTTCTGGTAAACTATTGTATGCATGCAAACAGTAACAACACATAGCGTCAGCAAGATACTATTGATCTTCCACTTATGCAACCTGCATTAAATTATGCATTCAAATATTGTCCGAATCTCAGGTATTAAATATTGCTTTGATTTATTACATGTCAAAAAACCCTTAGTAGCCAAAAAACAGATATTCTGGCATTGGAATAGACTGTCGCTATGTTTGATATTATCAGTATTGATTGCTTCATACTTCTATTAACTTACATGCATGCTGACATGCTCTATTTCTCTTTCCTAGGCAATCATCAAGCCTCAGTATGTGGATCACATTCCAAAAGCTGTCCAGGGAAATGTTGGGCAAGTACTTGACCAGAAAGACGAGAGAGGCGTGAAAGCTGAGCTTTGTGTCGACCTTGAATTGAACCAAGTTATTGATCGAAATGTAGGAGATCTTTCTGGTGGTGAGCTCCAGAGATTTGCGATAGCAGTTGTTGCTGTGCAGAATGCGGAAATTTTCATGTTTGATGAGCCATCAAGTTACCTTGATGTTAAGCAGAGGCTTAAGGCTGCACAAGTCGTTCGGTCTTTGCTTAGACCCAACAGGTAACATATTCGTTATGTTATTACTATGATTATGTAAATTTAAACTTTGACGAATGCAATATCAAGTTCTATCCTATGTATTTTCAGCTATGTGATTGTTGTGGAGCATGATTTGAGTGTCCTGGATTACTTGTCCGACTTTATTTGCTGCTTGTATGGGAAGCCAGGTGCTTATGGTGTAGTTACTTTGCCGTTTTCGGTCCGAGAAGGTATCAATATTTTCTTGGCCGGATTTGTTCCAACAGAAAATCTACGGTTTCGAGATGAATCTCTTACTTTTAAGGTAACCTGTGCCTTTTCAGATTTAGATCTTTGGCTATGTGATGAAACATTGTTTTTATGTATGTTCTGTCCTTTCAGATTGCGGAGACTCAGGAAAGTGCTGAGGAGATTGAGACATACCAGCGATATAAGTACCCTACTATGAGTAAAACACAGGGCAATTTCAAGCTCACTGTTGTTGAGGGTGAGTTCACTGATTCACAGATTGTTGTGATGCTTGGTGAGAACGGGACAGGGAAAACTACATTCATCAGAATGCTGGTACGCCACCCTTCCTCTGTAACTACCCTAATCTTCAGTTCAAAATCAATCAACTAAATCTGCAGTTATCTTTCTGATTTGTTATGAATGGATAGGCTGGGTTGTTGAAGCCAGACACTGTGGAAGGAACTGAGATTGAAATTCCTGAATTTAATGTGTCCTACAAGCCTCAGAAGATTAGCCCAAAATTCCAGCATTCTGTGAGGCACTTGCTTCATCAGAAAATACGGGATTCATATACTCATCCTCAGTTTGTGTCTGATGTCATGAAGCCACTGCAAATAGAGCAACTCATGGACCAGGAAGTTATCAATTTATCAGGTGGTGAGCTACAAAGGGTGGCAATATGCCTTTGCCTTGGAAAGGTAAATAGATGTTTCTTCTGACAAATATAATACACCATTTTTGTGCCTTTTAAAAGTTTTAAGACTTCATGACCTGTCTAGTTATATATATATATATATATATATATATATATATATATATATCAATCACATACTATATGCTCATTTGGCTTTTGTGACCAAATCTTCTAGGTCTGCATTTATGTTCCTGCAATGTTTTTTAAAATTATATTTGCATCAAGAACAACAATACATAGACCGTAATTCGTATGATATTTCTTCCTGTTTTATGTGGGATTTCAGAATGCATTAAACTACGGATACATGCACATGGTCTTTCTAAACCTGTCACTGATGGATTTCAATGAGTTCTATTCCTTGCTCTTCTCAGAAATGCCATTTTGGAATCTGTTTTAGTTGGCTTAGAACACATTTTATCCATTTATATCCTTTGATGTGGACCTGGTGTGGCTCAATCTGTTTTGCTAGATGACATTGGAGTTAGATATTTGTATTGTTGTATGTTTTACTTAAGCATAGAATGACTCAAGAAATAATTATTTTTCCTGTGGGCCTACTGTCATGGGGTAGATCATAAGAGGAGGGAGATAAATCAATCTGAAATTTGTAACACTGATTAGACAATGGTCTTGAATTTGGAGACTTGTAGTGCTACAGATCTCAGTCGCGGTGTGCTTTTCTCATAAAATAACAATCAAAGAATATGTCTTGTATTATTTACTCTTGTTTGCACTTTTGAAGCCTCTGAATAATGGCTATGAACAATCCAATTGATGATCCACCTAACATATCCGTAGTACTTTCATGTGGCTAAGCACCTAAATGCTGTATTGCCTATATAAATATTGACTTGATTGTCAGCTTATTGATACTTGCAATGTGGTATATGTTCAGCCTGCAGATATCTATCTGATTGATGAACCAAGTGCCTATCTTGATTCGGAGCAGCGCATTGTTGCTTCGAAGGTTATCAAAAGATTCATCCTTCATGCAAAGAAAACTGCATTTATTGTGGAGCATGATTTCATCATGGCTACCTACTTAGCTGACAAGGTCATTGTTTATGAGGGGCGGCCTTCTATCGACTGTACTGCCAATGCACCACAGTCTTTGGTATCTGGGATGAATAAGTTCTTATCGGTAAGTTCTGAATATTAAATATTGAGAAGAGATCCACAAGTTTGTTGTAATACCATCTCGCATCCTTGTCTTTGGTTCAGTTGTAGGCAACTTCCTCAAAAGATTAATTTTTCAGTAGAGTTTGACATTCTATATCTGTTTTTAGTTGTCGAAAGATGTCCCACTTCTGTTTATTTTTCAGAGTATTTCATTTATGTTTTCACATGCTAATGCTTTCTATTGTTTTTCCTTTTGTGCATGATAGCATCTTGACATTACTTTTAGAAGAGACCCAACCAACTATAGGCCAAGAATAAACAAACTGGACTCCACAAAAGACAGGGAACAAAAGTCTGCAGGATCCTACTACTACCTTGATGACTAATTTGAAGGCGTACAGGTTCCTACAGCTCTCATTTATGCTGGAGTAGTTTCATATCATTTTTTAATTCTTATTTTCACTTATTAAGTAATTTCGTTTTTCTTTTGCCTTGCTGTGCAGAATCTTCTTGTGGAGCTTCCCGCCCATAATTTGCCCAGGCCTTCGATGTCCTACGCATTACTTATTCAGAAGGTTACTTTGAAGCTACCACAGCTTGAAGCATGCTAAATAACTTGGCTGCAGGAGTGAAGTGGTATCATCATCAGTTATAAGGCTGAGCATGTGATGCTGACACTTGAGTTCTTTTGCTGGTTTGATATATATGATGATGGGAAAGAGAGATGTTACTGTTAAACTGAGCAACTTTGTCAGGATCGGAAGATTGTGAATTTTTGTGTATTTTGCATTATTGTATCGTGGATTTACCAACTGGCACCCTTAAATCGTTGGTTTTATAGGGCATAAAGTTTTTGAGCTGTTACTCATGTTACCAATGTTATCAAAGTTTTCTGAGTTATTACTGTTAATTCACTTTATCGAGATAATAACGTAGTTTGTCTTTTTTTTATTCAGATTTTTAAAAATCTGTAGTAGACAAAACCGAGGTTTTTCTTTGTTTTGATCGGATGCCAGATTCATTTGCTTGTGTTTAGTTTTGTTGTGTCAACGAGAATGATTGAGTTGCGTTACATGCAGATTCATGTTGTTTGTTTCTCCACAACTTACAGTCGTGGAAAATTTAAGGTTGCAATGTAAGTGAAACTTAATAAATCTATTATTTGCAAGAAGCCAATATTAGAAAACAAACTATGATAAGAAGCCTCAAAATTAACTCTAAAATTAAGTTTTGGAATTTAAATTTTGTTTGTGACCATTCTTCCAAGTAGAAAACGATAGCTCCATCAAACACCATAAAAGTTATTGCTCATTTAATTTCTTGTCAAAATTAACTTTACCAAAATTGATATTACCAAATTAATTTTGGTGTTACTAAAATTTGGGAGCTTTTGTTGCATTTGGTTTGACCTCTTACTAAAAATTGGAAAAGTTTTTTTGGATAGGAAACTTTTAGAATTACCAATATTTGGTATGGTAGCAAATGATAAAGTTACATTTAGTTTGTTAACATATTAAAATTTGATAATGTCAAAACTTGATAAGGTTAAAAATGGTACTCTATCCGTTCTAAAATACAAGAGATTTTGGTAGGATATGACATATCACAGTATTTTAAATCCATAGTGATAGGAATATGTTTCATCCAACCAAAATCACGTCTATTTTAATATACTTAAATGGTAGGATACGATATATAACAATCTTTTAAATCCATAGTAATAGGAATATGTTCTATCCAACCAAAATCTCGTATATTTTAATATACTTAAAATGAACATGCTCTCGGTGCATAATACAAAGGCCCTGTTCCAGGGGTGAAATGTTTTGGCGTGTCACATCGGATATATGGACACATATTTGAAGTATTAAACGTAGTCTAATAACAAAACAAATTATAGATTCCGCCTGTAAACTACGAGATGAATTTATTAAGCCTAATTAATCCGTCATTAGTAAATGTTTACTGTAGCACCGCATTATCAAATCATGGTGTAATTAGGCTTAAAAGATTCGTCTCGCAATTTATACGCAATATGTGTAATTAGTTTTTTTTTCCTATATTTAATACCTCATGCATGTATCGAAACATTCGATGTGAGTAGGATGGACAGGAAGCTTGTGGCTTGTTAACTCGCTCGGCTCGGTGGCAAGGCCCAAGCCCAAGACAACAGCTGAACAGCAAAACCCTAGGCACACGCACCGCATCTCTCTCTGTCTCGCGAATCCTCGTCTCCTCGATCCCCTTCGGCCCTTCCATTGTTCGCATGTTCCGTATCCGCAGTGCGCCGTCGCTAGCCGCTAGGGACGCCGCCGCACTTCCCCAGTCGGCGTAGTGGCTCGGCTAGTCGGCTCTCCGCACTTCCCAGCCGCCGCCAGCCGCTAGGGCCGCCGCTGCCATCGCCGGACTTCCCCTCCTCGGCTCCTCCTCTACCAGCTACGAACCTGCGTCTATGATGGAGGAAGAATGAGAAGTGCAAGAGCAAGTGCCTCAGGTTGCAAGCGTGGAATCCCAGAGCAAACACGCGAGCGTGTCTTGTTGGTTTGGCTCGTGAATCTAACGAGGTAGCTCTAGCTTTCAAACGAGCCGAGCCGAGCTGGGTTTCTAGCTCGTTAGGATAACGAGTTGAGCCAAGCTGGCTCGCTATCCACCCCTAGATGTGACAGGGTGAAAAGTTTTTGCGTGGGAACTAAACCGGGCCAAAATCTTCTCATGGTCATGTAAGTTGGGTACGTACGTATTTCACTTTTAAAATAACAAGGTGGCTGGGACAACACGATATTACTAATACGAGTAATTTTCTTTCGACGTATATATTTTTATAACCAGTTGATTAGACCAAAAGATATCTTGAGATGAGCGACGGACAGATTTTAACCACCGGCTGCCTGCAACTAGTACCGGTGTGTCCGTGTCTGCTCGACTGCTCCTCTCCCTCTCCTCCCCGTCTTCCTCCCTCTCCCGGTCTCCCCTTCGGTTGCCGCGTCACCACCACCACCACCGGGTCACTGCCACGTGGGCCCCACACCCCCACCTCCGCGACCTCGCGGCCGGTGAGCCGCACTGCGCCTCCCCTCCGCTGGGTACAAACCGAGTGACCGATCTACCACCTCCACCCACCGCCATCCCCCCCAATCCCCCCCACACGCCGCGAGATCTCCCGCCTCCTCCTCCACCCGCCATGGATCTCCTCCGCGACCGCCGCCTCGGCGCGCTGCTGGTGGTGGTGCTGGTGCTGGTGAGCGGCGCGGCGGTGGAGGCGTCGATCCACACCTACGACAGGGAGCCGTTCCGGGAGGTGGGGAACGCGTTCCTCCTCTCCGGGGGCAGCGAGGGCGTCGTCGCCGACGGGGCCGATCTCGCCGCCCCCGCCTCCTCCTTCATCAAGTAAAGTTTCCCATCCCCCCCGCACCACACCTCCGCGTCTCGGTGGTTGCAAACTAGTATAGTAGTAGGTTCTCGAAGCCGCTGCCAAGGGTGAGAGGCATGTGCTGCTGGCTGCTCGGTCTTGAATCGCCTGGGGATTAGGCGTCGCCGGCGCTGGGAATGGGAAATGGGGGGCGAGGCGTCACCGCTGGAGGATCCCGCCCGCGCGCACGGTTTTGCTGAGTGCTTGCTTGATTAGTGGCAATTTAACTTTTGGGATTTTTCATTTTGGCAAGACATTAGTGCTCAGTTTGTGATTTATGACCAAATTTATAATTGTGTTGCCGATGAAGTAAAATTCGGGTTGCTTAGATACACCTAACATTGAAAATGATAAAATCTGCAAGTTGTGACCCACACATTGAACTCGGTGCTCACCATGTAGTTGTTTGCAGTGTTTTGTGTCAATATTGTTCACTGCAGTTCATTTTAGTTTTATAGACTTTTAGTTCAGCTTTGAACTTCTTGTGCTGATAAGCAGGGCTGTGCTACCGCCGTATTAAACCGATGCAGGTTCCACTATTATCATTTTGAGTAACATTTGCCATGGATTAGGAGAATTACATAGCTAGTTAGCTACTGCCAATGTGAATTACGGAGCATGTTGACAAGCTGATATGTGGGCTCAGAAAATCATTTGGTTGATGCTGTCCTTGTGCTTACTAGCTGTTTCTATCTGTTTTATTGCGTCCATCAGGCTTTATTTTTTGTAGGAATATGTATGGGTTTAATCTTTTCTGGGATCTGTATGTGTTAGTTTACCGATGGAAAGAACTATGCTCCATTCATAACAATTGTATAATTTAGTATTAACCAGATGCTGAGTTTTCTTACTTTGTCAGGTTCACGAATGTTACTTTCTGGAGAACTCCAGAATCAGCTGAATCACATGCAAAAATGGCACACAGTACAGGTCTGGTACAGGCCATTTTATTTGAAGCAGCTGACAGGGATAACATTGGGGGATCTGCCTATGGTGGACAGAGGTCCATATGTTGTACCCCTGACCTTGCTAAACTAGAGGGCTGCAAACAAGGGGAAGTAATCAGGAGACCATCCTCTGATGATCCTGATTGGCCTTATGTGCTAGATACACACTTCAGTGGTAGTCACCTTTCTGTGAAGTTAGAAGATGAGGTAGTTCGCATTACCAAGACAGGCATGTACAACTTGTTCTTCATTTCCTGTGATCCAAAACTGAGAGGCCTTAGTATGAGTGGGAAGACAGTCTGGAGGAATCCTGGCGGCTACCTACCAGGGCGGATGGCACCTTTGATGAAATTTTACGTTTTTATGTCACTGGCTTATCTATTGGTCATGGTTGTCTGGTCGAGTCAGTATATAAGATTCTGGAGGGACATCATGCCAATCCAGAATTGGATCACACTAATTATTGCACTTGGCCTTTTTGAGATGACACTATGGTACTTTGAATACTTGAACTTCAACAGTAGTGGTGTACGGCCAATTGGAATCACAACTTGGGTGGTTACTGTTGGAGCCATCAGAAAAACGATTTCTCGCCTATTGATCCTTTCTATCTCAATGGGATATGGTGTTGTCCGCCCAACCCTGGGAGGACTGACCTCTAAGGTGTTGCTCCTTGGGCTGACATATTTCCTGGCTTCTGAATTGCTGGATATTGCAGAAAACGTTGGAACAATTAATGACATTTCTGGGAAAGCAAGGCTTTTCCTAGTTCTTCCTGATGCCTTTTTGGATGCTTTCCTCATACTTTGGATTTTCACTTCTCTCTCCCGCACACTTGAGAAGTTACAGGTAAGCTATATTTGATGTAATTTTTCTTGTCTACTTTTATAATGATGATTACTCCCTCCGTCCCAAAATATAACAACTTCTACACTAACATTCTCTTCTCAACCAATCACAACCCTCCACCATTCAATTTTCTCACCTACCTCCACTTCTCATCCAATCACAACCCAAACCTATTTAATTCTATCTACTTTCTTAGTAACTGTATCCAACTCTAAAAATGCTTATATTCTGGGATGGAGGGAGTAGCATTTTATCCATGTTTTCTCTTTTCAATAAAGTCATAACATCTGATGTTTTGGTGGTGGAGGAAATAAGTGCTCGCAATTCTTTTCTGATGCGTAACTAACTGTGATCTGGTGGAGTTACTAGTGTATGAGGAACCTATGATAGTGATGTTAATATCAAAATTCTAATCGTGTTATGTGTGCTCACAAAGAGGACAAGTGCTTTAAACAGTGTTTATAATTTCATAACCAAGTCTGTTGAACCATGCCAAAATAGAAGTATGTATTGTGTTGCTTCTTAATCATCACCTTTTTTTATTGCTCATCAGGCTAGGAGGAGCTCAGTAAAGCTGGATATATACAGAAAATTTACTAATGCATTGGCGGTATCGGTAATAGCTTCAGTTGCCTGGATTGGTTATGAGGTATGCAAATTTGACTTTGTTAATCAATAGTGCATATTGGCTCACTGACCTATGTTCCTGGATTGGTTAATCAGTAATGTGGTGCGTATTAGTCTCTTAAGTTCCTGTAAGCTTTATGAACATCCAAGTACGTCATTATCACATGGCATTCCAAAATTGTGCCCTCTGAAAACAACAAAGTCTTCTTTATAATCAAAATTTATCTGCTATTTTTAGAGGACACCTCTATCAGAATGTCTTCTTTGCACTTTAGTGCTTCACTATTTTTATGATGTCCTGATAAAGCACCCATGGAAAATTTGGATGATTCATTTTTTTTCACAATACTTGGGTTCTAAGCCTGATCATAAACTTCTTCTCTGCATGAGTGTGAAAAAGAATCATGGAAGACATTACTCACTTCATGTTCTGCAATTTTCTTCATGCTGATATGAGAGATGGTTTCATTCATCTGCAGATTTTTTTTCAGGGAATCATCTGTTTTATAGCATTATAGCTGTGATAAATAACCTGCTCTGCTCAACAATGGCTTCATTTTGCAGGTCTATTTCAAAGCGACAGATCCCTTTAGTGAGAGGTGGCAGAGCGCATGGATCATAACTGCATTCTGGGACGTTCTTGCATTTGTTTTGCTTCTTGTGATTTGTTATCTATGGGCGCCATCCCAGAGCTCACAAAGGTTAAATCTTTGCCTCTTCAATGACTGGAAATGCCATAGTGAAAGTAGTAGTGTAGCTTGAAATGACTTGAAAGTATCTGTGTTGCTACTTGTAATAACCAGCTTATCTACTCAAAATGCCGATAGCTCGCCTGGCTGCCTGCCATCACTAGAAAGTAGTAATGTGTTTTTATACGGCACAAGAAGGTTATCTTTGAAAGCGCTCTAAAATTGACATGTCAAACCTTGTCCAGATACGCATATTCAGGCGAAGCTGCCGACGACGATGATGAAGAATCTCAATCTCTGACGAAGGGGACCGACGGTGATGTAGGGATGGTAAAGGTTGACAAGGACAGAAGTGGTGGTGTCAGTAGTGCTTTCAGCTTGGAAGACGAGGCTGAGGAGGACAAAAGAGAGTAGTATCCCATTGTTCCATATGGCCAGATACCAGGAAACAAGTGACCTGCTGGAGCAAGAATGCTCCAAGGTTCCTGAGCTTTCTTCTTCTTTTTGGTGGTGATTTGATCTTCTCTTTTGTACCTTCTCAGTTACACAGGTCATGTAGAAGCGCACCATTTTATCCATTCCTGCGAGGATAGTATGTTCGTGGTGTTCCATGTGGAGTTTCACATAGGCCAGGATGGTGCACATTATTTAAATGACTACACATTCACAACAGTGTACATATCTGTTTTTGTTACCGGTTGTGCATTGCCTGATGTATCATGGTATCATGTATGAAACTGGTGAACGCAGTGTTTGACAGATCTGTTTGCCTAATTGACTGGAAGTTGCAGATGAAAAATAGCCAAAGTTTTTAATCCAAAACTCCAGTTCTCCTGCACTAGCACTAACCATCCAATTACTTCAATGCTTTTGGTTCCAAGACCTGGCATCAAGGTATTTAAGCCATAACAGTTCAATCTTTCTATTGTTAAAGCATCAGCAGATTCTCGTGAGAAGATTTTTCAATAGCGGATTCTATGCACGGGATAGATAAAATCGTAATAAAACACTGTTCGTTGTCGTGAGAAGATTTTTTGATAGCTGGATTGTATACATGAGATAGGTAAAGGCAATCCAGATCCTCTGCAGGCAGTATTGCTCACTGACATGTGGATCCTACAGATCCTTGGGCCCACATGTTAGTGAAGAGTACTACACTGCAGAGGACCCTAAGGGCCTGTTTGGGGGAGCTTTAGATTCTGAGAAGCAGCTGTTTGGTAGCCAGCTTCTGAGAATCTAGAAAAGCTCTGAAACTCAGCTTCTCCAGCTTCTGACTTCTTAGTTCATTTTTCAGAATCTGTAACTACAGATTCTCAGAAGTTGTGGACTGTTTGGGGCAGCTTCTAGCAGAAGCAGCTTTTGGGAAAAGCTGCACCTGGGACAAGCTCCCCCAAACAGGGCCTGAGTCACTCAGGTAAGAGAAACAATCCAGTTTTTTTTTTTTCAGATTTTAAGAAATTTTTGTTATAAATTCAGAAAATAAACTCCAAAAGCTAGAAAATCTAGCTTCTTCCATATCCTCAAAATGTAGCTACCAACAAGTTTCTCGGAATCTTAAGATCTCCGAACAAGCCCTTTATCATAATAAAACACTGTTGTACTCTCTAGCTGAAGCTGTGCGTGCAGCCTTGAGTCCTTGACAGCTGACGTTAAACATTCCAACGGCAGATGGCATCATGGCAAACAGGCAAAGAGCCAAAGATGCAGGCTGAGCATATAAAACCCTTTGCTGGTCAAGCCGCGGCATGACTGACAATTGCACAAACATGCGTCAAAGAAGTACAAGGCCAAGGAAAGATGATTACAAGTCACTGGTTAACTCGAGAATTGATGGCTGTGATACCGTTCTTGATCAAGGCACAAGATTCTTCACTTCAGCCAAGCAATTTTCTCATCAAGAACGAAAGAGTACAAGGATGGCGTGACAAACTCTGGATTCTTACAGAGTAAGGCTTTGTCTGATTCTTCCTCCCTCTGTAGAACGGTTTGTTCTATGTTAACGGTTTGTTCTATGTTGTGAGTTATGACATGCTTTCATAAACTCCTCCCTATTTACACAAATGAAATCAGGTGAGCTCCCCTGCTAACTTGGGTTCAAAATGAGAACACTTTAAGCGGTTTGAACAACACAGCTAGGCATCTACAAACCTTACCTTCTGCAATTCTGAACTAGAGTCTAGAGGTCATGAGTTGACATGCTTGTCTAGGAAAGCGTTTGCCAGATTTCTGAAGCTGGTATTAGCATCTCCAGCCGCGGCATACTCTCTTACTGCCTTAAGTACTTCTGGTTTCAGAATATCTTTCTTTGTCGAAGGGTTACACAGATAATATAAAGCCCCAAGTGCATAGTTCACCTGTGAAATCATTGGAATGGAATTATTCGTATAGGAGAAACTACAGAAAAGTGAGGAATCAATAAGAAAATCTATTTTTTCAAAAGAACAAAACATTCATTTCAGTAATTGGATAGTGTTGTATGGTTTCAGAAATACTAACCGTATTCTTCACTGGGCTAGATAAGCATTGTATGACCAACGGAATTCCACCGCATTGAGTAATGACTGAAGCATTTGCTGGATCTGCATATATACAAATAGACCAATAAGATTTTTAAAAAAATCTATGTTTGCTGGAAACACAATTAAAAAGTGGGAACATTAAAAGGGAAAATTGGGAGCTTGAAGTATTGCATTGCTCACCGGCACAAGAGTTACAGATTCCACCG
This sequence comes from Oryza glumipatula, assembly GCA_000576495.2. Classification (NCBI taxonomy): domain Eukaryota; kingdom Viridiplantae; phylum Streptophyta; class Magnoliopsida; order Poales; family Poaceae; genus Oryza; species Oryza glumipatula. The sequence goes on from CM002514.2 coordinate 22,402,057, forward strand.
ATGCCAAATTCGATAAGCCTTTCGTTTGGCTCCGTAATGCAGTCCAAGAACAATTCAAGGATATTTAGCTGAGAAAGCAAAACAGATAGACAAGTTACTGAACATGATCGCTAATTCAAGTCAATCCTTATAGCACATGAAATCTGCACAAACTGTTCCTAAAGAACAAGTGTGCGAGATAACAACCTGGCGCATAAAGGTGTAGTTATAAGGATCATATGCGAAATTCGCCAAATTTGCAACAATTCTCTCCTTGGACTCTGCGATAACAAAAATAAAATAGAATCAATGAACAATGTTTAATAAGCATCCAATGCCATGTAAACTCTGGCGTCCATGAACCGATGAACTTATTCTACTCGACAGTATAATCCCGAATTATATTTTCATTTTTAAAAAATGAACTAGCTTATGCTGGCTTTTATCAATAGGAGAAAAATGCAGAAACAATTCGGCTGCTATGGACAACCTAACGACGGACGCTCATCTCATCATGAATTGGGTTTGCAAGACGAGAAATGGAACTAGCTGACCTTCATCCGTGGCCTCCTGGAACTGGGTGACGAGATCCTGACGAGGCGGACGCAAATCAAACGGAGAAAAAAAAAATCAGCTGATCAGCGCGAGGATTTTGCAGGATAAACCAGTCGAATCTTTTCCATGAGCCAAAAAGCAAAGCAAAAGTGAGCCAACCTGGAGGTGCTGGTCTCTCGGGGTGCCGTGGCGTCCGGTCCGCTCGACCTGCCGCTGCGCGTTCGTGAACATCGATCCCCCTCCAACCCGGCAGAGAGAGAGAGAGAGAGAGAGAGAGAGAGAGAGAGAGAGAGAGAGAGAGAGAGAGAGATTCCCGATCTGCTCACCGCGCCGCCGTGGTTGGGGGGGAGAAACGCTGCTGGTGGTGGCGGCGGAGCCGATGCCCGCTGGAATCGGGGGCGGTGGTCTCGACGAGCTCCCCACGCACGGAGAGCCTCGGCTCGCCCAGCGGAAGCGAGGGGGCACCTCTCGCCGGAGTGATGCCGCCGCCGCCGTGTTTCGTCGAGAGGGGTCTCGCCGGAGGGGGGATTTGCCGCCGCCGTGTTTCGTCGAGGAGAGAGAGAGAGGGGAGAGCGGGGAACAGCTCAATCCGGGCCGTACGACATCGATCTAACGGTTTCGGATGGGGACACGTCATGCATTGAAACACAGTTACGGGCTCTTTTTTGGAACGAAGGATTTTCATGGGAAATTTATGGGGTTTATACTGCTATATACGTACTGTACAACTCATGTACGGTTAGATATATACAACCATAGATCAATATGAGAGAAGAGCATGTTCATATACATTGCAGCTGTTTACCACCGTTGATCAAATTCAGTTATACGTGAGTCGGATAGTTGGGTCATATGCATAGCAATTTTTGATGTAACTATGGAATTATTTTATATTTTTCCAATGAAGCTCTTTGGTTTGAAAGATTTGGCTACAAAATTTTTATAGGAATCCTTTCTTTCCTCCACCTTTTAACTTTTTTAGGATTTCAATCAGGAGCTCAAACCTCTTGGTTTTGATTTCCTTTGAGAAGTCCAATTCACCGTGTCTCTTCATCTCTCTTCTCAACTCTATCTTAATAATACGAGTATCTAAATTCCCCATGAATTTCCTATGAAGTATCTAAATTTCCTTCGAATTCCCTGTGAAGTATCTAAACAAACCGTTGGATATATTCATATGTCATAGGTAGTGGGCCGAGAGGTCGAGGCCCTAGGGATAAGGATAGAGTCGGTTGGATAGGATTAGATTGGATCCTCCCTCCATCTATATAAGGATGGTTTGTATCGTTATTCTAGTCAAGCAATGAATCAAAATTAGTCTCTCCCAACCTAAGTCCCCCTCTCATCCCTAGCAGCCGTCGCCGCCCGGCTATCCTCCCGGCGGTGTTTACCCCCCTATGAATCCTAATCCATAACATCATGTGTTTTCAATTCCCGACTTTCTATTTCTACGTTTTTACTATTTATGTGTTTTTTTCAATTTCTGCGTTCCAAAGGAGCCCTAGCAGCTTAGCAACTCTGATCTTTCCAACGTTGAAGTATCAGTGCATCTTGTAATGGATTTTGCTCTTCCTTTTTTTTTACTAACTTCTTACAAAATCTACTCTTCCTTGCAATGCAGGACAAAACAATATTTACTGCAAAATCAAGGCAACGAGTAGCATAGTAAAGCTCTCGTGTGGTTGCAGCAGTCACACTTTACAAACCATTGTAGTATTGAACTGGTAACCTAGAGCTGGCAAAATTTGGGAAAAGAAATACAGCTGATGCAGTTGTACGTGAGAGACTTCTGAGCACAGCTGGGGCAAACAGATTCAGATGTTAGCTTTTGAGCAAACCAAATACTGTTAAGTTCAAGAACTCAGGGTCTTCTTGTTGGTGTCTTCTCAATCTGTGACGCGGAGTGGCTGTTCATTCTTCACAATCAACTCAACTTGATTCTGGTCAGCCCATACAGCTGCATCCAGATACCCAAGCTCATATAATTTATCTAGAACCTCGTCTTCGGCGGGTTCCAGAGCCCAGTTAAACAGCTGTAATTGATTTGAGAATTGAGACAGTGTCAAAGTGAATCAAGGTGAGTGGTAAAAATTGTGCATTTCGAAAGTGACTGACCTGTCGGGGGCTAGCTCTGTTCTCCGGATTGCAGTCTGGACTAATACCAATCCCTTGCAATCCTAGTCGACTGGCTGGGAAAGCACAAATTCGAACCTGCAATTGTAGGCATAGTGTCAAGAATAAGCATTGCAAAACAGGCAGCATGGCACATTGTCCTGTTGTATGCATCAAAGATGTGTACACAAAGTAGTACAACGCAACTGGTTCTGCTAATGGATATCGTGGGGGGCCTCCCTCACTGTTTCCGGTAAAAAAAAAAAAAACTCAGAGTAGAATATTTTTGGAGACAGAGAAGCCCTCAACTCACAAGTGTGATGCATCCTGCATGAGACAGGCCAACTTGCACACTCCCATTCAGAAGGAGAAGCGGTTTCAGAATTGCACATTCAAATTTCAGTACAGTTTTTTAAAACAGATTGCTCAGTTATGGAAAAGGAAAAGAAAGAAGATACCCCAAATTCAGGTTATACAGTTATCTTCACTGTAAAGTATAAAGAGAGCCACAGAAAATGTATTAAATTTGAGAAGAAAAACACATTATTATGTACTCAGCTTATGATCAATTTAGTACATGAACACATCACAGTGCTTGCACCTACTACAGAACAAAACATGTCTGAGGTGTCCCTATGTTGCATTGTTCAAAATCATAGTCTAACCAAGACAGACATGTCATACGGTTTTCAATTGTAAAATCAACAATCAGTGGGGGAAATGCTTTTCATACATGTGCAGAAAACTCAATAGTTCTAGTGATCAGAATAATTTTGCAGAACCAAAAGAAGTTATGACATACTGTTTCGGAAGCAGAAGTTGGTGGCATAAACAACGTAAGGCCCCCATCAATGCACAGCCTGTTCCGGAAGAAAGTTGCAGGCCTGGGAGCTAAATATCTGAAACAAGCACACCCAATTATTCTTAAACTTAGAACACAAAATATAGAAGATACATACAGTACGAGTGAGGAAAAGTTAACATGAATCTTACCCAGGAATAAAAGAGGATGTAATAACTGCACTGATTACATCATCTTTTGAGTCAAATTGGTCAACCAGTAAGCCCCTAGGCCTCCAGGACAGCTGAGTAATAGCAACTGATGAGAAGAAGTTAAGTGTTCTTAATTATTAAATCCAGTTACTTGTCAGAAAATAATGTAGCAGAAAATACACACAGCAAATATGAATAAGCAATGGTTGAACAGTATGAAGCTTACCACGGATCCTTCCGTTGCACCTAATGTGCACATCATCTGGGAGAAACCTGTCTAGAACATCCTTGAGTACAGCCTGCTCAAGTGCACAAGATTACAAGGTTAAAAACATATCATTCAATCAGCCAGCACATGAACTATTTAGTGACTTGAGTGCCATATATGTCTGTCGCCTTCAGCGTATTTTTCAAAGGATACACCAGGTTACTCATCACAGTTTTCTCGAATTATTACAGTATAAACACCAAGGTATTGCAAAGTTGAAACATAGTTGGCAAATTGGTCATAAATAAACCAATGATCTATCACACATATAGTTGGGTATAATTTACACAGGAAGCAAACTCACATGTTGGCCGCAAGTATAATTAAAAGTAGACAATAAATGGAAACAGAAAACTTACCCCAAGGCGAAAGGCTGTCCCATTGCTCCGACAGTTATCAGCTAGATCCTTGGTCACTTGCAAAGCATCTTGCATCGTGTTCCCAGATGCAATCACTGCACAGATTATGGCACCAGCTGATGAACCAGCTAACGGAGTTCTTTCCTAATGTAAGTCCCAGATAAAGAAATCACTATAAGAAAACTTGCTAAAAAAAAAAGCAGCAGCATACATACAAAATGTATCACACGTAAGTCCTAAAATCACAAGCATAGGAATGCAGAATTTCCATGCATAAAAATAGCAGGCAATGTTACCACCTAGACAGTACAGTAGCATAAAAATTGAGAGCTCTAGCCAGCCATGGCACCAACAAGCTACTCCTACTACTCCTACTAAGCTAAAGAGACCAACACGGAAATTCGACTGTTGTTAGCCACAATTTCATCTCGAAAGTAACCCGCTCATTGGCTAAAGAGACCAATGTGAATTGGATTGTTGTTAGCCATAATTTCATCTCAAAGAAACAAGCCCCAATAGCTAAGCAGACAAACGTAAATTGGATTGTTGTTGGCCACAATTTCATCTCGAGAGAGAAACAATCTCCACTATCGTAGGCACACGGATCTCACAATTCATCTGAGCAGAAGCTCCTGTCTCCTACTGCAAAAATCAAGTACGCGTTCGCGTAGAAGAGGTAAGAGAGATGGGGGGTGGACGCGCACCGTGAGGTAGCCCCTGTCGATGAGGCACTGCGCGACGCCGAGGTGGTAGGGGAAGAGCAGCCCGGCGGCGGAGAAGCTGAACCCGGGGCCGGTCAGCTCCCGCCGCCGCCGCTCCGCATCCACGTCCTCGGGCCGCTGCTCCCACACCACCCCGTCCTTCGCCTCCACCTCCTCCACCGCCGCGCCCCCGCCCCTCCCCGCGCGCACCAGCAGCGCCGCCAGCCCCAGGAACACCTCCCCCGTCCTCACCGCGAGCGACCTCTTCTCGGTCCCCTCGGGCAGCGGCGGCGGCGGCGGCGGCTCCGGGTCGCGGCCCGCGGCGGCGCGGGCCAGCATGAAGCGACGGAAGCCCCGCGGCCGCGCGGAGGCGGAGGCGGAGGAGGGAGGTGTGGAGGATGGCGGCTGGGGCTTGGGAGGGAGGCCGGAGGCGGCGGAGGAGGAGAAGGCGAGGAGGGAGGGGGCCATGGGGGCTCGCCGGCGGCCGCCGCCGACGACACGTGTGCACGCGCGGCGAAGCATCTGCTACGTCGTTAATTCGTTTAGGTGCGTGGAAAAAATAATTAAAAAATCGATGTAGTTTTCTTGTTTTTGTCCTTTTGTTTTCGATTTTATTTTCCGTTGGCAAACGAAACGACACGTGTCGCTGCCCAAGTCGATGTACGTCGTAGCTTTGGATAGTAGAACTCCGTATGCAGGAATTTTTCGTAGCATTGGTATGGCTCTGATCGGAAGTACTCCCTCTCTTCCACAATATAAGAGATTTTGAGTTTTTGATTACAACGTTTGACCACTCGTCTTATTCAAATTTTATTTGCAAATATAAAAAATGAAAAGTTGTGCTTAAAATACTGTAGATAATAAAGTAAGTCACAAATAAAATAAATAATAATTTTAAAAAAATTTGAATAAGACGAGTGGTCAAACGTTGCAAGCAAAAACTCAAAATCCCCTATATTATGGAACGGAGGGAGTAGTATTTAGTTTTGGTATCACCTATATATTTTTCGACAAATTTTCTCCTAAATATTTGACAGATATAATTATAGTACAATCGTAATATAATTACCCTGTAAATTGTAACTTGTATATAACTTTCAAAAATCTCTCCGCAACATGTTATTTCAGTGAAACAGAGGTCGTAGGAACGAATCCTCTCACATATGTGCGCGCAATGACTTTTTTCCTTCTTCACTTGCACAAATTTTGAAATAAATCTAACGGTTCGAAATTATATGAAAGTTGCATGCGAGTTACATTGTAGTTGTATGTAAGTTACAGTGTAACTACATGCAAGTTACAGTGTAATTACACTACAATTGTACTGTAATTATATTTGCTAAATTTTTAGGAGAAAATATGTCGATAAATGTATAGCAAAATTGTTTAGTTTAAAGTGATGAGATGTGATTATCTCTTCACACCAATATTGCTCGCAAAATGCAGGTCAATTTTTTCTATCCTATTCACCATTTTTTTGGTGTATTGGACTCATTACTTAAGTGTCGAAGTGACTTCCTATGGTTCCTTGGTGTTAATGTGTTATTATTATGGCATGTACCGCATATCTCTCTCGTTATCTCTCCTGATAGTATTTTATAAGTCAATTGAGTAGATAAGAAATGATAGTATTTTATAAGTCAATTGAGTAGATAAGAAAGGGTGTGTTTATATATGCACTCCGCATCATATAAGATCAATCTATTGCATTGAGTATATTGCTATCATGGTATCTGACTTTGGTCTACGCTTCCGCTCCAAACCCTAAACACACGCCGCCGTCGCCGCCATGTCTACATCGTCTTCCTCGCCCTCCTCTCGCGAGACGCTCATCGATGACGTAGCTACGGCCGTCGGTGACTTCGTGCGCACCTCCTAACAACCACCGGCTGGTCTTAAGGTTGACGCTACCACCGTACAAACCGTCGCCGGCTCTGCCGCTGAGAAGGCCTCCACTGCTGTGCGTGCCTCCCTCGCCAGGCTCCTGCCCTAAGTGCCGACTCTCCCCGAGTCTGTCTCGACGGCCCTGGAGGACCTGCCGCCAACCATGACACTGCCTTTGTTGCTCTCTGTTGAGACTCTTCTCCCTGGCCTTGTGATGCTTCTCAGCCAGCTTACCACACATTGTCTTCCTACTGCTGTTGCACCATTGTCATCCACGACCGTCACTCCTCCGCATGGTGTTCATAGTGTGCCCACCATCCAGGCACCCTGATGCGGACATCACTCCTTTGGATACACATAACAATTCTCCAACGGTCATTCAAGGACTGATAACAAGAGCTCGTGCGCGACAATTGAATTTAGAGGTGAGCTCGTTCCTATGTTCTTCTTTGTATGAATTCGAGAATAGATTGCTACCTAATGATTATATTGTGACTAGGAACCATGGAGGGGACAAGGAGACACTTGGAGAAGGACTTAGAGCCATCGATTATCATCGAGGACGTCCAAGTCAAGGTGGAGGCCCAAACCAAGTCGACCTCGGGTGCAATTCGGAGTCCAGGACCAGTCTGCACTAAAACGGGCGCCCAGGTCGCATACATGCTCGGATTGGGGTATTCTTTATATGGATGAAAAGCTAAGAAGATAACATATCCAATGGTTTTGGTCCCACGTCCAAATTCTTTCCGAGTCAACGGAAATTGACCGAACAAGTTGACGTCCAGAATCTGTCCCGGTGTTGCGTCACCATATTTGGGCCTTTGGGCCATGTATCGTGTTGGAACCCATTAGGGTTGCGTCGAGAGGGGGTTGCACGACCCTAAACTCTATATATCAGTACCAGCCGTCATCTTTAGGGTTTGGGTTTTGCTTAGATTATTCTGTCGAGAATAGTTTCACCGCTAGATCGATTTGTAAGACCCCCAACTCGTGAGCTTAATCATTCATCTGCAATTTTGGTTGTATTCTATCTCGTTCTTGTTTGTGTTCTTCGATTGGCAAACAGGGATTAGCCTTCTTGGCGAGGTCATACGCGTTTCGACACAGGTGATAACCAGAGGAGACGTGGTGCTACGATTGCAGGGCTCAAGTGCGTGCACGTTCAAGAAGCCGAATCGATTTGTGTCGTGACTCCGCCTAAATCGTTGTTTATCAGAACCTTTTGGAAGATCGGGAATCCTAGTGCACATCACACCCGAATTCGATGATGAAGCTGTCGCCGCCCTCCACGCTCAAGCTGCCATTGTCCTCAACGTCAAAGGGCTGGTGCGGTCTCTTCCTCGTCATCTTCGGCAAGTACGCGCTCACGGATCACGTCCTCGCTGACAACCCTCACCTCAACCACGCGGATTGGGCGCAGATGGACTGCGTTGTCCTCGGCTAGCTATAAGGCATGATCTCCGCCGACTTGCTTCAGGAAGTCATGTTGGCCACTGTTTACGAAAAACACGAGGCCTGGGAGATCTGCTTAACTCTAGTGCAGGTCTAAAACTCGCCTTCGGGTATGCTAGCGTGCCAGTTGATTTGATCCTGCAATCAACAAGAAACGGAGACAAAGTAACCGCGGTTAAACCTATAAACGATAGCCGATCAGCTAAATGCCGATGACATATCATTTATCTTTGAGCCGATGTCATATATGTATCGATCGGCAGTCATGAGTACATAAGAAAGAACTAGATCTACTCGATCGGCTGTAGATATTAACAATATATATTCATTATATCGATATATACTTAAATCAATTGATTGGGATAGATCGGTCGCCATGCCGAGACAGTATAAACCACTTAGATCAAAATATATGTTAATAGTGGGATTATATATGTTCATAGCATAGCCGATCAAATGGATCTAGCATGTACCGGCTAATACTCCGATACCTCTCTATACTAGGATATTAAAACAAGTATAATATATCAAACAAAAGTCTAATATACTTAAATGCAACAAGATCTTAACATAAAGGGCAGATTTAACCTATCAATGAAGCATATAGAGTAAATATAGTTAAATAAGATAAGATCGGCTGAAACCCCAATACTATCCTAATCGGCAACCAGAAGGCAGGCTAGAGATTAATATTCTAAGCACGACTTAATAGATCAAACTCAACTGATGCAGCATTAAGTATGAAAAGAAGAACAATATCTAGACAATCAAGCCACTGGAAGTTTCATAGAGTGGTGGATATCCTATATAATCTAAGTCAACATCGATGTTTAACCTAATCGGCTGTCCTCTATCGACAGATGTTAGCCGATAATAGGTTAAATAGCGATATTGCCGGATATTATGCAAGATATATGATAACTCGACGAATTACATAAATAAGATTAGAGTATCATAAAGATGGAAGCACTAATCCCGAGAACGCAAGCCGTCATAACAAGTTTTACCTCTTGTTGAAGATCGAAACCGATGCAGCTCAACCCGAAAGCAAGAACTCGTCGAAATAAAACTAAAGCAAAAGGGTGGCGATGCGCCGAAATTATATTGAACGTGTGTGTTAACTGATTACATAGGGTTTGAGGTCTATTTATACCCGAAAATTATAAACTATGTCCATATCGGACACGACTCTTATCTCTAACAAACTCTAAGATACCATAAATCTTTACGGCAGACTTTTGCCCAAACATATCTCTAAGGAAATTACATAAAATATCCTAATTAATAGATACAATTGCCTTCTCATGACTCTATCCATGCACGGCAACCATATTGAAGTATATCAACTCAACCCGATGTCGTACACCAACTCGTATTGTCGGAATCGGCTGTATCGGCTTACCCAGTCTGACTCGGACCCAGCCGATCCTGATCGTAGCCGATTTGGACTCCAACCGATTCTTACTCTGTTCCCGAATCGATCTTCATCTTCGATTCCACCTCGATCTAATCCTCATCTCCGATGCTGATATTGCTAAATTTGGTCGTTAACAGCCACGGCTACAGCTCGCTCTATTTGGTGTGATCTCGCCCATCAATTCCTCGGCAACCAAGAATGTCGCGCCATCAATGTCAACGCCGAGTTCTGCAACTTCTCTCAAGGCGAGCTCTCCGTCACCGACTATTGTCGTTGCCTCAAGTCCATGGCTGACACGCTCAGCGACCTCTACAAACCCGTCTCCGATCGTGCACTCGTTCTCCAGCTAATCACCGGGCTTAGTCCCCGTTTTGGCAACATGCATTCACTTTTGTCCATGTAGAAACCCTTCCCATCGTTCATGGATGCACGCTCTTAGCTCCTGCTTGAAGATATCATGAAGGGCTCTCAACCGGCAGAAACTGCTTCCGCGTTCGTCGCAGGCACTGTCGGCGGCGCCTCTCGTCCCGCTAGCAGCAACAACGGTTCTGGTGGCGTTCCCCAAAACTCGACCAACGGCTCCGTCTCCGCCAAAAACAACTCGCGAAACCACGGCTGTGCCCACAACAACTCCGATGGCTCCGGCGGAAACAACGGAGGTGGCCAGGGAACACCACCTACGCAAACAACCAAGGCCGGCCCGCCACCTCCCCCATGTAGCAGGCCGCTGTTCCAGCCCAGCACCAGGCCCAGTGGCTGTCCCCTTACAATCCCTAGGCCGGGACAATTCAGATGTGGCCTGGCCTGGTCGGTGAGGACTTGATCTGTGCTCTGTCTCTCTCTTGCTAATCTTCTCATATAAAGGGTAAAAGATGACCAATAAACTAAATAGTGAACTTTCGATCAACCGCCGCAGGACGCCTGACATGGCTAGCTAAGTCAATCCAGTCAAAGAAAACAAAAGACATGATGAAATTGACGGAATTGCTCGATAGGGGAACGGAAAGAGATTTTAGATGCTAATATAGTGAATGATGAACTTTCAGTGCTACAAAGCCAAAAACGAAAACTTTTGTTACTATAAATACAATTTTGCCTTAAAACTTTATTGTACGTACTTTCTATATCTAAAGTAATGAAAGAAACAATCTTTCTCGAAAGCACATTGGGCCACGTAGTGTTAAAAATAATGGCCATCGGATGAATGCATCGAGAATAGATGGCCATCCGATCATTGACGACATACATGCGGTAGAAAAAAAAACATGCCGTATGCACTTCCCTCCCGAGCCTTCTAGTGTCTCCTGGCAAGAATAAAAAGACCACTGTATGTGAAAGACAATAAGTTATACTGGTTTATGAAGTCATGCATTCGCTTGACTATAACCATCCTGTTATTAATGGTGTGGATGAAATCTTATCTATAATGTTTAGAATTTGAGTATTAGTTTGTGCAAAAAATAGAAACGCTAATCAATAACAGAAAATTTTAAACAGTTTGCCATTGTAAGATATACTTTGCAAGGATGATTTTGTAGGCAGTGGCATAGTAGAACCCTTTGTGTCATTGAAATAACCATATGTGTTATTTTGAGCAAAGGCATGATTTAATGTTGTCATTGTTCTTACTTTTCTTTTTAATTCCTACAATATGCATGTGTACAGCCCTCTGGAAATTCTGCAACCCAAAAGCCAGAACCATGTCAAATACTCCCTCCTGTGCTCCCTCAGACGATTTTTTAATCCTTGAGTTGCATGATCTTCATGATAACAACTGAAGTTAACTTACTTTTATGAAGTAATTTGTTGATGTATATAACATTGTACGACTTAGTATTATAAATTGCATGTTATCTTATATTTTCTTAAATAAAAACACATTATATAAAATTACATTCTTTGATGAGTGCCTTTTTGTTTCTTCTAGCAGCTGAACTTCCAGCCGAAGGCACGTGAACCTTCTTGATTCGTCCTTTTTTTTCTTTTCGTGCAACCATTCCTCCCCTTCACTTTCAATTCTATGTGCCAGCTTCATTCACCATATCAATCCAACAGTTTATATATTTTTCATGACGTGGCTCATTCTGGAGCGACAATACATTTTCATTCGCTAGCGGCCTGCCAACGACATAAAGATTGCTATGTACACGATCCAATCGTCCAACACGCATATGACTAAGTTTAATCAATGGTTACCATGATTTGAACCTCTACCCTTTGATTAATTTATGGTTATACGGCTTCAGTCAGTCTTATGTGGATAGCACAACTTGATCGAATGCATAGTGAGACTCGAGATACAAACACTCGAAGAAGCAAAGATTTTTCTTCGTGAAAGATCACCAATCTTAATTTGGAGCCCTCTTGGTCGACTTGTGTAAATTCATTCACCATTTGGTATTCGTTCAAGAAAAAATTTAATTCGTTCACCATTTGGCCACCATCCCAGAGGTCTCACTTTGGAGACCAATCCCCATCGGGATCGTCGCCAAATTGCTACAGGTCCCAAGTCAATTCTCTCTCGAGGATTGGCCTGGATCCGAGCAAGATTAGGCCTCCTATGACAGCGTTTCTCCAGCTTCCAGGTAAATAAATGGACGTGCCTCATTCCCCTAGGACGTCAACTTGATCAGCCACTGTTGTCGGTTCAGTGCCCTTAAAACTGAAAAAAAGAACTGATCATTTCATTAGATTAAACCCTCCATCAACATTGGTTAACTAATGCAAGTACTAGTATTAGTATACAATAATATCTCTCACATTTTGTCGGCAAGAAAATTGCAACTGGAGAGTTGGAGGGTTTTGTTCCCCTAACTACAGGATTGTCAGTGTCAGGACACTAAACACACTGTCGTGGCCTTCTCTGGAAAACCGGAATTTCGCTGGATTTTGGTAGTACGAACTTTACGCCAAACAGCGCAATTTGTTCCTAAAAAAATGTTAATTTCATTTCTTGAAGTCACTCGTCAGTACAGCATGTTGTCTTAGGCAGTACAGCATGTTGTCAGTTCAGAGCTCCAAACCTTAGAACACACTATTGATCTATTAAAACACACTAGTATTTCTTTGAGCACCTTGTCAGTACAGCACAGCACTACAACATCTTCTCAGTTCAGCCACATACTCCGTAAAGCCTAAACTGACTGGCTGTTTTAAGTTTAAAAACCATTGCAATATTTGAAATAAATGTTAAGCATCTCGAGATCTGCCATTCGATTGATCTTTAATCTTTTGTTAGCAGAGCAATTTGTGGCTTGATCCCGTGATCGGGTGTTTTGTAGTAATTCTTCTCGAAGCTGGAGGTGTTTTGTAGTAATTCTTCTCAACATAGTACTCCCTCCATTTCAAAATATAAGGCATAACTACCCCTAACCCAAAGACCAAAAAATAATTATTATCATCTTGTAGTTTAGATCATCATAATAAATACAATGCATGCATCCAATAAAATTAGAGAACATGAGAGTGGAGGATTTAAAAAAGTAATAATTTGATAGAGAAGGGGCCATAGTTAATTGCCTACATGCATGCATGCCTTATATTATGAAACATCTAAAAAAAATAGTTATGTCTATATTATGAAATGGAGGGAGTAATTCTTCTCAACATCTTCTCAGTTCAGCCACATACTAAAGCCTAAACTGACTGGCTGTTTTAAGTTTAAAAACCATTGCAATATTTGAAATAAATGTTAAGCATCTCGAGATCTGCAATTCGATTGATCTTTAATCTTTTGTCAGCAGAGCAATTTGTGGCTTGATCCGGGATCGGGTGTTTTGCAGTAATTCTTCTCGAAGCTGGAGGTGTTTTGTAGTAATTCTTCTGGAAGCTCCCGTGATCCGAAGCTGGAGGCATTAGAAACAGTTTAGCCCTGTTAAACAGTTCACAAAACTAAAATTTTTACGCTATCATGTTTGGACGGAATATTAAATGTAGAAAAAAAACTAATTACACCTGATTGCGTGTAAATTGCGAGATGAATCTTTTAAGCCTAATTGCACCATAATTTAACAATGTGGTGCTACAGTAAATATTTACTAATGATGGATTAATTAGGCTTAAAAAATTTGACTCGTAATTTCCTAGCGGAATCTGTAGTTATTAGACTATTAAATATACTGCAAATGTGTGACCGTATATCTGAAAAATTTCCCCTACTAAACAATGCCTTATTTTCTAATGAGCACCGACTCACCGACAATTCTGATCAAACAAGTCTCTGAAATGAGATCAGAATCAAAAGCATTGGCAATGCAACAGTCATGTTTCCCACTCTCAATAACAAGAAGCAACTGAAGTTTATTTATTTTTATTTGTTTTTTCTTTGAACTGAAGATTTCATTCGAATCCAACTATAGTTTTGATGATCATATATACTTCACAAAAAGAAGTAAACAAAGGTACAAAAGCAAGATCAAAAGCAGGGTAGATTTGACTTGAAAAGATGCAAATTTGGGCCGAATTTATCTGTCCCTGCTATTACCAGCACTGATAATTTCATTTTCTTTTCTTTTTTACTGTAACGAACGAGAGAGAACGAAAGAGCTAGGCGCGCGTCCAGGCCAAGGCCGGGGGCGCCGCCGCCGCCGCCGCGTCACCGGGCGGCTGGGTAGTCGAACGGCAGCGGCCGCACCTCGTCGGAGAGCGGGTCCTTGTGGCGGTACCCGTAGTTCCGGAGCACCTGGTCGTCGGCGAAGTTGAGCGCGCGGTTCATCCCGTCGGCGCAGCTCTTCTTGGAGTAGATCTTGTTCGGCTCGCCGCCGCACGGCTGGCACCCGGTGAAGTGCGTCACGAACGGCCGCCGCCACCCGCTCTGCCCGCCGCCTGCGGGGCCCGGGAGGGCGGCGCCTGTCTCCGCCGCGGCGGCGTTCCTCGCCGCCGCGTACCGCGCGTGCTCCCGCTCCGCGTGCCGCCGACGGAGATGCGCCGCCGCCGGGGACCGCCGCTCCGCCGCCTCGTACCTCGCCGCGATGTCGTCGAGCCGGTCGACGACCTCCACCCAGTAACCCTGGAAGAAGTAGCCCTTCTCGAGGTAGGTCTTGGTTCCCCATTTCTCCTCGTGCTCGGAGAGGAGGTAGACGAGCGCCGACTGGTCGTCGGACTCCTTGTCGGACTTCCCCCGGAGCGTGTCGTGGAGCACGCTCCCCCACCTGGCGTACTCCGGCGAGGCGGGGCCCATGCGCGCCCACGCGTCCATGAAGTCGAGCGACCACTGGCAGTTGCGGATGAGGAAGACGCCGGCGTTGAGCCCGACCCACGAGCGCTCGCCGTACACCTCCTTGTTCCAGCCATAGACGACGAGGTTGTGATCCTTGTATTTGTGGAGAGGGAGGGAGAAGTCCATGTCGGTGAAGACGGCGTCGGCGTCGACCCACCAGACCCACTCGGCGTCGGGGTGGGCGAGCATGGCGGCGCGCACGGCGGGGATCTTGGCCCAGTAGGCGAGCATCCTGGGCTGGAGCAGCGCGTTGTTGTAGAGGAGCTCGACGCCGTGGAGGCGGCAGTAGTCGACCTTGTTCTTGAGGAACCGGAGGAGGAGGTGGTCGCCCCCCTCGCCGCGGCACGGCGGCGCCTGCGAGCCGGACACCATCACCACCCGCTCCCTCCCCGCCGCCGTCGCGTTCAGCCCGCGCGGGTACCGCAGCCGCATCCACGCCGCCCGCCTCGCGTCCCACCCGGTGATCCCCCCACGCCGCCCGACCTCCACGGCGTACGACACCCTCGAGTCGTCGTAGAACGTCCTCCCCGCCGCGCCCGGCCCGCCGCGTACGCCGACATCGGCGTCGATCGCCGCGGAGGCGGCGGACGTGGAGGCGACCGACACCGGGAGGGAGCGGAACGCGACGAGGTTCGTGACGGGCATGGGCGACAGGAACGACGCCGTGGCCAGCAGCACGAGCACCGCCGCCACCGCGCCCGCCGCGAAGACGAGCGCGTCGTGCACCCGCCCCGCCACCGCCAGTTGCCCGTGCTGCGCCCTCGCCCCCGCCACCCCGCCGCCGCCCTTGGATGCCGCCGAGACGCCGAACGGCGCGGTCTCCGATGCCGCCATGGCCGGTCTCGCCTCGCCGAACCGAACTACGCGCGAGCGGCGCGCGGTGTGTGTGTCATTGTGTGGTGTTTTAAAGCGGAAAAGGCCAAAGGCGTCTCTCTCTTTTGTAGTATAGCGGAGGCAGCGGAAAGCGGAAGCGGTTGTGGACTTGTGCTGCGCGGGGTGCGGGGTTGGTTGTTGTTTTGGGGTGTTTTTGCTGGGGTTTTTGGGCGTTTTCGCGGTGATTGCGTGCGGGTGAGGGCGCGGCTCGCGGAGGCACGGCGGCGAGGCGAGGGATCTGTGGCTGTGTGTGTCGGCCGTGGCAGCGCGCGTGGGCACGTGGCGGTGTCGCGGGGTGTGCGGTGCGCCTGTGCGGGTTTTTGTTGGGTTTGGCCGGTGGAGTTTGGGGGAGTATTGGAGACTTGTTGGACCATGTGGTGAACTGCGGATGCAGTGACGCGGCTCGGTGAAAACTGTTCGGAATCGGTACCATTTCTTTGGAAACAACGTTCGATCGATCGGTAATCGATCATATGTATCATTTAAACTGCTCCGTGTTAATATTAATACGACGCTAAAAAAAATTAAAAGAATATAAAATTTATCTATAGCCAAAAACGATATGGTTAAAAACGATACCTCCTATAAAAAACGAACGGTGTTAAGTCGATCGGAAATTCCCATAACCGTTTTCACCACCTATGGGGCGAGGTGATGTACGTTGAACTGGACTGTTTCCCCGTGCTGCGCACGTAGGCATTCGTCGGTGTACTTGATGGGTTGGGGATTTGTCGGGTTGAGAGCTGAGTCGTTGCTGGGTTAAATGCAAGTTGCAGAGGGTTAGTTGTCAGTTAAGGATGCTATAGTACGAGTACTTGCTACAGTGTTTTTAGATGTTGCTATAGTTCTCGTTTTAGGCGGAGACGGAGCTAGGATTGAGAAGGATTTGATGGACAATACTTTGTTAAAAGTCTTAGAGAAAGCTTAATATATCATTGCTTAGGTTATTTATCTAATTGATTACATGATTACATATAAAAAGAACTGTTGGAGGAGACGAGGCTACCGGTCGTCCTCCTATCTCTACCACTGTTTTCAGGGGTTTATACGCCCTCATTTTTAATTTTTGTCTTGGATTTGAATGCCTTCGCATTGATGCTACAAAGTGAAGTTGATATGAATGTTATTGCAGTATTTAATACTTTTAACCATGTATGATTTGATCTTTGATTTATAGGGATCCATTGGATTTTGATTTGATTTTAAATTACATAATCTAAGGGCAACAACAATGTATATAGTAAAAGTAAACCATATGGATGGAACCCATATATATGAGCTTTAACTATTGTAACCTTCATAATGTATGGCTATGTTTAGATCCAGGGGTGTAAAGTTTTGGCGTGTCAGATCGGATATACGGATACACATTTGAAGTATTAAATGTAGTCTAATAACAAAACAAATTACAGAATCCGCCTGTAAACCGCGAGACGAATTTATTAAGCCTAATTAATTCGTCATTGAAAGTGTCAATTAGGCCTAGAGGGGGGGTGAACAGGCTAATTCAAAAATTCAATTAAAAGCGGAAGCAGTAATTTTCGAATATTTCCGAAATTTTCGGATATATCCGAAAATTTTCGGAGTCAGCACAAACAGCAAAGTAAGCCCTAGATCTAGTTGCCTACAATAAGAATATGCTAGCACAAACAGCAACTAGACCTGTAGCGGCTCAAACAAGCAAAGCTAGTGGAGAGGGAGGAAGTAAAGTCACCAAAGATAAAGCTCACGAGGTTGTTCCCGAAGTTCGAATCCTTGAGGGGATTCTACTCTCCGTTGAGGAGCTCACTAAGAGCCGGGTCTTAGCTAACCCTTTCCTCAAGAGGTTGCACTAAGCACTCCTCCTTCCACTAAGGGTATCTCTTCCCTTTCGGAGGTGAGATCCGACCTTCACAGACTTCTCCCGGCCAACCACAAGTAGATCGGTGGCTCGGGAGCAACACTTAGCCGCCTAGGAGTCCTCAACCTCCAAGAGTAACAAATGAAGCAAAGAACTCCCGGAGATGATGCAAGTGCTCACAAATCTTTACGAAGTCAACAACAAGCACTCACACAAACTCGAATCCACAACTCTCACACACACACCAAATCTGAATCGAACACGGGTGAGAGGGGAAACAAGAAAGCAAGGCTCAAAAGTGCTAGAGAGAGAGAGCAAGCCAAGGGCACAAATGATTGGAATGGAACCAGCAGCTCTCACAAGTGAGGGGAGGGGGCTATTTATAGCCACAGCCCAGATTCTGCCCGTTATGCACAATAATTGAGATTTTCGGATATTCCGAAAGATTTTCGGACATGTCCGAAAATTCCAGCTCAGCACCAACAGCTAAGTCAACGAAGGATTTTTCGGACATTCCGAAAACTTTTCGGACAAGTCCGAAAATTTCCAGTACCAACAACATCGTTCTGGATGTTCTCGGAAAAGTCTGAAAATAACTTTTGGACAAGTCCGAAAATATACAGAAGCGAAATTGACTCAACTGATGATTTTCAGAAAATCCGAAAATCAGTTTCGGATAAGTCCGAAAATATACAGAACCACTTTTGCCTTCGCAGTCTTTTTTGGAAAGTCCGAAAATCACTTTCGGACATATCCGAAAATTTCCAGAAGCGAAAATCTGGTTCTGTGTGTTTTCGGAAAGTCCGAAAATGAGTTTCGGAAAACTCCGAAAAAATCCAGAACACACCAAACTGAGGAGAAACACTTTTTAAAAATAGATTTTGAGCACTTTGATCACTCCTCGTATGTCAATGCATCATCCCTCTTAATAGTGCGGCTTTTCTATTAACTCAAGGAAACGAAAACGTACAAAATACCATTTGCTCATTTGCCGCATCACATCACATCAACGTATTCGGCGGGATATGCATTACACTAACTCATTGAGGACATAACAACCTTCACATTTGCTTAAATAAAAATGTTAGTCCTCTCTAATCGCATTGTAATTAATCACCAAAATCATTAGGGGCCTAGATGCACTTTCAGTCATTAGCAAATGTTTACTGTAGCACCACATTGTCAAATCATGGGCAATTAGGCTTAAAAGATTCGTCTCGTAATTTACATACAATCTGTGTAATTAGTTATTTTTTCATCTATATTTAATACTTTATACATGTGTCCAAACGTTCGATGTGACATGGTGTAAAATTTTGCCCGGGGATCTAAACAGGGCCTATATAGATAGCAAATAGTATTAGAAAAAGAGAGAAAGTAGAGACAAATAACATATTTTATTCTCTATGGGCAGCTCATATACTTACGGGTAGTTTTTGTTATTTTTTAGCTATGGATTAGTTTCACAATGTTGCTAGTTGACTGAATGAAATATTATATTGCTTATGGACTACTTTTGCACTATATTGTGGATACCCTAATTGGTTCTAACTTAAAAAGCCAACTAGGATGAGATTGGATGTTTCCTTTGGGATGGGAAACATCCCATCTTATCCCAGGTTGGTTTTTTTATGGGATGGATGAAGTATTTCTTAGGAGTAGATGGAATAAAATAATATATAATTATGGTTATTTAATGCTTGATTCGATGTAGTTTTGGTTTAAAGAGTTTGATGTGCAGATTGACTTGTTAACTTAGATAAGAATCTACCAAATGTTACTTATCCCTAATATTAATCAGCATAGATGTTGAACCATATCACTGTCCATTGATTTATATATGTTAGATTTGAGATAGTTTTTGGTTTGCTTGGTTGTGATTCAGACATGGGTTGATCACATTTGACTATTACTTTGTTTCAGGGATGGAGAACATAAAATTTCCTACATTCATTGGACCCGTGTCATTATAAATTTCCTACATTTTGAAAAATTATTATTATTCTTTATCTATTTGGAGCCTTATGATTTTACAACTATTAGTTATATGCCACTACTTATTATCTTTCGATGTGTTTATCAAATTTTTTTTACTAAATTGCCTTCTTATTTCTTCAATGCCCTTCTCTCCTCTCTATCTTCCACTGGTGGCAACTCGACAACGATTCCA
This sequence comes from Oryza glumipatula, assembly GCA_000576495.2. Lineage (NCBI taxonomy): Eukaryota > Viridiplantae > Streptophyta > Magnoliopsida > Poales > Poaceae > Oryza > Oryza glumipatula. The sequence goes on from CM002514.2 coordinate 22,421,878, forward strand.
CGACCACGCAATAATCCAACCAACGAGGCCTGTTCTTGAGGATCTAGTGTTAGAGTTTGTGTCGAATATGTGTACGTAGTCAGTTACAGTTTAGGTCTTGGAGTCGTAATAGGAATTAGGACTAGAGTAAGAATCGGACTCTATCCTAGGATCTCTCATAAATAGAGGGGCGTGCCTGTTGTAACCGCATAGCGACTTAGCATAGCGAGAGGAAGCGGCTGCCGGCGGCGACCGGCCGTGAGTCGTTGTAACTCTGATACGCTGTATATGCTGGATCGAGGAGGAGCGCCTGTAATCAGTGCCCCGGAGATGTAGGCATCGGCTGAACTCCATTATCAAACATCGTGCCTCGGTGTCGTCATCGTGTTTGGATCTTCTATGGCGTTTTCTTCCGCGTTTAGCTACCGATGTCGATTTCGGGGCTGGTTTTATAACAAGTGGTATCAGAGCCTGCGAGAGATCCATGGTAGAGGTACGAGGGAGGTGCTCCACGCCGCGACGACTAAACAGGGTATCCAGGGACGGACATGGATGCAAGGTGGAGCATGACGGCGATCAACGGAATTTGATCGGTGGAATCAGACACTTCAGGCGGTGGTCTGAACCGTTCGATGGCTGCAATCAACAGGGAGATGACCAGACGTGGTGCTCGGGTTGATGGCGGCGGAAGCGATTGGCGATCCAATCTGTGGGTCGGACACTTCGGGCGGGTGGCTCGAACTTTCCGGTGAGCTACTTTCAACAGGGAGACGTGTGGCCACACGCTCAGGGTTGATTGAAGCTGGAGGCGATCGGCGTTCTCGGTCGGTGGAATCGAACACTCTGGGCGGGGTGGCCCGGGCCTTTCGATGAGTTGCGTTCGACAGGAAGATGGCTAGACGTAGCACTCGGGTTGTTCTACGACTGGGAAGACGGCATGTGATTTGTCGGCTTCGGCTCGCGACTAGATTGACAAGTGGTCAATTGGAAGTCGGAGCGGATGGATCCTTGGTGCTGATGTGGAGGTGTTGATGACGAGGCAGTGCGTGATGGATTGCTACAGTGACGACGTACGCACGACAAGCATTGCATGGTGGCAGGAACTGGTTATTGATCGGCGGCATTCGCTGTAGATGGAATTGACCCGAAGTGTTTGGTGGCGGTGTAGGAAGTCGTGGAGGTGTACATGAAGCTTGGAGATGGTCAGGGCCGCGGCGGTGTGCGCGATCTTCGCGTCGTGGTCGAGCCGGCGGCGTAGACCAAAGCGGCGTCACTGGTAGCAGGCTCGGTTTGAGCGGTGATTACGCGGTATCGTTTCTGATGGGGTTCGCGGCGCAGTAGCGGATGCGGACTCGGAGTCCGGTCACAGCGCGTGCAGCACAATTGTAGAAGACGAGTTGGAAGCCAAGTCGAACACGAGAAGAGGCGGCGATGTCGGACTCTGGTTTGAAGAAATCGGATGCAATTAGCCTCATGAAGTCAGCAAAGGAGTTCCATGGGATTGCTTTGCAATCAAACAAATCACCAAGGCAAAAGGAGATCGGACTGGGACCTTTTGGCGGTGGTGATTTGGGACGACGAACGTCGGACGACAGGAGCACGGCTTGGTGTAGTCGTCGTGCAGGTGCCGGCGAAGTTCGTCGGGCCGGCTCCGGTCAGAGGAGGCGGCAGCGGCACGCACAGGAACATCACACAATATAGAACGAGCAGAAGTTGTCTGGAACTCGTGCAATGAGTCATAGCCAGTCACGTACAGGAGCAAGTCAAAAGTGCATTGGTTTAATTAATTGCATGTATATGCAAGGTATCAATTAATTAATATGATGCAGGAGCTTGTTGGCTTGGTAATCTTACGGTGGCTATGATAGGAAGGATGCATGAGACGTACAGATAAAAGAAGTTTTGCATGGTGTGCAGGGCTACGGACTCATCTAGGCGACAGAGCGGCACTAGTGCATTAGCACTCAGATTAGTGCATGTCGCGGGCGTGGTGGGCAGACGTGGTGGTGCATGGCGCTAAGATCAGGAGTGGGCCAAGAGAAGAGGCTGATGGTGCGGATAGATGTTGGAGCGAGATGAACACGGAGACTGGTAGGAGGGACTCCGAAGCCGAGTCCATGATTTTTGCCAGCCGAGTCAGTGTCTGTGATGGATGCCGAGGCCGTGGAATAGCAACAAAACCTAGACATTAGCGCTTCGGGGAGCCCTTTGATCAATTGTGGCCAAGATATCAGTGCAAAAGGTGCAGCTCGGGTGTAGGCGTGTGACAACAAGCGTGCGTGAAGAACTTCCCGGGCAACAGCGGGTCGAATACGTTGATGGAGTCAACGGGTCTGTTTGGCAGTACAGGATATATCCATGATCTGCGGGGTTTGCATGATGGGGATATATGAAATCTACGTCACTGAAGGAGAAGAGTAAACGCTATGGTGGTAATTTCTTCGGATGATTCAAAGCAACGGTGATTTTCTCAAATTATCAGGAATTCAGTCTATGGATGCGGAAAAGCGTGGATGTTGGATTTATTAGCTCGGTTCATAAGATGACAAGGAAGAAAGGGTTCTCTTCGTGTCTGGTGAGTTTGATTTATCTATTTGGTGATGACATCGGTTATCTGGCCATGTATTATATCAAGTCAAATTTAAGACAGAAGTTGGAGGTGAACATGGTCTTCGGGAAGTCTATGACGTGACAGCTAGGAAGGAATCTAATTTCGCTTGGCAAGACGACTGTGGTGATATGAGAGAAGTTGGAGCACTGTTGCAGGTGGAGTCAGGAGGAAGAAATTATAGGGATAGCGGAGTCTCTTGTTACGGTGAGCCTGATGGAGGCTTGTCGGGGCGGCTCGGCGTGATCGGCGAAAAATGATCAACTCAAGTCTTGGTACACGGAGGTTCGAGCAAGTAATGAATTCAGGTTGGCGTGGCATATTCGCCAAGGTGGAGTTTGTTAGAGTTTGTGTCGAATATGTGTACGTAGTCGGTTACAGTTTAGGTCTTGGAGTTGTAATAGGTATTAGGACTAAAGTAAGAGTCGGACTCTATCCTAGGATCTCTCATAAATAGAGGGGCGTGCCTATTGTAACCGTATGACTACTTAGCATAGCGAGAGGAAGCGGTTGCCGGCGGCGACCGGGCGTGAGTCATTGTAACTCTGATACGCTGTATATGCTGGATCGGGGAGGAGCGCTCGTAATCAGTGCCCCGGAGATGTAGGCCTCGACTGAACTCCGTTATCAAACATCGTGCCTCGGTGCGTCATCGTGTTTAGATCTTCTATGGCGTTTTCTTCCGCGTTTAGCTACCGATGTCGATTTCGGGGCTGGTTTTATAACATCTAGCAGCAACGGTGTTAGTGTTGAGTATGACCAACTTGCCCCGGGCTTGATGGATCTAGCACAAGTGTCATCAGGTGCGACTGATTGAAACATGTTCGATCTACTTAGTGAAACATGCTCGATTTGTAGACGCCTCGTGTAAATACTGTTCTGACGGGCATTCACAAAAATGAATTCCGAGCAGAATCATGATTCGGACGCACGTGCTAACTGCGAACACATCTGAGATTGATGTGCATGTGCAAGTACACGATCGAGGATATGACCAAAAATTAAGAAGAGAAGAAAAACGCCTTGCTTACGCCAACTAGACACGTGGAGGGCGATCACCAACTCCAACTACACTTACGTGTACTCTAGCTTTGATTTTGGCGCATCCGGATCGGAGACGACTGGAATCAATTAATTAATCAACGTGCATCTATGATGCTAGACAACATGTACAGTAGCAGCTTAATTAACAAAAACAACAATTAATCACAGGCTGCCGGCTAAGCTAATTAAAGCTAGGGCCTGTGCAGGATCCTCTTGGCGAAGACGGCGGCCTCGACGAGCGACGTGATCTCGTCGGCGACGTCCGTCACGTTGCACTGGTTCCCCTCGAACGTCCTGATCCTCGCCGCCGGCGACCTCACCGCCGCCACGCAGTCCAGCAGGCTCTGGTTGCACAGCATGTTGAGGTAGTCATCTGCGCACACGTATTAATTTCGACAGACACATCCCGTTATCAGTGTACACCGTATTAGGGGGTGAAAACGATCGGAAACGATCGGAATCGGTAGTATCTCTTTGCAAACGATGCACGATCGGCTGGTAATTGACCATATTTATTATTTAAACTACTCAGTATCGATATTAATACGATGATGCAGAAAGAAATTAGAGAAAACCAAAATTCAAAAATAGTCAAAAACGATACGGTCGGAAACGGTACCCCTTAAACGGAAACGGCGCCCGGTCGATCGGGAATTTCTGTGACCGTTTTCACCCCTACACCGTATGTTGATAGGTGCGGATCCAACATGAGTGCAGGGGAACTCGATCGAGTTTTCCGGCTCTATTCTATTGGATCACCGTTGATAGAAGAAAAGAGGGAGGAAGAAACAGTAGGAAGCTGAGGGAGAAAGGAGGAGACAAGCTCCCTCTCTCTAATCTTATTTTGGATTTGAATTTGTCCCTATGTGTAGATGTTCAAAATGATAAGTGAAAAAACGATTTGGTGTGGGATACGTACTGTCGGTGGCCTGGACACAGGCATCGTGGAGCATGCAGCAGGCGTCGAGGGCGTCGCAGGGGGCCTCGCCGGGGCACCCGGTGTACGACACGCCGCAGTACTTGCCGTACCGCATCAACGGCGCCTCTGCACACGCAACACGCAAATCGTACCATTTTCACGTCAATTAACTTGTTCACAACATCATACTCACTCGATCCAAAAATATAAAGAGTTTCAGTTTTATTAGAGAGAAAAAAAGTTTTGATCGAATGAGATACATCATAATTAATAATATAAATCTTGATATATTCTCTGTCTAGATTTATAATACTAAAATAAATCATATCTAACCTACAAAATTTTATATTTTAGGACGAATGGAGTAATAAACGCCCTATCGTCACACACACAAAAATTACACCTAAATTACACCTAGAAAAACTGAGAAATTATAATCGGCCGGCCAGAGAGAGTAGTAGAGGACGTCGTGTATACGTACGTACGTGCATACGTGCCCAGGCAGTGCTCCGACTCGCACGTCCGGCTGCACTTCTGCATCATCGATCAGCCAAAAGAAACAAGAAAAGAACATCAGAATTAGCCAGAACGATCGACCAACGAAATCGCCGGCTTTAACCTTTCCAGTAATTAATGATCCTATGTCTCTCTAACGTACCTCGTCGTTGTCGCCGGCGGCGGCGGCGGGACCAGACGCCGGCGGCGCGCTGCCGAAGAAGCCGGCCAGCGAGTGGTCTGCGGCGGCGGCGAGCATGAGGGCGACGAGGAGAAGCTGCCGCCGCTGGGCGTCACCCATTATAATTTGGTACGTTTGCTTCGCCTAATCGCTGATCAGCTCACCGTGATTCGCAGGAGAAAAGAGGCTAATAAACCGCGCAACGGGTGGTAGGTGGCAAATTGGTTGGGAAAAAATGGGAGCAATTCAAGTGTGTGTCAAACAAAAGACTTCCAAGAACTGACCATGATGTGCTCTTGCTCACAGCTTCGGTTTAATTTCTAAGAGGAAAAAAAGGTTTATTTAAGAGAAAAGTGTAAATTATTGCCTGCAGATTGAAGGTTGTCAACTGTCATTTGTACTTTGGCTGCATGTAAACAATGGATTAATCTGGCGATCATCTCGTTTCATCATTTTGTTAGCTCAACCGCATGGACGGATGTATTCATGTATATGCTGATTTGCATCATTGCATGCATGGATGTGGGGTCAGCCGGTCGGGTTGGTGATCGATCTCTCCGTGGGACCATTAGCCATGCTTGCATATGCATGTTGATTGATTAGGGTAGCATTGTTCATGGATCATGATGGGCGTCGGTTTTGACAGGAGATCGGATGCTCCGGTCCCGGCCGGCCCTTTCTAGGCCAGGTTTCTTTCCTGGGCCCATCCATCATCTTTTAATCCAAGAAGAAGAAGAGGAATAGTTTTGTTTTTCATGTGGATGGCAGGCAAGATCTTGTGTCCACTTTGGCTCATTCATCCTAGTAAAAATTCTGTTATAAAAGTCAGCTTGTGTCCTTTAGTAAAAGATATATGAAGAGTACAAACTCAGAACTGTGTTTTTATGGTGCGGTCCATATAGCATATTCTTTCATTTTTGTTTTCAAATATGACATTCTTTACTTCTTACTATCTCATAACTTCGTTTGTGGCATCGCCAAACATTGATGTTAGCCGATGTGGTAGACCTTTCCACCACGTCAATGATATATAGGCGAACACAGCTACTTTAAACATAGGGTAAATTGAATAGTTTGAATAGCTTAGGGGTGTTGGATATCTGATTTTAGAGTTGAGAAGATTGTTTTACACGGACGCTAAAAAACAATAGTTGGCTTAGTTTTAGCTATCTTATCTAGAACAGTGAATCACTAAAGTTTCTTGCAAAATTATCGTGTCATGTCATGAAACAAATATGCATGAGCCATTCCATTTTTATGGAGATGTTGCAAACCTTCTTTCACAAACAGGCCTGGGCTCCTACTCTCCCACGCCCCTGTTGTGAAAACAAAAAAGCTGCAAATCGCCTCATCTTATCGTCATCACGCTGTCCACGGCACTGCCTCCAAGGACAATATACTACTTCACCTTTTACTCCCTCTTCCTTACGGCCAACACGTCTTTCTCCTCGTCCTGCCTCCTCCTCTTAGTGGTAGATATAAATAAATAACCCAGTCTACTTGAGGTTATGGAAAATTAACAAGCAAGGAAGAAGCCATAAGCCAATCTAACGATAAAAGGAGCAAAAATAATAGGAGAGCCTTCCTACTTCCTCCGTTTCACAATGTAAGACTTTCTAGCATTGCTCACATTCATTTAGATGTTAATGAATCTAGACACATGTATTTAGATTCATTAACACCTATATGTATATGGGCAATGCTAGAAAGCCTTACATTGTGAAACGGATGGAGTATATTACAAGCACACATGAAGAAAACATCCTACTATACATAATATAAAGTTTATGGCCAATATTGCAATGGCGTTTTAAGACAATCACAATTACAACTCCACCAACATAAAAGTTGTTATAATTGTAGTGTTATAAAACAACTTTTTAAAAAATATACATATACATTTGCACTAAATGAAAATCTAAAAACAGACTTCCAGCTAACCAGAACTACAATATTATCTTTTTTTTAAAAAAGAGAGAGAGCAAAAACCCCAAATCACCGAGCAAAAAAAAAAAAAAAACTAAACCTATCTTTATCACACCCACACCGTCCACACACAGCAAACACCATTCCCACCCACTAAAACCCCTCCACGTGTCCCCCCCAAACCCAACCCACCTCCCCCCCAGCCACACGCCCGCACCCGCTCCCCTCGCCGCACGGCCCGCTCCCCTTGACCGCCACGTGTCCCCCACTGACATGCGGGCCCCACCCTCCACCCACGCCCTTCCTCCTCCTCCTCAAATGAATCCCCACCTCCCCCTCCCCACCAAAGCCGCGTTCGCATCCGCCGCCGCAGCCGCAGCCGCCGCCGCCGACGCCGACGAGGAGAGGAGGAGAGGGAAGGCGAGAGGTAGGTAGGCAGTCAGCCATGTCGCCGGCGGAGCCGACGAGGGAGGAGAGCGTGTACAAGGCGAAGCTGGCGGAGCAGGCGGAGCGGTACGAGGAGATGGTGGAGTACATGGAGCGCGTGGCGCGCGCGGCGGGGGGCGCCTCCGGCGGGGAGGAGCTCACGGTGGAGGAGCGGAACTTGCTGTCTGTGGCGTACAAGAACGTCATCGGCGCCCGCCGCGCGTCGTGGCGGATCATCTCGTCGATCGAGCAGAAGGAGGAGGGCCGCGGGAACGACGCCCACGCCGCCACCATCCGCTCCTACAGGGGCAAGATCGAGGCCGAGCTCGCACGCATCTGCGACGGCATCCTGGCCCTGCTCGACTCCCACCTCGTCCCCTCCGCCGGCGCCGCCGAGTCCAAGGTCTTCTACCTCAAGATGAAGGGCGACTACCACAGGTAAGATTCGATGGCCTTGATCTAGTATGTGCGCGCGCGCGCGGCGGGATCGAATTTGATTGCCTTGATCTAGTATGTGCGCGCGGCGAATCGACCAAGAATTCGAGATAGTAGGATTTGTTAGGTCGGTGAAGGTAACATGTAGGGAGTTATTGGGGGGTGTGATTAACTTCTAGGATATTCTTTTTTCCTTTGTTTATTATATGATTGGTCTCTGGGTTAGTTAAGGTTGTACGGTAGGATTTGATTTGAGTTGTGCAGGTCCAAATTTAAGATCTAATGGTAGTTTTTTTTATGGGTTGATAGGTGTATGAGATCCCTTGTTACTGTACAGGTCTATGTTTAAGTCGTGGTCTTTATATATGATGTTAACATTTCCTCTTGGCGGTGAAAAAGTCAGAATTAGATGTGATGTCTGTTAATGGAGCGGTTGAATGCTAGTTTTCTTCATATTCTTGGGGATCTTGGCGCTGCCTAGGAGTTTGGTACCGATTAAAGGTGTGAAAATTTTTCATCTTGATGGATGTATGATTTCTCTTGGTGACGATTTGTGAAGGTACCTTGCGGAGTTTAAGTCTGGCGACGAGAGGAAGCAGGCTGCGGAGAGCACCATGAATGCATACAAGGCTGCTCAGGTTGGATTTGTGATAATATGTTTTTTTTTTTTGTACATGTGGATGCAATGGTTAATTGGTTAGTCTCGTGGTTTGAATTTAGTTTTTTGTTTTGCTTGTGTTGGCAGGACATTGCTCTTGCAGATTTGGCTCCGACCCACCCCATAAGGCTTGGGCTTGCACTCAACTTTTCAGTGTTCTACTATGAGATCTTGAACTCCCCTGACCGTGCCTGCAACCTCGCGAAGCAGGTCTGCTTACTCTACTTCTACATCCACTTCCATTTTCCCCTTTAATTTTCTATTCTGTTAGTTGCATCATGCATCTTCAATGTACATTTCTTTGTATGAGATATTTTCATGCCAAGTATTTATCCACTATTGATTTTGTACCATTAAGGACCTGCTTTCTACTGGAATACTGGTTATACTGGAGATATCGTGGTGGATGAATGGAGCTTTTTTTCTTTGCTTTTGATAAGCATGAAAGCTGACTTTTTCTAGTGGAAGTTGTACTTTCATTTCTTTTTATCGAAAAGGCATCCATGTTGCTCATTCTGAAGATATATGCTACTTTGTGAGTGCATGAATGATAAATTAATTTATACTAGAAACTTAAGCTGCAATCAGGTTGTTTCTGTAGCTGAAATCCCAAAACGTACTATTCAAATCCCCTTGGCACCTGTTGGATGCATTTTTTGGCTGATTTTCATGATGAGATACAGTTTATGAATGATGTATAACTTATATGTTACATTTTGACTGTAAACTTTCAAGGTGATGTTGATCAAATGGTTGATATTTTTATTTTCTTGATTCTCCTGATGTTCATTCTTGTAATTTGTGTCTATATAATTTTCATTTGCCATATACCCATGTTATAATTTTGACAGAAATTTCGCATGTTCCATTTAGACTTTGCATCATGTTGAACCTTCACAATCTTAAACCAAATGGTTAAAGTAGTGTACCTTTGTTTTGGAGCTTGGAACGGTAAAGAAGTGAGAATTATGCCATTTCTGTGTGCTGATAGAATTCTTGTGACTAACTCGTTCTAAGTGCTGATACATTTCTAGTTGCTTCAAATAAGTAGAATTAGCTATATAAGATGCGAAGGTTGTTTCTGTTCTTAAGTAATAGTGTGATCATATTTTGTTTGACATTCACTTAAAAATCAGAACACGGAACATATGATTTGAATGAATTCATGTTTCTTGTAGGCGTTTGATGAGGCCATATCAGAACTGGACAGCCTTGGTGAAGAATCCTACAAGGACAGCACTTTGATCATGCAGCTCCTGCGTGACAACTTGACTCTGTGGACTTCAGATGCCAATGTGAGTTTCCTGAGCCATTTGATCGTTTCTGTCCTATCTTCGTGGTTCTGATATCAGTTTTTTTGTTTTCTCTTTTCTGCAGGATGATGGTGGTGACGAAATCAAGGAAGCCGCAGCTCCAAAAGAGCCTGGGGATCAGTGAGATGAATTCGGACGCCAGTCTGATGCACCATCTGTTGTTGTTGGGGCAATGGACATTGATGTCTTCGGCTTTCAGTAGCTATCTTCTAGTACACGAACTGTCGTCGCACCATCGTGGAGGAGACGATGATGTTCTTAAATTACTTAAGTAGTTCTGGGTCACGCTTTTGTTCAGTTGATAAATGATGGCTGGATCCTGGTTTTCTTGTTCCACGATGCCAGCCACAGGAAAAACCCTACTATTCTGCACTGTTAGAATGCTGTTATATTAACCATGTTTGACAAGACATTTTCAGTATGTTTGTATGACCGTCTTGGAAGTGTTTGGTTGAACCTGTCTCAAGGTCTTTGGTCCAAGACATTATTCACCTGGCTTGCTTAACTCGTTTTAGAGAACAAAAAAATATTGTCTGTATGGTGACATGCTTGAGTTCACCGTAATCTCATGACATTGCTGCTTCTGTTAATTTGACCAGTGGGCTATCTGCCAGCTTGTTTCGATGGTGACAAGCCTGGAATTGTTTGTAGCAAAATCTTTCCTACTCTTTCTGAATTCTGGTGGTGATCCCAGTTCTGGGCTGTCTGCCAGCTTTGTTTCGAGTATGAGATTTAGGCCCTTTCTGATGAACGGATGAACAGGTTGACACGTTTCGTGAACTTTATATATAATATTTTTTAAATACTGTTTTAAATCTGATTATCAACTTTATAAATTATAATAGTTAATTCTTTCGATTTTGTCCCTAACAACATTTACAAATCGTTAAGCCCTTGAACACCAAAGAGCATCATGACCCGGAGGAAAGCTCGGGGCGCGTTGTGCACCGAATCACCGATTCTCTCTTCTTTTTCTTCTTTCAGAGACTTGAGATAACATGATCTGATTTTCTCCTCTTTTCTTCTTGCTCAGAGAGAATCACAGGATCTGATGAAGCTGGACGTCGGTGGGGTGTGGTCAAAAAAAGATGTCCCTCTCCATTGAAAGCAGCACACATATGCAGCCTTCTGTTTAGCAGTAGAATCTGATGCCCACAATCTGGGGGCGGCACCTCGCTCGCCGCACGCTGGTGTCCGTGATTCGCTGCATTTGAATCGGAGACCGAGATAGCAAACGCCGCAAATATATAATCTGCACATCGGATACCTCATACCTCTGCCTTCTCCTTTGGTACCTGCTTTTCGGGTCGCCTCGACAAGCGCCCAGAGATGCTGGTATAGATGTTTAATTACTACAGGTAGCAGCACAGAGTGTACACAAACCTTAAGATTTATAAGAACAAGATTACCACACGTGTGGCATATCTCCAAGCAGGTTTTGTCCTACAAAAGTCCTCGCTAACTTGTACTTGAAGAGAGATTATTTTTATCTATAACCGTCCAAGAATATGTGTGCTTTGGAACAATGGAACATGTACTAATGGGTAGTACATGCATTGACACAAATTGCATCAGAACATATGGAGCAGAGATATGCGCAAACTGAAGAAAACAAAAAAAAAAACTAGAACAAACCTTTATTTCATAACTTTTTTTTCAGATCTTTTTCCTAACTTCTAAGGATGAAAACTACCAGTAATCCTCTTTTTGTTTCCTTTTTGCTACTATTACATAGGGTTGTGACAACAACAGATATCAGTAATAATCATAGGATCTAAATAAATAAGAACAAGCAATGGAGTTGGGAATCACTCATCTTCGTCGGGCCTGCTCGCGAGGCACAGCTCATGGAGCTCATTGAGAATCCACTCCTCCCCAGTGTGGCCACCCAGGACAAGAACCCTGGTGCCGCCAACCACGCATGTGCTATGACCCCAGGCGAACTTGGGTGGCTGGCCAGGGACGTTCAAGATCCTCCATGTCGGCTTCTCCTCCGCTGGGTCGAGGAGGAACAGCTGTGAGGGCGAGTGCAGCCCAGCGATGGAGCCACCGAATATGATTATCCGTCCACAGGGGAGGCTGACCGCGACATGATCGAGCCTCGGAGGTGGACCGATGCTCGGGAACCCGGTTGTCGCCAGTTGCCTCCATTGTGGGCTGTCTTCACCAGCGTCCATAGTGTAGGCATCACAGGAGCGCAGCCGGAGAGAGCCGCTCTTTGCCAACCCACCAAACATGAAGAGTTTGGTCTTACCAAAGACGGACAAGGTGTGGCCGAGGCGGGATGGTGGTGACCAGGATGTTGGGATCTCCTTCCATGCTGGTTTTTCCTTGGTGAGGTCAAGCAGGAATGTGTCACTGAGGAGCACACCGGATTCAGTGCACCCCCCTGAGACAACAAGCTTTGATCCATCCAGGGTACATGAACTGTGCCATGACCTCGGCAATGGTGGGCCCTCGCTTGCAACCTCCCTCCAGGTGGGCTGCTTGGCATCAAGGTCAAGGACAAAGACATCATTGAGCAAACCTTGCTGTCCACAGCCTCCAAAGACCACTAGCCATGAGCCATTCAGCCATGAGAGAGTGTGCCCCCACCGGCCGGGTGGAGAAGCTGAAACTTTGACACGGCGCCATTCAGGCTTTGCAGATTCCAGGTTGAGCACAAAGGTATCATCCATTGGCTGCATGTTGACTCCTTCACCTCCAAACAGGACAAGGCGATTACCAACAGCACAGGCACTGAAGTTGCAACGGGAAGGCTCAACGCGACCTCCAACTGTAAACTTCCTCCATGAAGCTGCCTCAAGGGTTGTAAGCTCTCTTGCAAGACGACCCCATCCTAACATCTTGGTGCTCATCTCAAGCCTCACAGTGACGTCTCTTCCCCACGCGTTTTGACATACCATCTTTCTCAGGTGATCATTCTTGGTCAACTCATGCATTCTAGTGCAGACTGATCCGATGGATGCAACATCTCTTGGCGATAAGCGAGACAATATGTTGTGCGCCAGAACTTCATCTGAGAGCTGGAGGATGCAGCAGTACTCGGAACTTTGAATCTTAGGAATATGTTCATGAGAAGCAGGGTTGATCTCTTGAATGTTGGGTCTGTGGTTGGACTGTTGTTTATACACTGGATATGATACATTGCTAAGATCAATGTTAGCTTCAGAGAACAACTGGATTCCAATGACGTGAGTCACAAAACCATCATCCCCATGCATTGGAATGAGCCTTAGCCTGTTGTACAGTGGAGCACCGTCCTTCCGAAAATTCAATAGCTCACCTTGGAACTCAATTCCCTCATTCAAGCATCGCCGGATCTCTGAAACAACCATGGGATCAACAAGCGGATGTCGTCTTTGGGCACGTGGATCCCGGAATTGTAAGAATCGGCTGAAACAAGTTTGAGTCAACAGAGTAATGTGAGAAGCTTCTCTAGGCCCTTTGTCAAGTTATGTCACTGTTAGCTTGATGCAAATATGATACAGTTGAACAACTCGTATAAATGAAAAATGATAGTAGAATAACAGCAATTCAAGCATAGAGAACATGCATTTGTCTATTAGCTTTGTCGCAGACAACGAAGAAGAATGTGGCTTTTTGTTTGGTTTCAAATGTATTCTGTTAACCTAGTGCTAATTGCTAACATTGCTAAACATTAGGCAGAAACTAGTCCAGCTATTTTTTTTATGCTTTGTTGGACTTTAGTCGAAATGCAAAAAAAAAAAAAAAAACCTACATTGAATACTTAATTATGTTAGCCAATGCCTAGAGCTTATGCTGATTGCTGAATGTCCAAACTACTCCCTCCATCCCAAAATGTTTGACGCCGTTGACTTTTTTAAAAATGTTTGACCATTTGTCTTATTCAAAAAATTTAAGTAATTATTAATTCTTTTCCTATCATTTGATTTATTGTTAAATATACTTTTATGTATACATATAGTTTTACACATTTCACAAAAGTTTTTGAATAAGACGAACGGTCAAACATGTTTAAAAAAGTCAACGGTGTCAAACATTTAGGGAAGGAGGGAGTACTTATGATGGAACACAGGTTTAACTAAACTCATCCAATGAATCTTTTGGAAATAAAATTAATATGTTTGGAATTGTTTGTGATGGCATGATATGTCAAAATGTAATATAAGAGACAAGTTCTTGCATCATGTAAGCAATTCAATAAATTGTTTTTCAAGAATTTTCATAATCTGACAAAAGAGAGGCTAATTGTGCAGATTGCACACAAGAATATTTACCATTCGACGTGGACGATTAGAGCAAATCACCACAAAATGGTAAAACGACATTTACGGAATGAGTCCCTAAAAGACTTTCCCCTTCTTTCCCAACTCACATCCCTCGTTTTCTGCGCGCACGCTTTTCAAACTGCTAAACGGTGTGTTCTTTGCAAAATTTTCCTATAGGAAAGTTGCTTTAAAAAAAATCATATTAATCCATTTTTTAATTTTTTTTAGGCTAGTACTTAACTAATCTCGCTCTAATCGCTTACATTGTTTTCCGTGTCAGGAGGTAAACCTTGCCTCCTGAAGACAGCCTTAAGCAGTACAGCACGAAAATCAAGTTCAAACATTTACAACCCAAGTCAAATTTCTCAAAGTTTATCTTCATATTACATCCAGAACTTCCATTTATGCTCAAAATTGAGTTCCGAATTCTGAAACTGACCATAATCAGCTACTTGTCAACTGAAAACCCTTGCAGGTGTAGTACTGTAGTACACTTATAAGGTTGTCACCAATAATAGCTTTCCATATTGTTAATACGGATCAAATTTCACAGTTGGTGTCCAAATTCAATGTTAATTTGTCATGTGAATACATTCATAGTTAATTATTTTCCAGTACCATCCAAGAGAGGAGGAAAAAGTCTTACTAATCCAGTATAATATATCCTCCTAGAGCACTAGCAGGCGACCACTAAATATGATATATGCCAACGGAAGACTAAAGTTACTAAGTATTAATTGGTAGCCCGGTGGTAAAAAATAAAAAGGCCTGGCTAAAACCGTGATGCTCCCTGTTGTAAATTTTTGTACCCACATGCTACAGACAACTGTGCTATATTCCAATTAATGGCCTACCCATCTCATTTTATATTCACAATATATGCTACAGTTTATTCTTCCATCATCCCTTTTTCTATGTGCAAGTGGCTACTTTAGTAGAGCAAGAGAAGAAGAAGATATATCAGGGGAAAATATCTAACGGGTAGCCATCACCCTTGCTTGCCCAGCCTCTTCCCACCAGAAAACAAAAATGACCCAGAGCCAGAAAGAATATATGAACATTTCGTTGTTCGCCTCTAAGGTCCAATGCAAATATGCAATATAGAACTTCCATACACAAAATTTGTTTCAAAAGCCATTTCATAAATTTAGCAATAACATGAATATATCCAAACTAGATCGCGTAAGCACCTTTCAGGCTTTTACTGTACTTGAACAACATTATCTACAATTTACTTCGATTGTTGGCTTGCTCGTGCTGTGCTTAATGTGTAGATGAAAAATCAACAATGTCACCATTACTCAGAGATTGGCTCTAAAATACAGATGGTCTAACAGAAACAGTACACTTCGAATTCTGGCTAAATCTCATATTGGCATGATACCCATCTATAAATTTTAAAAAAAAAAAACAACCAATCAAAAGTGAGGATAAAATGCTAAAATTTACAGCAACTAGTCAGGAATCACGCATCATCGCCGCAATTGCAAGCATTAAGGCAGAGACAGAGTGGTGCGCACTCTGCACCGTACGCCTGTACAGGAACCCCCCTAATTCTAACAAATGCGCATTAAAATCTCAAGGTTTGACTGCACGGCAAAAGCTCATTAAATTCAATAACACAGCCATCCACAACCACCATCAATCTCGCCAACATATCGAGCTGGAATCGAATCGAGAGCACCAAAAAAAAAAACAAGCAGCATTTCGCCATCCCCATCCAACCACACCAGATCAGAGCAGAGCGGCATCGATCGGGGAACAGCTAAGAGCAGGGCGCGCACGAGGGCTCACCAGTTGCGGCCGAGGACCTCGTCGGCGCGGTACCCCGTGGCGGCCTCGAAGGCGGCGTTGACGTAGATGACCGGGAAATCCACCTCCACCGCGTCCGACACCACGATCGCCGCCGCCCTCCCCTCCCACGCCGCCGCCTCATCCTCCCCCGCTAGCCCCCCCGGCGGCCTCCACACCCACCCCACCTCCTCCTCCTCCTCATCCACCTCCATCCCCTCCTCCTCCTCCTCCTCCTCGCACAGCTTCATCCTCTTCACCGCCACCACCCCGCCGCCTCCGCCGCGATCCCCCGCATCAAACATCTCTCCTCTCTCCTCTCTCTCTAGAACTTTCTCTCTCCTCGATGTGCTTCGAAATGGTGGAGTCAGAGCTGAGCTGAGCTGGGATGAGACGGTGGGGGAGATATTTTCGCGGCGGGGTTTATATCCGCGCGGGGTGGGTGGGGGAGAAGGGGCAGGGAGTTGGGGGTTAATTACGTGATCTGCCACCAAAATATCTCGCGGGTGGTGGTGGGGTGGGGCCCGCGCGGGCGGCAAAAGGACGGCGCACGGATGGGGGCCACTTGGGGGGGAGGGGGAAGCATCCAACGGCGCACCTTGTTTTGCCTTTTCCACTCGTGAGAGAGGTGGAGACGTGGAGTGGAAGGGAGAGTATCTCAGATTGTCAGCTTCAGTACTAGTGTAATTATTTTTTTTTTCTTTCCCTCTCCACCTCTCTCTTTTTTTTTATAGGAAAAGACCAGATATTAGGGGTGTAAAAATCTAAGATCAAGTTTAATAGTAGAGCAAACCACTATCTATAAGTTAATCTAAGAGTTAACATATATATAATATATTAGGCACCCATCGGATGTCCTAATCAGCCAAGAAAAAAAATCAAAATTTAAATTCTTAAATTTAATTTTGAGATATTTTCAATGTAGTTTCTTTTTCAGCATTGACTTTTAAGTCACCAAAAACATATATATAAAAGTTTTGTCTACAAATTTATATTTATTCTCTAATAAACTGTTTTGGCTTATCTATTATATACTAAAAGTTTATTAAATTTCCTACAAACGCTCCTAAACCGTCATGTGGCGCTCCTATAAACGCTCCTAGATTGCCACGTGGCGCCTTAATAAATCCTAGAAATTCTAAGAAAAAAGCAAAATATCTAGCCATCGATTTTCATTTAATCTGGTGGACCCACTATTTTAAACCATTAGATCTTTGTTAAGAAAAAACCCAAATCAATCTATAAAAAAAATCGCACTTTACCCGCCCGGTGTCCCCGTACGTGGACCTGTACGTATGTACGTACATACGTACGTACGTATCCCCTGTAAGTCTTTTCTTTTTTTTCTTCTTATATTCTTAGATTAGATAAAAAACTATGTTAAATTAAAGTTGTAAAAATATATGCTATTTCAAGTTTTATTCTAAATAGCGCATCGCATCAAAACATCCATTAAAAATATTAATAAATTAAAATTGTAGATTATATGATTGTATATCTCTTAATAACATAGTTAAATTATTGGACTTATATTTTCAAAAGATAAAAAGAATTTAAATTATGAGCAGCGTTCTAAAAATTTACTCACTCCCTACTGTATAATATTGATATGCCCAAATGACATTATTAAATTATCATGAATATATTTTCATATATTATATGTTCCTTTATTCATATATTTTTGGAAAATTAACGATCATATATTTTTTTACACCATGTGGATGTATTTTTTTTATCTCTTAGGATTCATTCGGTCTACCTCATTAGATGAGCTTATCTATGACACGCGAAAAAAAAGTATGTCGTCAGCGTAAGATTAATTAAGTATTAAATATTACAAACTTGAATATGATTTTATTTGATATTTTAAAAAAACTTTGCATAGAAAGTATTTGAAAACATGCATCATTTCAGGAAACATCTCACCATAAAGGGAGTAGCCAATCCGATAAGATTTTAGAACTCAACCTTAAATTTACTATAAAATATATAGTATATAATATATTTTGTCAATTAGGAATAGAGCTAAATATATCAATCATATATCCCTACTAATTCCTATGTGTATAAGTTTCATATACAAACCACTATCCACCAATTATCAAGTCATATTAATTACTTATGAGACATCCGTGCTTAATGCACCTAATAATTAGATGACATCTAATATGCAGTGTGTTATCAAGTACTGATAATGGACAATACTAAGTGAGAAACCATCAACAAATGATAGGTAAGAATTGATACCACCAAGCCACAACAAATAATACTTCCTCCGTTTCACAATGTAAGTCATTCTAGCATTTTCCACATTCATAAAATGTCGCATGTAACCACATTATATCTTTTTAATTATATCATTCCCATCTATATAATAATATGCTAATTATTAACATTACATATTATTCCATCGTATATTACCCATGAACATACATAGGTGAATCAAATATATAATAAAAGAAAACAAAACAAAAAAATATATTAACTCATATGTTAGCAAACGATGGTGATAGATGAGTTTAGATATAACCGGAACAATTCGCACTGTCATTATAGTTTAAGGGTGTAATTCAGACTATTTCCTTTAAATAAAAGTCACTTCCACATGATAAGGATTCATAATACATATTTAATCAATACTAATTTAATTTAGTAAAGTGCCCGCGCATATGCGCGGGCCACCTTCCTAGTTAGTGGAAAAGCCAAATGATGGGGCCGTTAGTTACCAGGTTATATCTAATGTTCTTTTTACGAGAATGTGTATAGCTAACTCTTGCATAAGAGCTGGGACTCATCATTTTCCTTGTTCTCTCTCCTTCACATAAGTATAGTTGGTTTATAGTCTACTATTGAACTTGCTCTAGAGGGATTAGTGAAAATTTGGTTTCTTCTTGTACTAGAGTACTGCATAGAGCATTCAATTACCCCTCAAGAAAATAGTAGAATCTAATAATTGCGTACGCTAAATAAAAGACTTAGGGTTTGTTTGGGAAGCTCGAAATTCTGGGAAGCAATTTCGAAGCAAATGGTGGATAACTAATAGTTAGAATTAAAAAAATAGATTTATTAGCTTATGATTTAATATCTACAAATTTTTAGAATCTAAGTGAAAATTTGAACGGTTTAAGCCAAAGATTCCAGAAGTAGCTAGCGGTTATATGCCACTTGATTGAATCTCGATATGTTTTTTACACATGCAGAGAAAATGTGATAAAAGAAGTAATTGACGTTTATTGGACACGACTAATTCAGCATCGAAAATACAACACAATACCTAAATATTAAGTTTATAACATGTACACTTATTTTCGTAGTTTGATTCATCGAATATAAGTTTATTGTGTGGATGTTTCTTTTAAGATGGAACATTTTGATCCTGATTCCATGCAGATACATCTGTACGCATTCCAGCCAGAACTAATGCAGAATATCTCAACCATCCAATCTGAAAGCTACTCATCCAAACTTTGGAAAATATCATGTACCAATAGCGCTAGCCTTGTCAGCAACCAAAATATCCTCTCTCTCTCTCTCTTTCCCAATTAGATTTCCAAGTCTACATCGGAGTCACTGTTGGGAGAAATCATTTATATATCATTCATTCTGTGGCGTCCACTTGTGCACCTAAACGCCTAATGAGAGGTCAGCCAAACCCCAGATCTTATGTACATGTGGATGGCTACCTTAAATTTTAATTAAAAAGTTTTTTTTTGTTGTTGTCGTTGTGATCACTATATATCGCGTAAAGTTATTAAAGGTAATACAGTGTATTATAATTAGACTGTAATGTTGTTTGTCAATTGAGTAATATAAATATCAAGCATCATATAAAAATGCTTAACATACAAGTTAGGTGCAGAGTCTTGTCATAATCTGATAATAAGGAAAATAAGTAACATGAACAAAATTAATTAATAAGTCAATGTCGTAAGCAATTCAAAATATTAAAAAACCTTAGCAAACATGATAAACCTATATGCTATATCACACGTCATGAATATAAATCTAATATCTTCCTAGTACAATGTGATTTGTCTCTCGGTAACAACTAATCTAATAAGAATCTATTCTACGTCACTTTCATAGTCTTTTATTGTCCTTTATTGTAGTCTTGTAGAATAGTAGTAGCTCATAGCAAAACATGGTATCTCCATATCAACATAGCTTGTCACCTGCTCAAATCAAAGTTTATTCACAATTTTCTCCCTTTTGCTAGGTTATGCACCTAGTTAATTACCCCAAAGCTAGGTATAAGATTTCATTCTTTGCTAGATTGGGCCTGTTGGGCTGTCTGTTCTGCGGCTGCTTGATAAAACAACTTTTCCGGCAATATAACAGATATTAACACAACATTTGGCTAGTTACCACTTCCAACTATATCAAAGTTTCACCCTGCGGCAAATCTTATAGTAAGAAAAATAGCAAAAAAAAAACGTATGTTAGACATCACACCGGACCAAAATGTATCCATAGTAATTCCTAACAATTTCTTCACATAGCTTTTGAAAAGCATTACATAAAGTATCAATTATCAAAAACTATTCCTATTATCCTGTACCATCAACCTGCCAACCTTTGCTAATAAAAGGCTTCTCACGTGGCTGCAGCTGTCTGCTGCCCAACACCAAACCCCTGAAACGAAAAAAAAAAAAAAAAAAAAACGAGTGACCAGAGCCTTCCAAAGGCCAGTGGGTCCGTAAATAAGACGCCTAACCCAGGGGCAAATCAGTCCACGCGCTCTGACGGGGAACAATAATATCGTGCGCCGCTGCCGTCCTCCTCCACGCGCACACGCGCTGTTCAGTTGCGGCGCGCGAGAAAATATCTGCGGCGTCGCCACGTCATCACTCGCGCTCGCCGTTCGCCCATCAGGCCCCTTTGGTAGAAAAACCGGAGAACTTTTAAGGATTTAGATCGCATAAGAATAAAAAAGAATATATGAGATTATTTGGATCGAAGGATTAGATCCCTTTGATTCTTTGAAATTCGTATGGTATGCCATGTTTTTTACTCCATTCAAACGGTTTTCCTACTATTTTTCGTCCATTAGGATTCAGACATTCTAATCCTACAATTTACTCCCTCCATTCCAAAATAGGCACAACCACTTTTAACCTAAAGACCAGTAAATAATTATTATCACATTGTAGTTTGGGTTACTCTAATAAATAGAATGTATGCACCCAATAAAATTAGAGATTTTGATGGTGTATGATTTAAACAATAATATTTTAGTGAAAAAGAGATGTTAGTTAATGACATGCATACATGCATGCCTTATATTATAAAACGAATTTAAAAAGTAGTTATGCCTTATATTATGAAATGGAGGGAGTACTATTTTTATGATTTAAGAATCATATGTTACAAAGAACCCTCGATTACTTTACTATTTTTTATTTCTATTTCTATGTTTTATTTAAGAATTGTACGTTCAAAAGAACCCTCGATAACTTTACTGTATTTTTAGATGTATGCGTTTTCCCGCGGAATAGAGAATTGTCATTAAATTATGAAAAAATTTTGTACTCAAAACCCAAAAACTTGCCTAACTTGATTCCAGACTCAAAACTCCGAGAAGATTGCATTGAAAATTGAAACAACAATATTTAGTCCCAAATTTATTTGAGAAGAACTTGCGCAACAATGGGTGGGTGCTTGAAAGCACATTGAAAGAAGTAGCGAAACATAGTCAGCAAAGAACCAAGCAAGATAGGAAACATATACACTGATTTTTGTTACTAACGAAAAAAAAAGGTGCACAGCAGAACAACTAGTGGTTGTGGGTGTATAAATCCACTCATCAAGATTTAGACTCTGTTTGGCCCAGCTCCAGCTCTACCTCTTCTGAAGCTAGAGCTTAGCCAAACAGTTTCAGCTCTAACTAAAATGGGAACGGAGCTGGGTCGAGTGCTCTCACAAAATAAACTAGATATGTGGAGTTGAGTTTTGGCTGCTCCACAACTCCACTTCAGACTTAACTCCTGAAGCTAAATTTTGGAATTGGAGCTCTACCAAATAGGGCCTTAAATTCTGGTGTCCGCAGATATTACGCATGCACAAACTTTCAACATGATTTTAGGGCTAGTTTGGTAGAGCTCCAATTTCTAAATTTTGCTTCAGGAGTTGGGTATGGAGTGGAGTTGTGGAGCTACCTAAACCCAGCTCCACAAACTCTAGTTCATTTTGTGAGAGAGCTCCACCCTCCTCCACTCTTATTTTTGGTGGAGCTAAAACTATTTGGCTGAGCATCAGCTCTAGGAGAGGTGGAGCTGGAGCTGGAGTTGTGCCAAATAAGCTCTCAGTGAGATTAGAGATTTGCAGCTAGTTTTCATCTCTTATAGCTGAGAGTATGACGTTCTGTATACGTGTGCGTCTACTGCCTAATTAAAAAAAAAAGAAGAAAAAGTGCACAGACCAGTCGGTTGATCACTCGATCTCGCGTCTTGGAAAGCAATGGCCTCAGGTTTGAGGCTCGTGACGTGGCGTTGTTAAATCAACTTTTGTCAGCTTCATGTAGTGGGCTTAAAACCCAACCAACTGGTCGACAGAACAAGGCCACACGAAAAAGGAATAAGTTCACTTCAGGTCCCTTAATTTGTAGTCAAGTCTGAATTACGTCCCTAAGCAGCAATACGAGATATAACACGTCCCTCAACTTACAAAACCAATATAAACTAGAAAATGGGCGTGCCTTTTGGCACGCTAGCTAGTTTAGCATGTATATTTTTTCCTTGTATTTTTAATGAAAATATTTTCTAAAATTTTAAAATATTTGCATATAAGCAGTTAAAATATGTAGAATTAGAAGAAAATACATGCTATTATTCTTGATATTAAATGTTTTATCTCTTCTAAAAGTATATGTTTAACCTGGCTAAGTTAATTGTATTTAATTTATCTTTTATTACACGGCAGATGAACATGCGCACTCACCACTACATATGCAACACCATACCCACACACCCACGAATGTGCCCCTCAACACACGCTAAAAAAGATGAAAACCAAATCATGTTGAAAACTCACTTGCATGTATGTAATATTATGAGTATCAAGATTTCAACCATGGTATAAGGAGTTGTACACCCACGGTTCCACCACCACCACGTTGGTGCTTCCCCTAATTGTTTCCAATTTAGCATATACATATCCTACAATGTATAGATAAATATTTTTGTCAGTTTTTAATCTATATTTTCTTATGATTTATATTAAAAAATTACTGTAGATTATTTTTTAAATGATATGTAGGACGTGTTTGGAAGTTGAGGGATGTGTCATATCTTGTATTGCGGTTCAAGGACGAATTAATGGACGACAAATTGAGGGATCTAAAGTGAACTTATTCCTCGTGCTTCTCCATAGAATAAGTCTATTTTTCCTCCCCCATCTCTTTGGGCTATGCCATATATGGCTGGTAAGTCTATTTTGCTTCCTTCTTCTCTTTGGACTGTATCTTATATAGCCGAATCAAGTCTATTTTAGTTCCCTCCACTAGTTTTCCTTCACCGAGCTGTGCGGGTCTAGCCCACCGTACCAAGGCATCAACCCAGACACGGTGTAACTATCGGGCTGGGCCGGCACAGGCTCAATACCAGCCATGTCGTGCCGTGCTTGGGCCGAGCCGTCGGGCCTTGGGCCTTATGTCCATCTATACTAAGGATAATAGAAGACTCATTCAAAAAACGTGAATATTAGAGAAGAACCTAAATCAAATAATTAGAATGGGTGAGGCTTCGAACCCAAGTCATCTAGCCTACCACCTTGTGGAGCTAGCCGGAAGACCCTTGGTGTTTCTCTCAATAGAAGACTCATTCCAATTTGGAGTTGGACCTGATTGAGAAAAAAGTACACTATCTGAAAGATATTATGAGCTTATGTGTCATTGAAATCTATCACTTTAAAACACTAGAATGCACAACATTGCATTGAAATTTTCTAGGTTTCCAGTGGTAGTGCGTCACCTTTGCGGTGATGCTCTTCAGCCACTTGACAGATAGATAGACCCAACTAAAAAAGAGTCCAAAGTAGAATAATAGCTAGCCAACATATGAATGGATATTGTAAAGCAGTTCAATTTCCTGCCATGCTACTCTAGTTTGACCAGTGACTCTGGGAAACAATTTTTCGGAAATTAATCCGTCAGGCCGAAAGGATTATCCTCCAGTGGACGGAGACTTCGTAGAGTGGACTCGACCAGACGACGGAAAAATCGTACAAATCACAAATTTCCTCTCGATCGTTCTGACTTCTGAGGCACAGAGCCCAGCGTGCAACCGATCGATGAACACGCGCGGCTCGTGTTGTTTGACACCGTCACGTCACTATTGCTGGCCATCCGCCACCATCCCACTCGCATGTACAGTTGCACTATAGTACTTTGACATGTTGCGGTGTGTAGGGGTGGAGCTAGAACGTAATTAGAACGTAATGGAGAGGTGCTACTTATTTAATTTACTATGCTTTATATTAAGTTTAAGTTAATGTGGGTGTCTAAATTTGTATTGAGGCGTACATACATGGTGAAAATAGTTCAAGTATAGCTATATTTTTTTTTGACCGGGTTTCTAGACATCCCTCTTCAATACTCTAGTTCCGCCCCTGGCGGTGTCCCCGGTGAGGAACCAAACATCTCTCATGAAGTGCTAGCTCACCTCTTTGCACAGGTACATACGTACTTATGCTAGCTTCGGCGGTCCGGCCATTTCAAACACTTCCTCTGGCTAGCTATAGCCTACTATGACGCCATTATTCTCCTCCACGGCTATCCTTCTCTTCCTCTTCCTCTTCCTCTTCCTCACGCCATCCGCATCAGCCACTACCTTCACCTGCACCGGGCCGACCATGCGCCAGTCCGCCATCCCATCATCTACATGCCCCCGCCACCTATAGGGCCGATTCAGACTTTTCAGGGCTCTGGTATGTAACTAAGGCTGTGCTCGTTTCCCCTTGTTCCGAACTCTCCACCCTCGTTTTTCGCGCGCACGTTTTTCAAACTGCTAAACGGTGTATTTTTTGCAAAAAGTTTCTATACGAAAGTTGCTTTAAAAAATTATATTGATCCATTTTTTTAAAAAATAGCTAATATTTAATTAATCGCGAGCTAATAGACTGCTCCGTTTTCCATGTGGAGAAGTTTGGTTCTCAACCATCCAAAACGAACTCAGCCTAAATATAGATGCTCTTACTATACTATGTAATAATAATCAATAGATATATATACTTTACATTGCATTCAAAAATAATATTTATACTAGAAAAAATACCCGTACGTTGCAACAGATGAAAGCTTTTTGTTTTAATCTTATTGTTATATGGTTTAGGTAAGAAGAAATTCCATATAGGACAGCTCCATTCTACACCCCTCCTTTAGAATAACTATTCTACACCCCCTCCTCAGCCCAACTACCGAAGCCCATCCCTCCCTCCCTCCTGATCACGCACGGCCCCGCCTCCTCGAGATCGCGCGCGTGCCCACCCAGCCTCCCTCCAGATCGCGCGCAGCGCCGGCGCCCAGCCCTCCTCCCCATCCTGATCTCTCTCTCTCTCCTTTTTTTTCTTCGCTTTTTCTCCTCCTCCTCCCGATCTCTCTCTCCTTTTTTTTCTTCTTCTCTCCTTTTTTTTCTTCTCTTTTCTAGAAAAAAATAAAAATAAATTGATGAATTCAAGATTAGAATCCATGATCTCATGGTTCATAACAAACTCTCCTAACCAAATTACCCTATAACACTATGTGATTTGAGATCATTATTTATTTTCTATGTATATCTGTTCAAATTTTGTTAACACAAACCCATTATGTTATTGTATAAATCATACCTTGTTACTATGATTCGGTAGTAACATTATCTCAGAAATACAGTAACATGATACATTACTGTGAAATTTATAGGTCGTTATTGTGAAATTTATAGGTCGTTACTGCACTTTTGCAGTAACATCATGACGAAATTGCAGTAAAATAGAACATATGTTAGTAACTGTACTACTACAGTACCACTGCTTGTGCATAGCTAAATTTTGAAATCTCAATCTTGTGCAAAATACAAGTGCTAAAAAGGTGCATGTGCATGGTCACAAGTTAACACAAGTGCTAAAAGTACTTCTCTTTCTATATACAAAGATACATAGTAGCAAGCTTAGTACAAGTAAACTCTTAGAATTATAATCTTTAAACAATAATACAATTGCCATGTTACTGTACGATAATCGAGACAAGATGTTTAACGAAACTAGATCCATCATAACTATTTTATAACATTGTTACTGCGGAAAGTAGTCGTGTTACAACATATTGACTGTCGCGTTACTACGCCTTTCCAGCGAGACGAGAACTAAAAAAAAGTAAATCTCAACCTTTAGAGAGCAATATCTCTCACGTTATATGTTATTTTTCTAATCCGTCTGCACCATAATGTTCGTAAAAAAGTGCT
Source organism: Oryza glumipatula (assembly GCA_000576495.2). Taxonomy (NCBI): domain Eukaryota; kingdom Viridiplantae; phylum Streptophyta; class Magnoliopsida; order Poales; family Poaceae; genus Oryza; species Oryza glumipatula. The sequence continues at coordinate 22,448,342 of CM002514.2, forward strand.
TAACAAAACTAGATCCATCATGACTATTTTTTTTTGATGTCGTTACTGCGAGAAAGTTGTCCTGTTACTGCATGATGACCGTTCTGTTACTACGGAATTCCTACGAAACGAGGACAACAAAGTGGTGGCTGGGGGAGGGAGTCAATGGGTGGGTTTGACTCGGGTTTGACCAGCGGGAGGGGGCTTTGACCAGCTTTTGACTGAGGTGGGAGGGGAGATTTGGGCCCTAAGAAGGGAGGGGGAGGTGGGATTGGCCCATGGGAGAGGGGGGTGTAGAATATATATATATATATATATATATATATATATATATATATATATATATATATATATATATATATATATATATATATATATATATATAGACACACACACTAGCAAAAGTGCCCGTGCGTTGCACCAGGTGATTACGGAGTATGTATATTGATCAAAAGTGTTGTTTGGTTTAGCAAAAGTGCCCGTGCGTTGCAATGGAAAGCGTACATATCAGAAAAATATGCAATTAATTAAAATACAAATTCGCTGAAATATTTGGTATTTTTAAGTAGGTATATGTGTATAATTAAATAAATTTACAAGTAAAGCAAGTGTGAGAAATAAAATGACATGGTTAAATTTAATTTTTTTTAAAATTCTCCATGATTAGTTACGCTCTTTGAAATTATATTGGAATTTTCAGAGCTTAACTGCTAATTTTATTAATACAAACATCATTTAACAATTATTTAATTGGAAAAAGAAAGGAAATACTTCCTTTTAGGTTTGCTTCGAAATAAACACATTCAATAACTATAATTGTAATGCTTCTGAAAAAATGAGCACTAAAAATGAACTTATTCTCTTTTTTCGGCCCGAGGGACCTAAAATAGACTTATTTCCGGCCCCTTGCCGGTCGGCCCACGGCCTTTTGCGCACGCGCGGGCTCACTTCCCCTCCCCAGGCCGCAACCTGGGCTTGGGCCGGAAAAGTGGCGTCACTCTCGATCCCTCTTGGGCCAATTTCGGCCTGGACGACACCGGCCGTCCGATCTCTAGGGTTTTGATCGGACGGCCGAGCATTGATATCAGGGAAACAAAACCCCCTCCCTCTCAGCCGCCGAAACCCTAGCCCATTTCCCTCCCCTCCCTTCCATCTCACTTCGCCGCCCTCCCCTCCGTGCCCCCGAGCGGCGGTGGCACCCCTCCTCCCGTGAGCGACGGCGGCCCGCGGCGGCGCCCTCCCCTCGAGCGACGTCGGCGGCGGCGCCCTCCCCCTGCGAGTGGCGATGGCATCTCCCCCACCACCGGCAGCGCGGCCGCGTCCTCCCCCACCACCGGCAGCGCGACGGTGTTCTCCCCCACCACCGGCGGCGCCCAGGGAGGCGATCCCCTCTCTCAAAGCGATGGCGGCGGCGCCCCACCTCCTCCTCTCCCTCTCGGGTCGGCAGCAGCGGGTTGGTGGCGGCCACGGTGGATTCGAGGGTGGGGGCGGCGGCCGCGGGCCGGCGGCGGCGCCCCCACCACCCACGGCGGCGTCGGCGACAGCCTCCCCCACCACCGGCGGCGGATCTAGCGGGAGGAGAGGCGCCCCGCGAGTGGCGGTGACGGCGCCCCTCCTCCCACGAGCGGCGGCGGCAGCGGAGTCCTCCCCCACCACCGACGACGGCGGCGGCGGCGGAGTCCTCCTCCACCACCGACGACGGCGGCGGCGGCGCTCTCCTCCACCACCGGAGAGCGCCCTCCGTCGCCGCCGCCGCCGGATCTAGCGGGAGGGGAGGCGGCGACGACGCTCTCTCGTCCACCGGATCCAGCAGGAGGGGAGCCGCCGGTGGCCAGCCGTCCCTGTGGCGGCGGCGGCGATGGCGGTGGTTCGGCAATGACGGCGGTGGCGGCGACCCGCTTCGATCTAATTTTTGGTTTTTATTTGGATATATATGTGTACATGCATCATGATTTATGTGATTGAACTCTGATTGTGATTGTGATTTTTTTCTGGGGTTTGATTGGATTCGGAATGGGTTTTTGGGGGGGGCGCGACGAAGCGGGACGAAAAACCGGTGTGACGACCGGAAAAATACGAATATACGAATATATATATAGAGTAGCTCTATTATACACCCCTCCCTTAGAATAACTATTCTACACCCCCCTCCTTCTCAGCCCAACTACCAAAGCCCATCCCTCCCTCCTGATCACCGCCTCCTCGAGGTTGCGCGCGCGCCCACCCCGCCTCCCAGATCGCTCCCCTCCTCCTCCCCATCCCGATCTCTCCTCTCTCTCCCTTTTTTCTTCGCTTTTTCTCCTCCTCCTCCTCATCTCGATCTCTCTCTCCTTCTTTTTTTTTCTTATTCTCTTTTCCATAAAAAAATAAAAATAAATTGATGAATTCAAGATTAGAACCAATGATCTTATGGTTTATAAGAAACTCTCTTAACCAATTTACCCTATGACAATTTGTGATTTGAGATCATTCTTTGTTTTCTATGTACATCTATTCAAATTTTGTGAATACAAACCCGTTATGTTACTGTAGGAATCATACCTTGTTACTATGTTTCGGTAGTAACATTATCGCAGAAGCGCAGGAACATGATACATTATTGCGGAATTTATAGGTCGTTACTGCACTTTTTGCAGTAACATCATGGTGAAATTGCAGTAACAGAGAACATATGGTAGTAACGGTACTACTGCAGTACCACCGCTTGTGCATTGCTAAATTTTTAAATTTCAATCTTGTGAAAAATACAAGTGCTAAAAAGGTGCATGTGCATTGTCACAAGTTAACACAAGTGCTAAAAGTACTTCTCTTTGTCCATACAAAGATACATAGTAGCAAGCTCAATACAAGTAAATTTTTAGAATTCTAATCTTCAAACAAAAATATATCTCACATCACATATTATTTTTTAGAACCATTTTCACCGTAATGCTTTAAAACGACGTTGTAGTGAGACAATAGTCCTGTTACTACACGATGATCGAGACAAAAATGCCTTTGTAACGTTGTTACTGCGGAAAGTAGTCATGTTACTGCACATTGATTGTCGCGTTACTACGCCATTCTAGCGAGACGAGAACTTCAAAAAAGTAAATCTCAATCTTTAGAGAACGATATCTCTTACGTTATATAGTATTTTTCTAATCCGTTTGCACCATGATGTTCGTAAAAAGGTGCCTAACAAAACTAGATCCATCATGACTATTTTTCAATGTTGTTACTGCAAGAAAGTTGTTCTGTTACTGCACGATGACCGTTATGTTACTGCGAAATTCCTGTGGGACGTGAACAGCAAAGTGGTGGGCGGGGGAGGGAGTTAATGGGCGGGTTTGACCGAGGTCTAACCGGCGGGAGGGGGCTTTGACCAGCCTTTGACTGAGGTGGGAGGGAGGATTTGGGCCTAGGAAGGGTGGGGGAGGTGGGCTTGGCCTATGGGAGGGGGGGTGTAGAATAGATTTGCATATATATATATATATACACATATTGTATATATATACATATACATATATGTATGTATATGTATATGTATGTATATATATACATACACATATATGTATATGTATACATACACATATACATATATATACAATATGTGTATATATGTATACATACACATATATGTATACATATGTATACATACACATTTATGTATACATATCTATACACATATATATACATACATATATATATATATATATATATATATATATACATATATATATACATACATACATACATGTATGTACTTACATACATACATACATATATATGTATGTATGTATGTATGTATGTATATATATGTATATATATATATATATATATATATATATATATATATATATATATATATATATATATATATATATATATATATCCCATGGGTCAAGCTCACCTCCCCCACCCTCCCTAGGGCCGAAAACCCCATTCCCATCTCGGTCAAAGCGTCCTCCCGCCGGTCAAACCCGCCCACCACTCCCTCTCTCGCCCACCACTTTGCTGTTATCGTCTTGCAGGAATCGTGCAGTAACAGAACGGTCATTGTGCAGTAACGAGACAACGTTCTTAAAGTAACAACGTCAAAAAATAGTCATGATGTATCTAGTTTTGTTAAGCGTTTTTTTATGAACGTCATGGTGCAAACGGATTAGAAAAACAAGAACTATGAGATCATGGATTCAAATCTTGATTTCATCAATTTATTTTTAAATTTTCTAAGAAAATAGAGAAAAATTGTCACGCCCCGAACTAGCCCCGAGCGGAACTAGCCCGTGACGCTCCAAATTAACCTGTTAATCGATACCAGTCCCAGGAAACAGTGCTGGTATCACAGGGAGACAGAATATCACAGCAACAGAGGTCTCTTTATTATAGAGTAGGATTACAGTCATGTTGGGCTGCGGACAGACCCCGAGCTCACAACTGCATTACAAAAGAGGAAGCGGAAGCCAAGACTTGGACCAAACATCACAGGCGCGACTTGGGAACTAAGCCGAAACCCTAAAACTCATCGAAGCCAACTTGCTCCTGGAAGAACTCCTCGTCAGCGGGATCCACATCACCTTCTTCAGCAACTGGGGGGGGGGATTATTTATATAGAGCAAGGGTGAGTACAAGAGTACTCAGCAAGCCATGGGAATTTAAGTGTTTAATGCAGGCTTCAAAGGAAAGGCTGTTGTTTTCGCAATTGATTTTGTTTAAAACTTCTTTTTGGAATCATCTAGGTGAGTGCTTCTCAAACGACACGGATGAGACAGTGCGTCTCGTCCGGTCGGAGTATGTGCAATGTATCAGTCTTTAAAACACACAGGGTTGGCATCCGGCCAACAGTTTTCAAACGGCCTCCTGGCCAACAGTTTTCAAACGGCCATCAGGCCAACACTTTTTAAACGGCCATCAGGCCAACATCTTTTAAACGGCCAACCGGCCAACAGCTTTTTAAACGGCCATCCGGGCCCGGCTGATCCCGTCAGCCACAGGTTTCCAAACATCGAAACCAAACCACATCAGCTTTTTCTCAAAGCAATTGTCAAACAAAACTACGCTAGGAATCACCTCACATCCGCCCATGACCGTGGGCACGGCTGTTCGAACAGGTTGTTAATCCTCTGCAGAGGGGGTACACTTTACCCACACGACATTACTAACCCGAATCATCCAGCCCGTGTATAACGGCCACGTCTGGTGACCTAAAGGCTTTCATGACAAGGCATTTCGAGAGCAGACACAGGTTCGCCATATGCCGACGAGGGGGGTCCCAGACCGACAACAGGTTAGGTCCCAGACCATGCTGTGCCAGGAAACCCGGGGGTCCTCCCCGACACCACCCCGAAGAATCCACATGCCTCTCGACATCAAGGCTCCCCTGATTAGCAATTTACTCAGCCAGGGGTGTCCCATTCCACCCATGTGGTTGCACATGTCTTATGTTTGGATGAAATTCCAAGGAATCGGTCCTTAATTGCAAGAGCAGGAAACCGTACTCCCAGTACGTTCCCTGGTCCGCGATTTTGAAATTCATTTAGTTCGCAAACACCAACCCAGGTGTCGGGTTTTCCAAATCTTTTGTAAAACTCCAGGTTTTACCCATCATTGGATATTTTAAATTTGGGGGAAAGTGTCCTGATGTGCGTACCCGAGGGCCCGCACATCGGAGCACAACAGTCGACAAAGGGGGATTAAGTGTTCAATAATTCACGGAGGGTAATTGCAGCAATTTAGGATTGGGGCCGACGGGCTATCCCGTAAATCACGGCCAAATTACTTGTGTGGGTCCTAACCATGCAATATTTGCGGAAAAGAAATACTTAGATTTTAAATTATAGGTGCAGGATGATCAAAGGTGACTTGCCTTGCTCGAGATCTTGAGCTTGATCCTCGAAATCCTCGCACTGCGGGTCTTCGGGCTCCGAAACTACACGCGGAACGGGACAACTCAACAAACCGCGAAAATAAAGCCCTATTATTGACCTCTAAGCGTGCCATTAAATAGATCTCGAGATTTGGAGAATTTTGAAAGTTGAACGGAGTCAATCGGATGTACGGTTGAGAAGATATTGAATTTCTAAGATTATTGGATTTTTGGTCTAAAGGAAAAAGGATTTAATTAAATCCTTTTAAAAAGGAAAAAGGAAATTAAAGGAAGGAGGGAGGGAAATTAGACTTCCCGGGCGGCTAGGGCGCGGCCCAAGAGTAAAGATGGCTCGGCCGGGGCTAAATGGGCCGGCCGGCCCAAGAGGCGGCCCATTCACGCGCGGGCGGGCGGAGGAGAGAGAGAGAGCGCGGTGGGCCGGGTTCACCACGCGCGGCCCCGGGTGGGACCCGCTTGTCGGCGACTCGGCTCACCGTGAGCTCGGCGCACGCGGGCGCGGCTAGGGTTAGGGTTGCGGACGCGGCGCAAACGCGCGGCGTGCGGAGGGCGCGGATGCGGCGGGCCCACGCGCAGCCTCTCGGCTCGCGGTGGACCGCGCGCACGGGAAGCAGCGGACGGGGTCGGCTCGACCCCGGTCGCGGCCGATGTGGCGGCCACGCGGGCGGGCGCGAGGAGGACGATGACCCCGGCCGAAATGGACGGCGGACGGCGGCGGCGAGCGACGAGACGAACCGCGGCGATGCAAGCGAAAGCGAGCACACCGGGTGATCGATCGGGACGAGAGGAGGCGAGCCAACGGCTCGGATTCGCCGGAGGGGGCTCGACGGCGACGGATTGCGGCGACGATCACCGGCGACGAGAAGAGAGGGGAACGGCGACGGCGGCACGAGGGGCTAATCCCCGGCGGTGAGAGCATCTACGCGACCACGGGAGTCTTTCTCTTGCGCCGGATTGGACGGAGACGCGCCGAGGGAGGCTGGCGACGAGCGCCGCTTCCGAGCTCGGGCGGCGGCGGCGGCGGGCATGCGGCGAGCGACGGCACGGCTCGGGGCTGCGCCGGCGAACTACGGGGAGGCTACTCGAGCTACTATCGAAAGCGGAGAGGAGGAGATGAAGGGAGGAGGGAGAACGGAGGGGAAAGCTACCGTGCGGTGGAGGGCGCCGAGACGAAGGCCGACGGCGCGGGAGGATCTCTCCGGCCTCGGGCCGGGGAAGGGGAAGGAGAGGAGGCGCCCGGAGTCCTCTTCCGCGTCCACGGACGCGGCGGCTTCTCCGGCACACGCGACGGCGACGGAGGCGAGCAGAGGGCGGCAATGGCGCGGGTGGAAACGAGAAAAAGAAGGAAGGGAGGGCGCTCGGTTTTATGGGGGCGGCGAGGTCGGTTCGGGAACCGACCTAGCGCGGTCAAAAGGAGGACGGGACGGCGCTCTGGCGCTCGCGGCCAAAGGGCGGCAGGACGGGATGACGCCGGCGAGGGAGGAAAAGAGAAAAGAGAGAGGGAAAGGGGCTCGCCCTTTTGCCGCTTTGGGAAAAAGGGAGGAGGAGGAGGACGGCGCGGCAGAGGGAGAGGCGCGCGCGGCCTCCAACCCTTGGACGCTTGCGCGCGGAGTGGCGGGGCCGAGCGATGACGACGGCGATGACGGCGGCGCGGATTTGGAGCGGAGCGACGACACGGCGGCAGGCGCTGACGGCGGCGGCGACGGGCCGGTCGGCCACCACGACGCGCGCGCGGGGTTTGAACGGGCGGCGCGGGGGAGAGGCGGTGCGCGGCGCGGCTGCGCGCCCGCGCACGCGCACGCGCATGCGCGCGGGGGTGGCGCGAGGGAGAGAGGGAGAGAAAGATCGGGCGCAGGGAGAGAGAGAGAGAGGGAGAGAGAGGAGTGGGCCGAGAGGAGGCCGGCCCACAAACTGAGGGAGGCAAAATAGACTTTTTGCCGAGGATTTGAATTGGATGGGATTGGATTCGGAATTTGAATTCGACGGAGGATCGGGGATTCGAGATCGGGAATTGGCACGGAGACTGACAATCAAACAAAGAACGGATTTCGCAATTAGGATTTTTAGGAATTAATTTTCCCGCTAGGCGCCACGACGGAACGGGCGCTACAAAAATAGGAGGAAAAATGAGAGATGGTCAGATGGAGGGAGAGAAAAAAACAAAAAAAAAAGAAAGGGGAGGAGAAGCGATCGGAAGAGAGATGGGGAGGGGGCGCCAGGAGAGAGAGACTTGGATGGAGGGACTGAGGGAGGAAGGGATGGGCTGGGTGGTGGGAGAGGGGAGTGTAAAATAATTAGGGGCTGTCTATATATCATGTGATAGAAATTCCCACCTCCTATCATTCGAATTTTGGACCATTGGATGTGCTTTAAGATTCGTGCAGCCCCTTAACCCTAACTCCTCCTCCACCTCCCCTCGGTTCCAGATCAAGCCGCCACCCTCCTCCCGTCCCACGCGCGATCCGCCGCCGCCACCACCGCCACCGCCCCACCGCGCCGCCGCCCGCCTCGCCGGCTGGCCGGAAAAGGTCAACGGCGCCGGCGAGGCCCCCCCGGCGAGCCCCTTCCCCCTCCCCTACCCCCCTCACTTTCTCCTCGTGGCGGCGACGACGAGGTGCCCCCGCCCCGCCGTCTTCCCCGTCTCTGGCGGCTCCTCGCTGCCGGATCCGCCACCACCGGCCACCGCCTCCTAATCCCACGCTTGCTTTGCCCCCGCCGCCGACGCCGGCCCACCGCCGCCGACGCCGGCCCACCGCCCTCCTCCATCCCTGCGGCTTCGGCGGCGCCGCCGCCGCCTCACCGCCCGCCGGAGTCCACCGCCCACCGCCGGTCCTCCGCCGCCCACGGCCATCCCTCTAAGCCCCGAGGAAACCCCCCTCTTCCCCCTCCCCCAACCCCCCTCCTACCCTCACCCCAACCCCAAACCCTAACCCGCCGGAGTTGGGTAGTCGCCGGCGCTGGAGAAGAAGGGGAGCCCGCCGGAGTTGGAGGAGAGAAGCCGATGCACGAATCTTGGCATGGATCCAATGGTTCAAAATCTGTAAGATTTCATCCCCAAATTTCATTCGAATGCCATATAGCAATCCCGAAATAATGTATTCTAAGCCTCTAAAAGTAACTTATGTATATAATAAAAGTAATTTATAAGTATAAATATTTTTTATCGTAGCATAATCATGTAAGATCTTGTTTTGAAGATTTAATTGCAACGAATACAATGATGTAAATGTAATCGGATTGTAGATCGGATAAATAATTTGAGAGAAAATTTTGTAAGAAGGGGAAAAAATGCATGCATGTGTACTGGCTTCTCCACTGCTCCCATGATTGGCGTCGCACGATAAGACAATATCAAGAGGCCTCGTGGATTAGGTTTTACGTAATTAGAAGTATTAAATGTAGACTAATGACAAAACGGCTAGCTGTAGCACATCTCAAACCGCTGGACCAGCACCAGCAGCACAAGCACCACTTGGCCATTGACTCACTGACGCCAGTCGCCGCCCCCAAAGTCACCAGCCGTAGTTGATGACTTCTCCTTCCTGGCGTAAACACGATAGTCTTGCTCCGTCCCCAATACGCCCAAGACCAACGTATAACCTGATCATACATACATATCCCATAGCTAATCCACCACCCACCACCACAGCGCACCACTACCATGGCGCCACCGTCGTTCCCCGCCGGCTTCGCCGCTATGCTCCTCCTCCTCTGCCTCGCCATGACCGCCTCCGCTGTCAACTTCACCTGCACCGTGCGGGCGACCTGCCAGTCCGCCATCATCTACACCACCCCCAACGCGACCACCTACGCCGAGCTCCTCTCCCGCTTCAACACCACCACGATCGGCGAGCTCCTCCGCGCCAACGGCCTCACCTACTCCACCGACATCTCCTTCGCGGCCACATACACCGTCTTCGGTGGGACCATCGTCCGCGTCCCCTACCGATGCCTCTGCGCCGGCGATAGGGTTGGCCGGTCGGACCGCCGGCCCATCTACACCGTCCAGCTGCTGGACGGGCTTGACGAGATCGCGCGCAACGTGTTCGGCTTCGGCGCCTTCGTCACCTACCAGGAAATCGCCACCGCCAACAACATCCCTGATCCCAACAGAATATATGTCGGGCAGGAGCTGTGGATTCCGCTGCCCTGCAGCTGCGATCAGGTGGACGGCTATAACGTCACGCATTTTGCTTACCAAGTCCAAGCCGGCGACACCACATCCGCGATCGCCGCTAAGTTTGGGGTCCGCCAAGCCACGCTACGGAAGATCAATGGAATTCACGATCGCACAAGTCTTCTCATGGGGCAGATTCTGGATGTTCCAGTGCCTGGTATGTATGAACAAAACACGCATACAGTGTGCAAAAAGTCTGTTAAATTGAATCGTTTACCGTTTCATAACGATTGGGTAAAAAAAACGCAAAACTTATTACTATTATTGTATATACTCCCTCCATCCCAAAATATTTGACGCCGTTGATTTTTTTAAAAATGTTTTACCGTTCGTCTTATTTAAAAAATATTAAGTAATTATTAATTCTTTTCCTATCATTTAATTTAATGTTAAATATACTTTTATGTATAAATATAGTTTTACACATTTCACGAAAGTTTTTGAATAAGACGAACGGTCAAAATGTTTTAAAAAATCAACGGCATCAAATATTTAGGAAAATAGGGAGTATTTAATTAAAGGATGCAACACATGTCCACTGGCCATTCCCAACCCATGATACTAGACATAGTTTCCATAAACTCCACATTATCAAGAAACTAGTACTAGACACTACTCTTACAATGTAAACACCACTATTCCATACTTCAATTTAATGCTACTTATCTCACATGATGTCTTTGATGTTATGTAGAAACCATGTCTGTTTTCTTCTCTTTCCTCATTTATTCACTTGCCACGTCATTTTTCATCCTATGTGGCTATTTATTTAATGATATAGACACCATTCTAGTCATTGGGTTAGAAATGGCCTAACATCATAAGAAAACTAGTCCTTGAGAAAGATAACAACGAGGTACCTTGTCTGAATGTTAATTAATCTTCATCGATCACCTATCTCGAGTTATCTCAAGTATATAAAGAGGCATGTATATTAGCTGTGCTATGTTAATATAGTGGCATTTTATTTTCCTCCATTTGATTTATTATCTAGTTTTTTTCTTCATTTATTTAACCTGCAGTATTATCGATATCTACTCGCTTTTGAGGTAATTTTTTTCTTGGCCCTGCTTTGATGTCCAATATTAATTTGGATTGGCTATAATTGTGGCGAAATATGCTACGGTCATTTTTTTAAGCCACTTAGAGAGTAGTTACACCTCATTTACACCCCACTTACAAATGTAATTAATATGTAATTTTTAAATTTACATATGTAATTTTAAGACTTACATATGTACTTTTGAGATTTACATTGTAAATACACTAAAATTACATATGTAATTTAGGAACTTCCAATGTAAATACATGCCGACTATTTTTTGATGAAAAATATTACGCCATAAATATAGCTACACCCATATTAATTTTGTTTCTGTTTTGTAAGGTTTTCGTTTTTTGCCTGTTTTTTTTAACGAAGTCAAATTTTACCCCTATTTTGGATGGACATATTGACGATGTTAAATTTTTGGGAAAAAGACATCCATACCCTTACCTTACCTGCTATATTGCACATACCACTCTGTCTCCTCACGCGCAACAGCGCAAGCCGTCGTACCTACGAGCTGTCTCCTCACGCGCAAGCCGTCGTACCTACGAGCTCAAGGAAGACACGCTGTGGACTCGGTCCCCTCTATCAGCAGGGTCGTCGTTGCCGCCGTCGTCTCCGACACCAAATCCTTCCCTGCCGCCGCCAAGCTCCCTCCACGCCGCCGCCTAACTCCCTTCCCGCCGCTGCCTTCAAGCCTGAATTTTTTTACAATTTGGTCCTCTTTGAAAACTTATCTTGCAAATAAATCCTTGGAAAAACTTATCCGAGAAATTGTCCTTTTTTAGACGCCAGAGTGGCTGGCGCCGTGGTCCAACGGGATGGCGCCAATCATGGCGCCGTGCACCCGCCACCGTGATACACGCGAACCGGCGAACCGACGTGGCAGGAGGAGGACGCCAGCATGGAAAGTTTGTGTTGACCAGGACAGTGTTGACATGATATCTAAGCTGAAAGTGATTACACAGTAAACATTATAGTACACTTGCGTTGCCATGTGCGGAGAAGTTTGAAAAGTAGTGACAAAATTCTAGCCTACTCCCCCCGTCCTAAAAAAAGACAAACCCTGAGTTTCCGTGTCCAACGTTTGACCGTCCGCCTTATTTAAAAAAAGGAAAAAGTACGAATTACACCCCCAAACTATCGCGGTTGTCTGAATTACCCCCCTGAATCATAAAACCGGACATTTTTCACCCCCAACTATGCAAACCGGACGAATTACCCCCTCGACCTAATTCACGGTGGTTTTGGTCTACGTGGCATACACGTGGCAGTCCAGTCAGCGTTTTTTTAATTAAAAAATTGTGGGACCCGCATGTCATACACTTCTTACTCTCTCTCTCTCTTTTCTCTCTCGTGCAGTGCGCACGGCGAGGATGAGCGCGAGGACGGGCGGTCGGCGACAGCGGCTCGCGGCGGCGGCGGCGCGGAGATGAGGTGAGCGCGGCGGTGGCCGAGCAGGTCGAGGAGTACCACCACGCCAAGCAGGTCGACGAGCCCCACCACGCCGCACTGGACGACATGAGCAGCGACGGCGAGGAGCTCCAGGGCGAGCGCGGTAGCGGAGGAGGTGAGGCGGCGGCGGGGCGCTCTTCCTCCCGCCCTTGGGCCCGGTCGGCGTGGGCGGTCGGCGAGGTGAGGCGAGCGCGGCGGCTGCGGCAGCGGCGGCTGAGGGCGGCGGGGGCGGCTGGGGCGGCCGCGGCTGAGGGCGGCGGGGGCGGCAGCTGAGGGCGGGCGGCGGGGCCGGCGGCTGAGCTCGGGGCATGACGGCTTTGGGTGGAGGCAGTGCTTGGGCGGCGGAGGAGGGTAATTCGTCTGGGGCGCGACGGCTTCGGCGGCAGGCAGAGCGACGGCGATGGGTGGAGGCGGAGCTTGGGCGGCGGAGCCCCACCTCCGCCTCAGTCGCTCGCTGTCCGGGCGAGCCGCGCCTCCGCAACCGGCTGCCCTATCCGCCTCCGCCACCATCACACGCCGCCTGGTCCGCCTCCGCCGCCGCCACCAACCACCTGGGCGACTGCGCCTCCATCGCCACAGCCGGCCGCCCGAGCGCTTGCGAGAGAGAAATCGGAGTTCGTCTTCGATCGGTACAGTGCGGACATGGCGCTTGCCTCACCCGTCCCCGCCGCTCTCTCCTCGATGTTCCCTGCAGTTGCGCTCGCCTCGCCCGTCCCCGCCACGCTCTCCTCGCCCGTCCCAGCCGCGCTCGCCTCGCTCGTCCCCGCCATCCTCACCTCGCCCACCCAGCCGCGCCCGTCTCCGCCTCCCATCCCCGCGCGGAGCATCCGCCGTCAACCGCCGGTCGCCCGAGGGAGAGAGAGAGAGAGGGAGAAAGAGAGAGAGGGAGAAAGAGATATTTGGGGATGACAGGTGGGCCCGAACACTTTTTTATTTTTTATTAGCTGACTGGATTGCCACGTTGGCGCCACGTGTGCAAGCTTAAACCAAAACTACTCAGAATAGTGCTCAGGGGGGTAATTTGTCCGGTATGAATACTTGAAGGTGTAAAATATCCGGTTTTGTGGTTCGGGGGGTAATTCAGACGCGATAGTTCGGGGGGGGGTAATTCGTACTTTTTTCTTAAAAAAATATGAAAAAAATTAAAAAGATAAGTCACGCATAAAGTATTAATCATGTTTTATCATCTAACAACAATGAAAATACTAATTATAAAAAAATTTTATATAAGACGGACAGTTAAACGTTAGACACGAAAACCCAGCTTTGTCTTTTTTTTTTTTTTTTTTTGGACGGAGGGAGTAACACTTTGAACAGCATTGTGCGTGCTGTACGCCTGTACCGATAAAAAAATTGCGTAGTGGTTGTTTGGACTAGGAAATAAAACCGAGTTTTACAAAAAAAAGGCCATATTAGAAAAAACTCTCTCTCTCTCTCTCTCTCTCTCTATATATATATATATATATATATATATATATATATATATATATATATATATATATATCTTCGTTGCTAACAAAACTATGAGTACTGTTGGTAGCTAACAGAACAAGTATTCTTGGTATGATCTAACAAAACTAATATTTTTCATATATAGTAGTAAGTGTTAGAGTAATAGCTAACAAAATAAAGTAGTTTTCATATTACCATGACTATAAGATTAGTAGCTAAAAAAGCTAAATATTGTTAGCGATGACAAAACAAAACTATGATTTTAATGCCGAAATTAGTAGTTAACAAATGTAATTTCAATTTAAGAAGTTTTTAATGTCAAAGTTTTAAATTTCTGATCAACTCTTTGTTCTAAACAGTAAATATTTGACTGGATGGCGTACAGGATATGGAATTGTATTCAATTCGATTGTATTTAACATAATTTTAATTCTAGCTTCTTACTACTCCCTATATTTCAAAATATAATTCACAATCACTTTTCTCTCATGTCTCATAATATAAGACGTGTATGCATGCATATATTAACTAGCATCTCTTGGTCCTATAAAATTGATTTGTTTCAAATCTTATATCATCAAACATTCCAATCACATTGCTTGCATGCATTAAGATGATCCAACAAGAAGGTGATTAAATATTTTCTTGGTCTTTGTATTATGTGTGGTTATATTTTATATTTTGGAACGGAGGAAGTACTATGTACTTATAGTCTCGTTCAAAACAAATCTTACTACCTCCGTCCCAAAATAAGTGCAGCCGTGGATATCCGTGCCCAACGTTTGATCGTCCGTCTTATTTAAAAAATTTGTGAAAATTTTCAAAATATTTAGTCACACATAAAGTACTATTCACGTTTTATCATCTAATAGCAATAAAAATACTAATCATAAAAAAATTTTAAATAAGACGAACGGTCAAACGTTGAACGTAAATAGTGCAAAACTGCACTTATTTTGGACGGAGTGAGTATTAATTTCATCAATTGCTTGTCTGGCAGGTGACAACACCTCGGTGGCTGTGACTATACAATCTGATGCACCGACGACTTCTTCTCCCGTGTCTAGACCATCTACTGCACCGACGCCGCTTGTGGCCAACAGGAATGTTACCCACAGAGGTAACCTAATTTCAGCCCCAAACAGCATATTTGTAAAAAGAAGTAATTTATAAATAAAATTTTTATATATGTGTTTTTAGTCATCTAAAAACAAATGTTCAAAAATAAAATTCGATGAGAAAACATCAAAACCAACTTCAAATTTAAAATTGAAAATTTAAATTTTGGCTAATAAGTACGAGCATAAGCGAAAAGATGAGGCCCTTTACTGCATATGTGAAGATAGTGTTAACTGGTGGAACTGTGGATACAGATAAGAACTAGCTCTACCATATCTTAATTATATTTCTTAGAAAATAAAATGATACAAACAACTCGGATATATGAAAGAAAAACAAGTATGGATGTGTTTAGTTCCACACCAAAATTGGATGTTTGAAGAAATTGAAATGATGTGATAGAAAAGTTAGAAGTTTGTTTGTGTAGGAAAGTTCGATGTGACAGAAAAGTAGGAATCTAAATAGGGCATATGTGTGTCTCTCTATACATACATACATACATACATACATATATATGGGAATATATCCTATACATACAAACTTTTCGTGCACTCTCTATGCACACCAACTAGCAAATGTCACAGAAAAAATTTCACCTGCACCTAGAATCTGAGACATATGTGTGCCAAGACTCGTGTTCACTAAATGTACCTCACCTCCATAAGATGAATGGTTATTATAGAGAAAAAAGTACAGAGTGGTACACAATACACAGCACTGATATGGGACATGTATGTAGTATTTGGTTGCTATCTTAAAGACTCTCTGCTCCTACCAGAGAGAGTAAGAGTCAACATCATAATTTACAAATGTGTTCTATATTTGAGTGAGTCAACATTACTAGTTTGCTGATCTAGCTAATCGATTTTGCATATCGAGTGCTATTATCAATTCTTGAAATTTGCTTTTTATCAGTCATATATTAGCATTAACTTGGCCGAATTATATTACTCTCTTAATTACAATTAGCATGCACATGGTTGGTCGGCTAGCAAGACATATGTAAGTACTGCTCAAGCTAAAATTGACCAACCATCATTAAGTCATCAAAATTTGGGTACTTTAGTTGATGGCCCACGTGATATTATGTCTCCCAGACACTATTTTCTGTAGTTTATAACAAAATTAGATTTTGAGATGTAGCATATATCCATAGAATATCAGTCATATGATTTATTAAGTGGTATACCATTTATCTATATCATTTTTTGGACAATACTTTGCAAAATGTCATCTTTTTTTTGGTTCAAATATCATATTTAGGGAGCTGAGTGGACATTCATCTTGATATATTTTCTATGTAGATTATAACAAAAATATATTTTAGAATATGGCATACATCTGTAAAAAAATAACAATCATGTGGTTTTTTTATTCTAATACGAATGATATATCATTTTGCAATAATATTTTTTGGACATCACTCTTGCAAAGCGACATTTCCAAAATGATATCTTTTTGAACATCATATTTGGGTGGTGAATGGACAAATAAAACTTGACATAGATCGAATTCCGGACATATAAAGAACTAGATTAATTAAATAAATCAACGTACTTATGTATAATTTGATAGCAAATACTCTCTCCATTCCATAATATAATGCATAACTATTTTTTTAGATGTTTTATAATATAACGCATGTATGAATGCATGCCATTAACCAGCACTTCTTTCCCACTAAATTCTTTTTGAGAAAACCTATGAAATGCCATCGACAAGCACCCTAATCCCAGAAATACCATCGACAAGCGTAACTTCCTGAAAATACCATCGTACAAGCCTATTTCTCCCAGAAATGCCATCACACCGTTAGTCCACACTGTTAGAACAAAATTTTTTACAAGAAATACCAAATTGCCGTCACTCCAAATTATACTATCCCAATCCGGTAAAAAGAAAAGAAATTGGGAAAATGAGAAGAGAACCCTAAACCTAACTAAAGAAAAGAAATTGGGAAAATGAGAAGAGAACCCTAAACCTAACCCGATGGGTGACGGAGGCGATGCGGTGCTCCTAGGCAGCAGCGCGCGGCTCTCAGGCGGCGCCGCGGCAGCCCTAGGCGGCGGCGCCGCGGCCGTCAACAGTGATTCGGTGCTCCCAGGTGGCGCCGTGGCTGCCCCAGGC
The DNA here is from genome assembly GCA_000576495.2 of Oryza glumipatula. Lineage (NCBI taxonomy): Eukaryota > Viridiplantae > Streptophyta > Magnoliopsida > Poales > Poaceae > Oryza > Oryza glumipatula. The sequence goes on from CM002514.2 coordinate 22,465,565, forward strand.
GGCGGCCCTCAACAGTGATGCGGCGCTCCCAGGCGGCCCTCGATGGCGGCGCGGCGGCCCCAGGCGGCGGCACGTCGGCAACAGGGTCTCAGGCGACGGGTGGCGAGGAGGTGGCAAGCGGCGGCACAGGGGGTGACGCGGGGGCCGCATGCGCCGGCACGGTGGTGGCAGGGGCCGGCAAGGAGGTTGCAGGCAGCGACGTAATAAATTTTCTGAAACCATGTTTTGATATTTAGCTCATATTGATAACAAAATTTCTGAAATTATTGATAGCCCTATTTTTGCTCATATCACAATCCTGATAATTGATAGCAAAATTTATGAAATAATTTTGATGCCAAAATTTGTGAATTTAATTTTGAAATAATTTGATTGATAGCAAAATAATGATGTCTGTGAATTTAAATATGCATCAATGCAAAATAATGTTGTGTGAGCAACAATACGTAATGATGTTGTGTGAGCAAATGGTTGCCCAAGGATAAGATTGTCTTTTCATACAACTTAACGAAGAAGAGTTAACAACAATTTGGCTGTAATGGCATTTCTGGGATAAATAGGCTTGTACGATGGCATTTGCAGGAAGTTGTGCTTGTCGATGTCATTTCTGGGATTAGGGTGCTTGTCGATGGCATTTCATGGATTTTCTCTTTTTTATTTTTTTAGTCATCCATGCTTAATATCTTCAATTCTATTGGATGCATGCATTATATTTATTAGAGAGAGTCAAAATATGAGGTGATAATAATTATTTCTTGGTATTTAAATTGAGTGTGGTTGAGCCTTATATTTTAGAATAGAGGGAGTACACTACCACGTGTATTAATGTGAATGCTGCAAGGGAATAGATCAAAACAGAATGACCTCTCTCTTTCTAAAGTACAATGGTCACATGGTGAAAAGACATTATCACAGTTCATAGATGTGTGAAAAGACATGACCAATATTGTACCCTCCCTCAATTCCCGCTCATAAGAGATTGAATAAACCATTGTTTCGCTTATTTGCGGAATAAGCAAAACGGCATTTTTGCAAACTAAAAGTAATTTGTGAATAAAACCTTTATATACGTGTTCTTAGCTCTAAAACCAAAGGCTAAAAAATAAACTTCGATGAAAAATCTCAAAATTAGTTCCAAATTTAAGGTTGAAAATTCAAATTTTTGCTAATAAGCATAAGTATAAGCGAAAAGATGAGGCTCTGCCCTGAATTAAGTAGGTACATTTACTATCAAGCTTAGTAACACAACGGTCCATCAGTTTCTAACCATAATAGCACATGTGTCCTTCAATAAATTAGGGTGCATATTATCCAACTTCTATATGTGTGTGTGAAATTTTTAATATTCATAATACGAATAATAGTACCCAATGTAATGCAAAGGTTGAAACTAGTAAAAATAACACAGTACTGATATTTAGATACCATGTTTAAAAATTAAAATTGTTAATACAAAGGTTGAGCCATGGATGTTTCTGGATATTCGGATAAAGCTATAAGGATAGTTTCCGACTGTTTTTTTCTTTTCTGCCGGATATTATTAGTGCTATTCTAGGCAAGACTACAGAGGGCATGCGCAGTACTCACTAGAAAGTACCCGCGGCTTTGCCGCACGGAACAGTATTGCCATTTGGAACTATCGAGCGAATGTGATTTGCATATCGATCGAGATTGGAATATAAAACTCTCAATATCTGAATTCTCTGCAAGTGCATTAGATCAACTATCACATTCAACACTTATAAACTGAAACATGTCGTATACCCAAACATATTCCAGGAATAATACTACTAATCTACCCAAATGTCTCAGGAATAATATTACTAATCTACCCAAATGTCTCAGGAATAATACTATCAATCTGCTGTTCACACATAGGTGAAGAATCAGAGAACTTCACTGAACTTGGAATTAATTATCAATTTATGAATATTCAGATTTTGATCCAGACAACCCTATTTCAACTTGTCGGTATATTCAAACCATGGTGCTCCATGACGGTATGGACCAACTGACAGAAAGAAAGTTAATGTGAAAATTTATCAATTTAACGAATATTGCTGCGCATATTTAGAAATAGGACAGTAGTTCATACCTTCAGAGCTTTTGATAGAGCTCCATCAGAATTACAATGACATACTTATGGATCTAGTTACTGGACCACTGTTTTTTTGTCCATACACATATAATGGAGCTATTATATATATACACCGAAAGAAGTAATCTTGAACAGATATATGAAGTGAACTGTTGCTTTTCTCCATGCACATTAATGGGGCTGTTATACCCTTTGCTTGACCAAAAAATGTTCAATGTTTTCTTCATTTTGCTGCAATAATAACAGCTGGAAGTTAAATAAAGGTTATTGATATACAAACATTTAAATGAACATTATGTGTTTACTGTAAAGCATTGAAAGCAAGAGCTCACATAGTTACACCTACCATTTTTATGATAGTAAATATTCATAGAAACAAAGATAGAAACTGGGAGGTTATACAAAATCAAGGCATATTAGCACATCATTTATAGTATAATGCTTACATATAAAATTGGACAGCTCCTGGACTCCATACATGCATATTAGAGCAGGTGCAATAGGAGGCACCGGCGATAAAATAACCACGTAAACTGCAATGATGAGCTGGCAGAGAAAACGTATGAGAGAGAATGTGACGCGTTCCAAGATGGTGAAAGGCTCACGGACAGCTCAGAGGAAACATGAAGAGAGAGAACCAGATGAATAAGGAATAAAATATTGTTTGCATTAGCTAATGTTGGAGCCTGTTTATTATACAAGTTAACTACTCTGTTGGCTATAAATGACGTGGATAAAAGTATAGCTTGCAGTAAGCGATACTATTAACCTTGCTCTTACAGTAGTACACGAAATCCTATGTCAAGCTGACAGATTTTAGTATCATGCCTTGCCGCTGTAACTTCCAACAAATTATTTAGAACAAAAGCTAAGATTTTGTATCTACATTACTCTGCAATCAAATTTTGACTTTATATGAACATCATAACTTCTTTCTAAAACAGGATTAAGGTAAATAAAAGCGTCTCTTTGGGATTTAGTCTACACACTCTGGCATAATCATAATCTTGTTGGAGTATGTATAGGTACCTAGATCTATCAAGGGAATCACTACTTACCAAGGAACCTATTATCCAATAATATTTTTGACTTGTCAATTTTAAATAAATAAATAAATTAGTTATATGGTTAGGTAATAATAAGTAATAATAAGTTCTAGCTCAAGAGTTCTGCAATATTACATAGCACATCATAGTTTGACTCATTCATACCTATATTAAATACTTAGATCTGTAAAATAGACATCAGTAGATTGCTAAGACCACAAGCTTCGGTTGGTTTGAAATGCAAAGATTTAAGAGCCACAGAGCAAAGGGGGTTCGAAATTATACAAGTTGGACAGCTAAAACTTGGCTCTAATCACTAATCAGCAGAGCAAAAGCGGCATAATTCTCCATATCATACCACAATATGTTTACCTAAATAAGGATATCATACTCCATAATCCGGCAATTAGCTACCGGTCAGAACGGCAAATTGAACTATAGCTAGCCAGCTACTACATAAGGATTCCTTCTTACTCCGTATTATCGTTCTTGGAATGCTTTGCTCTTTCAATGCGAATTTCTTCTTGTAGACTTCCAAATTCCAACAGATACTCCTAATATCCATATCTGTTGTTTGTTATAAGCATGTTCAGTGCCGTCATGCCGCAGGCGGTGGCTGCCTTCAAATAAACAGCAGCACCTCCACCACCAGATCCATACGCTACCACCGAACCTCACGGAAGAGGCTCACAGCGCGGAGCAACGCTGCCGGAGCGTCGTGTTCGGGAGGTACCCGTGCGGCCGCGACCGGCGGCGGGGCCAAAGGTCGACGGCGGCGACATGGCTGAGGAGGAGGAGGAAGAGGAGCTCGGATAGAACCTCGTGAGTGGGCGCGGGGGCGGGGAGCATGGGGTCGCCGGTGAGGGCGAGGACGACAGCGGGGAGCGGCTTGGTGTGAGGGAGGCGACACGGGCAGAGGCTGTGGGGGAGGAGACGGAGAGAACGGCGGCAGCCGGTAGGAAGACCGGAGGAGGGAGGAGGCGGCGGGTGCGTGCGAGCGTCGCACGAGAGGGCACGGGAGGGGAGGAGATGAGGAGGAGGTGGATGGGCCACGTGGCAAATTTTTAGAGAGGCTAAACCCAAATTATCAGGAAGCCACGTGACCCAATCATATGGCTGGTTTCCACCCCTGAAATCAGTATATAAGATAAGATAAGATAAGATAAGATTGGTTCTAACTAATGGTCTTTTGAAAAATACCAAACATGCATCCTTCTAAAAATAGCACCACCCTTCACAAGACGTGTTTTAATAGGCATTGAACATTGCAGCTGGCCCTAGATATGTTTTTTCCATGCTGCATGTTACCAAAATATCATGTAGAAAATTGCATCGTGAGATTATCAAACATATATCCAGCAAAAAAAAAGGTGTACAGTTACTTCTACTTGTGTATTTGTGTAAAAAAAAAAGGTTCAGTGACTGATTTTTTTTTTTTCAAAATAAAGTCTAAATTGTTGCCTTGCATGTTGAGCTACTGAGCTTGGAGTCTCAGGTCCGCTGTGTGTTTCCTTTCATTATCATGTTTTTACTACATTTTTTTATGAACTTAACAATAGTCCAGATGAGTGGTTGGCGGGGTGAGAAGGTGAGATTTGGGGGTTTGGCAATGTAGGAGCACAAATTTTGACAATTTGACACTTTGCAAAAATAGGTTTTTACAAGAGTAAATTCCCTGTGTACCCCTGAAAACTCACTCAATCCCTTTCATACCCCTGAAATTTACCCGATCCCTTCTATACCCCTGAAATTTCGATTTGATTCCTTGCATGCCCCTTCCGTTACATTTTCCATTATTTCACTGTTACGTAGGTGTAAATATAAGCTTCAAAAACAATTGAAATTTTATTTGAGTGCACAGTATGTGCATTTTATAAAACTAATGAGACTAAATAATTAGTGCATAAAATTTTGACATAAATTTTGAAAATAAAATAAATGTAATAAATTAAATTTTTTATTTGAAATTTTAATAGGACAATGGATTTTTTTTATCGGGAGCATTCATAAAAAAAATGTTGTGAACATTGGTAGTCCTATCTTTATATGAATGCTCCTCATTTTTATGACTTCTTTTAAAAAAATAAATACGTATTTTGTATTTCATTATCTAAAAATATTTTTTGGGATAAATAATACATCGCACAACAAACTCATAACTATAATAGTCTCATGCGAGAAGCTTTTATATTTTTAATAATGTAATTCATGAATTTCTTTGTTCATCCAAGGGAAAATGATCATTTTTATAGAAAATACACGGTCAACTGACGGGAGGGGTATGCAAGGGATCAAAATCAAATTTTGGGGTATACAAGGAAGTAAGCAAAATTCAAGGGTATAGAAGGGATCAGGTAAAATTTCAGGGGTATATAAGGGATTTTCCCTTTTTACAAATTAACCATGGCCAAAACTTATTTCAAAAATGACCCTTTTGTTTAGCGCCAAATCGTATGGCGCTGAACTTAGACACCTTAGAGCCAAATAGCACGGCGCTGAATGCACGTTGGCACGCCGACTCAGCCTCCCATCCGCGGTGGCACGGCATTCAGCGCCAGTTAACATGGTGCTAAGGTGTCTAAGTTCAGTGCCATACGATTTGGCGCTGAAAAAGGGTCATTTCTTAAATAAGTTTGGCCTCGGTTCATTTGTAAAATTAGTTTTTATAAAGAGTCAAATTGTCAAAATTTATGATGTAGGAGATCAATAACTCGCATCTCTAAGGCTAAGCTACTTGCATTTGCCCTGCCAACCACTGGCACCTCTACAGCTACCACAAAACATGACAAAAATTGATTTTGGTTGACTTCAACATATCATTTATCAGATTTTATTTCCCCCTAATCTTAAATCAATTAAAATAGTAACATAATTACATGTAAATATGTAATGTTTTTGAGTAACAATTAAATGTAGTTACATCTGATTCATGTGTAAGTTACACATCTAGAATCATGAAAAGTTATCCTCCTCTAAATCTATGCCAAATCATGTAAAATACACAAGCAACAAAACAAAACAAAACTGCAACCATATAAATTATCAAATCTACATCAATTCCTTTACTTCTAAGTTCTATGTCTTCTAAGTTCTATGTATTAGTTGTGAATCTTCTCCAAATTTTAACTATGAAGTAATACTTCATATAGTTCCTATTTTAAGTCGTTTAATATGGATTTACCTCTAATGCTACAAAGAGTTACTTCTAATGTAGGGCTTAATTACTTCTACAATTTGAATGAATTAATTCTATATATTTGAATATATTTAATATTAAACTTGTTTTGTTATATATTTTGAGTAAAATATATACGATGGTTCGAAAGGATTTTAAAAACCGAGTTATCTATGTATGCATGTACATATTTGTCCTATATTTTGTGGGGAAAAAAATCCAATGTCTAAAATCTTGCAAAATTAAGTTTATATTATCTACAGGTTCGCCCAAAATCGTTGAGTAAAATACGATGGTTCGAAAGGATTTTAAAAACCGAGTTATCTATGTATGCATGTACATATTTGTCCTATATTTTGTGGGGAAAAAAAATCCAATGTCTAAAATCTTGCAAAACTAAGTTTATATTATCTACAGGTTCGCCCAAAATCGGTACTATTCTTGGGATTGCATTGCCAGCAACAGTGGCAGCAATTGCAGTTGCTACTTTATGCTGTTACATCTGCAGGAAACGATTGGCAAGGAAGACGTCAATTCCAGGTAATTATAACGCACGCGTTGCCTTCATATGATTAGGTATGTACGTATATCTATAATATATGGATTTGGGTATGATTGCTGTGCTAATTATACTCTCATATAACAAAACGAAGATGAAGCTAGTACATATTAATTCCTTCGATATTTTTCTGAACTGTTGTATTCTGAACAAATCTAATAAAACTTTTATCTCAAAGTGCGTTACATTTTACAACACCGCTAGAGAAATCATCTTTAATACCGGTTGAAAACCACCATTAATCCTTATTATAACAACCGTGACTAGCAAATCGAGATTTTTAGTATCAGTTGAAGAACCGGTATTAAAGATATAAAAGATGCTTTCCTTTTGAACTAACTTTAGAGGCATCTTTAGTACCGGTATCAACTGATACTAAAAGTATCTTTAGTATGAGTTCAACAAGTACTTAAAAATATATCTTTAGTACCTATTGGTAATATCAATTGGGACTAAAGATCCATCAACATTAGTCTTAGTTGGTGCTACCAACCGGTACTAAATGTGTATTTTTAAAATCAGTTGTAACACCAACTGAAACTAAAGATGTTTCTAGGGATTTGAGCTCTTAGAACATGTACTAAAGTTTTTTATTACCTATTCTTAATGCATCCGATATATTTGTATGTTTGGTGTATTGGATAAAAAATGAATTCTCTAGTGGTGCAAGGCTAATAGGTCTCGGATTTTATTCCCACTGGTTGCATAAGAATAATGTGAAAAATTAATCACTTGTGCCAGAGCTCCTAATCCCACAATAAAAAACATCTCCAAACAATTTGGATTTTCGTTCAAAATATGAGAAGATGCCGTAGAATCTAGAAAATAATCTAGAATAGATTCTCACCAACTAGATTTCACGTACCGGGTAATTCTCAGAATTAAAGCTACTGTAAACAGATGTAACTTTTTCTAATATAGTTTTCATTTGCGGTGGGCACTAGTCTCTAACGGTTTGTAACGATGAAACATTAGCAGGTTGTTCAGATTGATGCTATTTTAAACCATACTACCTGGTAAAGTTGTCAAAGATATACATATATTTAGTTTCTTTGTAAACTTTGGTAAATACATAACAAATTCTGTCAAAATTTTGGTAAGTTGGTAATGTTACTAAAATTTTGATAAATTTGATTAGGTTTATTTTAGCTACAGTATAATACAGCCCCTACATATTAATGCCCTCAGAATTGCTTGGCTTTTTTTTGTCTATAACGTAATTGATTGTCTTGAACCGTTAATTAATTAACAGTGTGATGTTTGTGTAGTATTAAATCATTAAGGCCATGTTTGGTTAAGGGAGGGACTTAAGGTGATTTATTCTGTATTCCCTCCGGTTCTATAATTCTTGATGTTTTGGATAATGACATGGTCTCCAAAATGTACATTTGACTACCTTTTTTCTATTATAATATATAGAAGAAATAAACACATTTTTATGTTTATTATAATACTTTGTAAGATAAATCTATATATGTTGTTCTAGTGCCTTTAAACATATTTTTAAAGTTATTGGTAGTTAAAGTTATAAAAGTATAACCTCAAGTTTATTCAAAACGTCAAAAATTATATAACCTATTGTGGTGTGGATTTTTTTCTCTCAACCCTCTCCAATCTTCCTTCAATTCTATGCAAACCGAACAAAGACTAAATGGTAGACACCTAAATTTAGGAACTCGATCAGTGACAATTTCGTTGTGTTGTTGTAGAAAAGACGTCCACTTACATATTTGCCCAGCTATAGCATATTAGATTTGATCAATTATATATATCGTCCATCCTAGCTCTATATGTTAATGAGTTTTTTCATTTGGCAGCCTCTATAAGTCAAGACATCCAGAACATTGACACTCTAATTCTTGATCTCTCAACTTTGCAAACCGCAACACATAATTTCAGTCAGCAAAACAAGCTCGGGGAAGGTGGTTTTGGTGTAGTTTATAAGGTACATATCTGTTGTCTTTAATCCATCTTTCTATATACTGAAAAATATATAGTGGATCAAATCTATAGCTACAATATTAAAATATATACTGAAAAGAAGAGTCCTCATGATAAGTTACAATGTGATAAATATTAATTTAAATTTGAGAATGCAGTAATAAAACAAGGAAAAAGTCCAAATAACAATACCATTTATATGACCCCCTAAGATGGTTTTGCATAGTAGTTCTTTTTTATCTAATTTGTATATAAGTTAGATGAATTTGATCACATGTCATACACTTTGGACATATATATTAAAATTTTGACTTAAATCTTTCTTTTTCTTCTTTTTAGCTCTCACTTACAAACAAGTACCAACATAATAATAGTATGATACCATTGATAAAAATATATTGATGACTTATAATTGATGATATGCAAATATGTCATATTAGTTAGTCAAAATTGTTCGTTTAAGCTTCCAAAATATACAAAACCATCGTTGAAAACCACCGTAGTGGTAATATGGATGGTATGACAAAGTTTAGGGGGTTGGATGTTCAGTTTTAAAGTTTAGGGTGTTAGACATATCTCCATCTAAACATTAGGGAGGTATTTGGATTTTTTTCCCATAAAACAATAAATCTGAAGTCCAAGATGGATAGATACAACTTCATATTTATTAATTATTGATTTTTGAACTAATAAATCTCGTAAAATTCAGGCTCCAAATTGTACTTAATGTGGCAGTTATTGATTTTGAAGCTTACAATTATTACATAATGAAATATATTGTTAGGACTCAAGATCGAGTACAACTTTGTATTATCAAACACTACTGGAGAACCCCTCATCTCTCCTGGTTTATAATCGTAGTCCCGGGTAACAAACCGGAATAGGGAATCTGGAACTAAAGATCGTTATCTTTAGTCCCGATTCAAAAACCGGGGAGTAAAGATCTATCTATAGTCCCGGTTGATGGTACCAACCAGGACTAAAGATGTGATCCTGGCTAGAGGTTTTTTTTTCTTTTCTCTCTTTCTTTTTTCATTGTTCTTTTGCTATTTGCATATTGCCCAAATCATCTCAGATCAAATGAATAAAATCAACAACAAAGTCCATATCCTTCAAAACTAATTCATAGCAACAAAATCATCCATGTTCTTTACACTCTTCACAACCACAACAACAAAATCATCCATGTTCTTTACACTCCTTCACAACTACAACAAAATCATCCTCAGAAATCACAACTACACGCATCTTCACAAATCACAACTACACGCATTAATCAGAGAAGAACGAACAAGAGAAAAACAAATTGTCGAGGAGTAATCCTCTTTAGCGGGAGGCTGTGAGGCCCCCCTTTGTGAGTCCGACTGGGGGATCGAGCACGATGCTAAGGAACGTGATCAAGCGAGATGGATCCGCGGAGGTTAGGTTTGCGAGGTGGAGGATAAAGAAAAAAGGAGAGTAAGGGATTATCCAGGTTCGTGCAGCTGTGGAGCATAATACCATACTCCTGTATGTGCGTTGATCTTCGAACTGGTTACAGAGAACTCGGATCCTAGGTGAACGAACTAGGGTTTGGCTAGCCTCTTCCTAGAATTTGATCTCCCAAGAGTCGTCCCCTTGCTCGTAGGGCAAGGTCCTCCTTTATAGTTCAAGGGGATACCACATGCACCGCCCTTACGCTCTCCTCCAAGGAGAGGGGCCCACACCCACCTGGATCGAAAGGCAGTCTATGCCTTGGGCCGGAAACGATCCGTGTGGCCGTCCTCAGGTGGTCCCCACCGAGGTCCTTCGTCTGACACGGGGGACATCCCCTGTCATTCCCTCATAAATTCTTGACGACTTCACGGGTTCACGCGTGTGGGGTGCACCAACCCGCACGTCTATCCTCTGCGGGTGATGGGACGGGGCATACCAGCCCTCACGCCGCCTGACACAAAGTGAGGCGTGGGTGCGCTGCCGCTTGTCCCATCCATCCGTTGCTAGGTCACAGACCGGTCAAGGCCGCTTAGCGCACGTCTATCGACGGGCGGTGCGTGACCTGCCACGTCTCATTAAATGCGACGGGGGCGGTTGGGGCGCCGCCCATAATTGCGCCTGGCAGACAGCGTCCCCGCCCGCTCAAGCCTCCACGTGGCTACCACATGGCAGCCGAGCGAGGGCCTCAGGGTAACTCAGCCCCTCGGGCCCGAGGGGTACGACGAGGTACCCCGAACCCTCTGGGGACATGCGGCTGCTTTTCAACCGTCCATCGGTCGAGTGCCCGACCCCCCGAGGAAGGGGGGGGGGGTCCAGGCCACCTGGGTGCACAGCGGAGGGAAGGGCTTCCTTCCCCTCAGCCCAGGTACCCCCGGGCCCATATCACCGACATGTGTCAAAGAGAATAGCTCCTGTTCATCAAAGAAAAGAAGAGGAGCTCCTTCCGGCGAGGATGAGGATGCCGAGGGGAGAATGACGCCGGCCGCCGCCGCACCCGACGCAGCCACCTGTCACCTCCCACGACGCAGCCACCAGCCGCAGCCGCCTACCCCGCCACCGCCGCTTCCTGCCGCGGGGCGCCGCCGCCGCCTCCTGTCGCCGGCGCCACCGCTTCCTGCCGTGGGACGCCGCTGCCGCCGCCCCCGCGCGCCCCGCCACCAGCTAGCTCGCTTCGATTATTCTGTGAGACTGAGAGGAGGAGGAATAGGAAGATAAGGTTAGAGGATAAGAGTGTGAGAGAGAGAGGAGGAGGAATAGGTGATAGAAAATTTTCAGGATAAGTTATAGGGATTATATACGATGGATTGAATTTTAATCCCGGTTGGTAATACTAACTGGGATTAAAGATCTAAATAATCTTTACTCCCGGTTGGTAGTACCAACCGGGACTAAAGATCCTTGGCCCCCTGGCAGGCCTCTGATATGGAATGAACCGGGACTAAAGATCATCTCTAGTCACTAAGGATCTAAAAATTTTTAACCGGTCTAAGAACCGGGACTATTATGGAAATCAGTCGACCCAGCAAAAATCACTTCTCCAGTAGTGAAACTTATGTTTGGCTATATTTAATCAATAAAAGCTAAATTTAAGATTCTATAGCAAGTACGAATTTATATTCATTAACTCCAATATTGTAAAATTTGTTGTTGTTTATTCTGAATCTATTGAAAACAATGTTTACATATAAACTACGTACAAACTTTGTATATAAAAAAAGACATGAATATTAGGGAATGACCTAATATCAGATAATTAGAAGGGGTGAGGCTTCGAACCCAAGTCATCTAGCCTACCACCTTGTGGAGCTAGTAAAACTTTGTATATACGAGTAGCCTACACAATGGAATGTATATATAAGCCTCTTATCCTTTTTTTTATTTTCAAAAGGAGAATATATTTTAATAACAATTTAACTTACCAAGCGTAGACTTTGTCAATTTCTTCACACTGCAAGTTTTACTCCCATATATGAGCATATTCACTTCTGTAAGCGTAGGGAGCTCTACCAAATGGACAAGCCATAGCAGTCAAGAGGCTGTCACGTTGCTCACAGCAAGGGATAGGAGAGTTGAAAAATGAGCTAGTTTTGGTTGGCAAGCTTCAACACAAAAACCTTGTGAGACTAGTTGGTGTTTGCCTTGAGGAGGAGGAAAAGCTACTTGTGTATGAATACATGCCCAATAGGAGCTTGGACACTATTCTTTTCGGTATATTTCTCTTTTAAAATATTATTAAGTCAGTTGGTATTCATCACTCGCAGTGACGCAAATTAAATATCTCTTATATATATGGTGGCAGATGAAGATAAAAACAAGGAATTAGATTGGGAAAAGAGATTCAGGATCATAAGTGAAATTGCTCGAGGGCTACAGTACCTGCACGAGGAATCTCGGTTGAAAATCATTCACCGGGATCTCAAAGCTAACAACATTCTACTAGATTCCGATTTAACCCCTAAGATTTCAGACTTTGGCTTGGCAAAGTTATTTGGAGGGGACCAATCGCATATTGTCACAAATCGCGTAGCTGGGACATAGTAAGTATCATCTAAATTCAATCCATTCATTCTACTTTATCTTATTTTGTTTCATTGCTAAGTTTTATCTCCTTATTTGTTTTCAAATATTCAAGAAAATCATGAACCTTGGTTACAACTTACATATTGAAAAAAATAGTAATTTTACCATCTTTGAAAAAATACCGGGAGTACCACACTTCTTTCTTCTTTCTAGTATAAAAAAGATTTAGGTATCTTGAGGTATTTTTTGAAGTACCATAAAATTTCTTTTGAAAAAAAAACAATTTCTGTCCGCATGACATTAACTAAAAGTCCATAGAAATGCATTAAAAAACTAATATGGTTGTATTCACAAGACGTACTGTGACACTAGTTGATCTTTCGTTTATAGCGGATATATGGCACCGGAATACGCTATGTGCGGGCAATACTCTGTCAAGTCCGATGTGTTCAGCTTCGGTGTTATAATTCTCGAGATCATCACCGGAAGAAAAAGCATGGGCTCCTACAACTACGAACAATCTGTCAGCCTTTTGGGCCTTGTGAGTACCAATGGTGCATATAATACAGAGGATTTATATTATTTACACATTACATGCAGATTTAGCCCCATTCACTCGCAATTTCAAATTTGAACAAGACAAAGATTCAGTCCACCCATTTAGAACTCAAAATATAGTCGACCTGCATCTCGTGGTATCTCCTCACAACCATAAAACATCATCCTAACAAACAAAGTGCTTGTCGAACTATGTGCCACAGATATGGCAGCATTGGAAGGCTGGAACAGTTCTAGAGCTGCTTGATCCTTCCCTGATCGAGAGCAGCCAGCAGTGCTGTGACGACAGGGACCAGATGCTGAGGTGCATCCACATCGGCCTGCTCTGTGTCCAGGAGAACCCCGCTGACCGGCCGATGCTGTCGTCGATCGCCGTGATGCTCCGGAGCGGCACGCCGCCGCTCCGGGCTCCGACGAGGCCGGCGTTCTGCATGCCCTGGGCCGCTGGGGGTGAGGCGTCATTTGCAGCCGGCGGCGAGCTGGTGTCGGCTAATCATGTCTCCATCACTGAACTCGAGGCAAGATAGGCCAGATCGATTTTATTAAACCTTGAAACGATATACTCCTTCTGTCCCGTAAAATAGCAATTTAGTGCTGACACATTCAAATTCATAACACTAGAATATGTCACATCTAATACTAGATTTCTTTTTGCACCAAGGAAGTACTCTGATAATGGAATGTTCCATTCCAAGAGGTAAACCGGAATAGCATCCGAAATGAAACATTCATGATGCTGGAGTATCGATGGACCACATGAACTCTTTTAGTTTCTTTTATTATTTTTAAGATGAGAGAACTCTTCTTGGTGACATGGCAAATGGCTGATATCGCTTGTCCAAATTAAGGATTGTTTCATGGATTTATGGAAAAGTCAATTTAGAAACTGTATATATAAGACGCTTCTTGCTTTTCATTCAAAAAAAAAATTATAACCTGATATCCACGTGAGCTTGTCTCTATCGCTTCTCTTGAGGAGTGACCTGGCACTAGTGGAGAAACCATCTTTGGTCAGTTGCCTAAAATCCACAATAATCTCGGTTTGAATAGGAACTCGGACTAAAGATTGAAAGAGCTGATGTCACTTTTTTATCACCAACCGGGACTAAAGATCATTTTTAGTCCCGGTTTAAAAGAAGACAGGCTATCTCAGACCCATCCATTATCTTTAGTCCCGGTTGGTGTTACCAACCGAGACTAAAGATCCATTTTAAATCAACAACCGGGAAAAAAAGGAAACGAAAAAAAATCATAGAGCAAGCGCTGCGCCTCCTCGATCCTCTTACGCGTACAGCCTTATCCTCTCATCTCTCCTTCTCTCCCTTCTTATCTTCAGGGCCGGCCCTAACTTTTTGGTGGCCTGGTGCGAAACAAAAAATGAAGGCCCCATTCACCATAAAAATACAAGATAATATTTAAAAACTTATTGTCATTAACGAATTTCACACTAATAAGTTTAAAATACAAAAAAGAAATATCTCTAGATCATTTAAATCAATTTCTTCTAACAGTTCTAGATGCAAAATCAGTGATGATAGTGTCGATATCAATCTCATCCAGCAGCCTCTTCTCAATGTATAAAGTAGCCAAACCATTTAGCCTTTCCTGTTAGGTAGGGAAAATAGACAAGGGAATATGATTGAGGAAGATTTTGAATTGAACCTGTAGACTATGGCAGTCACGAAGGAGATTAGAGATGCAAGCAATTGGGCAATGGGATGGACATGACAAGTAAGTAGACATGAACTCACGATCTGCTGTTACTGCGGGCTGCGGCGGCCAGGCGGCGTCGCAGCGACGCGCCGTCTCCGCGTCTCGCGAAGTCAAGCAGTCATGATATTCTCCATCGCCGATCGGTCTTCTGTCTTTCCTCTAAGCCTATCAGGTCTGGTATCATAGTATACATATTTTGGAGGCCCCTAATTTTTAAAGGCCCAGTCCAGTCACACCGTCCGCACTGACTCAAGACCGGCCTTGCTTATCTTCTCCAATCTCCTCCTCCCTTCTCATCTTCTCATCTCCTTCTTCTATTCCCCCTTTCTCCCCTTCCCCTCTCCTCCCCCTCCCCTACGGGCGTGGCGGCTCCCTCCCCGACGCAGGCGTGTCCGCACGCGGGCGGACGGCGGATGCGGCCGCGGCGGCGCAGGCGGCGGAGGGCAGCGACCGGGCAGCGGAAGAGGCCGCGACGGCGGCTAGGCTGCGGCCTAGCGGAGGGCGGTGGCCAGGCGACGACGGTGGAGCGACGGCGGCAGTGGAGGATTTGTTTTTTTGTTAGATCTGTGATGAATTTGCTTTTGAGAATTTGTGATGTATTTGATCTGTGTGCGATGTGAATATCTGATTTTTTTATGATGTTTTTTTAAAGAATTTGTGATGTATTTTTTTTTAATATTTGTAATGTATTTGGAGATGGTGGATTTGGAGATGATCTTTTTTTCTGTGATTTTGGGGATGTGGTGAAATTAATATCTATTATATACTAAAAGTCCATTAAACTTCCTACAAACGCTTTTAAGCCACCACATGGCATCTCTACAAATGCTCCTAGGCCGCCAAGTGGCGCTCTAATAAATAACTTCCTACAAACGCTTCTAAGCCACCACATGGCATCTCTACAAATGCTACTAGGCTGCCAAGTGGCGCTCTAATAAATTAGAGAAATTCTAAGAAAAACTAAAATATCTAACCATTGATTTTCATTTAATCTGTTGAACCCATATTTTTTAACCGTTAGATCTGATATTAAAAAATACCAAATAGATTTATATTAGAAAGCGTCACGGTCTATGTCGATCCATCCCGTACGTGTACGTACATACTTCGTACGTACGTGTCCCCCCTTCCCTTCTTTTCTTTTTTCTTTTTTTCACTCTCATGAGACAAAAACCAAATTAATAATTTCAGCCAATAGTTATAAAAATATATGTTATTTTGAGTTGTATTCTATGCACAAATCCATTAAACTTCCTATGAACACACTCAAGTCGCCATGTAACATTCTACATACTCTTCTAAACCGTTATGTGACACTCTAATAAATTAAAGAAAATCTTAAAAATTATGAGAAAAAAATCTGACCATCCGTTATAACTTATAAACTGGTAAATCTATTATTTCTAACCATTAGATATATCTCAAGGATCTGTTTCCAAGAAAAGAAATCTCCCCTCTATATATACATACTCCTCCTCCCTCTCCTATTTTATACTCCCTACATGACTTTTTCAAAAATGTTTGACCGTTCGTCTTATTCAAAAAATTTAAGTAATTATTAATTCTTTTCCTATCATTTAATTTATTGTTAAATATATTTTTATATATGTATACATATAGTTTTACACATTTCACAAAAGTAAGTTTTTGAATAAGACAAACGGTCAAATATGTTTAAAAAAGTCAACGGCGTCAAACATTTAGGGAAGGAGGGAATACCTAGCAACCCCATCTAAAAACTTAAGTGATCATAATTGTTTCTAAGTTATATAATAAACCACAACAATGCAGATAAATCAAAAGTTTTCAACGTGCGTGCTGCTTGCTTTAATTTGGTTATCCAAATAGGCTAACCTATTCTTGCTAGGGATTATCAATGCAATTAGCATGAGGTCTGCTACAAATGAGGGTGTGCACGTGTTTTCATCCTGCTAAGCTCTACTAGACGATTTATCTTTTTACTGGCTAAACAACAAGCACCCTAAATAATCATCAAATTTGCAAACACATCTAAATTTAGATCCATGGTGTCTTTAAAAAACTTAATGATTCAACCGTGGTAAACTTCTACGGAAAAGAATAATTTCTAGGGCATGTCATCCTAATTACCATTTAAAAATAAAAAAAATATAAACTAAAAGTATACAAACACTCTTATACTTCCACGTGGTACGCCTATAAACACTACCAAACCGCCACGTGGTATTATAATAAATCGGTAAACCATCTATTTTTCAACTATTATATTTATCTTTTTTTCCTTAAAAAAACCACAATCCACATCCATCGCCTCTCTCCCACCGGCACAACTATCCTCTCCCCACTGGCCCACCCTTCACACCACCCCACGCACATAAGTATACATACATACACTTTCTCCGTCTCCAATAATTCTTTCTCTCACCTTCCTATTTTATAAATAACAATTTTAATTATAAAAAATATTATGAAGAAAACAAATCTAACCATCAATTTTCAATTAAATTGGCGGACTCATAATTTGATCAATTTTTATTTAAATAAGTGGAGTTATAATTTTAACAATTGGATTTAAAGACATAAATAATTCAAACAGATGAACGCATTAAATCTACCTCAATAAAAATAAAATCTCATTACCAAATAACAACGAAACATTGAAAAACATGACAACGCATATTATATATTCTTGAATCGTTTTACATAGTAAAGATTGATTAAACATGCTCTATAGTACCCTTAAGTCACCACGTATGATATTTTAAAACTTTGAAAAAATTGAAATTCAAAGAAAAAATAAAGTATATATCTATCCATCGGTTTCCACTTAATTTGATGACCCATTATTTTTAACTATTAGAATACCTTTCTCTTTATAAAAAAACTTAAGCCACCACATGTCATGTCTTAAAGATCCTTAAATTAGAAAACAACAAATCATAGGTTCTCACTTAGATTATTTACAAAGATTAAAAAAAAACAATGTACCCTCCACCTCCCTCTCCAATCACATGCACATAACACTATTGCATTGCGAACCCTTTCTCATATCTGATTCGAGTTCTATGCTATTCATTTCTCTCCAGTCTCCTCCCTATTTTCAGCTACTAAACTAAAGAGATAAACAAATATTAAAAAGACCATAATTTTAAGCTACACTTATAATTTTATTTTATATATCATCTAATCGATTTTAGATGATGGTTTCTTTTTTATATAAGGTCGCCACATGTTACCCCATAAATCCTCCTAGGCCTTTTTAAACCGATGAACCCATTATTTCCAACCATTTGATCTATCTCATATTAAAAGACAAGCGTGTATTCATAATACATCATCTTCCAAAATAATATATTGCACAACTATATGTCTTCATCCAATATTATTCACGCTAGGTTGCATGGAGTCTCACATACACTCTACATGGAACGTTCACATATGGATTCTCAAACTAAACAATAATATTAGGCTATATTAACCCATGCATTTAGTGGAGCCTCATATCCCACCCAATTCATCCGTCAATAAACAATGACAACCTATATTCAATTAAAAAAATCTTACTTTTCAATTTACACTTAATTTGCTATTTGCTATACATGTTTTCTAACACAAAATATGAGTACCTACTTTTTAGATGATGAAGAATATTATAAATAATTGCTTGTAGGGATTAATTAAATATGATATGTTATAAAGATAACTAATAGCTAGGTTAGAACATTATAAAAGCAATGCTAATGAAAACAATTTATAGAGAAATCATATATTGTAGATGTTCAACATAGTCTACGACACATGCCAGCGCATTCGCACGGGCTATCTTCCTAGTTCAAAGTAAAAAACAATACAAGAAAAAAGAAACTACTAACCGGATCTGGCTCCATCTTTAGTCCCGGTTGGTGTTACCAACCGAGGTTAAAAATGGCTTCATCTTTAGTCCACTTAAGATCGATCTTTAGTCCCTGGTATTTGAACTGGGACTAAAGATCGCTATTTTAGTTCCAGATTCGTAGTCCCAGTTAGAAAACCAGGACTACAGGGGGTTCCAAACCGGGAGTAAAAATCGTTTCTCCACCTGTGTGGGTGGCAACCCTCGTCCCCGCCCCCATACAGGATGCACGGATTAAGCATCAAAATATGTAAAAATTACTACAAGTGAGAAAAAAGTCACAATAAAAAGGAATTACAGTAAAAAAAAAAGCTCAAGCACAACCCTCGTCCCCGCCCCCATGCTGGACGCTCGGATTAAGCATCAAAATATGCAAAAATTATTTATGTACTAGTGAAAGTGAGAAAAAAGTCACAAAAAAAGGGAATTACAGTAAAAAAAATGCCCAAGCATCTATGTAGTACGCACGGATTAACCATCAAAATATGCAAAAAAAAATATTCCTGTACTAGTGAAAGTAAGGAAAAAAAAAGCTATATGCAAATATTTCTGTACCAGTGAAAATGGGAGAAAAATCAGGGAAAAAAAAAGCTCAGGCGTCCATGTGCTGAAAACAAGTCGTCTTCCGTACACATGGTATACAGTGAGTACAGACTGAGACGTCATACGCAGAGACTGATATGGCCAGTAATAGACAACAATGAGAATAAGATGTAAGAGAGAGAACGGAAAGAATGAGCCGCCCCCACCATTCACATTATTCACCGCTCGTTACATGTCTTGAACTTCCTCATTCGAAGCCTGAACCTATAGGTTCGTTCCATGTCTTCCACTCTATACACCACTCCAGGCCGCCAAGGTTTTACTTTTCACATTATTTATTATTTATTATAGGGAGGCCTTGTGGGATCTTTCAATTGGTGTACTGCTACTACCTTAATTCAACAAAGAAGCTCATTGCAACCAAAAATACATCGGTGCACGAGCTTTTTTCATTTCGAATAGAGCTTCGTGAGATGAGAGAAATCGAAGTTGAACAAGCGTATCACGTAGCCACAGATGATCTTGTCTCTGCCACATATCCTTTCTTGGAACAAGGCGCCTCTTCTAACTCAGTCGGCTAGCGTGCCTGGGAGGGAGGCAAAGTCGTACCCGAAGAAAGTCTATTGAAGAAACTTGGGAAGTTTGCCGTTGGACACTAACGGGAAACGCAAAACAACTCTAGATACTTGAATGTGAAGACCAAAAATGCCGAACATGCATTCTTTTCTCGGTTGCGGTGTACTTGGAGTGAAAAGAGGAAAGAAGCCGGAAGAAGAAGCCCCCGAAGAGATAGATGGAAAGCTGTGCATGAGATGTGCTTTCTAAAGATTGTTGGGTATGTCTTGATGAGGGGGTTAACCAAGGATGTCAATCACAGGTTTTTGGGGTGGAAAAAGTGAGGAAGTGTGTGGGGCGGCGGCACCTCCTGATGAGCAAGGAAGGCTCTCTACTGGACTGGAAAAGTTGTTGACACCTAGTAGCGAAGAACGAAAACATAGTAGATTTTTTCCCTTACACCTTCACCTATGCACTATTCTCTGCTGTTTTAAGCATATGTGCTTGGGTAACTTGCTATAAGAATTCTTTCAAGACTTGAAGCCTATTTTCTCTTTAGGCCCAGAAAGAAGATTTCTTTTCTTTTCTAATTCCTCTCAATGAAATTTGCCATGTTGCACTAAGTTACTTACGGATGTATGCATGCAATCCGGGAACACTTTGGGGTGAACACCCATCCGAACAAGTAGGGTCAATAGTTCAGCATTTAGGCCGTAATATTAGCAAAAAACTAATCTTAAACCCAACAAGTGCTCTCCGAACCAAGCTAGATAGTCTCCTATCACTAGGCTCACCAACCAACCTGGACTTAAGATTCTTTCTTATTATTCTAACCGGATATCAAAATCATAAGGATTGTTTCCAGCCAAGAGTTCCCATATGACATAAGCGCTCTTGGGTGGGGTGGGCCCTCATTCGTCAGGTCTTTGAGTGCCCGTCGTACCACGTGGTTGGTACACTAGGCTGATAGAGACTTTACTTTAAGGATCTGGCACCTGCGCCCGACTCGGTCTGCCAGTGAATTTTGGCTCTACATCCGGTCGGGTATGTTCGCATTCGTACAAATGGAAGGCATTGCGTACGTTAAACTTCCTTTATTGGGCTGGGCCATTCCATCTTTGAGAAGGGGCCCAATCTCGTATTTGATGGTCGGCGTGGCAATAGGCTTCGCTTCGTAGACTGGTTTCCCAGCCGTTACAAAGACTTCGCGAGAACGGTCAGGGGCGCGGATTCACCAAGCTAGGGCAAACAAAGCCGTCCGGCCCTACCAGATTAAGAATGCGAAGGCCTTTCCTTCGAAAGGAGAAAAAAATAGCTATGCTATTGACCGACCCTTTCGTATTTACTTCGAATCAATAGGCCTATCATTTTTCATGAGGCGGGCCAAATAGAGAATAAAATGCAAAAAATAGGGGAAGGGGGGATGGTCGCGCCTTTGATTTTGTTTAAGGGCTGCTCGCCTGACTAAAGTACCAAAGGCTTTCACGGCTTCCACCCCTACCTTAGAATCTAAGCCCTTTGAAGCGCCAGTAGTTGTAGCTGTGGGTAAGGTTTTCGTTCAACTCGCTCCGGGTTCCGATCTATATGACCCCCAGACAATACAAAGTACACCTCTTCCGTAGAGGCAAGCTGGTAGTAACCTAACCTTTTAGAGTCGGGGGAGCCAAGCCCTTAACTCTATCAATAGAAAAATCTTCGTGCGTGGCGTGAGTTGGAATCCTAGAAAAGATCGATTGAGACTCCCTCCCCGGTTCCACGAAGATCTCTACGTACTTGTCTAGTCCAGGACAACTAGGATCTTCCGGTCTGCATGCGTGGGAGCAGCTGAAACAAAGAAGAGTCTGGTCCGCTCTTCATTCAGGCCCGGCCCGCCCATCTGCTGCTAGGTCCGAGAATGGCGCCAGGCGAGGGTGCCGCTATGCCCCGCAGCTCTGCTGCGGCCGGCCCCCAGACTATGCAAAAGAATCGAGGCTGGGGGATGTTGTCCATCAGGGCCCCCGCCTTACAAATGGGCCGTCCCCCTTAATGAATCGAATGGTCCTTCGACCCTCGTTTGATTCCGACGGCCGGCATAGATGAAATCCCATGAGACCTGCCCACTATTACTACAAAAAAGCCCTGCCCCTAGCACATTCGCTAGACGGAGAGTAAGCGACTTCTATTAGCACCGGACCGTCGAGTCGAATTGATCGTGTCATGTGCAACGTCCATCAATGGTGGTTCATTAATGTCCATAGATTTAGACTCCTTCCCCCCTCCCTTATACGCAAAAGATCGAGAGGGGCCCAAACCAAACCGAGAACGTAAACAGAATTCGACTCACTCTCGTATGGCTCGCCCTCGAGCCCTGGGCGAGTCGGCCGGGTCTTTCCCTCTTGTTCTGTTTCCGCCACGATAAAGATGCACGGAAGAACTATGGTATGCCCAGCGCAGCGCGTGGAGGATCCGTTGAGAGTGTCCCTTGTCTCGGTAGGGAACAGTACCTATTGTCTTGAAAAAAAGTCAGTGCTACAGTCCCCTATTGTTTGATCCAATATTGACTGGTGCGGATCACGTTCTACTACCTCCGGTCCGTGGTTAGACCTCCCGTAGTGGTCCTTGCTTTTCTTTTTGAAAGCTCCGCGGGGCCAATTTTTCGTACTTGCTCAGTGTGCCCCCCTTTTGTCGAGTGCCCCGCCCAGTTCACAGGGCTGTTGGCCTACCAAGCAAGCACTTGCCCGCAGCTCCTGCCGCCTGCCAAGCGGGCTCCGCGCTCGTTATCCTGACTGTTCTCTCTGCTGGGCCCTTTCCTATTGCTCTAACCATAAGCTATGGCAATTCCAGCTCGCACCCACTCTGGCCCGCCCAGCGAGGCCTGAGTGAGCTCAGTGGTCAGCCCCTGACGTTAGGGGTCTTTCGCTTTTGCCAGATCTATAGAGATATTACAAGTCCTCCGTCCCAGATTCCCTCGCCACGGCCATCTGGTTCACCGGTACTACCAAAAAGTCTCATGCTTACGTTACTGTGACTGATATATAAGTATGATCCCGGACTACGAAGACCCAGTCATGCTTCTGGTTTCCATTCTCATCATCATATTGAAGGAAACTCCTCGTGCTCTGCCATAAGAACTTGGAGTCCGTATCATGGTGAAGGTAAGGTAACGCTGTGATTCTTGCTCAAAAAACTGACCGAACACGTTCGAGTTATTGGCTCGTCCGACCCGGACGCATTCATGAGTCGCTCGTTCAACTGTACCTCAGAGACACAGTCGAGAAGTGCCATGCATGGTCGCCCCCCCCCCCCCGGTCCTTTCTTTCTCTCGGTCCCACCAGGGCGGGCCCCTCTGGGGTAATAAAAAAGGGATAAAAAAAGGGGACTTCTGCTATGGGCTATGCCACCCATTACTTATGAGGGAAGTCGCATCCGTCCCATCGCAAGCACCTACAATATCATGATCACATTGGTTTACCCTTTTTTGGTAGTTCAACGGACGGTCGCCCCTCCAACAAGAAAAGGTAGAAATATGGAAACTTCTCTGCCATTTAGATCGGAGAATTTATAGAGGAAATCGGGTTTTAAATTTCCAGAAACCACACGATTATATAGCCAAAGGGAATACGCCGCGCCTAAAATCATCCCAAGCGCTGCTAATGTGGCTACTAAGCTATTTCTTTGGAAAGCTCCTACTAAGATTAGAAATTCCCCAATAAAGCTGCTAGTGCCGGGTAAACTCATATTGGCTAAAGTGAAAAAGAAGAAAATGGTAGAGAAATTCGGCATGGTGCTCACTAAACCTCCATAATATCTAACAAGTCGAGTCTTATGTCGGTCATATAGAACACCAACACATAGAAAAAGGGCTGAATAAACCAGTCCATGACTTAACATAAGTAAAATGCTACCCCCAATTCCCTGTATGTTCGATAGAGCCTAATATTCCCCCAGAGTATGCCGCTTACCCTCCGAATCGTACAAGATAGTTACCATCTATCATATGGCTTTCTAACTCCACTTCTTTTCTGGTCGTTCCGCTCTGTCGGATCGATGGTAGTCTCAGAGATCTGGTAACCTCCGACATTTTTTACAACACGCTTCCTGCTTCCGTTTTGAGTTGCGCATCTTTCCCCCCGGGGCATACTATACTATAGTATCACATCGTAGACCTCCACCCCAACTCTATCTTCCTTATCAGTGAACCGGAACATAGTGCATAGGTACTCTTCGATGCTGCGAGGACGAGACGAGGTGACATACTACGATCACGCACTGAAGTTCTGCCCTTCGGCTCGGCATATGGAACCTCTCAACTGCTCCCTCGGGATAGGTAGGCCCATCCCCCACCCTCCTTTCCCGAGAGGCGGCCGGGCTGTGTTTCCCCAGCGGCCACCCAGTTGCGGCAGAAAACGAAAAAGGGTGGGCTCCGCGCAGTTCGCGTTTTATTGTAAAGAGAGAGCTTTTCATTCTCTTATAGAAGCCCGCGTCCACGCGGGTAAAGCCCAGCGAAGCTGCAGGGAGCACTGAGCAATGGGGGGATGAGGGCGACTCCGCCCACGAGTTGGACCACACCACAGGCAAAAGTCCTTCCACGGCAAGAGAAGGGTGACCGGAACAAGAAAAGGGAGCTAGTCGTTGGAGGGAAGACAAGGCTCGTTCCGTGCGACTCCACAGAAGAGTACGCGCGCTAGAAAAGGCAGCCAGCTTAAAAACGCTAGCTACTTTTTTTTTAGCCTTATTTAGTTTGGTTGCCTACGCTTGCTCCCCAGCGCGCTACGGCAACTCCCCCTGCTTGCTTCTTTCTGTTCGACGCGGAGTTCGCAGCCTCCCCACCCTTGCTTAGCGTTCCACTTGTGATCCTGGAGGATTTGGAGAAATGCGCCCGACCATGAAGAATGGATTTTTTCTTATCTTTCATGTGAACGGCCCTATCTTGTAAAGAATGGTTTTTCGTGCTATAGACCACGTTGAGAAAGACCAACCAACAACACAAATAAAGCCCGTTCCATTTGGGTACCTCGAAAGGGAGGTGCTCTTTATGATGCTACGGACGGCTGTCCGAAGTGCATGCAATGACGGGCTCGGATAGGATAGGATTGTGCGCGCCGGGCCCTTCGGGTGTCCGTATTTTGGCCGACCTTAGCGTAGGCCCCTATGTTATGCGGCCGTAATATTTTTATAACTTCCACCGCTGTTACGCCAGAAATCCAAGGTTCCACACGAGCTCCTGTTCTGCAGCGTGGTGGCAGGACCGCTAGGGGATTGGCTCCGGGTGTAGGTAGGGTCAAATCCGCAGGGGTCATGCAAATACATAGGCCCCTTCCCTTCTGCCAAGTTGTTTAGAAGGCGCTTTCCGTTCTACGGTCCCTCGGAGCGAAGGGTTAGGCAGGTAGTACTGGCCCTCTAACTTCCAGCTATGTGCTGTGTGCGACTCCCACGAAGCGAATGAAGGGAAGCTCTTCGAGCTTTCTCCGCCTGCAGCTTATGTAGTGGTCGGCATTCCTACGTGCTCCGACTAATCCCCACAGCAGATTATATGAGGGGTCTTGGAAACTGTCGTGACGCTTTGGTGACGAAGGTCACCGGGGTGACTATGGAAGGATTCCGTGGTAGTCTCTGACTCCCTCCAACTCAATCAATATCAAGAACATGTCGTGAGCATGGGGGTTTGGCCGACTACTAAACTATACTATTGGCTAGGGCTAGGCTAGTTATAGCTTCTATAGTGAGTGGCCCTTCCGCTTTGATCTAGTTGTAGTTTGTATTGTACTAAATTGAACACATATCAAAGAAAGGCGATCAATCAATAAGTAGTTGCCCTTCTCCGGCCTGGGAAAAGCAGCGAACTCGTTAAACTAGGGGCTTTTTTATTCATGGCTGTTGTATTGTATATTGTCGGGGGAAGCTACTGCTTCTACGACAGCTCCGCTTCCTCGTCTTGCTTCTACTTTGCTTGTTTGCGCGAAGGCTTAGAGTCCTTTTCGCTAGGTCCAAATTCGTCAAAGCGAAAGATCAGATCCAATGGAAATCCCGCATATTGAGCGTAGCTGATATGTGGCTACTAGGCGCGATCATCTCACATGCCATAAAAAAGTACTTCTTTTTTTTATGGCCCGTCATATAAAGATAGAATAGATATGGATAGAGAGACATTCTATTGAATCGCGAAATGGCTCGTCGATCCAAATGAATCATTCTTCTGGTCTCTCTCTGCCCCCCGCCCCAAAACTGACCCACGACACTGCGCCCATTCGTTTCGCGCGCGGGAAGGCAACGAAGTTCTGTTCAAAAGACCGCAGCGGAGTGGAGCAGCCGCGACACGAAGTTCCTTACCTTAGCTGGATCTCGCTGGTGCCACCTAAACGGTAGGTATAGGCGGCGGATGTCTGACGTTTGGAGTTGTCGTTCGTGCACCTGTCCCCAATAGAAGAATGAGTGATCCCTTCCCCTACGCTGCGGATCATGGCCTTACCACTAGGTTCCCGATGGCCAGCGGGGGATATTCGGTAAAGCAGCTCACGTTCGTTTGTGCTGCGCGTTCCCGCTGGACCGGACACGTGTTAGCTGCAGGAAGTATGGTTACGAAAGTGACTTCGGTTTGCCAGTTCAGGCTCAACTCCTCGCTTTACGTTAGCGACTTACAGGTCGGGCCGGGGCTCCACGCTCTTTCTTTCTGTGTGGGACGATGCCGGGGAATGTGTCGAGGCGGCGAACAACAACAAGACAACTAACTACATTTGCTTTTTCCCCCCATGAGATGCGCCAGTGCATTGGACCGATGGATAATAGAACTGAGCTGGCCAAAAAAGCGCTTGGGCGCTCTACATACGATGTAGACTCCATCAGATACATATCGATTTCTTTCTGATGGATCCAGAATAGATAGATATCTTGTATCATCAATAGATAGAAAGAGGTCAACCCTTATTATTGATAGATTCCCTTTCGATCTATCAGAATAGATCAGGCCATCTATATCAATCGATTTGAAAGGTTCATCTCGCTTTTCGGTCATTTCAGCCACGCTATAATAGCCGCCACAATAAGAAAGAAGCAAGCGAAACAGCTAGAAGCGCTCGCTTCGCCGCGCCCAACAATTCTTATTCAAGGGAACCGAAAGATTCGATTCGGACTTCGTAGAGCCGGTGCTGCTGCTGTCTGCGTAGGGCCGTCCCCCACTCCTGCCCCGGGGCGCTAAGGGGTTTTGTTTTAGGAACAGACGGCGGTGTTTTGCTGACACCTCAAATCGACGCTTTTGTTGCGACATGCTAAGTTTTCCCCCCTATTGCTAGTAGGTTGATGGGTCGCACGCCCGGCACACATGTTTTGGCCTTGCTTGTGTGTCCATAACTCAAAATAGGTGACCTAATGGCCGCCGCCCGACTAAACATACCAATAGTCACCAAATTCATATGGGCTACTGAGGAGTAGGCAATGATCTTCTTAAGATCGATCTGTCTTAAAGTGGTCAAGGAAGTATATATTATAGCAATCGTGCTTAGAGTATAAATGAAAGGAGTGAAACAAAGTGTCGCTTCGGGAAACATGGGTATTGAAAATCTTAAAAACCCGTAGGTTCCCAATTTTAAAAGAATTCCTGCCAAGATGACGGATCCAGCCGTAGGTGCCTCTACATGGGCTTCGGGTAACCAAATATGAACTGGTACCATAGGCACTTTGACGGCAAAAGAGGCGAAAAAAGCAATCCATAGAAGGATTTGGCGCCGCTCACTAAATTCTGCGGTTAATAAAATTTGTAAATCGGTGGTTCCTGTTTGGAGAAGAATCAACAGAATAGCTAATAGCATAAAAACGGATCCCAGTAAAGTATATAGGAAAAACTGATATGCTGCCTCGATCTTTCTTTGTCTCGAACCCCATACCCCTATAATGATGGTAGAGTCAGGGGTGGCCCCAAAGCGGAATTGACCGGTGGTGGTTGGTCGAAGCTCCAGTGGGTAGCCACTCCCTTCTCAGGGAACCGTACGTGAGACTTCCGCATCATACGGCTCCGTCCCGAGCTTCCGTCGTCGGCCCTTGTCATTAGACCACTATACTTGTCTTTTCCGCCTTGACTCTCGAATCTTTTGCTTCTCGGGTAGTGGCAAACCATGCTGCTTGCGTAGCGGGAGATGCCCGCCCGTCGGTCCCGGCCTGCTTCTTGCCCGAAAGAAGGCTAGCAGGACTAGTGGTAGGGCCGTCAAAAACCCTACCTTTCGAACCCGCCCGTTCGTTATATCTAACGATAGAGAGATCCGTGAAAGTCATTGCCTTATGTTATGGTCGCCCCCCGACTGACGGCCTTTACGCAACTACGACTACTGTGATGTGAGCGGTTCTATTGGTTTGATCTTTCCGGCCTCCACTTGTACGAAGATGCATGCATAAAGGGACCCGCCCCTTTATTTATCTTGATTTTCTTTATTAGGACAGGACCCTACCCTATTCTCGAACCCTCCGCCGAGCTCTACCCTGCCCGCATTTGTTTGGAAGGGGGCCAAAGAAATGTCTGCACCTGCTGCCAACAGTCTTTCTTCAGAATTCTACTGAACGGGTCGATCCTCCCCCCCCCCCCCCCCCGTTTGTTTTAGCAACTTATCCTAAGGTCTCTTCGCCAAGAACTCTCCCGCAATGACAGAGGAACTAACCTGCCTGCTGTGGCGGGGCGGCTTTTTTTTAAACAATAAGACCTGGACGATTATCCCTACAGAGGCCCCTACAGAGGAAAAGCTTGATCCCAGCGAATAGAAGATGCTCAGCTCCGCACAACATAGGGATTGGCACGCTTTTGGAAAGAACATAGAATAGTAGAGGATCCAGCATGCAGGACACGGCGATCATTAGAAATTCACGAATTAGAAATGCTGTAATATACTCTTTCCCAAAACTTCTCATACCAGACCAACCCACTGAAATGCAAATAGGGATCAGAAATGTGGTCAATATCACGAAGAATAATGAAACACCATCTATACCCATATACAAATGGATGTTTTCATAAGGAAGCCATCGAAGGCTTTCCACAAATTGAGATTTGGCCGTAGAAGGATCGAATTGTATCCGAGGAACAAGGGGATACAAAAAAGTAATAAGAGAAACGCACAGACCAATCAATCGTATCAGTCTTATTGAAGAATTTGGAATGAAAAGAAGAGTAATGCTTCCTAGCACGGGACAGAGAATAGGACCACTTAGATCGAAATAGCATTCACAGAAATGTTCTAACATAGAGTAGAATCGAACATTGAAAAGATTAGTTGACAACAGTCAATCAAAAAAAAGATGGGGCGCCAAATTACTAAACAATAGGGGTCTTTCTGTGCAAGTCAGCTGAACACCGTAATTGATGAGTGAGTAGGTGGGTTAGGCGCACCCCTCGCCCAGTGGGAAGTCATGAGGCTAGCCCCCCTGAATGAAGAAGTAGTGGGGCCCCCTGCCCGCCCACGTATGCGCCTTTATTTAGATTCTAACTAAATATTATACTGAACTTTATCCGGGAATCTTTCTAAAGAATCCATCTGGCAAAACGCAATTTGTCGATTTCAATCTAAGGTGCACCTTGCCTTTTTCAGGTAGCTTTGTTACGCCTATTCAGCTAGGTGGGGCATTGGTCATAGCCGAAGTCGAAGGGCAAAAATAAGGTAATGAGATGATGGTGCCATCAAGAAGTTTTCGACGAACGTAGTAGCGGCCAAAAATGAAACTCTTGCATGAAAGACCGGACGCAAGATGAATGGCGTTGGGGTTTTTCAAATGAAACCCGTGATCAGAAAGTCACCAACGGAGCCATACAATCTATCTAGTAGTGTGCCATAGCACGGTATAATGGTCAACGACTTTGATTTGTCCGTACCATTCTATCATCGATCACTGCTGGGTCGGTTGGTGAGTCACCCAAAAAAAGCATAGAAAAAGGTCAAGCAAAATGATCAGCGGTCTCATTTATGCTATGCCCTGCATCGTGTTCGTGTGTGTTTTTGAGCTTTCTTAACTTTCAGCGCCATGCGCTTTGCTCCGCTTTATAGCATAGAGAGACCGACCGTTGTCTTGAGAGTGAAAAGCAAGCGATAGAAAAGATAGTCCCTCGCGCGAACTACTATGGTGAGATCATTAGTGAAAAAAGGACCAACGACAATCAAATCCTAAAAGAGAAGGAGGAGTCAGTTTTCTTTAAAGATCAAGGTGTCAATAGGACAGGACAATTATGCCATTCGGAAAAAGTCTTATACAGAGGGAAAGCCTGTTACGAGTAAGTGGAGAGGAAAGATCTCCAGAGATTCTTATCCAGTGGCTCGACCAGTAACCAAGGTCGAAAACTCGACCATGGTTTCCTAGTAGAACCCCATTTCGCCCAAGTTGTTGCGGAACCGGAAAAAGAAGCGGTTTTTCGCGCAGCTTGCTCATTGTGCTGGTCCCACTTTTCTATTTATTTGGCCGAAAAAGCATCGGACAGGTTGGAGTTCCAACCTTCTTGGGACTCCATGGACCAAGATCTGCTTTCATTATATGGGCAATACCAATCTACTAAAGTAGATCATATGGATGTAGAAAAAGCTTTAGATTTTGTGATGAATTGGAAACATCTCTTTTCCATTTCTATTTACCTAGTTCATATTTTTGTTTCGTGTGTTCTCGGGAGGAATTCTATCTCTAAAGAAAAAGTTTTGGAAGATTTTTTTAACCTCAGCCTAGCGGATTCTCCCCGTTACCTGGACCTGCCTCCCCCGCGGTCAAAACTCTCCTCTCCAGCCCCTCTGGCTAGGCCAGAAGCCTCGTCTCCTTTAACTGATTCAAGTGATTCAGTCAAAATGAAAGTAATCTCACAGAAAATTGGATTATCTAAAACCTCATAAAAATGACAACGCTAAATCGAAGTCCTTTATTTATATACAACACACACATATTCCTTTCAACTTACGAACATGAAAATCCAGTGGATGGTTTGGAAGGCTGGAAGACTGAAGAAAGGTTCTTTACCCCCGGAGACTGGCTTTCGTGAAAGCACCTTTGGGTGATGGTTTCTCAATCCTCTCTCTCACTTGAAGGAAGATAGCCACTATATAAATATATATATATATATATATATATATATATATATATCCATTTATTTATTCCAAATTTTCATTGATTTTTTAGGTGGCGACTCTAAACCCCTTTTTCTTCTACTTGGTTGCTTAGGTGGCCAAAGTAATGATGATGTGGCAAGCGGTGCCAAAATGCGGGCGTACAGCAAGCGACTCCACAGGGGAATAAAAGCCTTAAATCAAAGGTTTTTGGCTTATAAATATAAATGGCTTGACTTGAAAATTCACCAACATTCCCATTTCTTTCCTTTGTGAAAAATGTAGTTTGTATAAACTAAGGGTTAACCTATTTGCAATAAGCACACACCACCTCACTACACCTAAGCATTGCATGCATATGCGTCTTGCATATCTGGAATTGTCCCCAAATAGGAAAACCTGGTGGGAAGTCTTGGTTGGCATGGTCCAGGGGGCCGAGTCATACTATCCCCAAAAACCCACCACCTGCTGTCAAGTACTCCTCTTAGGAGGGTATACCAAAGTGGGGGTGCATAGTACCGCTTGACCAGTCCGACGTCCTAGAGATGAAGGGCTGGGAGGTATATTTTAAAGCCCTCATTGCTGTGGGAACCTTAACTTGTCTTACTATAGCCTAAATTCCATCATGTAGTGGCCATAGAACTACTGAAGTTTAGGACTACCCAGTAGGATGCACCTGAGCACTAAGCAACACTAAGAGGTGATTTGGTTTTTGTTTTTCCTTGGCATGGGAAAAGATGGATTAGATGCTCTGTGAATGTGTGGCTAAAACTGTGGGGCTGTATGGTACTTTAGCTGGACTTTACACCAGCTCTATTCACTGATAGCGTTACTGGCTCTTTTCCAGCATTTCTTGAAAGCAGCTCGCACTCACCGCCGCGCGCCTAGTTAGGCTTTGAAATAATAGGAACAAAGATCTTCCGCAATCAATGTGGTACTCAAATCCTCTCTGGCCGGAGAGGGGGATCTCTTAAGCAGAGTATTCTGAGTCTAGGGCTAGCGGAAGCGTTGAAGAGGGATATCGTTTTCAAAGAAGGCATGGGGTCCTTTCGTCTTTGTAGAGACTTTCACAATATACCAGTGGATAATACCATCCAAGAGAGAAGGCCCATAAAAAGAAGCAGGCAACAAAACATCTTGATTTATAGGAATCAACGACCTCGCCACTGCAAAGGAGGAAGTCAAATGATTTGGATTCGGACAGGCTGTCTCGACAGTAAGAAATCGACATCATCATCTGTCTTTCATGATGGTGGGAGGCAAGATTTCGTGGTCAAGCACAAACCAAGCATAAGTGGATAGCAACTTATACTATGGAGGCAGAGTCTCCTCCCCTCATTTCTGGGCTGCTTATTCGTCATCACGGAGCAACCCGGTACCTTTTCTTAGGCGAGCGACTGAGACGAGAGCTTTCAATTATGCCGTTTTGGTCAAATCCCAGGGCTCTTTCTGATTTTATTAAATACTTCTATCATTTAGATAGAGAGTGATCTTTCCTTCTTGTCCGAGAAGGCAACAACCATTTCATTTCTTTAACCCGGATTGCATTATTTAATTGATTTACTACGTCGTGTACTACGTATTGGTTCGCGAATGCGTTGCTTGAAGGAAGGAAGCAGCTTTAGAGGAGGGATGCCGTCAAAGGGGTCTGCCGGATTTGGGCTTTGCTAAAGATACCGGTTCAATATGTCATTTCCGAAACCGAGGAGCACACCGCTGGGAGGACAACTCAAGCACCAAAGACAAAGGTATCGCTCGTAAAAGGAGCTCGCATCGTAGTACTCGCTCTAGCGTTAGGTTCAATCCAGCGTTAGGTAGGATAGGCAGGTATTCTAGGGATATGCTCATCCGCTGCCCGCGTAAGGTTCGTATCTGTCCAAGGACAATGGTATAAGGTTCGCATCTTCCCAAAGACGAAGAACTTCTTTGAACTACAGCCAAGGCAAATCTCTAGTATTGGTACCGGGGGCCGGTGTCTAGGGATAGGAGCCGTCAAAGGGCTAGTCATCGCTAGAAAATCCGAAACAAGGCTATCGCTATCCCGGGGCGTAGCATAATAGGAATCAGGTAATTCGCTCGTCATTTCATATCTCTACTCAATTGGCTAGGTTGCCTCCGAGGAGCCGTTGATTGCTGTTACCGAGCCCCTCTTTTTCTTTCTTTCAAGATCTACTCCGCAAGCTCGTCTCGCAAGTCGACGCATCTAGCAATGCCTCTGAAATCCAGGTACTTACCATCTGCAAAGGACTTGTTACGCGCTGCTTGTGCTAAGTCACCCAATCGTTCCCCACAACATTCTCAATGGCAACTGCTCAGGCACCGTGGGAATAGCTCAGAAGGAGGTGATAAGCATTATAAAATTGATACGAAGGATATCCGTAGAAATCTTTCTATTCGTAGTAGTCTAGGACCCGGGCTTTGGGGATGAGGATTCGTATTCCTATTTCTTTCTTTGGATTGAGCGACAAAAACAAGAGTGAGAATGCAGGATTGAAGTTCAGTACTTGCTTACTAGCTTTCTACTTGGCAGGGACAGGGGTTTGTGGTAGACTTACTTGTCTATGCAGGCGTGAAACAATCTTCCTTTCCTCTGGACTTTATCATCATTATATACTTGCTTTACCACTTGAATTAGATCTTCTTTTTAATACCTAACTACTATTAAATTCCTTTCATGCCTTTATTCACAATACAATAATTCAAATCTCAATCATGTGCTTTGCCGAGGAGAGCGCTCGCTACCCGATCCCCCTAAGCTAATGTAGTTCCCAGGTTGCCTACTAGATACCGTTTACGGCTATATCCGTGTAGGAAGCCGAGGAAAGAGATAATTGATAGTTGCCAAAACCACGTAAAAGAAATGAGATTGAAATATGTTCAATTCAACAAATTCTGATTGTTCCATTGTCAAATGCAAGGGATGTGGGACCAGGTTCTGTTATTGGAGTTAAGCGGTGTAGGAGCCGTGCCGTTCCTGTGTATTAGCTCGTTGTTAGCAGCCCCGAAGGGCGTAAAGGGGGTAAAAGAAGATAAATATTTCTCGGAAGCAGCTCTTCGCCTGTGAGAACTTGCTCTTTTCTTTTGTTTGAAAATGGATTGGATTGTAGCAAAGACCCGTTTTGAGCCCTTGGAAAGGGTATTATGGGTTGAGTAATAGTGTTAGTATATTTCCCTTGCCCGAGGACAGTCTATCGATGAACGGATACTAGGAATCGTAGGAATAGCTCCCCTTTTCGTAGGAATAGCTCTAGCGCTCGCTACGCCCTCACCTTTTCAATCCCATGTTGATGTAGAGTATACTTCAATTGCTTCGAACAAGAGCTAGGTGATCATCGACAGCTTGGGCGTTGCTGGATAATAGGATAGGGGATTCAATGAAAAGGATGAAATGAAGAGTATATCCACGTCAACTTCTGCTCCTAACGTATACGAATGGTTCTTATGCTCGCCAAGGGAAGGGGGCCGAACCCATATCCGTTACCCGAAACCAGGAGTTAAAAAACTAGGGTTGCGGGAAGCCATTGAAAAAAGATATGCGAATCCGCTGGTTAAACCCTTTCTTCAACCCCTTGGTATGATACCTCCTTTCCCTTTGCTTTGCTAAAAGATACCCGTTCCGCTGTTCCATTGGTGCTATGCCTTGTAGGAGCCGTCATCTTCTTCTTTGCTTCGGAAAAGTCATCTGATTTATTTGCTTCGGGGATAGGAATGTGCACTTTTGTTCATGTGCACAGCAACACAATCCGGGATGAATCAAAGGCATGGAAAGGGAAGAGATAGCCCTACCCTTCAGTGAACCACTCAAGGTCAACCTACGCCTGATATCCGCGGTTATTATACGATGCAGTTCGTGGATTGGCAAAACCTGGATGATCAAAGCATCTATCTATGGTTGGGGGCTTCAAGATCGTCATAACATGTCATAGTAGAGTCATCTAGCTTATAATGGGAGGCTGAAAGCGAGGGGAAACCCTTTCTCATGTGGGTATTAGCAAGGTATAAGACAAAGAGAGTCGTTAGTGGGATAGGTTTTTCTTGTAGGAGAGAGATCGGGAATCCAGACAACAGGGCTAGGGTTTGGGGCTAGTGCGGATTAGTTTGGGCAGAAAGAATTGAAGAGAGGAGAAAGCCATGACCGATAGAGCTCGAGTTGGATAGGGAAAGGAAGAAAAAGGGGTAGGGTCAACCTAAGGATTTAAAACCTGAGCTTAGGCTGACGACTGCTTCGAGAGCAGATAGAGGATCCTCTTCTGGGCATGAATCTGGTTTTCAAAAAGAAAAAACATTTTTACTAAACCAGATCGACGAGCAATGAATCTAATCGCAGAACGAGCAATGAATCCCCAACGAACGCCAAACGAACAAAGGCTCCTCTTCTTTTCCGGTGTATCCTTCGCCCAAAAGTTCTTAAGTAAATTTAGAAAAAGAACCTAACCGTCAGTCTGAACTCCCAGGAAATGAATAGCTAACAGAAGGAGTCACTGTTAAGTGGTTTCTGTGTGTGCTCTTGAAAGCGCGGCTAATATAGCTCGGTTAATGTAGTGATTGTGTTTCCCTTTTTTTCTAGTGGATTAATCATGGTGCAATTGATTGGATTATATAAGCATGGGAGTTCGCTAAAGTTTACACCCTATTGTTAGGCCTTATTCTAGGCTTGAATGCGCAAGACCGAAACTCAAGGCGGGGGAGATAACCTCCGTTTGCTGGATCTTCTAGGCACTTCAAACAGAAAATCTACTTATCCAATAACAGGGGACGGAACATAGGAAGGAGACACGTGCTACGAAGAAATAGGAGATTGTCAAAAACAGGGAAGGCTACGGATACACATGGTGCTAGGCTAACAAGTATCTTCGTTTGACCCTGGATTGGGGTTAAATTTCCTATGTTTAATGGAGGGGAGAACGAGGGAATGGGTTGACAAGTGCGAGAAGTATTTGAAGTTGTTCCAAATAAATACACTTCAAAAAGTGAAAGGAGTAGTCAGAGAAGGCATGGGCTAGAATGAGTTCTTGAACGAAGGTTTTGATAGGTTTGACCAGGAAGGAGAGTGGAAATTGCTCAAACAGTGGAGTGATGTGGAAAGAACTAGGTGTCGGTCACGAAAACCTTAATAAGAAGTGAGGAGCTGATTGAAACATAAAAAGTAACTGATCGTAATCTTAGGGCAAAGAGCAGTACTCTTATATCAGTATCATCTTCCCTTTCTTTTTTTTATTTAACTGTCGCCTTCCTTTCCTATCAAACTTTTCTCTGGCCCATCATCTCGTGACAAGAACTGCTCGAATCACAAAAAAAAAGGCATGCACTAATAAAGAATAAATTCCTGTCTCTTCTAACAAACCTATTTATTGAACATCTGAATCCCGATCCTACTTGCTTGATGTTGCAGTTATAGCAGTAGGACTTTCTCTTCCTAACGACGAGCAGCCCGATGAGCGTATCAATGGAATGAGCCGAGTAGTTCACAGCTACTGTTTCCGTAGCGGATTCAATAGCTGCCTATTCATGCCTTCAAACTTCTTAGAGGAAAATGCCATCGCCTGCATCCAACTATAGGGGCTAGCAAATATGTTCCATGCCATTAATTCAATATCCTTACCACGCTTAGAATAAAATACAAAGAAAGATAGAAGGCGTAGTCAGTCTAACGCATGCGAGAGCTTCTAGAGCTGCTTATTCGAGAACAAAAGAACCTAGTGGGGCTATATTCTGCCAAAAAGACGGGCTTTCCATAAACACGGGAAAATTGGCATAAAGGTATCCAAGCTGTGAACAATACTAAAAGCTGCAACTCGTCTGCTATTCCGATCTTCCTCTGATTCAAGTGCTACCAGTTCCTTCTTCAACTCCAGGCCAGGCAAGAGCCGAGAAGCTATCCGTCAAAGAAAAAGAATATGTTCAACCCAACAAGCAACGGATTGAGCCACTAGCGCAGGCTGTAGTTTGATAGCGAGTTCACCTTCCTAGTAACGTTTACTCATTTCATTCATTCTCATTCAAATCTACTTCTAAGGCATGTGAAGTACCAGTTGTAGACAGATTCCTTGGCTTGCGTAGAGAAATGTGAAATTCATTTCTAAAAGCAAGAGTTTCTTTTCTTTAATTAGATTAGAAATCTGTGTAGGATAGGTGAGATGAATGAAAAGGTCCTCTTGTCCGTCGATCCGAAGAACTCACTCGATTCCCCATGATGATATGCGTCAACGTAAGGAAGTTGTTAAACTACACGTGCCTTCAACACCCATCTCGGGCCGGGTGAGAAAGAAGCACCAATAGCTTAATGCAATTGCTATCATGCTTGGAGCATAGATAGAAGAGGTATGGGTATAGGTAAAATGCACACTTCTACCAGGTATGTGAGACTCTTTCTAAGTAAGAGAGAGCTCGTTCTAGCTTTGTCAATCGTGGAATGAGCAGCTCCATCCTTACTGTCCTGGTGAATTAATTGGGTAATTAATGAGCACACTGACTCACAAAGTCTATAGCTAGTCTCTACGAATATCTCGATGCAACTATTACCAATAGTTGGAGGTAACTTTGTGCTTGAATGTATTAGTGGAAGTTAGTAGCTTGAAGAATGGAAAGAGTCTTTTCGTCCCTCTCAAAGAGGGAGGGGAGTAGTTCACAGCTACTGTCTCAAATAATCTAGTAGGGAATGGAGTGAACAGCAGGGAGTTTAGTGGGTTGTTTTGCTATAATGAGTGCATACTTCCAGAGTGAAGGAATGAACAAGCATAGTAGTGAGTGAAAAGCATCGATGTTGGTCTGATCAATGAGTTAATTTCCAACAGTAGGAGAGCTGACAGCTAGTGAAGAAATGCATTCGTTTCCAACAAACAAGGAAGTAGTGAGTAAACCATTTTAGAGTGCGGAGTGAGAAAGGAGTAGTTCAATGAGTTCGTTGACAAGAGTAGGAGAGTGAGCTGATAGGTATACAAACTCAATGCTAGCAACTTGTGTTGTATCGTTCGTCATCAAAGAGAGATTTATGCTGTGCAGTTGACTCGAGCCAATACCATACCTAGCAATAAGAAAGTCATTGGCGGCCGTATTCTGAAAGCGTTGAAGAAGTTCTTGGACTTCCTCTTCTGTACATGGCGAAGCGGTCGTCTAATCGAATTTACAAGGAGACTGGATTTCATGCTGATTACTCACTCTTTCAATGCTATGTCTTTAAGACATTGAGCTTTCCTATGTCTGAGAAGGGATGCCATACTAATAGACTGGCCAAGCAAAGCCTAGGATGAATCTCTCTTCTAGTCTAGCTTCCGCTTACACTGAAGCTTCCACTCCCATACGGGCAAGAAGAGCTCCTTCTCTTTTTGCCAAAGCCCTTTCTTCTTTTCCTTGTGCAAGTCAACTGTTCCCTGGCACCACCGCACAGTTCAGCTGTGACATCTTGCACTTGTAAGATCACTTGCTTACCTTTATGCTTTAGTTTCAGCATTCCTTTACTCCATTCAACTGTGATTTGAGCAAAACTTGACAACCAGTCAATGCCTAAAATAAGATCATAACGTTGTACATGAAGCACGCTAACTTCTGTTTCAAATTCATGGTTTTGTAACTTGAATTGAAGGTTGTCACATTTGGTACTAGTCAATAACTTACGGCGAGACGAGCATCCCTATACCACGTGTATCCACACTCGTCTATCCTTTTCTACTTAGTTGTACAGATCACTTCAGAAAATCGTATAAAAATCAAGCAAGAAAACATATGCGCTTTAGCAACAAAGCGCTCATCCCTTCTTCTTTCGCTTGGAATCCCCTCGCTTCTTCTTTCGCTTCTACGCTCGTGCTTTCAGCAAGTTCGTACCAGTTGTTAGGAGCTCCAACCTCCGCGCCTAGCCGCAAGGAACCTAAACGCTGGTTCTATCCCGGCCAAGCAAGGTGAACCCCGGTGGGAAAGAAAGACCAGGGGGAAGAAGCGGGGTAGAGGAATTGGTGGGAAAGAAAGACCAGGGGGAAGAAGCGGGGTAGAGGAATTGGTCAACTCATCAGGCTCATGTAGAGGAATTGGTCAACTCATCAAGCTCATGACCTGAAGACTGCAGGTTCGAATCCTGTCCCCGTCTAATCACGTCAGATACTTCTACGAGTCCTGATCACCTGGGTGAAAGAATCTATGTTCCCCGTCTAATCACGTCAGATACTTCTACGAGTCCTGATCACCTGGGTGAAAGAATCTATGTTCAAATCGCCTGCCTAACAAATAGACAACTACGTATCGAGATTTCATGTTCACGTTCTCAAAATCAGGCTTTCGTTGGAAAAACCAACGCCGACTCCAAACAAGTCTCTCCAATATACAGTGAGTACAGATTGAATTTATGTTTGCTTTAGGTGTACGATCTGTACACGGCCAAATCTCTAGCTTCAGATGCCGCGACCTAGAAATATAAGGTGCCTCCGAAGAGGCAACACCTCATGAGGTGGAAACTCTTTTATACAGGTCGTAAAGCATCAAATCTATTGAGGTGGGACAAATCTTGTCGCTAATACGGTACTTGGCTATCTGCGCAGCGCAGCAAAGCGCCGCCGCTGCGTTTCTTCCTCCGCTGCTCCAAATGATTTGGATTGGATGCGTTCATAGCTAGCATCGATCTCTAATCTTAATTCCACATGTTAATCTCCATTGCTAATTACTTATTAGCATTACATTACTTTTGGATAATAATGTAAACCATTAGTACTAATTAAGAAACTTAATTATTACAACTCGCGGATATTAATAACCTGGTGAAGAGAAGAACTCGAATTATTAGGACACCTAGCTTAACTGCTACATCATCTTGTTCTTGTAGTGGCCATCTGGTTGTTCACGCGCTGCGTGCGCGTGCGCGTGCGCGTGCGCGGGCGAGGGCGGCGCGTCGACCTGCACGCCCGCGTGCGCGACGTCGCCGGCGGCGGCGCCGGCGCCGGCGCCGTGCTCCTCCTCCTCGGCCCTCTCCACCTTCTCCTTGGTCATGGCGCCGACGTCGAAGGCCGCCCTGGCGACGGCGCCGACGGCGGCGGACACCCAAGCGGCGCCGCGGGACGCGTAGGGGCTCGACGCCACCACGCTCGCCGCGCCCTGCTCCGCCGCGGTGACCGCGACGCGGGCGAGCTCCGACACCTGGAACCGCTCGTCCACGCCGCGCACGGCGCCGCGCGCCGCCGCCGTCCCGGCGCTGAACTTGTCGCTGAGCCCGAACCGGCGGTCCAGCGACGCCACCCGCGCGCTCGCCGTCGACAGCAGCTGGTGCCGGTCGTCGAACGACCGCGCCCGCTTCAGCGCGTCCTTGCTCAGCACGAAGCCCTTGGCCAGCATCGTGCTCACCACCTCCTCCGCCTTCTTCACCGCCGCCTCCGTCGGCGTCCTCGGCGAGCCCGTGTCCTTGTACACGCACAATCCAAACCCATGAATTAGCAATAACCACAGAATTATTTAGAACTCGCAATGGAGCTTCCAAAAAATTTCTTTCCGAGTCAATTTCTCAGTTTTATTAACTCGGGACAGCAAAAAATTTAAAAAATACTATCGCGGAGATATATGAGTTGCAAAATACTGTCACACTTGAGAATGGCATGTGGGGCTTGGACCCACATGTCAAAGACATATACGACGGTATTTTCCATCTCCGTGATTTTTACGATGGTACCAAGCAAACTCTGATTTATCGACAAACTCTGTGTTTTTTTAATAATGGTACTAGGCAAATTGGCGGCATTAATTAATTGCAATAGAAGAACATGAGCTCTCTCAAAGTCTCACCTGTCTGTAGAAGTAGGCTTCTGGAGGTAGCACATAGTCTTCCACTGGTGTAATGTTCACTGAAGCTTCAGATATGCTTGCTCCCTGAATAATAATAAAAAAACAAAGATCATCAAAGCATTTCAAGATTGCAAATTTGAAAACATTTCACAAGATTTTAGATAAGATACAAGGTCATTTATATCTATACTAATATAAAAAGGAGTAGTTTACTCCTCCAATCCTACATACCAAATCAACCTATTAAATCCCTACCGTCCATCCACTTCCGCATCGCACGCGATTTCCTCCCACAGCGACCCCATCCACTCTACACCGAGATTTTCGCACGCGCTTCCGTCGCCGCACGATGACTCCGCCCCCGCACATTGACTGCCTCCTCGCGTCGCCGTCCCAAAGCCCACGCTGCCGCCGTCCCGAATTCCATACCTGAACCCGGCCAACCTCCCTCGCTAGCCGTCGTCGACGCTCACCGCTGCACCAGCCCTTGCCCTCCCCCGATGCTCGCGCCCATAGCCCTCTTGCCATCATCAGGATCCCCTCCACACTGCGCCTGGCGGCAGATCACCTCCACGATAATATAGACTGCGCCTGACACGGTGATCCATCTGTAGCTCATCTCACTAGATGGCCCTCCACTCTCCGTTCCTCTCATGTACATCATGCTGCCGCACTTGGCCAAGGTGCCTCCAGCCCTCCACCGTAGGTGATGAACAACATTACAGAAGGTCACTATCATCCATCGTTGCAGTTTCGATTCAATTAAACAAATTTATGTTTCCTTTTACTTTATGTGTTACCGTTCAATTAAGTTTACATCCTTTTTCTATCAGATTGCCAAGCAATCAATCCATTTGTTAGGAATAGCAAGACAGTGATGCTCCTGCCGCCCAAAAGATGTTCGACAAAATGCTTACTTAGTATGTCTCTGTTTGCATGTGGGCCTTCCTTTCATTACCTTTGTTTGCTGTACTCTAACTTCAATTCTCATTTTGTTTTGTAGCTTACAGCTAATTCTTGGGATTGTATGTGATCTGATAATTGACTTGACTCTTGTGCGCTGCAACCCCTAAGTTCAAGGTCGGTAAAACATGGCAGTTTAACTTCCCATCTATGCTCCTGGTGTGTGCTGTTACTGATGTTGAGCTTTTTTTTTTTTTTTTGGCCAGGTCGGCCGAAGGAACCGGCGACCAAATTTCATCAAGATTGGGAGGAATAAAATCAAAGTACAAGTAGTTTTCGCTTGCAACGACAGGAGGCTGTCGAATTAGACTGTGGCAGGAACCACAGCCCGGCAAACTAAAGAACTGGAACATGGGTCACTGGGTTAGACAGTACTATGGTTATTTAGAATTACTTACTCAAAGGTTTTAGATTCACTTGCTTATCAATGCTTATCAATTATGTGGGGAGCCAACATGTAACTTGGCATTATTTTTGTGAAGGTTATTGCTGTTGAGGTGGAAGAATATTTGTTAGAACAAGATGCGCACATGCTTTGTTGGATCAAGCAGCTGAAAAACAGTTAACACTTTATCGCCATGGGCGAAAGGATTAATATCAGTTATATTCTAAAGATTAATCATGCGCATGTACTTGAATTTAACACTCTTCTCTCTACAGCTTGATATGTGTTATATGCAGCAGTTCATGAACATAATCTATGTGATTGGAGAAAGAAAAGTAAATCAGCCCGACAGGTGTGCTTTGGTTGTTCTCATTAATTTTTTGAATTTATTTTAACTTTCATTATGTATGGAAGTAAACTGAGGCTTTGATTTCTTTTTTTTTCAATCATTTATTTCTTACCAACACAGATTCCATGTG
The DNA here is from genome assembly GCA_000576495.2 of Oryza glumipatula. NCBI lineage: Eukaryota > Viridiplantae > Streptophyta > Magnoliopsida > Poales > Poaceae > Oryza > Oryza glumipatula. The sequence continues at coordinate 22,508,245 of CM002514.2, forward strand.
CATTTTTGCATTCTGGTTATATGCATTGAACTGTCACTTTTTCTCCTATTAAATCCAATGATAGATTTTCTCCTATGGCATCTATTGATTTCTTAGTCCAATTTGTAGTTCCTTCTCTGTCATTTTACACGTTTCTGCTGAAGCCTTTTTTATTCTGTTAAGCCAGTCTAAATCGTCAAGTCGTGTTGTTTTATAAAAAAATGTGCATATATTTGCTTTGACATCATCACAATCTGGGTTGGGCAACACTGCAGACAACCAGTAATTGATCCTTCATATTAGAACATGTGCTTGATTGGTCATTAAGGTAAAACTATGTACTCTATACAAAACCATTCCTTGCTAAAACTATTTATATCAGAGTAAGCTATCGGTTTTTAGCGTCAGTTGTCTGTTTTATTGGTGATCTTGGTATGAATTTTGTTTTCCTCTATTTTTCCACCCAGCGAATGCCAGACATGATTTAATGCAAATCATTTTTTCAGTTTCAACTTTTTCTGAGCATCATTTGTAACTATGGGACATCATCTTGCCAACTTGAAGGAATTATATGGCAATGGTGATGTATGAACCAATCTCTTCCTTTTTCTTAACCAGCTATTGCAACAATCAAGTGCCACTAATCCCCATGAATGATACATCGTGGTCATTTGAAAAGCATGGTGCAGTACTTCATTGAAATTGCAGCAAGTAGCGTTGGAGGTAGCAATCTAAATGTTTATCTGCTTTGGGGCTTTTGGCTTCAGGAATCAGGAGGAAAGTGGAGCAGAATAGGAGGATCATGTGTCCATGATACATATTACAAGGTCCTTTCCGAGTATCAATTAAAGATATGACATGTAACATTTTCTCATTTTGTATTGATGCTAGCATGACTTGTGGTGTAAGATTATTGTTCAGGTAACATTTGGAATTTGTACAAAGGATTAGACACTCAAGTTGTCACTTTCTACAACTCTCTGGCTGGAGCATCGACAGGATGTGATTTAGTCCTCTTTTATTCTGTTACGATGATGATAAGGCCAACGGGAATCAACAAGCATTCCTTTCACTAAATATATAGGATGAATAGGTATAATACTTCTAACCAGATGGTTTCACTAAAGTTTATGTAGCAATATTTAGAATTCTGTATTAAATGATTTTATCATTCTTTTGATATTCCTATATGAATCGAATTGGTGTTGTATAAAAGACATCCAACGAAGTAACTAATATATTATGATTAAGTACATTTTTCAGACTATCTAAATCGAGAACATGCTATTTCCGTACTGGGTTGTATTTTGAGAGTAGACAAATATTATTGGAGTGCTACGGACTAACAAATCAATCCCTTGTTTTGGTCCCCTTTTCTGTAACTATGTAGTGATGATGTGCTGCTTATTCCTTTTTATTGGTGTACGAGGATGTTCTGTACAAATTTTATTCAAACATATTATGTTTTAGTAGCTGCAGTTCTAAATTTTTTACTGTAATAATGTGTTTCTTATAATATAATATGAAGAAAAAACGTGCCTTGCACGTGCACAATTACTAGTGAAGAATAAATGGAAGAAGCCAATATGGATGCATTCAGATAACTCACAGAGAGGAGCAGCGCAGTGTCTGCTCCATGGAACTCCTTGAAGGTCACATAGGCGACTTGTGATGTCTCTGATTCCCTTCAAATTAGCAGTTTGAACAGAAATTAATAAAACATGTTGATTTATGAATAATTCGGCACTATGGAGAGAGCGTACCGACCTTCGCATTTCCACGTATTCGACCTCACCGGAGAAGGAGAAGAACTCCTTGATGTTGTCAGCAGTCGCCGACATGGAGATGTTTGTGACCTTGATTGTTCTTGCCTGAATCAAATAAAAAACAGAAAGAAAAACATCAACACATCTGTGACCTTCATTGTTAAGCAAATCAAAAGCATTCATTCAAAACAGGATTTTTTTTAGATAATGAAATTTTTATTTAACTCAGTTAATTACATCAAGATGATACAATTATCCTAAGAAACACTTCCAGGACGTGGATATATATTATATATATTGGGGGCAAGAATTAATGTGTCATGTGCGTCAAAGAGAGATCCCAACTGAATCAAACGTGTGGCAAGATCGACAGACAGTGAGACTGAACACACATCAAAGAACTCAAGATGGTGTGATGATCTGAAGAAGGCAGAGAGGGGTGTGTCAGTTCAGTGTCACTCACATCTGAGACATCAATGGTCCAATTGGGGGAGGTGCTGATGAGTTGATGAGGAGGAGATGGCGGTGGTGATGGTGATGAAGTGCTGAATTGGGGAGGAGTCACCCCTATCCTCAGATAGCCCGGGTCCAGCCGGACCTGCAGCAGGAGAGAGATGCAAATGTATGATCAAAATTGATCAGGGCTTAATTTGTTTTTGTTTTGCAAAACTGGAAGAGTTTTGTAAATCAATAGGCAGAATTCTAGATTTGTACAGATCCATTTGACATGACATCTGATCTAGCGTTTGGATCCACAAGGAAGACAGACAAATCGCAATGGAATCTGAACAAAACAAGGAAGAATGGCAAAAGGGGAGCTGTGTGCATTCTTTCCTATGATCCTTCCTATATCCAAGAACCGAATAATCAACAATGCAGCAGTGACAGGGTTTGTTTGGTTTGTGATGATGATCACTCACCGCCATGAACGACTCCTGCATCCACTGATCCAAGCTACCTAATGGGCGTAGAGCTTGTTTGTTCACTCGAAAAAACCTCTCACTCTGGATCGGCGTCGAATCGTTGATCGATCATCGATGTTATTACTCTGCTCACTATCAGAGAGAGAGAGAGAGAGAGAGATCGGACAGAGAGAGGCGGGCAAAATGGTAAATAAACACGGCATCCGGCACGGATGGAGCAGCGGCAAGTTCGGGTTTCAGTCGTGGTGGGTGCAGGTGCAAGTTCATAGAGCAGCAAAAACTGCGAGAATCCTCTTGCTCGGTAGCCCGATTTGAAGAAAAAAAATCGGGCTCCTTGCTACTACTGCATGCATACAAGACGAGTGGAGTAGCTAGTTTTTTTTTTCCTCATCACTTTAAATATTTTTTTCTCCTAAATTACTTATCCGACTTACGATCCGATCGTACCATAGAATACGTTGTAATTAAATCCTTACAGTAAAATATCACATGATTATATTTTGATAAAAGAAAAATATATGTTTCAGACCGTTAAAACTTATTGTTTTATATGTGATAGCGATTTGTTTCAAAGTGTAATATTTCACAAATTTTATTTAACTATCTGCACCTACTCTCTCTCCTCTATATCCATGCATGAATTCATGGATTTAAAAACCTTCAAAATAATTTTTCTCCTAAACTACTTATTTAATTTACGATCCAATAACATCATTGTGTTCGTTGTAATTAAATCTTCACTACAAGATATCGTATGATTATGTTCTGATGAAAATTTGGTCGCCATTTTAATATTTTTTTACATAAAATATGAAAATATATGTGCTATTATGTGAGAAGAAAGTATAACCGTGCTAGCCGTGCAATATGCGCGGGCCACCATACTAGTTTCATATATATAAGAGAGAAATAAAACTTGTGCTTCCTGCCTTAAGCACAGTTTGATTCTGGTTATAAGCTTACCTACTCTCTCGTTTTAATTTTCATAAGCGCATGTTTACTAAATTGCTAAATGATATTGTTTTTCAAAAATTTCTTTATATAAGACTATAAGGGGTTTCTTTAAAATTTAATAAATCCATTTTTAAAATCTATAATAATTCCACGTAAGTATGTTTAGCCCACCAATAAGCTCAAGTGAACCACAGCCCCGATTAACCCATCAAAATTTTCATCGCTAGACAGGCTAACTTGAAAAAAACGACCTAACTAAGGGCCTGTTTAGTTGGTGAAATGAAAAGTTTTAGGTGTCACATCAGACGTTTGACCGGATATCGGAAGGGGTTTTTGACACGAATGAAAAAACTAATTTCATAACTCGCCTGAAAACCGCATGAACGAATCTTTTGAGCCTAATTAAACCGTCATTAGCACATGTGGGTTATTGTAGCACTTATGGCTAATTATGGACTAATTAGGCTCAAAAGATTCGTCTCTCGATTTACATGCGAACTGTGCAATTAGTTTTTCTTTTTATCTATATTTAATGCTCCATACATATGTCTAAAGATTCGATGTGATGTTTTTGCGAAAAGTTTGTGGGAACTAAACAGATCCTAAGTACAACTCATCTAGGCCACCAATAGAGATCCAATCTACGCTGCACGAATCACAAAGCTCCCCCTCTTCCATTAATTGCTCGCCCTAGGGGTGACAAAATCCGTGTTGGAGACGAGTCCCCGTTGGGTCATATTTTCAACCTACCGGTCTATCGGGATAGGATAAATCTCACGTTATTATATTTCGATAGATAAATCTTCGCGCGCTATGTTGAGGAGGAATTGCGTAGAAGGCGAGGAGCCTAGTGTATGCTCGGAAAGACATACTCCCTCCATCTACTTTTGATAGTTATATTTCATCTTGGTACACAGACTAAGGATAAGTAATTCTACTCATCATCTATTTAAACATGCTACTAGTCATTCCTCGTAAACAAGCGATTCATTAATATTTACATTTCTCGATGCCCATGTAGCCAATCTTGTGTGAAAGAATGGAGAGTCACACATTAAATTCGAGAAAATCATTAAAATAATAGGTTGTTGGATTGAAATATGTCTATCAAAAATAATTTTTTCAGATTTGAAAATATGTCTATCAAAAGTAGATGGAGAGAGTATTTACTTGGGGGAGGCCGAGAGGGGGTATTTAATTTGTTAGGTTCATTAACTATCATGTTGTCACAGGATCCCATGCTCTAACTGCCCTCATATCTGTTTATGTTAGCATATGAATTTTTGTAAATGAATAAAAAATGTTAAGCATGTTAACGACCAAATTTGGTAAGGTATGAACCAGGTTCAGTATTGGAATCAAAGCGGATTCGGCTGAGAGTTAGATTCGAGTATGCATCGGCTGCGAAGGCATCGGCTGGAGTCTGCATCGGCTGAGATGGATTGGACAGAGGATAGCCGATACAGCCGATTCTGATAAAGATGGTTGTGAAATTGTTTCTAGAATCGATCGACGTGCTCAAAACAAGGATTGCCACAATGGAGATAAGCTCTCAGATAGGCAATTGTATCTATTAATTAGGATATTTTATGTAATTTCCTTAAAGATATGTTTGGGCAAAAGTCTGCCGTAAAGACTTTTGTGTATCTTAGAGTTTGTTAGAGATAAGAGTCGTATCCAGCAAGGACATATCATGTATCTCGGGTATAAATATGATCCAAACCCAATGCAATCGATAACAACAGTTCAATAACAATTTCGACGCATCGCCACCCTTTTACTTTCGTTCTATTTCGACGAGTTCTTGCTTTCGGGTTGAGCTACATCGATTCGATCTTCAACTAGAGGTAAACTTGTCATGGCAGTTTGCGTTCTCGGGATTAGTGCTTCCATCTTTATGACACTCTAATCTTGTTTATATAATCTGTCGAGTTATCATATATATTTTGTAATCTCTATTAGTTGCGCTGTATAACTTGCAATCGGCTGGTTTTTACTGCTAGAAAGTAGCCGATAGAGTTAGATCTCGTTATTAATTTAGATTATATTGTATATCTACCATGTCTCAGAGATTTTCATCATGTTGCCTAGATTTTATACTTATCTTTATGCTTAAGGCTGCATCGGTTGGGTTCGATCTATTAAGTAATATTTATAATTGTAATATCTAGTCTGTTTTATGATAATCAATAGAGATAGTATCGGAGTTTCAGCCGATCTTACCTGATTTAGCTATGTATATCTCGTGTGCTTGATTGTAATGCTAAACCTGCCCTTTATATTAAGATCTTATTGCATTAAAGTATATTAGGCTATTTGTTTGATATATTTTGCTTGTTTTGATATCTTAGTATAAAGTGGTATCGGAGTATTAGCCGATACATGCTAGATCTATCTGATCGGCTATGCTATAAACGTTTATATAATCATTACTTTAGTATATATTTCGACTTAAGTGATTTATACTATCTCGCCATGGCGACCGATCTATCCTAATCACTTAATTTAAATATGTATCGAAGTAAAGATTATATGTTGTTAATATCTATAGCCGATCGAGTAGATTTAGTTCTATTTTATTCATTCATTATCGCCGATCGATTCCAACATGACATCGGCTCGAAGATAAATGATATGTCATCGACAACTAGCCGATCGGCTATCGTTTATGGATTTAACCGCGGTTTTCTTGTCTTTCTTTCTGGTTGATGGTAAGATCAAATCAACTGGCACGCTCACGAACCTAAAAGCAAGATTTTGGACCTGCACAGGAGTTAAGCAGATCTTACAGGCCAGTGTATATTTTTCACATCAACAAAATCGTTGTAATTTAACTTCTTATAAGCCTACCAAAGTTTTATTACAACTAGCTAAATGCATGTGTTGTAACGGGAGTTAAATAAAAGAACCCCACATTACATTTTAAAGCCTTAAAAATTAATTAAAATTACTTAGGTCATATATTTTGTTATTATTTTTACCTCACTTCAAATATTTTTTCCTGACTTTAGGTTGACTTTAGGTTAGGAAAGAAACAAAATTCTACATTGAGGGACCCACGTGACAATGGTGGTGGGTGGTGCCGTTGTGGTGCATTAGGGTGTGGAGTATAGAAAATGGGGGACATTTAACTTTTTTGCCACTTTTAAGATGTGACAATTAATTATTTGTCACTCGCTATTTATAACATGTAGTCTCTAACCAGTTGTCCCATGGTAAATCTTTTATCACCGCTCGTAATTAATTATTCAAGAAAATGGTAGCGATCGAATCTGCCTTGCACGAATCTCAATGCACCCCTCCCTCCTGTTCGTCACAGACCCCGCTCGACGCCCGTCCCCTCTCCCTCTCCCTCTCCCTCTCCCCTTTCGCGCGCCCCGCCCCGCCCCGCCGGTGCAGCAGCTTGCTTCCAGAAATGGAAACCCGGCCACCGCCCACCTGCGTTCGACGCCTTCCGCAGCGTGGGCCCCCCTTCTCCCGTGGGCCCCACATCCCCAACTCAAAAGAAAAGAGAAAAGCAGAAACCGCCTCTTGTTGCCTCCCTCCCTCCCTCGCCGAGTCGCCGCCGTCGCTCCCCTTCCCCTCCCCGGAATTACTTGCTCCCCACGCAATCCCCCACCTCCCACCTTCACCTCATTCCCCAATCCAATCCGCCGCGGCCGCCTCGGCATTTCGCCGAACACCTCGCGCGCGCCCGCTCCTCTGGCGGCGTCGTGACGCGCTGCCATGGAGCAGCCGAGCAACCGGGACTGGTCGGACTGCGACCCGACGTTCGCCGCGGAGGCCAACGCGGCGATCCGCGCGCTGCGGGACACGGGCGCGGGCGCGGACGCGCGCGCGCGCCGGCTCGCGGCGAGGCTCGTCGAGAGGTACCCCGGCTCGCCGCTCGCCCACACCATCCTCGCGGAGGGGCACCGCGTGCGGAGGCGCCTGGAGGGGGAGAGGTCGAGCCTCGAGCGCGCGGCGGCGCTCGCGCCGGGGTGCCCGCGCACCGCCTTCATGCTCGCCGCCGTGCTCACGCGGATGGGCCTGTTCGACGAGGCGATGGAGGTGTGCGACCGCAGCCTCCGCGTGCCGCAGCCCACCGACCCGGCGCGCCACCTCCCCTACCCGAGGAAACGCATCGTCCCCAAGGACGCGGAGCATAGGATCGCTTATACCCGACAAGGGATCCGTCGGCTGCGTCTCGGGGCCGAGAAGTGCAGGCGAACCGCGGTTCTTCCACCGGAGTCCGCGTTGCCCGCGCCGGACTGGCCGCCGGAAAGCCCCGAGGCCAACCTCCAGGTGGCTCGCAATCTCTGGCGCGGCATGAGCGAGGAGGAGCAGCAAGCCTTCCTGAAGGTGAGCTTTCAAGATATGAAGTCGTACTGCCGCTCAGGAGGGGAGCTAGAGATGATAAGTTTGCTCTCGGATGCCGAGCACGAGCAGTTCGTCAAGTTATCTGCGTCGTCTTCGTGTTGGACTTGCCCTTTGTGCGGGTTCAAAATTATCCTTGATGAAGAGCGCTTCATGGTGCACATGGAGAACTTTCACATTGAGTATGAGGAGTACAAAAAATTGCGGTCATCATTACCTAAAAGAATCCCTGACAATGAGATGGAGCTTCTCAAATCATGGAGATGGGAACCGATGCCAATCGATGGAGATGATTTGGCAGAGAGGACAGAGATCTTGAGCAAGCTTAAGAAACTTGTTTCTCAGCTCATTGATATGGAGGCCGTCTCTCTGTGCCTTCTGTATATCATGCACAAGTTCATAATGAGGCGGGTCAGGCCGGTGACACCTTTGGTAGTATCCATGTGTGCGTGCTGTGGGATCAGACAGTTGAGTTCTGCGCACCTCAAGGAACTGTATGAATTTCTCCAGAAGCTTACACCTATCCTTGCAGATTATGTACATCAGAAGGCTCAGAATGGTGAACAAGAGAGCCAGCAGGATTCGCTTGCTGTGACTACCTGGTTGAAAGAGACAGGCACCTTGTCTTTTGATTATGGGAAGATTGTGTCAAGAAACACTGATGGTTCTAGCAACCCAGATGAAATTGTTGATGGTCTATTCCACGAATCTTTGCTTGAGGATCCCTTGGTATCATGGGGTGGTGTGTGGCAAAGATGTCTTGATCTTGGACCTGATATCCTTAACAAGATAAGTGAAGCATTGAATAAACTGAAGGTTAACTGCAGCTCATGTGAAGAACTAAAACAAAAACTCGGAGATGTTTATTTTCTTCCTGACGCAATCTTTGAGACTGATATTGACGTCAAACCCTATTTTGATGATGGGGTATCACCTTCCTTTTTACTGCATTCTGTTTGCTCTCCAGTTCTGTTAAAATGCATTTTAAACTTGTTGATCAATGCTGAAATCCCACTTGCTGTATTTGCAGATTGGCTCTGTACAAGTTGGAATGCTATTAATTGATGCTGAGGTGGATTACCAGAAGAAAATGCTTTTGGAAGCCTGTAAAGTGGATTATCTTGCAGCCATTTTGCCTATTGCAAAGGCTTGCCTTCGGGTCAGTACGGTACTTCTATCACCAACTGAACTCCTATTCACTTTTTCCATAACTTTTTCTTATGTATGATATTTAATGTTGACAGGCCAAAATGAATAATAACCTTCGTCCACCAAATGGTCTTGAACTACAAGCACCTTTGAATATTATTCTCCGGGTAACTTGTGTTTGCCTCGTTCAGTTTTTTATATTTAGCTATTGGTTTACTTTTCTCTAATTTTCTTTGACTATCTGCAGTCTTTGTGGCACATAAGGCGATTCCATGATACTCTCCAGAAGATACCATCTAAATGCACTGATGTTAAAGATGGAAACTCTCAAATTGGGAAGACATTGTGTAAAATCTTTGATTCTTGGGATAATGAGAAAGCGGGCAAACCATGTGACCCATGTGATTCAACAAGATTTGCAGATTTTACAAATTCTCTGGTTTATAAAAAGGTCTGTTGCGTTCACTATTTGTCCCGCCTATCTAATTGCAAATCTGTGGCCTCCAGCAAACAGTAACAACGTACTTTTGTAACCAAATTGTAACCGTCTCCATGTTGTCTACACTCTACTCTTAGATCTTAGTTATATCAGATAAGTTGTTAATATAAATAAAGTGGATGAGCTTCTATTCCCTATGCTTGTTCTGACTCCATTGTCCCCTTGAGCAACTCTTTTGGCCATTTTGTGCACCTCAATCTGCAGTTCTTTGGAGTAGATTAGATTAAAATCCTGTTTTTCTGGATAGAATATGACAGATTAAATTCTGCTGATGATCCTGTCACTATTTGATCCATGAATCACCTTTATGTTGTCTCTAGACTACAGACCAAGTTCTGTCCCACATGCATTTCTGAGTGCATATTGACTGTAACATAAATTTTTTTGTGCCTCTTGCTGTCATAGGCTCGTAGCTAATCAGTAAATCGGTTGTTGTTTGCAGGATGGAAAAAGGAAAACTGCAATTGACATTGTGAAATTTATCTTTCGGAGGCTGCACTCGTCACAAACTCCTTTGCATTTTGAGTTTAAGGGTGAAACTTTGGACCATCAAACACCAGTCGAGCCATCCTTCCTGGGTTGTATATGCCTAGTGCATGATCTTTTTGGGTTGCACATTTATGAAAATAAATTCAACTGTGTGAATGAGGTGTACACTGAATATCGGTATACTACATTCCTCCACAGCATTGATCTGGGTGCTGTTGGAATAACTAAGGTGCGCACTGCACAGTGTATCCATTTCTCCTTTCTCTTTTTATGTATTTGGTTCAATTAGTTAGTAAACTAACATCTTTTCACTTATTCAGGTGGATTCTTTCAGTGAACTCTTGAAAGCTCGGAAGTCCAGGATTGAAAGTTGTGGGCATATGGTTTCCCAGTACTCTCTTGAATGTCCACCACGTTTGTTCATGACCGGTAGGATTGTCTTTTCGACTGATATTCAGAATGTAATTATGTATATATCTTTCCTCTATTTAGGAGAAAAATGCAGGTCAATTAAAGGAATCATGTGATCAGTATGCCATATGATTTTTTATTGCTGAAAACCAAATCAATTACTGAATATAAGCATACCATATGTGCTAGTGTAATGATAATACAAAGTAATTAATGCCATGACATACTCCTGAGTTAATTTGAAATCAGCCTTCCGTACACATAGACAATTTTATTCATTTCCTACAATTTAGGGAGCACCTAGGATGAAATAAGTATTGTTTTTATTAATATGAAGAAAGGAGCTATGGAGGACTCTTAAGCTAAGTAATGGTGATTTTCCATGTACCGATCGGTACAGCATCTGCAGCTTTCATGAACTAGTAGAACAGAGAATATCTAGGAGGAACTAGATATATTGTTTCATTGAGGAGAACACCTCGATGAACTTGATATCTGGGTTTGGATCTCACATGTACTGAGCTTAGCTCTCCTCCTAAGTCCCAATGATAAGCTTTACACTTAAAACTTATTTGCTTTCTTTTCTTTTGCTGCTTTCTCACAGTTTTTGAATGGAAGGAAGACAAGGTGGGCCACATTAACATGCATGAAGTATTGATGAGCCTAGCTGTAGAGTTGGACATTAGTCATTTCTATGGAGATCTGCATTCAGGAAGCAAGTATACTCTGGTTTCTGCGGTATGTGATGAGACAATCCTTTGCTATCTATGTTCCTGAGGTTAACATGTGCTTTGCTTTTCTTCTATGTTTTAGTGTGCTATCAACCAAGGCTTGGGGTGGGGTGGGGTTGGGGGGGGGGGGGTGGCAATTGGGAATTAATTAACTTGGAAGGTGTTCAACTGTCATGATAATTAGAGGCATGAATCCTCTATGACCGCTCTGCTATCAAATGTTAAGACTGGCTGTTATTCTTCCCTGGGATACACACATGATCATTTCTACTTTTTGTTTACTACAGATCCTTAAGTAAGCCCCAGATGAGATTTAATATGGACTGCAATTTATACTTGTCAAATTAGTTGATTGAAATCATGAAATGTTCCATTGATTTCATCTTGAGAAAGTGGCGCTTCTGGTACATCATTGTAATTTTTGTGATTTTTTTTTTCGACTGCTCAGTTGCTTGGCAATAGATGCTACACTGGTTCATTACTGTCAGGTTATCCCAATTATTCCCAAATGATAATACTTGTCTTACCAGCGCGGAGTTTTATTTCTGTTATTCTTGCAATACATCCTGTCTAATGCCTACCTTGGTAATTTTCACACTGTTTGTCAGGTCTGCTGTAATGATCAAGAGCAATACTTCTGCTTTGCTCGCGACAACAACAGATGGCTCATATATGACAACAACAGAAGACCCATGGTAATTCCCGATCAACTTTGCGTATTTATGTTTTGACTCACATTTGGTCGAGCATTACTCGATATCATTATTTGTGTTTGTTTTGTCCTTCCAGTATGCTGAATCCTGGGAAGCATCAATCCAGCAGTACAGTCAGGCAAACCTCTGTCCTGAAATCATCTTCTTTGAGCGTGTCGAGGATCCAGAATTGGGCACCCACCACGACCAGACTGCGCCTTGAACCATTCCATTCCTTTTAAGGTTTGATGTGGCTCAGTGGCTGTAGAGATTGGTTGGTTTTACCATTGGAGGCTTGCTGATTGTTGTGGTGCTTGTTTGCTGGGGCGTTTTGAGTGGGGAAACTCCTGTGCTTTTGAGATCATCGTGCCCACGGCATTCATGCTCATGTATATATACTGGAGTACTTGACGTTCTCTGCTTGGCGATGGCGTGATCTGGCATTTCTTTGCTGGCCTCTGGATCATGTAGGGTAGGAAAGTAGTATCAGTCGTCTGTTTGTTCTTCCTTGTTGCTCCTGCAAATACCTTTATTGCTGTACATACAACAACGTTCTGTAACGCACAATTCTGGGTTCGCATATACGGCAATAGTTGATTGGAGGACTGGAGCTTACCTTTTCGTTGATTACGAGTACTGATCTAGCAATGGATATGCATTTGCCTGCACTCCGCTGCAATTTTGGATATCTCCGGTACTCCCTCCGTCTCATAATATAACGGATTTTCAATGGATATAACACATACTAATACTACAAATCTGGATATACGTCACGTCCCTCTAGAATCCTTATATTGGACGGAGGCAGTACCGCAGTAGTAGCGATCGTTATACCCACCCAACTATGCTCATCAGTGGTGTGACGCAGTTTAGGCCCATCCATTTTTAAGCCCGTACTTGAGCCCATTTTTGTTGGGCCGAAGCACGACGCGGCCCAAATACAAGGCGGAACATTCAATTTTTACTGCACGAATCCTAAAGCTCCCCCTCCTTTCTTCCTCTTCCGAGTTCCGACCTCTTTCCCTCTCCCCCTCCCCCTCCCCCTCCCCCTCCCCCTCCCCCGTCCCGCGCGCTGGCCCGCCGCTTCCAGAAGCTTCCAGAATGGAAGCGCAGCCACCGCCTTCGCGAGTGGGCCCCACCTCCCCTCGCCTCTCCCGCTGGCGGTGGGTCCCACCACCCCAAACGCCCCAATCCAAATCACGCAACCGCCTCCTCCCCTCAGCTCCCTTCTCCGGCCAACGGCTACATTTCTTTCTCTCCTCGGAGAGACTTGCTCCCCACGCCATCTCATCCCCCTCACCCACACCCACCACGCAAGCCGCCTCCTCCTCCTCCTCCGCTTCGGCATTTCGCCGAACACCTCGCGCGCGATCCTGCTCCGGCGTTTGCGGGTGGCGCGCGTCCTCTGCCTCGCGCGCGCGCGGGGGGCGGCGGCGTCGTGAGGCCGCCGTACGGGCGCCACACCTCCACCCATGGCGGGCGTCGGGGAGCCGCGGCGGAGCCCGAGGAAGAGCAACCGGGACTGGCTGAACTGCGACCGGCGGTTCGCGCAGCAGGCCGACGGGGTGATCCTCCAGGTGCTCCGTCGGAGCCCGGACGCGGTCGAGCGCGCTACGCAGCTCATGTGCCGCTACAAGAAGTCGCCGCTCGCCTACGCCATCCTCGCGGAGGCGTGGCTCGCGTCCGGGAATCTGGTCATGGCGAAGACTCACCTCAGGAGCGCGACGGTGCTCGCCCCGCGCTGCCCGTACATCTCCTTGGCGCTCGCCGCGGTGCTCGTCCGCATGGGATCCTGGGAAGAGGCGGTGCGCGAGTGTGCCCGCGGCCTCGGCGCGTGGATGCCCACCGACCCGGCGAGGCACTCCCCCTTGCCGGAAGACAGCATCAACGCCATCGTCAGCTCCCCAAAAGGTCAGCAGCAAAGGATTGCCGTCGAACGAGAAAGAATCCGCCTGCTGCGTTTCCGGGCCGAGAAGGGCAAGGGAATCACGGCTCCAATTGCGTCGGTGGCGCCCAAGTGGCCGCCGGAGAGCGCCGACCTCGACCATGCTCGCCATCGCTGGAGCCGCATGAGCGAGGAGGAGCGGCAAGCCTTCCTCACGGTGAGTTTTCAAGATATGAAGTCGCATTTCCTTTCAAGATCAGGAACGTCGCGGTGGCAGACGAGACGTGCGCTCTCAGGTGCTGAGGAGCTCGTCAACGGGTGTGGGTCGTTTTCATATCGGCTTTGCCCTTTCTGCTTCGTCATCTTTGTGGATGCTACGGAGTTCATGTCGCACATCGACAGCTTCCACATTGCGGATTGCAAGAAAGAATTGCGGTCATCAATGCCTGAAAGAGTAACTGGCTGTGAGATGGAGCTTCTCAAATCATGGAGATGGGAGCCGATGCCAATCGATGGAGATGATTTGGCAGAGAGGGCATTGATCTTGAGCAAGCTTAAGAGCATTGTTTCTTGGCTCATTGATAAGGATGCCGTTTCTCTCAGCCTTCTGTACATCATGTACAAGTTCATCATGAGCCGGGTCAGGCCAGTAAAACCTTCTGTGATATCCATGTGCGGCTCCTGCGGGATTGGACAGTTGAGTTCTGCGCACCTCAAGGAACTGCTTGATTTGCTTAAGTGGCTTCCACATACCCATACAGACTATAAACAAGAGAACCAGAAGGATTCGCTTGGTTTGGCTACATGGTTGGAAGAGTCAGGCACCTTGTTTTTTGATTATGGGAAGAATGCTTCAAGAAAAGCTGATGATTCTAGCCAGCCAGATGAATTTTTTGACTGGCTATTCTGCGAATCTTTGCTTGAGGATCGCTGTGAATCATGGCTTGGCATGCGGGAAAAATGTGTTAATCTTGGACCTGCCATCTTTAAAAAGATAACTGAAGAATTGGATAAACTGAAGCTGAAATGCAGCTCATGTGAAGAACTAAAACAAAAAGGAGGTGTATATTTCCTTCCTAAGGCCATCCTTGAGAGTGATGTTGACATCGAGCCTTATTTTTATGATGGGGTATCGCCTTCCTTTTTACTGCATTCTGTTTGCTCTTCAGTTTTGTAAACAACATCTTGAACTTGTTGATCAATGCTTAAATCCTACTTGCTGTATTTGCAGATTGGCTCTGTACAGGCTGAAATGCTATTAATCGATGCTGAGGTGGATTACCAGAAGAAAAGGCTTTTGGAAGCCTGTAAAGTGGATTATCTTGCAGCCATTTTACCTATTGCAAAGTCTTACCTTTGGGTCAGTACAGTTCTTCTATCACCAACTGATGAACTCCTATGCACTTTTTCTGTAACTTTTTCTTCAGTATGCTATTTATTGTTGACAGGCCAAATTGAATAATAACCCCCCTGAGAAGGTTTTACCTCTTCCTCCACCAAATGGTCTTCAACTACAAGCTCCTTTGAATGTGATTCTCCGGGTAACTTGTGTTTGCCTCATTCATTTTTCTATATTTAGCTATTGCCTATTGGTTTAGTTTTCTCTAATTTCCGCTGACTATCTGCAGTCTTTGTGGCACATAAGGCGATTCCATGATACTCTCCAGAAGATTCCACGTGAATGTCGTGATGTTACAGTTGGAAACTTTCAAATTGAGAAGGAATTGCTTGAAATCTTTGATTCTTGGGATCTTGTGAAAGACGGCAAACCATGTGAACCAAGTGGTTCGACGAGATTTGCAGATTTTACAAGTTCTCTGATAAAAAAGGTCCGTTCCATTCACTATTTGTTTCCAACCTATTTAATTGCAATCTGTGACCTCCAGCAAAAGATAACACATACTTTTGTAACCAAAGTGTACCATCTCCATGTCTCTACAGTCTACTCTTAGTTATGTCAGATAAGTTGTAAATATAAATAAAGTAGATAAGGTTCTACTCACTATACATTGTTCTGACTCCATAGTCCCCTTGAGCAACAGTTTTAGCCATTTTGTGCACCTCAATCTGAAGTTCTTTGGAGCAGATTAGATTAAAATCCTTTTTGTCCGGATAGAATATGGCAGGTTAAATTCTGCAGATTATTCTGTGACTAATTTGATCCTTGAATAACCTTTATACTGTCCTTAGACTAGACCAGGTTCAGTTCTACTTCCATTTCTGCAGATAGGCTCATAGCTAATGAGAAAATGTTTTTTGTTTTTTGCAGAGTGGAAAAATGACTGCATCCAAAATTGTGAAAAGCCTTTTTCAGAGGCTGCACTTGTCACAAACTCCTTTGCATTTTGAGTTCAGGGGTGAAACTTCGGAACTGCAAACACCAACCGAGCCAAGTTTAGTGGGTTGTATATGCCTAGTGCATGATCTCTTTGGGTTACACCTTTATGAAAATAAATTCAACTGTCTGAATATGGTGCACACCAAATTTGCGTACTCTATTGAATTGGGCGCTGGAGGAGAAACTAAGGTGCACACTTCACAGTGTATTTTTTTTTCCTTCCTTTTTTTATATATTTAGTTCCATTAGTTAGTAAACTAACATCTTTTCACTTTTTCAGTTCAAGTCTTTCAGCGAACTCTTGGTAGCTAGAGAGTCCAGGAATGGAAGTGTTGGGCAGAAGGTTGCCCAGTACTCTCTTTTATGTCCACCACATTTGTTCATGACCGGTAGGGTTGCCTTCTCAACTGAACTGACATTTCAATGTAAATTGTTTGAATATGTTTCATCTATTTAGGAGAAAAAGTAAGGTCAGTGGATGAAATCATTTGATCGGTATGGCATATGATGTTTTTTTTTTCCTGAAAAGTGAAAACTAATTCAATCGTTGAATATAAAATATACCTTATGTGCTAGGGTAACGATAACATAAAACAATTAATCGCCATGACGTACCCCTGAGTTAATTTCACATCATAAACCATTTTGTTCATTTCCAATAATTTAGGGAACACTTGGGAGGAAATAATTATTGCTTTTATTAATAGAAAAAGGAACTATGGAGGACTCTTGTGCTGAGTAATGAGGGTCTTCTGTGAATTGATCGGTACTCCTGTGGTACATCTGCGTCTTCCATGAATTGAGCTAAGCGTAGAACTTAAATCAAGAATGTCTAGGAGGAACTAGATATATTGCTTCATTGAGGAGAAGACACCTAGATCAGAGCTAGAGGATGAATCTGGGTTGGGGATGTACACCTCCCATCTATTGAGCTTAGCTCTTATCCTAATGATAATATTTACAATTGCAAACCTATTTGATTTCTCTTATTTTGCTGTTTTCTCACAGTTTTTGATTGGGAGGATATCAATGGGAGCTACGATAACATGCATGAAGTATTGATCAGCTTAGCAACAGAGTTGGACATTAGTCATATCTACAAAGGTCTGCATTCAGGATGCATGTATACTCTGGTTTCTGCGGTATGTGCTGGGAGAAATCTCTGTTATCTTTGAAAATGTGAATTCACTTGTCCTGATATTGACATGTGTTTTCCTTTTCTTCTAAGTTTTAGTGTGCTCTCAACTGAGGCTGTCCATTACTTCTACTAGGGGACATAGGGAGGAAGTAAATGTAGTTAGACTATTTTGCATTCCTTAGGGAAAGTGGCATTTTCAAGGGTCATTTTTGAAAAGCATTTGTCCCAACCATGTGCAAAAGTAAAGAAAATTGCTTCTCCCTCGTAAATGGCTCCAAAATCTGCTCCATTTTTGAAAACTTGATAGCCAGCATGGGGCAATTTGGTAGTTTTTTCATTTTGCTTGTAAATCGGCTCTTTTTGGCCATTTGATTGTATTAGTTAGCTTGAAGCTGTTCAACTGTCACAATAATTGTACGTGTGAATCCTTTGTGGCTGCTCTGGTATCAAATGTTAAAGACTAGTTACTCTTCCCTGAGATACGCATACGAGCATTTCTATTTTGGATGTTACTCATTAGCTATTACAGATCCTAAGTATTCTGCTCCCGGAGTGATTTTAAGATGTGTTGTAATTTGTGCCGCAAATATATATTTTCATTTATGTTATACTTGTCAGATCAGTTAACTTGAAATATTTCTGTGCTATCATATTGAGAAAGTTACGCTTATTGGAACATCACTGTAAATTTTTATTTTCCTTTTTGTCGGCTGCTTAGTTGCTAGCCGATAGATGTTACATTGGTTCTTTATTGTCAGATTATCACAAGTAATAATACTTGTCTTACCAGTGTGAAGTTGTACTTCTATTGTTCTCTCAATAGCATCTGTGTGATACTCCAGTCAGAACTATTTGACGCCAGCGCTGCTACGATAGGTGGCACCAGCATCAAATATTCTTGACTGGATGGAGATAACACTTATCTGGGTAATTCCCATACTGTCTTGTCAGGTATGCTGTGATGATCAGAGGCAATACCGCTGCTTTGCTCGTGAGAAGAACAGGTGGATCATATATGATGGCAACACAACCGAGGCAATTCCTGATCAACTTTCATATTTGAGTTTTTGACTCACATTTGGTTCAATATTCTCCATATCATTCATCTTTGTTTGTCCTTGCAGCTTGCTGGATCCTGGCAAGAGTCAATCGAGCGGTACCGTCAGTCCAAACTCCGCCCGGAAA
The DNA here is from genome assembly GCA_000576495.2 of Oryza glumipatula. NCBI lineage: Eukaryota > Viridiplantae > Streptophyta > Magnoliopsida > Poales > Poaceae > Oryza > Oryza glumipatula. The sequence goes on from CM002514.2 coordinate 22,526,740, forward strand.
TCCTCTTCTTTGAGCGTGTTGAGTAGCATGGTCGTCGTTGTACTGTTGCTGGGATCGAGAATCGGCACCCACTGGACCGTGCCTTGACGGCCTTGATCCATCATCTGCACTGCATTTGGAGCATCGAAAAAAGTTCAATGTTTCATGTGTCTGTAGATTGGTAACCATTGAGACTTGCAGGCGTTATAGCTGATTGATTCGAGTCCTCCCCTCCCTGGAGCACATGAAATGGTTGCAAAATCGTTTGCTGATTCCTGATTGTTGTGATGTTGATTGGGCTCTGGAGTTCTGATGCCTGATCGTTTGTGATGTACATACTGGAGAAACTTGCATAGGCGAGAGATCGGCATTTCTTTGCTGACTTAGATCATTTTTTTTAGATAGTGTGCTGACTTGGATCATGTAGGCGTGATCTATTTGTTGTTCTTCTGGTTTGCTGCTGCAAATACGGATACTGATGTATATGCGTTCCGGGTTTTTACATGGTACTAATCTGAAAGAAAAAAAAAAGATATAATGATGCACAGTTCTGTTGAACAGGACAATGGTTCATTGGAGAACTTTCCACTGCCCGTTTATTTTTTTTAAAATATGCCCGTCCTACAGTATTTTGAAGGCAACGTCGTCTCCTGTTTCAGACGAGAAGGTAACGATGGGCATATTTTTGCAAAACTTTGAAACAATAGTTTGTTTTTTAAATCTTTAAGAAAAATAAATATGAAAAATCCTGTATAATGGTATGCGCAACGCTAAAAACAACACGTTGGATTTTAATCATGTCTAAAATGCTCAAGCAAAGCCCAGAATTAGCATACTTTGCTTCCGCAGCTAAAACATCGACAATTTTAACACCGGAGGTAGTATGATGCAGGTATGGTAGCATGCTCATGCGATACAAACGGGTTCCCGGGCCGGGGGATGTGAGGAGAATTTATTTTTATTTTTTAAACTTTTTAATTTTTAATTTTAAAATAAATCCTTTTGAAACTTATTTTCAAAACTTGAACCTATTGGCCATGTCAGCAGGACTGGCATGGCAAAACAACATTGTCACATCGGTCTGGCTGGTATGATAGCGTTATTTGGTCACACATCCCTCGCTGACGTCACAGAACAAAACTGTCACGCTTGTTATGTGTGGCGTGTCAGTATTCTTTTTGCCACGAATACGAGCAGGTGTGAGCAAAAAGTTCATATATTATGAAAATAAGTTTTGAAGGGTCTATTTTAAAATTAAAAAAATCAAAAAATAAAAGAAAATTAAGGCGAGGATGCGTGTGGCAACAAATCAAGTACAAAGATTCCCCACCTTTGCTTGGGCGTCGATCTGTCCGCACGCTTGGTCCAACCCTGCTGGAAACGTGGCCAATAATTATCTGTACTGTGATGAAGGGGAGATGGGTAAAGCTTTGTCCATTTTTCAAACTCATACCATCAAACAAAACCAAATTTATTTTAAGCTGAACTAAAAATGATGGCCAATATAATATAATGGTTTTACAGTGGAAATAATTTTATTTTAAATTTTCAGATTTAAAGCGTAATATGGGCTGCGGGAGAACTATATAACAAAATAATACTATATATCAGTTGTAAAATTTATTTTCTTGCTTACTATTCAATTTTCTTTTATGTGTTTTCTGTATCTTATACCTTAATCAATTATTCAAAAATTATAAATGATTGAGATGCATGGTGTGGTTTTTTTTTTGGAGACAATGTGAATTTACTTTCTCGATGAATCATCCAAAACCAAAATTTAGTTAGAGAAGAGAGAATTAGTATTAACTATATTTAGTGATATATAGGATTCGGATTCTTGTTATATATTACGCATGGGCATTAAACGTAGGAAAAGAAAAGGAAAACAGAAAACAGCCAAGATATGGCGTACTGGAAGTCTGGAATGGATCAGATACAGATAAGCTAAGGTAGCCTCGGAAAATTGCTTAGAATATTCGTCGACAAATAATATTTGAATCAAATCATTGCGTTTTCTTACGCACGCCATACTCCTGTAGATATCGACAGGTATGCTATTCCTTTGACAGGACTCTATGTACTCAATTTAATTTCAAGAGTGAAGTATTTAGTACTTGTAAAGTTGTGGGACGATGGAAACTTCGCTTCACCTTTCCAGTTTATTTTCTTATATCCCATTTTATTTTTTTATGAAGCTAAAATCGTTTTGGTAAAGAAGCTAAGGCTGTGTTCGGATATGGAAAGTTTCCCGCACGGAAAACGGAGCGGTCTATTAGCGCGTGATTAATTAAGTATTTACTATTTTTTAAGCAACCTTCGTATAGAAACTTTTTTTAAAAATAAACCATTTAGTAGTTTGAAAAACGTGCACGTAAAAAACGAGGGAGAGGGGTTGGGAACATGGGATTACAAACACTCTGTAAAGCTCTACTACCAATGTAGCAAACAGACCTCGTATCTCGATCTCGATCGGAACGTGACTCAGCTCACGCACGCACCGAATGGGGTCATGACTCACGAGTGTTGGAGCCAAACGGCATGCCAGACTGGCAAAAGGTACAAGGGATATGTGGATAATTCATTTTATCGTTTTATGACCAGTAGCACGTACGCATGTATATATGTGTGTGCATGCTAATTAAAGTGGGGGGGGGGGGGGGGGGGGGGAGAGAAGCGCAAATCTTGGGCAAAAATTCCATCGTACGAAAATTCAAATTCAACCAGGCTAGGACACCATGCTAGAGGTTTTGGGGTTGCCTTAATGCAGGTTATCCAATGTTAGAGCTGAAGGTAGTACTCAACATTATGTACTGCAGGTAAAAAAATGTGTGTGTTTTTAATCTTATTAAAATGGGTGTTTTTTAATCCTATTAAATATTATATTTTAAGTAAGTGGATTAGGATTTAGGTTCTCTAATATTTTGGGCCTTGTGGTGGTTGGCAACACGGCACTGTCTTAATGGTAAGTTTACAGTTTATAGAAAAGCATGGGTACCTAAGAACGGAGGCATGCCTGGGGTAACTAATGCTTGACCGGTTGACCTTAGGCTTGTCTCTAAAATCTTGTTTAATTTTTGTTAAATTATCATGTAAATTTTGTAGAAAACCAAAACTTTGTTAGTTAAGCTTATGTTGATCTTAACCCTAGTATTTTGTAATTTCTGACTCCGTCACTGCCAGTGCCAATAAAAAATAAGTTGGTTAGAGAATTGAGAATAGACACAAACATATATGATTGGATATAATTGACGATAATCACTTTGCCCAAGGAAACAACAAAACTAGTAGCGATGTGTGAAAACCACGGTGTCAATATAATGTTGCAATGGGAAAGAGCCATCATGGTTAGACAATGTGCACATCAGGACTACCTACTGTCTACTAGACGCTCAAGCCAGCAGATTCCGTAAGGGGGTTGATTGGGGATAAGCCACTATGGTCACACCAAAAGCCTACTCCTCATATAAGTCAGTTGAGCATATTCTTCTTCTTCAAGGTAAACTTGAGGAGGTGGACAAGGAGTTTAAGCACCTTAGAAAATCTTATTTTACACCTATATTGATGTGAAATTATTCCCTCTCAATTTTCTTCAATCCCCTTCAAACTGAACAGGTCCCGAAGGAGGAATTAGGCGAATAAGATTTCAATCAATCACGAGAAAACTCATCCCCGTTGACATAGCACCAAAACTCAAGTTTCACCGTCGAACACCTCGGGTTTAGGTTGAAACCACACACTGCTTGCCATTACACTATTGCGTGCATCAGAGAGCTAGCTAGCTGCTCGCCATCTCACTATCTTAGTACCCGGTGGCTGGTTTAGCGACCGTCCATGTGTGGAGGACCTCGCCGGCGACGTCGTAGAAGGCGAGGCTGGCCTCCGCCGCCGTCAGCCGCAGCGACATGAACCCCTGCCCGTCGTAGAAAAACTCCACCTTGTCCGCGTTCGCCGTCTGCACCCCGCGCCACGCCTTCGACCCGGCCCCGCTCGTTAGGTACTGAATCTTGCTGCGATTTAGTTATAAGTTTTTGTTCAATTCAGAGTTTCAGAGTAGGCAGAAATTCAGACGAATTTACTCGAGTTTGCAGAGAAATTCCGGCAAATTCTGTACCTGTCCCTGCTGCTGATGTGCTCGAGGCAGTGGTCGTGGCCGTTGAGGTAGAGATCAACTCCATGTGCCTGCAATTTTTTTCATATAAATTTCGCACCATGGTGAAAAAAAGTTCAGAATATATAATTCATATCACCAACTCGAGTCAACTCGAGTCAAGAAATGTTGGAAGCACTGGTGGTATGGTGGTAGAGTCGTACGTGTATGACTCCACCCGTAGGATAGATTTAAATTCTGGGGTTCACAAATACTGCGTATACATAGGTGGACTTTCAGTAGAAATTTAGTGAGACAAGAGATACCAATGATTTTCGTTTATTAGAATATGTGTTAGGGACGCATTCACGGAATGTAAGCGTGATATTGCGTATATAGTAGTGTGTGAGCGTATGCGTCTGCCGCGTAATCGAAAAAGAAAAAGAAATGCAGATACTACATACTTTGAGGATTGGAAGGAGATGCTCCAGGAGCTCCTTGGTATCGCCGTGCTGGCTGACGCTCCTGATGGCGTGGTGTCCGACCACGATCTTCCATGGCGCTTTGGACTGCTCCAGTGCATCCTCCAGATCCTGAAAAAAAAAACGAATTAAATTAACACACAAGTTATGAAAAAAAAAAAAGCAGCAAAGAATTCATCAGGAACGACTGCATGATCAGAGCTTAATTTCTTGGGATTAAATGATTATAAATTAATTTACCTTGAGGACATTTGCCATGTAGGTTTCACGGGGAGAAACCCCTCTCCAGTCGTACCTGCTGTTCTTGGGATCAGTCCAGTACTTGAGCACGAACGGCGTCGTGTCCACGAAGAAGAAATCCGCGATCTCTGATCAGTTTTAATTTTTTTTTCATTCAAAACCAAAACCAAACCAACACAAAATATGAACGAAATGCATACAAGAAAATATCCAATTCTTGATCTCAAATGTGTGACGGATAATTTAACGGATCAGAGTAAGATGGTAAAGCTTGAATCGAGACAAAGACTCTGTCAGACTGTCAGTGTCGTTTACTCACCTGCGCTAACGACGAAGGACTTGATGCAGATCCAGCGGCTGTCGACCTTGCGAAGAACAGGGCTCAGCTGGGCGAGGGCGTCGCCCCTGTAGTCATGGTTGCCAAGAACTGCATGTTTGTTATCAATATCAAAATTATCAATTATCACCACACACGAACAGAAAATCAATAACCTATTTCTCTTTCTTCAGAGTAATTCAGATCAGTGCATGCAGTTTGATGGTGTGGTAGTAGCATTCATATAATCAGATCGCATTGTATTTCATAATGTAGTTTTAAGAGATATGTGGTTTTAAATTTGAAGTCTCATATTCACAATTTTTTTAAAAAAAATGTTTGGAGGGGCGTCTCTCCCTCCAAATCTCGTTTTTTTTATCACATTGCATTTGGTGTGGTAGTAGCATTCAGATAATCAGATTGCATTGCGTTGGATTATTACTTACCAGTGTACCATGGCTTGTGGAGGCTCTTGGCGGTGTAGATGTCGGAGAAGGATTCTTCGAAGGCCTTATCATCGACGCCGGTGAGGCCGTTCTTGTAGAAGTTGTCGCCGGTGGAGATGACGAAGTCGATGTCCATCTTCTCCCCTACTATCCCCATCTGCATGCACACATTTTGTTGCTCATTTTGTTCATTTATGTGTTGTGCATTTGGGATGTAAAGGATTGGTGTCTAAATTCGTCACATACTCAAATTGAATTATTGATTATGTTGAAAAACGAAAGGAGGTTGTTATAAACTCTTCAAAGTCAAAATTAAATTATGTTGACTGCACACATCCTAAAACGTCATTCCTTGTTAAAACTAAATTATTATCAACTGAGCTAGACAGATGTGAAAAATGCCCATCAATTAAGTAAGGGTAATTTTACCATCCTAAAAAAGATATCGTATCATATTTTCTAATGTAAAATTTAGTACCTCTACGTAATAAATACCTTAAGGTAAAAAAATTTTAATGTAAAATTTAGATAACTCAACATATTTTTTCAAGGATGGTAAAATTCCTCATTGAGTAAATAAAGAAGATAAAAGGTGAAAAGGCTCACTAGCCAGCTGCGCTATGTGTAGTTTAAATTAACGTTTTTCCGCACGTTTTCTTCTTTAATTTAATATAATACGAACAAATTTGCCTGATTTTAAAACAGTATCTTTTGATACACACGTGATAGATAATAGTAGATACTACACTCTTTTCTTCCTAAAAAAACAAGAGAGCACTAAACATTAGCTTAATTTACAATTCCAGACGAATCATGACTGACGATGCCATTTAGCTGTAAACAAATCCTCCAAAAACACAAAACCCAACCTCCTCGCTTCCTTCTACCATAACCCACACCCACATTAACCACAATTTCATACTTAAGCCATTAATTAACCACGATTAGCAAAACGAGATCATCATCACCGCCAACTAATCAATCGATCGATCGGTAATTACCTGCGCGGCGACCATCGACTGGTTGTACGCGCCGCGGCGCCCCCAGTCGCCGACGGCGAGGAGGCTCAGCGACCCGTCGCCCTTGTGCGGGTGCTCCAGCCGCGGCATCTCCGCCGCCGCCGCCACGACGGCGACGAGGAAGACGAGGAGTGTAACTGGAGCATCCATGGCCGATCGAGCAGCTCGATCGCCAGCCGCCGCCGCCGCTCCCTCAAGTTGCTCGTCGTGTGGAGTGGAGAGGAGGCGATGGACGGCTCGAGGTGGAAGAAGAGGGTGCGTGCGTATTTATAGGGGGGAGTGGCAGTGGTGGTAAATATTAGGGGAAAAAAAGAGGAGTGGCAATGGAGGTAAATATTAGGAAAAAGGGCACGGGGATAATGTGCGGCTGCAGGTGGGCCCGGATGGGGGGAATGGTGGGTGGGGCCCACGGTGTGGGACGTTGAGGTTTTGATGCCAGATTGCCAGGTCACGCTTTGCCTTTTTGCGCAGGAAAATAAGTACAGCACGCATGCTTGGAATGCATGAATTGAACATGTTAATTTTGTCTACAATCATGCAACATGGAAGTGAAAGTTGTAGAAATGAGTGAAACAATCCATTAATTAAGAAGTCATTTGAAACATGGAAGTGAAAGTAATTTCTGATCATCGCAATGGCTAGAAATTACTTTCATTATCTAAAAAGGTAATTTGGAACTATGCCATTATAATTTTGTAAAGTTTAAGATATGCTATTGGTATCTCAATGACATATAGCACCCACATGAGTAAATGACATGTGGGTCAGGATGGCATATCTTAAATTTTGCAAAATTATAATGGCATAGTTCCAATTTTTCCTATCTAAAACCGTAATAAAACGATTGTTGCATGCCGTTGTTAGTTGTTATTGTTTGAATCCGTATGTTGGTAACAAAAATAGAAGGGAAAAATATGTAGTGCAAACCACATATGTAGTGGAAACTTAAAAACTACCGTTGGATCGAGAAATGGACGAATTTTAACTCATGGTAACGTGGACGAATCTCGGACGTCCATTTTTTAATCCAACGGTAGTTATATATGGTTTGTACTGTATATTTTTCTCAGAAGGAATGTACAGCTATGACGTTCGAGGACTAGCAAGTCACTAAACCTTTGACAAGGTCGGTCAATAGTGGAGTGCAGCCGCAGAAACCACATCGGCCCCAATGATCAATGATGCTATTTCAATGATGTGGTCATCTATATGACTATATAATGTAGAAACGGTTGGAAATAATGAAAAAGCAAAACTATCTAGATTGTAGTGCCAGCCTGCAAAATATGCTGCTTGAAGCTGTTTCTTCTCATACTAGAGAGTCAGCATACACAAGTACACAACCTTTGATCAACCCCTCTTTTTCATGTTTGGCTCACAGTTGTATGTTCTCCCATTCTCATTTTAAACTTGTAAGGGCAGTCCCAACCCATAGTGTCTATAAGCAGTGTCTATGGTGCCATGTCAATAAGACATCACAATAGAAACTACAATATACAACCCATGGTTTCTTAAAGTGGGCCATTAATAAATACATCATATCTCTTCTCTACCAATCATATTTATTCTTTATCTATTATGAAGACACTATTCTTTCCCAATGCAAAACTTGATAGTGTCTAGTGCATAGGTTCTCGTGTTGAAGTTGTGTCTTGAATGAGACCCAGTTTCTTCCTCTCTTCACTCTTTCTCTTAATTAATATAGTGCCACATAAGATAAAAGTCCTATATGGCAATGTAGTTAATGCCATAGACACCATCCTAGGTGGAGGGTTGGGACTACCCTAAGGTTGCAGCTCGGAATTTCTCTCAGCTGTTTATTTTGTTCCCATTGGGTCCACCCCTTTCGGCTTTCCTGCCTATACTTCCCAACCTTCATTTAATTGATTGACTAGCTGAACGCTTGCCTCCTTTTCAATAAAAAGATTGGAAATTCAATCTGGGTAATTAGGGATTAGGATTCAACACTAATGGCAAAGAAGACATTTTTGACACAAATTAAGAAAATGGAGAGTATATATGTCTTGCAGGTAACTTTGTATGCTGCATCTAAGCTAACTTGTGTAGGGCGGAGCTACATATATAGGAGAGGTGGTGTGTAACCTGGTCCAAATTTTTTTTTACTATAGTTTATTTATTTTCACCGTATGCACATCACCTCGGTCTAAACTCAAGCACCCGAATTAGTCTAAATTCAGTCTAAAGCAAAGTAAAGCAAGGGAGTGACACTCATTACATGTGTGTCTGGGCTTATCTGTTTCTCATCAGCACAATCCAGTAGATAGCTAGAACCCCATGTCAGGTGCTATTTTTGAGTTATACTGAATGACACCCGCGCTTTGCTACGGAATATATGAATGAGTATATGTTAAATATTGTATAAATGATGGATGGATTTGGACTGAAATATTTTGAAAATGATGGTTTAGCATGTATTTGTTGAGTTTTAGAATGTAATAAATTGTAAATATAATTACTATGCTTGCATGTTAGGCTTATAATAAATACAATGTTTACATGTTAAACTTTAGGTGGTCAATGGGTTATAACTTAAAAGAAGATATATCTGGCTGACAACTCAATTGCAGGAGCAAATTAAGCTCTTTTGTTAGCATCATGTCGAAAAAAAAAACTAATGGGCTTTGAAATGGCCCATCCAACAATGTTTTTGAACACACACAATTAGTGTATTTAGCCAGCAATGCTCTTTTGAGTTCAGTGGTTGCATTGGGCCCTAACAGGCTGACAGTGGTAGACGACTTGATCATGTGAATTCAAAGATTGATTCTTCATTTTCTATTGTGAATGTATCTGTAGTTGTTGGGGGTCCTAATTTGTGGTTATTTTGTACAAAATTTAGATTAGGTGTGGGTGAAATGCCTGTGAGCATGTGGTCATAATTTTGATTTTTTTTTAAAAAAAAACATAGAGTTTGCAACAATTATGTGTCGGTTCCTTCATATATGAAATCCTCATTTGCTGAATTTCTCAACAAGGAGAGTTAGATAATTTAAAAAAGGATTAATTAGCTCCTCACCCAAAAAAAAAAGATCAAGTAGCAGTTTGGATTACCAGATGAAACGACATTATTCATTTCTGAACTACTTGAAGCACAAGCATTAATTTGTATATATTTTTTCGAGATAATGGATAAAAATCCTATCTACATATAACTATATAAGTATTAGCATATATACACACTCTGAAGTCCGAACAACATCATTTAGATAGCCATTAACTTATCCCATGAACTTAGGATGCAATTACAAACAGCAACATTCTTACATACTTACGTATACAAACATACACACACTATTTAATTATTATACACCGTGAATCTTTTGTCACAGTATATATCGATAACTGAAGCAGTACATTGACTGTTCCAATTTCACACACATGGGTAGCTAATTAACACAATAATTAAGGGTTGACTTTGATCACTAGTTGGTGGAGGTTGACTTGGTGAGCTGCCAGCTGTACAGGACGGCGCCGGTGACGTCATAGAAAGCGAAGCTGGCCTCTGCCATCGTCAGCTGCATCGACAGGAACCCTTGCCCGTCGTAGATGAACTCCAGCTTGTCCGAGGTCTGCTTGAACTTCCCTGCCCACGCCCTCGACCCGCCCCCGCTCGTTATGAATTCAAGTGGGCTACAATTTTTGTTTCATCGAATTCGATAAGAAAAAGGATTTAAATTTGGCACCAATGGCTAGAGTGGTAACCAAAATGTAACAGTGGTACTGTGCTAAAGGACAAATTTTCCGTTTTTTGAGGAGATATCATGAGGTACAAGAATACCAAATTTTGCACTATACAAATATATATATGTGATACCTATTGAAGTATTGATGCCTTTCAAGGATCGAAAAAAAATTCCGTGCTAAAGTTATAATTACCTGTCAATGCTGGTGATGCGTTGCAAGCAATGATCATGGCCGTTGATGTACATGTCAGCCCCATAGGTCTGAAGTTTTCAAAAGTAAAAAAAAAAGGAAAAAAGAAAAAAGAGAGGAGTGTTTCGGTCAGGATTTGGATTTAATTTGTGTGGATTTTGTCAGAGAATTTGAACTCAGCTCATACGTGAACTTAAACTGATCGATGATTCAATGTATAGGTGTACCTTGAGGACAGGGAGGAGCATGGCGACGAGGTCGGTGGTGTTGCCGTGCTCGCAGCCGCTGCTGATGGTGTGGTGTCCGACCACGATCTTCCACGTCGCGTTCGACTGCGACATCGCGTCCCCTAAATCCTGAATGCGTGCAAGCGACCGATTTAATTAATTAACATGTGACTAATCTTGATTAATTCATTCGGAAATAACAGCTCTAAGCTCTCGTGTACATATAGCTTCTGTTTAAGCAAAGGCCGGGTTTACATAATAATAACTTACCGTGAGTAGAGTGGAGAGGTAGGTGTCTCGAGGGGCGACCTGCCTCCAGTCGAACTTGCTCTCATTCCAATACTTCTGCACGAACGGCACCGTGTCCACCAAGAAGAACTCCGCGATATCTTTAATTTCATACGATTAATTTTGAAAAATGAGAAATTGTTACACATATTTCTTTTTCTTCTACAGATGTATCGTCCTATGAAAAGCTTTTGGATGAATTGGTTGGTACGATACGACGATGTGTCATATGCAAGTACATACCTGAGTCGACGATGAAGGACTTGTTAATGGAGGTCCAACGGCTGTCGACGGCACGAATGGCAGGGCTCTGCTGTGCGAGGGCATCTCCAGTGTAGTCATGGTTGCCGAGAACTACACACATGCAATTGCGCATATAAATATATGTGGGTACGAGAGATGAGAAATTTTACGGTACTTGAGAAAGTACTTGATTTTTTTTTTAAAAAAAAGATATTTTGATACATCGAGATACCTGATATCAAATTTTATATTAAAAAATACGATACCTCATGTTATCTTTTCAAGAATAGGGAAATTACCCACGGGAGATCGATCGAGATCGAGGCACATAACCGATGAAGAATAGGGAAATTACCCACGAGAGATCGATCGAGATCGAGGCACATAACCGATGATCTCGTTTTATCATTGACATCTCTCTCTCTATATATATATATATATGGTGGACATAATATTATTGTTGCATGCAATTATTATTACCAATGTACCAAGGCTTCTGGAGGCTATCAGCGGTGTAGATGTTTGTGAAGGACTCCTGGAAGCTGGCCGTGTCGTTGTCGCCGGTGAGGCCATCGTTGTAGAAATTGTCGCCGGTGGAGAGGATGAAGTCGGCAGCCAACTCCTCCCCGATCACGCCCATCTGCATTTACAATTCAAGTACACACATTGTGGCCAGTCTTTGATAGGCATGCATGAGCTGGATGGCAACTTAATTATCATGCATATTAATTACTAATCAATTTTGATTTTGATTTGGAGGGAAATGATAAGCTAGTTATTATATCCACATTAGCTAATTAATTTAGCTATAGGTTCAAGTTGACACATGCAGGGAGCTAGCTAGTAGTAGCTCTCTTGGGGAGACCCACCCAATCAATTTAAGTTTGTGGCCAACAATAATTTGAATATTGTCCATCTCAATTAATTTGAACTCGTTTGTTTGCTTCAGAAATAGCACTATATAATAGTGACATGGCTTACCTAACAAATACTTTCGGCTACTTATGTAAATGAAGACCCCATGCATGATAAGCTTCAGGGCACCAAACATGCATGCATTCACATTAATAATAACTAAAATTTGTTAGCTAGTTCATTATTGGTGCTCATTAATAGGGGCCTCCAAAGGCATTGAGAGAAGTCTTTGAGGTCAACCATAGTATGGTAGAGTCGATATCGTTCACAGACTAATTAATGTTGTACTTCTCCATTTGTCCATAAATAATTGATGGGTGCCAAGATCCAATTTAACTTGCAAAATTTGACCATATATAGCCTATATAATATAGTTAGTTTCAAAAAAGTAATGACTTTAGATATATCTTAAAAAGTACTTTGTAATCTCCTAAACTTATTGTATTTTATAAATTTATTCTAATATAAATTGTGCACACGTCCAAAAGTTGAAAAAGAAAGTTTTACCAGATGAAGTACTCCATCCGTTGCTCTATTAGGATATCATTTATGTAATAAAAAACATAATCATAAGTAACTTAAATACGAATATCATAAATTTAGTTAGTTTTTTGTCAAAAGAAATTATATATCCTATTAGTTTGTTGGTCAAAGGTTTGTCCTACCGAAACAAACAAATAAACAATATACGCTTTATATTTTAAAACGGATGGAGTATTAATTTGTAGACAATAATCACCGATGACTTCATATTTTCCCACGAAAACAAATATATGGAAGGTTCATGTCAGTTATTGTCACCTATTCTATTCCACACAGTTGAGCCTTCTCCTGGCCCCAATACACCATGCTGCCAAAGTTGAAGCTATTTCATGGCTCGTGCTCTATAAACAGACCTGGCAGCTGGGTACGTAAAATATTAATTTGAGATAGAGACATAGAGTTGTCTCTAGTAGATCTATAATCAAAACAATTAATGTCTACAGTAATAGCGGTCAGCGTACGTAGTGTTAGCTCTTTGGCTTGTGCAAGTGTTGTCGATGTGTAGTGGTTTTATTTTCTTTTCCTGATTATAGCTTTTCAGGGCTGTTGTCTTGTAATTTTTTTTATATAAACCACTGCACTTTCAAAAAATATAATCAAAACAATAACTACAACGGCCAGCTATTACACTGTATGGCAGCCAACAAAATCAGTACGAGCTACACTACTCTATGTTCTTTTGTTTTTTTTTTAAAAAAAAGAATATTGTGCTTGAATATAAAGAATATTGTCTCTACATATAAAGGAATAATCATAGGCAGGCCGTTATACAGTTATTCTGCAAAATTGCCTTGCGGTCAGCTTAATCATGCATCCACCTACAATAATATGGTTTCACGAATAAATTTTCTACAATAATATCATTTCAGGAACAAATTTTCTACAGATTGACTGTATATAGAGAAAGCCATTATTAAATAAACCTACGGATAAGTTGGTTGCTTGAGAAAATCACTTTTGTCCGCCTACAAAAATGTAATCTGCATATTCTAATTATGTGGTCTTAAGCACCTAAATATAAGCACTTCTAAAATACTATTTATCTTATCAACCATTCCCCATTTAATATTTTTCCCATATATAACCCTAACCACTCTCCCATCCCAATCATATCTAGGGCCATGCATTATAATCTTTTCTACTCAACCTTATTCTTTGTTAAAACTGTAAAATAAACATATTTTGCAATGGAGCTAGGGAGTATATATGCATGTATATATATTAGCTAGCCCTAATTAAAAATCACTCAAAGAAATGGGGAAAAAAAAAGAGTGCAGCGGTTTGAAAGCGTGGTCGATCCACGATCAGTTGGTCTCACATCACAAATAAGCAATGTACATACCGGTTATACCTACTAGTCCTCTAGTACCTGTATTGTAGCTCTACAAGAGCAATAATTGATCGACAACGTAATACATTCGCGAGTGATGGATTGATCGACCGATCGAGCATTGCCGCCACCGGAAAAAAATATAGAGGCGGCGCCTAAATTTACTTCGTTGTCAGCTACACACACGAGCCCGTAAATTCATTTATAAGTCAAATAAATAGATAAGTCGGGTCTATGACATGCAATGTAATGTATATACCTGGGTGGCAACCAACGTCTGGTTGTACTGCCCCTTCCTCCCCCAGTCGCCAACGACGAGCACCGCCAGCGACCCGTCCTCCTTCGTCGGGTGCTCCACCCGAGCTAGCTCCCCCGCCACCGGCGACGCCACCATAACACCAACCATGACGACCACCGCAACCACCGCCGCCACCGACCAACCACACCTCATCATCATCCTCCTCCTCACCACCACTACACAGCTCCGGCGAGATGATCGTGAGAGATAGATGATCGATGGAGAATTGGAGATGGCGATCGACTTCGAGTTTTGAGAGAACGAACTCGCGGGAAAGCCTACTTTATAGCGACGGTCAGCTGGTGCCGATGTGAGGCTGCAGGTGGGCCCCACACCAGCGTCGGTTGGATTCAAAGTTGCATATATAATTATGCCTATATCCATCGTACGGCTGTGGTACGAGCCACGGATCACCCAACGGCGCGGATGGACGGATGGGATCATCGAAGCTAGCTTAGCTCGTACAGGATGAGTAATTAAGAGAGGAAGACTGCACGCCTTGTGTTTCGTCCGATCGAGTACAATGTTGTTAACTCTCTTTGAAACAACGTGCGCCATTAATTATTACTGTTAGTGGTTTTTGTAATTGTTTCGTAAAGCCATATACTATATGTGTGTGTGTGCATATTAATTAATTGTGCTGGTACATACTAGTACTTGTCTACGTGTACATGTGTACTATGTTTTGAATTAATAATAATTGATTAGTTTGAGAAAGCTCTAGATGCATTGGATAAGGTTAAAGTTAGTTGATTAGGGTTGCATCAAGTGATTAATTTTGGGCTTTCATGGCCGGAGAGGGTACGCTTACTAGGCTAGGGCCCAGGGAGAAAATGGGCCACGCTGCGCCTACCGGCTTGATTAATTATTAGTTAGTGGTTAATTATTTAATGCATCGTAAAGGAGCACTTAACCTCTAATAAATAGTTTTCGACTTTTTTTTATCTCACTTTACACACCACATGAGAACTGCTGAATACGGCTATTACTACTAGTATTTAACTTGCTGGGAGTATATTTTTTTCTTATTTACTATATTCAAGTAATTAAATTCAACGCAATACAGGAATTCAGCTGATACATACGATTAAGGCCCTGCTCTTTTCTGATTAAAATTTGTTAGCATGCTTTTCTGCTAACGGTGTGTTTTGTATGAAAATTTTCTATATACAAGTTGTTTTAAAATAACAAACATATCCATTCACTACTGGAGAAGTGGTCATTAGTCCCAGTTTACAACTTCCTTTACTCCCGGGTTGCAAACCAGAACCCCGAATCCGGGACTAAAAATAGGCATCATCTTTAGTCCCGGTTGAAATAACCGGACTAATACGGGACTAAAAATAAAAGTGCCACGTGGCTGGCGCTTTTTCTTTTTTTTTTTTTGCTACTTGCATATTGATTTCGTACCAAACTCAACAACAAAATCATCCACAAATTGACATCACAGATTCATCCGCAACTTCATAGAGACATCTAAAAATCATCCACAAATTTACATCACAAAATCATCTACAAATTCAAAAAAACATCTAAAAATCACCCACAAATTTACATCACAAAATCATCCCCAAAATCATCACAAAGTAATCGCCTCCGGCTTGCCCGCCGCCTGCCACCTCCCCTCCGTGTGTGCCGCCACCCGCCGCCGCTCGCTGCCGCGCGGGCTGCAGCCGTCCTCCGCCGCGCGGGCCGACGCCGCTCGCTCTCTGCAAATGCCCGCCGCTCGCTCGAGGATAAGGGAGAAAAAGAAAAGGATAAGGAGGAAAGAGAGAGTGGAGAGAGGAGGAAAGGGAGAAGGAATTGTTTGCGCGCGACGATGAGAGGATAAGGGTGAGGGATTGTATACTCGCGTTGAATTTTACCAGGACTAAAGATAGAGAGGGGCAGGACGATTTCTGAACCGGGAATAAAAATTATCTTTAGTCCGATTGGTAACACCAACCGGGACCAAAGATCATAAAAGTGAGGTGGGCTTGTCAACCGGGACAAAAAAAATAATTTTTAATCCCGATTACTATTGGAACCGGGACTATTGTGGTTTTAGACCGACCTAACAAAGATCAGTTCTCCAGTGGTGATTAATTTGTTATGTTTATGATAATTAAAACTTAATTAATCATGTACTAATGACTTTCTTTTTTTTACATGCGCCGACTTAATCTTCATCGGTTTCAAACACCACCTAAAAGCAAGAAGTTAAAGATTAAAATATTGAATATATCGATACAGTAACTTGGCTCGATCGGTAGTCGATGTGTTTGCATTGTGTGGTTCAGATGACAGTAATGTCAGAAATTTTGCTATGTCAGCCATCCATCTAGGCGAGGATGCCACATCAGTTATATGGAACACCCCTGTGCAAAACCCTCCTTTTTTTATTTTAGATAATGGAATATAATATCCCGGTCTTTGCTCAAGAAGAGCTACAGCCAATTATTACAAAATAGCACTCGAGATAATAGTATAGTTCAAATAAAATAGAACACACTTAAATAGGAAAAGCCAAAATAAGAAGAACACATTTATTCCAGCCTATTTATGAATCTTCATCCATAGTTGGCATAAAGTTGCATAACCATTGCAACACTGGATGACAAACCCATTCTTTGTGCACATTTTTTCTTCACCGATTCAGACACATATATAGGCAAACCGAGATCACATTCGATTGTTCAACTTTACATTGGATTTTTTTTGAACAACACGTATAGGATTAGTGTAAATTGGCATACATCATGGGATAGTGCAAGCACACTGGATGATTTGTCAAAAGAACAAGCTGTAGGGAGTTGATCGGAATACATCATGGGATAGTGCAATTGGCATCAGGACCACCTCTCCAATCATGTGTTGATGCTGATGTGCACCCTTGCCCGGGTGGATGGGTGCTGTGGCACAAATATCTTACATGACAACTTTAGCGGTCAAACTTACACCCTTGTCAAGTTGTTGTACCGGTATCGGCATGGTAATGGTCAAGTTTTTACATTCAATAAAACTCACCGATTTATTATATTACAAACGCAAATTACTCTAATCAATATTGGGAGTTGAGATACAAAGTACATGAGTGGTATTGTAGATAAGCTATGTTTTCAATCCTGGACATCCTTCCTCTTAGCTTGCCGACGACTGGCAGCCACTAGAGACAGAGAGGAAAGGAAGTCAAGCGGATGAAAGAAAATGACACTTTTTTTCTCTACTCACTGACAGATAGAGAAGACAAAGCACTTCCTTTTTTTTCCTTCTTATAGAGTACATGTTTTCTTCTTAGTTCTTAAGGTGTGGGTGACTTAAGCTTTGAGAGATGGTTTAATGCTGGTCCAAAGATTGGGAATTAATAGGGTAATATTTCAGTCAGATTGTTTGCAGGTTGTCGATACCATGTTGAATGGAGGTTATGCGGCAACAGCCTCAACAGCTATTTACGAAGAATGTAATCTAATATGGAGAGGTTTTGATAGCACATCTATTGAACATTGTAATAGAGAAGCAAACAAAGTTGCTCATGCATTAGCCATGGTAGCTTTTATTAGGAAAGAGTCGTGTATTTGGGTCGATGAACCTCCTGGCTATATTCTAAGTACTTTGGCAAACGATGTAACTATGTTCAATGATCAATAAAGCTAGCCAAATGGCACTAAAATAAAAGGTGTGGGTGACTTATTATTTTTCTCACTGGCCAGATGTTCTCAAAAATGTCTCGGTTAACGATGTGCGGTGCAAAGTGAGCGGTTTGGAAAAATGAGGAATCAATAGTATCTTAATTGAAAGTTTAAGTAGAAACAATTTTAAACTTCAACAAAAAAAAAGGATTTGCAATAAGTTTCACCTGAAAAAAGTTAAGGATTTTCAATAAGCTATATGTTTGGAATCATCATATCTCTCAAACATTTATTTTTCATAATAGAATTCAATCCAGACCACTCTGCATCAAAGATACATCAATCCAGCCACACATTATTGATCGGCATAGCAGAGAAATAGTATAATATAACAAACCCTCATCACAAAACAACCACATGTGCAGCTATTGGTGATTTAATATAAAGGAATTTAAATTAAAATTTACACGCAGTTGCTCCCCCAACGTACACCAAAATAATTAACTCTTGTCATCAGCTAGCTTTTTTTAGATAATGGAATATAATCCCAGCCTTTGCTGTCATAAGCTAGCTAGCTAACCATCATGCACCAATATATAATCTCGATCGATCACCTGACGAGCGAGTAGATGGAGAGCATTATGATGAGCGCCATGGCGGCGGCGGCGAGCAGCATGAGCCCGGCGGCGGCGTAGGCCATGTTGAAGAACCTGACCACTTCCCCCGGCAGCTTCGAGCCGCCAAACGCGCTCTTCGCGTCGTAGGTGAGGCCAAACCCGGCCCCCGCCCCCGTCGCCACCAGCAACGCGAATATCTGGCACATAGTGAAAATTCCACTAGCTATTGATCAAGCTCCTCAGAGGGTGGAGCGGAGCTAAGGAGTTGTCGCTCCACCCTCGTATAGTGTAATTTTTCAAGATCTCGAAAGTGTTTGATATAGTTGTAAGTGTCAGGTTTTGATCGGACCGTCATATTGATGTGTTATTCTGTAGCGGTGAGCCGTACCAAACGGGTATGCTGTTCTAGTTGGTCTTGAAATTCGAAATGTAATTAGAGCTAGATGAATGAGTTACCACATCGGCGAAGATGAGGAACAATGCCACATTCTCGCTGCCTCCTATCATCCTCTTCCTCTTGGCGATGCTGATGGCGACGAACGGGATCTGTAGCAGGGTGTAGGCACACCCAATGACAGCGATTGCGAGGACATACCTATACGATAGAACACAAATTAATTGAAAAGTTCTTTTATTTTGCCTTTTTTACCAATACATAGAATCGTGGCAGTTCTAGCATCACCGAAATATATAGCTGGTTAGACCCTTTGAAAAAGAAAAAAAAAAGCTAGTTGCCCCACTTGTCATGCATAATTGCGTATGTAGGTCACGCTCCTTTCTAATGAAGGGATAAATAGATTAAGCATGCTTATTGAATTGAATTCCTAAACAGTACGACTTTTACAAGTACTCTATATATGAATCTCTTATGATATTATTTCATATTTATTTTCGAACCTTATAATTTTGTGTGTACCATCAAATAAGTATCTCAAATTATTCAGCTATTCAAATCATTCCGCCATTTAATGCGGATTTTATCAGATTTTCAGTGTTACTCCACTATAGTGATGCTGCTGCTTGTGATGGCAGGCAGCGCCAGCCAGCTCGATGTCTCATATATATGAATATGATTCCTATCACTAGGTGCTGACCTGTAGGCGTAGACGTCCTTGAAGGTGATCTTCTTCGGCGGGAGGCCACCGCCGAAGTCGAGGGTGAGCTTGTCGGCGGCGATGACGGCGAGCGACGCCGCGAGGAGTGCCAGCGTCAGGAGGCGGAGGGCCAGCACGGCGGACGGCAGAGCTGTC
The DNA here is from genome assembly GCA_000576495.2 of Oryza glumipatula. NCBI lineage: Eukaryota > Viridiplantae > Streptophyta > Magnoliopsida > Poales > Poaceae > Oryza > Oryza glumipatula. The sequence continues at coordinate 22,546,525 of CM002514.2, forward strand.
CTGGAAGACGACGCCATTGCTGCTGCTGTTGCCTCCTCTGCCCGAGGAACCGGTTTTTACATGCGTGACCACTTATGTTCCGCCTGCAATCTAACGGCGGCTCTATTATGGAATGAAAAACGGTTTTCCTAATAGTGCTTATCTGGCTAGCCAGCTATAGAAATTGGTTGTTGTTCATCGTTGAGATCGCTAAGAGGTTTTATATACAAGCAGCTAGAGCATCGGTATCTCGCATCGGCCTGCAGGGAATTTGGTGTTGGCTCCATCAAATTGTTCATTGTTCAGAACTTCAGATCGATCGCCGGCCGGCCGATCGTTGTTGGAGCTGGAACATGGCGACGACACATTTTGGCTGTAGTCTTGAGATGGTTGGTTGTTAATTATGTTGACAGTTTTGATTTGGTCTCGTCTGTCTTGTCCGATTTGGCGATATATTCAAATCGACAAGACGTAGAGCAGCTGTACCAAAGGACCAGAGGAGCAACTCGATCGATCGATACTTTCGATAGTGCTAAGGGCATTTGTAGTGTTGGTTAGGTAAGTCCGGTTCACAGAAGTCGAATAAACATTTGATTCGACCCTACAGCGTTAAAATCGATTTTGGGTGGGACCCATGAAAAAAATCTTAATCCCACATTTCCCTTCCCCCTCACAACCTGTAGCAAAAAGTAATTTTTTATCATCAATGTTCGACTTCTATTTTGAAGTCGCTTTTTCATCTGACACATACGGTTCGCTTCCCACAGTGTGCATAGTTCGGTTTTTTCACGTTGAAATCGATTTTAGGTGCACACTGGAGCTGCTCTAAGGGGAACATGATCTCTGACTTAGAGCAACCTACGTCAGAGCCTCAGAGGGACGTCCGATGCTGCAGCTACACCGCTTGATCGGCATCGGACGGAGGTGAACAAGCACCCATCCCGGCAGCAAGGCCCTCCTTACGATCACCATGCCGTTCAACTTGCAGGGGCTCAGCTCATCGCAAATGCCATTCACTAGCAAGAAGAGTGAAGATTCAGCAGCGCTCCATCTGAGCGTGAGCTCGAGGAGGCAGCTAGCCATGGCCCATGGCTCGGCCAGAAGCGCTGGCCCCAGCGACAGGAGGTCGGCGTAGGCGAACCAGACACTCAATGCGGACGGCGCCGCCGCAGGATATGCTGCGCTGCGGGCCTGCAGCACCGTCGGCGAAGAACTCGGCGGCATATGATGAGGGAAGCGGCCGGGAGCGAGCCTTTCCATTTTCGTGGGTTGATTTTGTCAGCGTGGCCAAAAAGAAGCCAGATGGTCTGTCGTGCTTGTTTACCTCCGTCCGATGCCGGTACGCCGCTCGATCGGCAACGGACGGAAGTGAACAAGCACGGTAAATTAATTGGCTTCTTTTGTGCTAAGGATATGCATGGATGATCCTAATGCAAAACTATCCATCGCAGCTTAATTTCATTGCGCCGGCGTTCTATTTGTTTCCTTCAAGGTATTTTGGGTTCGAAGTAAGTCAAAAATTTTCAACTTCGATCAAGCTTAAGTAATTAAGGTTATAGAAAAATTTATTAATATCTACATCATAAAATTTACTATTGAGTATAATATGTTTTTATGTTATATTTGTTTTTATTGAAAATGCTATTACACTTCCTATAAAACTTTGTCAATCTTTTAAGAAGTCTGATCACTGGTGGAGAAACCATCTTTACTCCCGATTGGGAACCGCTTTAGTTCCGGTTTTATCACTGATGGATGGTTTTCCAACCGGGAGTAAGGATCCGGGACTAAAGAGACAATAGTGGTAGTACCAGATGGCCCCATTTTCTTTTTTCCCTTTTTATTTTCTCCCGAATCAAGTAGGCAAATCCCCACATCAAAGTAACAATGTAACATCCCAAATTCACATCACCAAATCCACATCACAAATCATAAAGTTACTTATACACACAAATTAAATACATCACAAAATCGTAAAAATTACACACAAATCAAATACATCACAGATCCAAACAATGAATCACATATTTGTACATCTCAGTGAATCACAAATTAAAAAAAAAAGAAAAAACAATGCCGCTGCCGCGCTCGCCACGACCGCTGGGATGGGAAGGGGAGGAGGAAGGGGAGGAGGTGGAGGAGAGGGGATGAGGAAGAGAGGATAGATCTAAGCAAACGGGGAGAGATTCGATATGTCTAAGTTGTAACTGTGTAGGAGAGGATAAGTAATAGGGATTATATACTACGCGTTCAATTTGATCTTTAGTCTCGGTTATTGACACCAACCGGGACTAAAGATTCTCGGCCCCCTGACATACATCTGACAGGGGATGGTTACCAACCAGGACTAAAGATCAAAATTTTTATAACCGAGACTAAAAACAATCTTTAGTCTCGGTTCTCTTTGGAATCGGGACTATCGTGGATTTTGCCAGACCGACCAAAGATGGTTTCTTCACTAGTGAATTTTAGACAAATCTAAATGACTTATAATATAAGGAGCAGAGAGAATATGTTTTTTTCTTTCATGCCTACGCTGTGCAAGTACAAGATCTATGTGTCCTTTGTTTGATATTGATGGCACGAATTATACCGTGTCAAATAAACGTGTCAAATAAAAGATGATACTACTAAACTATGCACTGTGACAAAATAAACAATAAGAAGATTGCTAATTTTCAGGTGCTGCTCCCTGGCTATCGGACTGAGCCGTCTTCTACTTGTACACCAGACATGAGAGGAAAGAAACATCTAAAAGAGAACTCGTTTATCTAACATCGGTCCGAAGATGATGACAGTGGCCCAGATTCAGGTATCCAAGGGTAGCTATGGTGACGATTGGGGTAAGAGAGGGTTGGGGGTGGGGGGGAGGGGCGGGGAGTGGAAGGTGTTTATTCGGGCTTGGAGGAATGGCTAGGGTTGCGGTGGGCGACGAAGCGGCAGTAGCGTATGCTTCTAGCGTTGGGAAAAAAGGGTGAGTTGCTAGCATCAGTGGCAGGAGAGCCTTGTTGGAGTGTTATGAGGTGGGAGACCATAGTGGCGTGTCGTCTAGCGACACAAATCGTCCGATTAGACCTGGAAGACAGCAGAACAGATACAACTCACCACCGCTATGTTTGGGAAGGAGGGGAAGGGATGTAAGAAGGGGAGGGGCGGAGGCCGGTCTAGCAGGACTCGGTGGCACTAGTGAGGCCGAGAGGCGGCTCGATGAGGTGAGAGAGGGGAAGGAGTGGTGACGGAGCTAATCGATCTCGACCTAGCCATTTCAATCAGACCAAGGGGAGGGAGAACATAAGGTTGCTATACAAATCTTGGCACAATCTGGACCATCCAATAGTGACTGAAATTTGTGTGTATTTTTAGGTGACTGTAGTCCCATAAAGATGATCAATTGTTTGTTTTTTTTTAAAAAAAATCACTTCTGGAAAGGGCAAGATTGCTCCATGAAGAATATACCCCTCTCATCCTAGTCTCGATCAATCTCAATCAATCACCATTTACCAAGTATACCACCATCTCCTGTTGTTGTTGCTAAGCACCTGTCGAATGAGCCCTCCACTTCATCGGAGCCGTCAAGCCCCGTTGGCTGACCCATCTCATCTCTTCATCTTCCTTTTCCTTCTCTACCACCACCAACACCGTTGTTGTCTCCTCTCTTTCTCAAGTCAAGAAATCTTCCCTGTCCTTCCTTTTCTTCTCACTGTATGGCTTATGACTCCTAATGACTTCAAGCATCACTGTTGTCTGAGGCCGCACCACAACTGCCTCACCGTTTCACCATAGCTGCCGTCCACTGTCGGGCTTTTGTCCCAGACCTTTCTCTTAAACCATCCCCTCCTCTAACTGGCGACCTATTCTATCAAGGTTGCTGGAGATTGGACCACCATTAACATCTCTTCGCTGCCATTAGAGAAAATACACGAATGAGTCTTCTCGTCCATAGTCCTATTTCACCTTCCTCATCACTTATTTGAATCAGTTACGTGAATATTATTTTTGACAATTACGTGGAACTGGAAGACATACACTCTCTGTCCCATAAAAAACTCAACCCTAGAAGTGAATATGAACATATATTATCTGGAGATATTGTATGTCCATTCAGGATTTGATTATTTTTAGACATAGGAGCATATCATATTATCATCAGTGATCATTTCATCTACACACATTTTCCGGTTTAACAAATTGTTCCTTTTATTCCTTTTTAAGATAACGGGTTGCAAATCCCCAATTTTTCACAAATTCCTAATTTCAATCGTCTTCTCGATAGAATTTTTTTTTCTCGAACATAGCACTACTCTGCTACTGCTCGACTGTTCCTCCATCCTCTCTCTAAACCCCAAACCCCTACCCCTCGCTGCAATGCTCCGCCGCCGCCGCGGCCCGCTCCTCCTCGCCGCCGCCGCCGCCGCCGCGGCGGGCGCCGTGGCGGCTGCGCTCCCCTCCGGAGAAGGCCGCGGCGCAGCCCCCTCCGTGCTCCACGCCGTCGCCCGCTCCTCCCGCGCCGTCTACACGGTTCGCCCCCAAATTTGAGAGACGCTAACCTCTATCTGTGTGTGTGTGTGTGTGTGTGTGTGTGTGTGTGTGGGTGGGTGGGTAATTCGGATGCTTCTCGTGCTCATTGCTGCGGATTTGGTTGTTCCAGATTGGCTTCGTGGTAGTGGACTACAAGTACTCGCTCCGTGGGCTGGCTCATGGGTCGGCGGATTACCGGGATAAGCTCTCCGAGGTTTGTATGGTTGCGCTGGCGGTTTGCGGATTGCACGCGTAAGCTGGTTAATGGCGATGGAAAACTGTAATTTGTTTTTTTGTTTCTCTCTCATGGATTATTAGGTAGGTAGGAATGAAGTCATTGATTTCTTCAATGTGGAAAATGAACTTGTAGGATTGTGGGAAGAAGGATTTATTTTGATACATGTGACCATGTGACCTATTGCTCCTGGCCTCCTAACACTGTTTCAGTTGGCAAAGGAAGAACGGATATGAGGAACTTTGGGGATAGGAGAAGCTGTCTCACAATTTCTTTTTTTTTTTCCTGTACGGCATCAAACCAACCGTTGTTAACAGCCTTATCTATTCTAATTATGAATTCAACATCGTGGTTTGGTACCAAACAGCGTCATTGATAGCTATTGCTTCTTTTAGAACTCAACACTTTTAGTTGGACAGCTTCCTTGACATAATTTTAGTTTTTCGTTTCATTTGATATTTTACTTTAGAAGGCCATCAATCAGATATCTCAAGCTTTTCCCATGTCTTCGTATTTTGATGGAAACAAAGTTGCACAATGTGGGTGCTCTGATGCTCATTTGAATAGATTATGTTTCCAGGAGTTCCATCAGAGTTAGCATAACTTGATTAAACATGCGGCATTTCGAATGCAGTTACAAATAGCAAGAGCTCCAGATGGTTATAGATCTGTAAATCCTTAATGTTTACTTGTATATTGTAGGTTCATTTGCGTTCAGCAAAAAAGATACTCAAACTATGTGAAGCGAACAGAGGGTTTTATGTAAAGGCTGGTCAATTTGTTTCGTCAATAAGACAAGTACCAAAAGAATACTCATCAACACTCTCTTGTCTGCAAGATCAGGTTTACTAGTTAATTTCTATCTTAATGTTAGTGTACACTGTATAGCCTCATTAGTTTTTTTTATTTAACATTTTTGTAATAATTCAGGCAACTCCATGCAACTTTCAAGATATCAAAATAGTGATAGAGCAGAAACTTGGCAAGGATTTACATAGCATGTAAGTATTAAAGGTTCATGATTTTTTAAACTTGATTGTGTTATCTGTAGTATGCAGAGCTGTGGTTATAGGCAGGTTCGGAGGATAGCGTGGACTTAACAGGGTTGTGGTCCCCCAGAAAATTTTCCTTTAGCTACTATGCAGCAGCAATTGGCACACAAGCCCATGTGTGGTAGCTAGTAGTATGCAGCATAGCAGCTGGGCCGTGTCTCAGTCCCAGTGTGGCTGATCATCCTCTCGGACCAGCTACTCAACAGTTAGGCTTAGTTCGTGAATTTTGATGGACTTGCCATATTAATTGCTCACTGCTGCTTATCTTTGTTTCTTGTGTGGTGACTGATGAGAGAGCTACACACCGTGGAAAGAAGTAACAGGATCTGTGAGAGCAATGTCCATTAAGCATGTGGCAGTTAGGCCTGATATTAGTGTGTAATAGATTCGTAGTGTATTTTTAGTACTAAATTTGGTATTTTAATAGTGTGTTAATGAATACCATTAACTTTTTGGTCCCCCATTGGTAGTTCACTCAAACTCCATCACTGGTTATAGGAAGTGAGATTTTCTCCATTTTGTTTCTTTTCAAAAAAAAAAAAAAATCTGTGTCATGTCTTTATGTTGTCATTTTATGGTCTCTTAAAAGATTATCTAAGTTCAACATCAAATCTTCCTTAGGTATAGCTAAAAAAGGGTATCATAAACTTGTTCTCTACTGTATGCAGAGTGCTGAAAAGTAGAGTTTGCATGCTTTTCATTGCATAAAATTATCATATAACCTGTGATGTACCTGATGGTTACTCTGGTGTGGATCATTGTCGTCAGAGTAGATTGTGCATGAGTTTGCTTCTTAGCTGGTTCAATCTAGACATGCCATGGGCTCTTTGGTTTACTTTTTTACCCTTTGTCAGCCTGTGATGTGTGTCCTTGATAGCTTGTGTACCATCGCAATTGGCTGCTAGGATGCTTAGCTAAGGTTGGTTGACATTAGTGCTAGTGTCATCTCCTTGCCATTTGCATTAAGCAATGGCTATATGAATGCACTGACTTTATAACACTGTTGGACCAATTTGTTCACGTTTAGCTAGTAGTGGTGGGTTGAGTTTCCCATGGTTAGCTCTAGCTGCATTCGAACTTTCATGGACCACCTGTATCAACTAAGATTAAACTTTTAGGCTGAGTGGGGGTGAATGCATGTGTTCTTGCAAGCAGGACTTACCCAGGGCTGTATATTTAAAAGTTGATAGCTCTTGTCAGCTGTACAAATAGCTCGTAATTTTATTGAAATTTTCTGTTGATTAGTTGCATAGTTTCCAAATTCAGGCAAAAAGTGTTTAAGATTTAATACTTGAGTATCAGATTCCTGGAATTTGATGAACATCCGATTGCTGCTGCATCAATTGCTCAGGTTCATCGAGGTCGGTTGAATAATAATCAGGAAGTAGCTGTGAAGGTTGGTTGCTGTGAACATGTATCTCTTACCTGTCCCATTATTGTTCTCAAAGATATTTTAGTGATTGTTTGATCCTATACTGTTATGTCTTCACCATTCAAATGAAGCAGGGTGTAATGTCCTGTGCTCTGCAATACATTTATGTAAACCATTGAAAATATGTCCAGCTTGATATCATCACACTGCATGCTCACAGTTTCAAGACAGAAGTCAGAGAGATTGCATTTATGTGAAATCCACCATCCAGAGTTATAACTTGCACAGGGACCTAACAAATTTATATCCACCATCCCAGTTCTACCTTATAGCTTTGCACATCTATCAAATTTATGGATGCTTGTCAACAGAACTTTTAATTTAAGGATGGACAACTGCCAATTTCAAACTTTAGTAATTTATCCAACTCTTTACACAAATTACAAGTTGGAGTATTCTTCTAAATTTCACAGCCAATGAGAAAGTTGGATTACCTGAAAACTTTTTTGATTATTAACTTAGGCTACAACAATTTCTAACTTTAGCTTAGCCATATGAAATGTTTATACACTAATTTTACATGGAAGCAGCTAAGCCATCCAATATCCATTGATGTGAACATGAATTTTTCATCTCAATTCTTTTGACTCAGAGCATAGCATAAACTGATCTCTTGCACCTTTTTTTTTTAAAAAAAATATAGCGATATGGTTTTATCATAATTTTGCTAGCAGAATTGTGGAAATGGACAGAAGCGAATATTTCCCCTCTCTTTACTGGAGATATCCTTTTATATTCAATTTGAAATGCCATTTCATTATTTCCCTATATTGTCTTGCTACATTGTCTTTCTTGGTGTGCATGTATATTAATCTAGAGGACTTCCATCTTAACTGTGTCATATAGGTTCAATATCCTGGGCTTGAGCGGCGCATGAAGATAGACATAATGACTATGTCTTTCTTGTCAAAATCTCTCTCTTGGGTATGTTACATGTTTCATTTTTGCGATTTCCATTGATTTGCAAATTGTATTTTGTGCATGTAGCTCATTTTACATGAAAACTATTTTTTACCCATGTAATTTATTACTATCATCTACACAATATTCTGAAAGAAGAGCAGGTAATGAGCACAGTTCAATTATATTGTCAACTGTCAGCTTTTTTAACATCAAGATTGTTACTAAAATTCTAAAAATAAACCATTCTTGAAGCACTAGTGTCCCTGGCAAAATTTTTGTAAAAAAGAGAGTATGCAATCCTAAGCAAGCAATTGTTTTTTTTTTGTTGATTAGCTTGACTCTTAACTGTTTTAAGTGGCAGTTGCCATAAGCGTACAACATAAAATTTTCATTGATTGTAAAGCTTGACATGTGCCATGATATGTTTAAGGAGTGTTATCAGTGTTTTAGTTTGTGGCATCATTAATGAAAAGTTGATTTGGGGTTATTTCTTAAATCCAAAGCAAACCACTGATTTCTTATTAGCGTGATGCTACTTCTGTTTCTGACACTGTTTAGCCTTTTATGGTAGTTGCCATAATTGGATAACTTTAAAAAGTAAAGTACTTACTGACTACAATTGGTACAATAATTGACTTTTCCAGTGTGGTAAACTATTCTTATTTTCTTTTCTCATGCCTTATGTTTATTGAAGTTCAGATCTAAGAAATTAGAGTAATTTATTGGTGGAATTGAAAATTTGATGGTTTTCTATTTGCAGATTTTTCCTGATTATAGGTTTGAGAAGTTATTGACTGAGTTTGAGAGAACCATGTCAATGGAACTAGGTAAATGCATGGAAGTTTCTTTATTTCTAATAAATATTGTGTTACTTTTATGTATTATCAGTTGAAATAATTTTCTTTGATGTTCTGGTTTCATGATGTATAGAGCCATCTATTATTTTGCTCGAGCCATAGTATTGCATTCAGTAAAGCTAGTTGCTGTTGTCTTTTTTTTTTAATCAGTTTGCCTGCTGCTTTCAAGGAATCAAAGATCAACAGTACAGATCTCGTGTTTGTTCAAATCAATCAATACATGCTTTTTTTAAAAGAAAAGTTCAATGTACTCTATATAACACGATTGGACATAGTTATATCAGTTAAATTCATTATACGTTTTCTTTTCAATTTCTTTAAATAATTCATGATGTGTTAAAACATCAGGTGTATCTCACCCCTTTGTGCACTTCTCTGTGCATTTTTCTAGCATCAAACTTTGGTTAATCTGTGTATGTGGATTTTGGACACTGAAAATATTTCCGGGCCCCTGTAGCTGATTTTAGGCACTTAAAAAGTGAGGACCCCTATAGCTGCACTGTGCACTCAATTTGTTGTTTCTATTGTATAGAACTTACAGTGTGTTGTATTGCAGATTTTATCCAAGAGGCTAAGAATTCTGAGAGAACAGCTAGCTGCTTCAGGAAAAATAATGTTGTCAAAGTACCTTGCGTGTTTTGGGTATGGAGCCTGTCCAACCTTTATTCTTAGAGCATCTCCAACCAGTTGTACTTAGCTTATGAAAACAGTTATATCTAAAGCCCTTCACATGATCTAGTGCTTATTTGAGAGAGATTACAAGCTAGTACTATTTTGGCCATCATCTAGTGCTTATTTTGCACCTAGCTTATAAAACCAGTAAGCCAAGAATGTGTGCATTCAGAGAAATTTGTTCACTAGAACCCTAGTTTTCTATTGAACAACAAAGAAATTAATGTCTTGCTACATCATGCAAGAAATGAGCATCCAATGTTGAACTTCGAACAACAGCTTGATTGCATTTTGAGAAGTGTAAATTAATACTTTATAGGATTAAACAATGAACAAGCAATTGGCTACCATAAAAAAAAATGACTGCCTGAAACCAAAAGAAAATTAAAAGAATCATTTAGTTCTATCAGTTTTCCATGCTATCTATCGGTTGAACTTTTGTGATACTAAATGTTTTCCATTGGCTAAACTTTTGTGCTATTGAAGAGAAGTTTTCTATTGGATAAATTTTGTGCTACTGAAGTAAAATTTTCTTTGACAGACTTATTCAACTCATTGCTAATATTTTGGGTCATCAGTTGTTATATCACATTTTAATCTGTTGCTGCATACAGTGCTAATAATTTTGGTTTGTGTATATAACTTTGACTAAAGTTAAAGCTGTTATAGGAACTAACAAGCAAGGAGGTTTTGACAATGGAATTTTGTTCTGGCTACAAGGTAAATTGCTATTTCTTGGTGATATTTATAAAGTTTATATTGGAGCTTCATTCATCAATCAATTGGATCTCATCCATTATCGAAACATACTCTGTTAAGTGTAAACTCCATAAAGATATGGAAAAGGAAAGAGAGAAATTCTGCATAGAGAAAGGAATAGGAAGGAGGTGGAGGACATTACCTCCAGTTGCTATTGTATCTGAAAATTCTGTAATGCAAAAATAGATGAACATATTACATCTTTCTTACTTTTGTGACAGGTTGATAACTTCAACTCCCTAAGGAAAGCAGATATCAGTCCAACAAAGGTTTCTTTTTAGTTCTTGGCACCAAACATTTGTTTATCACTTTATCCTGAATGATTTCCTGAGAAATTTTCTTGCATGAATCCATATTGTTGATTTGACAAAAATTAGAAGGGGTTTCCAAACAGACAAGCACATAAGTGTGTACCTACATAAGATTGGTACAAGTAATATGGCATGCCCAGCCCAAATAAGGTTTAATGATTTGGATTGTTCATGCATAAGACATGGAAGATCTATTGCTACACTTCTATTTATCTGGTGTCATAGTTTTTGGTCACCTTTAGCTAGGAAGTCATTCAAATGTGTAGAGAATTGTTGATATAATATTCTTGTCTTATGACTTGTAAGCATTTTAGATTTCACAATTTGGAATTGTTGCTTAACACCTTACAGACAGATCTGTGGCATGGTTAGTTTAGAAAATGCTGTGCATTTTTCACTATTTGGTCCACATATTTTTATATAACACAGATTGTACAAGTGTATTCTTGTCGGAAGTATAATTGGTACTTGTTTATGTATTACCTAAGGAGATTGCAGAATCTGAAGTTCTGAACAAAGAAGGATATTAATTTATTCTAATTTTGCTTGTTATACTTGATATTAAAATTTTATTCACTGACTAGCTAATTGATTTTTCTCTGTTTTTGGTACCTTTCTATGCTTATCATTCAGGTAGCTAAAGCATTAATTGAACTGTTTGGCGAAATGATTTTTATACATGGTTTTGTTCATGGTGATCCTCATCCTGGAAATATATTAGTTTCTCCTCAAGGCCAAGGGAAATTTTCATTAGGTGCTCTTTTTTGCTTAAAAACATGGCATTTCCTGCATGTCTATATGCATATATTTATATTGTAGGATTAGGTCCTCATCGTTTGCCCATATTTCTTAATAAGCTAAAATGGCTTATTAGGGAACAAAAATTAATTTGTAGGTAAAACTTTTATATATGTGTTCATATCGACTTAAAAGCCATCTGAAAAAGAAACTATGTTTAAAATATCTTAAAATCAACTTCAAAATTAAGTTTGAAAAATCAAATTTTGGCTTTTGCTTTGGCTTATTAGTGCAAAGCAATGGGGCTCTAAGAATGTATGGTATGGTGAGAAGCACATGGTTTGAAGAGAGTAGACACTTAATATATTCCAGTCATTAGATTCTATTTTGTAAAGTGAGCTTTAAATTATTTTTAGTTGGTTAAGTGATCCATATTTTTGCAGTGCTGCTTGATCATGGAATTTATAAAGAATTAGACCAAAAGTTCAGATTGGACTATTGTCAGCTGTGGAAAGCGTTGATATTGTTGGATTCTCAAAAAATTCTGGAGTTAGGTGAACACTTTGGTGTTGGCAAATATGCTAAGTACTTTCCCGTAATATTCACTGGGAGGACTATCGAAAGGTACATGCTTATGACCTTTTCCCAACAAAGCCTGATGCGTACTTGTCAAAACCGTAAAAATGTGAAAAAATATTTTCAGTCTTTCAGATATTATTGGATTCTTTGAAATAAGAAGAAAAGGAACAACAAAAGATGAACATGTATTCATATTCTATAGTACTTTACCCATTTATTCTTTGACTGAAAAAGCCTGCATGGACTGTGTTCTGTATCTAATAAAATTATTTGCTCATAATGCTTGCTATTTCAGACATTTTATTCTTTACATGAATACACTTGCATGGTTTTGTTCTATGATTTTATTAGAGATATATGGTCCAACAATTGACCTATGAATAAGTTCAGACATGAGAACTCTGATAAAATGATTTTTTTTCCAGCATTGTAACTTGAGTTGATTCGTATCGCTAGAGCTCAATTACGTTTCATGTACTACCCTTTTACTTGTCATAATTTACTTACTGATTATATTGTCGGCATAACCCGTGCATGATTGTCATGTTCATCAGCAAATCAATTCTTGGAACACAAATGTCTATTGAAGAGAAAATGCGTTTAAAGCAGGACCTGAACTCTCTGGGAATGGATGATATATCTTCGTTTATGGAGTCCTTGCCTCCTGACTTTCTCACCATACTTCGAACAGAGTAAGCAATATTTTTGTCAGTGCATAAGCATGTTACACTGCTTTCGTCTTTACCCATTTTTGCTGCTTACACTTGTGATATTTACTTCAGTGGACTACTGAGGTCAATTTTAGGTAATCTAGGTGCACCACGCCATGTGCGACTTCTTACCTATGCAAAATGCGCTTTGTACGGCCTTGAAGAACAGCCCAAATCACAGTCAGGTGTGTTTCAGTTAACTTCATTTATCGAAAATAGTTTAGACCTTATATCTTAGCTTCAATATAAGTCTGATTCTGATATCTCCAATATCCTGAGCTGTTCTATTGCATTTAGGCTCAATCAAGCGTACATTCTTGCAAGTCAAAATAAACATTAGCTATCTTCGTCTGAGGATACTTATCGGTAATTTACAATGGTGCCACTTTACAGTCCTTTTTATCTATCCAGCTTGTATACATACTGATCTGCTAATTGACGTGAAAATTGGTTATACTCACATGATGATCCTGAAAAATTCCTTTGTATCCTTTTTTTTTCAGAATTAGCAGGGTTTTTAATGCAAATTAATGATCTTAGGCATAAGATCATGAGCAGATTCAGACGTATCCTCCAGAACACTAGCTGAGCTTTCTCTTCTGATGTTACAGACCTCTTAACTCTTAAGTAATGTTCAAGTCGACCGAACAGGACAGGAAAGAGCCCATCGATACTTAAGCATTTCTAGGGTATAGTTTTAGCTACATCAATCAAACTGTACAGCTAAAACTTAGAACCTTGGATCCTGATGCTGATGAATTGTAATCACACCTCAATTATATGTAAACACAAAATTTGGGCTCCGACTAATACTGATTTGCTATGAATGAAATCTTCAGTTTCATGACAATTTTTCGGATGACAAACAAGATGGAAGAAAGTGGTCATCATACTGTATATGCCATGCATGGTCATCTGTGTCATTAACTTATTATACTGAGTGATCCTACAAAATTTGCGACTTAGCACAAGATGCTGAGTCATGAACTTGCTTCGACCAAGCTCCAACCTTGCTTCCAAGTCGAACTTTTTACTCTCAAGACTATGTATCCTGTTGATCTAAGAGCAAAACCTACCCTAAATCCGTAACTAACAAAGGTGTATATAAAGCATCAGGTGTCAGCAACAACTTAAACTGTTCTTGATTTCCAGGCTTTGGATATCTTCTTCCCCAGATATCTAGCAGCAACAGCGCCACCTGAGGCCAGCAGTCCAGACATCGCTTGACGTGCACTTGAGACCATTACCCGGCGCCTCAAAGCCTTGCGGACACAGGTTGCTGCTACATCTTTTGAAGAAACTGAGGCACGAGTTGGCATTTCTGGAAATTAAACAATTTATCAGAATGTGTTATAGATTCGACGGTACTAATCTCGAATGACGTTAGTACCTTTGCAATTCGATGCAAATCTTCCTTGCAATCGCCTTTGGATTGTCCATGGGAGATAAGAGAACAGTTCGTTTGTTGCAGATGCACCACAATCCTGCAAATATAGAACTCTTATCAGTTTTAGTTTATGAAGTTCCAAAAGAAAAAGACTTTCGTAGAGTACCAATAAAATATCTTATAAGTTTCAAAGGAGATAAATATACCACATTTGCGAGAACACGCCAATATGATAAACATTACGAGAAAAGTTTAAACATCTTGGTGGGCCACCAATGATGCATTTGTGATAGTAAGAAAGCATCTCAGTGAGAGGCTAAACATTTAACACTGTTTCAACAAACTGTATGCATGAGCAAAAGGAAACACAGGCCTGATGGAAAGCCTTCTGTTGTCCATAAGATGATGTCTTCAGTAGTCCTTCAGCAATGTACTCTTGTATCAGGGGTCTGTACATCGATTGAAATGATGGGAAACTACCCTCAACAATTTTCTTGACCTGATTCACAGCAGAGTATAATTGGCACCAATTCATAAGTTCCATTGTCATGGGAAAAAAAAAACAGCATGAAGAATAACAACCATATATTGATCTTTCAACCATACAGCAGACTAACAACAGCAATAGACACTATAAATAATCTTCCAACAGAAACACGGTCAATTTGCTTGTCAGTCCTTCCCACAAAACCCAGCAAACAGCAGTAACTCACTAATGTGCTCAATACAGCCAAATTGTACATCCTTTTTATATGCCATAGGTGCATGTATGTGCAGGATGACATACTAAACATATCACATGCATCACACTTTTTTTTAGATAATGACATGCATCACACTTAGAATGAATTACACGAACTAGTTTGGCAACTGTCATATGGTGACATGCATGCATATGCACCCCTCCTGGTGACTGGTTCAGTTACTTTGGGCTAAAGAACTCTCCTTGGATCAGATAACTACTACTACTACTACTAATTAAGTAGGCTGTCAACCATAAATCTATTAAGAACAAGCAGCAAATACATGTTTGGTTTTGGTTTGCTCGAGAGAGAGATAGATCATATATATAATAGCTAGACAGATAGATATATTATGCATGGTCAATTTCATGCCTCCCCTAATTCAGGCGTCCGGATAGATTGAATAATATTCCTTATCCACGTCTATCATCTGCAGTTTTCGTACCAAACAATATAAACTAGCCAATCATGCATGTATCCAACAGCATCAGGAAATCAGAAACCATGATCAAACTGAATAAACATCTGTCTCGAGTCCACTGACAAGAATGCTAGCCTAGCCTAGCTAGCTTGTCTGACAATTGGGAACAGCCCAAGCTTACACATATACTACTACTAATGATCTCTTTGCTAATCACAAATAGATCACTGCTCGAATACAATCTTATCTTCATCCATCCCATGCTTTTTATATAAGAAGCGTCCCATGTAATATTTGATTTTTTTTGTGGTCCACTTCTTTTTTTAAAAAAAAAATAACACGCCATTTCATTTTTCAAGGTGTATAGTAGAGTTGGCTTTCAGACATCCATATTGACAGCGTCACTATTGTGAGGAAGGAATGTTATTTCTGATGTTAATTGAGCTGAAATAAATTACAGGAAAATATTTAAGAATAACAACGTAGTATACATCTTATCAATTTACCTTGTTTTTGTCTTCGGCGAAGAGCATTCTTAAATCACCCATATATGATAGGCTGCAAATTTGGGCGTACAGGTCATACTGCACAAAAGGAATAAAAAGGGAAGGTGAAAACAAGCATAGAACCATATCATGGTTGTAACAACAATGCTGATACAGTGACACTAAACCTCAGTGAATTCTGCTGGCAAAAGGAGCAGAGAAGCTGATGTTGCCATTTTCAGATTAATTGTGTTAATCTTCCTTATATCCCAATTATCAACAAGAACATGAACCTACATGAATACAAAAGACAAATACTAGCTCTGATGTCAAATCTGCACTACCAGGCATATACATGCACTAAAATTAAAACAGGGGATGAACTAAACATGAATGGTGATACACCCTGGATCAGGAACCACTACAGTGGCAAAACAAGATTATCAGTGCTCGCATCTTCCTTCCCACAGATATCAACAAGAGGGCATACATACAGGTTTCTGTAGCCGGCCGCTGAGGTAGAACCGGTCCCAGGTCAAGACATCCATGGCCAGGTCCTTCATCCTCACCACCCCGTACTTTATCCTCTGCATCCACATAGCTACAATTTTGTCACTCAGAACTAAATGCACATACATGAAGACAAGTAAACCACAATGCACTCAAAGCATCAGGCTACAAAATTCAGGAGGCTTCATTGCAAATGCTAACCTTGTCCCTCCACTCAACAAATGGATTGAAGTACACCCCGACGCCGATGTTATCCACGAGCCGAGTAATCTGAACTTCCACAAGGCACAAGCAACAACCAATCAATCACACAATCAGAGGAGCAATCAACCGGGGTAACCAAGTAAAAGGAGCGTGAATTTGGGGTGGGAAATGGGAGCTTACAGCGCCGGGGCCGAGGCGAGCCATCCATCCGGAGTAGTGATCAGGGTTCCTCTCCAAATTCTGCACCAATTAACCAAACCAAGAAACCATCCAAGAACCAAGATCGCATCAAAAAGTATCAAACCAAGAAGGGGACCAATTGGATGGAGTAATCTGGAAGAGTAGAAGAGTAGGGGTTCAATCACCCCACCTCGGAGTGCCACTGGAGCGGGTCGGGGACGCCGAGGATGTAGTCGACCATGGAGGACGCGTCGGGGCGGGCGTGGAGGAGCGTGGAGCCGTACGCGCAGCAGAAGTCCACCGGCGGGAGGAGCTCGCCGAGCGGGCCGGCCAGCGCCGCCGCCCTCGCCACCTCCTCCGCCGGCCGCATTCAGTGGATCGCGCGGGCGGAAGCTTCGGGGAGTGGAGGAACTGAAGAGATGGCCGGAGGAGCGACGCGAGATGGTCGCCGGCGGCGGCTGCCTCCGCTTCGCCGTGTGCGTGTCACGGCGGAGAAGAAGAAGAAACGAGATTGTCACCGACGTGTGGGCCCAAATCAAGTTGGGCCGAGAACGGGATTTTCACCTACAGGTGGGCCCAAATTATGTTGGGCTGGACAGGGATTTTCACCGAAGAGCGGGCCTATATTATGTTGGGCTGGAACGGTAGTGTCATCTTCATGAGGGCCCATATGAAGTTGGGCCCGGCCCACTATTCGTTCCGGTAGGTTTGTCTTGTGGGCAAAATGAACTGTTTCACGTGGAATTTGCAGAATTTTAGAAGCTGTCACATTCAGCATTTCAGATCAGACCGTAATTTTGTAGGTAGGGGTGATAATTAGTTAGACCAGGTTCTTTCACAACTCTAGCCCTTAACTATTTTTAGATAAAAAAAATTAACAAAAATTGAGCCCGCCCCATTTTATACCTAGTCATCCAGCCCTCAAATTTTGTATGCTATAATGAATACTACTACCTTCATCTCATAATACAACGATCTAGTATAGGACGAGATACATCATTTGACAATAGTTGTGTTTATCCTTCCAAAGTTGAAAGTTTGGGTTTGGGTTGAAATTGGTATGATGTGACTGAAAAGTTGTGTGTATATGACAGGTTGATGTGATGGAAAAAGTTGGAAGTTTGATCCAAAGTTTAGATCTAAACACAGCCAATATCTAAATTTGTCCTATCTAGTTTTAGTTTTAGGTAGATATGAGAAAAACTCAAGCACAGCAGACAAGATGTATGCCATCCAGTTTTAGGTACGTAGTTCCGAGAGAAACAAACAGTTGCAGAGTGTTCACTATAAACAGTTCGATTCACACAATGTAACCAGGACACAAGTCTTTTCGATTTAATATGTAAAAATTGCGAGTTCTTTTGCAACATTCTCATTCCCCATGGAGATATTGATTGAACGCTTCACAATGACAGTATATTCAGTCAACGTGTAAGTAGTACAATGATAGAATCTCATCAAAACAGTAGATAGAGGGACTCGAGTGTTCTTGCACACCATGCGTCTTCGTGTGTCGGGTTCTGAAATCCTTCAAAAGCTTTTGAACTAAAAAAATGGCTATGAGATACCAGTATACCACCATATCCCTGACAAATTTTCACTGATAAATATCGTAATAATGTGATAAATAATCAGAGCGCCAAATATTACTAGGCTAAGCGGACAATGCATCCTGAATTAATTTGTTTGCAAGATCCTTCGAGATCCCCATTACACTGTCACTAGAACCAACCTGCATAAAAAGGAGACCAAGTTTGCATTAGTTTGAAATGTCATGTATACATAAGACTTGTGAAAAATAAGGTGAGATAGACACTAACCACTGCTTCAACAAATGGTAATGTCAATGGATGTTCAAGCAACAAGCCACCAGCGACCCTAAATACTACCCCCTCATCGATCTGTTGACAGTCAAGGGGGTAGAGAGAGCAGGTCAGATGCATAAAAACAATGCAATTTTTTAAAATATTGGATCCTATGATGATAATATAGGAATTAACCAGCACTGCTGCTTCAACTATAAATGTTAGATTCGGCAAATAATCAGATAATAAATTACAGAGTAGAATAAATGAGACCAACCAGGTTTTCGATGATCTCATCTGGTATATCATGGAAGTACACCTGCAAAATGATGACAAAAGGCAACCTTAACTGAATTTTCCATGATATACATACACAATTCAGTTACCTTTTTACTGGCAGAATTCAAATATTATGTACTGACTTTTGCGCTAGTTGCCTTACATACTAACAACAGAGAACAAAGTAAATTGTTGCTTTGCAGTCGGATCTCTTGCATTAATAGAATTTGAATGGCCTCATCTTTCAAAAGTTCCTCCTGAACACACACACACTAAGAAACTCGTTTTATTGTTAATTTAATATAACAAAAAGAGGACCAAGAACTGCAACAACTATATCTAGCTAGATGCCCACAACAAAGTTCGCCACACAAACAAGTATGAAAACTACAATCGTCATTAGTCACTGGATCGTGAAGAAATCCTTTGCTTTTTTATACACATTTACAGGGCTTGGATGAATCATATTCTGTCAAAGATGTTGATCAATAGCCTTTGGTCGCACATATCAATGGGATCACCCGCATTGCCAAATCTGACTTGAACACAAACAGCTTCTATCAAATAAGTGCTGTAACTACAAAAGTAAATTACCTCAGCTTTGTCTAGGCTTTCAAGCCTCTTCCCAGTTGTCAGATTAGTTACGACTACAGACCCCACGGTTGAGACATGGCTGCCAGAATAACCTGGAGAAAGTAAACGTTCAAGTAATAAATAATACAATAAAACATTGCAGAACAAGAATATAAGATGCATGTTGTCTTGGCATGTGGACACACCTTTCAGGAATTGGCGTGCTTCTTCCTTAGTGGTTGGCTTTTCTCTGATAATCCCTTCATGGACGACCACCTCAAGGTCAACTACAGTTCAGTATGACAGTAATGCGAATGACAACATTCTAGTAAATAAAGCTGATATGTTCAACCAAATATTCATGAACTTCAGCGTTCAGCCACAAAGAGAATATGACCAACAAAATGTTAAAACAGGAATGACTTGCGTTATGAATAATTACCAAACATTATGGTTATCCTGTTAACGGAACCAAATCTACTCCTTCATTGCATTGATTAAGCAAGAGGTTTTGACCGTGATGACCATCCATCCCATCCGTGAGATGTACGGTTTTCGAAGTGACCCATTCAAGATGGTAAAGGTGAGTGTACAGCGTGAGACCATCTGGCTAGACAGGGCAGTGCTGTCATGCTACACACTGTCCTTGCTTGAATAAAAAAAAAAACACAGTGTGCACAGCATGCACTCATCCAGCCATTGCTCTTGCTGGTGTTTATAAGGCGCCTAATTTCGTCATTCACGGGGACTGGCCAGCTTCATTCTTAAATACGATAAAGTATTGATCTATTCAGCATTGATAATGCACATCTTAGGAATTTAAAATTTATTTTTTCAGGATCAATTCCAATCGATTAACGTATTTGTATGACATTTGGATTTGGTGACATCGAAAAGGCCTATCCACACAAATGTGTAATAACAAAAACATGGCACAAAAATAGTCATACTTAAAATTGATGTACATGGAACTCCTAACTATAAAAAAAAATCAAAGGAGAACCGAAATTGAGGCATTGTCATATTCCAAACATATTATTTTGTGATGAATAAAGCATCCAAGTTCGACGTAAAATAGCAGAGCAAAGGAAATAAAGGCATACTATGTCAGAAGTGATTAGGAGTGTTGGCCTTTCGCCTTCTTTCTGGTAATCAGAAATATTCAATCTGGACATGATAGCATCAGCCTGAAAAAGATGCTCAAAGTGGTCAGTTTCTTTATAGGGGAAAAACCGACAACAAAGAAACAATATCACAATGCAGATCTACACGAAGTCATGGTATGCTCTTTCTTCTATGACTAATTCAGCAGCAATGTACCACTGAGACACAACCAGAGACGAACCAGAGCCTTCCATTCTTTAATTTAGAGTTACAATTCAAGTCTATAACTAAATCAAAACCTACTCGGTCTAGTCCAATCCAAATGCCCCATTGGAGCTGCCAAGGTTTCACTTTTCTCAAATTCAAGCACTTGGTACAGACCAATCATCACCATAAATACCATCTAATTTTGCACAAGGTAATAGTAATACATGGCACTAGACATGGAGTCGGCAACACATTTGCTACTGTAGCGGTGGGAGTGGGACGCCAATGCTGAAGCTGTAAAAACATCCAAAGAAATGGGGAAAAAAACAAAAGAAGAAAATGCCGCACCTTGGCCTCCGCAAGAACCGTCACTAGCTCGTCAGGGTTCTCCCTCCTGATGCTCTTCTCGTCGATATCTGCAGTCTGAAACCACAAAAATCATTTCATCCCCAAGAGAACATTCCCGAAAGCAAGCAATCCCCCCAAAAAGGGGGGAAAATGCAGAACGGGAGAAAAGCGCCGCAACCCACCATGACTTCGAACTCGAGCCCCATCTCGGTGAGGATGTGCTTCCTGGCCACCGACGATGACCCCAGGATCAGCTGCGACGAGCCACAGCGAGTATAGCAATCACCACCACCGTTGTCGCCAAGACGAACAGATCAAATTAGGCTCAACTCTTCAAACAAAGAACAGATTAATTTAATCGGCGGAGCTGCTGCTGGACCCCGAACCTTGAAGGGCTGGGAGCTCGCGGGGATGGAGGCCGCGGCCATCAGGCACTCGCGCCGCGATGAGCCAAGCTTCTGCGGCGGCGGTGGCGGCGGCGAGGGGAGGAGAGGAGGCGAGCCGCGGCGGCGTCGGCGGTGGCGAGAAGATGTGGAGAGGTGGAGTTGTGGGAGATAGCGGGGGAAGCAGATGAAAGGCTCGTTTGGATGGGCCGGAAGGCCCGGAATCAGACGGCCTCCGGCCCAATCAGCCCATCTGCAAAAACAATTTATCATCGTGTATTTTTTTTCTTTGTGTCGATTTTTCATTGTGTATTTGGCTACAAGAGAGGAGAGGAAAAGAAAAGTCTCGATCATTTTTGCAGGTTAGATATGGGGGTGTTATGTTTTTCTTTAAATTTCATTTTGTTACGTGTCACACTTAGAAGTAACTTTATATAATATAAAACTTTGCTCCTTTTATGGATACGTAATAAACTTATTTTTAAAGAAAACTAGAAAGAGACGCGGCTTTGCCGTGTAGCTAGCTATTAGGAAATTTTCTGTGTATGACACATTATGCAGACTTCTATTAATACCATCAAGCAAGCAAACTTCTATTAAGACAATTATAGGAATTTTTTTTAAAAAAATTGTTTTTAATGGAAAATCACAAAAATATAGGTCGGTTAAGCGAAATCGTAAATTTAGCACCCTATCGAACAACCGTGATTCGACAGGGAACCTATCGAACCACTGCTGTTCGACAGGCTAGTTGGTCCAAGAAAAAAAATAAAAAAGTACTTGCACAGTACCGGCTGGGACATATCGAACTTTGCATGTTCGATAGGGGCGCGGCTACACGCTACAATGATGCTACAGTATTTTTTTTTATCTTTTTTAAAATTATTTTATCACCTGTCGGTTGTTCGACAGGTGCTAAACTTGCGATTTCGTCTAACCGACATATATTTAGCGATTTTCCATTAAAATCGAATTATTTTCAAAAAAAAATTCCAATTATAGTGCTGCTAACTGTGTTCACCCTTGGTGCTAAACTGAACGGTCTGAGCAATAAGCCCCCGTTCAAGAGCAAATAGTCCATTATGTGAAAATAATCAGCAATTTATCATTAAATTAGTTTCATGAGAAAATATCTTATACAGATTGTTATATCACAAAGGACATACTCCAAAGTAAAAAAAATTAAGATCAATACGTTTTTAATTGAATCTTCTATTATCAATTATATATCATGAATTTGAACTCATAACTTCCAAGTAGATACTATGCTTGGATAAATAATTGTCAAATTTGGTGTTTTGTTGGTAGTAATTGATAGAGTAGATGATCAATGTCAGCTTGAAAAGTGCTCAAATTAAATCATTTGAGGAATTCACCATTTAAATAACAAATCAATCAATAGGCAATAGTTTTGTATTCTAAGATTGTAAAAGAAATGCAATGAACATTTTGATCCAGATTCCAACTATGAGATTGACAAGTAATTTAGAGCATAACAGTGAGTTTACTTACTTGTAATCATATTGGGTACATGGACATTTCTCTCTCCTGCACTTCATTATGGTGCCATTCCATAGCATCTTACTGCTGCATATCTTACAAGCTTGATAACACCATTCTTTTTTCCTTAATTCCAATAATAATGACAGATGATAGCTTGATAATAGGTTGTTTCTTGATTATTCTAGAGATGTGAAGAGGCACCTCTTCAGCTTCTTAAAGGGGCATTTTTTTTCATTATGTACACGGGACATACCAAGAGTTGACACGTGGCAATATTTTAGAGATGGTTAGCTCTTTTTCCAGCTTGCCACGTGGCCCAATAACGTGCTAGGATCAGCACCTTGCAATCGGTATTAGAGATGTGTCACAACTGTGACTAACTATTATGTGGCGTCAAAAGATTACGCCATTTCATATATCTTTTACACTAAAGTTTGGCAAACCATTAAAATAACAATACCTAAAGGCAAATAACATAATTGACCAAAATTTAATCATTGGACTAAATATATTGATAGGTCTATCATGTACTCCTTTCCTCGTTTCACATTATAAGTCGTTTGACTTTTTTTTCTAGTTAAATTATTTGAGTTTGACAAAGTTTATAAAAATATATAGTATTTTCAATAAAAAACAAACTTATTGCTCCTTATCAAAATATATTCAATATTAGATTTAATAAAATCAATTTAATATTTTTAATATTGCTAAATTTTGTTATAAACTTAATCAAACTTAATAAAATCTGTCTATAAAAATAATCAAAGAGTAAACAACGGAGTGAGTAGAAATTAGTAGAAAGTTAGGTAAACAACCGTTCGTCGCTTGGTCTGCAGCGCAACACAACCACAGCCGTCCGATCGGCCACCGGCCGGATCGGACGGCTCACCGGCGCCGAGCGTCTCCCCTCACACACCCCTCCACCCGCCACCACCTCTTTCCCCAACTACCCCCCACCGGCCGGCGGCGGCTGCCTCCCCTCTCGGAGACTTGTCGGTGGTCACCGCCGCCGCCGCCTTGCCTTCGCCTCCAAGCAATCTTGACCTAGCCAACCTCACCTCCTCCCCCTCGCGCGCGCGCAAAAAAAAAAAACAGAGAGAGAAAGAGAGAGAGAGAGAGAGAGAGAGAGAGAGAGAGAGAGAGAGAGAGAGGAAAACCTAGCTCGCCTCGATGGCGGAGATCGAGGTGGTCGGCGACGGCGGCGGCGGCGGCGGAGGTGGAGGGGTGAAGCAGGGGGTGGTGGAGGTGAGGGAGGCGCGGGCGAACGGCGGGGAGGGGGACCCCGTGGTGGATGTGTACTCCGCCGCGGCGTACGGGGACCTGGAGCGTCTGCGCGGGTTCGTGGAGCGGGACGGCGGCGCGTCGCTCGCGGCGCCCGACGGCAACGGCTACCACGCGCTCCAGTGGGCCACGCTCAACAACTACCCCCACGTCGCGCTCTACATCATCGAGGTCCAGCTGCTCTACTGTTTGGGCTCCTCGCTGCCCTCAGATTGGGGTGTTTGCTCTGTTCCCTTTTTTTTTTGGCTGATGGGGTTTGGTATGAGCAGCATGGAGGCGACGTCAACGCCGGGGACAATGCGCAGCAGACGGCCCTGCACTGGGCGGCGGTGCGTGGAGCCATAGCTGCGGCGGACGTGTTGCTGGAGAACGGCGCGAGGGTCGAGGCGGCCGATGTGAATGGCTACCGGGTAATGCAGTCGTTTTGTTGCTCTGAAAACTCTAGGTGGTCTTAGGAGATCAGTTGGGAGATTAGAATGTAGGATGTTTGTTGATTTTAGACTTTAGATTCTTCTGAAACAGATAGCAATGAGCCAGTGGCGGAGCCAGAACCGTCGTAAAGCCCGGGCGAGTGGGCGACTAGTAACGTTTTCTGGTGACCTACTGATTTTTATACGCGTCGATGGCTAATGGCAATGGAGACGGCAACGGTGGAGCCCGGGTGGCCGCCTAACCTGTCCGGGAGCTGTCCCCGCCGCTGCAATAAGTTAACCTCTTGTTAATAAGTGCTACATTATGCAAATAGAAATGAGATCAGTGATTTACTAAATCAATCATGGTTTTTTAGTTTGGTAATACATGGATTGCTGGTTGATCAAGATTGAAGTTATTGCTCAAGGAACTACTGTAGAATTTGCTGTACGTCTTTTTTTTTTCTCTAATGAAAAATCACCTGCATTGAGTTTCAAAATATATCAATCTTTTTGCCATCTGCTGTGCAAATCTAATTCATTGGAAAAGCTGTTTGTAAAAAAAATTCTATCAGCTAACAGGAGTACAGGGAGGAAACTTCTTGAATCATGCTTACTTTTCTGGATAACCTGTCTTGTTATTAGCTTTTCAACTTTTATGGAGTCACACTGCTGGAGATAATATAACCCCGTCTATCTATATTTTTAGCGTTTTGTAGTGTGAGTGAAATCTTATGGTTCACATTTCTTTGTTTCGATCATTATGTCAGGCAGTTCATGTTGCAGCTCAGTATGGACAAACAGCATTCTTGCACCACATTATCTCAAAGTACGGTGCAGACTTTGAGTGTTTGGACAATGATGGGAGGAGTCCATTGCACTGGTACTTGATTATGATGATACTCTTTACCTTTTAGATGCATGTTTTCTCCTAGTTTCACAAGCCTTTCCCATGAAGAACATACAAGAAAATGGTTGATTTGAAACGTATCCTGGTTGAAATTTTGTCTCAAACTGTTCATGCAAGTGAATCATTGATATGGCAAATATCTTCGAGAAGTAGAACTGCAGAAGAATCAATGATACATCTGTATCATTTGGTGCTGATTTGTTGGCTATCTTGCATGATCATCAGTTAAATATAACAGCCATCATGAGTTACTCATTTTGCTCTGCTCCTGTCCCTCATACTGAAGAATTAGCAAGCCCCAAAATGTGAATAATCTGTTACCAATTTACTTGTTATGTAATATACTTCACAACAAATCATTTGTCGGTTGTCTTCTGAGTTTTCACTCTTCTTAATGATTTAATCTATTTTTGTTGGACAAAAAATGCATCGGCTATTATAATATTCCACAATTATAGTACAAAAATGTTTACATAAAGTTTGAATGCCCATGTCAGTCCTGAAGAGTTAATTAATTTATCGTAATATATTGTTAGCTTGATTTCTGTTTTCAAGACATCCATAATATGAATACTTTTATGTATTCTTTCAGCTATCTTATCTGGTTGTGTAACTGTATATTCTAACATATTCAGGGCTGCCTACAAAGGAAATGCTGATACAATTAGGTTACTGCTGTTTATGGATGCTAATCAAGTAAGGCAAGACAAAAATGGTACCATTCACATGACAATCTTCTTCTTTTATGTGATATTAGTTACATGTGTTAGCTCCGTGCTAAGAGCAAAATATATTGACTAGTGTTCCTGATCACTATCTACGTTATTCATGCATATGTATATTTTCCATCCTGTGTAATTTGTAGGAGTAGTTAGAGAATTATTAGTTTTATTTTTGGTGAAAGCTATGGACAGCTGGAAATGTGGAACATAAAATTTTTCTTTCTTGTCACTGAAAAGTGAAAACTATGGGTCCTAAATTCTGTTTAGCATGTGTTCTAGTTGAAAAATTAGTCTCTTGTTAGATATTTGTTATAAAACATTTGCATGGTTTTGTTTGTTTCACTGGTCATATTCCTTCTTGTTTAGAGCATGGGAAATGTTGATTTTTTTCTAGGAATAGCCAAATTATATATGTCAGTAGTTGCTACATGCTAGTAATTTATTTGAGGAAGCTCTTAAAAGTCACATTTGTATTAACTATATGTTGTGATGTCATGTAGGTTGTACTCCATTACACTGGGCAGCAATAAGAGGAAATTATGAGGTGTGCACTGTTCTTGTACATGCTGGTACCAAGGAGGAACTCACATTGAAGGATAGCGGTGGGTTTACTCCTGTGGAACTTGCAAACGACAAAGGTCATCGGCATCTTTCCTATATCCTTGTAGGTTCCTCCAGCATTAATTATAAGATCTAGCCTTCTTTTCTTGAAAATATTCGCTGCATGTTTGAGCACAAACTAATACGGGCTACCATTGAGTCTGCATACACTACAGCGGCTATTTAGGTGTGGGCTGCTGTAAATGGTGTGGATTTCCACAATATTTATTCAGTTGCTGGTTATTAAGTTCTAATATGGTCCTTTCTCTTGTAGTCCAATGCTACAAAAGTAACATTTGAAGACAAGTACTGCTCAGGGAGATCGCGGAAGATTGGATATGCTCCTATCCTGTTTTGCTTTCTTATTGTCCTTATCACCCTTTTTCTGAACTCAATTATTTTTGGTAAGCATTGCTTGTGATTTTCATTTTTTGTATTCAAACTTGAACTTGTATAGCATTTATTCAAATAACTGATTTGATTGTAAAAATTTTCCAGCACCGAATTTTTCTAGAATAACTGCCGCTGTTGGTATTTGGTCATGGGGTGCTATTTCTCTTGCCTTTGCTTCATTGGTGATGTTCTACAGAGTAAGCAGGTAGGTTATGTGAGTGCATAATGATGAGGAGATGAGAAACTTATTTAATACTATGCTTATTGGTGTGGCACTCTCCATTTTTAGTTTTTAGTTACATTTCTTAATTTTGAAGACGTTAATTTTATTTTCTTATAAGCATATTTTCTGTGCCTACACCCTGATTGAGGTTAAATTTGTGTTCTTATGGTCTTTGGATAGAAAAAATCCAGGCTACATCCAAGCCAATACCAAGCGACTTGATCCAAAGGTAAAACGCCTTAAGTATTGTTCAAACAATTTTCCATCCACATGTACTTCAACAAAATGCCCCTCATTATCATTTGTATAGCATCTCGTCCCTGGAAATTATGTTCGAACAAAGAGTTAAAATTTGTTACTTCAGGAACATAAATGTTATCTGGATTGAATTTGTTGCTGTTCATGCGATCATCTGTAATGATAACTTTGTACTCCAGCAGTAATATCATATAATTAGGATTTTGGTGTTATCATAATGATGATTATTAATATTGTCTTTACAGGAACCACTTATGGAGATTGACCTTAATTCTTCTGCTTGGACAGGCAATTGGTCTCAGTTATGCCCCACATGCAAGGTATTGTAAGAACCTATTTTTATTTTTATTCTTTTTAATTCCAAATTCCTTTTTTCCTTTCATATTTTTGTGTATTTCTTCATACTGAAATGACCATATCTGCATATGATATTTATTTTTTTCTATTCTTATGTATGTCAGAAATACCAATTACATCTTTTTTTTGTGACTTACCAGATAATTCGCCCAATGCGCTCCAAACATTGTCCAACTTGTAAGCACTGTGTTGAGCAGTTTGACCATCACTGTCCTTGGATATCAAATTGTGTTGGAAGGGTAAGACGGGAGCAATTTTGGAATTCCACCTGAAGTTTTCAATATAGCTTGTCTTCCATTGGAAGAAAGTTCTCTTCCGTGCTGTTGCAGCTGTATTACCAACTAGCGATTGCTTAATAGAAGTCACATAACCATAGCCTATCATATCCTGCTAACAAACAGGAAACATATTCCACTGTAGCACAATGGGTATAATGTCTCTCTGCCCTGTTCCAGTGATTTGTTACAGATTAAGTTTCGAATGGGATTATGTAGCCATACCTTTTATTCTTGCCATACTACTACCAAAAGTTCTATTCATCGACTGGAGCATTGTAGTAATTTCCTCTGAATATTCCATCCACCTAATAAATAGGAGGGAAAATTTTTTTTTTCTCCCTGGAAGAACATGCTGCTTATTGATAATCCTAGACTCTGGAAATGATTAAGAAATCAGAACAATTTATTATACCTATATATGTACGTTCTATTTACCATTTAGTGCTTTGAAACATTGGGAATATATCTAAATTGCCTCGTTTTGGTCTTAAAAATGATGGATATAAATATCTAATGTTCAATTATATCCTGAAAACAGATTTGCTGGGTTTCCCTATAACCACATACGCTTTGCTTGCAGAGAAATAAGTGGGACTTTTTTGTGTTCCTTTGTATGGGAACAACTACAGCATTTCTGGGCGCTGCGATTGGGTTCCACAGTAAGGAGATCCAGTAAATAAAACTCGTAAATTATTCATTAAAGGGTAAACTCACGAGGACATTTAATGACAGGACTTTGGACAGAGCCCATTATACTCTCATCTTCTGAGTCATGGATTAACTTCATGCTGTCAAACCATCCTGGTGCTGTACTGTTCATGTTCATGGATGTCTTTTTATTGACTGGAGCGCTTATTCTGACAGGAGCACAAGCAACACAGGTAAAATTGTCACATGGAGTGGTTGTTTAGGCCGTACAATCGTTTGATTTGTTGAGCTGCCTCATTCCAATGCACCATGTTGCATGTTTTGAATAAATATGCATTAATTATGAATGAGAAATTTAATTTATTTGTATGCTAATTTTTATTTTTATCTGGACATTTTAGACAGTACTAATTGCAAAGTAGCATAATATTTTTATTTTGTTGCTTGAAGTCTTTATAGTATGTAGCACAAGAGTATTTAAATCTCTGCTATTTTTGCATCTGACTGCATATATCATGTAGCTTAAAGTATTCTATATTTCTATTACTCCCCTATGGCGTATGTTCTTGGAAGAGCAAATGGTAACAGAGTTAAACTGCATATTTCATCTGACTGAATGAACAAGCTTTTCAAAAAAAAAAAAAAAGCCTGACCCATTTACATGGAACGTTTCATTTCAGATAGCACGCAATCTCACAACTAATGAAGCAGCAAACCAGTCACGCTATGCATATCTTCGGGGGCCTGACGGACGCTTCAGGAATCCTTACAGTCGAGGATGCCGGAGGAACTGCGCTGATTTTCTTGTAAATGGATACAGTAATGACGAGGAGGCTGCATGGCCAACGCTTCAACAAACAGTGCAACGAAGCTAGTCTCACAAATTTCTGGAGCAAATACCAGTCTTATACAGTCACACAGTTCATAAGATCCAGGAGAGAAGGTTTGAACAATTTTCTGACTTGGATGGACAACAACAGGTGCGGAAAGCGATCTCCCCTTTGAGCCACTCTGCTTCATCCAGGTGTTTATACAAGGTTGAGTCATGGGAATGGTTTGATTTTGTAGATTATGTGTATGTGCTATATATGTATTCTTTTTTGGCGGTTACATCACTATTACCATACATATCGTGTTGTATTCGATTTCGAGTGCCAATAGATGAGAAATGCAGGTTTGAACTTCTGATGTATAATAATCTGTAACATTAGATGCTTTCGTGCAAGTAGACAAATACCCTGAGAAATTTTCACCTGTTTGATCTGTTCAACTTAAGTTTGACAGTTTCTTCTTGTTGCAAGGAAGGCATTTCTCCTAATTTACTTCCTTTATTTGCATTTCCAGCAGTGATGGCCACTACGACCTGCTCCAAGATCGTGTCAGGTCGATGCAAAAACGAAATCGTTTATAGACACGATAGATCTTGCATTCACAGCTACTCCCTCCAGTTAGGACAATTTGACGTTTTCGAGGTCATTTTCAGTCTCTGAAACGACAGAAAATTCTGTCCGGAGGGAGCATCTTATTCTTCCAGCTCGATGTAGCCGCTTTTGTCGTCTTCCTCAGAATTTTTGCAGCAACAGCAGGTGCTATCTTCACCACAAGTGCCAAATAGTTCAGGCAAGTTAGGCAAGTTAGAGAAGCAAGCTTGTATAACGATGTAATCCACCGTGTCCAAACTTCAAAACACTCTTCAATTGGTAACAAGCACCTCGTGAAATTAGTCGATTGAGTATGTCATCCTTGGACTGAAAAATAATCTTTAATCTATGCGTTTCAAAGAAATCCTTGGACTGAAAAATGTCGGATATGTCGCATTTCAACCCCATATATGTATCCAAAATCCGTGGATCTAGCAGCAAAGATCCAAGCACTCACGTTAGAGTGCCGTGAAAACCACCGATAAATCCATGCCAAACTTCCAATTGCGCATTCGAGTGGCCGAACGGCACACTCTACAGGTGGGCCCCGCTCGCCCCCCTCCTGCCCAACCACAGCCATACACGTGTCCACCCTCCCGCCCGCTTCCTTCCTCTCTCCCCAGCCGCACGAGGCCTCCACCACATCCCCACCCTCCATCCCTCCCACGCACGAATCTCCGCGCGGATCCGACGGCCGGATCCCCCGCCTCGCCGGCCATCATCAAGTCCACTCCACCTCCTCCGATCTCGAAGCTCCACGAAGCCCACCTCCTCCTCCACCACCACCACCACCACCAATGGCGACCATGGCCGTGATCCGCCTCGCGCTCCCGGCGATCCCGGCTGCGGCCGCGACGTCGTCGTCGTCGGGGTGCAGCGTGAGGACGCGCGCGCGGGGGCGTGTGGTGCGGATGCGGGTGAGGTGCCGCGCTGTGGGGAGCGAGGGTGGGGAAGGGGAGGGGGAGGGGGAGGGGGAGGAGGCGCCGGAGTCGCTGTTCGCGAAGGAGCTGATGCGGAGGGGGATGGGGGCGGCGGCGGCGGGCGCCGGGGAGAAGGAGGTGGGGGCGGAGGAGGGCGGGAGGAAGCGGGTGGCGGCGGCGGAGTTCGAGCGGGCGGCGGCCGGGGCGGATGGGCAGCGGGCGAGGTCCATGGCTCTCAACAGCGAGGGCCTCGAGGTTCGCGCCCAATCTCTCTCTCTCTCTCTCTCTCACACACACACACACACACACCCCGATTAACTTGCTGGATTCCATACTTGATTTGGCGATCAGAAAATGCATTCTAATTTTATTTACTCCCAAGTGAAAATCGTTGGTGAAGTGTTGTTCTAGCTGTGGATTGGTAATTTGGTAGTACTCCGTGACTGGAAATTGCGCAGTGTTTTCTTTCCTGTATTTGGAATACTGTAGAAAAAAATGAAACTAGTTGAGGATGAATCTTGCTTGACTCTTTTGGTCATAGTTGCTTGGATAATTTGACCAAGGAAGATGGTAATTGAGGAAAGCTGTAAATGATTCTGGTTTAGCATCAGGTTGACAAGCACAAGTGTCAAAATGGAACAGGAAGGGAGAGATGCACTGGCCATTAAATTTCTGAATGATGTTTCTTTGGCGCTAGGCAATGAACATAAATTGTGGCTCAATCGAGATTGGTCTTTGTTCAATTGTTCTTTGGCATGAATATTTTGTCAGACATTTAAATGTCGCGTGATGCAAGTGATATACCTAAATATAAAAGTAATAGGTGATTCACTGGTAGCTTTGATTTATTTTGTGTTCCAAATAATCGTACTCCCTCCGTTTCAGGTTATAAGATATTTTGACTTTGGTCAAAATCAAACTGCTTCAAGTTTGACTAAGCTTATAGACAAATATAGTAGTATTTGTATTACCAAATTAGTTTTATTAAATTAATAATTAAATATATTTTTATAATAAATTTATCTTGGGTCGAAAATATTACTATTTTTTTTATAAACTTGGTTAAACTTAAAGCAGTTTGACTTTGACCAAAATTAAAACATCATATAATCTGAAACGGAGGGAGTACTTACATTTGTATAGTAAACAGTCATGATTTATGGCTGCTGGCCGCTGGGCTATTTAACCATTCTCAGTGATATATGAGAATGAGATAATCAACAAGCTATTGCCTTTAACGTAGTAATTTATTTCTTTTCAGGGTCTTGTTCCACGGGCAAAGTTGCTGTTGTCACTTGGCAGTACATTTTTTCTGGGATTTGCCCCTTTGATTCTTGTCACGGTTTCTCTGTTTGCTGTTCTTTATGTGGTAAGTTCTTTAATTTCTTTCCCGTGCTCTTGCTGGACAGAAAGTGCTTTGATCCTATTTCACATGTATGGCAACAAATAATATATATCAAACATACATACATATCTTAAGACTTAGAAAATTAGAGAGGTCCCCGCAAAAAAAAAGTTTAGAGAAGCTGATTGACAATTTAATATTTATATTAATTTGTATTCAGGATGCTTTATTTGGAATCCAGAATGCACTCCTCTCAATCAAAACGAATAGCTAGCATGTGTCTTGCTCTTAATTTACCCGTGTACCACTTCATGGAGCATATTGTGACATTACATGCATATATTATAGCGTTTGAAAATCAGAGTTGCTTATGATCTTGTTATATTGATATTTTGTTTAGCATATTGCCCTTGAATCTAATGAGAAGCTAAATAAAGCAAAAATAATAATAATTACAGTTCATATTAATTGTTCTTCAACAAAATCATATGTTCTACCTGTTACATGTTGAGCAAAAGAGTCTGTCTTCTGAGTTTTTTTACATATGAGCAAATTGAAAATACGGCTGATCTCACTTTCCAATTACAGTATTTTGGACCAAGTTTTGTACACGATGCAAGCAAGACACCAGTATCGCCTCCACCATACATTGATCCATATGAGCTACTAGAAGATGAACGACTCTCTCGACCCTCCCCAGATGTCTTCTAAACTTAAGGGCACACGAATATGGGAAATATATATCATGAAAACGTTATATATAGCTCGATAGTTTTCTTCTTTTACTAGACGTGCTTGTAGCTGTAAATGCAAGGCTAGCTGTAGACTGTAATTATCTAACATTTCCATATAATCTGCGTGCTAAAATGTCAGATCGTAATCCATTAGTTCTAATTTGTCCATGGTTTGTTTGTTTCAATGTGAAGGGTAGGCAAGAAATTTCCATATAATCCGCGTGATAAAATGTCAGGTCGTAATCCATTGGTTCTGATTTGTCCACGGCTTCTTGTTTGTTTCAATGTGAAGGGCAGGCAAAAAAAAACTCTAATATTGATAACCGGATAACTGAGCTCACAATTGACAACTGTTTGAGATAATTTTGACTACAAGTTTCTAAGTGATAGTCGACAGGTTTTACTATATATAGGCACTAGTTGATGACTACCTGATGTTAGCAAGTAATGACTTTAACGCCTTAAGCACCATGTCATGCACATGACAGTAGAAACCGCAAGCATCTTTAGAAGTGTTGATCTTTGAGTCAAAACTGACTGAAATAATACTTGAATTTTCATTATGCATTATGCCAATTCATAATTTTGCGGTCGAGTGTGACTGCGTTGATGTCCTCGTTGTGATCGATGACAGAGATTGACCTGGTAAAATATCTTTGATCCGTCGTCTCAAGCCTTGGGGATAGGCTATGTCCTAGATGATGACATTTACAATTTCATATCAAAACAGAGATTATCTAGACCATATCATCATACAATATAGCTATATATTACTACTAAAATAATTCTGAATAACGAAGCGAAAAAGGAGCAAACATAATAAAAACAGATCCGACAGCATAGTGATATTCTGGTATTCATCCTTAAAACTAATACCTACTTCTTTATATACACACCTTTGATACCTACTTATCTAATAGTCTCATTTTCTTCTAGCTCGTAATCTTTATCCTTATGGTAATCATCATTAGGAGCCAATACATATGGGTAATCATCATCAGCAGCAATTGAGTAATCATCATCAGCAGCAAATACATATGCAAAGCCTGGCAATAGCTTTGAGCGTGAAACTGCTCTTTAAGAACTTCACCATGAGCAATGCCAGCAAATATACTTCCCAAAACATTTTTCCTAATATTTGGGAGTAACTTGCACTATAAAAAATATTTCTCGAAGACCTCCCTTAGACCGTAGGTATTGCCTTAGCTAGATCTAGGAAGGAATTGAGAAAAACTCAGCAAAATCTTGCTAGTTCGAGCATTTCAACCTATCTACATGCCCGAAAGCAATTAAGATTGCCTCTCTCTTCATGGCAAGACATAAACATCTAAATTATTTATTTAAATTGCGAAAGGAGAGAGGATGCAAGAACTGAAATAAAATTCCACAACTTCAGAAAATATTAATTATAAAAGTGTTGAAAGAAAAGACTCAACGACAAATAAACATACATCTTCACATGTATTTGAATTTAACTCTTCAAAAGGCCGAAAAGCAAATTCTCACAAATCTCTCACAAAAAGGCACAAGGGACACCCTCACCCTAGCATTCATTCCTCTACTTATAGCCCAAGATGCCTGAAATCCCCTAAGATAATATCACAAATACCCTTAGAGCGAAAACCTAACTCAGGCCAAATGTCAGCCGTTCGTTGATCCTTAGCTCCTAAGAAAACCATCTAAAGATGAATGCCACGTTGCCACCACACATGGATCCCACTTTTTCACAAAATAAATGTGCTACTAGTAGTACAAAAGTTACACAATAGCTGCAATTGTACCTGCAATTGCATCTCTGTAGTGCATAAAAAAATTCGTTCATTCTTAAATGCGGTCAGGTAAGCATATGTCGCCATGTGTCCAGATCCAATGCCTGGGAGGCTGTATCGCCTCCCACCACATTAAGGCTTTATGCATCGCGCATAAACTCAATAGAAGGGCATCGGCATCATTTTAACAGGGATGCATCATGACAGTTTATGCAAACCACTCCAACCAGGATCATCGCCTGTTTACTCACATCCTACCGGACGATATGGTTACTGCGAAAAACAGCAACCGTCACCGGAGAAGATAGACAATTTTGTTTACTTGCACATGGTTTACGTTAATATAGTTATGGTTTACGCTAATAGTGAAGAACTTGCCATGGCCGAAATTTATTAATTCTTACCAGGCCGCTACTTACTTAGCGTTCGTAGAACACAAGTTATATATGTAGTTTTCTGCATACACCTAAATATACTAGAGTTTAGATGACCCGTCGTAGAAGATCCGGAGTAAGTGAATGGTTATTCGTTTACATAAGTTCCTACTTGGTTACGCAAAAACTTATTGCAAGTACATTGCCACAATAGATCCGGACTAAATGAATGGATTGCTGTCGGTGAAATGGGCCCGGGGGTACGCACAGTAGAGGGAAGTATCCTTCCCATCTAGTCGCGTGGCTACACGGCCGCCTCCCCCCGCCCCTCGGGTAGCGCTGAGGTGGCTAGGGGGCCTCGGGGTGCCACGTCGCACCCCTCGAGCTTTCGGGGCGTGCTACCCCGAGGCCCTCGCCCGACCACCACGTGGCGGGGAGAGCGGGCGGGACGAAAGACACTGCTCCGTGCCTTCAATGCGCAGCACCCCAACCGCCCCATGCTGCATTAAATGCGGCGTGGAGGGACGCACGGCGCCGCTCGATTGACCCATGTCAATCGAGCTTGACCGGCCTGTGACCGGTCACAGGCGATGGGACGGGGGCAGTGCCCCCACGTTCCGCCCTATGTCAGGCGGAGTGGGGGCAGGTATGCCCAGTCCCATCGGCACGCTGCCAGGGGCGCCCCACGCGTGTGGTGAGCCGCCGAAGTTTTCGCACAATTAATAAGGAATGACAGGGATGTCCCCCATGTCAGGCGGGGGGCGGCGCTGGGCCCCACCTGAAGCCAGGCGACCATGTTGCTTCTGGTTGAAGCAAAGGATAGCAGTATGAATAGGGCCATGTGGGCCCCCCTCCCTGGGAGGGGTAGGTGCAAACGGTGCATGTGGTATCCCCTTGAACTATAAAAGGAGGACCTCACCCACCGAGAAAGGGGACGACTCTCAGAGAATTTGAGCTCGGAGGAAGAACAACTAGGTTTCCCTTAGAGCTCAAAACCTCTTGTAAAAATTCACCATAATCCCACACACAAGAGTAGGGTATTACGCTCGATAGCGGCTCGAACCTGTATAATCCTTGATCTCCCACTCAGTCACAAGAGCGATCTAGTGATTAGACTGTAAGCGGAAGTAAGCCCTTGATCATCGCGCCATTTCCCCCGGCTGAACTCACAAAGGGGGGTTCTCACGACCACCCGCTAGAGAGGATCACTCCTCGACAATTGCGTTCTGTTAAATAATAATGTTCTGTTGTGGGCCAGCCCCACAAACCATTGGGTTCATAAACATCGTATTTTTTTTAAAAAAAAAAAACTAAAAAGCCTCATTACAATTCATAGCGGATGGCCCAACAGAAGTACATGAAAATAGCCCATCTGCGCTGTACTATTTTACTACTAAAACCCTTACGTTTTCATAATTATGCTCAAGTTCTTACATATGTATTCCATTTAGCCCCTTAATATTTTTCAAATTTTGTAACTATAGTTAGATATTTTATATGATACCCCTAGATTGATAGGTAATTATGTTTGTATCTCTCAAAGGTAATTGCATAAATCGTTACTCTCATAGGATCTATCACAACTATTATTCATCCTCCTTGGAACATTTAAAAATTGGACCTTGTGATGAGGACATCCTAGCTACACGTGACATAAAAAAGGGATGAATTACATCATACATCACATAACAAAATTGAAGATGACGAAAACAAGTTGATGGTGAACTCACTCTTTGCTCAAGTTAACCCAAATATTTGTGAGAATTTTATACTACCTAAATGCTCTACCATTGTATTGCTAAAGGTTAACACCCGAAGACATTATCACTACACCAAAAGAGATGGATTATGTCGAGGACGACAAGGGTTACGCCAAGCAGGGAATCAACCAATGCACTATACCAATGGCTATCTACGTCAACAAGATGATAGTTTACATTGCAAAAGGTCAACTTCCAAGGCTTGTACGACCCATCCAATCATGAGATGGGTTGCATGGCATATATGGTTGGAAAGAAGGACAAGTCTACTTTCCAATGCAACAAACCCCACTTCAATATCATTTCCCAATGAGAAGTTAGAACATCTTTTACTGAAGGCTGCATAGTAGGTTGTGCACGAACTTGTGAAAACTCTTTGCATTCTCAGTTATGATCCCAAGTTCCCAACGTTGCCCGTACACCGTGCATGGCTTGATTGCCGATGGCCCCAAGCTCAGAACACGTTACGGACGGCCGGCCGGCTGGGCATGGGGCAGCTCAGGTACCCCTCGCACAGCCATGAAAGGCTCACATACCACCAATTACGCCTATGTCGGGATTTTGGACGTAAACACATAGAGCGTACCGCCTACAACACGGTTTACGCGTGCGTGATGGCTGCTAGTTCACGAGACGTGCTTGAAGCCGTGCATACTCTATGCGTACGCGGAGATCGCTAGGTGCCTACATGGTTCACGCCTACCCATGGATCGCGGATGGAACCACATCCATTCTACACTAGCTCACAATCTACCCATGGATCGCGGACGGAACCACATCCATCCTACACTAGCTCACAATGTCGTTGTACGCGAGACATACGTGCTCGGCAGATTGAGATGCGGTGACCGCCCACTCTAATCTCTCAGATATATGCCGGCCTCTACATCCAACCGGATATATACTGCCTTTTTTTAATCGGGAACTTAGCTCTCAAATAATCCAATCTGAAATTCGCTCCTATGGAGATTTGAACTTACGACCTTGGGGTGCTACTCAGGTCACTACAACCACTAGGCTACATGCCATTTCACAACCAAGGAGGATTCATAATTTCTGATTTCTATGATTATTGATTTCTGTTTTGTGAAAATGGATACGTGGGAAAATACCGCAGATTGTTTCCGATTGATTTTGGTTTCCGCTTGATACTTGCTTTACTGTATTTGTTTCTGTTTCCTCAGAGAAAAATAAATCCTAATCTGTTTTCGTTTTCAATGGTAGGAAGTCATTCTTTTGGGGAGGGAGGTATAGTACTTGACTAGCTAGGATTCTCACATTCCAATTCATTTTCAATCTTTCCAGATTTGATTTGAACTAGGACTCCTAAGACTACTTGGACTAGATTCCCTCACATTGCAATTATTTGTTCGATTTTTTTTCAAATTTGGACTCCTTCCATATTAGACCCCATTTTTCAATTACGCAAACCTCCCGTGTGTGCTATATGGATGGAAACATCAACTTCATGTGCACCAATTTTTAGCTGGAGTGTCTTGCATGACATCCTTCTCTCTCTGGACCTCAACTCCCCTTGAGTTTAGTCCCAACCCATCACGAACCACGGCACCACGCTCCTCCAACCTCAAGCAAAGCTTGCACATGAACACCGACCAAACCATATTCCAAGGACAAGTTTCTCCAAGTTAACTCAGTTCAGTGAAAACACAGTATATGTAATGTACATGGACCACTATAAAATCAAACAAATTAAAGCCAACACATATCTTGGCCAATTGTTCATCACAACGTAATCATCACCATGATTTTACAGTTACTACATGCTCAAGTCAAGTGTGGGGCTGTTGGGATTCATATGGATCTGTCTTCTAATTCCAGCCTCGACAACCTCGTGCATTTCCTCAGGGCAGTTGTCAAGATATAAATAGGCATGCTCAAGGGCAGAGAGGTTCTCCAGGCCAAAATCCACATGATCATATGTCTTGTGCACATCGATGAATAATTTAAGTGTTCGAAGATTCTGCATGGCTCCTTGTGCAAACTCGATCTCCATGGTGTCACTCCAGTACTCGAAAAGTGATAGGCACTGGAATCGGTAGCTGATTATCAGCCTCTCATCCCTGTCCACTGTGGGTTTCTCCACTCCTAGATAGAGACGACTAAGAGATGGTATGCTCCCAAGTATTTGCAGGTCCCTCTCTTTCAGTGTGTCTAATTTGATAGTTAGATTGGAGAGGGTGGATAGGGAGACCATCCAGTTTGGCACTGCATGGATGGTGCTATTCCACATGCCAATGGAACAAAGCTGTTGAGGTCTAGGAGATGAATCACCACATGCAGAATCTAGGCTGCCAAAGCAACCAGCTATTGTGAGGTCCTCAAGGCTGACCAGATTAGATAAACATCGGTGCAAAGGTTCCTTCCAGCTCGTTTCCCATCCTTGGAACTCAATATGCAATCGCCTGAGCTCGGTCAGCTTGCCAAGATCGTGCACATTGGTTAGAGATCCGATGAGGATTCTTCCTTTAAGTTCTTGCAGATACTTTAGACTCCCAAATCCATCTGGTATTCGGGTTTTCAAGTAGACATTGAGGTACAAAATTTGTCCTAGTCAAACAAAGGTGGATGGCAAATCTTCTATTTCGATGCCATTTATGCACAGTACCTGCAAAGATTGCAGATTCTCGATCTCTCTCGGGATCTCTGTAACAGATGTCCTGGACAGGTTCAAATACCTTAGGTGAAACAAGTACAAGCAAATATCCTTGCAGTGATTGTTATCCGCTTTCTTGCAGCCACTTAAGTTCAATACACGTAATAGTGGGAAGCTTGAGTAGGCAGGAAATGAATTGAAGCCTTTGAAAAAAATTAGTGACCTGACATGCGACAAGTTCGAAATAGATAACTGCTTGAAATCATCTTCATTGCTAGAATGGAGAGATAGTCGACGGATCTTAGCATCTGTAGTAATAGGATGTTCACCACGTAGTGTTGTTAAAAAATGTTCCTCATTTGACAAAGAGGTAATGAGGTCAAGCACCATATCATGAACACGGCAAGATATTGCCTTATTATCTCCCTTCCTAATATATGCCGGTTGTATCAAGCTTTTGTTCATAAGTTCATTGAAGTATTCCTCCCCAACTTCATACAAGCTCTTCCCCAATTGTTTGTGGACAAAACCTTCACCAAACCATCTCCATATCAA
This sequence comes from Oryza glumipatula, assembly GCA_000576495.2. Classification (NCBI taxonomy): domain Eukaryota; kingdom Viridiplantae; phylum Streptophyta; class Magnoliopsida; order Poales; family Poaceae; genus Oryza; species Oryza glumipatula. The sequence continues at coordinate 22,586,974 of CM002514.2, forward strand.
ATCATATTTATAGATCTCACTATCCTCTGGATATAAGCCTAAATATAAGAAACATGACTTTAAATGTGGAGCCAGGTCAGAATAACTTATTGATAGTATACTTCTCATGTGGTTCATATCTTGACTATCTTCTGTCCCAGAACCAATAGATAGATATACCTTAGACCAGTACTTATGTGCGTTTTCATTCTCTATTTTACTGGCCAACATACTCGCTATGGTAATGATAGCCAAGGGTACTCCGCTACATTTCTTCAAAATTCTCTCTGACAATTCAGCCAACTGAGGAGGACATTTGTCTTCAGCACCAAATATTCTCAGATTAAACAATTTCCTTGAGTCAACATGACAAAGAGGTTTTAGTTGATAAACACCACCAACTTCTTTTGCAACATCAACATTGCGAGTTGTTGTGATTATTCCACTTCCATTTTCACTATCAACAAAAGAACACTTGATCTTTTCCCAGGCAGATATATCCCATATATCATCAATGACAATTAAGTACCTATAAGGAAATATGAGAAGACCAATTACTTGATTTTTTTTCCTTTCAGTATGATATAGCTAATTAAGTGAAATGGTATTTATAAAAGAAAATCTGAGGGCACCAAAATAATTCATACTACCTTCGGTTTTTAATAGATGTGTTTAATTGTAGATGCATGTTTGACCATTCATCTTAGTCTAAAAATTCGTGCAGATATGAAAAATATAAGTCACAATAAGTAGCTTTGATTATAAACCAAGTCACAATAAAACGAATGGTTCTTTTTTAGTAAGACAAATAGTCAACCCTATGTCCAAAAGTCAACGGTATCATTTATTAAAAACCGGAGAGAGTAGCAAGGTAGACATAAGGATGGATGGATACAAGAACATGAAACTGAGAAAGTACAGCACTAACGCACCTCTCTAGGTGACTGTGGTAATTAAATTTCTATGGCAACTATAAGGGGCGGATCCAACGGGGGTGCTGGGGGGACCTGAGTTCCCGCTACCCCGCTGGATCACCATTGATAGAAGGAGAGATGAAAGGGGAAGAAGAGGAAGAAAATGAAGAGTAGGGGGGCTGAAGAAGGAAGAAGGAGATGAGTCCCCCTTCAATCTGGTTCTGGATCCGCCCCTGGCAACTATGGTACACTTGGTACAATAATATTTTTCAAAATTTTAATTGATACATCGTTGACATTACTAAAGCACTCACTATATGTGTTCAACATTCATAAATCAAACTCACATGTTTAGAAAAAAAAACTTAAGTCAGAAGAATACTAATCAAGAGCACATGATACTGATTTAGAAAAGTCCCTTGCTTTGTGCAACTAAAGCATATTTAAAAATGCATGCTATATGCAAAACTAGTGAATACCCCACGCACTACAGCGAGAAATTTTAAAATAATTCCCAGAAAACTTGGAAATCATGTACTCGTAATGCCTGAAAAGAAACTATTTTCAGAACTATAGCAGTTTACGTGGAATTGCAACACTATATGACACATGGATGGTTATGCTCGATCCAGAATGAGAGATCCAACGCTATTGGACCGGTTATTTTTGAAAATGCCCAAAATGCCCTTTACAAGATTGACAATTAATTGATTTATCCTATTAGAAATTTCATAAATTTATTATTATTATTATTGTGTATCCCCTCACACAATATAGAAGTTTGTGTATACTATGTTTCAAACGAAACATTCATGTGTTTTTTTATAAAGTTATTCCTTGCAGCATATGAGAGAGGAATCATATACACAAATAAAATAACACAAAAATATTTTGTGTAGCATAAGGAAGATTGTTTACATTAAAAACAACAATAAAAATACTATATGTAGCATATAATAGACAAATTATGTTTTATAAAAGACTGGTAATCCTAGTGTTTAATATATATACAAACTTCTATGCCATATAAGGAAGCTAAAAAGAAAAAAACATTTTTTTAACTTTTAATAGGATAAATCCATCAACACTGTATGTCTATAAGGGTATTTTGGGTATTAATTTTAAAATTATCCAACCCAATAGCATATTATAGAAACAACAGATAAACTCAATGATATATTATACAATCAATGGCAAATCACTGAACTGATGTACATAGAGTAAATTTTCTCTTCATTTTATTTTATAATTTTTACTTTATTTCTCTTGTTTAGTATATTTGTATTGAAACACTTTAGCTGACTAATAAAATATCTTGGCATACTCTTGGCGACGTATATGCATGTTGGTACTAAAAGTCCAAACAAATTTGACTACCGTCTTCTCAGAATTCCTGCTACCAATCAAAACAAAATTTACTTCCCTCCGCTTCAATGACGTACACTGTTGCTTGAGCTGATCCAACTCGGTTTTCCTTGGCAAGACTCTACTCATATAGCTGATATAATACTTACTCAACAAGTACAAAGTTACTACTAGACTATCTCCGAGTGTAAAATAGAAGATTACGTAATAAAAAAAATACAGAATTGACCGTTTGATTAGACCATAGGAAAACACAGAAATTGAATGAGAGAGAGACTCAGAGAAAATTTTCCAAGGTTGAAGCTCTTGCTAAGTTTCCTCTAAATCTATACGTAATAGTAAGATATTCCATAGGATTTCAGAAACTCTAATCCTTTATATCAAATGGCCAAATAGAAAATGATTTGAATCCAATGAAACTTCTTTATAAATCCTTCTAATCAAAAGGACCCTAGTCAATATCATTTTAGCTTCTATCTGGCACCATACAAGCTACGTTTAGCTCATGGTAAAACCCAAATCCACTTGCTCATTTTACTACGGTCATTGCTTGTGTAATTATCTAGCTTGCATACACATACTTTGTTCTTAAGCATACATATTTGATCTTTGCTCTCATGACTACAAAGTAATATCCTTACAATAGATACGTAGGTATAAGTCAATATATCATAGACATACATATATTAAGGCGAGTCTCATCATGAATTATAATTTGAGGATACCAGCCACTACAATTTACTAACAGATCATAATGATTATGCATACACATATATGAACCACTTATACGCACCTTTTGTTTCTAAGGAATTCTCTCAGTTCTGCGATGAGTTGTGCTTCATCCCATGTTGCCTCATTGATGTTCCAATACTTTTTCTTATCAAACTGATGGAGCATATTCTTGAATATCTTCTCCATGTTAGGAGTAAGAGAGACGGGAACAAAGGCAAAGCAATAGAATTGTGTTTTAAGCCTCTCATACACAACATTAGCTAGAGTCGTCTTTCCTAATCCTCCAACTCCAACAATCGAAACTATCTTCAGTTTCTGCTTCGACTCTTCACTCACATCCCTTTTTCTTTTTCTTATCGATGACTCGCCTGTCCCCATTAGCATTCTTACAAGCTCATCGCTCTTCTCATCAATGCCAACAAACTCGTTTACCCTTTTATACAAGGTTGATAGACGAAGGCTATCAACGGTTGGTCCTATAGGCTTAGTCAAAACGCCATCAACCTTGTACCTATCATGCCGATCATTCACCTCCTTGATGCGGCTCTTGATCCCTTTGATGTCCGTGCCGATCTTGTGGCGAAACTTGGCTCTGTTCAGCAAATCCATGCTTCTGTAAACAAAGCCCCCGAAGCTACGCGAGTTGTTCGGCGTACGGCTGTCGATACGCACCATGAACTCGTCGACGCTGTCCTCGATGTCATACGACAGATCCCTGACGTCCCTAGCCCAGATCTTGACTTGGCGGTCAGGCGGTTGGTCGATCGGCGCCTCGGAAACCTTGAGGAATGCAGCCTCCATGCTCTCCAGCTCGGATTTCAAGAAGGTGATCTCCTCCCTGAGGTTCCTGTGAAGCTTATACTCCTCCTTGAGCAGGTTGCCCAGCTTGGACAGCAAGGTGCCCATCGCCCCAGTCACCACACCTCCATCCACGCTCCAGCTCTGCTGATCAAACTAAGTTTGGCTTTAATTTCCAACGACGGCCGATCGATCGAGAACCTACAGGGTTCCAAGATCCCCAAAATCAAAGTGCCCTAGCGAAAAATAATCAATCAAGCCTTTTATATATATCATGAAATATGTGGAACAAGAAACACACAGGAGAATACACTCAATTTTCCATAAGCCAACGAACCTTAATTAGCACCCGCGGCGCGAGCGCGCCGGCCGGCGGTCGCGTAGGGCAATCGAGATGATGGCGGGTCGCCGAGGTAGCTAGCTGCAGACTGCAGTGAAAGCAGAGATCGAGATTACGGCAAGGGACAGACGCTAGCAGACAGCTATAGCAGCATGTTTTTTTTTTTTACTGTACCAAGAAGAAGATATGGACGGTCTAGATGCAACCTGATCACAAGAGGGACACACACAACACAGACAGGGACAGGGACAGGGCAATAATTGATCGAGTTCATTTGGGGTGTGATTAGTTCACTCTAGAATTGGAAGATTGGGTTAAAATTGAAACGATGTGATGAAAAAGTTCGAAGTTTGTGTGTAGAAAAGTTTTGATGTGATGGAAAGTTAGAAGTTTGAAGAAAAAGTTTGTAACTAAACTCAGCCTTGAAAAGAAAAAAAAAATGGGTTCACTGCTCACAGCTTCATCACATCATTACACCAGTACAGGTATCTTGCACTGATTCTTCACTGGTAGTAACTCGGAAAGTTCTGGTGTAAGAGGGAATTATTCTACAGGAATTTCGAGAAGTCGGAAACAAGGGAAAGTTCTGCGTAATACTACTTGTTACGTGTAAGAAAATTCCTACACAAGTTTTCTATATAAACCGCCATTGACCTAACATAGGCAGAAGAGAAGCGAAAGTCCTAAGGGGGCGATCGATCGCTCCAAGCAATCGGTCCCCCTCCCTACATCGATCATCCCCTTCTTCACGTGGTTTCCTTTTTTTTACCGCATTACTTTTCTATTTTAGTAAATTTATACACCCCAAGTTTACACATCTAAAGTTTATACATCTAAAGTTTAGAGACCCAAAGTTTACACAAGTCAAAAGTTTATATATATCCGATTCAAATTTGAATTTGAATTCAAATATTTTTTATATATAGTATTTCTATACATTTAAAGTTTATACTTTAGAGAACCAAAGTTTATATATCCGATTCAAATTTAAATTTAAATTCAAATATTTTTTATATATAGTATTTCTGTACATCTAAAGTTTATAGACCTAAAGTACATTTAAAATTTATACACCTAAAGTTTATAGACCCAAAGCTTATAAGTTAAAAGTTTATATATCCGATTTAAATTTGAATTCAAATATTTTATATATATAGTATTTCTATATATAAATTTTTCTAACTTTTGTTTTTTTATTTTTTTAAAATTTATGGTGTAGTAGGAAGAGAAGAAGGGGAGGAGGAAAGGGGGAAGAGTGTGTTAGGGAGGATGGGGATCGCTCCTTGGAGCGATCGATCGCCCATTAGCACCACCCGAAGAGAAGGGGTTTCGGCGGGGTTAAAGAAAAGGAAAAAAAGGGAAATACGAGCTGTCCGAAATATAAGCACTTTTAGTATTTAAAATTTATACCAAAATATTCATAACCACATCTTATTTATTGAGGGGCACTATAGTGTTTTCCTCTTAACTTATCTATGCTTAACAACCTAACATATATTTATATTTTGAGAAATTTTATGGTCTTTAGCCTTAGATACCAAAATTTTACTCTAAAAATTTTGATACCTCGAGATATCTTGCACATGTGTTACTAAGTTTTACACTAGAAAATACTGGTATCTTCCGATATCTTCTCAAGAATTATAAAATTACTCTTATATTTTAAACAAAAGAAAGTGATTGGGTAGCTATTTTTACATGATCGACTATAATTTGGCCTTTACTTCAAAGAAGCTCCAGCCACTTATTACAAATATCTGCTCAACATAGAGCACAAAGCATTACTCACAAAGAGCACAAAAAATTCAGGAAGTGAAACAAAGACTATAGACCACCAACACTCGATAAAGAACCAATACTTATTGGAACCTATACTTAAGTCTCCATCCGTAGTTGACGTAATCTACATAATTTTGTCTCTAGCTTATGGCATGCATCATACATGTATTGCTGCCCTCATATCACCTTTGTAGTTGTGCCCAAAACTAGAACCAGTACGTTGCCCTAAAAAGTATCGGCATAAAAGATTTAGATGGAGATTTATCGAAGACTATATCGTTTCTACTAAGCAAGAGAGCGCAACATACAGTGGATGCTCTTACAACAAGGATCAATTTCTTTGTTTTTGGATCAATAGAGCCAATTCTCAAATATATGTGATATACTATTAGAAGGATATATATAGACCAAAAGAGAAATATACTGATCTCCATACAAATTTAGCGAAGTGGCAATTAAGAAAAAAGTAAAAGATATATCGTCTTATTTTTTATGGAAAAAGAACATCTCAAACTGTACCGACAGAGATCAGATGGACTTGGTGCGGAAGCGCTTCCTCAGCATGCTGCTGCCCGATGAAGGCGTGGTCACCGGCGGCACCACCTGCAGTGGGAGCCTCTGCGCCTGGGTGTGGAGGCCACCTGCAGCCTACTTAAGCTACTTAAACTCAGGAAGAGCAACATCTGTGGCGCCGAAGGGTAATATATACTCCCTCCGTCCTAAAAAAAAGACAAACCCTGGTTTTCGTGTCCAACGTTTGACTGTCCGTCTTATTTAAAAAAAAATATGAAAAAATTAAAAAGACAAGTCACGCACAAAGTATTAATCATGTTTTATCATCTAACAACAATAAAAATATGAATTATAAAAAAATTTCATATAAGACAGACAGTCAAAGTTGGACACGGAAACATATGGTTTGCCTTTTTTTAGAACGGAGGGAGTATATAGGAGGTGTGGCGTCGACAGACAGACGGATTGCTCGTCGTCATACTCCAAGTCATCTGATAGTCGGAGTCAGACTCGTTGCCATCGACACCGAGAAGCAGACCTCGGGCGTCTCCTCCCCACGGTGCGGCTGGCCGTGGAGCACAATCGGTGGCATGGGCGGCACGGGCAAAGCCAGCGAAGGAGGTGGCGACGACGTGGACGTACCCCTCGTCCCATCACTCAGGTAGCACTCCTGTGAGCATTCTGCACCCGGTGTGCGTGGTGACAGAGGACAGGGGATAGAGATAGAGAGAAGGAGAGAAGAGGGATGGAAGAGCTGACATATGGGTCTAGGAGTATTTCTGATATTCCACATAATTTATGTCTCCTATTCAACTAAAAATTAATATTTTAATGGGTTCAGTTTCTACCATTAATTAAACATCTAACATTTAAGAGTGTCTTGCTCCATCTAAAAGCATCACTCTTGCGCGGTGTCTTACCGTTAAAACTACGAAGTCATACTGTTTTGTAGCAAAATTACTACGAAGTCATACTATTTTGTAGCAAAATTTGCCCTTGACTTAACATCAGTCCTTGATGAAAGATGAAGGGTAATTTTGTTGCACGAGGTTGGCGAAAGGAAAAAAAGGATTTATTTTGGTGTATTAACGTTTACAGGTCTTGACAGTTATGTGGAAATAGTCTCTAGATGTCATGTATTACATGACGATATATGACATTCGAATATAATATATACACTAGCAATCATGCCCGTGCGTTGCAACGGAAATAAAAAAAATAGAAATTGCTTTGCACCGAACGTTCTATGCTAAAACATAAGCCTAGCCATACGCTTTCGCCTAAAACAAGCCTTTCGCCTAAAACATAAGCTCATCTGAACTACACAAGCTTAGCCATACGCAGATTCATTCTCTAAATTTTTCTAGTTTGATGTGATGTAGTGTGCCAACTTTGACCCAAAACTCAACGAGGGCCAAGTTTAATTTCAAACTTTTTCTTCAAATTTTCAACTTTTTTATCACATCAAAACTGTCCTACATACACAAATTTCCAACTTTTCCATCACATCGTTCCAATTTCAACCAAACTTTTAATTTTAGTGTGAACTAAACACACCCGAGGTTGCAATGTCTGAGAACAACGATAGTGACACCGACAAAAGTTACTTCCTTAGGTTCTCCGGCCTGACGAGTATTCCCTCCGTCCCAAAAAAAGACAAACCCTGGTTTCCGTATCTAACATTTGACCGTCCGTCTTATTTAAAAAAATTATAAAAAAATAAAAAGATAAGTCACGCATAAAGTATTAATCATATTTTATCATCTAACAACAATGAAAATACTAATTATAAAAAATTTCATATAAAACGGACAATCAAACGTTGGCACGGGAACCATAGTTTGTCTTTTTTTGGAACGGAGGTAGTAGATGTTATTCTGGCAAGACAAGACCAGAACTCTTGTCCTCACAGTGGCCATGTTAGTGGTCATGGTGGCTGGCATAGTCAAACGACATTGCGTTAAAATGTTCTTGTAGAATGCGTCCAAGGGACTGTGTAATCCACTACCCCACCGGCCCTGTAAGGCTGTAACCCATCCAGTCGCTCTCACCCTTTCTGCATGGCCGCTCTTGATCCTGCATGTGGACCCCCGTTTTTATAACAGGAATCGATCGTGTAGACAGTATCATTTCCCTGGATCAAGTAGTCTGGTACACACGAATTCATAGCTGAAATACCGAGTACACATACACGAATGTCTTAGGTCGAATTATTACATCATAGCCCGCAGGCATTGTCTTAAATCATCGGACCGAAAGGTCCGGAATACATTCAAAAACAGAATAGGTAAGGCAGCGGAAATGGAGGCAGCGGCATGCCATTGCCACAGGCAACGACCGTATCTAAGACCTATTGGACCCCATCGTCTTCATCTCCCTCCTGATAATAGGCATAGGGATCTTCCGACGCTTCATCTCCAGCCTCTGATTAAGTTTGTGTATAGCAAGGGTGAGTACCAACCGTACTCAACAAGTCACCACAGCAACAATGCACATGACAGGGATATTTTGAAGGATTGTTATGGTTCTTTTGCGTAAAGCAAGTTTTATAATTCTTTGCGCAACCCTAAGACCTAGCATAGACTGATCAAGTTTTAATACCAGTGTTCATATTAGACAATGACGGTTCTGTCCACCATCCATTGTGATCCCAAGGATGGCTTCCCGCCATTGAGTCGTCATGGTTTTCTGAGGATGTCCACATTCCCTACTCTCAGGAAGTGGCTCCAGCAGCATATAAATCATCATGCAGTATCCCATCCCACACAAGTTAAGAATTTAGAGTCTAGCCAAGTGTAATACACGTCCCGGTGCTCAATAACCGCGAGCACGGCTATTCGAATAGATTTGGTTTACTCACACTGCAGTGGATGTACACTTTACCCGCACTCCGCGACTGCCCAACACATGAGCCTCGTCCCAACACATGAGACGCGTCACGGCAAAGCTTTTCGATAACCTCGCATTGGCAGTACCCGCTCCATGAACTTTACATCCTCATACACTCTAGGCGTACGCGGTTTCTAGCAGTGTGAGGAGTTCTGGCGCACCCGGGAAAGAAGAACTCACACATGCATTAAGTTAATTAGGTTTAAATTCTCACGTGGCAGTCCTACCGATGGCGACACCACTGTAGACACCCGCCTCGCGGTTCTACCAATGGCTGCCCCACCGTAGAGCCCCTGCCTCACACATCAAGAAACCACTATGCATGGATACTGCCCCTGCTCAGCTATCTATTCCGCTAGGTCTATACCCATACAAGAAGTGCGGTTGTACGGGAGTCGTTTCATGCTTAACTTCATGGCTCGGTCCTTAATTGACCGGGGACGGTACTAGCCTTTTCCGGATACCACCCAAATCCTCCGTCCGCCCCAGTCGAAAACATTTGTTTGATTTTATTTCTCTTTTCACAATTCATGTCATCAACATCATGGCACTGTGGCGCTCATGACTCCACATGCCGTATCTCAATTACCTTCCCAAAGGTAATTGCCCAAGCATTTAGCATTTTGATAAATATGAGTATGCACAATTCTAGAATAGCATTGCTAAGCAATTGTCATAATTGACTAGGGACTCATACGTAAACATGGCTACAAAGGAACTAATAGGCAAACAATCATCAAGGCATGGCATAATCACAAGTGGGATGTATATTATTGCATGCAATTTTATTTGTAAACAAAATAATTTCGCAATTGGGATCAACATGTTCAAGGGATAGTGATGACTTGCCTTGCTCAAGGTCTTGCGGGTCTTGGCCTTCACTCGGATCTGCAACTCCTTCGGGCTCTATAGTTACGTGCGAGAATTGATTTGAATTCGGTTAGAATTCAAATAAAAATCCAAATAAATCCAAATAGAAGTCGAATGCGAAAATCGATTCTCTTATTAACTTTACTAATCACGAACTAGGGTCAACCCAATTTCGATTTATATATATCCTAAATTATTTTTTTACGGTGTAAATATTTTGTTATTATAAGTTTTTAATTTAACCTATCCCGAGCATCGTATTCAAATAATAGATCAGATATTTATATTGCGAGCTAAATATTGGATGGAATCCAAATATTATACGATTTAATTTACTCTATGACTAACTGATTAAATATAATACGCGTCTAAAATCCCTATTAATTTCATCCGAATTCTCATCGTGAATCAATTACTTATAGAGATTACCTTCAAATAATCTATAAAAATCTATAAGAATTCACCTAATTTAATTTATATCTAAATTACCAACGCGAATTAATTTCTTATAGAAATCACCAAGAATAATCTACATTTTATATTAATCTTGCAATTCTACGGTTATAATTAATTTATAATTAAATTCTAATTTATTTTAAATTTTCTACACCTCCTAATTTCCTTCTAATTTTTATTTATTTATTTTTCTTTTCTTTTCTTCTTATTCTTTTTCTTTTCTCTCTCTCTCTTTTTTTCTTTTTCTTCTCTCTCTCTCTCTTTTCTTTTTTTCCTCTCTCTCTCTATTCTATTCTCTCTCTCTCTCTCTCTTTCTCTCTCTCTCTCCCGGCTCCTTCTCTTTCTCTCTTCTCCTTACCCGAGGCGACGGCGACGGCGACGGCGCAAGGGAAAAGGGCAGCGGCTCACCGACGGCGGCGACGGCGACGACGACGGTGGCGACGACGGCGCAAGGCGCGACACACGGAGATGGCGGCTCGGTGGTACAAATGCGGCGACGCGACGGCACGACGATGGCGCGGCGGCTCGACAGCACTAGGGCAGCGGCGTGTGGAGAAGGAGGAGAGGAGGAAGATGGGGATGGGTGTGGAATGGAGGAGAGGGGGTCGGGATTTATAGGGGAAGAGGGGGAAGCAAGGAGAGGGGTGGCGGCGGCTTTGATGGCGACGGGATGGGACGGGGAGGCGGAGCGGCACGGGGCGACAACGACGCGTGCGCGGCGGCGGCGATGGCGCGCGGTGCGGGGCTCGGTGTGCGGTGCGCGGGGTGCGAGGCAGAGGAGGGCTGGGCGTGTAGCGCGGCGGCAAAAAGGAGGGGCAAGGCGACGTGCGGTCGGGCGACGTGACGACGAGTCGGCGGCGACGTGCGGGGTGCGGGGTTCGAGATGGGCGACGCGACGGGACGGATGCGCGGCACGGCGACGGGTCGGGGAGGCAGAGCGACGTGCGGGCGGGCGGAATCGTGACGACGAGACGACGAGACGACGAGACGACGAGACGGGGCGGCGCGGCAGGTGGGGAGACAGAGCGGCGCGGCGCGCGGGACGGGCGGCGGTGCGGGGCTCGAGGCGACGACGATGCGTGCGGCGCGGCGACGGGACGCGCGGGTGGCGCGGGCTTGAGACGGCGGCGGCGTGCGCGCGGCACGGGCTCGGGGCTCGGGGAGGCAGAGCGGCATGGCGACGTGTGGGGTGAGGCTGCAGCGGCTCGTGCGGCGCGGCGGCGGCGGTGCGTGGCGCGATGATGGCGACGGCGACGGGAAGGCGGAGCGGCGCGGGGTGGCAGAGGAGGGTTATGGGACCACGACGCGCGCGCGGCGGCGGCGATGGCGCGCGGTGCGGGCTCCGGGCGGCGCGGGGAGGCGCGTGGCGCGCGGGGCGCGAGGTGGAGGAGAGGGCCGGGTTAGGGAACCCCGTCGAACACCTTGTGGCCAATGAACAGTGCCCTTTCCTATTTTTCCCGATTTTAGCCCATTTTCCATGTAAATTTAATTTTGAAATTTCTAAATGTTGTAATATTGATTTTTATTCATTATGTGTGCTATTCCATTTATTGAATTCACCCTAGATTAATTTTACCCATATTTCATTTATTTATTCGAATTTTTAATTAGTGTTAATTCTTATTCCATTTGCGTTTAAATTAAATTGATACAAATGTAATCGCGAAAGTATTTTATTTATCTCAACCCACACTTAATCTTTATTTTAAATTATGTTTGTTTTATTTTTAGGATTATAAGCGATTAATTATCCTCCACACTCGATTAGCGAACTTCAAAATCGAATCAAATAAAATATGCGAATAAAATCGGCATGATGCAATTTATTTGAAAAGTTTTTGAAAATCCGTATTTTTAGAGTTTTGTTTTTATTGGTCGAATTTTCAGGATGTTACAAACCTACCCCCCTTAAATAAATCTCGTCCCGAGATTTCTTACCGGTTTTCGAACAGATACGGGTATTCCGTCTTCAAGAACTCTTCGCTTTCCCAAGTGGCTTCATCTTCCGTGTGATTACTCCATTGTACCTTGTACATACGCCACGTTTTGGTTCTAGTTCCCTTTTCTGCTTCATCCAATATCCGGATCGGGTGTTCTGGATACGTGAGATCGTTGCTAATGTGAATCTCTTCCAGCGGAGCTTGTTCTTCCGGCACTCGTAAGCATTTCTTTAATTGTGACACATGGAAGACTGGGTGTACATCGGCGATAATGTCGGGTAGCTGTAGCTGGTAGGCAACTTCTCCTCGTCTAGCGAGGATTTGGAAAGGTCCCACATATCTTGGCGCTAGTTTTCCTTTAACCTTAAACCTTTTCGTTCCCCTCATTGGTGAAACCTTCAGATAAACGTAATCTCCTTCCTTAAACTCTAGGTTTCTTCTTCGGGTGTCCGCATAGCTCTTTTGCCGTGACTGTGCCACCTTTAAACGGTCCCGAATCAGACGAACCTTTTCTTCGGCTTCTTTGATAATGTCAGGTCCAAATACTGCTCGTTCTCCTGTCTCGGACCACATTAGCGGGGTTCGACATCGTCGACCAAACAAGGCCTCATTAGGTGACATTTTTAGGCTTGCCTGAAAGCTGTTGTTGTAGGAGAATTCGGCGTAGGGCAAACATCTCTCCCAGTCTTTGCTAAAATCCAATGCGCAAGCTCTCAACATATCCTCCAGAACCTGGTAGGTTCTCTCTGTCTGGCCATCTGTCTGTGGGTGATAAGCGGTGCTGAACGCAAGGTAACTCCCTAGGGCTTCATGTACTTTCTCCCAGAAATGAGAGGTAAACTGTGTGCCTCGATCAGATATGATTCTCTTAGGTACACCGTGAAGACATACTATCCTGGCCATATATAATTCGGCTAGCTTGGCACTACTATAATTTGTCTTAACGGGAATGAATCTTGCCGTCTTGGTGAGTCGATCCACAATCACCCAGATGGAATCATACCCTGTTGCAGTCTTGGGCAATCCAACAATAAAATCCATACCTATCTCATCCCATTTCCATTCGGGAATCCTAAGGGGTTGCAGCAAACCTGCCGGTCTCTGGTGCTCAGCCTTCACCTTTCGGATTTCCTGGTTGTCCTTCTGGGCCTCTTCAATTTGGGTCCTCAAAAGAGGTTGAATGTCCAAGGTGTTTATCTGTCCATGAGGTACTATACGTAGGTTTAGCTGGGCCATTTCCTCCTTAAGCTCAGAAGCCATTCCTTCCGCCTCAAGATGGTTGCAATGGCTCTTCCGACTCAACGCGTCAGCCACAACGTTTGCCTTGCCAGGGTGGTAGTGAACCTCCAAGTCATAATCCTTGATTAATTCCAACCACCGTCTTTGCCTCAGGTTGAGGTCTGACTGGGTAAAGATATATTTCAGACTTTTGTGGTCGGTGTAGATATCGCAGTGGTTTCCTATCAGATAATGTCTCCAAATCTTCAGCGCATGAACCACAGCTGCAAGTTCTAGGTCATGGGTAGGGTAGTTTTCTTCATGTGGTCGCAATTGTCGCGACGCATAGGCCACAACCTTTCCGTCCTGCATTAGTACTCCCCCTAGTCCTTGCCTCGATGCATCACAATATATGACAAAGTCTTTTCTGATGTCAGGAAGAACTAAAATAGGTGCCGTGGTCAGCTTTTCCTTGAGTTGCTCAAAGCTTTTCTGACACTGTTCTGACCACGCAAACTTCTTTTCCTTCTTGAGTAGTTGTGTCATTGGCCGGGCTATCTTAGAGAATCCTTCAATGAACCTCCTGTAGTATCCGGCCAAGCCTAGAAAACTCCGAATTTCCGTCACAGATTTGGGTTCCTTCCATTCCGTAACGGCCTCTACTTTAGCAGGGTCCACTGCTACTCCGCCGGCTGAGATCACGTGGCCTAGAAAAGCGACTTCCTTCAACCAGAACTCACACTTGCTAAATTTTGCATATAATTTGTGTTTCCGAAGTTTCTCGAGTACCAAACGCAAGTGCTCGGCATGTTCTTCTTCGTCTTTGGAGTAGATCAATATATCATCGATGAATACTACCACGAATTTGTCCAGGTAATCCATGAACACCTTGTTCATGAGATTCATAAAGTAAGCTGGGGCGTTGGTTAAACCAAACGACATCACGGTGAACTCATACAACCCATAGCGTGTTGAGAACGCTGTTTTGGGTATATCTCCAGTCCTAATTTTCAATTGATGGTATCCTGATCGAAGATCAATCTTAGAGAACACCTTCGCTCCTTTGAGTTGATCAAAAAGATCATCGATCCGTGGTAGTGGATACTTGTTCTTGATAGTTACTTCGTTCAGTGAACGATAGTCTACACACATCCTCATGGTACCATCTTTCTTTTTGACGAACAGCACTGGGGCTCCCCAAGGTGACGAACTGGGGCGTACAAATCCCTTTTCTTGTAACTCTCTGATTTGCTTTTTAAGCTCCTCTAACTCATTGACTGGCATCCGATAAGGTCTCTTGGATATGGGAGCAGTCCCGGGTATCAGATCAATAATGAACTCTATATCACGATCTGGTGGCATCCCAGGTAGATCTTCTGGAAACACATCAGCAAATCGTTGCACTATAGGCATTCCTTTCAAAGGTAGCATGGTAAATATGCCTCCGGCACGTTCGGTTAGTCTAGGATCTTGATCCATAGTTGCTCGCATGTCCGACCCCCAAGGTGTGGTCAGGGTAACTTCCCTACGTCTGCAGTCGATTACCCCTCTGTTCTTTGTTAACCAATCCATTCCCAATATAACATCCAGGGTCTGGGGTATCAAAACCATAAGGTTGGAGGGAAACACCACATCCCTAAGACGGACAGGTACATCTATGCAAGCGTGACTCACAGTTATCTCGCCCCCAGGTGAGTGGACTATCATAGGTTTTCTAAGTCTCACTAGAGTTAAGTTGTGCTTTTGACTAGCCTTCAAAGATATGAATGAATGCGATGCGCCAGAATCGAAAAGGACTTTAACTGGGGTAGAATTGATAGAGAACATACCCATTAGTACGCCCTGATCTTCCTGGGCTTCTTCAGCTCGGACATGGTTCACTTGTCCGCGCCCAAATCCTGTAGCGGTCCTGTTCGTTTGTGGAGTCCTGAACAGGCCTCGTCCGACAGCAGGGGCAGGGGTCCCACGAACAGTGATCGCATTGGCGCCAGTACGGACAGGAGTCTTGCGTGGATGAGGGCAATTGTTGGCGTAGTGCCCATACTCCCCGCAATTGAAGCAGTCCACATGCCTCCTGGCTCCAGGGGCAGCCAGAGTTGGTGCAGGGGTGCGGTTCTGAGTCGCAAGTGGCCTGTTGAAATTGCTAGGTGCAGCAGGGCGGTTGGTTGCCACAATAGGGGGCTTCCACCCAGATGAAGTGGCTCCCCTGAGTCGCTGAGGCGCTCCCTGAGGTGTGCGATTCATAGCAAGCCTCCTCTTGCGATTGTGTTCTACAGTCCTCTGATCATTTTCCAACCTAACCACTTTGTTGATCAGGCTCTGGAAGCTCTGGTGGTGTAACACCCTGAAAATTCGACCAATAGAAAACAAAACTCTAAAAATACGGATTTTCGAAAACTTTTCAAAAAGAATTGCATCATGCCGATTTTATTCGCCAGTTTTATTTTGATTCGATTTGAAGTTCACTAGTCGAGTATGGAGAGTAATTAATCACTTATAATTCTAAAAATAAATTGGTAAAACAAACATAATTTAAAGATTAAGTGTGGATTGAGATAAATAAAATAATTTCGCGATCATATTTGTATCAATTAAATCTAAACGCGAGGGAATAAGGATTAACCCTAATTAATGATTCAAACAAATAATACAAATGAAATATGAGTAAAATTAATTTAGGGTGAATACAATAATTGGAACAACACACATAATGAATAAAAATCAATTTTACAACAGTTACAAATTTCAAAATTAAATTTAAATGGAAAATGGGCTAAAATCGGGAAAAATCAGAAATGTCACTGTTCATTGCCCACAAGGTGCTCGACGGGGTCCCCAACCCAGCCCCTCCTCTGCCCGAGCCCCGCACCGCGCGCCATCGTCGCCGCCGCGCACGCGTCGTCACCCCATGCCGCTCTGCCTTCCCTAGGCTGCCGCGCCAACGTCGCCATCACCATCGTCGCCGCCGCCATCGCATCGCCGCCACCGTGCCGTCGCGCCATCGTCGCCGCCGCGCGCGCATCGTGGTCCTCTGCCCCGCGCCCTGCCCTCGAGCCCCGCGCACGCATCTCGTCGCCCGAGCGCCGTGCCGCTTCGCCTCCCCATCGCATCGCCGCCACCATGCCGTGCGCCATCGCCCCCGCCGCGCGCGCGTCGTGATCCCCTAACCCCGCGCCGCTCCGCCTCACCGTCCCGTCGCCATCGCCATCATCACGCGAGCACAGCCGCTGCCGTCGCATCGTCGTCGCCTCAAGCCGCGCCGCACGCGTCGTCGTCATCTCGAGCTCCGCACCGCCGCCCGTCCCGCGCGCTGCGCTGCTCTGCCTCCCCTCGTGCCCCGCACCGCCTCCCCGTCCCGTCGTCGCCCCGCACGTCGCCCTGCCCATCTCGAACCCCGCGCCGCCGCGCGCCCGTCCCACACGTCGTGCTGCCCCTCCCCTTTGCCGCCGCATCGCCCGCGCGTCCCGCACGTCGCCCTGTCCCCCATGCCGCCGCGCCGCGCGCCCGCACGCCGCACGTCGCCATTAAGCCGCCGCCTCCCCCTCTCCTTCCTTCCCTCCCCCGTCCCCTATAAGACCCCGGCCTCCCCCTCCTCTCCACCCCACACCCAATCCCCATCTTTCCCCTCTTCTTCCCCTCTCCACGCGCCATCGCCGTGCCGCCGCGTCGCCGGATTTGTGTCGCCGTGCCGCCGCCTCCGGGTGCCACACCGTGCGCCGTCGTCGTTGCCGCCTTTGTCACAGCCGCCGTCGTCGCGGTCGCCACCGTGGTGAGCCGCTGCCCCTCCCTTAGGTCGTCGTCGCCGCCGGGTAGATAGAGAGGCCGAGAGAGAGAGGAGAGCCGAGAGGGAGAGGAGAGCCGAGGAGAAGAAGAAGAGAGGAAGGGAGGAAGAAGCCGGGAGAGAAGAGAGAGAGAGAAGAAAGAAAAAGAAAGAAAGAAAGAGAGAGAGGGAGAGAGGAAAACAGAGAGAGAGAGAGAGAGAGAAAAAGAAGAAAAAGAAAAAGGAGAGAGAGAGAGAAAAAGAAGAAAAAGAAAAAGGGAAAGAGAGAGAGAAGAAAAAGAAGAAGAAAGAAAGAAAGAAAAGAAAAAGGAAAGAAAAATAGGGAAAAAGAAAAGAAAAGGAAAATAAATAAATTAGGGGGTTTAGAAAATTTAAAATAATTAGGATTTAATTATAGATTAATTATAAATGTAGAATTGCAAAATTTAATATAAAATGTAGATTATCCTTGGTAATTTCAATAAGAATCAATTCGCGGTGATAATTTAGATATAAATTAATGCCTAAAACAATTAGATGAATTCTTATAGATTTTTATAGGTTATTTAGGGGTAATTGCTATAAGTAATTGATTCACGGTGGGAATCCGGATGTAATTAATAGGGATTTTAGATGCGTATTTAATCATGTAGTCATAGAGTAAATTAAATCGTTCAATATTTGGATTCCATCCGATATTTAGCTTGCAATATAAATTTCTAATCTATTATTTGAATACGATGCTCGGGGTCGATTAAATTAAAAACTTATAATAACAAAATATTTACACCGTAAAAATAATTTAGGATATATATAAATCGAAATTGGGTTGGCCCTAGTTCGTGATTAGTAAAGTTAATAAGAGAATCGATTTTCGCATTCGACTTCTATTTGGATTTATTTGGATTTTTATTTGAATTCTAACCGAATTCAAATCAATTTTCGCACGAAACTACAGAGCCCGAGGGAGTTGCAGATCCGAGTGAAGGCCAAGACCCGCAAGACCTTGAGCAAGGCAAGTCATCACTATCCCTTGAACATGTTGATCCCAATTGCGAAATTATTTTGTTTACAAATAAAATTGCATGCAATGATATACATCCCACTTGTGATTATGCCATGCCTTGATGATTGTTTGCCTATCATTTCCTTTGTAACCATGTTTACGTATGAGTCCCTAGTCAATTATGACAAGTGCTTAGCAATGCTATTCTAGAATTGTGCATACTCATATTTATCAAATGCTATATGCTTGGGCAATTACCTTTGGGAAGGTAATTGAGAAACGGCATGTGGAGGCATGAGCGCCACAGTGCCATGATGTTGATGACATGATTTGTGAAAAGAGAAATAAAGTCAAACAAATGTTTTCGACTGGGGCGGACGGAGGATTTGGGTGGTATCCGGAAAAGGCTAGTACCGTCCCCGGTCAATTAAGGACCGAGCCATGAAGTTAAGCATGAAACGACTCCCGTACAACCGCACTTCTCGTATGGGTATAGACCTAGCGGAATAGATAGCTGAGCAGAGGCAGTATCCATGCATAGTGGTTTCTTGATGTGTGAGGCAGGGGCTCTACGGTGGGGCAGCCATTGGTAGAACCGCGAGGCGGGTGTCTACAGTGGTGTCGCCATCGGTAGGACTGCCACGTGAGAATTTAAACCTAATTAACTTAATGCATGTGTGAGTTCTTCTTTCCCGGGTGCGCCAGAACTCCTCACACTGCTAGAAACCGCGTACGCCTAGAGTGTATGAGGATGTAAAGTTCATGGAGCGGGTACTGCCAATGCGAGGTTATCGAAAAGCTTTGCCGTGACGCGTCTCATGTGTTGGGACGAGGCTCATGTGTTGGGCAGTCGCGGAGTGCGGGTAAAGTGTACATCCACTGCAGTGTGAGTAAACCAAATCTATTCGAATAGCCGTGCTCGCGGTTATTGAGCACCGGGACGTGTATTACACTTGGCTAGACTCTAAATTCTTAACTTGTGTGGGATGGGATAACTGCATGATGATTTATATGCTGCTGGAGCCACTTCCTGAGAGTAGGGAATGTGGACGTCCTCAGAAAACCATGACGACTCAATGGCGGGAAGCCATCCTTGGGATCACAATGGATGGTGGACAGAACCGTCATTGTCTAATATGAACACTGGTATTAAAACTTGATCAGTCTATGCTAGGTCTTAGGGTTGTGAAAAGAATTATAAAACTTGCTTTATGCAAAAGAACCATAACAATCCTTCAAATATCCCTGACATGTGCATCGTTGCTGTGGTGACTTGTTGAGTACGGTTGGTACTCACCCTTGCTATACATAAACTTAATCAGAGGCTGGAGATGAAGCGTCGGAAGATCCCTATGCCTATTATCAGGAGGGAGATGAAGACGATGGGGTCCAATAGGTCTTAGATACGGTCGTTGCCTGTGGCAATGGCGTGCCGCTGCCTCCATTTTTCCGCTGCCTTACCTCTTCTGTTTTTGAATGTATTCCGGACCTTTCGGTCCGATGATTTAAGACAATGCCTGCGGGCTTTGATGTAATAATTCGACCTAAGACATTCGTGTATGAGTACTCGGTATTTCAGCTATGAATTCGTGTGTACCAGACTACTTGATCCAGGGAAATGGTACTGTCTACACGATTGATTCCTGTTATAAAAACGGGGGTCCACAGAGCTGGTATCAGAGCCATACGACTGTAGGAAAAGACCAAAAGGAGCCCCACCCCTTTTCTAAGTTGGCCAAGGGAGAAATTCCCACTTAGCAATACTTTCAAAAATAAAAACGCTATGTTTACAAAACTCGGTACGATTTTCATCTTACTCTTAACTATCCTCTTTACAAAACAAGTTTTTACTCTTAGCTGACTTTGGGTTTTTCCTAAAATTTAGATGGCAGATCAGGATTCACCCGCCGCTTGGGAGATGAGCGTACCCCGCTCGGAGGGTTACGTCATCGAGCTACACCGGCTGATGAGGCGTCTGCGATACCCCAGCTCTCCGATCTACCGAGTGAGGCCGTGTGGATCTGTTTGGGAGGCTCGGGTCGAGGTTCACACACGAGTTCCTCCGGAGTTAGACTACAGCTTCTCGACACGATACTATCGCGACCTACCAGAGAACGCGATGCAGGATGCAGCACGGGAGGCCTTCCTCCGACTTAGCTCTATCCACCGAGCTGAGTTGGCAAGTACTGAGTTTGCTCACCACCCATTTCGAGAGGAGAGCAACTCCCTCTGCACAGTTCAGGACACGCCTTGCTGCTACAACCCAATAGTGACCCGACTGTCACGATGGGCTGAGGCAGCAGACGACTTTTACGAGGAGGCTCTGTTGGAGATCGACGACCAGCAGAGGCGTGTGGGAGAGTTAGAGACTGAGGTGACAGACCTCACAGCGCAGCAGCTTCAGCTGGAGGAGGAGCACCAGACTTGGGGCAGTGAGATAGACTCACTGAAGGCACAGCTCCAGACCCACGGC
The DNA here is from genome assembly GCA_000576495.2 of Oryza glumipatula. NCBI lineage: Eukaryota > Viridiplantae > Streptophyta > Magnoliopsida > Poales > Poaceae > Oryza > Oryza glumipatula. The sequence continues at coordinate 22,608,006 of CM002514.2, forward strand.
GACCAGTTCCAGCAGTTGTCCGATCAGTACAACGAGCGCCGCGGGATGGTGGATACACTTGAGGAGCAGCTGAGGGAGAGTCAGGAGCACGTCAGTCAGCTGGAGGCGCAGCTTCGAGCAGCCACGGCCAGCACCACGAGCGCCGCGGGATGGTGGATACACTTGAGGAGCAGCTGAGGGAGAGTCAGGAGCACGTCAGTCAGCTGGAGGCGCAGCTTCGAGCAGCCACGGCCAGCACCACAGGGGCTTCTACTTCCACAGCAGTAGGGCGTGACCGCTACTTCTTCCTCACTCCGCCATACCCACCAGCCTTCCACGCTCTTTTGGGAGAGGCTGGCATGCTGGCTACTGAGTCAGCACCTTACCTGGAGGACCCGACAGTGCCACCGCCACCTGCCCCGGAGATTGTGCACACACCGCAGATCCCTGTACCTTCTCCGCAGCTGGGTTCCAGTTTGGAGACCCCGATCCAGGTCAGTTCCGAGACAGAGGGAACCGACGTCGAGTCAGACACCACTGATTCTTCAGAGGATGAGATCCCTGTTCCCCGCATCACTTTCCTCGGGGGCCCTCGCACCCTCAGCACTGCTCGCAAGAGCACACGACCTCCGGGCAAGAAGCCCAAGCCTGACGCAGAGGCCACTACTTCCGAGCCGTGGGGACTCAGGTTTGCCCGTGCCAGCGACCACCCTCTACCTGCCCCAGGATCCTGCGGATGGTTGGACGATTAGACCAGAGGATGACTGCAGCTTCGATCTCGCTTCAAACAGTTTCTTTTTAGATTGTATGCGAGACACACCCCTACCCCCTTACCTAGATTGACGAGTAGTTTGATAGTTAGTTTGATGTATCTTTTGGATAAACCTTGTTTGGACTGTGTATGTATACATTCGCTTGCATCATGGTTTATGTACTATTTGTGGAACTCTATGATGTTATTTATGATATTATTGCTGTTGTATTGAAAATGAGTTTATTCCACCAAGCTTGCAAAACAAAGTTCGCACCAAAACAACTCCCTTAATGGGATAAAACCATGAGAACTAGTTAGAAAATTAGGATACTTACTTAATCGGCCTACACAGATGGCAAGCCGACGTAGGGCGTCAACCAGCAATGAAGAACCTTCGACACCTGACCTAACCACCCTGGCCGGAGTCATGGCCACGCAAACCCAGCTGCTACAAGCCATTGCAAACAACCAAGGCAACCGCGGAGGATCAAGTTTTGGAGAATTCATGAGGACCAAGCCACCCACGTTCGCAACAGCAGACGAGCCTATGGAGGCAGAAGATTGGCTGCGAATCATCGAGAAGAAACTGACCCTTGTCCGGGTACGCGAAGCCGACAAGGTGATCTTCGCAGTAAACCAACTGGAGGGACCCGCTGGTGATTGGTGGGATACCTACAAGGAAGCTCGGGAAGAGGATGCTGGAGAACCCACCTGGGAAGAGTTCACTGCAGCATTCCGCGAGAACTTCGTACCTGCTGCGGTGATGCGTATGAAGAAGAACGAGTTCAGAAGGCTGCGGCAAGGAAACACGACGGTGCAGGAGTATCTGAACCGATTTACTCAGTTGGCCCGCTATGCAGTCGGAGATCTTGTCGATGAAGAAGAAAAGATCGACAAGTTCATAGAAGGGCTGAATGATGAGTTGCGTGGACCTATGATTGGGCAAGATCATCAGAGCTTCCAGAGCCTAATCAACAATGTTGTTAGGTTGGAGAATGATCAGAAGACTGTAGAACACAATCGCAAGAGGAGGCTTGCTATGAATCGCCCACCTCAGGGAGTGCCTCAGCGACTTAAGGGAGCCACTTCGTCTGGGTGGAAGCCCCCTATTGTGGCCACCAACCGCCCTGCTGCACCTAGCAATTTCAACAGGCCACTTGCGACGCAGAACCGCACCCCTGCACCAACTCTGGCTGCCCCTGGAACCAGGAGGCATGTGGACTGCTTCAATTGCGGGGAGTATGGGCACTACGCCAACAACTGCCCTCATCCACGCAAGACTCCTGTCCGTACTGGCGCCAATGCGATCACTGTTCGTGGGACCCCTGCCCCTGCTGTCGGACGAGGCCTGTTCAGGACTCCACAAACGAACAGGACCGCTACAGGATTTGGGCGCGGACAAGTGAACCATGTCCGAGCTGAAGAAGCCCAGGAAGATCAGGGCGTACTAATGGGTATGTTCTCTATCAATTCTACCCCAGTTAAAGTCCTTTTCGATTCTGGCGCATCGCATTCATTCATATCTTTGAAGGCTAGTCAAAAGCACAACTTGACTCTAGTGAGACTTAGAAAACCTATGATAGTCCACTCACCTGGGGGCGAAATAACTGTGAGTCATGCTTGCATAGATGTACCCGTCCGTCTTAGGGATGTGGTGTTTCCCTCCAACCTTATGGTTTTGATACCTCAGACCCTGGATGTTATATTGGGAATGGATTGGTTAACAAAGAACAGAGGGGTAATCGACTGCAGACGTAGGGAAGTTACCCTGACCACACCTTGGGGATCGGACATGCGAGCAACTATGGATCAAGATCCTAGACTAACCGAACGTGCCGGAGGCATATTTACCATGCTACCTTTGAAAGGAATGCCTATAGTGCAACGATTTGCCGATGTGTTTCCAGAAGATCTACCTGGGATGCCACCAGATCGTGATATAGAGTTCATTATTGATCTGATACCCGGGACTGCTCCCATATCCAAGAGACCCTATCGGATGCCAGTCAATGAGTTAGAGGAGCTTAAAAAGCAAATCAGAGAATTGCAAGAAAAGGGATTTGTACGCCCCAGCTCGTCACCTTGGGGAGCCCCAGTGCTGTTCGTCAAAAAGAAAGATGGTACCATGAGGATGTGTGTAGACTATCGTTCACTGAACGAAGTAACTATTAAGAACAAGTATCCACTACCACGGATCGATGATCTTTTTGATCAACTCAAAGGAGCGAAGGTATTCTCTAAGATTGATCTTCGATCAGGATACCATCAATTGAAAATTAGGACCGGGGATATACCCAAAACCGCGTTCTCAACACGCTATGGGTTGTATGAGTTCACCGTAATGTCGTTTGGTTTAACCAACGCCCCAGCATACTTTATGAATCTCATGAACAAGGTGTTCATGAATTACCTGGACAAATTCGTGGTAGTATTCATCGATGATATATTGATCTACTCCAAAGACGAAGAAGAACATGCTGAGCACTTGCGTTTGGTACTCGAGAAACTTCGGAAGCATAAATTATATGCAAAATTTAGCAAGTGTGAGTTCTGGCTGAAGGAAGTCGCTTTTCTAGGCCACGTGATCTCAGCCGGCGGAGTAGCAGTGGACCCTGCTAAAGTAGAGGCCGTTACGGAATGGAAGGAACCCAAATCTGTGACGGAAATTCGGAGTTTTCTAGGCTTGGCCGGATACTACAGGAGGTTCATTGAAGGATTCTCTAAGATAGCCCGGCCAATGACACAACTACTCAAGAAGGAAAAGAAGTTTGCGTGGTCAGAACAGTGTCAGAAAAGCTTTGAGCAACTCAAGGAAAAGCTGACCACGGCACCTATTTTAGTTCTTCCTGACATCAGAAAAGACTTTGTCATATATTGTGATGCATCGAGGCAAGGACTAGGGGGAGTACTAATGCAGGACGGAAAGGTTGTGGCCTATGCGTCGCGACAATTGCGACCACATGAAGAAAACTACCCTACCCATGACCTAGAACTTGCGGCTGTGGTTCATGCGCTGAAGATTTGGAGACATTATCTGATAGGAAACCACTGTGATATCTACACCGACCACAAGAGTCTGAAGTATATCTTTACTCAGTCAGACCTCAACTTGAGGCAAAGACGGTGGTTGGAGTTAATCAAGGACTATGACTTGGAGGTTCACTATCACCCTGGCAAGGCAAACGTTGTGGCTGACGCGTTGAGTCGGAAGAGCCATTGCAATCACCTTGAGGCGGAAGAAATGGCCCCTGAGCTTAAGGAGGAAATGGCTCAGCTAAACCTACGTATAGTACCTCATGGACAGATAAACACCTTGGACATTCAACCTCTTTTGAGGGCCCAAATTGAAGAGGCCCAGAAGGACAACCAGGAAATCCGAGAGGTGAAGGAACGTCTAGCTGCAGGCTTTGCAAAGGAATTTTCAACCGACGAGAAGGATGTTCTATGGTACAAAAAGAGGATTTACGTACCTGAACAGGGTGGACTGAGAGGATTAATACTAAAGGAAGCTCACGAATCAGCATACTCATTGCACCCTGGAAGTACCAAGATGTACCAGGATCTGAAGGAGGGATACTGGTGGCCCAACATGAAGAGAGATGTGGCAGAGCACGTAGCGCTCTGTGACGTTTGTCAGAAGGTGAAGGCTGAGCACCAGAGACCGGCAGGTTTGCTGCAACCCCTTAAGATCCCCGAATGGAAATGGGATGAGATAGGTATGGATTTTATTGTTGGATTGCCTAAGACTGCAACAGGATATGATTCCATCTGGGTGATTGTGGATCGACTCACCAAGACGGCAAGATTCATCCCCGTTAAGACAAATTATAGTAGTGCCAAGCTAGCCGAATTATATATGGCCAGGATAGTATGTCTTCACGGTGTACCTAAGAGAATCATATCTGATCGAGGCACCCAGTTTACCTCTCATTTCTGGGAGAAAGTGCATGAAGCCCTAGGGAGTTACCTTGCGTTCAGCACAGCTTATCACCCACAGACAGATGGCCAGACAGAGAGAACCAACCAGGTCCTGGAGGATATGTTGAGGGCCTGCGCATTGGATTTTAGCAAAGACTGGGAGAGGTGTTTACCCTACGCCGAATTCTCCTACAACAACAGCTTTCAGGCAAGCCTAAAAATGTCACCTAATGAGGCATTGTTTGGTCGACGATGTCGAACCCCGCTGATGTGGTCCGAGACAGGAGAACGAGCAGTATTTGGACCTGACATTATCAAAGAAGCCGAAGAAAAGGTTCGTCTGATTCGGGACCGTTTAAAAGTGGCACAGTCACGACAAAAGAGCTACGCGGACACCCGAAGAAGAAACCTAGAGTTTAAGGAAGGAGATTACGTTTATCTAAAGGTTTCACCAATGAGGGGAACGAAAAGGTTTAAGGTTAAAGGAAAACTAGCGCCAAGGTATGTGGGACCTTTTCAAATCCTCGCTAGACGAGGAGAAGTTGCCTACCAGCTACAGCTACCCGAAATTATCGCCGATGTACACCCAGTCTTCCATGTGTCACAATTGAAGAAATGCTTACGAGTGCCGGAAGAACAAGCTCCGCTGGAGGAGATTCACATTAGCAACGATCTCACGTATCCAGAACACCCGATCCGGATATTGGATGAAGCAGAAAAGGGGACTAGAACCAAAACGTGGCGTATGTACAAGGTACAATGGAGTAATCACACTGAGGATGAAGCCACCTGGGAAAGCGAAGAGTTCTTGAAGACGGAATACCCGTATTGTAGCGCCCGTTCCGTCGTGGCGTTAGTGGGAAAATTAAATCTTAAAAATCCTATATGCGAAAATCCGTTCTTTGATTGTTTGTCAGTCGCCGTGCCAATTCCCGATCTCGAGTCTCCGATCCTCCGTCGAAATCCAAATTCCAATCCAATTCCTCCAAATTCGAATTCCCCGCAAAAGTCTAGTTTGCCTCCCTCTGCTCGTGGGCCCCCTCCTCCTTTCTCTCTCTGCCCGTGGGCCCAGTCTCTCCCTCTCTCTCTCTCTGCCGGCTCCTTTCCCCCCGAGCCTTTCTCTTCCTCTCCCTCTCTCCCTCGCGCGCCCCCGCGCCCGCGCGAGCGCGCGGCCGCCCGCGCACCGCCTTCGCCTCTCCCGCGCCCCGTTCGAATCGCCCCGCGCGCGCGCGTCGTGGCCGACCGGCCGGCCGCGCCGCCGTCATCCCCTCGGCCCGCGCCTGCCGCCTGTCGCCGCGCCGCTCCAAAATCCGCCGCCGTCATCGCCGTCGTCACCTCGCCGACCCCGCCACTCACGCTCGCGTCCAAGGCTCGGAGCCCGCGCACCGCCTCCCCCTCCGCGCGTCGCTCCCTCCTTCTCCCTCCTTTTCCCGAAGAGGAAAGGGGCAGCCCCCCTTTCCCTTCTCCCTTTTTCTTTTCCCTTCTCCTTTTTCCCCGCCGGCGTCACCCCTTCCGGCGTCAGCCGTCCTCGCCGCGACCGCCAACCGCCGAGCACCTTTTGACCGCCCAATGTCGGTTCGGAGAACCGACATTGCCGCCCCTTCTTAACCCCTCTCCTCCCCCTCCGTTTTTCCCCATTTTCACCCGCGCCATTGCCGCCACTCCTCCGTCTCCGTCGCCGTCGCGTGCGCCGAAGAAGCCGCCGCGTCCGTGGACGCGGAAGGGACTCCGGCCGCCTCCTCCCCTTCCTCTTCCCCGGCCCGAAGCCGGAAGGATCCTCCCGCGCCGCCAGCCTTCGTCTCGGCGCCGCCCTCCCCGTCACGGTATTGTTTCCCCCCGTTCTCCCTCCTCGATCAACCTCCTTCCCCTAGATTCCGGTAGGAGCACGAGTAGGCCTCCCGTAGCCCGCCGGCGAAGCCCCGAGCCTCGCCTTCGCTCGCCGTGTGCCGCCGCCGTCGCCGCCCGAGCTCGGGAAGCGGCGCTCGTCGCCAGCCTTCCTCGGTGCACCTCCGCCCGATCCGACGCTAGGTATAGCCTCCCGCGGTCGCATAGATGCTCCCACCACCGGGGATTAGCCCCTCGAGCCGCCGTCGCCATTTTCCCCCTTCGCTCGCCGCCGGTGTTCATCGCCGAAATCCGTCGCCGTCGCTTTCCCTCCGGCGAATCCGAGCCGACGGATCGCTTCCTCTCTTCTCGGTCGATCTCCCGGTGTGAACCCCGTCGCTCGTGCCGTCGCGGATCATCCCGTCGCTCGCCGCCGCCGTCCGCCGTCCATTTCCCGGTCGGCCTTCGTCCTCCTCGCGCCCGCCCGCATCGGCGCCACGTCGGCGCCACCTCAGCCAAGCGGGTCAGCCGCCCCCTCCCTCCGTCATCCCTTCCGTGCGCGCGGTCCACGGCAAGCCGTGCGGCTGCACGTGGGCCCGCCGCTCCCGCGCCCTCCGCGCACCGCGCGCGTGAGCCGCGCCCAAACCCTAACCCTAGCCGCGCCCGCGTGCGCCGAGTCCACGGTGGACCGCGTCACCGACAAGCGGGTCCCACCCGGGACCCCGCGTGGTGCACCCGGCCCACCGGTCCTCTCTCTCCTCCGCCCGCGCCCGCGCGTGAATGGGCCGCCGTCTTGGGCCGGCCGGCCCATTTAGCCCGGCCGAGCCGACTTTCTTTTTGGGCCGCACCCTAGCCGCCCGAAAAGTCTATTTTCCGTCCCTCCTCCCATTTAAATTCCTTTTCTTTTAAAAAGGATTTAATTAAATCCTTTTTCCCTTTTCCTTTAGTCCAAAAATCCAATAATCTTAGAAATTCCATATCTTCTCAACCGTGTATCCAATTGACTCCGTTCAACTTCCAAAATTCCCCAAATCTCGAGATCTATTTAATGGCACGCTTAGAGGTCAATAATAGGGCTTTATTTTCGCCGTTTGTTGAGTTGTTCCGTTTCGCGTGTAGTTCCGGAGCCCGAAGACCCGCAGTGCGAGGATTTCGAAGATCAAGCTCAAGATCTCGAGCAAGGCAAGTCACCTTTGATCATCTTGCACCTATAATTTAAATCTAAGTATTTCCTTTGCAAATATCGCATGGTTAGGACTCACACAAGTAATTGGCCGTGATTTACGGGTTATCCCGTCGGCCCCAATCCCACTTTGCTGCAAATACCCTCCATGACTTATTGAATACCTGAATCTCCTTTGTCGACTGTTGTGCTTCGATGTGCGGACCCTCGGGTACGCACTTCGGAACACTTTTCCCCCAAAACTTAAAATATTCAATGATGGGTAAAACTTGAGGTTTTACGAAAGACTTGGAAAACCCGACGCCTGGGTCGGTGTTTGTGAACTAAATGAATTTCAAAATCGCGGACCGGGGAACGTACTGGGAGTACGGTTCCCTGCTCTTGCAATTAAGGACCGATTCCTTGGAATTTCATCCAAACATAAGACATGTGCAACCACATGGGTGGAATGGGACACCCCTGGCTGAGTAAATTGCTAATCAGGGGAGCTTTGATGTCGAGAGGCATGTGGATTCTTCGGGGTGGTGGCGGGGAAGACCCCCGAGCTTCCTGGCACAGCATGGTCTGGGACCTAACCTGTTGTCGGTCCGGGACCCCCCTCGTCGGCATATGGCGAACCTGTGTCGGCTTTCGAAATGCCTTGTCATGAAAGCCTTTAGGTCAACCAGACGTGGCCGTTGTACACGGGCTGGATGATTCGGGTTAGTAATGTCGTGTGGGTAAAGTGTACCCCCTCTGCAGAGGTTTAATCAACTGTTCGAACAGCCGTGCCCACGGTCATGGGCGGATGTGAGGTGATTCCTAGCGTAGTTTTGATTGACAACTGCTTTGTGAAGAGCTGATGTGGTTTGGTTTCGGTGTTGGAAACCTGTGGCTGATGGGATCAGCCGGGCCCGGATGGCCGTTTATAAAGCTGTTGGCCTGTTGGCCGTTTAAAGAAAGTGTTGGCCTGTTGGCCGTTTGAAAAGCTGTTGGCCGGATGCCAACCTTGCTTTAAAGACTGATACATTGCACATACTCCGACCGGACGAGACGCACTGTCTCATCCGTGTCGTTTGAGAAGCACTCACTTAGATGATTCCAAAAAGAAGTTTAAACTAAAATCAATTGCGAAAACACCAGCCTTTCCTTTGAAGCCTGCATTAAACACTTAAATTCCCATGGCTTGCTGAGTACTCCTGTACTCACCCTTGCTCTATATAAATAATCCCCCCCCCAGTTGCTGAAGAAGGCGATGTGGCCCCCGCTGACGAGGAGTTCTTCCAGGAGCAAGTTGGTTTCGAAGAGTTTTAGGGTTTCGGCCTAGTTCCCAAGTCGCGCCTGTGATGCTTGGTCCAAGTCTTGGCTTCCGCTTTCCTCTTTTGTAATGCAGTTGTGAGCTCGGGGTCTGTCCGCAGCCCAACATGACTGTAATCCTACTCTATAATAAAGAGACCTCTGTTGCTGTGATATGCTGTCTTCCTGTGATACCAGCACTGTTTCCTGGGACTGGTATCGATTAACAGGTTAATTTGGAGCGTCACGAGCTAGTTCCGCCTGGGGCTAGTTCGGGGCGTGACAAGAGATGGTATCAGAGCACAGGCTTGGCCCTAGGACGAAAACCCGACGCTTAGGACGACCCTAAGGATATTAAGTTCAAAATTACTTGCGAAAAGTTAAGGTTTCTTGCTTTCTTTATTTTCGGTAGTTTGTTTCTAAAATGGTTACTGATCTTTTCTCCCTCTTTCAAAATTGTAGATGGCAGTGAACGCCAGCTTCAGTTCCCACGGTTTTGGTGAGGGTCACCACGTCGCCCAGCTTCGTGACCTCGCCCGTTTCCTTGGCTTCTCGTGTCCCGAGTACACGGGGTACTCTGTGGACCGCACTCCCCCTCGCTGTGAGCTCTCTGTGTACCTTTACCCTCGTGGAGGTATACACGGAGCCGGCCTTCGCCCCCACCACTTCACTGTGGCCAGGCCCACTCTCCAGATCGCGTACCAGGACCTCTCCTGGACTGCGCTCCGTCGTCTGGCCCACGACTACGGTCACCGTCTCGGAGGTTCTGCCTTCCGGCAGCTTCCACGCCTTCCTTCCGGCCGTACGGACGCCAGGTACCCCTGTCCGTACAGCGAGTCTCAGCCAGTGCTGACTCGCATGGTCGAGCTTTCAGAGGCTCAGGCCACTCAGCACGACCTACTCCTTGAGGCTTACCGCTCCCTTGCCCGCCGCTACGCAGCTCTGGAGGCCCGTCTGGCCGAGGAGGGTGTCACCTCAGTTGACACTGTCTCTTGGGACTCAGGCCGCCTCTGCCACGCCAGCCACCTGTCTTCCCACAGTTCCCGCGGCTCTGCCCGCACTCCCAGTGGCCCGCGCTCCCCCAGCTCGCGTGCGCCGTACTCTCCAGTGTACTCCCCCTACCCTCACCCAGTTAGCCCTTCCTACACTCCAGGACACACTCCCGTTGCTTCCTCCCGCCGTGGCCCACGCTTTATCCGCACTGCGCGGAAGCGTGTCGTTGGTTCCTCCACGGTGTTCCGCTTTGACCACCCGGCTCCCCCACCGCCAGCAGCCCGTGCTGCTGCCGGCCCTCGACAGGTACCGCCGGTCTCTTCGCTTCAGCCGATCGACGTCTCTTCGACAGAGGAGGCGACTACAGGAGGCAGCCAGGCAGACGAGGAGTAGAGGAGTCAGTCTTCAGCAGCCGTCCGTGAGATAGGCCCTTTTGTTCCGCCGCCAACTCTTTTGGAGTCGTGGCGAGGTAGTGTGTGCGTGTGTTTGATGTGGGTGTTGTCTGGTAGTCTGGTTCTCCTAGGAGGTGTGCGTACAGTCAAGCTCGGCGTAGCTCTGTGACTTGTCCACACCCGTTGTATCAGGTGTCTTTATGATTTAAGAAAACCAGTTTATGCCTAGTGTGTGCTATCTAGTTGTTATTTACTTTGTTTCTTGCCTTCTCTAAGTGCTTATCTGATTCTTATCCCGCCCTTTTCTGGGAGTTTAGATGGCTAGTCGCCCCCGCCGTGCTACCCGTGCACCAGCCCGCCTCGGTTTTGAGGAAAGAAGAGCAGAGATAGAAGCGAATCGTGAGTCAGATAATGAGCAGTCTCACCACAGCAGCCGTTCGCACCATACAGCTTCCCGCAATGCAGAAGTCGAGCAACCCCATCGCAGCAACCGCTCGCATCGCTCAGTTTCCCGTGCTGCAGAAGTGGAACAGTCTCACCGCTCTCACCACACCGCCAGTCACAATTCTGGAGAGGAACGCATTCCTTCCCCACCTCATGTTGAGAATAACATGCAACACTTGATGGCAGTTCAGACACAGATCTTGCAAGGATTAGCCACAGCTATAGCCGGTTTTCAGCATAATGCGCATGGAAATGGCCATCCTCACATGGGTAACAATAGGCCCAAGCTAACAGACTTTCTGAGGTCTCGTCCGCCAGAATTCACTCAGACCGTCGAGCCCGTTGAGGCTGACGATTGGCTGAAAGATGTTGAACGAAAACTCAACTTAGTGCAGTGCACTTCTGTTGAGAAGACACTCTACGCCTCTCACCAGCTAAGAGGACCTGCTGCAGATTGGTGGGAGAACTATTGCAATGCACACCCGGACCCCACCAATATCGCTTGGGATGAGTTTGCTACGGCCTTCCGTGCAGCTCATGTGCCCGAAAGCGCCATTGACATGAAGAAAGAGGAATTTAGCAAGCTTAAGCAAGGCAATAGCAGCATCAATGAATACCTGAGTCAGTTCAACAAGTTGGCTCGGTATGCTCCTGAGGAAGTGGATACAGACAAGAAGAAGATCAGGAAGTTCCTGAAAGGTGTCGCAGTTGGAATGAGACTCCAGTTGCTTGCCCATGATTTCCCCACCTTTCAGCATATGATCAACAAGGCACTACTGCTTGAGGATGCCAGAAAAGAAGCCGCCGAAGAATATAAGAAACGCAAGTCTAACCATCAGGGCAATTCTTCCCGAGGCGCACCTCGCCCTCGCTTTGGACAACCTATGCAATATCACCAGTCGGTCACTCAAGTTAACCGCCAGCCAGGCTATGCCCCTCGACAGCAGGTGAACCGTCCAGCACCTCAGCCGCAGCAGCATGCCCCAAGTGGGAATACTGCGCCAAACAGTGCTACCTCCTTCAAATCACCGTCAGGACCGTCAGCAGTCCAGTGTTTCCGGTGCAAACAGATGGGTCACTTCGCCAGGCAGTGCCCTCAGAATCCTCCCAGCACCAACTCAGGACATGCTAATGGCAGCACAGCCAGAACTCCTACTCCAGCAGTAGCTCAAACTCGTCCTAGCTCTCAGGCGAGTGGACAAGGTTCTCGCGCTTCCAACCACTTTGGTCGAGGCCGAGTGAACCATATTCAAGCTGAGACCGCCCAGGATGCTCCAGACGTCGTAATGGGTATGTTCCCTGTCAACTCCGTACCCGCAATAGTTCTGTTTGATTCAGGAGCTTCCCATTCTTTCATATCGCAAGCTTTTGTGAAAAGAAATGGTTGGAAAACCCAAAATTTGAGAATACCGATGATAGTACATTCCCCTGGAAGGGATATAAGGGCAACTAAAATATGCCCGGAAGTTAACCTTAGAATTGAGGAAGTTGACTTCCTAGCCAAACCGATAGTCCTAGACTCGCAAAGCTTGGACATCATCCTAGGGATGGATTGGTTGGCTAAGCACAAAGGACAGATAGATTGTGCTGAGAAGTCCATCACCTTGCAAGGACCTGAAGGAAAGCAAGTCCGCTTTACCCCTAACACCCCTACCGCAAGTCGGTCTATTCTAGCCAGTTTGCAAGCCATTCCCTTGGAATCAGTGCCCATAGTCTGTGAATACCCCGACGTATTTCCAGAAGAATTAACGGGTATGCCACCAGACCGAGAAATTGAGTTCGCCATAGAACTAGCACCAGGCACCGCACCAATTGCAAAAAGACCCTACCGAATGGCAGCTAATGAACTAGCAGAAGTCAAAAGGCAAATCGAAGAACTGGAAGGTAAAGGTTATGTGCGACCTAGTTCATCCCCTTGGGGAGCCCCAGTACTCCTGGTTAAGAAAAAGGATGGCTCTGAGAGAATGGTAATTGACTACAGAGCCCTGAATGAAGTAACTATAAAGAACAAGTACCCGTTGCCACGGATTGACGATCTGTTCGATCAACTCAAAGGAGCAAAAGTTTTCTCAAAGATTGACCTAAGATCAGGTTACCACCAGTTAAAAATCCGACCTGAAGATATTCCGAAGACCGCTTTCTCAACGCGTTACGGTCTGTATGAGTTCACAGTGATGTCCTTCGGACTCACCAATGCTCCGGCATTCTTCATGAACCTGATGAACAAGATCTTCATGGAATACCTGGACCAGTTTGTTGTGGTATTTATTGATGACATCCTGATATACTCTAAAAGTGAGGAAGAACATGCTGGACACCTAAGATTGATAATGGAAAAGCTCAGGGATCATCGACTATTCGCCAAGTTCTCGAAATGCGAATTCTGGTTGGACCGGGTAGCATTTCTTGGACACGTGATCTCCTCCAACGGTGTTGAAGTAGACCCTAGCAAGGTTGAAGCCGTACTTGCTTGGAATCCGCCTAAGAATGTGTCAGAGATCCGAAGTTTCCTTGGCCTAGCCGGTTATTATCGAAGATTCATCGAAGGATTCTCTAAGCTAGCAAGACCTATGACCGAACTATTAAAGAAGGAAAAGAAGTTTGAATGGTCAGCAGCATGTGAAAACAGTTTTCAAGAAATGAAGAAAAGGTTGACCACCGCCCCAGTCCTCACCCTGCCAGACATCCGAAGGGATTTCGAAATCTTCTGTGATGCATCAAGACAAGGCTTAGGATGTGTCCTAATGCAAGAACGAAAGGTTGTGGCCTATGCATCCAGGCAGCTTAGGCCTCATGAAGTCAACTATCCCACCCATGATCTCGAGCTAGCAGCCGTAATTCATGCTCTCAAGATCTGGAGGCACTATCTAATCGGGAACAGATGTGAAGTATACACCGATCACAAAAGTCTTAAGTACATCTTCACTCAGACCGAGTTAAATATGAGACAGAGAAGATGGCTGGAACTAATCAAGGATTACGATCTAGGAATTCATTACCATCCCGGTAAAGCTAATGTGGTCGCTGATGCGCTAAGTCGAAAGACCTACTGCAACGCAGCCCAAATATGGCCTGACCAAGATCGCCTGTGCAAAGAATTGGAGAAGTTAAGGCTGACCATGGTACAGTCGGGTGTCCCCGCCAGCTTGACAGTGCAGCCTACCCTAGAATCACAAATCCGAGAAGCTCAGAAGGATGATGAAGGGATAAAAGAATTGATAAAAAGAATACAGGAGAAGAAGGACACCAGTTTCTCCATAGACGATCAAGGCACGGTTTGGTGCGGATCGCGCATCTGTGTACCGGCCAGGAAGGAGTTGAGAGACCTCATTTTAAAAGAAGCTCACGAATCCGCCTACTCCATTCATCCAGGAAGTACGAAGATGTACCAGGATATCAAAGCGTACTTCTGGTGGGCAGGAATGAAACGAGATGTCGCAGAATATGTAGCCCTTTGTGACATTTGTCAAAGAGTCAAAGCAGAGCATCAAAGGCCAGCCGGACTGCTGCAACCGTTACCAATTCCTGAATGGAAATGGGAAGAAATCGGAATGGATTTCATCACCGGTTTGCCGAGAACCCCTAGCGGGTATGACTCCATCTGGGTAATCGTGGATCGACTCACGAAGTCAGCACATTTCGTACCAGTGAAAACCACCTTTGATGGAAAGAAACTGGCAGAACTCTACATGACGCATGTCGTATGTAGATTTGGCTGTCCCAAGAAGATTGTGTCAGATCGAGGCACTCAGTTCACATCAAGGTTCTGGAAGCAGTTGCATGAAGCTCTCGGAACCGATCTAAATTTCAGTACAGCTTACCATCCGCAGACCGATGGTCAGACTGAAAGAGTGAATCAAATCCTAGAAGACATGCTTCGTGCGTGTGCTCTGGATTTCGAAGGCACTTGGGACCGTTGTTTGCCGTATGCCGAGTTCTCGTACAACAACAGTTATCAGGCCAGCATTCAGATGTCGCCAAATGAGGCAATGTTCGGAAGAAAATGCCGCACTCCCTTGTGCTGGAATGAGGTTGGCGAAGCACTGGTATTCGGACCTGATATACTAAAGGCAGCAGAAGAACAAGTTAAGCTGATCCGAGAACGATTAAAGACAGCTCAGAACCGTCAGAAGAATTACGCAGACAATCGAAGGCGTGACCTTGAGTTCGAAGTAGGGGATCATGTGTACCTACGGGTATCACCCCTCCGTGGAATGAAGAGGTTTGGGATGTCCGGCAAGTTAGCACCCCGCTACATCGGCCCCTACCTCATAACCGCCAGACGTGGCGAGGTGGCTTATCAGCTTGTGTTACCTGAAGGTCTCGCAGATGTGCACAACGTATTTCACGTGTCTCAGTTAAAGAAGTGTCTGCGTATCCCAGAAGAACAAGTTCCCCTGGGCAATATCGAGCTGGAAAAGAATCTGACCTACAAGGAAAGACCGATCAGGGTTCTTGAAGAGGCAGAACGTCAGACTCGAAGAAAGACCATCAAGTTCTACAAGGTCCAGTGGAGCAACCATTCCGAAGATGAGGCAACCTGGGAACGAGAAGATCATCTCCGCGCCGAGTTTCCGGAGCTGCTCCCTTAGGTGCTGAATCTCGGGGTCGAGATTCTTGTTAGGGGGGTTGGTCTGTAGCGCCCGTTCCGTCGTGGCGTTAGTGGGAAAATTAAATCTTAAAAATCCTATATGCGAAAATCCGTTCTTTGATTGTTTGTCAGTCGCCGTGCCAATTCCCGATCTCGAGTCTCCGATCCTCCGTCGAAATCCAAATTCCAATCCAATTCCTCCAAATTCGAATTCCCCGCAAAAGTCTAGTTTGCCTCCCTCTGCTCGTGGGCCCCCTCCTCCTTTCTCTCTCTGCCCGTGGGCCCAGTCTCTCCCTCTCTCTCTCTCTGCCGGCTCCTTTCCCCCCGAGCCTTTCTCTTCCTCTCCCTCTCTCCCTCGCGCGCCCCCGCGCCCGCGCGAGCGCGCGGCCGCCCGCGCACCGCCTTCGCCTCTCCCGCGCCCCGTTCGAATCGCCCCGCGCGCGCGCGTCGTGGCCGACCGGCCGGCCGCGCCGCCGTCATCCCCTCGACCCGCGCCTGCCGCCTGTCGCCGCGCCGCTCCAAAATCCGCCGCCGTCATCGCCGTCGTCACCTCGCCGACCCCGCCACTCACGCTCGCGTCCAAGGCTCGGAGCCCGCGCACCGCCTCCCCCTCCGCGCGTCGCTCCCTCCTTCTCCCTCCTTTTCCCGAAGAGGAAAGGGGCAGCCCCCCTTTCCCTTCTCCCTTTTTCTTTTCCCTTCTCCTTTTTCCCCGCCGGCGTCACCCCTTCCGGCGTCAGCCGTCCTCGCCGCGACCGCCGACCGCCGAGCACCTTTTGACCGCCCAATGTCGGTTCGGAGAACCGACATTGCCGCCCCTTCTTAACCCCTCTCCTCCCCCTCCGTTTTTCCCCATTTTCACCCGCGCCATTGCCGCCACTCCTCCGTCTCCGTCGCCGTCGCGTGCGCCGAAGAAGCCGCCGCGTCCGTGGACGCGGAAGGGACTCCGGCCGCCTCCTCCCCTTCCTCTTCCCCGGCCCGAAGCCGGAAGGATCCTCCCGCGCCGCCAGCCTTCGTCTCGGCGCCGCCCTCCCCGTCACGGTATTGTTTCCCCCCGTTCTCCCTCCTCGATCAACCTCCTTCCCCTAGATTCCGGTAGGAGCACGAGTAGGCCTCCCGTAGCCCGCCGGCGAAGCCCCGAGCCTCGCCTTCGCTCGCCGTGTGCCGCCGCCGTCGCCGCCCGAGCTCGGGAAGCGGCGCTCGTCGCCAGCCTTCCTCGGTGCACCTCCGCCCGATCCGACGCTAGGTATAGCCTCCCGCGGTCGCATAGATGCTCCCACCACCGGGGATTAGCCCCTCGAGCCGCCGTCGCCATTTTCCCCCTTCGCTCGCCGCCGGTGTTCATCGCCGAAATCCGTCGCCGTCGCTTTCCCTCCGGCGAATCCGAGCCGACGGATCGCTTCCTCTCTTCTCGGTCGATCTCCCGGTGTGAACCCCGTCGCTCGTGCCGTCGCGGATCATCCCGTCGCTCGCCGCCGCCGTCCGCCGTCCATTTCCCGGTCGGCCTTCGTCCTCCTCGCGCCCGCCCGCATCGGCGCCACGTCGGCGCCACCTCAGCCAAGCGGGTCAGCCGCCCCCTCCCTCCGTCATCCCTTCCGTGCGCGCGGTCCACGGCAAGCCGTGCGGCTGCACGTGGGCCCGCCGCTCCCGCGCCCTCCGCGCACCGCGCGCGTGAGCCGCGCCCAAACCCTAACCCTAGCCGCGCCCGCGTGCGCCGAGTCCACGGTGGACCGCGTCACCGACAAGCGGGTCCCACCCGGGACCCCGCGTGGTGCACCCGGCCCACCGGTCCTCTCTCTCCTCCGCCCGCGCCCGCGCGTGAATGGGCCGCCGTCTTGGGCCGGCCGGCCCATTTAGCCCGGCCGAGCCGACTTTCTTTTTGGGCCGCACCCTAGCCGCCCGAAAAGTCTATTTTCCGTCCCTCCTCCCATTTAAATTCCTTTTCTTTTAAAAAGGATTTAATTAAATCCTTTTTCCCTTTTCCTTTAGTCCAAAAATCCAATAATCTTAGAAATTCCATATCTTCTCAACCGTGTATCCAATTGACTCCGTTCAACTTCCAAAATTCCCCAAATCTCGAGATCTATTTAATGGCACGCTTAGAGGTCAATAATAGGGCTTTATTTTCGCCGTTTGTTGAGTTGTTCCGTTTCGCGTGTAGTTCCGGAGCCCGAAGACCCGCAGTGCGAGGATTTCGAAGATCAAGCTCAAGATCTCGAGCAAGGCAAGTCACCTTTGATCATCTTGCACCTATAATTTAAATCTAAGTATTTCCTTTGCAAATATCGCATGGTTAGGACTCACACAAGTAATTGGCCGTGATTTACGGGTTATCCCGTCGGCCCCAATCCCACTTTGCTGCAAATACCCTCCATGACTTATTGAATACCTGAATCTCCTTTGTCGACTGTTGTGCTTCGATGTGCGGACCCTCGGGTACGCACTTCGGAACACTTTTCCCCCAAAACTTAAAATATTCAATGATGGGTAAAACTTGAGGTTTTACGAAAGACTTGGAAAACCCGACGCCTGGGTCGGTGTTTGTGAACTAAATGAATTTCAAAATCGCGGACCGGGGAACGTACTGGGAGTACGGTTCCCTGCTCTTGCAATTAAGGACCGATTCCTTGGAATTTCATCCAAACATAAGACATGTGCAACCACATGGGTGGAATGGGACACCCCTGGCTGAGTAAATTGCTAATCAGGGGAGCTTTGATGTCGAGAGGCATGTGGATTCTTCGGGGTGGTGGCGGGGAAGACCCCCGAGCTTCCTGGCACAGCATGGTCTGGGACCTAACCTGTTGTCGGTCCGGGACCCCCCTCGTCGGCATATGGCGAACCTGTGTCGGCTTTCGAAATGCCTTGTCATGAAAGCCTTTAGGTCAACCAGACGTGGCCGTTGTACACGGGCTGGATGATTCGGGTTAGTAATGTCGTGTGGGTAAAGTGTACCCCCTCTGCAGAGGTTTAATCAACTGTTCGAACAGCCGTGCCCACGGTCATGGGCGGATGTGAGGTGATTCCTAGCGTAGTTTTGATTGACAACTGCTTTGTGAAGAGCTGATGTGGTTTGGTTTCGGTGTTGGAAACCTGTGGCTGATGGGATCAGCCGGGCCCGGATGGCCGTTTATAAAGCTGTTGGCCTGTTGGCCGTTTAAAGAAAGTGTTGGCCTGTTGGCCGTTTGAAAAGCTGTTGGCCGGATGCCAACCTTGCTTTAAAGACTGATACATTGCACATACTCCGACCGGACGAGACGCACTGTCTCATCCGTGTCGTTTGAGAAGCACTCACTTAGATGATTCCAAAAAGAAGTTTAAACTAAAATCAATTGCGAAAACACCAGCCTTTCCTTTGAAGCCTGCATTAAACACTTAAATTCCCATGGCTTGCTGAGTACTCCTGTACTCACCCTTGCTCTATATAAATAATCCCCCCCCCAGTTGCTGAAGAAGGCGATGTGGCCCCCGCTGACGAGGAGTTCTTCCAGGAGCAAGTTGGTTTCGAAGAGTTTTAGGGTTTCGGCCTAGTTCCCAAGTCGCGCCTGTGATGCTTGGTCCAAGTCTTGGCTTCCGCTTTCCTCTTTTGTAATGCAGTTGTGAGCTCGGGGTCTGTCCGCAGCCCAACATGACTGTAATCCTACTCTATAATAAAGAGACCTCTGTTGCTGTGATATGCTGTCTTCCTGTGATACCAGCACTGTTTCCTGGGACTGGTATCGATTAACAGGTTAATTTGGAGCGTCACGAGCTAGTTCCGCCTGGGGCTAGTTCGGGGCGTGACACGTATCTGTTCGAGAACCGGTAAGAAATCTCGGGACGAGATTTATTTAAGGGGGGTAGGTTTGTAACACCCTGAAAATTCGACCAATAGAAAACAAAACTCTAAAAATACGGATTTTCGAAAACTTTTCAAAAAGAATTGCATCATGCCGATTTTATTCGCCAGTTTTATTTTGATTCGATTTGAAGTTCACTAGTCGAGTATGGAGAGTAATTAATCACTTATAATTCTAAAAATAAATTGGTAAAACAAACATAATTTAAAGATTAAGTGTGGATTGAGATAAATAAAATAATTTCGCGATCATATTTGTATCAATTAAATCTAAACGCGAGGGAATAAGGATTAACCCTAATTAATGATTCAAACAAATAATACAAATGAAATATGAGTAAAATTAATTTAGGGTGAATACAATAATTGGAACAACACACATAATGAATAAAAATCAATTTTACAACAGTTACAAATTTCAAAATTAAATTTAAATGGAAAATGGGCTAAAATCGGGAAAAATCAGAAATGTCACTGTTCATTGCCCACAAGGTGCTCGACGGGGTCCCCAACCCAGCCCCTCCTCTGCCCGAGCCCCGCACCGCGCGCCATCGTCGCCGCCGCGCACGCGTCGTCACCCCATGCCGCTCTGCCTTCCCTAGGCTGCCGCGCCAACGTCGCCATCACCATCGTCGCCGCCGCCATCGCATCGCCGCCACCGTGCCGTCGCGCCATCGTCGCCGCCGCGCGCGCATCGTGGTCCTCTGCCCCGCGCCCTGCCCTCGAGCCCCGCGCACGCATCTCGTCGCCCGAGCGCCGTGCCGCTTCGCCTCCCCATCGCATCGCCGCCACCATGCCGTGCGCCATCGCCCCCGCCGCGCGCGCGTCGTGATCCCCTAACCCCGCGCCGCTCCGCCTCACCGTCCCGTCGCCATCGCCATCATCACGCGAGCACAGCCGCTGCCGTCGCATCGTCGTCGCCTCAAGCCGCGCCGCACGCGTCGTCGTCATCTCGAGCTCCGCACCGCCGCCCGTCCCGCGCGCTGCGCTGCTCTGCCTCCCCTCGTGCCCCGCACCGCCTCCCCGTCCCGTCGTCGCCCCGCACGTCGCCCTGCCCATCTCGAACCCCGCGCCGCCGCGCGCCCGTCCCACACGTCGTGCTGCCCCTCCCCTTTGCCGCCGCATCGCCCGCGCGTCCCGCACGTCGCCCTATCCCCCATGCCGCCGCGCCGCGCGCCCGCACGCCGCACGTCGCCATTAAGCCGCCGCCTCCCCCTCTCCTTCCTTCCCTCCCCCGTCCCCTATAAGACCCCGGCCTCCCCCTCCTCTCCACCCCACACCCAATCCCCATCTTTCCCCTCTTCTTCCCCTCTCCACGCGCCATCGCCGTGCCGCCGCGTCGCCGGATTTGTGTCGCCGTGCCGCCGCCTCCGGGTGCCACACCGTGCGCCGTCGTCGTTGCCGCCTTTGTCACAGCCGCCGTCGTCGCCGTCGCCACCGTGGTGAGCCGCTGCCCCTCCCTTAGGTCGTCGTCGCCGCCGGGTAGATAGAGAGGCCGAGAGAGAGAGGAGAGCCGAGAGGGAGAGGAGAGCCGAGGAGAAGAAGAAGAGAGGAAGGGAGGAAGAAGCCGGGAGAGAAGAGAGAGAGAGAAGAAAGAAAAAGAAAGAAAGAAAGAGAGAGAGGGAGAGAGGAAAACAGAGAGAGAGAGAGAGAGAGAAAAAGAAGAAAAAGAAAAAGGAGAGAGAGAGAGAAAAAGAAGAAAAAGAAAAAGGGAAAGAGAGAGAGAAGAAAAAGAAGAAGAAAGAAAGAAAGAAAAGAAAAAGGAAAGAAAAATAGGGAAAAAGAAAAGAAAAGGAAAATAAATAAATTAGGGGGTTTAGAAAATTTAAAATAATTAGGATTTAATTATAGATTAATTATAAATGTAGAATTGCAAAATTTAATATAAAATGTAGATTATCCTTGGTAATTTCAATAAGAATCAATTCGCGGTGATAATTTAGATATAAATTAATGCCTAAAACAATTAGATGAATTCTTATAGATTTTTATAGGTTATTTAGGGGTAATTGCTATAAGTAATTGATTCACGGTGGGAATCCGGATGTAATTAATAGGGATTTTAGATGCGTATTTAATCATGTAGTCATAGAGTAAATTAAATCGTTCAATATTTGGATTCCATCCGATATTTAGCTTGCAATATAAATTTCTAATCTATTATTTGAATACGATGCTCGGGGTCGATTAAATTAAAAACTTATAATAACAAAATATTTACACCGTAAAAATAATTTAGGATATATATAAATCGAAATTGGGTTGGCCCTAGTTCGTGATTAGTAAAGTTAATAAGAGAATCGATTTTCGCATTCGACTTCTATTTGGATTTATTTGGATTTTTATTTGAATTCTAACCGAATTCAAATCAATTTTCGCACGAAACTATAGAGCCCGAGGGAGTTGCAGATCCGAGTGAAGGCCAAGACCCGCAAGACCTTGAGCAAGGCAAGTCATCACTATCCCTTGAACATGTTGATCCCAATTGCGAAATTATTTTGTTTACAAATAAAATTGCATGCAATGATATACATCCCACTTGTGATTATGCCATGCCTTGATGATTGTTTGCCTATCATTTCCTTTGTAACCATGTTTACGTATGAGTCCCTAGTCAATTATGACAAGTGCTTAGCAATGCTATTCTAGAATTGTGCATACTCATATTTATCAAATGCTATATGCTTGGGCAATTACCTTTGGGAAGGTAATTGAGAAACGGCATATGGAGGCATGAGCGCCACAGTGCCATGATGTTGATGACATGATTTGTGAAAAGAGAAATAAAGTCAAACAAATGTTTTCGACTGGGGCGGACGGAGGATTTGGGTGGTATCCGGAAAAGGCTAGTACCGTCCCCGGTCAATTAAGGACCGAGCCATGAAGTTAAGCATGAAACGACTCCCGTACAACCGCACTTCTCGTATGGGTATAGACCTAGCGGAATAGATAGCTGAGCAGAGGCAGTATCCATGCATAGTGGTTTCTTGATGTGTGAGGCAGGGGCTCTACGGTGGGACAGCCATTGGTAGAACCGCGAGGCGGGTGTCTACAGTGGTGTCGCCATCGGTAGGACTGCCACGTGAGAATTTAAACCTAATTAACTTAATGCATGTGTGAGTTCTTCTTTCCCGGGTGCGCCAGAACTCCTCACACTGCTAGAAACCGCGTACGCCTAGAGTGTATGAGGATGTAAAGTTCATGGAGCGGGTACTGCCAATGCGAGGTTATCGAAAAGCTTTGCCGTGACGCGTCTCATGTGTTGGGACGAGGCTCATGTGTTGGGCAGTCGCGGAGTGCGGGTAAAGTGTACATCCACTGCAGTGTGAGTAAACCAAATCTATTCGAATAGCCGTGCTCGCGGTTATTGAGCACCGGGACGTGTATTACACTTGGCTAGACTCTAAATTCTTAACTTGTGTGGGATGGGATAACTGCATGATGATTTATATGCTGCTGGAGCCACTTCCTGAGAGTAGGGAATGTGGACGTCCTCAAAAAACCATGACGACTCAATGGCGGGAAGCCATCCTTGGGATCACAATGGATGGTGGACAGAACCGTCATTGTCTAATATGAACACTGGTATTAAAACTTGATCAGTCTATGCTAGGTCTTAGGGTTGTGAAAAGAATTATAAAACTTGCTTTACGCAAAAGAACCATAACAATCCTTCAAATATCCCTGACATGTGCATCGTTGCTGTGGTGACTTGTTGAGTACGGTTGGTACTCACCCTTGCTATACATAAACTTAATCAGAGGCTGGAGATGAAGCGTCGGAAGATCCCTATGCCTATTATCAGGAGGGAGATGAAGACGATGGGGTCCAATAGGTCTTAGATACGGTCGTTGCCTGTGGCAATGGCGTGCCGCTGCCTCCATTTTTCCGCTGCCTTACCTCTTCTGTTTTTGAATGTATTCCGGACCTTTCGGTCCGATGATTTAAGACAATGCCTGCGGGCTTTGATGTAATAATTCGACCTAAGACATTCGTGTATGAGTACTCGGTATTTCAGCTATGAATTCGTGTGTACCAGACTACTTGATCCAGGGAAATGGTACTGTCTACACGATTGATTCCTGTTATAAAAACGGGGGTCCACAGGTGGTCTTGCCCAATCATAGGTCCACGTAGTTCATCATTCAGCCCTTCTATGAACTTGTCGATCTTTTCTTCTTCATCGACAAGATCTCCGACTGCATAGCGGGCCAACTGAGTAAATCGGTTCAGATATTCCTGCACCGTCGTGTTTCCTTGCCGCAGCCTTCTGAACTCGTTCTTCTTCATACGCATCACCGCAGCAGGCACGAAGTTCTCGCGGAATGCTGCAGTGAACTCCTCCCAGGTGGGTTCTCCAGCATCCTCTTCCCGAGCTTCCTTATAGGTATCCCACCAATCACCAGCGGGTCCCTCCAGTTGGTTGACTGCGAAGATCACCTTGTCGGCTTCGCGCACCCGGACAAGGGTCAGTTTCTTCTCGATGATACGCAGCCAATCTTCCGCCTCCATAGGCTCGTCTGCCGTTGCGAACGTGGGTGGCTTGGTCCTCATGAATTCTCCAAAGCTTGATCCTCCGCGGTTGCCTTGGTTGTTTGCAATGGCTTGTAGAAGCTGGGTTTGAGTGGCCATGACTCCGGCCAGGGTGGTTAGGTCAGGTGTCGAAGGTTCTTCATTGCTGGTCGATGCCCTACGTCGGCTTGCCATCTGTGTAGGCCGATTAAGTAAGTATCCTAATTTTCTAACTAGTTCTTATGGTTTTATCCCATTAGGGGAGTTGTTTTGGTGTGAACTTTGTTTTGCAAGCTTGGTGGAATAAACTCATTTTCAATACAACAGCAATAATATCATAAATAACATCATAGAGTTCCACAAACAGTACATAAATCATGATGCAAGTGACTGCATACATACGCAGTCCAGATGAAGTTCATCCAACAATTACATCAAACTAACTATCAAGCTATTCGTCAATCTAGGTAAGGGGGTAGGAGTGTGTCTCGCATACAATCCAAAAAGAAACCATCTGAAGCGAGATCGAAACTACAGTCATCCTCCGGTCTAGTCGTCCAACCATCCGCAGGATCCTGGGGCAGGTAGAGGGTGGTCGCTGGCACGGGCAAACCTGAGTCCCCACGGCTCGGAAGTAGTGGCCTCTGCGTCAGGCTTGGGCTTCTTGCCCGGAGGTCGTGTGCTCTTACGAGCAGTGCTGAGGGTGCGAGGGCCTCCGAGGAAGGTGATGCGGGGAACAGGGATCTCATCCTCTGAAGAATCAGTGGTGTCCGGCTCGACGTCGGTTCCCTCTGTCTCGGAATCGACCTGGATCGGGGTCTCCAAACTGGAACCCAGCTGCGGAGAAGATACAGGGATCTGTGGAGTGTGCACAATCTCCGGGGCAGGTGGCGGTGTCACTGTCGGGTCCTCCAGGTAAGGTGCTGACTCAGTAGCCAACATGCCAGCCTCTCCCAAAAGAGCGTGGAAGGCTGGTGGGTATGGCGGAGTGAGGAAGAAGTAGCGGTCACGCCCTACTGCTGTGGAAGTAGAAGCCCCTGTGGTGCTGGCCGTGGCTGCTCGAAGCTGCGCCTCCAGCTGACTGACGTGCTCCTGACTCTCCCTCAGCTGCTCCTCAAGTGTATCCACCATCCCGCGGCGTTCGTTGTACTGATCGGACAACTGCTGGAACTGGTCGCCGTGGGTCTGAAGCTGTGCCTTCAGTGAGTCTATCTCACTGCCCCAAGTCTGGTGCTCCTCCTCCAGCTGAAGCTGCTGCGCTGTGAGGTCCGTCACCTCGGTCTCTAACTCCCCCACACGCCTCTGCTGGTCATCGATCTCCAACAGAGCCTCCTCGTAAAAGTCGTCTGCTGCCTCAGCCCATCGTGACAGTCGGGTCACAATCGGGTTGTAGCAGCAAGGCGTGTCCTGAACTGTGCAGATGGAGTTGTTCTCCTCTCGAAATGGGTGGTGAGCAAACTCAGTACTCGCCAACTCAGCTCGGTGGATAGAGCTAAGTCGGAGGAAGGCCTCCCGTGCTGCATCCTGCATCGCGTTCTCTGGTAGGTCGCGATAGTATCGTGTCGAGAAGCTGTAGTCTAACTCCGGAGGAACTCGTGTGTGAACCTCGACCCGAGCCTCCCAGACAGATCCACACGGCCTCACTCGGTAGATCGGAGAGCTGGGGTATCGCAGACGCCTCATCAACCGGTGTAGCTCGATGACGTAACCCTCCGAGCGGGGTACGCTCATCTCCCAAGCGGCGGGTGAATCCTGATCTGCCATCTAGTTTTAAGAAAAACCCAAGGTCAGCTAAGAGTAAAACTTATTTTGTAAAGAAAAATAGTTAAGAGTAAGATAAAAATCGTACCGAGTTTTGTAAACATAGCGTTTTTATTTTTGAAAGTATTACTAAGTGGGAATTTCTCCCTTGGCCAACTTAGAAAAGGGGTGGGGCTCCTTTTGGTCTTTTCCTACAGTCGTATGGCTCTGATACCAGCTCTGTGGACCCCCGTTTTTATAACAGGAATCGATCGTGTAGACAGTACCATTTCCCTGGATCAAGTAGTCTGGTACACACGAATTCATAGCTGAAATACCGAGTACACATACACGAATGTCTTAGGTCGAATTATTACATCATAGCCCGCAGGCATTGTCTTAAATCATCGGACCGAAAGGTCCGGAATACATTCAAAAACAGAATAGGTAAGGCAGCGGAAATGGAGGCAGCGGCATGCCATTGCCACAGGCAACGACCGTATCTAAGACCTATTGGACCCCATCGTCTTCATCTCCCTCCTGATAATAGGCATAGGGATCTTCCGACGCTTCATCTCCAGCCTCTGATTAAGTTTGTGTATAGCAAGGGTGAGTACCAACCGTACTCAACAAGTCACCACAGCAACAATGCACATGACAGGGATATTTTGAAGGATTGTTATGGTTCTTTTGCGTAAAGCAAGTTTTATAATTCTTTGCGCAACCCTAAGACCTAGCATAGACTGATCAAGTTTTAATACCAGTGTTCATATTAGACAATGACGGTTCTGTCCACCATCCATTGTGATCCCAAGGATGGCTTCCCGCCATTGAGTCGTCATGGTTTTCTGAGGATGTCCACATTCCCTACTCTCAGGAAGTGGCTCCAGCAGCATATAAATCATCATGCAGTATCCCATCCCACACAAGTTAAGAATTTAGAGTCTAGCCAAGTGTAATACACGTCCCGGTGCTCAATAACCGCGAGCACGGCTATTCGAATAGATTTGGTTTACTCACACTGCAGTGGATGTACACTTTACCCGCACTCCGCGACTGCCCAACACATGAGCCTCGTCCCAACACATGAGACGCGTCACGGCAAAGCTTTTCGATAACCTCGCATTGGCAGTACCCGCTCCATGAACTTTACATCCTCATACACTCTAGGCGTACGCGGTTTCTAGCAGTGTGAGGAGTTCTGGCGCACCCGGGAAAGAAGAACTCACACATGCATTAAGTTAATTAGGTTTAAATTCTCACGTGGCAGTCCTACCGATGGCGACACCACTGTAGACACCCGCCTCGCGGTTCTACCAATGGCTGCCCCACCGTAGAGCCCCTGCCTCACACATCAAGAAACCACTATGCATGGATACTGCCCCTGCTCAGCTATCTATTCCGCTAGGTCTATACCCATACAAGAAGTGCGGTTGTACGGGAGTCGTTTCATGCTTAACTTCATGGCTCGGTCCTTAATTGACCGGGGACGGTACTAGCCTTTTCCGGATACCACCCAAATCCTCCGTCCGCCCCAGTCGAAAACATTTGTTTGATTTTATTTCTCTTTTCACAATTCATGTCATCAACATCATGGCACTGTGGCGCTCATGACTCCACATGCCGTATCTCAATTACCTTCCCAAAGGTAATTGCCCAAGCATTTAGCATTTTGATAAATATGAGTATGCACAATTCTAGAATAGCATTGCTAAGCAATTGTCATAATTGACTAGGGACTCATACGTAAACATGGCTACAAAGGAACTAATAGGCAAACAATCATCAAGGCATGGCATAATCACAAGTGGGATGTATATTATTGCATGCAATTTTATTTGTAAACAAAATAATTTCGCAATTGGGATCAACATGTTCAAGGGATAGTGATGACTTGCCTTGCTCAAGGTCTTGCGGGTCTTGGCCTTCACTCGGATCTGCAACTCCTTCGGGCTCTATAGTTACGTGCGAGAATTGATTTGAATTCGGTTAGAATTCAAATAAAAATCCAAATAAATCCAAATAGAAGTCGAATGCGAAAATCGATTCTCTTATTAACTTTACTAATCACGAACTAGGGTCAACCCAATTTCGATTTATATATATCCTAAATTATTTTTTTACGGTGTAAATATTTTGTTATTATAAGTTTTTAATTTAACCTATCCCGAGCATCGTATTCAAATAATAGATCAGATATTTATATTGCGAGCTAAATATTGGATGGAATCCAAATATTATACGATTTAATTTACTCTATGACTAACTGATTAAATATAATACGCGTCTAAAATCCCTATTAATTTCATCCGAATTCTCATCGTGAATCAATTACTTATAGAGATTACCTTCAAATAATCTATAAAAATCTATAAGAATTCACCTAATTTAATTTATATCTAAATTACCAACGCGAATTAATTTCTTATAGAAATCACCAAGAATAATCTACATTTTATATTAATCTTGCAATTCTACGGTTATAATTAATTTATAATTAAATTCTAATTTATTTTAAATTTTCTACACCTCCTAATTTCCTTCTAATTTTTATTTATTTATTTTTCTTTTCTTTTCTTCTTATTCTTTTTCTTTTCTCTCTCTCTCTCTTTTTTTCTTTTTCTTCTCTCTCTCTCTCTCTTTTCTTTTTTTCCTCTCTCTCTATTCTCTTCTCTCTCTCTCTCTCTTTCTCTCTCTCTCTCTCCCGGCTCCTTCTCTTTCTCTCTTCTCCTTACCCGAGGCGACGGCGACGGCGACGGCGCAAGGGAAAAGGGCAGCGGCTCACCGACGGCGGCGACGGCGACGACGACGGTGGCGACGACGGCGCAAGGCGCGACACACGGAGATGGCGGCTCGGTGGTACAAATGCGGCGACGCGACGGCACGACGATGGCGCGGCGGCTCGACAGCACTAGGGCAGCGGCGTGTGGAGAAGGAGGAGAGGAGGAAGATGGGGATGGGTGTGGAATGGAGGAGAGGGGGTCGGGATTTATAGGGGAAGAGGGGGAAGCAAGGAGAGGGGTGGCGGCGGCTTTGATGGCGACGGGATGGGACGGGGAGGCGGAGCGGCACGGGGCGACAACGACGCGTGCGCGGCGGCGGCGATGGCGCGCGGTGCGGGGCTCGGTGTGCGGTGCGCGGGGTGCGAGGCAGAGGAGGGCTGGGCGTGTAGCGCGGCGGCAAAAAGGAGGGGCAAGGCGACGTGCGGTCGGGCGACGTGACGACGAGTCGGCGGCGACGTGCGGGGTGCGGGGTTTGAGATGGGCGACGCGACGGGACGGATGCGCGGCACGGCGACGGGTCGGGGAGGCAGAGCGACGTGCGGGCGGGCGGAATCGTGACGACGAGACGACGAGACGACGAGACGACGAGACGGGGCGGCGCGGCAGGTGGGGAGACAGAGCGGCGCGGCGCGCGGGACGGGCGGCGGTGCGGGGCTCGAGGCGACGACGATGCGTGCGGCGCGGCGACGGGACGCGCGGGTGGCGCGGGCTTGAGACGGCGGCGGCGTGCGCGCGGCACGGGCTCGGGGCTCGGGGAGGCAGAGCGGCATGGCGACGTGTGGGGTGAGGCTGCAGCGGCTCGTGCGGCGCGGCGGCGGCGGTGCGTGGCGCGATGATGGCGACGGCGACGGGAAGGCGGAGCGGCGCGGGGTGGCAGAGGAGGGTTATGGGACCACGACGCGCGCGCGGCGGCGGCGATGGCGCGCGGTGCGGGCTCCGGGCGGCGCGGGGAGGCGCGCGGCGCGCGGGGCGCGAGGTGGAGGAGAGGGCCGGGTTAGGGAACCCCGTCGAACACCTTGTGGCCAATGAACAGTGCCCTTTCCTATTTTTCCCGATTTTAGCCCATTTTCCATTTAAATTTAATTTTGAAATTTCTAAATGTTGTAATATTGATTTTTATTCATTATGTGTGCTATTCCATTTATTGAATTCACCCTAGATTAATTTTACCCATATTTCATTTATTTATTCGAATTTTTAATTAGTGTTAATTCTTATTCCATTTGCGTTTAAATTAAATTGATACAAATGTAATCGCGAAAGTATTTTATTTATCTCAACCCACACTTAATCTTTATTTTAAATTATGTTTGTTTTATTTTTAGGATTATAAGCGATTAATTATCCTCCACACTCGATTAGCGAACTTCAAAATCGAATCAAATAAAATATGCGAATAAAATCGGTATGATGCAATTTATTTGAAAAGTTTTTGAAAATCCGTATTTTTAGAGTTTTGTTTTTATTGGTCGAATTTTCAGGATGTTACACTGCACCGGCCAGCCCATGCCTACTCGTTGGTGCCATCGCCATCTTCGCTGTTGTGATGACCCTATCACCACGACAAGCTCGTCTCTTCATCTGGCAGTGGCGACCCCTTTCCTCGTCCTCCTTTCTCATGTGTGTATGTAGTAGGGATGAAAATGGAGCGGATACGGACGGATAATGCTCGTACCATATTCGTTTTCATATTTTTTACCGGATACGAAAATGAATACGGATACCTCAAATACGGAAACAAATACGGATTATCTCGAATACGAATAAGAATCGAATATGATCGGACACGATACGGAAACAATTTTTTCTCGGAACACGAAAACTAACTCAACTTCTAATAGAAACAAATATCAACATATATAATTAGCTCATTTTATATAAAATGAAGTATAATTTATAAATATTTGTTAAAATTTAAATAATATTAATAGTATGGACTAGTATTAAGAGATAAACTACTATTAAAATATATAAAGGTATATTGAGTTAGAAAGAAATGGGGTATGTCTAATGGCTTATGCGGATATCCAAATAGCACTGTTCACCGGATATCCGAATTATTATCCGTATCCGACGGAAAC
Organism: Oryza glumipatula; assembly: GCA_000576495.2. Classification (NCBI taxonomy): domain Eukaryota; kingdom Viridiplantae; phylum Streptophyta; class Magnoliopsida; order Poales; family Poaceae; genus Oryza; species Oryza glumipatula. The sequence goes on from CM002514.2 coordinate 22,638,310, forward strand.
CCCGATACCATATCCGTATTCGTATCCGGGAGGAAATATCCGTATTCGTATCCGTATCCGAACTATCCGAGAATTATCCGATCCGAAAGGTATCCGTATCCGTTTTTGTCCGGAGCGGACGGAAACTATCCACTCCGTTTTTATCCCTAGTGTGTAGCTTCTATCCAGGTCCAATCATGAGGTTTGGGTGGCGTAGGATAAAATTAAAAATAAGGAACCTTAATATAACATCAAAGTAATAGTTAATATATATATTTTTTCATTATGCATACCTGATACATATTTTTTTTAACGACTCGCATAAGATGGTGCGAGATTCTATTGATAGAGCAGGAGAAAAAATTACAAGGTTACAACCCTGGAAAGTCGTAAACCTGGAAGGTCGCACAAGACCTGATACATATTTGTCGACGGTATTCTATTTAGCATGAACTAATATGAAAAGATGAAAAGATTAACATGTTAGTGGTTAACTTCATATAAATTACAACGCTATAAAACTACAAAAGTATCAGAATAAGAGGCTCACTTAAAGGCACAACATGATCTTTACGAGGAACGACTTCGTCGATCGCAAAAGTCACAAGAGGAAGAATACCTATGGAACACGGAGCGAACATATGGCAGGAACACCTCTCCTTGGTGTTAGGTCCCTGCTTGTGTACAGTAATGAGGAGATGAAAGTTCGAAGGAAGAAGACAGATGTCAGATGACATGATGAGATGATTGGATCGATTTTTCTCATTTGCCTTTTATCCATAGCGGCACGGGAAAATACATATGCTCCCTTGGTTTTCCCTAGGTGGTGGCCTTGTCAGAAGCAATCTTGGCGTCTATTTATGTGCGTGCAGAATAGTATATATTAGATGATATCCCGCGTGTTGCAGCGGAAACTTATATTAATAAACTTAAAGAATTAAATTGGTTGACTGATTCGAGTAGGAAAAAAAAGAGAATTGGTGAAAACACAAAGCACAATCATGAATTGAATAATCTGGTTGGATGACAAAGTAATAGTTAAACTGTACATTGTACTTCAATTAAAAAGTAAGACAATGACTTCAATATATTAATGTTTGATATGCACCTTCTATTGTGAATGAACTTCATGGAAGCAAACACACTATGCCCTAAGCAGCTGTGGCATTCTGAAAATCGAGTAAACACACAGTGGCTCTTATCAAATCTGATCCTTGTATCTTAGCTAGGCCATGTTAGATGAAGCCTAATAATTATGTCTTCAGCTGAAAAGGCTATGTTAAACCACAAACACAAAAAAAAAATAGCATTGTTCTTTATCCTTTGCAAGTTTGCATCCAAGTGTCAGTGATGAGCTAAATCACTAAAAGTTTAAAGCTCGACGCTTCAGTAAGAAAAAGGGCAGCATATATAACAGATGGGGTAAATGAAAGCAAAAGATCCAATTTCACCTTGGTAAAGTGTGTTTTGACATTACGTTCGACTTGTATAACTCTTGTAACATTTCCCCTTGTTTGAAGAGACAAAGCAATTACATCCACGTCCTGAAAAGACAAAAGATGATCAAGTTGAATATCTTGAAATATGCAAAAATATTATTGAAATAGATTTGTAAATGACAATGTGAAATACCTAAACAATGTCCTTGATTCCCTGTATATTTGTAAATGGTCTTCTTTTGTGCTCCTGACCAAAAATAAAAACTTGATGTGCTTGCTGCTAGCACCAAATATATATGCTATTAACAGACCTACCCATCGTAATTTTCTCTACCTTGTATTGACAATCCAAGTCCGTTCGATAAAAAAATTTAGTTGTTCATCCAGTGTGCAAAGTGTGTATCGATAAAAATGAAACCACTTTCGGTATTTTGGACTGAAAAAAATATGTACAACCAAAGATAAGTAGCTGCACTAACCTTTAGATTTCCTAAATTTTGAGTGGTAGAATAATGTTAAATTCTGCAATCACAAAGAGCATCCACCATAGTCAAATCCAAAACAACAAATGACGTGAAGAATGAAGTAACATCAATCACTAAACTGTGTACAGCTTATAAGACTGAATGTACAACGGGAAATAGTGAAGAATATGTACCTGAATTGAGTTCGTCATTGATCTAATCACAGTGTGACCTTTTGAGCTTAGTTGTCATAATTCACGTGAGAAGAAACTTGAACTATGTAAGAAATTGCCTTACCTCTTATGAAACTTGTATTTTATGATGGACATAGATATTTCTGCAAATCCTGTGAACATAGTCTGAAGCCATTAGATTCTACGGTGTTGGTACATAATCTGCCGAAGGCAATGACTTAAAATCTGAAGCCAAAGCAAAAAAAACGATAGGTTCAGTGCAGCTTAGAGTAATACTACCTCCGTTTTTTAATAGATGACGCCATTGACTTTTTCTCACATGTTTGACCATTCGTCTTATTTAAAAATTTTATGCAAATGTATAAGATATAAATCACACTTAAAGTACTATGAGTGACAAAACAACCCATAACAAAATAAATTATAATTACGTAAATTTTTTGAATAAGACGAATGGTCAAACATGTAAGAAAAAGTCAACGGCGTCATCTATTAAAAAACGGAGGGAGTACATCTAATCTTAGAGTAATTAGGTTTAGATCTTCGGGTCCTCCTAAAAAAATTAAGTAAATTTCAATTGCAATAGGTTAAATCGTGTGACTAATGCTTTTGAAATAAGAAGAAAAAAGGACCAGATGAAGAGCTATGTGGCTCCAGACAGGAAGAATCATACGTGCGGCAGCGGGAGGGGAATTAGCGCGGGGGGGGGGGGAGGGGGCGGAGGAGAAGCGGCGCGGCTGGGATGGGGGGAGTGAGAGCAGCGCGGGGATGCGAGGAGAAGCCAGAGCAGCCGGCGGTGGGCCCGCGCCTGGCGCGCGCGCGGGCAGGTGGGGAGGGAAGAAGTACCGCGCGATGGGGGAGGAACCGAGGGGCGTCACGCGGGCTGGTGGGGAGGGGAGAAGTCGAGCACGATGGGGGAGAGGATGCGCTCGGTGGAGGAGGGAGGCAAAAGGCGCTGTGGGATGGAACGCATCGTGTAGGATCGAAACACAATAACTAAGCCAATCAGAGAGGGTGAATGATTGGTATATCAAAAAATCGAAACTTTTATCGGAAATAAAAGTTACCCTCAAATTCGATGAATTGTGGTCTGACCGAAGATGTTGCACCGGTCTGACCACCTGGAACACGTCGGTCTGACCGAGATCAAACTCCAGTCGAACCGCCGAGATCGCCTGCCTGCGCCTGTCGCCGCCGCCGGTCTGACCGCAGGTCACCCGCCGGTCTGACCGCCGCGATGCCGCCGGTCTGACCGCCGGTTAGACCGCCGAAACCGGCCCGATGAAACACAAATCGAAGAACTCTAAAGTGGATGACGACTTTATTGATTCTCTTTGTGTTTACAAAGTGCACCAACAGCACTCCTAACAAAAATTTCGACTAAACTCGAAACCCTAACTCAACTATCAACTCAATTGCTCTCAAAAGAGATACCGGGAAGCCTCACGCTCCCCCTCTATTTATACCCGAGGTAGGCAACCTAAAGCCACGAACTAAACCCATACTAGAAGTCCTAAACACTTTAGGAAACCCTCTGGTACAAGAAACAAACTTTACATAACCAATCATACCAAATTTGGACTCCTTTCAAATTTGACTCCGCATTCCATACACACACAATACCTCCATCGTATGCCATATGGAATCTTCACCAACCACGTGTATTGAACTCTAGCCTTAGTATCCCGCATGATCTCTGACCACCACGGACGTCGTCTTATCCCCAAGCCGACTCCCGGTCCATCACCGCAAATACTCTCCCGAGGCATCGAGTCACCTACACATGAAATAAACAAAGAAACCATATTCCGAGACCAAGTTATCACCAACTTGACTCCTTGTTAGCAAACAACAGTATTACATACGCATAGTATCCATCTAGAAGCCATAAGCATGAAACAATCACGGATATCCAAACAAACAACCCGAAACCGAAACCAACACAGAGTCGGCCGGTCAGACCGCGGGCTGCGCCAGTCTGACTGCGCGATACACGCCGGTCTGACCGGCACACACTGCCCGGTCTGATCGGACCACAATTCCAGCAGTACCTGTAGATCACCTATGAAATCCAATCATCTCTAAAACCACTTTGTAAATAAATTCCAAATATCAAAACCAATAATCTCCACTGCCAATTGTTCATCACAGAATAACAATAAAAAACACCTTTGATTTTACACATCGAACCGTTGAGAGCATCTGATCGAACGGTTGGCATTAAAAGAGTGACGTGGCTTTACCAGAACTCAGGAAAATCCTAATTACTACACTAAGTGAGGATCACTTGCATAGTATTATAGGATTAAGTTGATTAAGATAATACACCTGAGGAGTAAAGTAATCGTCCAGCGATTAAAGATACTTTTAACATAACCTATATTCTTACATATTTGTACGATAATTTTGAATTAGATAAATAATCAGACATGTATTGAAAAAGTCAACTGCGTCAAACATTTAAAAAAAACTGAATACACATGCACAAGATCAAAGACTTTAAAAAATAAGATGAAATCATGAGAGGACGATTTATTTTAGGATTGTTGGTCGTCGGGCTCGGCAAAGAGCCAGTTGATGAATCTGCGGAGGTGATGGTGGGTGCGGTAGGTGATGGCGGCAGCAATGAGCACAGCGACAGCAGCCCAGACGAGGACACTGGCCCAGGCATAGGTAGGCCATTGCTGGGTAGTGAAGGTGAAGATGAGCGTGGAGTAGGAGAGGACGAAGAGGCAGCGCACGAAGCGGGAGCGCGGCGGCATGCCGGTGAGGAGGGCGAGGGAGAGGCCCATGGAGGAGGCGAAGCCGATCCAGCTTCCCCACATGAAGAGCCTGTACAGCCAGCGCCGCTGCGTCCGCATGATGGGCTCGCCGGCGAGGTGGCCCGGGCCGTCGTCCTGCCAGTAGCCGCCGGGCACGTTGGTGCCGACCTGGTAGGACAGCGTGGTGATGAGCGTCGCTACCACCAGGAGGACGCCGCTGTCGTCCTGGCGCAGCGCGAACAGGCCGCTGCCGCCACGGCGGCTTCCTGTACCTCCACCGCTGGCGCCCGTGGCCGGAGGGACGACGACGTTGCTGGTGAGGTTCTGTGGCTTGGGCGCCACCGCGAGGACGACGCTGGCGTGGTCGCCGTCCTCGGACGGCCACGTCGACATTGTCGTCGATCGATCGACGGCTACTCGACCAGGTCAATTGATCATCAGCAACAACTAATTCGATCGAGTTGTGAAGAATGCAGAGATGTAGAGGGATTGGTGTTGTGTATATATATATATACTCCGTACGTAGTTGTGATCGTAGAGTTGACCTTGGACTAGCACGCGACAGCGCGAGGCTACTGGTTCCATCGTGTCGTACTGTCGTGTATGAGGGAAACAAGCTTGAGGTGGGAAGCAACCAAAGCTTGACCACGCGAAGCGATTCAAATCCGGATGGTTCGTCTGTGTCCTCTCCAGTCGCCCCCTGGGTTAAATATCTCATATGTCATATTCGTGTCTAGGTTTGGTTTTCTGGGTTGGAGGGTGCACACCCTTTATACCAAAAAAAAAAAAATCTAATCCCAATTATAAATCTACACAATCATTTATATATATTCATAGTTAGGATCATGTATCATATATACTACTACTCATAAGCGTCTTCGCTGGCACATAGTGACATAGATCTCGCGCGGAGCAGAGCAGCTATGGTGCTACTATCCGAGTAGTAGTCAAAAAATTGGATCGACTGGTCTATGGCCGTGTCTAGGTCCCTTTAAACTTCCAAAAATTCCGTAACATCAAATATTTGGACACATATATGGAGCACTAAATATAGATTAAAAAAAGCCAATTACATAGTTTGTATGTAAATTGCGAAACGAATCTTTTAAGCCTAATTACACAATGATTTGATAATATGGTGCTACAGTAAATATTTGCTAATGACAGATTAATTAGGCTTAATAGATTCGACTCGCAGTTTACAGGCGGAATATGTAATTTGTTTTATTATTAGTCTGCGTTTAATAATTTAAATATGTTTCCATATACGTCAAAAGAAAATTTGGCCAAACAACTAAACACGGCCTATGTGCCAATACTTGCTAAATCCCAAATAGCTACAAATCCATTTGGGATCCTACATGGCATTTCACACATATGCTGACGCGACATCCTCACTTAGGGTGAGTTTGAGGGATAGGGGATTGAGAAGATTGGAAAGATACGCAAAACGAGGTGAGCCATTAGCGCATGATTAATTGAGTATAAACTATTTTAAATTTCAAAAATAGATTAATATGATTTTTTAAAGCAACTTTCCTATAGAATTTTTTTTTGCCAAAAACGCACCGTTTAGTAGTTTGGGAAGCGTGCGCGCGGACTACGATGTGCTTTCTCACCCTAACTCACTAGAACGAAAGCTCCCTTACTCTATGCTGACTAGTAAATAGGGCCTTAGGTTTAGGCTCAAAATCCCCATTAAGATCTATCAAAATATCGTGAAAACTGTTAAGAGATAAACTAATTTGTCAAGAACACAGCTCCTAGACGTGATCATTTCTTGGCTCCGTCGCTACTACTAAAATCCCCGTCCTCCTTTCTTTATGTGTATATGTAGCTTCCATCCAGGAACAATCATGAGATTTGGGTGGCGTAGGATAAAATTAAAAATAGGGACCCTTAATATAACATCAAAATAATAGTCAATATATATTTTTTTCATTATGCATGTCTGATACATATTTTTTTAACGACTCGCATAAGACGGTGCGAGGTTCTATTGATAGAGTAGGAGAAAAATTATAAGGTTACAACCCTGAAAGATCGTAACCCTGGAAGGTCGCACAAGACCTGATACATATTTGTCGACGGTATTCTATTTAACATGAACTAATAATTGAAAAGATGAAAAGATGAACATGTTAGTGGTTAACTTCATATAAATTACAACGCTATAAAACTACAAAAGTATCAGAATAATTGAAACTAATCTAAATCTTACCAATTAGTTCTGTGGCTTTCGGCGATGCGCCACTGATTCAGTGATTCATACAACCCTCCAAGGCTCCACAACAACCTCAGTATAAGGCCAATTAGGCAATTAGCCAAAGGCAAGTAATTAAGCAAAGCAACAATGGCAAGGTGCGCAAGTAGGCAACGTGGCATTGATCAGTTGGCTTGCTGCAATGCCGCTGCTTAATTACCTCGATCGTATTCAAATAATTCAGATGAGATAAGCAGATCGATCACGCTGTCACACGGCGCAGCCGGCGGGCGGCAACGGCGAGGTGGCTGTTGAATGGTGGAGCGGCGGCCCGCGAGGCAACGGCCAATGGCGAGCTGGGTTGCTAGGTCACGGCGGCAATTTTGCGAGCGCGTTTCATCGCTTCCCAGCGATGGGGCAAACCCGAGTTAGGACGCGACGGACAATGAAATATCTAGGGTGTGTTTGGATGGAGGGTTTTAGATGGATAGGACATGACGGCCTAATTTTTTGGGGCGTTTGGTTGGTGGGCGGAGTGGGATAGGATGACCCGGAGAGGAATATTCCCCCAGATGTCGAATGGAGGAATCCGGCCGATTTGGCTGGATAGAGCCACCAGAGCGCTCGGGCGAGCGGGGCGATCGACGAGGTGGGTCGCGTCACCCCTCTCACCACGTGAGAACAGCGATGCCGACACGAGGGAGGCAATGGGATGCGAGCTCGGCGGCCGGTGCGGGATGCGAGTGTGGCGGCGGAAAGAAAGGGCGGCGGCGAGCCCGAAGGCTGGAGGCGGCGGCAACGGGAAGAGGGGACGGCGGTGAGCCCGGAGGCGGCGCAGCAGGAAGAGGTCCGCCGCTGCCGCCGACCAGGACGACGATGACTAGATCTGGACGACGACAATGACCGACTGGGACAACGACGACGACGACCGAGACGACGATTTGGAGGAGACGGGGCAGCGACTGGCGAAAGAGGAGGTGGGGCGGCGGCTGGTGGGAGAGGAGGCACCGTGGTGGCCGGCAGGCGGGAGATGAGGCGCGACGGTTGCTGACGGACGGGATATGAGGTGCAGAGGCGGTCGGTGAAGAGGACCTTTGTTTTTTTTCTTTTTTTTTTCCGTTTTTCTTTCTTCCCCTTTTATTTCTTTCTGGCTTTTTATTTCTATTTAGATTTTTTTGTTTGCAGTAGATTGATATTTTTTTTTGGGTTTGGTGAATTTGAAGGGGTATACTCACCACCTCTAATGAAAGGGTGGTTGCAACCACTCATACATCCTACTCCCTTAACCAAAAAAAAAATCACTAAATCCACCTTTATCCTTACAACCAAACAAAAAATGGATCGCCATATTCACTCCACCACACAAAAAATTGGATCACCATATCCAGCAAAATATGGACCGTCATATCCCATCCAATCTTGACTGGGAACCAAATACACCCTAACGGCTTGTTTGGTAACTCGAGGGAAAGGGATTGGGAGTTTACACGAGGGAATTGATAATGAGATTAAGATGTGAATTTGATTTTTAATCCCAATATCTTGTTTGGTAGAGGTGATGGACATTGATAGGGAGTCACTACTGGAGATGGGAAAGCTCCCGTGTGTTGCCAAATGTTACCGTGTGTTTTACGAAACACACGGTAAGTTACCGTGCGCTTCACAGGAACACGGTAACATCCCGGCCATACCGTGTGCAAAAGACGAACACACGGTAACGAAGGAATATACCGTGTGTGAACGTGCTGCACACGGTAACGTTGCTGCTGAACCAGAAATCCATCCAACTTCCGTTTTCGCACCCTGAGCTTCCGTTGGCGCGGGCGAATTTCGTGGTTGGCGCCCACGGTGCTGCTAATGCCGCCAACCAGATTTCTTTTTTTTTTTTCGCACAACAAACTATCATTGGTGCATAATGGAGTGAAAAAACGTAACACCTTCATACAAAGTCGGATGGAGATAAATTTTATATGAAAATTGTAGCCCTTAATGAGATCTACAACTTTTTAGATGAAAGGTTTTTCATTTGAGATTGTTTATGGGTTCAAATATTTATTTTTTCTCTCCAATCTATTTATGGGTTCAAAGATTTGTTAAAGTATAAGAAATTTAAATATTTTTTCAGGTAGTAAATGATTTTAAATAGAAAAGTTGTCAACAACAAAGTTGTATAACTCATCAAGATCTATAACTTTTACTTTGGTTTTTTTTCTATATAATATTTTTTGAACAGTTTGAATTTGAATTTGAAAATATGACAACTTCAAACAATATTTTAAAAACTAAATGATTTCAACTTAAAAATTCGTCAACAACAAAGTTGTATAAATCATCAATATCTATAACTTTTATTTTGGTCATTTTTCTATATAACATTTTTTTTTTGAATAGTTCGAATTTGAATTTGAAAATATGACAACTTCAAACAATATTTTAAAAACTAAATGATTTCAACTTAAAAATTCGTCAACAACAAAGTTGTATAACTCATCAAGATCTATAACTTTTATTTTATTCATTTTTTCATCCGATAAAGTGATAGTAACATTGTTCACAAAATTCACATATCTCTCATTTGGTTTTATAAACTATAACACAGATATGTGAATTTTGTGAACAATGTTAATAACACTTTGTCGGATGAAGAAATGACAAACATAAAAGTTATAGATCTTGGTGAGTTATACAACTTTGTTGTTGATGACTTTTTCTGTTCAAATCATTTAGTATTTGAAAATATTGTTTGAATTTGTCATATTTTTAAATTCAAATTCAAACTATCGAAACAAAGTCATATATTAAAATGATCAAAATAAAAGTTATAGATATTGATGAGTTATACAACTTTGTTGTTGATTATTTTTTCAGTTGAAATTATTTAGTATTTAAAAATGTTGTTTGAAGTTATCATAATTTGAAATTCAAATTCAAATTATTGAAACAAAGTCATATAGTAAAATGACCAAAACAAAAATTGTAGATCTTCGTAAGTTATAAAACTTTGTTGTTGACAATTTTTTTCATTTGAAATCATTTACTACCCGAAAAATTATTTGAATTTCTTATATTTTAAAATTCAAATTTTTTATAGGCCAATCAAACTCAGATGGAGAAATAATCAAAATTAAATTGGTAGATCTCAATAAGTATACAACTTTGTTTTTGACAACCTTTTCACATAAGTTCATTTAGTATGATAAAATTCAATTCAAAATTTTAATATTTTGAAAATTTCAGGTTAAATGATCATTTTGTGCAAGTAACTTGTATAATAGGTTTATAGATAGCAGGGATATTCTGGTAAAATCGCATCAAAATTACTACTTCCCTCAAACATACCGATTTCAATCAGGAGGGAGCTGCGGGCGTCAAACTTTCAGCGTGGCGGGCGGTTGACCAAAATTTCAACGTGAAATGACCATTTTGTCCAGATATTTTAGTGGTGACTTCAGATGCACGATGGGTATTTTAGTAAAATCGCATTGGTTCCCAACCCTAGCCAATCCAAATCAGATCAGCCGCCACCACACGCGAGTCTCTACTGCATCGCCACTTCCTCCCCCTTCGCTGCTTGCCGCGCCGGCATCCGTCTCCGCCATTGCCGGGCGCGGGAGCAGTGGATCCGCTGCCGCCGGCACCTCCCGGGCCCCGGGCGGCAGCAGCCCCAGTACGGATGCCGGCACCGCCGCGTCGTCCACCGCCGGCGGCAACAACCTCTCCTCCCCGTTCCTCGACCTCGGCACCCCCCTCTCCGCCGCTGACCTCCGGGAGGCGGCCTACGAGGTGGTGGGCCGGCGTCCCCGGCCTTGGCCTCGTCTCTCTCCTTCCCGTCGCTCCAGCGCTCGCTCACCATGGCTGCGGCGAGCAAGGGTGGAAGCCCCGGGAACGGCGGCGGTGGTGGGGCGATGTCGGCGCCGCCGCCGTGGCCGGCGATGGTCGGGGAGCTGCTGACCATCGGGGAGCAGACCGTTGGTCTCCTCCGCATCGCCGAGAGTCAGGTAAGGAGGATCTCGAGCTTTGCTTCGGGTGGTTGTGGGCGGCTGTGTTCTTGTTTCATTTTTTTTCACTAGTGCAATCTGAGGAATGCCATCCGCGACATCTTAGCTTGATTGTAGAATATTCGACCAAAATTATCACGGTCAGGGAAAACTTCAGCCTGCCTGGGGAGATTAGCGCCTCCACTGTCAATAAGATATATGCAAGGCAGTTTACATTCAGATATTTCCTGTGCCCGCATATGCTTTTTGACAGTGATAGGATAGTACGTATGTGCCCCCATTTGTAGTTGGATCATTAGCCACAAACATACATAATCGTCCATGGACATGTCCTATGCCAGTTATTATGCCAGTACATCGTTTTGGAGCCACCAGCGATGACGATGGTTGCCTTGGCAATGACGATGACAAAGCTAGTGCAGCAGCATCCTCTCATCTAACAGGTGCCTGTGTTTTTATTGTGCCTACTATCCACAAGTTTCTTCCCTTATGTTCTTTTCCTTTCTTGTTCCATTGACTAATACATACTTAATTGATGTAGATGTACAACTTGAGACCCAAATTTATGTGCTCCATACTGCAGGTTGCATATCTTGGAAGGATGTTGGTGTGATAGCATTTTTCGGTGGTAAGTGAAAGAACATCATACATCTGACTAACTCATCCTCGATTAGATAAAGTACAGAGCAATAAGCAAAGCACTAATTAATCTGGGAGTTTCCACGCCTTTTGTTTCAAGTCACTATCTCTTTGAGTTAAAGGTAATTAAGTATATGCAGATTTGGACCAAATCAATTCTATTAATTGCTCACATCTAGTTTTAGGCTTTTAGCAAGGACCACAAGAACTCCTGTAATAGCTGATTACAACTAATGATCAATGCAACTTTGGTCACCTATAATGTAGATGTAGAAAATGAATTGTCAACTATGAGATCGATTTCTGTACTGTACTAGCAATTGGCATGGGCTCATAGCCTACCTAATGCTTTTGGTTTGCTCGGCACAATAGATACCTTTTTATCCAGTTATCCATGACTAGCTTTTGATTACTGAAGAGAGCAGACCAATTTGCATCTGATGACATGGATACTGATATTGATTCTGCTCCTATAATTGTTAAAATAATTTTACATGTCTTGGCCATCTTGTTTTCTTGTATCTAACAATTGCAGGGATATAGTTGTTCAAGTATCAACTCAAGGAAAAAAAAAACATATGCGCATCATCTTATTGTTATTCATGTAGGTCAACCAAAAAATATGTTGGAGCGGCTGCTAGATATATTGAGATGTAATAAGTACTAGCTCCTAGATATAACAGATGTTGCATAGATTGTATGCACATTTGTAGTTTGGGCAAGTTAGCTGTTGTCTCTCAACTGTATTGATTCTTGCTGAATGCTTGTAAAATGAGTCGGATTTATTGTGTATTGAATATTGTTAAATGCTTGTAAATTGAATCAGATTTATTGTGAGATCTGTATTTTTTCTGTGCTATGATACTTGTGTGCTTGATGGTACCATGATTGTAATGGAATTAATGCTAATAGGAACCTGTGGTAATTAGCAGGGAAAAAAAATACTGCTGAATTAGTACTAGCTTACCGAGTGTCAGCATATTGCACGCCCGGTAACACACCAAACTTTACCGGGTGTCTCTGACACACGGTAAGCTACCGTTCCGTCCGGACACACCGTTACATAGAATGTTACCGGGAGTCCAGGTACGCACGGGAAGGTTCCCGTGTGCTTAAGCACACACGGTATGGTTTTAGCCATGCCGTGCGCAAAATCATGAAACACCCGGGAAGTGCGCACGGGAAACCGATGAAGCCGCCGTGTGTCTATTACCGTGCGGTGGTACTCGGTAACGTCGTTACCGTGTGGATTTCGCCTGTTCCCGGGTGTTTTTGGCACACGGGAGCTTTCCCATCTCTAGTAGTGAGTTTAGTTGGAGATTAGGTCATTAATAAAAACGGATGGCTGAGATTTTCTTAGACAAAGTAAAGGAGGAATTCCCTCCCAATTACTTGCTCCTACCCAGGTATTGAAAAGGAGGGAGTTCCTTCCTCAATTCTCCATCCTTATCCCACCAAAATTCACATGTCTCCCAACCAAACAAAACACGTAATAGCCTCATCCCTCTAAATTCCCAATCCCTCCTAAAAACTCCCTCCAACCAAACGGGCCGTAAGTAGATGAGGCCAGCCAGCACTAGCCCATTGGAAAGATCCCATGTAAGATGAGGGCGGATGCGGGGAAACAGCTCCCTTCCCTTGGACCCAATCGCACAGGCACAACCGCCCCGCCACCGACGCTGCCGCCGGCGACTCATCCTCCTCCTTGTCCTTTCAAATCTTCAGCGACAATGGCTTCATCAGAGGTGGCGTCACGACCACCTTCCAAGCAGCCGGCTTCTTTGCCACTGTAGCGGTATGTATGACGCACGAAAATAACCACTATTATGATCAACTAGAAAGGAAGCCCGCGCAGATGCGCGGACAATTCACTTATTGTTCTAATACTAAAAGATATCTCACCATATTCACTATAAGAATCATTACCTAGAATAAAAAAAATATTTATTCCGTAAAATAGACCATAAATTTTGATATACTATAGATAATGTCTATTATATTCAAACAAAAATCACTTTATTATCACCATCCTTCACAAACATACGAGCTAATATGTGTTTTGTTTTTTTCTTTTATTATGCATCTAATCACTTATGCATTTTCATGGGTAATATACGAAAGAATAATTTATATTGTCAAAATTGTTTATACTAGTTATTAACATTATTAAGATGATATTGGCATAATTATAAAGGGATATAATGTGGTTCCACGTGCTATTTTCGATCGTACGCATGTATGTATGTACGTACGTACGCACGCACATATGTTTTTTTTCATGGTGAATATATAGTAGTCTCTCGGATCTATATAACTTTTCTTGGTTTTTTTTTACAAATATTTTCCTCTTGTATGAGATAATGTTTGTATGTGTATTCACAGGATGGTTATGCATAGGCGTTTATATGAGTACCCAACTGGTTTTTACGTAGTTGTTAGTAAAAAAATACATTCATGAAAATTGACGGGGTGGTGTCAAGTGGTGCCAGGATGACATGGCTTCCTCGATAACATCACTAGGAGCTAACGCTGAAAAAAAACTACCATACAGGGCAAATGGTAGATACACTCTTTTTTTTACATCTCTTGTGTATGCACGTATATAGGGAGGGATTAATTGTTTTTAGGAGCAAGGGATTACTTAGATAGATCTAATATAATGGTTGAATATAATTGCTCCACCGGTTTAAGTGTAAATTGATGGCAAGGTGTTTTACTTTTATTCTTATATTTTGTGTTATTTATTAAAGCATTACGTGTCATCTTAGGATTGTTGGAACACTATTAGTCTTACTCGCAATCTATTTGTAGTCAACTATTATTTGCTGTAGCTTGGTGGTAACCTCTAGTTACCTATCATTTATTGATGGTTGCTCATTTAGTATTATTTCTTACGTTAGATTCTTAATGACACACGTGCTCATTGAATTATTAGTTTGGTTTTCCATCTAATTTAAGTGAGAAAGGGAAAAAAAGAAAGATGTGGGGCTTGGTGTGCGTAAGTACATATGTACGTAGTACAATTTTTAGTATGTATGTAACTACTTAACTGATAAATTTAAATGGTGATTTTTTTAGATAAATATAATGGGTAAAAATAATGGAACCACCTTTTTTTTTTCCGTAGATGTGATATATGGTTACTTAAAAAGCACTCTACAGGAAGTTTGATCAATTTTGATCATGTGGATTGATTTAAGATAAAATGAAGCATATTGTCAAATTCTTTTTATAATGTCTTATTCTTGTTTGGTTTCCATATAATGTCCAAATGATGTATTTCAATTTTATATAGTATAATATAGATAATATGAAACTTGAATTATTTATTGAATTGTAAATAAAAGAACAACTGAAAGAACTTTAAAAATAATAATTGTTAAGCTATCTATTTTTTTAAATATATAAAGTTGCCAGTTTTAGGGGATAAAAGGAGAGGATGTGAGGGGAGGGAAGGAGAGATACGTACGTATCTACACGTGGAGGTTGATACAGTATGTGACGTGAAGGGATGGAAAGTGAGCTTTTTATGTTTTTACACTGTTAGATAAATCTAATGGTAAAAAATAATGGGTCCACCGTGATTAAGTGGAAATTGTTGTTTGGATTTTTTTCCTTATAATTTATTAGAGAGCCACGTGGCGACTTAGGAATGTTTATAGGAATCCGGAATCCCACGTGGTAGCTTGAGGGCATTTGCATAAAGTTTAATGGACTTTTATTATATAATAGATAGATAATAGATTTTCTTGGATTCTCTCTAATTAGAATGTCACATGACATCTTAGGAGCGTTTGTAGAAGTGTAGAAACGCTATTACTCATAGTCGCAATTTAGTTGTAGTCAACTATTGTTTGTAGTGGATTGGTTGCATCCTCTACTCGCCTATTTTTTGATGATCATTGCGCACTTGGTATTGTCATTTATCTTTTGTGCTTGATAACAGACATGCTCATTGGATATCAGTTAATCATTATGTGCACTATGCACGGATACCGCGTAAGAAATATGACTTGGCGTTTAGTGGATAGTGGCTTATATATAACACTTACATACATGGCAATCAATAAGGATATACGATTGATATTTTAGGCTAGGATTGACCAAGTATATTATATACTACATATTAAGTGCTTTAGTATCTAAGTAATAAATTTATGGTCAAGTTCTAAAGTGCTTATAGGATTAGCTACTTCCTTATTTATAGCGAGCATGTTTCTTAAACTGCTAAATAGTGCATTACACGTTGCATGATTTAGAAATACTTTCTATATAAAACTTTTTTTAAAAAAATAAATAAATTCATTTTCCTTTTTAATATCTAATACTCAATTCCTATGTTAATGACCAGTATCATTTTGTGCGCCCTAGATAAGCTCACCTAATGAGCTGGATCGCACAACCTAAGTAGGATATAAAAGACATCAACGCAATGTCAAAAGAATACATTTGATCTTTAATTTCTAATAATATATAAATAAAGATAACTCATAATATATGAAAAATACATTCATGATAAATTTAGTTATATTATTTTGTTATATCAATATATATCTTTTATAGTAGGAGGCAGTAATTACTGGAGTTGTTTTTATTTTTGAAAATGTAAGTCTAATTTTACTTTGCATATTAGTAAGTGATATACAATTATATATTGTATATTATTCATTTGTTCAGATTTTTTTATGGATGTTTCGATGATATACATATAGTAGAATAGAACTTAAAATAGCATATATTTTTTACAATTACGGGCTGTGTTTTTATTTTTGAAAATGTAAGTCTAATTTAACTATGCATATTAGTAAGTGATATACAATTATATATTGTATATTATTCATCTGTTCATGATTTTTTATGGATATTTCGATGATGTATATATATAGTAGAATAGAACTTAAAATAATATATATTTTTTTACAATTATGGGCTGGATTTATTAATTTAGGTTTTATCTGATGTGAGGGAGTGGAGAGACGTGGGGCTGGCTTATGAAGTACGTACGTATATATTTTAGACCCATGGGATAGAATTATTAATTTCATTTCATATGTTATTAATGAGGAAGAAAAAAAATAAAAGGAGGCGTGGGGCCTACGTACGTACACGTACAGAGTACATGAGCGTCCTAGATGTGCCGTTTTTAAAGATAAATCTAAAAAGTATTTTTTATACTATAAATCTACGGTTAAAAGTAATGGGTCTACTAGATTAAATGAAAACCAACGGTTAGATTTTTTTCATAGAATTTCTCTAATTGATTAGAGCACCACTTGGCAACCTAGGAACGTTTGTAGGGTGCCATGTGGCGACGTAGGAGCGTTTGTAGTAAGTTTAATGGACTTTTAGTATACTAGAAAAAAAAAGCCCGTGAGTTGCAACGGGTGAAGATTAATTTTAATCGTATTATTGTTAGATCTATTTTTTTTCCTAAAAAGTATATGGGATTTTTATTTTGAGATTGATATCCAATTTGAAACCCTTGTGTTTTTAAAAGTGAACAAATTTTAAAACCAACTTAAATACGGATGACATACCAAAACTATCGGCGGAAACAACTTCAGTTTTAATAATAAATTACTTAATCCTAAATAGCCGAACGGAATCATATGTTGAAAAAATGACGTTAAAAAGAATCATGCGTAGATGAATCTTTCACAAAATAAACGGACATGCATGAAAGCCGCCCTTACAAAATTTAGTATGTTTTGCATTTGTATGTGTGCAAAATTATTGAAATAAACACAAACAAATCTGAAATAAATAGAATGTGACATATGCTTAGAAGATGGGCAATATTTTTCACCGAGACAGCCTCGCGTCAACAGATGGGCAATATTTTGGACCCTTTTACAATTTTAGGCCCATATGTGCAGAAACATATTGGATGTGGAGATAAAAAGGAAAACGTGAATATCGTCACAACGCTAAAAACATATATAAATCGGAATAGGACGATTTGTTAAAATAAAAGGACAACGGACGAAAATACGATGAGTATAAAATCATCTTTAGTTTATATAATAGGTAAAGATTATGACGGAAATGTTTTGTTCTTTTTTGGAAGGCATATTTTTTGCCTTTCTTATTATTTTTCTTGTTTTTTCGCCTTTTTTATCTTGTTGGATATATTTTTTTCACAGCTTTTTTCGGTCTTTATTTTTTTCGGATGGCCTTTTTTTCGGTTTTACGTATTTTGCTTTTTTTTTCTTTTTTCTTTTTAATCGTTGCATACAAATCGGATCTTATTTTTGCCTTTTTTTATTTTTTTTTACGAACGACTTTTTTTTCGCTGGGAATCGGACTACTCCTTTTTCGCTCTTCTTTTTTTTTACGGACGTTTTTTTCACCCCTTTTACGCTAAGAAGAAAAAAAAAACAAAATTCTGATACGGAAACATATTTAATTAAAACCGATTGTAACACGGATAACGTACCAAATTTTCAGGCAAACACCTTAAATTTTTATAATAGGTATAGATATAGATAATAGATGGAACACTCCATGACAGAACCGAATTGGAATCGATCTCCCCGATCACGGACTCGATGTGGTGCGCCGCGCGGGAGTAGCAACGTACATGGGCAGGACAACGATCTGGTGTAGCAAACGGATGCACCACGTGAGAGCGGGAGACAGACGCAGAGTCCCAATTCAAGACGAACACGTCAGCGCTCGCTTGAGGAATTATATAAAATTAAATCAACTCAAATACTGATGACGTACCAAACTTCTGGCATAAACATCTTTAAGTTTTATAATAGGTAGAGATAGAACCTGTGTTTTGTTGAAAGCATAGAATGGATTGACTTATTTTCTAATTTTGGTAATTGTTTCTTGGTCAAGTTCGTCCATTTAGGCAAATAGCAGCAATTCCGATAATTTAACACGTTCATTCAAAATACCTAAATCAACCCCATGGCGAGATTCCAGTATCCTGACTAAAAAGAACAAGATGGAATACCGAATACCTAACAAATGAGTTAAAGAATCAAACTTTTTGCTTAAATATACCTAATGCTGATCTAGCAACCACAACTACTACAACAAAGCCTTGTATCCATGCATACTGACAAAATCACGACATATTTTTATGGAAACACCGTTAAAGATTGGGATGAAAGAGGCAACATGCCACAAACAACAGCAGAATAATTAATGTTTATAATTTACATTTCCTCAGTTAGACAACAGTAGTACCGCTGTCCCGGAAAAAAAGGAAAGAAGAAAAGCTGAGAGCACCACATCATGGTTGCCACTTCAACAGGAAATACAAAAGATGGTGTCAGAGTTGCGACATGAGCTAGCAGATTATGTACACATTATAGTGTTGACCATGGAGTCTAATATGAGTTAAGATCTCTCTTTATAATCTCAGAGAGCAAATAGCAGCACCAAACACCACCCAGTTAGATCAGCTTTGCTGCGAAGCATCATTCGGTGAAAGAAATGCAAGAGGCAAAACAATTTTTTCCATGAATAATCGGTGGTGGGTTCATCGACCAATATCTCCTGGCTGTAGCATATATAACATACTAGTGGTTGCAGTGATCTGAGTAGCGCGCACCTCAAAATTCCGAGTTCAAATTTATTTTGAGTTTAAATCTTTATAGGAGCGAATTTTAGATTGGATTGTTTGAAGGGCCAAGTTGTTAATTTAAAAGGTTGCATATATCTGGTTGGATATAGAGGCCGGTTAAAAATTACCATTCACTTAAAAAAAAACTATAGCCAGAAATTCTACGACTGATGTGACACACTGCCACTCCAGCAGGCAGCAGCCAAACTCAAAGGCACACGGCCGGATCGATGGGCTGAGTATTGTTGAAAAGAAAAGTAGCCATTTCTAAGGTCCTAATTAAGTTACCTCTCCAACTGGAGGCTGGGGCTATTGGGATTCATATCGACAGCTTTCTGGAGTGTATTTTCCACAGACTATAACTCCTCAAGCTTTACACCAGAACATTACACAAGGAGATATAGGCATGCCTAAGTGAAGACAGGTTCTCCAGGCCAAGATCCACACCATTAAATAGCTCTATTGTTATCCACACATCAAAGAGTAATGTAAGGGTATGGAGCTTTTGCATGGCTTCCTTTGAAAACACCACCTCCATTGTTGCATTCAAGAGTCTGAACCATGTTAGGCACATGAATGGATAGGCATTGCTAATGGTTAGCCTTTCATCTCTGTCCAGTGTGGGTTCCTCCACTGCTATATCTAGATGTCTAAGAGATGGTAGACTCCCAAGCACTTGAAGGTAGGGGTGTAAGTGGCTAACCCGTGAAACCCACTTATAGCTAAAATGAGCCGCGAACCCGCTTATTTTTACCTATAAGTGGGTTCGCGGCTGACCCACTTACATCCCTACTTGAAGGTCCTCCTCTCCTAGTGTTTTCAACTGTATAGTAAGAGTTGAGAGGGAGGATAGAGAAGCTTACCAGTTTGGTACTGAGTGGATGCCGCTATCGGGTATGTCAATAGTCGGATATTGTTGAGGTCCCAATGACAAACTGCTAGTTATTTTAAGGTCCGAGAGGTTGGTCAGCTTGGCTAGACACTGGAGAAAGGCTGCCTCATAGCTCTTGTCCCACCAATCGTTGAAATCAATAGACAATTGTCTGAGCTTGGTCAGCTTACCCAGATCTTCCAGCATGGTTGGAGAATCGACAATGATATACCCTGCCAATTCTTGTAGAGATTTCAGATTCCCAAACCCATCTGGTAGCCTTATCTTGAAGTAGAAAAATAGGGACCCTAGTTGTTCTAGCTGAACAAAGGTTGATGGTAGCTCTTTTATTTTAGTTTCATTTATGTATAGTACTTTTAGAAACCGTAGATTCTCGATCTCTTTTGGTAACTATGTGATAGATGCACCCGATAGATCCAAAGACCTCTGGTGAAACAAATTGCACATGTCCTTAACATGCTGATTTTTAACTTGCACACAATTATTTAAACACAGTACACATAATATTAGGAATGTTTTGCTCAAAGGGGTAGGCAGCAACTTGAATTCCCGGAGAACAATAAGTGATTACATGGGACAAGCTCATGGTTTCAAGCTTCTTTAAGAGAATATTCATGGCTAGTTTGGAGGGATAGTCGACAGACCTTGGAATAGGCAAAAGATGCTGACCACGTAATGTTGCTACAAGAGAGAATATATTTTATACCACTGAGTTTGTTCGAGTTCAACGATTTACCATCGACATTGTTGTTGCTTTATATAATATACCGATGATTTTTTCAATTGTTCTACAATACGCCATTGGGCTAGGCATTTTTTCAAAAATACCAAAAATACCCTTATAGACATACAAGGTTAACAATTTATTTATCTAATTTGAAGTTTCAATAAAATATGAAAACTTTTAGTGGCCTCCTTACACAGTATGGAAATTTGTATAGAAGTTTCTAGTTTTTTATATTTCTATATTTTATAAAAAAATATAACTTATTTGTTATATGCTATATAAAATACTTTTTATTGTTGTTTTTAATATAAATCATCTTCATACACTACATAAGATATTTTTGTGCTATTATGTCTTGTATAAGCAAATTCTCTCATATACCACATAAAAATATTTTTTCAAAAAACTACATATATAGAAAAAAAACTTGAAACTTGTATACAAACTTCCATGTTGTATAAGGAGGCCACATAAAAATTTTCATATTTTTTTTAAACTTTTGATGAGATAAATCAATTGTTAATCTTGTATGTCTCTAAGGGTATTTTGGGTATTTTTTAAAAAGAAAGTTCAACACAATAGCGTATTGTACAAACAATTGATAAAGTTGCCAGTATATTATAGAAAGAGATAATATCAATGGCAAATCGTTGTACTCGAATAAACTCAGTGGTATAGAATAGATTCTCTCTACCTTGGACCAGTACATATGCTCATCTTCCTTCTCCAATTTACTTGCCAACATACTGGCTATTGTAATGAGCCAATGGTACTCCACCATATTTTTTCAAGATGTCGTCGGATGCTTTCACCAATTGATTACGACATCTGTCTTCTGCACCAAATATTCTTAGATAGAATAACTTTCTAGAGTCATCTAGAGAAAGAGGTGTCATTTGATAAACACCACCGATCGACTTGTTTAGCAACCTCATGTATGCGAGTTGTCGTGATTATTCGACCTCCATTTATATTCTCAAACAAACAATATTTGATTATCTCCCACGCTGATTTATCCCAGATATTGTCTATAACAACTAAATACCTATAAGGAAATACAAAGAGACCAAATATCAACAAATTTTTCACTAGTGCTTTGATGTAAAATACAGCAGATTTCTCTGTACAGCTTTGGTGTAACTCCTTGGTTGGAGCGCCAAAGCACAACTAACATGGGGGTGTTACAATTCCCCTTAGCGCAGCTCTTCTAATGAGTGGACCTACACACACACATACACATGGTATGAAAGAACTCCATACGAGTTCTTTTCCTTGTTCTATGTTTAGGCGCCCTTTTCAGTTAGTTCATGTCATATCCTTTCTTTTTTTGTAATTTAACTCAGTGTAGTTACAACTACATGAAGCCACTATCAGAAGCATCGTTATTTGTCTTTAATATCTTTGGATGGCATCTTAATTAGCCTATAGTCTTTCTAGCTTGCAACAGTTCTTTTTAGCTATTGGATTAATTACTTTCTCAGCTTTATATATAACAATTTTGCGACAGCACTATACGCACCATCTCACATCAACACGCCGGGGTGTCATATGACACAATTTACAAAAAATGTCCACTAAGTCAGTTTATATCATACTCCCTCCGATTCTTTTTGTATGATGCTGATTAGTTCAATATATTAAGGGATGTAGGTAGTATTTCAAAAACAAAAAATCTCTCCATTGTGGAAATCAAGTGTGTGGTCATCGCGGCATTTTTGTTCTCTTTGCTGATGTAGTGCAATATATGATAATATTGGGTAGGTGTCATATATGAATTTGCGACATCATTATATGACGCTGATTAGTTCAATATATTAAGGGATGTAGGTAGTATTTCAAAAACAAAAAATCTCCATTATGGAACTCAAGTGTGTGGTCATCACGGCATTTTTGTTCTCTTTTCCTTTATTTAACGTACGTATCTGTATATATGAATTTGCGACATCATTGCAATATCTCTGAACTCCATCTAATTTATACAAATGGACATAAATATTTAATGCAACATAATTAAGAATCTAGAAAAGGGACAGTAAATGTAGAATAAATTTAGATTGTTTAGATAAAAGGAAAAGAAAAAGAAAAATTAATCTAGATGGTAGAACATGATACGCTTACAGGATAAACAAATACACCCACATATATATATGCACAGATCCTGCAATCTTGACTAGATCGCCAGACTATTGTCATCAACGAAAAATGAGATCAGTTGAAATTGACCTAAATGGACTAGAGGTTGGCAATTTCCATGGATTAGAGGTTGCAAACAATTTGATTAAATGTCTCGTGACGAATAATCACTTCTATTTTAATAGGGAAGATAGTTTGCGAGACAAGTAGAGAGATGGCAAAGAGTTCAAAGGATTACTAATCATCCCTAATCTATTTTCTTTAATATAATGAATGATCATCAGCTAGTAAGTAAGTTTGTAGAGATCGAACGAATTCGAGACAAACTGCAAGGGAGAGTGGGGGATATATTGACCTACCATGCTAACTACTCCAACAAATCGTCCTCATTACTATCATTGCTATTTTTTCCCTCTCCGTCATCATCATCATCGTCATCGTTGTTGTCATCATCATCGCCATCATCATCATCGGTGCTGTTGTCGTCGTCCCTTAAAATTGCAAAGTAGGTAGGTGAAGTGAGAGTTACTAGCAAGATGGATAAAAGTCAGCAGACTGCTTGTCCAGATTTATAGTTCTAAGAAATGTCCCATCCAATACTAGGTTCTTATATTTTAAGACGGATGGAGTAGTATTTGTTGAAGGACACCATAGAAGTATAAATATATTCGTTCTAGGATTATCTGTTTTGTCTTCATTTATCAAAACACACTATGATCATTATCTTAATATATCTAGTTCAATTGATAAATAACAACTTTAAAATGATGCTTTTTATCCTTATATCATCCATCATCAAACGTCTAAAAAATGATCAAGCAATCTAAATGAGAGGAATTATATGGAAACACGGAACTGCATTTATTGTTAATGTAATATTGTGACCTTATTGCACTAGTTGAACAAATTGAAAAAGGGTAAAAGCACCATTTCTCAAAGGTTCTCTCTCCAGTTGAACCATATGTTAAAGTAATGGCCATAGAATGTTCTGAAAAATTACATAAAAAAATAGTGCCGAGCCACGTTATTTTCTTTGTCCTACTCTAATACCACAAAATTAAAATGTTCTATATTTTTTCCAAAAAGAAACAAGTAGCCATTTCAGAGGTACTGCTAATTAGTTACTTCCTCCGTTTCATATTATATATATATATATATATGTTAATGAATCTAGACATATATATATATATACCTAGGATTCATTAATATCTATATAAATGTGGGCAATGCTAGAAAGTCTTATAACCTGAAACGGATGTAGTATTAGTTCTATGAACGTACTATATATGTGCTGCACTGAAGAGATCAGCATGGAAGTTACGTCTCCAACTCGAGGCTGGGGCTATTGGGATTCATATCGACAGCTTTCTGGAGTGCATTTTCCACAGCCT
Organism: Oryza glumipatula; assembly: GCA_000576495.2. Lineage (NCBI taxonomy): Eukaryota > Viridiplantae > Streptophyta > Magnoliopsida > Poales > Poaceae > Oryza > Oryza glumipatula. The sequence continues at coordinate 22,662,710 of CM002514.2, forward strand.
CTAACTCCTTAGGCATTACACCAGAACAGTTACACAAGTAGATATGGGCATGCCGAAGTGAAGACAGGTTCTCCAGGCCAAGATCCACACTGTTAAATTGCTCTATTGTCTTCCACACATCAAAGAGTAAAGTAAGGGTATGGAGCCTTTGCATGGCTCCCTTTGAAAACACCACCTCGATTGTTTCACTCAAGTACCTGAACCTTGTAAGGCACATGAATGGATAGGCATTGCTAATGGTTAGTCTTTCATCTCTATCTAGTGTGGGTTCCTCCACTGCTATATTTAAATCTCTAAGAGATGGTAGACTCCCAAGCACTTGAAGGTCCTCCTCTCCTAGTGTTTTCAACTGTATAGTAAGAGTGGAGACGGAGGATAGAGAAGCTTGCCAGTTTGGTATTGAGTGGATGCCGCTGTCGGGTATGTCAATAGTCGGACGTTGTTGAGGTCCCAATGACAAACTGCTAGTTATTTGAAGGTCCGAGAGGTTGGTCAGCTTGGCTAGACACTGGAGAAAGGCTGTCTCATAGCTCTTGTCCCACCAATCGCTGAAATCAATAGACAATTGCCTGAGCTCGGTCAGCCTACCCAGATCATCCAGCATGGTCGGAGAATCGACAATGATATCCCCTCTCAATTCTTGTAGAGATTTCAGATTCCCAAACCCATCTGGTAGCCTCATCTTGCAGTAGAAAAGCAGGGACTCTAGTTGTTCCAGTTGAACAAAGGTTGATGGTAGCTCTTCTATTTTAGTTTCACATATGTATAGTACTTTTAGAAACCGTAGATTCTTGATCTCTTCTGGTAACTCTGTGATAGATGTAGACCATAGATCCAAAGACCTCAGGTGAAACAAATTGCATATGTCCTTAACATGCTGATTTTTAACTTGCACACAATTATTTAAACACAGTACACGTAATATTGGGAATGTTTTGCTCAAAGGGGTAGGCAGCAACTTGAATTCCTGGAGAACAATAAGTGACCTTACGTGGGACAAGCTCATGGTTTCAAGCTTCTTAAGAGAATCTTCATGGCTAGTTTGGAGGGATAGTCGACGGACCTTGGAATTAATAGGTGAAAGATGCTGACCACGTAGCGTTGTTACAAAACACTCCTTATTTGACAAGGAAGCGACGAGATCATGCACCATATCATGCACACCACAAAAGCCTGCCTTGTTATCAATACCAACATCGATTGGTTTGATCAAGCTTTTGTTGATAAGTTCATTGAAGTAATCCTCTCCCACTTGATACATGCTCTTCCCTTGTTCATTATGGACAAAACCTTCACATACCCATAGCCGTATCAAGTGTTCTCTGGCAATATGATAATCCTCTGGATATAAACATAGATACAATAGACATGTTTTTAGACGTGGAGGTAGGTCATAGTAACTAATTGATAGTATCCTTCTCATGTCATTAACGTGGGGATTATCTTCGAGACCAGAACCCATAGAGCGGCATACCTTGGACCAGTACATATGGTCATCTTCCTTCCCCAATTTACTTGCCAACATACTGGCTATTGTAATGATAGCCAATGGTACTCCACCGCATTTTCTCAAGATGACTTCAGATGCTTTTGCCAAATGATTAGGACACGTGTCTTCAGCACCAAATATTCTTAGATAGAATAACTTTCTGGAGTCATCTAGAGAAAGAGGTGTCATTTGATAAACACCACCGACTTGTTTAGCAACATCATGAATACGAGTTGTCGTGATTATTCGACTTCCGTTTTCATTCTCAAATAAAGAGTATTTGATTCTTTCCCATGCTGATTTGTCCCAGATGTCATCTATAACAATTAAATACCTATAAGAAAATACAAATAAGCAAACTATCAACAAATTTCCCAACGACAGTGCTTTGATGTAAAATATATATTAGCATATTTTTCAGTAAGCTTTGGTGTAACTCCTTGGTTGGAGCAACATGGCACTACTAACAGGTGGGTTTGTTACAATTCCCCCTTAACCCAGCTCTTCTCCACTTGCACTTTTGTTATTGCTTCGCATCAAAAGGGTTAACTGGAGGTAATGCATACTATATGGTTACATAACCAAAGCTTATAATTTAGCTGACCCTCAGTCACCTAAACTTACAAGGTGATAGTAAACCCACCACCTACTACAACCCTAGCTGGATCATATGGGCTAACAACAAGCACCACTAGCAGGTTGTTTATGGGCTACAACGTTACATTTGTACGCTCCTTCAGAAAAGTTGAGGAATTAAACATATCACAAAGTTGTTGTTATAGCGACAAACTTGTACTGCTTAATTTCTAACTTCTCTATTAGTGTATTAGGCAATTCTTCCTTCTATTAGTGTATTCACTATTGTAGCTGTCCTAATTATCATATCCTATTGAACCCTATATCCCCAACTATGGATGTATCTATCTATTTTAACCCTAGAAGAACCACATCGGCCTTGATCCATAGATGTTTCATTCATGGCTTTAATATGTTTAAGTAATTAATAAATAAATTATCTATAACGTTAATTATTCAATGTTTTCCCATGGAGAGAATGAATTCCACCAAGTCAGCAACCTAGCTACAATGTCGTACCGCCTGATCATTTCCAATATAGTACAATGTCCTTCAGGATTGTAGCATTGATTTTCATACTTTCCTTTTAACTAACTAAACATAAGGCCATGATGATCATAATTAATATGAGTACCTTTTTCACTTCAAATTACTGAAGATTTACAAAAAAAAATACACAAACAAATATATCAACCGGCCATATGCACCTTTTGTCTCGAAGGAATTCTCTCAGTTCGAAGAGGAGGTATTCTTCACTCCATGTTGCCTGGTAGATGTCACTATACTTGTCTTTGTCAAGTTGATGGAGCATATCCTTGAATATCTTCTCCATGTTAGGAGTAAGAGAGACTGAAACAATGGCAACACAATCAAATTGCATTTTAAGCCTCTCACACACAACTTTAGCAATAGTTGTTTTGCCTATTCCTCCAAACCCAACAATAGATACTATCCTCATCTGTTTCTTCGACATCTCATCCCCTTCCATCAGCCTTCTGACTAGCTCATTGCTCTTCTCATCGGTGCCAACGAGCTCTTTTGCTCTTTTGTACAGAGGTGATAGACGAAGACTATCAACAGTTGGGTAAACAGGTTTGGCCACAACAACATCAACCTTGTACCTCTTCCGACGCTCACTCACCTCCTTGACACGGCTATTGATCTGTTCGATGTCGATGCAAATGTTGTAGCGAATCTTTGCTCTAGTCAACAACTTCACGCTTCTATCAATCAAATCCCTAAAGCTGTTGTTTGATGCACGAGTGTCGATGAGCACCATGAATTTGTCAACACTGTCCTCTATGTCATAAGAAAGCTCCTTAACATCCCTAGCCCAAAGCTTCGATTGATTGTCGGGAGGTTGGTCAATTGGTGTCTCAGAAATCTTGAGGAGGGCAGCCTCCATGCTCTCCAACTCAGCTTTCAAGAACATGATCTGACCCTTGAGGTTCTTATATTGCTTGTACTCCTCTGTGAGTAGGTTAGCCAGTTTGGGCAATAGGGTGCCCATCACCTCCGTCACCACCTCCATCCTAGCTCCCCGTGTAACTAAGGATGCGTTTGGATCCCAAGTAAAATGTCTTCTAGCCTTGCTTGGCCAAGATGGGTATTTGGTATTGACAAAATAAGCTTCGGGGGGTTAACTTGAGCATGGATTGTGCTGCCAAAAAAATTAGGCGTTGCGAACTCAGAATGTTGGAAGTTAAATAAAGTGTGGCCACAACTATGAAGAAAGACGACCGCAGCACCTGAACCACTAAGAAAAGCTAATATTGCGGGTGGCTTCTAGCCTTTTGATGGTGAATCCTGCAGGACCCAAGAACCAAGATCACCGAGATGGAATATACATGTTTGCTAGCTAAATTATAAAAACTTGGTACTTATTACTTTTCAATTTCTGAATTAAATTAAATAAAAAAGCTTATTTGAGACTTCAACATGATCAAGAACAAATTAGGACGAACTAGGTAGCCCACGTACATGTGCGTGGGCACCTTATTTGATATTGTTTGAATTTTTATTATAATGCTTATGTGTGAGTATTGTTTTTTTAGAAATATTCTTTGACTATATTCTAAACCTGTTTTTTTCAATAATTTGATTGCTTTGAACATTGGTGGTTTTCTTCTAATATCCTTTGCAACATATAAATTCTCAATTAAAATTACTTGGAATGGTGCAGTCTTGAATTTATAAGAAAATATTTGTGCAGTCTTGAATGGTGGAGTTCATTCCTATGAAACTACCATTTGTGCTATGTGTTTATCTTTTTTTGGAATATAGCATATCTTATTTTTCTAAACTTTTAGTAACAAATTTTATTTTATACTTTAGATATATTTATGAATTTTAGGGTATATTAATTGAATATATCTATTAAAAATATGGCCAATAGAATTGTTTCATCTAAGTAAAGATGAATCTAGACATATATATCTATCTAGATTTATTAGCATCAATATGAATGTGGGAAATGCTAGAATGACTTACATTGTGAAACAGAGGAAGTACATACATACTACTCCTTACAAAAGAGAAGAACCATACGAAAGAGGTTTATAAATTTATATCTTAATTAACTAACTACAAGAGAGATAAAAGAGGAAAGTTAGGGGAGGGGGCGAAGGAGAAGGGGAGAGAGTCGGTGTGTGCGCGTGTAGGTACGTGCTTGTGAGGATCTAGATTTTATCTTTTAATAAAAAATCTAATCGTGTAAAATAATGGGTTCATCAGATTAAATGAAAACAATGGCTAGATGCTTTTTTTTTCTCAAAATAGCTAGGAATTTCTCTAGTTTATTAGAGCGCCATGTGGCGGGCTAGGAGTGCTCCAAAGAATGTATAATGTATTTTTATTATATAATAGATATGTTAGTTTTGAATTTTAGAACTGTTAAATTAAGAAAATGGATAGGAACTAAAGAAACGTAGTATATCCACTATAATGCCATGATTACCAACTTTTACTTTTTGAACTACATGTAAAATTCTTAATACATCTTTCAGCAGAATCTATAGCTATGGATCTAAAAACAAAATTTACTCATAATTTTAGCAAAATTTAGTCGTAAGTATCCTCACAAAAACAAGTTGTAATTAGTATATAACTAAATATATATAGGCCGATCCTGATCCTAATTAAGTTTAGCAAACAGAGAGCAAGAAAAAGAAAATATTGGAGTAAAATGGATAGATAGACGTACTACTGGGTTGGGACAATACCATTGAAGTATATAAGAAAACATAATAGACGTACTACCGGGTTGGTGGGATTTGCAATTATGACATTGCAAACATTAACCTTTGTTATAATGACACTGGACCCACATTTCATAGACATGGGTTGGGACAATACCATTGAAGTATATATATAAGAAAACATATAATAACTATAGGTCATGTGTATTGGTTGCTGCTCCCTCCGTTTCATATTATAAGTCGTTTGATTTTTTTTCGAAACTTTTAGGTTTAACCAAATTATAAAAAAATAACAACAGGTACGACATCAAATTAGTTTTATTAAATTTAACATTGAATATATTTTTATAATGTGTTTGTTTCATATTTAAAAGTTACTATATTTTTCTATAAATTTGGTTAAATTTAATTTAAAGATGTTTGACTAAGAAAAACTTATAATATGAAATGAAGGGAGTATTTAATATAGATATATACCTTTATTAGCCTTACGATCGATGATATATACACGGTGAAGCAAAACTAGATCGGGCTGCAAGACATCGATCAGCTAGCACTGACAAGCTAGCCGCGATAGGGCAACAAGAAGATCAGGTTAGCATAAAGAAGGGATATCATGATACGATATATATAGACTCTAGCAAAGGAAAGATCGCAATGCAGTCAAAGTTGGCCGAGCTTAGCACTGCCAAACAATTGTTGGGCAACTGTGCATGTGATGTCACTAGCGAGCTGATGGTATAAGTAACTTCAGTCTTAAAATATACTCCCTCCAAGTTAATAGTAGGATATGATTTCAAAAAACAATTTTAATCATTATTTTATATTATAACATATATAGAAATATATTATAGTCAAAAAAATATATGATTTTATTGAAGTACTTCCACCCAAAATATAATAATTTTTAACTATAAATCTGGACATTTACTTATCGAAATTTATAGCTAAAAATTGTTATATTCTCGAACAAAGGAAATACTTTTTACTACTAATCTATACATATTTATGGTCTCTATATTTTAAGATAAATATTTTAAAAAATCATAGTAAAAGATTTTAAAGTTTGACATCATATTTGTCCAAAATAATAAGTATTATTAATCTGGGGGAGTAGCAATTTTAGAATTTAAATTATTCTAAAATATAGTTTTTTTATCTAGCCTCTCAACTCAACCAACCATGATCGATCGTAATATTATTCTACTCCCTTCATTTTATATTATAATATTTTTTTACCTTTTTAGTTCAAACTTTTCAAAATTTACCAAGTTTGTAAAAAAAATATAACAACACTCTTATAGTACCAAATTAGTTTAATTAATATGATCTTAAACATTAATAGTTTTTTCGTTTTGTGTTGAAAATATCGCTATATTTTTATATAAATTTAGTCAAACCTAAATAAATTTGACTTAAAAAATCAAAATGATTTATAATATGAAGCGGAAGTAGTATTCAGTTTCACATATATCAAACTTTTTTAATTCCTCATAACATTTAGAAATGCATATATTTTATAACGGAGGGAGTAGCGCCTACTTGCTCGTAAAAGAACAAATCTCTTTCAAAAGTCTAAGACTGTGTACAGACGCCAGGCGGAGCTGCAACTTGCAACCAGTGCATTGTACTTCCTCCGTTTCACAATATAAGTCATTCTAACATTTTCCACATTTATATAGTTGCTAATTATCTAGACGTATTTTCTACATTTATATAGTTGTTAATGAATCTAGACGTATAAACAATTATATAAATGTGGAAAATGTTAGAATGACTTATATTGTGAAATGGAGGGAGCACGTACTACCTACCGCACTGCAGGCTGCAGCAGCAACTGGGCAGCTCGGCGACGACTAAACGTGACGAGGAGACGTGTCAAACTGGGTGAGGAGGGAGACTCACGTCCGTCAGATCGAAAGGTCCGTGGAGCGGACGGTCCGGATCGGCGCAGCGTCGCCTTCCTGGGAAGCGAGTTAGCCGAACGCCTGAACCCCAGAGGTATCGTCGACCGAAGCGTGGGCCCGTAAATGGATTTGGCTTGAGCCGCATCTTCTTTCCTTTCTCGTTTTCTTTTACATCCTGTTCATGTTACAAGTTGTTTTAATTTTTTACTAATTATTTTTTAAAATTTAGTCAAGTACTTTTGTCACAAAACAAATAATATATTAAATGCTAGTTCCAATGAAACTTATTTCGTATTCTAGATTTTTGCTATTTTTTTAATAAACTTGATCAAACTTTTTTAATTAGAAAATAGATTAAAGTCAGTTATAATATAAAACGGAAGGCGGAAGTAGTTTTTTTATTTCATTAATGTCTTCTTTGGTTTGGTTTGGTTGCGCCGTCGGCTGCCAGTTTGGCTCACGTGGATGACTATTTCTGATCTTTTTTTTTCCACTTTAAGTCAGCCTCCCAACCACTCCTCCGAACACCAAAAAAAAAAAAAAATGTGCTGCCAGTAGGAAGTCATAAGAGCACGTGCTACACGAACAGGTAGAATCATCCGACAAACCATCACCAGTTAACATGTTACTCATAGATGATAGACTTTCGTGGTTTAATTTTACATAGCTCGCGGATGAAGCATTTTAATTTTTTTATTGATCTTATTTACAAAGAAGCAACACACAAGATACTCTTTCTCCCAGAATGTTACAACCTAGTTTTTTTTTCTTAGGACAACGAGTCTATATATTGGGACGGAGGTAGTATATACACACACTTACTTGTAACGGTATGACCAGTGTTTGTAATTTTAGTCCGAAATTTTTGGCATTTTGGAAACCACAGAACTGTTTTGCCCAAATTTTATAATATTTTCCTTTTTTTCTGCGAATTTAGTTAACATTTGATGAAATTCGGTTAAAACTTCAAAACAATTTGTTCCAAAATTTCTGAGATGCAAAACGAATTATCTTATTAGCATATATAGATAGTTTTTTTAACGACTCGCACGAGACAGTGCGAAGTTCTATTGAAAGAGAGGAAGAAAAATTACAAGATTACAACCCTTGAAGGTTGTAACCAGGAATAATAGAAAAGTATACCATCATCCACACACCGACAACGCTGACACACGGAACGAGGAGAAGGCCAGTACCGGACCGTCCACCGCTAGGCCAACAAAGAAACATGGCCGAGATCACCCAAAATCCAACCCTTACAATCAACACAAAGCCCGCTCTATCCAAGTCTTCAGGAGTTAGGGAGAGAGGGTGAAAGAGAAGAATGGAACTCCTCCCCCCAAGTCCATCCAACGTGGTCAACTTGTACAGACTAGGACGCCGCCATAAGAGGATGAAATCTAAAGAGAGCTTGGTTGGGGGGTTTCGGCTAGGGAATGCCTAAACGACGTCTTCAAGGAGAGAAGCGACGGAAAACACCGCCGCCACCGTCCGTCAAGGTCTCAAAGAGAACCGAGACTAGGCTTTCGCCCGACATCCACACATGAGGGATGAGACGGCACGACAACGCCCTCAGGAGGAGAATGACGCTTCGAGCGTCATCGTTGCCAGCCCGGCCGAGGCTGGAATGGCTGGGTTTTCACACGCCGCTCACCACCTGCGAGTCCACGGCTGGCGCCACAATGCTCCACCATCATCCAACCTCTACCGACATGTGGGACCACTGCACCGAGCTGGCCTCCGAGCACTCCTCCTGCCGCTACCACGCTAGCCAAATGCGGTCATCTGCCACGCCTCCCTGGCTAGCCGCCTGTGGTAGTCCGTGCCTCCTCTGCCGAAACGCCCACAGCACGCGGCCTCCCATCCACCGACAATCACCGCTGTAGAGCAGACGCCGTCCCCGCTGCGGAGGAGTGGCCATGATGCCGCCGCCACCACCACCAGAACCACTGCCACCCCACTCAACCTCGCCACCTTCCGTCACCCCGCTGCCACCACCGCCACCGTGCCAGCCTCCGCCGGCCATGCACCGCCGCCACCGTGCCGGCCTCACCTCCTCACGCGTGCTGCGCCGGGTTTCACTGTCGCCGGCCGCACCGCCCTGACACTGCCACACCAGTCGTTGCCGGCGCCATCGCATGGGCTCCACGCGCGCCTCTGTCGGCAACCGTTGTTGCAGGCTTCCGCCGCTCTCCGCCCGCCGCCCGCCTCTATCCGGCCTCTATCACAGCGTTGTCGCCGGCCAGATCCATGCTCGGGGGTCCAGATCCGCCACAGGCGAGCCCAGATCCATCGCGGCCGCGCTCTGTCGACCGCCGCGGCCGCCACCTCCCGACCAGCGCGTGCCGCTCCGCCTCCCATGCCGAGGACGCGCTCCGCCGCCGGGTTGTTCTCCCTGCCGTCGCCTTCTTGGCCGGCCACGCGGTTTCTGGTGGTGGGCTCCGGCAGCGGTGAGGCAGCTAGAGGAGGAGGGAGGTGGCAGCGCGGGTGCTAGGGTTTCTCCCCCGAGCTGCCCACGTGAGAGCGACGCGAGGGGGTCCGCTAGTACAAAACGGCTGCATATATAGATAGTTAGCTCAAGATACATCACTACAGGAGGAACCATCTTTGTTGGGTTGGGAAAAACCACAATAGTCCCGGTTTGAATAGAAACCGGGACTAAAGATGTTTTTTTTTTGTCCCGGTTTAAAACTCTATCGGCCCTAGATGATCTTTACTCCAAATATTACCAACCGGGACTGAAGATGATCTTTAGTCCCGGTTCATTTTCTGTCCGAGGCTGTCAGGAGGCCGGGGATTTTTAGTCCCGGTTGGTATGACTAATCGGGAATAAAAATTGATCTTTAGTCCCGGTTGATAGTCCCTAGGACTTATCCTCCCAAACTCCTCATCTTCATATTCCTCTTCTTCCTTATCCCTTTATTTATAACCGAACAAACCTTATCCTCTTCTTCGAGAGAAGAGAAGTAGAACAAACCTTATCCGAGCGAGAGCAAGAGTGAGTTCCGAGCCGGGCGGGGGTGGCGGCCAACGGCCGGCGGAGGGCGAGAGGAGGCAGCGGTGGTGTGGCGGTGGCCCCGGAGGCCTACACGGTGGCTGGCGGCAGCCGCAGTGGCGGCGCCTGCGGCTCTCGGCTGGCGGTGGCCGGCGGAGGGTGGCAACCGGCGGCATGGTCGAGGCCTGTGGGGCGGCGCCTGCGGCTCTGCCGGAGGGGAGACGGGAGGAGGCAACTGCATGGATCTGTGATGATTTGTTTTTTTTTTTGAGAATTTGTGATTATGGATCTGAGATATACTTGATTTGTGTGATGTGAAAATGTGATGTATTTGTGATGATATTTTTAGAACTTGTGAGGTAATTTTTTAAGAATTTGTGATGTATTTGGAGATGAACGATCTGAGGTTTTAGAGATATCCTTTTGTTTTGTGATCAGTGATGATCGATTTGGGGATGATTTGGGGATGGAGTGAAATCAATATTCAATGTTAAAATCAATGGAAAAAAGAAACATGGCCGTACTCCATCTTTAGTCTCGGTTGGTAACACGAACCGGAACTAAAGATGGATTTTAATTTTAATCCCGGTTATTTCACCCGGGAGGCCGGGACTAAAGATGGGCATTTTAGTCCCGGATTCGTAGTCCCGGTTGCATAACCGGGACTATAGGGGGGTGCCCAACCGGGAGTAATGCCCCTTTCTCCAGTAGTGCATCTTTATTAGGAAAAGGCACAACATATATCCGCTACAAAACGGCCAGCGAAGTTAGGTTGTGTTTAGATCCAAGGGCGAAAAGTTTTGGCGTGTCACATCGGATATACGGACACACATTTAAAGTATTAAACGTAGTCTAATAACAAAATTAATTACAGAATCCACCTGTAAACCGCTAGACGAATTTATTAAGCCTAATTAATCCATCATTAGCAAATGTTTACTGTAGCACCACATTGTCAAATCATAACGTAATTAGGCTTAAAAGATTCGTCTCGCAATTTGCACGTAATCTGTGTAATTAGTTATTTTTTTTATATTTAATACTCTATACATGTGTTCAAACATTCGATGTGACAGGGTGTAAAATTTTACCAGGTATCTAAACATGCCTTACTCACGGGCGACAGATTTTTATGGCTTAATTTTGCATAGTGCGCGGATGAAATATTATATTTTTTATTGGTCTTATTTTACAACGAAGCAACACAAAACATTCACAAAGACTTGCAAGGATCCTAATATTTCATGCAAAAAAAACACTTGTAAGGATCTGATCAGTGTTTCAATTTTTTGGTTTAAAGTTTTAGAAATTTCAGAACACCCAGCAAGACAATTTCACCAGAATTTTTCAATATTCCACTACTAGAAACCAGATTACTTCTGACAGCCAAAAAAAATTTCATGCGTGCTGTGTGGTATGGGATATTTTACCCTATTTTATTTGCTTTGGCCATTCCCAGCGTCCTGACTGGTCAAAGCACGTCAAAGAAATTTGTTGCCCGCGTGTTCGGTGAAATTTTTGGCGCGGCAGCAAAATTATTGGCGCGGTCACATGTTTTTCGGCAGCATTTTAATTCAACATGCTACTAAAAGCCTCGCGTGAATCCAAAATTTTTTCACTGACGGCAAACAACGTCAGCGAAATTGGTGTTGTCACGACGGTACGAAGAGCACCACAGGAAAATTCAATTCTTATGACAGCTATACACGCACGTCACAAAAATTCTTGTACTCCTGACGGTTCAATATATAACACGTCAGGAAAATATTAGGCTGTCAGGGCTAGTTGGGTTTCTGGTAGTGAATTCCCTCCTTTTTGTGAACTTAGTCAATCTTACCAGATTTGGTCAAAATTTGTTAAATTTCAAAACAATTCATTCCGAAATTTCCGAGATGCAACGAAATTACAAACCCTGCAGGATCTGATTAGCATAGAGTGTTAGCATACGATACATTTTTTTATTTATACGGAATGGAAAAATAATTAATAGAGCCCCTATAAAACTGCCAACATATCAATTTTGATACTGTTGACTTAACGTCGGTCCTTCACGCAAGATAGAAGGGTAATTTTGCTGCATGAAGGTTGGAGAAAAGAAAAAGGAAGATAATAAATATATTTTGATGTATTAATGTTTATATAGACTGTATTGTCTTAACAGTTAATTGACAACCAAACCATGGTATTTAACTGTAAGTTACAGACGGAAAATTAAGATATGAACGTAAGTTACAGACAAGGGTTATATTTTAAAAATCATAAAATAGAGTTTTCGGTTCTTTGGTTTAAGCTTTATAGATTTTTAGGGCTAGTAAATAACAGGATGGAAATCATATTTTCTGATTTTTGTAGAGATAAAACAGTGAGGTTTTTGGTCTTTGATAATTAAGTCACAATCAGGGTTTTTGACGTTTCGACGAGGCTCGAAAGTAGAAACCGTCTGAGATTTCGAGAAGTTTTATCCAAATTCAAATTTGAATTGATAAAAAAAGAAAAAAACAAATAAAATTTTATAAATACTATGATATTTATAGAACATATTGGGATATAAATTTTCGAAAAAAAATAATGTATTGTGTGTATTTACTAAAACTTACATCAGGAAAGAAAAGAATAAAGAATTAAAAAAAAGAAAACAATTACATGGGCCAAAACAGAATGGAATTAAAAAAAAAGGAAAACACTTACAGATTGAAATTTTGATGATTTCGATCGGAATTTCGTCAAAACCGACCGGTTTTCGAGAACTTGTCGGCAAACTCAGAGAATTTGTATTCAAATTTTGGTTTATGAAATTTGTTCAAAATTTACCGGTTTTCCACCGGATTTCGTGAAATTCTGAATTTCGCCTGTGCCCGAAACGGAAGGGCTCGTCGGAATCGTAAACCCTGGTGAAATTTTGACGTTTCGACGAGGCTCGAAAGTAGAAACCGTCTGACACTTCAAGAAGTTTTATCCAAATTCAAATTTGAATTGATCAAAAAGAAAAAAAACAAATAAAATCTTATAAATACTATGATATTCGTAGAACATATTGGGATATAAATTTTCGAAAAAAATGATTTGTGTGTATTTACTAAAACTTACATCAGGAAAGAAAAGAATAAAGAATTAAAAAAAAGAAAAACACTTACATGGGCCAAAACCGAATGAAATTAAAAAAAAGGAAAACACTTACAGATCGAAATTTCGATGATTTCGATCGGAATTTCGTCAAAACCGACCAGTTTTCGAGAACTTGTCGGCAAACTCAGAGAATTTGTATTCAAATGTTGGTTTATGAAATTTGTTCGAAATTCACTGGTTTTTCATCGGATTTCGTGAAATTCCGAATTTCGCCTGTGTCCGAAACGGAAGGGCTCGTCGGAATCGTAAACCCTGGGTAACAGTCCTTCAAAAAGTCCTTTCTTAAATATTTTTATAAGAAAACGAATCGAAGATTGTGATCAAGTTCCTGAAGCAGACCCCACAAGCAACGCCAAACAATTCTTCTTGGACACTCATAATCGATCGGTCAGTTAACAAGCAAATAGAAGCTGAAATTCCAGACCAGTAATTACAATTTAGCATGGCAAATATCTTATGGACATACTCCCTTCGTCCCATAAAAACCAAGCTAGTACCGGATATGATATATCCTAATACATCCAGTATTATGTTGATTTTTATGAGACTGAGGAACTATAAATTATAAATTATAGGTACCACGCTTCTCAACGATTTCTCCAATTTTCTACGTCAGCATCACTTGGAGTACCTATTCAAAACTATTTTCTTATATTAGGTTTATAATATATAATATTTAATTCATCCTTATAATAAATAATTGTTAATAATATGTCCAACCATGGAAAAGAACACGCCAGCTCCCTCTCTTGACGATGTTCAGTTGTACAACCACGGTTACGTGTGAGGTCCACAGAAATCTGCAGCAACCGTAAGAAATCTCACGTTTCCTAACTTCTACTCCCCCCGTTTCACAATGTAACTCATTCTATCATTAACATCAATATGAATGTGGAAAATACTAGAATAACTTACATTGTGAAACGAATGAAGTACTACCTTTAACTTTCATAGTTCATGCACACATTTCCTAAACTATTAAATGGTATAATTTTTATTTAAAAAACAATAAAAAAGTTTTTTAAAAGATCATATTAATCTACTCCATCCGTTTTGGGTGGATATAACGCATCCTAATACTACAAATCTGGACATACTCTATGTCAAGATTCATAGTAATATGATGTATCACATCCACCTAAAATTCCTTATATTATGGGGACAAAGGGAGTATATGCTAGCAATTCGTTGCTCCATTTACGTGCCGAGGGGAAAGGGTTTTCAATCCCAACACAGCCAGCCATGCTGGCCATTTGCTGTGTATCAACGTCTCATAGAAAGGATTTTTTTTTTAACAAACCAGCACAAGATGTACTAGTTTCATTGAATATAGAAGAAGTAAAAGTTTATGTACATAAAAGAAAGAATTGTAGAAAATTAGGAATGCCTAAGGAATTAAAAGCGTTTTGCTCCCGCTTGTGGCTTTCTCTTTGATCTTTGCTCCAAGGGGCAAGACGGATTACACCTTATGTTGGAGGACTATTTGGTTTCTTTCCTTCCGGACTTCCATGCCCTTTTTCGGTAGTCCTCTGGTGGTTGCCAGAAAGGATCATTTTAACATACTGACATCCCCAAAGATTCTGGACTAGCATGTTTTCCGACCCGCTACAAGGGTACTAAAATTCATACAAACAGAAACTGTCCTTGAAATGAGGAAAACATAATTTCCATGACTAAATCAGTGGTATCTTCATCAACTAATCTCCCATTTTAAGTGAAGCATATATGACCTACTTACCTGATCCATCAACTCAGTCCATTCAAGTAATCTACTAATCTGTCCCATAAATTATACGAAAAATGTGCCACTCCGAGTCCCAGCAGCCAAATTCAGTGGCTCTTTAGGCTCCTTTTCGAGCAATTCGAAGCCATTTCAACCTTCATTCATCATCAACCCACTCATGGTCAGGGGAGCAAAACAAGCCCACCATACACAAATCAAAACCACCCCCTTATGAGCAGCAGACTGGCTCTTGTTAGAACTTCATTCCTATGACCAGCCAGAAGAAAAACTTTCAAGCTTTGCAGGAAGTTGAGTTCAGCTCCCAACAAACATGTATTCCAACTGGTGTTTGCCTTTCAGTTGCAGACACCAACTGATCAGGGCCAGTTCCAAGAGCTATCTCTCCACACATTCATAAACTCCTGAGAGATTACTCTGTTCTTGCAAAACTGTACCCCAGTCTCTCCATCATGAGCTTATGAATTTGTGCAGCATTCAGGGTCATCCATATCAACAAAAAGTTCAGGGATTATTTTTTTTTACCAAGTTCATGTAGCAGCCAGATCCATTGCCACTGCATTGCTTTGTGAAATGAAATCTATGAACCGGCTATGAATTATGAACTAACTAACTATAACATTCTAGAGCTTCATTGGCGGCACCAAGGCGTAGTAAATCCTAATCAGAAATCGAACTCACCGAACTGAATTGCACAGAACTAGAAACTAAGAAGTGTAAACCAATCTCTGAATATAAAACTAAACCAATTTTTTTCTCAGAAATTTAACAGGAAACCATTTAACAGTATCATCCAAGATTTCATCAGTAGGAAATCGGAAATCCACAATTCGTGTAAAGAAACCAAAGGGGAGAGACACGACCGGCGGCGTCAGTCGGCGGCGGACGGCGCCGCCACCACCTCGACGACCGGAGCGGCGACCGGCTCCGGCTCCGGCTCGTCGGCCTGCGCCGCCGCCGCGTCGACGGTGGCGCCGGCGGCGACGAGCGTCCAGTCCGGCGGGAGGGGCGGCAGCGGCGGGTACTGGGTGGGGCGGCGGTTCCTGTCCCACGGCTGCGACTTCTTGGGGCGCGTCTTCATGTGGTGCTTGGTCGCCTTCTTCTGCGGCCGCGACGAGCACTCCACCGCCAGCGCGCACCCTCCGCCCACCGGCGAGTACCCCGCGGGCGTGACGCGGAACGGCCTCCGTGACGCCACCATCGCCCGCGGCGGCGGCAGCGGCGCGGCGGCGCCCGCGAGCAGCGCGGTCACCGGCGACATGGTCAGGTTCTTGGTGCGGGAGAGAGTGGAGCTGGGGATAAGACGGATTCGGATTGGGTTTTTTGTTTTTCTTTTTTTCCCTTGTGTAGTGTAGTGAGGCGTTGCGGAGAGAGGTGGGGTTGGATCTGAGCCGTTCGTCCGGAACGGAGTGAGATCTGACCGTCCATTTTCTCGTCTGGTAAGGTTGGCAGGATTAGGTGTAAAATAGAATATTACTCTTTCGTATTATCATCATATATATATATTTCACCAAGACTAAAAAAGACTTATTACCATGTAAGTATATAGTAACAGGGAAGAATCAAAATATTATCATCATACAAGTTTTTTCAACTTAACTACTCCGTAGCAGGTACTACCTCCATATTTTAATATATGACGCCGTTGACTTTTTGTTCAACGTTTGACCATTTGTCTTATTTAAAAAATTTATGTAATTATCATTTATTTTATTGTGACTTGATTTATCATCAAATGTTTTTTAAGCATGATATAAATATTTTCATATTTGCACAAAAATTTTAAATAAAACGAATGGTCAAACTCCTCTAGTAAGGTTTGCAGGATTAGGTGTAAAATATAAGATTACTCTTTCATATTATCATCATATAGTGTTATTTTTTCACCAAGACTAACAAAGACTTAACTACCATGTAAGTATATAACAGGGAAGAATGGAATTAAAATATTATCATCATATAAGTTTTTTCAACTTAACTAGTTGAAAAATCAAAAGCATGCAGACTTTTAACTTCTATATGCGCAAGAAACGAGCGCTTAACTACTCCTAAATGCATGTATGCATGCATGAATACTTAATTTGCATGTGTAGATGTAATAATGCTTCATGTTAAACAAAGGGGCAAAGGTTATGTGATGTTCAATTTGGAATTTTTTTTGTTTTTGGGTTATTCGATGATCAATATGGAATAGAGGGAGTACAAAACAAAAGAAAAAAGAATTATAAGCACAGCCAATTGAAAAGACCATATAGGAAAATACATGGATTTGATGATGTTGAGTTTCCTTCAAAAATCCCCAAGTCTTGGAACCATGGCAGAGAAATTTCACATGATTCTTGAAGTCTCTATTCTAAACTGGCAGCAGCTGAACCTCCATTCTCTTGCAGGACTGCACTCTTCAGCATATGGACAGACTTAGAGCTGCAGTCATCAGAAATCCACATCCTGTTGGGTGAAAACTAGAGTGTGCCAGTCCAGCTAAAGAACAAGCTCTATGCGCATAGTAGCTCTTGTTAGTAGTCAGAATTTTTGAAGTTTCCAATGTACAAGATGCCTACCAGTTCCTAACAGAAGATCACATCACTCCTTGCGCAGTTCATCGTGATGCTGCTGCGCGAAGGATTTTGCGTGCTCTGCGACCTCTGCTTCAAGTGTTGCCTCCAGTAATAGGTCTGAGCCTTGTGGTTTATCTGTGAGGATATAAACGGGGCAGGAGTTGTTATGAAAGTTGGTGCTTAACTTAGAAAAATCATCACAGTAGAGAAATTTCAAGAGAAACCTTTCCATGAACTCAGCAGAATTTAATCATGCATTTCTTGGGAACAGAGAACTTGACATCTTTAGAAAAAGGACATGGAATTTCATGTTATCATAGGTGTCTCTCTCATTACTAATACAGTAATGCCAACTGCTTGAATTATACTATATGACAAGAGAGTTCTAATTCTGGGGTATGAACAAGACAGGTTGTAGTCATAACTCGGAATGAAATGTATATATATGTGTGGTGTTTCTTTTGACCATTTGAATATTTCGCACAAGTTAAATTCTAGCAGCTCATTTAGGCCTTGTTCGGTTAATCCCTCCCTCAGATCTTGTTCAGTTAATCCCTCTCCAAGGGGATTGATCCTCGTGAGAATTAACCGAACAAAACCAAGGGGATTGATCCTCATGGGGATTAACCGAACAAAATCATAAGCGGCTCATAGAATGTTAACTACTACAGTGCAGTTGCATTAGGAAGAAAAGAACTGTTCGCAGTTAAGACCCACAATGGGCAAATGGCAATTCTGTCTGAACTCTACCTCCCTGCGTTACAATTTACAAACATTCGAGTTATGCTAAAGTGAAGATTTAAAACAAAAATCATTGTTTATGTACCTGAGCGGCTCGGAAGTAATCCAGCACTTTCAGCCGATATTGGTAGTACATTTAATAACCCATCCCTCTCTTCGAATTGATGTCCAGAACTGCCACTCATTTCTGGGGACTCAGTTAACCTTGCATACATTGTTGCTTTGCTGTGTAGATCTGTGAAGCCTGTGTTTGCCAATTTCATGTCCTACAGAAGCACAAAGTAAATGTCTACTTGAACTGAAATTGAAGAGATCAAGAGATGATATTGTCATACCTTTGATGCCAACATTGTGGGGATACCAGCTTCATCAACTTCTCTACCTTCAACTGGGCTTACTGTTATATCAGTAATGGCCTCATTAGTGATCAGTCACCAAATTCAAATAAAGTATAGGGTAAAACCAAATTAGAAAATAATAAAGGTGATAATTAAGTACAGAAAAGGCATCACCATTACCAGATCTATTGACGGTATCAGCATTATCCAACCTCCCAGAGAACTTATCTGAATTTGTTCTATAAAAGCTTTCAATTTCATCATGAACCATACTGCGGATTTGATGACGAAGTTCTTCTAGCTGTGTGGTCATTGTAAATTGATTAAATTCTATCAAGAAGGTTTTTCAACAAGGAGAATATGTTGTAATATAGAATGAAACTGTGTTTAAATAGCAAGCGGACATATAGTAATAAACTGCTTTTAATGTGGCTGTGTCTAGTAGCAATACAGAGGACACAACATGCTCAGGTAAATTTGCAAAAATATACGAAATAAGTAAATCAACTTTGGAGCAAAAAATAAGTTATCTTTCTCATGGATGCTTGTTGTGTATGTTTTAGGTCTCAGAATAAGGATTCAACACAGAATATATCCAGAATATCTTACAGTCCATTCATGTCAAAAATATAAAATCTAATTTACTGAAGCAGCCAGCCATTACCCATGGTATGCAGGACACTAGCAGAGCACTACCTCATGTACCCTAGCACTACAACATGCTATTAAAAAGTTTATAAACTGAAATAAGCTGTGAACAGGTTAGCAGTTATGTCTTCAATACCCTCAAATCTTAAACATTAAAGAAAAAATAAGTAATCAACTACCCTTATTAATTCAAAAGTCAACGGGATGTTACTATACATTAAGCGCAGAGCCATCAATGGCATCATTTTTTCCTGCTTCAGGATCCATGCCTACTGATAAGAGTTAATAAAGGTCCTATTAGACAAATAATGCAAACAAAGTACTGGCAAAACACCAATCAGAACAATTGGGATGGATTACCAGGATTATGCTGCCTCATGAACTGTCCAGGAGTAAACCTAGATAAGTTCTGGACTTCATAGCGAATTGAATCTAGCTGAGTCATAGCATCTTTAAGCTCCTTGTTAACCTGCAAAAGACGGGCAAATTTAATTGTACATGGTCATGATGAAATGCACCATATCAGTTTGTCAGGTCATATTGTATATCATGAGCTATTAACAAGCAGTCCTGTATAATTCGAATTATTGAAAACTTTAATCGCTATTACAAAAGGACGACCTTGTCTACATAGAAAAAAATGGAACAGTTATAGTATAATGCGTGAGCTAGCAAGTAGCAACTATTCCATAAGTGGTCAGCCTCAGTTGTGTTAACAGCTAATGGTGAATTTCATTGATTCCAAATACGATGTTATGAGTCATGAATAAAACAGGAAGAGAATGACAGCCATTGCTTAGTCAAATGGGAAAGATAACAGACCAAAAGCTCTGTACAGGTTTGGTGTCTTGGACCCGAACAAGTTTAGTATAGCACTAGAATTACGCTGCTGTAGTATGAGTTAGTGCCCAAAAGCCATGATTGGTACCAGAATACCATGCGACACCATTGATAAACAGCAATTAAATTTTCTAGTGTTCAACATTCTCTTACTTAAATGGCAATGCTTCTTTTTCACAAAGTATTATCCATTGCAGTATTCCATTTGGCCGAGTTTTTCATGTATCGTATTTTATGGTCTGCTAACATAACGAAAAATGGAGCATGGTTTCCCCTCCCTCTAAAATGCGCGCTGCTAAGAACAAAATAAATTAGCTGGGTATCTCTAGAACCAAGACTGTGTATATCATAAAAATGGCACAGGCACACTGAGCCTAAGGCACATTACTCTGGAATGGATATATTTATGTTTTTACATCGAAGCAAGAAAGCAAAACTGCAAAAGTAACATGGTACTTGTGTTTGTATACCTGCACATTACTAATATTTTCACATGATCATTTACTCCACCTAGATGTGGAATTAGGGAGAGATGCAAAAATCCTGAAGGTAAAGACGTAAAGTCTCATTTAAAAAATTTCAAAGAACCTAAATTCACAAGTAAAACAGAAGAAAAACAGTTCATACCAACTACATGCTGGATGACTGGATCACACAATATTACACGTAGGAACAATTATCAAAATATGTGCCTAAGAACCAAGTTCTGCAATTGTCTCACAAGAGGTTATTCTAAGCTTGAGAGAGTCGCACAATACCTGCTTCGCTGCAGTCTGCTCCAGGATCTCATCCATCTGCCTGCGAAACAACATGAGGCGCCCGACCGCCCTCCCGGTCATCCTCCCCGCCACCCTCGCGATCTTGATCATGTCGCTGCGCTCTAACAACAGCAAACAAACAGATAGCATTGATCCCAGAGAGAAATTAAACCTCCTAAGCATGTGCATTTCCATCACAACATCAAGCTCGACTCTACCAACAATCCCCTTCTTTTCCTCACTAATCAGCTACTACTACAACTACAATCGAGCCCAAATCCAACACCACTAAAGGACTAAATGATGCAGCCCTTACTCATCATGAGGGAGCACGCCCCGAGGATGACCACCAGCTGGCCGGTGGAGAACCCCAGCATCTTGCCTCCCCCACACGAATCACCGGCCGCCGCCGAGAAGGGGAAGAGGAATCCCGCCTTTCAACCGGCTCCTGGTAGGAGATGGAAGCCCTCGAAGCCCCGCACGTTTCTTGGAGAAAGCGCGCCGAGCGGGGATAACCCCCGCCCCGGCGCCGCCGGCGAGCGGGCGGCGGGGGCGGGTCGAGGTTGGGCCAACGGGGCAGGCCCGCGCGCCGCCCGTGCAAGGGATCAAGCCTCGCCGGAGTTGGCTGAGGCTTAGGGTGGACGCGACCGAAGCGCGGCGGCGCGGGGGGTCGCCGGCGGCGAGGGAGGAAGAGGGGGAGAAGTTTGGGCCGTTAGATGGGCTGGAATGCTGGATGACGGACTTTGCTTTTATCTGGCCCAATGATAGCATCTTGTTTCTTTTTTTTTTTTTAAAGAGAGAAATTGAATTAGAGCATACTATGTTTGGTACGGTTCCAACTCCATCGTCTAGAGAAAGGTACTCCCATGTGTTCTGGCGCCATGCACCGCACTTTGTAATTCATCTGATCTACAGGGATTTACCTGGAGGTAGTTATTAATGATATCCCTCAGATTAAAAAATTCTAAATTTAACTTAAGGAGTTGAGTTTTGAGTAGAGTTGTGGAGTAGCATAGACCCTGTTCCAACTCTCTATCTATTTTTGTTAGCGTGTGTTTGGTTTCGGGACAAGGTGGGATGGGTTAGCTTCATCCTGTTTTTTTTTTGATGGAATGATCATATTTTTTTTTTGTTGGTTGAAGGGATAAAATAAACTCTGTTTTTCTGTTTTTGTTTGGTTTGAAGGATATAATGGGTTGGAATGGTCCTATCCCTTGTTTGGATGGAGGGATAGAGATGAGGTACAGAATAAAGATACCTCCTCATATTGAATTTGTGAGGTTACCTCTTTACGAGCGACACATGAATACATACATGATAAAACAAAGAGAATTTTCATAACATTTTTTACAAAAGCCATATAATTTATATGAAAGAATAATATAAGAATAATATAAAGGGAGTAGCTATATTTATAATGCCTTATTTTTAAGAAAAAAATTAATATGTATTTACATCGTAAGTTGCAAAATGTGCATAATGAATGGTAATATATTGAAACTCATTCAAAATTAACAAAAAAAAGGGCGTTTTGATTAGGGTCAAACTTCAATAAACAATCAAATTTGTAAGCCTGGTTTGAACAAGGTTTCATAAATTGCAAAATAGTGAATGCAATTACTTCAGTTATCTTTAGCCAAGTTTCAATTAAACATCTTCCTCTTATTTTTTATATGTTTCGTTTATTTGTCATTGGTAACTAACCAACATCAAATAAAAACATGAGTATTATTGTGTGTATATACATTTCGTTCTGCTAGATGTTTAGACTACGACAGCTCTTGTGGGAGCTCATTCGCGCGCCTCATTCGGGCCACAAACACGTTGTAGCCCATGTGCATTTAAATCAAGTCGAGTCTAAAATCAGTTCGCATGTGTTCCTTTGTTAGTCTAGTGGCGGTCGGTCACGCTTAGCGGTGGCCGGTCTGGTGTTAGCCTTCTCCTGGTCTTGTGTGTTCGAGCTGTCGGTGTGTGGGTGGTGGTATATTTTTCTTTTTTCCTGGTTACGACCCTCAGGGTTGTAATCTTGTAATTTTTTCCTACTCTATCAATAGAACTTCGCACCATCTCGTGCGAGTCGTTCAAAAAAAAATCAGTTCACATGTTGGTGTTTTCCCTTTTTGCCCCGCGAGCAGGCGTGCAGCCTACCTGGAGACGTTTCACTCGTTTTATCACACTATACAACAAAACATTTTTTAAACGATGGTATATTTTTCCAGGCTGTTATGTCTCTCGGAGCTAAATGGCCGCCTACGAAAATAAAATGTCAGATGAGACTATTGTCCGCCTGCGAAAATCGATTTTTGCAGGTGGACCACTTAAGAGCTCCGCCTGCAAAAATACATTTATTTTTGCGAAAATGCAGGCGAGAGCTTAGGACATCCGTCTGAAAAAAAAAGTTATAAAAATCGCTCCTCACCTCCCTCCCCTCACTATGCCGCCTTCCCTCTTTCCTCCCCTCCCCTCCCTCCCTTCCCCTCCCAAATCCGACTGGAGGAGGGGAGGGCGGCAGCGGCGTGGCGTGGATGGGAGGCGGCTCCCCCTCTCTCCCTTCCCCCTCCTCCGGAGGAGGGGGAGTGACGGCAGCGGCTCGGACGCGTCGAAGGCGGCGGCACAGGCGCGTGACAGTGACGGCGCGGAGGCGGCTCCCCTCGTCACTCGATGGCGCGAAGCACGTTTGTAGTGGCGGCGGCTCCCCTCCCTCCAGATCTGGCCAGAGGGGGGAGAGGGGTGGCCGGTGGCGGCGGCGGCCCTCACTCCCAGATCTAGCCGGAGGGGGCGGGAGGGCGGCGGCGGTGCGGCTTCCTCTCTCCCTCCTTCCAGATCCGGCGGCGGCCCACAGCTTCCTCCCTCCCTCCCTTCCAGCTCCGGTGACGGCACGGACATGGTGGCAACCGGTAGCAGCACGACTTCCCTCCCCTCCCTCTCCCTCCCAAAACCCTAGATCCGACGAGAGCTGGTAGGGCGGCGGCGGGTAGGGGTGGTGGCGGGTGATTTTTTTTTTTAATTTGTGCGCCAGCAATGTTTTTGCAGGCGGGTGAATTTGGCGCCTGCGAAAAAGAAGAGGCCGCCTGCAAAATGATTTTTGTAGGCGGATCCGAAGGCCGCCTGGGAAGACCGATTTAGCCCGCCTGCAAAAACTTTTTTTCTAGTAGTGTTGTCTCTCCTGGAGAAAAGTCCCAGTTCGCACAATCTGTATCTTTAATCCCGGTTGAAATAGCCAAGACTAAAGATGCATACCAAGTCAAAAAAAAATGTTTGGGACGTGTAATTCGAACTCAAGATCTCTCACCGCCACTCTCACACGTGTTTCCATCCCAGCTACTACACACATCCGACATGGATAGATATGTTTTTTTTAAAAAAACTAACCCTGTAGACATCTTTAGTCAGGGTTGATAACACCAATTGGAACTAAAAATATCTTTACTGTCACCAACCAGAACTAAAAATCGTTGGGGGCCTAGATTGGCCTGACAGCTATTGAACCGTGGCTAAAAATGATCTTTAGTCCTGGTTCCTATTTAAACCGGGACAAATATGATTTTTGCCATCCGAGCAAAGATCAGCTCTCCAATAAGACTAGTAGTGTGTGGAGCACCTGGTTCATTTTATATTCGTATATACATTCATTATTCTAATATCTACAAATACATTCCTCTACGAGCGCGGATATGCATTTATTGTCTTCCAAATAATGAGATATGAGCATTTATGTTCACATATCCATTACCACATCTATCTTGCGCTTTGATATGATTCCCAAATGACAATGTACCATGTCCTCTATAAAAAATTCAATTTCCAGTCCATTAGATCACCACAAAGTAGACTGCAGTCTGAAGAACAAAGCCATCGATCTTCAAATAAACTGCAGAGTTTTTCAGAACAAGGAATGAAGACTAGTCACATGATGATCTTCAGCCTTCTCCTCCTGATGCTATCATCATCAGGTAAACCTGCAGATTTGCACACATATGTAATATTAATTTCCTCTACATATACATGATGTTTAACAGCAAATTTTACTTTCTCAATCCCTGGTTAATTTCGTTCTGATCATGCATGTTTTCACAGATCTGGCGATGGCTGATGGAAAATTTTCTGATGCTGACTGCAAAATGATACTCTTCCCAGCGTATTGTGACGATATCAAAACATGCATCCCGCTATGCACCAACAATAGCCCTCTGAAACCTTCTCCTTCGCAGCTTTCGACCGTCGTTTGCCTTGATTTGCGATGCCAGTGTACTTTCTGCCCAAAAACCGCTAGAAACTAGATTCAATTTAAACATATGCATGCTTTGCGTTCGACGAATATATCCAACGGTTATGAAGCTTTTATATATGGTGGGGATATGAGTATGGTGTGCGTGTGTGCGTATGTTGGTGCCTCTAGATGTTTAGATGGTCCAGGGATGTTCTTCTTCGCGTGTGTCGGCCATGGGGGGCATGATTTTAATTAATTAAATTATGGGTTTGTTGTGACTTTATGAGAGGGATGGAATGTTTTGCTTTGGTGCCACACTGTATGTCTGTATACATATGGTAGTATATGGTACATTAGTGTTCCAGCTGGCTTCATTATTGGTATATGATGCTATCACAGAAGTAATAGGATATTATGTATAATGATATACTATTGTAATCAGTTGCCAAGGGCATTTTATTTCATTATGAGTGGTATAACATATATCGATTTAATTATTAGAATCTATGTTATTCTTTTAGCATGTCAGCTTCAATATTTCTTAATTGTAGCTGGGATTTGTCCCACCATTTTTTTTATTTATTTCAATAAAAATTAATTGGTTGTGTGCCTTATGAGAGGCCGGGAATATAATACAGTGCAATTTTTAAAAAAGATGGTGCACTAGTGTGTAACGGTGGCTGAGTACGCCATTGACTTGTCTTTTCATTACTACCCCTCTGTTATAAGATAGAAGAGATTTTGGATGAATGTGACATATCATAGTACTAAAAAGAGCCTGTCTAGATTCGTAGGACTATTATGTGTTCCATCCACCCAAAATCTCTTATATTTCAGGACAGATGGGGTACTAATTTAGTGTTGGAGTCATCAGTCATGTGTCATGTCCACTTATTAGGCACCGTTCTAAACGGTTAGTGCTTAGTAACACAAAAGCGAGGCGAGTCATTAATGTATGATTAATTAAATACTAACTATTATAAACTTGAAAAAAATAAATTTATTTAATTTTCAAGAAACCTCTAAAAGATTATTTTTTGAAAAAAAAAATCACACCATTAAGCAGCCCAGGAAATATAGATTTGTGATTCGATAAAATGCCGCTCTCGAAAAGGACCAACAGGCTGCAATGCCATTTCTCTGATTTTCTTTTCTCAGTTAAACAATGTTTTCATGTGTTTCTTTGATGAAGCTGATCAAAATCATACCCTTATCTCTTCCTCTTTTTCCCCATCTCTCTGTCTTGACGACGGCTCTGAGACATCGTGACCAGTGTGAGAAGCAATGTCGCTGTGACCGGGGAAGGGCCCGTGCACCCGACACCCATACGCCGCCATCAGACCACCTTCTTCCTCCTCTTCCTCGGTGCCGCCATGAGCGTGCGGTTTATAAGCTATAGGGCAAACGATGAAACATCTAAAATGTTTAACTTCATAACAAGTACAGTGTCCATACTTTTTCGTAGTCAGGGTGACAAGTTTTTTTTTTTTAAGTTGAACCAAATAGTCAGGATGGCAATTTATTTACCTATAGTGATGACTATGTATGGCATAATTACGCCAATTACTTCCTGGATCGAATCCAGTAGATACGAGAAAAATTGATGGCCTACTGTATCAATACAGATATACGTTTGCTGTTTTTCTTTCCAAATACTAATGATATTGCATTCATTTTTCACGTGTAGATATATAGCTAGAGAACTAATTAAGAAGCCAGTGATTCCGTTTTTATATTAGCACAGGTATGCATTTCCTGTTTTTTAAATACTCAGATACGTACATTTATTGCATATATACGGTAGCATATTTGTCATGTACGTATGTTTATTTGATTCCCCAAATGACAATATACCCTCTATAAAAACACTATCAAGTCGATCTATTAGTTCACCACAAAGTACACGAGAGCCGCCATCAATCTGAAACAGAATTATTCATCAATCTCCACATAAACATCAAAAAGTTTTCAACACAACAATGAAGATTAGCCACTTGATGATCTTCAATCTAGTCCTTCTGGTTCTGTCATCAGGTAACCCTGCAGATTTGCATCCATAATTCATCCCCTCAAATTAACTGTAGCATATGCATGATTTATTAAGTCGTTATATAATATGTATACATGTTTTAACAACACATTTGACTCTATAAATCCTCGATTAATTTCATATTGATCTTGCTACAGATATGGTGATAGCTGCGAGGATGACGAATTATGGACGGTTAGACGCTCCGGTTTGCAAAAAGATAACCTTTGAAGTACATTGCGATGATATCAAACCATGCGTCCAGCTATGCGCGACTCAAGATCCTCTATATCCCATTCCTTCTAAGGTTACATCTATTGTTTGCCACAATAGTTCAGAATGCGAGTGCACGTACCGCCCAAGAGCTATTAGAAATTAAATTAAACTAAACACGCCTGCAATCGTTTAATTTGATAGTTTTGATAAGTTTAAAGCGCGTGTTTACGTGCGGTGGTGTGAGTGTGGTGCGTGTTCAGCAGTAGGATGTAGGCTTAGGCCATGATCATAGCAGTGTACTTCTGTGCTTGCTTTTGATGAATTTTGAAGTCTGAAGCCAAATTCAAGTTTTTGGTTAATTGCTTCTTCCAACATGTGTCCATTCTGGTGTTGATTTTTTGGAAAAGTTAAATTTTCCTCGGGGAGTTATTAGGTGATAGATGGATTGAATTGCGTTCGCAGTCAAGAAATATGTCACAGTTTAATTGATTTTTGGTTGCTGTGAGAAGAAATGAAGAATGAAACGCTTTTGCTTTGATGCCACTCTGTGTACATGGTGGTGTTTCATTTTTGGAGGTGTCGTCGGTTGACTTAGCGTTGACGGTTGATCTAACGATCTGAAATATGTTGACTTGACGGTTGATTCTTGACAAATGTAGTGGTGGAGTCCTTTCCACCCTTTAAGGTTTACTAATTGCTTCCCAAAAACACCCTGGAGTACTCAATCATTCATCTTTAAAAAACAACTTCTTTTTAGATAGTCCACTGGCTATTTTTATTATCCTTGTATTCTCTCTATTGGTTAAAAACTATCGTGGCACCGCGCGTGCCCACCTCTAATCATCATGTGTAAAAATCATTAATTAGAGCTTAGAGCAGGTACAATAAGATTCAAAAGCCGGTGATAAAAAAGCAATATAGGCTTAGACGATGAGCTGGCGCAGAGAGAAAATGAAAGAGAGGATAAGCCGGCGACTAAATAGTCGCCGGGATGCATGCGCACTCCAAGAGAAGTGGGCTTGCTGCTGTGCACTTCATGAGCTGATAATCGCAGCCATTGGTCGAGAAAAAGTAAAGGAAGAGAGATAATATGATAACCAAACAACCCCTTAGTTGCTTGGTATTGGAAACTAATCCGGTAATCCATCATGTACGTAAAATGAGACGACTCATTAAAACATGATTAATTAAGTACTAGCTTTTTAAAAATAGATTAATATATTTTTAAAAGCAACTTTTATAGAACTTTTTGAAAAAGAAAAAACACTATTTAGTAGTTTGGAAAGTGTGCACGTGAAAAATGAAGGAAGCGAGTTGGAACTTCGACGAAAATAACTTAGCCTAAATATGGGAGAGAGCATTCGTTGTCAGATCCAGTTCATATTTATCTGTGATATTTGCTCCGGTCCAACAAAAAGGATCTCGAGGTAACGGTACCTCACGATACCAAATCATTTCTGATCGTTGGATCTAACAATACTCATCATGCTCAGCTAGATTCAACGATCAAAAATAATTTGGTACCGGTATCTCGAGGTATTTTTTGTTGGATCGGAGCAAATCTCTTTTTATGTATGTCTCTCGCACTTAGCAATCCGAACAGGAGATGTTTTGCTAAGGCCATTCACAGTGGGCCTTGCTATCATTCAGCCCTAGGCCTTCAAGTATGCCACGAAGAGAGAGAATCCACGCCACGTGTTTGGATGGGCCCACAGAATTAAGGAAGGCGTGACCAATATTGGGCATACGGACTTCGGCTCGATCAGGCACAGGCACAGGGAGAGGAGGCTATGAGCACACTGTGGATTTCGTGGCATGCGGCACCATTCCTCACCACGTCGCCTATTTGGCAACCCAGGCCACATAAAATTCAAGGGGCATTGCTATTGCCCTAAGGATGTGAAAGATCACTTTAGTTCCTCCAACTGTATGCTGAACCATGTTTTATGCTTCTATGGTATTCTATTATAAAGTCTGTAAAGTTTCAAAAAGAAAAGATGATGAATACGGATTTTCTTCTAGATATAATGTAGGAATGTGTCACAGTTTTATTGGTTATGGGTTGCTATGAGAAAATGAAAGGCATTAAATTGCTTTGATTGTCACACTGGTGGTGTTTCAGTTTCAGGGTCGTCTGTTGACTTGACGTTGATCTAATGATCTGGAATCTGTTGACTTAGACTGTTACTCCCTCCGGTTTTACTACGTTTTAAATAATGACATGGTCTTTAAAATATATCTTTGATTTTATTTTAGTGTTATAATATATTTAATAAATATAAATACATATTTACTTTTAATATAGGACTTTTAAAAGTTATAAAAGTTTGATAACAACCTTATTTAAAATATAAAAAATATCAAGAATTATAAAATCGGAGGGATAATTGATACTGAAGCAGTGAAGTCCACCTTTTAGTCCCTCAGTCCTTTTAGCCTAACAACTTGTCCCAAGAGCGTAGTTTTAGAATGGTCCACTATCTCTATTAATATTCCCTTCCTCTCAAATAAGTGCATTCCTCTAGTTTAAATTTAAACTAATCGAAATATCTCTGTTTTAAAATAATTGTATTTTTAAATTAGAGACATAATAGAAAACACATAAATGACCACGATAACCTTTTTTAGTAACCTCACTACATGCACACATTCAGTACATAAACATAATCCTTTCTTTCTATAAAGCTAATAATCCACTAAACACCTAAAATTCAACATACAAGTATAGTATTTATTAGCACTTCTAAAACCTAAGTGCAAGCATGTCACATCAACCCCATTAAACACGCAAAGCTCAACATACAAACATATAGTAATTATATCAACAATTTATTTCAATCTAAAACTAAACATACACATTCTAAATCATCATTCTCGAATCATTTTCGTAATATTTCAATCCAAATCATTTCATCATTCTCCGATATCTACTATATATCCCGCAGCAAAGCGCGTGGGACATCATCTAGTTAAAAGAAAGTTTAATGCAATTAAAAGAGGAAAAAGTACGAATTACCCCCCTGAACTATCGCGGTTGACCGAATTACCCATCCGTACTCGAAAACCAGATATTGCTCACCCTAAACTTTCAATACCGGACGAATTACCCCCTACTCAAAACCGGAACAGTTTTGGTCCTACGTAGCATACATGTGGCGCTAACGTGGCAATCCAATCAAAAAAAAAGTTAACATGGCTCCACATGTCATGGAGTACTCCAACTCTCTCTCTCTCTCTCTCTCTCTCTCTCTCTCTCCTTCCCTCCGGTGTCGCGGGCATGGGCGCGCGGCGTGGCATCGAGCCAGAAGTGACGGGGACGACAGTGATGGCCGCCGAGGAGGAGTCGTGCTCGCCGGCAAAGACCAAGGAGGAGCTGCGCGCCGGTGGATGCAGAGGAGGAGCCACTCGCGCAGGCGGAATCAAGGAGGCCTCATCGCCGTAGTCTGCCGCCCGCCCGCTCGCTCCACCGTCCTCCTCGGCGCATTCCTCCCGCCCTCCCCACGACGCCGCTACTCGCCGCCTCCATCGTCCTCCTCATCGCGTCCCGCCACCTGCCGCACCCTTATTGTCCTCCTCGTTGCAGCCCGCCGCCTCCACCATCCTCCTCGGCGCGGCTGGCTGTCCCGTGATGCCGCAGCTTTCCTCCCACCGTGCCCCGTCGGCGCTTGGGGCGGTGGAGATCGGGACGCCGTAGCCGCCGCTTTCCTCCTGCCGCAGCGCCGTGCCCCATTGGCGCTTGGGGCGGTGGAGGGGGCGGCGGAGCTCGGGACGCCCGCGGCCACCGCTTTCCTCCCGCCGCAGCGTCGTGCGCCCGTGCCCAGCCGTCTCTTGGGGTGGTGGAGGGGGCGGCGGAGCTTCGAACACCCGCAGTCGCTGCTGCGGCCACCGCCTTCCTCCCCCGCAGCGCCGCGTCCCACTGCCGCCTCCTGGCCGCCCGACGCCCTCGCCTCGCCCACACAGCCGTACCCGACGCTGCCAGCCATGCGCACCTACGCTTGCGAGACAGAGATAATAGGAAGAGGTGAAGAGGAGGTATGAAGGGTGGGTCCCACCTATTTTTAAAGGAAAATGCTGACTGGATTGCCTCGCGTACACCACGTAGGACAAAACCACTTTTGATTAGATCGAGGGAGGTAATTCGTCCAGTATTGAAAGTTTAGGGTGAGCAATGTCTGGTTTTCGAGTAAAGAGAGGGATAATTCATACTTTTTCCGTTAAAAGAAGAAGTAATGGAAAGATGGGAGGCGAGGAGACAACATTTGCATGTAACTAATTTATCATGTCCCATCAGTAGAAATATAATATTTTAGACAATTTAAATGATGGAGATAGTAGTGCTTTATTTTTTTTTCTTTCCGTTTTAATCATCGAACCAGTATTACGTCCTCCTCTTGAAGCGTATATAGTTTTTTAATCTCGTTCTTAATCTCTCTTTATTAGTTAAAACTAAACTCCTTTAGGACAAAGGAAGTACTGCTTAACTATTAATGTTATTTGGGCTAAAATTAAATAACTAAACCGCTATATTTTAGTTTGCAAAATCTATTTTCTACAAGAATTCAGGAGTTAAGGCCTTAAGGGGCATTTAACACTACAAAAATTGCAGTGCATGACGGCAAATACATCCATGCAATGGCGGATCTAACATGAGGGCTACGGGATCCCAAGCCGGGCTATGTTATAACCATGAGAACCCCTATAAAATCTCCACTAAAATTTCCTGTTGTATATCCATTAGAAGAGGGCCGGGGGCTATAGTTTTATATAATCCCTCCGTTTCGAAATGTTTGACGCCGTTGACTTTTTATCACATGTTTGACCGTTTGTCTTATTCAAAAAATTTAAGTAATTATTAATTCTTTTCCTATCATTTGATTCATTGTTAAATATATTTTTATGTAGGCATATAATTTTACATATCTCACAAAAGTTTTTGAATAAGATGAATGGTCAAACATGTGCTAAAAGGTCAACGGTGTCAAATATTTCGAAACGGAGGGAGTGGTTTGTTCCGCCGGCCGTGCATCCATGCCTTAACACCTTTTATCATGTCTGATATCAGACGTACGTATGGGTGTGGGTTAAGTAGCATATCTGTCAATTAGTAATCAACTCACAATTTCGTGGCTAAGAATTTACCGAGCATCACACTTTGACGCGCTAACTAGTTTAATCCAGAAGAAATCCAAAAGAGTGGCTGCTGGGAACGACCTTTGGTCCAGCAGCGAACTCCATACGGCATGAACAAAACACTCAGGATTATAAATGAAAGCCATGACCCAATCTTGATGGCATTCACCATTTTCACCACACAAAGGTTGCACAATCTGCGGTTGTTGATTCTCGCTTCCTCCTAATTAAGCTACTTCGATCGTCGATCTTCCTCGTGGTTGCATTCTGGAAATGGAGCGCGCATCGGTGATCGGGGGCACCATGGTCTCGCTCATGGTGAAGCTCAGCTCCATCGCCGGGCCGAGGTATTCGCTGATGGCGGGCGCGAGGAGTGATGTCATCTTCCTCGGGGCCGAGCTTGAGAGCATACACGCCTTCCTCGAGAAGCTCTCCGGGGTGGACGGTCCGGACCCTCAGGTGAGGTGCTGGATGAAGGAGGTGAGGGAGCTGGCCTACGACGTCGAGGATTGCATCGACGAGTTCATGCACCGTGTCGATGTCGTCCATGGTGCCGTGGCCTCTAACCATGGCTTCAGTAGCCTTAGGGGTTTGGTGAGCCATGCCACCCGGCTCGTGGCCGTGGCTTGGATGCACCACCGCCTCGCCGGTGAGCTCAAGGGCCTAAAGGCCCGTGCCATCGAGGTGAGCGAACGGCGATCGAGGTACAAATTAGGGGATGACATAGGGATGCTAGGAGGCTCGGCCATGGCCACCGACCCACGGGTCAGTGTCCTCTACGCCGACACACCAGATCTCGTTGGGATTGATCGACCAGCGAGTGAAATGGTGAACTGGTTAACTGATGATGTGTGCACTCTCAAGGTGCTCTCAATCATCGGGTTTGGTGGTTTAGGAAAGACGACTCTCGCCATGGAGGTGTACCGTAGAGTTGGAGGGCAGTATAGTTGCAAAGCTTTCGCAACTGTATCACAAAAGCTTGACATGAAGAAGCTCTTCAAGGACTTGTTATCGCAGATTGCACAAAATGAGGTTGACCACATGGGCACTTGGGAGGAAGGTCAACTCATTCGCAAGCTTAGAGAGTGCCTACTGAACAAAAGGTAGGCCCTGTTTAGATTCCAACTTTCTTTTTAAACTTTCAACTTTTTCGTCACATCGAATTTTCCTACACATAAAAGCTTTCAACTTTTCCGTCACATCGTTCCAATTTCTTCAAACTTCCAATTTTAGCGTGGAACTAAACACAGCCGTAATACTTTAGGGCACATTCTTTTCAGCGGTTCGTTTTGGCTAATTAGATGCACGTAAAACAAGAAATGTGATTAATATATATTAATTGAATATTAATATTAAAAACTTGGAAAATTGACTTCTTTGACTTTTATAAAGCAAAATTTATATAGAAAATTTTCACACGAAATATACCGTTTAGCAGTTTAAAAAACATGCTATACATAAGCATTTATTCTCATGTTGTCAGAGGCTACTCATTTCCTCCATCCATCGAGCCATCTACTCTGATTTGGCGACTTTTCATACCACAGTTTCAAAAATACTATTGCCTCCGTCCTAAAATATAATAACTTTTAATTGAATGAAACATATCTTAGTACTAAATTGTTATATTTTAGGACGGGTGTAGTATTTTTGCTAAAACTTTCTACAACAATATTGTTTAGGGCTTGATCAATTTAGGAAAATTTTTAACTCGTATGAATAGAAAAATAAAGGAATAGGAATGCATGTACACATCACATCAATTCATAGGATTTTTTCAAGAAGTTTGAATGGATGAATGTTGTTTTTATATTCTCTCTATAACTCGTATGAAAAGAAAAATTCCTTTGATTTTCTATACTCTATTTTTATAAACCAAATGACACTGGCAGGAATTAATTCTTAGAAATTCAAATCCCTTGTTTTTCTTCAAACCAAAGCCCTTAGATAACTTTTCTCTAAGCTATTTGTTAAATTTTCATCTACCCATAATGTATCAAATCATCCAGTTAGAACGTGCTCTTATGATGTGTGGGGCGCAGAGTGGGGGCGACACCAGGAATTAGAGTGCACAGACGCACTAGGGGAAGAACCTTTGCAAATATTTGGCCCCATTCTTTTCTCCAATAAAAGTTGGATAAACTATTGGATACTCGTGGCACGCTTTTTAAACTGCTAAACGGTGCATTTCGTGCAAAAACTTTCTATACGAAAGTTGATTTAAAATATCATATTAATCTATTTTTCAATTTTATAATAATTAAAACTAAATTAATCATACATTAATATCACCTCGTTTTACGTAAAAAAAACTAAATCTTCATCTTTATCTTCATCTTCAGGAGAAAAGAACACCATCTTTATCTAGTTCACCAATCGATATAAAAGGAAGTCGTTCACTAACTAGTAGGAGTACTAAGTAAATATAATACCAGTATTGTGAAGCAGTTGAAAATTTGAAGTTGTATCGTGAAGTACTCCCTCCACTTTGCAAATATTTATTGTTTTGGGCATGACTTATGTGACTTTGGGAAAATATTTACTTTAGAAAGATAGAAATCATATGTATATATTAATCTTGAAAAGTACTTCATTAAAATCATGTATTCGTTGATATTTCTATATATATTGTAATATAAAATAGTGGTCAAATTTGTTTTTTTTTGGACGATGTCCTTGTTCAAAACAACAAGTATTTACAAAATAGAGGGAAGATGTCTTTGGAACTTCTCTAAAGAGTATTGATCTTAATGCACTGACTTTTCTAACAGTGGCTGAATTGTTCCATAGGTACTTCATCATAATTGATGATGTTTGGAGTAAATCAGCATGGGAGAAAGTGAGATGTGCTCTACCTGAGAACAATCATTGCAGCAGGCTGCTAACAACTACAAGAATTGACTCAGTAGCAAAGTCATGTTGTTCTCACCCTGATGATCTCATCTACAGAATTGAACCACTCAAAGCATCAGATTCCAGAAACTTGTTTTTCAAGAGAATTTTTGGCTATGAGGATGTATGCCCACCACAGTTGAAGGAAGTTTCAGACCAGATCTTGAAAAAATGTTGTGGTTCACCATTGGCAATAATCAGCATAGCTAGCCTGTTAGCTAGCAAGCCTGTCATGTTGAAGGAGCAGTGGGAAAAGGTGCTTATATCTATAGGTTCTGCATTAGAGAAGAACTCTGATCTTGAAGGAATGAAACAAATACTTTCCCTCAGTTACTATGACCTCCCTTACTACCTGAAGACATGTTTGCTATACCTCAGTTTGTATCCTGAGGACTTCAAGATTGAGAGGGATAGCCTGATCCAGCAATGGATTGCGGAAGGATTCATCGGCGAAGAAAGAGGCCAGTCTGTGGAGGATGTAGCAGAGAGTTACTTCAATGAGCTCATCAACAGAAGTATGGTCCAACCAATGGATATAAATTGTGATGGTAAAGCTCATGCTTGTCGGGTGCATGACATGATGCTTGAGCTTATAATATCGAAGGCAATTGAAGAGAATTTTGTCACTTTGTTAGGTGGTCATCCTGTTGCAGCTAAACCGCAAGGAATCACTCGCCGATTATCTATCCAATGTGATAAAGAGATTACCAAAACAAAAGGAGGAATGAATCTGCTTCATGCTAGATCCCTAAGTTTATATGTACAAGCTTGCCAGTTACCTCCATTGTCCGATTTTCGGGTCTTGAGAGTATTAAATCTTGAGGGATGCCTAGGCTTGTGTGACAATCATCTGAAAGATATCAGCATTTTGTTTCACTTGAAGTATTTGAGCCTTTGTAGAACATGGATTTCAAAACTCCCACCAGAAATAGGAGACCTGCATAGTTTGGAAACATTAGACATAAGGGACACAAATATAGAAGAACTACCTGGAACCATTATTAGGATTGTGCAACTGAAGTATATACTTAGTGGTGGTCATACATGGGGAAAAATAAAGCTACCTGATGGTATAGGGAGCATGGCATCCCTAAGAGTCATATCTGGATTCAATATTTGTTGTAGCTCGACCAATGCAGTGCAAGAACTTGGTACTCTGAAAGGTTTAAGGGAGCTTACAATCAACTGGACTGATTTCAGCTCCGGCGATATGAAGCGCCAAGAGGCTATGATGAATACTCTTGGCAAACTTGGCACAAGTAACCTCCAATCTTTCGCGATTTGCAGTCGCAACTTCGGTTCCCTGGAGTTCTTAGATTCCTGGTCGCCACCACCAAATCATCTTCAGAGATTTCGGCTGTCTGCATACTACTTTCTCCCAAGAGTTCCAAGGTGGATGGCATCACTCTGCAATCTCATTCATTTAAACATTAACATTGAAAAACTATCAAATGAAGACATTCAGATCCTTCAGGATTTGCCGTCTCTACTTCATCTTGACTTATGGTTGAAATCACCTCAGAAGGAGGACAAGATAGTTATTCATGGAGTAGGCTTCCCATACTTACAAGAGTTAATCTTCAGTTGTGAAGGAACCTCTTTGATATTTGAACCAGCAGCTTTGCCAAAACTTGAGAGGCTACAGATGGCAGTTCATGTAAAGGAGGCAAAATCATATGGTTACCAATTTGGTATTGAGCACCTTAGATCACTCAAGAAAATTTACATCCAATTATTGTGTGCCGGTGCAAGTGCTCTAGACATCGAGGATGCTGAAGATGCAATCCACACTATTGTGAAGTTTCATCCTGGTCATCCTAGGATAGATATCCAAAAGTGTGGTATGGACATGCACTTAGAGGAGAGAAATAAGAGGCAGCATCCCGAAGAAACGAATGTGCAAAACATGAATGCTAGCAAAGAAGATATGAACCATGCCAACAAGAAAAGAAAAGAATATCAAAGCTCTAGTGCACAATAATCTCTATGTAAATTCTAAAATATATGATCTAGTAGATGAGTCTGGGCAAATATATTTACCTTTTACTGCTCTTTTCATATCCATTAAGTGTCATAAGCTAATAATAGATGTCATTGTAACTCGCAAGGAATTACTTTGATGACAAACATTCAACATTTAGACAGGAAAATAATTATGTACAAGCTATCCATTTATGAACAATGAGA
Source organism: Oryza glumipatula (assembly GCA_000576495.2). Classification (NCBI taxonomy): domain Eukaryota; kingdom Viridiplantae; phylum Streptophyta; class Magnoliopsida; order Poales; family Poaceae; genus Oryza; species Oryza glumipatula. The sequence goes on from CM002514.2 coordinate 22,700,288, forward strand.
AAATGGTTGACAAAGAAATAAACAGAGGCCTGTCTTCTTCACAGAAATGAACAGCAAAACAAGTGCACATTACAAATGGCATGAGCAACATCATGCAGGCTAAACATTCGAATTTACAGACGACAGCTATGTACAAAGGTATGAATTTTAGCTTCACAGGAAAGTTTGGCACGCCAACCCTTTCCAGTCATTACCAATTTTCTTTAACAATCTTTGCCTTCTCAAATATGAATTTTCCTTCCTTGTACTTCTGGGATTCTTCAAATGCTCTTTCATACTTCCAACCCAATACCTCACGGCAATCACGGCAGTAGATATCAGCAACTGTGTGAAGCCCTGTCATAAGCTGCCTGTCCTCCTTTGGACCCATAGATATGTTCATAGCATGAGAGAAAAGAAACGCACGGCCGTTCCTCCCCTAGAATAGCCAAAAGAGCAAAAGAGATAATTTCATCCTCTAAACAGTCAAATACAGCCATAATCCAAGAGATACTTCAGAAATATGGTCTTTGTCTAAATGACGAACAATTGATTGCTAACAGGCTAACAGCAATGCTTGTGCCAGATATTGGGTGTTCCAAACTTTGGTAACAAACTAACAATCTGCCTTCTAGTTAACTTCTTGTACAAATACTGTAATAATTGAAACTCCACTATAGCAATTTCTGCACATTCATTATTTCCTCGGATCGATGTATCATAAATAAAACAAACGAGTTTTTGTTGGAAACATAAACCTACAAGATCCTAAGAATGCAGCATTTGCCAATCTTAGATTACTGAACCATGATACTATAATCAATGGCTCCTACAGTAAATTAAGGGCACTCATGGCTCCTACAGTAAGCGGCTATGCCATGTTTTTACCTTCTTTAGCATAATATACCAAATCAATCCGGCACTACGCACATCAGAAGCCTAGTGATTAAATCCAATTCAATCTAGATTGTCAGTACATGACCTAAGATTAGTATTTGTCACTTGAGCAATCAGCCCCACAAATCCCCAAGAACTCAAGTTCTTCTTCACCTGAAAGGCCTTGGAGATGATGTCGTCGTGGAGGCAGACGTGGTTCCGGCAATGGCAGCAGCTGTACACCCGCGGCCCAACCAACTCCGCCATCGCCACCGCCCCTCTCCTGCAACCGATTCACCAAATCGAAAGAATCAAGAAGCCGACGCATCACACCCACCACGAACAAACCCAAATAAAAAATAAAAAAAGAGCACACAATTTCAAGAATCGGAGAAGAATCCCTAAACCCAGAGATCAAGAGACCATCGATCGAACCCGCACCTGCAAATATTTCTCCCCTAATTGATTCCAGAAGCAGCAGGTTCAACCAATCAGGCCAAGAACCAGGAACAATCGAACCAAGAAAGGGAGAGAGAGAGAGAGAGAGAGAGAGAGAGAGAGGCAGAGGCGGCCAAGAAAAAGGAAATCAAAATCGGCACGAAACCCAGGCAGCGGGCTGCCTCTCGCGATGCTTCGATCGAAACAAGCGGCGCCGCTGAGGCGGAAAGGAATCGACTTTGTGCTGCGCCAAGTGCAGAGGAGGAAGAAACAGTGAAAGAGAGAGAGAGATGAGAATGGAATCCAAGTAGGAAAGGATGAGTGTGATAGTGAGGTTTGGGCTAGAATATTTGTAATTTAATCAATTAATTAAGGTTAAGCATGTGGATTAAGGCACACACGCTTGGTCAAAACGCCTAATCCGCTTTGTTAGGTTGCTGGGTTAGGGAGCAAGAGAAGTGACAAGGATGCAAGCCAAGGAAAGGAGGGATTTTGATTAGTAGGTTTTGGTGTGAGTGTGACTGATGACACCACATGTGACTCACATTGAGATTGGCAGATTGCTATGACGTTTTAATGAAATGAGATTGCCATGATTATCTAGCATACTACTCCATCGTCCTATTTTAATACAGATGTGGATTTTCGTGTCTAACATTTGAACGTCTATTTTATTTAAAATTATAAAAAAAAATTAAAAAAATAGTCACATATAAATTATTATTTAAGTTTTATCATCTATACCCATAAAATTACTAATCTTAAAAAAAATTAAATAAGACGGACAGTTAAACATTAGATATAGACTGTGTAAAACTGTGGTTACAGTTACTGGAGTACTAATGAAGTAGTCATAATCATTTATTAGGACGATATTTTCTGCGACAAGGGAAATCTAGAATATTAGGAGTGGATTATGATACTCTCTCCGTCCCATAATATAAGGGATTTTAAGTTTTTGTTTACACTCTTTAATCACTTATCTTATTCAAAAAAATTTAGAATTATTATTTTTTTTGACTTGTTTTATTATCCAAAATATTTTAAGTACAACTTTTCGCCTTTTATATTTGCACAAATTTTTTAAATAAGATGAGTAGTCAAACAATGTAGAAAAACTTAAAATCCTTTATATTATGGGACGGAGGGAGTACTATTTTGACAATATAATATGTATTTTGTGCTATCATTAGTGCCGAATTGTTTTTATGCTCTTTTGATGATAGTACATGTTTTTCACTGGTCAGCACTAGTATCACAGCATGGTGAACTCATCTCATCTCATCTCATCTCGCTATCTCAGCAAGTGTGTGTAACACGTGCACGCTAGATGCCAAGCAGTAAGTTCTCAAGATTAACTTTTTACTCCCACCTCTGAAGATCCAGCCTCCATTATTGCTGTGTGTTTATTCACAGTGAATTTCAAACATGCTCACCTATCCCCAACTGTGCAATCTTCTACTCCTATCACTACCACACTGTTATCTTATCCCCCATTTTATATTCCCAACTAATCTTGCAATCTCTACAATCACAAAGAATGAAAAAAAAATGATTTTCTGTGAGCAAAAATAAAATGTTTTGTTATGTAGTCAAATGCAACTACTACTAGGATTTTTGTTGCCTTATCCAGGACTAGGGATGTTATGTCCATTTATATTATATTCCCAACTAAGCTAACAAGCTTTAATTACAATCACAAAGAATGGGAAAAAAACTATTTTTTGTGAGGAAAAAAATGCTTTATTTATGTAGGCAAATGCAACCACTACTAGAAAGATTTTTGTTGGCTAGTCCAGGACTAGAGGGTGCAGTGCATTCAATTGCTTGCTTCCTCTTCCTTCCCTCCTCCTTCCCCAAAGCAGCAAGGCCAGCCTGTGTTTCCCAAACACCCACAGCCATCACCTCCTCTTCTTCCTCTCTGCAGTAGGGGTGCTAGGCTAGGGTAGCTAGCTAGCTACCACCATCATGAGCTCAATGCCACAAGAAGCCATTGCTCCCCATCCTTCCTAACCTTCCTGCTGGTTTTGCAAACATCACACACACACACACACACACACACACACACACACACAAAGCAGTGACAGTGAGTGCCAATGCTGAGCTCTTGTGGTGGCCATGGCCATGGAAATCCAAGAAGCTTGCAAGAAGAACACCATGGCAGATGTGGTGAGCAGCAAGGTGGTGGAGGAGGAGGAGGGCAAGAGCAAGAGCAAGATGGGTTCTTGGTGAGAGAGGCAAGGGCATCCCCACCATCTCCATCTTCTTCATCATTTCTTGGATCCACAAGCTCTTCTTGTTCTGGAGGAGGAGGAGGAGGGCAGATGTTGAGCTTCTCCTCCCCCAATGGAACAGCAGGTGAGATGAACTGATGATGCTGATGCTGCAGTGCAAAGAACCAGGGAAAAAAAAGATTTATTTGCTTTTTTTTTAGTCTTCTCTGGTGAATGTACTGTTGCATCCGTGGTGTGTGTGTGTCTGTGGGGTTTGATCGATCCCCAGCTGGTGATTGTTTTTGCTCATCATGGTCTGAGAGTCTCTCATGGCATCATCCTGCAAAAGCCCCTGCCTTTGGGGTCTTGTCAATAGCAAAAGGAGGGCTCTTCTCTTGTTATTCCCCTCCACACACACTCTTTTGCTTTTCTTGCAACCCACCTCCACCTCAAGGATGTGTCTTGTCCCCAAAGATGTGAGCTTTTTCTTCCCCCTTCGTCCCAAGAAAATATAAAGCTAAAGAAGGCAGCAGCAGCAGCAGCAAGCACCGACTTGTGTTGTGCTGCTGTTTCCTTAAAATCTTGCATGTGTTGGAACCAGGAAACCATACACCACATGCTCATGGGCATCTTTGGCATCAGGCCTATTTGCTCTTCTTGACTTTAGTAGTGAGTACTTCATCATTTGTGCTCATCAGTTTTGCTTGTGTTGTGATGAAGGGTTGGGCTTGAGCTCAGGAGGAAGCATGCAGGGGGTCTTGGCAAGGGTCAGGGGGCCATTCACCCCAACACAGTGGATGGAGCTGGAGCACCAGGCACTGATCTACAAGCACATTGCTGCAAATGTTTCTGTCCCTTCCAGCTTGCTCCTCCCCATCAGGAGAAGCCTCCATCCATGGGGTACTACCTTTTTTATTCAGCTCATGTGATTGTTATTCTGTTCTGCGTCATATCCCCTTTCTGTTGTAAATAGCTCAAGATAGGAATAAAGGAATAAGTACTTAGAAAATATGAAAGAAGAAAATGCAGGTCATATGGTTGCAGTTGCCTGTTAGTTTCAGATGTATAAAGGTGTCCCAGATTGGGGTTCTGTTGTGTTGAGGTTGGTAGTTATATCTTGTTGTCTTTCTTGGGACAGGATGGCTTTGTGATTAATTAGTTTGTAAAGGCAGTAATCGAAGTCCCTTTCTGGTACTAAAAGCAGTATTGGCTGCAAATCTAGGCATTATAATGATTTGAAGATTGCATTGATACTAGAAATGTACTGCTTTTGGATGTTTGCATGATGCTCATGTGCTAATATTTCCAGTTACCAATGTGGTGCTTCTTGAGTTTAGATATAAAACTCTTCTCTTACATTGGGATTCTGATTTTTTTTTTAGTTGTGCCTCTAGTCTTTTCCACAACAAGATCTCCAAATGTAGTCATAAAGTGTTCTGATTCCCTTTAACTGGCGTCATGTTTGGTATGTACAAACTAAGTTCTTATGCAGACCTGGGAGGAATGTTGCTGAAATAGTGCAAGAATATATCGTTTTGAGGTGGTTTATATATTTCTGACATGAAATGGGCATTCTATTTTGCACCAGGATGGGGATCATTCCCTCCTGGCTGTGCTGATGTAGAACCCAGAAGATGCCGCCGCACAGACGGCAAGAAGTGGCGGTGCTCCAGAGATGCTGTTGGGGATCAGAAGTATTGTGAGCGACACATAAACCGTGGTCGCCATCGTTCAAGAAAGCATGTGGAAGGCCGAAAGGCGACACTCACCATTGCAGAACCATCCATGGTTATTGCTGCTGGTGTATCATCTCGCGGCCACGCTGTGGCTCGGCAGAAGCAGGTGAAAGGCTCAGCTGCTACTGTCTCTGATCCTTTCTCGAGACAATCCAACAGGTGAAGTTGCCTGATCCTACATGAATATGCATTTTGTGCTTCTTGCATGATGTGTGGACACTGTGAGGTGGTCTTTGTCAAAATAAATGACATCTGTTGCCGATACAGTAATTTAGTCCAGCATGTGGTAATGGAGGTGCCAAATCCTAACAACCTATAAGTAATTTATGTATGTATCAGGATTCTAGGCAGCATAATAAAACATCTAACAAATAGATATTGTACAGAAAAGTTAAGATGAATTTGACCAAGCTAGTGATATCAATATACAGTAGGAAAGTCCTCACACAATTATTTAGTTTGATTATACTCCAGTTTCTGTGATTGCATTAGTCATTCATTTAATTATGAGTTAATGTCCCTACAATGAACTCCATTTTTTCTGCTCTCTCTCTCTCTCTCTCTCCTTTGTAATGAAGGAAATTCATTTCTTCTTTAACCTGCTGCAATTAACAGAAGGAAAATTTGCACATTGTTATCTGAACTAAAGATCTGACTCTACTTTGCAGGAAATTTCTGGAGAAACAGAACGTTGTCGACCAATTGTCTCCCATGGATTCATTTGATTTCTCATCCACACAATCTTCTCCAAACTATGACAATGTAGCATTGTCACCACTGAAGTTGCACCATGATCATGATGAATCTTACATCGGGCATGGACTAGGCAGTTCATCAGAAAAAGGCAGTATGATGCACGAAAGTCGGTTAACAGTCTCTAAGGAAACACTTGATGATGGACCTTTAGGTGAAGTTTTCAAAAGAAAGAATTGCCAATCAGCTTCTACAGAAATCTTAACTGAAAAATGGACTGAGAACCCCAACTTACATTGCCCATCTGGAATCCTACAAATGGCTACTAAGTTCAATTCAATTTCCAGCGGCAACACAGTAAATAGTGGTGGCACCGCAGTGGAGAATCTTATCACTGATAATGGATATCTTACTGCAAGAATGATGAATCCTCATATTGTCCCAACACTTCTCTAAGGCTGTGTTTGAAAGTTCATGTTGGATTCGCAAATGATTGAAAGTACGTTTATGGATGGTTCTATAAGTTCCTGTTGTTTCCTTCGTTATGTGTTCTTGTGTTCCTCACCTTTTTATCTTTTGGTTGAGGTTGGTATGTTGTAATTTTCTCCTGTGCTACCTTGTAATATGCTGAAGTTAAATGCTCTTCTAAAAATTTCTGTTGCAATCCAAGATTCAGGATTTATGTGTCCAATTCTGAATTTTAATGAATCATGCCCCTTAAATGTAAAGGGAATTTTATATTTCATTAATTTGACAAAAACGTTGCCTTCTGCTCCAGCTTTTCAAGAGTAGGTTCTTCAGCCTGAAACTAGGTTTGAGAACAGATCATTCATTCTTTATGAGATATAACCAATGCCTAAGATGTATAAACTATGTCAGCATAACTGTGTATTGACAAAAATGCAAGTAATCACATTGTGTAGAATAAGAAGATAATTTTAATATTACCAAAGAAGCTGTTCTAGTATAACCCCTTCTTTATTCAAGAACAGTGTTCTGCACTTCAGACAACCAAAAATTTACACTTACACATACTGCGCAGTAATTGGAAATTACAACAAGAATTGTAACATCAATCATAGCCCACAGCCTATCAAGGACTTATTGCATCGATCAAGCATATCACCTCCGAGTGAAGATGATAGAACATAAGAACAACATACATCATGGTAAGTTGATAACAGTTTTTGATCCATCAAGCAACTCCTGCTGACCTTATCTGAAAGCAGGTGCCTCATGTTTCAAGAGACCGGTGAACTTTCGGCTTGCTATGTCGCGAGCAGAAGGACTTGAGCCTATCAATACCATCTTCAAGAGAAGACGGTTCGATGGCGAAGGTGATTCGGAGCCAATTCTTGTATCCAACAGCACATCCTGGACAATTTTTTTTGCCAAGTTGTTAATATTTCAAACAGAAGGCAATTCTGAATCACTGATCATTGTAGAGACAAAACAAATTGTACCGAACAGATGGAATGAGCTAGAATTTTGAAAGTTAAATGATGTGCATGGGAGGAATCAGGATTCAGGAATGTACCTGGCAAAAGAATCACCAATTCTTCCTTTGCTAGCTGGCAGCAGAAGTCCATGTCATCTTTGATGCCTTGCAGGCAGGACAGATCCAGTTTCACCTGCACCAAGCCAACCAAAACATCATACACCATCAGAAATTCCCTTTGATTCTCTTCATTGTGAAGCAGAATATTTGACTGACCATGACAAACATGGAACCCTCAGGTTTGCTTGGGCAAGTGATGCAACTGATGCCCTTCAGCTTCTCCCAACATATATCTGCGGTCTGCCTTAGGACATCGACGATCTTTTCGAAGAATTCTTCCTTTGTGTTCTCTATGAGTTGTGGAATTGCTCCCTGAAAAACATTTTTTTAATCAAGGTAGAATGTAAATCATTATGTTTTGATATTATGTATCTCCACTGATCTTTTTATTCTGCCAAGTTATGTACAATTTATCTTTAGAAGAGATGTGATCAGGCAATTTTAGTTACCTGGATAAATGTTGCAGGATCAGCCGAGATATCAAGGTAACTCTGGATGCTTTCCACTACCTGAAAAGGGGGATCAAGGCTAAGAGTTGTTTGACCGTTTCCAAGGGTTAGGTTTCAGATAATACCAAAAAGTGGAAGCTATTTCATTAAGCTTAGATTGCTGCTAGTCTGCAATATCTGCATTCTTTGTTGAATAAACTACAAATATCCTTGATTTTTGTTGTTGATTGCAACAGTACTTGTATGAAAAGGGTTTGAAGTTAAACTTAAACAACCTTGGTCCTTTGAAATACTCCATTAGGATCGCTCGTCACAATCCATCCAAGTCGCCATCCAGGCACAACCCATCTCTTCGATATCGATCCTAACGTAAGAACTGGAGCTACCGAGCCAAACACCCCGATCGGCACAAATTTATTCTGCCCAAACGTCAAATGTGCATACACTTCATCTGCAATGACAAAGATGCCAAGCTTTTTCGCAGTCTCGGCAACCTACAAGAAACACTGATCCTTGATCAAACACACTGAAATTTCCCCCAAAATGATCCCCAGTAGGAAAGAAATGACTAATTAACTCAGTACTTGCCTTGGCCAAATGCTCAGAAGTGTAGACATTGCCACAGGGATTTCCTGGATTGATAATGACCATTGCAACCGTGTTCTTGTCAGCAAGTTCCTGCACTCCATCAAGATCAACCTCCCAGCCACTCTCTGGGAGAAGATCAAAGTACCTGACCTCCATGCCATTGAACACGGCGCGTGCCTCGTGGAACAGGTACCCTGGCCTTGGGCACAGGATGTTGGCACCAGGGCGAGCTAGGACAGAGCAGATGATCTCAATCGCTTGAGCACAGCCACTTGTCAGGTACACATCATCAGCTGATAGCTCATATGGCAAGTCTCGCGATAAGTACCGCGCGATAGACCTGGAATTCAACTTCAATTTTAGGATTTTTATGTCTAGCTATGGTGAGGAAGATATGTGCCAGGATTGTGAACAGTAAAACAGGTATATTGATCTTTGTGAAATCAACACTATGTGAGCCTAAATTTTGTCAGACTCTTTAAATTTGCTGCCCAGACACAGATGTCATGATTGAGGATTGTGTGTTAAGACTTAAGAGTACAAATTCAGCCACTCTGAAATTTCAGAGTGGACCACATGATCACTTTTAGGGTGGACCATATGCACTTACTCCACAGTAATCTGTCAGGTTTGTTATGCTTACTCCATAGTGATTCTGTTGTCAGTTAGTGGTCACACAGTGTGAGGCCACCAGTGGTTTATATCATGCCTGAACAACCTAATCATTTGACAAATCCAGTACCATTGCTCCCTTTTTATGGACAGCCAAACCAGTTGATGTCCAAAATTGTTTTTGCCTAAAGATCATTGTTTTCCGCTGATTTGGTCAATTTGTTCAGAATGAACAAAACGCAAAGCTTTGATCTTTTTTCATCCCGTAAGGTAAATTCTAAGGAAATTTCATCTTTACCATGTAGAATAGAAAAGAAAAAATTTTAGAAGCGGATTAATACAGCAACATTTGCAGCATGAACAGGTGCTAATTAGAGAGGGCACCATCGGTTGGCCTAATAAACCAAAGTCAAAGCCAAAATTTAAATTTTAAATTTAATTCTGAAGTTGATTCTAAGATATTTTTAACGTACTTTTTTAGCATTGGTTTTTAAGTTGCTTATGTTGTGTTTATGTAAGTTCCCAACTTCCCCTACTTTATTATCCACGCGCACGCTTCCCAAACTGCTAAACGATATATTTTTTAAAAAAATTTCCAATAAGAAAGTTGCTTTAAAAAATCATCATAATCTATTTTTTAAAGTTTTTTCAGCTAATACGTAATTAATTATATGCTAAACTATTACATCGTTTTGCGTGTCGGGAGGCATGGGTTACCTCCAAACACAACCTTAGAACACATATACAAAAGTTTTACCTACAAATTAATTTGTACTCCCTACATCCCTAAATGTTTGACGCCGTTGACTTTTTTAAACATGTTTGACCGTTTGTCTTATTCAAAAAAAAATTAAGTAATTATTAATTATTTTCTTATCATTTGATTTATTGTTAAATATACTTTTATGTATACTATAGTTTTACATATTTCACAAAAGTTGTTTTTGAATAAGACGAAAGGTCAAACATGTTTAAAAAAGTCAACGGTGGCAAACATTTAGGGAAGGAGGGAGTATTCCCTAATAACCCATTTTAGCTTATTATGAAATGAAACCGATGAGGCTGAGAGAGTAATTGATGGCGATTTTCTCTGACCTCCGTGCAGGCTCGAGGCCGACGCAGGAGGAGTAGGAGTTGTGCTCCCCGGACCGGAGCGCCGCCGCCACGGCGTCCACGGCGTCCGCCGTCGTCCGGAAGCACGGGAACACCGACGGGTCGCCGTGTCCCATCGGGATCACCGCCCGCCCACCACCACCACCACCATCTCCGCCGCCGCCCGCCGCCATCCCGGCCTTGACCCTGCCCAGCACGCCGCGCACCGACAGCGCCGTCAGCCCGAGCAGCGCGCCGTTCGGCTCGAAGTTCCACGCCGCCGCGGTGGCCGGCGGCCGCCCGTTGCCGGAGCCGTCCTCCATTGCTTGCGCCGGCTTCGGATTTTTTTTTTTTTTTGAAAAAAAATGTTTATTTTGAGTGGTGACAAATAGTAGGATTTGATGTAGGAAAAAGTCTGAAGCTCAAGGTTCACTTGTACTTGATGCAGGTAGAGGATGGGGGCAATGGGGAATCTATATAAACAAAAAAAAAATTGAAAAAACAAATGCAAATTGTGCTGGTACTCACTTCATTTTCAAATACTAGCCTGTCACCTGCCATTATTTTCTTTAAACTTTAACTGCTCGTCTTTTTTTTAAAAAAAAAAAGAATTGCAAACACCTAAAAAGATACTTTCTCTGATTCACGTTACAAAGACGCTTTAGGATTTGAATAAATTCGTGCATGGATTTATATATGTGTTTAAGGATGAAGGATAAAGAGATCAAAACGTCTTGTAAAATGGGTATCATATTTTCAGCGTATTGGATTCCTAATGTAAGCATGGAATTCCTGTTAGTCTAATCTAACCATTTAAGAATAATTTACCGTCAAAATTGAAACAATAATATACAACAACGATAGATATTTGAAAACGGATCGAGTGATACTTCCAGCAATAAGCAAAGACAGACTTCCTTTGTTTGTTCAAAAACATGAACAAAGCCAAATTAGAATAGTTTGTTTCATTAACCTGCAAATCGACAAGCAATGGCAGAGAGACAATCCGGAGTTACATCATCAAAGAGGGCAGATTTGACTTGATTATTTGACTAGCTCGCTTTGGAGTAGTTGCCACGAAATCGATCGAGAGCCAGAATTCATATGATAATTAATTGACGACGATCGATATATGCCAAGAGCTAGCACGTACGACGACATAAGCGCTTGCATCAGCGCTGACGTGGCTCTCCACGTGTAGAATCCACGCATGACGTGTGATATATCTGGCGATCGTGATACGGAGAGAGAAGTTTTAGGCGGTTTGAGAGTTGAACAAAGAGAAGAAAAAAGAATATTATTTTCTAAACACATGTTTCCCGAATTGCTAAATATTGTATTTTTTAAAAAAAACTTTCTATAAAAAGTTGCTTAAAAAATCATATTAATACTTTTTTAAGTGGGTATGAAATGTAAAGATTGTGACACGAATAGATATATGTGTTGCGTCGTTGTGGTTCGCTCCTGCTCATCTCTCGATAGCTTTGGACGGCTTGTTTGGCAACTCGAGGGAATGGAATTGGGAGTTTACACGAAGGAATTGATGGTGAGATTAAGAGGGAAATTTGATTTTTCATCCCAGTCTCTTGTTTGGTAGAGGTGGTGGAAATCGATAGGGAGATTAGTTGGAGATTAGATTATTAATGAAAACGGATGGCTGAGATTTGTTTATGCGAAGTAAAGAAGGAATTCCCTCCTAATTACCACCCCTACCCAGGTATTGAAAAGGAGGGAGTTTATTTCTCAATTCCTCATCCATATCCCACCAAAATTCACATGTCTCCCAACCAAACAAAACAGTAAATAGGCTAATCCCTCTAAACTCCTAATCCCTTCTAAAAACTCCTCCCAACCAAACGGGCCGGAAAGGAACACAACATCAGGAGGTTTTCAAGAGAAACCCTTTACTTTGTTTCTGTCATCGTTCATCAAATCATGTAGGAGGCGGTGGATCTTGGCGGGTGCATCACTCTTAGGAGCCTGTTTGGGAGATTAGGTTTTTTTTTAATCCTCTTAGGATATTTTTCTCCATACTGCATGCGCTTCTGACGTTCGTCCTGTGTAAACTCGTTTGCTTCCTACTAATTGAATGGTGCGCACGCACGAAAAAAAAAAGACTATAGACCAATAATGTATAAAGGTGTGAAAATAAGTACTTCTCCTGTTATTTAATATATGACGCCGTTGACTTTTATTACAATATTTAACTGCATTATTAAAAAAGATATGCAAATCTTAAAAATATAAGGTACTTAAAATTCCTTTAGTGATACATCAAGCCACAACAAAAGAAAAGATATTTACTTCAATTTTGTGAATAAAACAAATGGTCAAACATAGTATAAAATGTTAACGGTGTTATATATTAAAAAAAAAAGAGGTAGCAAGATTTTATTTTGAAACAGAAGAGCAGGGAAAGTGGGAAACCTTTTGCGGATTACAGAGTATTCAGCACATATAACACAAGATCCATGCAGATCGCACTTGAAAATTGAAATGATGCCATCCCACCATTTTGTGTGACCTCAACAACATGAAATACTAAAAAATACCGGCTGATTGAAACTTTTAGAACCAAGCCAGCCGGAGACCCCAAGAGGCCAGAGCACACACATCTCTTAACGCTGCAAATGAGCCTGCTGCTAAGTGATAGGAAAAAAAAAACTTTCTAGGGAGGCAGATTTTCGTCACTCGAAGATACATCCCACTGTGCTTGTGTTTGTCGCCAAAAAGTTTGACTGTAAATAACAAATTTGTAAATAGTGTGTATTATTTATAGTTAAATTTGTTTTTTTTTCGGTTGTATACTAAGTTGAATATGAACTTGTATGATTGTGGAGTGATATATCACATATTTATCCACTTTTTTAAGAAATACAATTTTCTTTTGCAAACGTGTTAATATTTCAAACTGAAGGCAACTCTGAATCACTTATCATTGTGGAAATAAAAAATATTGAACCAAACAGATGAGGTGAGCTAGAATTTTACAAGTTAAATCATGTGTATGGGAGGAATAAGGATTGTACTACCTGGCAAAAGAACCACACATTATTACTTTGCCAGCTTGCAGCAGAAATCCATGTCATCTTTGATGCCATGCAGGCAGGACAGATCCAGTTTCACCTTCACCAAGCCAACCAAACATCATACACCGTGAGAAATTCCCTTCGATTCTCTGTATTATGAAGCAGCATATTTGACAAACATGGAACCCTCAGGTTTAGCCCAGCCTTGGGCGCAGGATGTTGGCACCAGGCAGAGCTAGGACACAGCAGATGATCTCAATTGCTTGTGCACAGCCACTTTGTCAGGTAGACATCATCAGCAGATAGCTCATATGGCAAGTTTTGTGATGAGTACCAATTGACCTGAAATTCAACTTGAATTGTAAAATGTTAATCTAGTCATGGTAAGGTAACTCTGTACCAGGATTGTTAACAGAAAACATGTATGGTGAACTTTGTGAAGTTCATACCATGAGCTTAACTTTGTCAGACTCTTTTAACTTGCTGCCCAAACACAGACAGGTCATGATTGAGGACAGTTTGTTAAGAGTACAAATTCAGCCACTTTGAGTGATCAGCTATGTACTGACTGCTTAAGAGTATATAGATGCAAGAGATGAAGGGCCTGTTCACTTTGATGCCATTTTCAACCTTACCAAATTTTGGTAAAGTTACTAAAAAAATGGCTACATTTAGTTTACTGCCAAATTTTAGTAACTATATAAGAAATCCTGCCAAAATTTTGATAACTATGCCAAAATTTGGTAAGGTTTTTTTTTGGCATCAAAGTGAACAGGCCCGAAAACTATATGATTGTATAAATTGCTACATTGCTTGCCTACCGGCAAGATTGGAATGATCAAGGTTTATAACCACAGAACAGTAGTGAACAGTCAGGGTTGCACAATTGCACTTGTCTTTCACAACAAATGCAGATAAAAACGCAGGCCAACACAACGAGAACTTCAGGTCCAGAAAGGCCAACTCCATTATATGCTTCAAAACCTAAACAAGTCAATATCTGTACTACGCAGTAAGCACCTGCATCAGCACTCAGCAGCGCTTCAAGTAGTTCACACTTGCAGACGACCTTATACCCATCAGAACCAAATAGAGTATATACTTAGTCAGCATATCTTAGGACTCTAACTAGGCATCAGCAGATAGCATAGAACAACACCAACACCAAATTGTCAATCAAAACAACCCGCATGCCGATAGGCGAATTTTAGGAACTAATAACAGCAGATAGCTGGCAAATTTTAGGAAGAAATAAGTACAGAGATAGGTAGATCAGATTAGCACAGATAGATGGTCTAGAAATAATAGGTCAGGACTGACACATTCAACAGGCAGGGTTCCTAGTCTTAGATAAGCACCCAGCATACAGTGCCTAAGTTGGGACTCATCAGGATGGTTACTGACTATCAATTGCTAAGTGTTGCCGCAGCTCAGCCCGGATGCTGTCAAACTGTCGTTTAGCATCACCGCGTGCTTCCTCAGCATTGTTATTCTCCGCCTTCAGTCTTGACAGCTCTGCATCTTCATTCTCCTTTTTCTTTGACATCTTCTGGCCTTTCCATCGGAGTTTCCCAAGTTCCTGTTCAAGCTTGGCTATAGCACTATCATTTTCATCAAGCAGAGCATCAACACGGGACACAGCAAAGGCCTTATCCGCTATCTGTTCTTTCAGTTTCTCCCCGTCTCTGAGAGAATTGGTGTAATCTGATCTGATCTGGAGCAATTTGGTCAGAATCTGCTGCAAAGACTGAACACTGAATCCATTTTCTTCTAAAATGGTAAGTGTTTTGATGTGGTCTTCAAATATTTCCATGCTGTCCGTTATGCATAATTTACTTATATTATCCACTGCATCGGTATATGACCACATTAGACCTAAAGCCGTTCCTTCACGCAGCCCTAGTGGATGGTGCTTGAGTGGAAGGAAATGTGGCTGCTGTGGCATCTTTCGAAACACATCCATCTCTTCAAATAAAGACCAAACATGGGACCTCTTGGTGAATGGGGCCTGCTGACCAGTGAGTTGACACTTAGATATATCTGAGACCATAGAATTCCCACCAAATGAGCAGCGCCTTAATATGGCATTGTCACTGGTGCACGGCAAACTCCCACTGTTCCCAATATGTAATTGGATTGATCCCTGTCCCACTTTCCCACCCACCTCATGCCCAACTGAACAGTCAAGAGGTAACATAGATTTCTCCATAAGATGGCTGATTTCAGCTACTTCGGTAGCCACATTGTCAGATTCTGCATCTCTATTATGATTATCTTGACAAATGCTATTGATTGTAGCAGTCAGCTCTTCATCGAACAGACTAGAATTTAAGTTAACTTCAGAGAAACCATCAGTGTTCCAATCACGAGAACCTGCAAAAAAAACATCATTAGAAAACTGCTACATTGAATGCAACAAAATAAGTGAACATTTACAGCAAAGATAGAGTTCCCAGAACATACGTTTTCCATTGACAACTGATTCAA
Organism: Oryza glumipatula; assembly: GCA_000576495.2. NCBI lineage: Eukaryota > Viridiplantae > Streptophyta > Magnoliopsida > Poales > Poaceae > Oryza > Oryza glumipatula. The sequence continues at coordinate 22,716,038 of CM002514.2, forward strand.
AGCCTGGAGGTGTTAGTGGCAACAGTTCTTGATTTGTTACTTCATTTGCATTCAGGTTATCCTCCAAAGCCTTATTAAGCTGCTGCTGAATATGAGTTTCACCCTCCAACTGTCTCTGAACAGGATACCAGAGTGAGAATGTGGCAGTCAATGGAAATATGTGATCAAGACAAGTTTCATACCTCCACAGAAGATCCTTTCAGTCGCCCTGCAGCTTTCTTTCTACGTATTGGCTGGACAGTACTGGTTGCATCCAATGAGTTATGTGGGCTATCTGATTCTTTGGAGCCCTTCTTTCTAGCAACTGCAGATTGTACATCAGTTGTTAGATTTGATGCATCATCTTGTTGATAGAACAGTACTAGACAAACTACTTACATTTCTTCAAGATAAGAAACTTAGTATTTGAACCACTATCAGCCTCTCTTGACACCTGCAAACAGATTGACAAGCAGCACAAAAACTGCTCATGAATATGGATTCAGGATGGATAAGTTCGTAAAAGTCAACAGCACAAGACTTACAAAGTCAAAAGCCTTTATTTGTTTACCCAGAGGAGATGGGGTATTGCATTGTGAAGAGACACTCAAAGCACAAATAATTTCTCTGCTTGGAGAAGTACTGTTTCCCTTTAACTGAATCTGGACCAGCAAAAAGATTCAAATGGCCATAAATTAAAAATTATCTGCATGTAAGAAGTAATTCAAGTACAAAACACAACAGATGGGACTCACATTATCAGAGGGATCGTTCATGTCCTGAAGTGCATGAATAAGTCTTATTTTACCCCGTTTGAGCTCGGAAGGCATGATTTTTTTAGTGTGTAGTTGCTGGACAGAGAGCAGCCCTCCCCGTGCCTTCCGTACAGGATTGTATCTGCGAGATAATGCCATTTTCTGTTTTCCAAACTTTTTAGTTGAAAGCATAGCATAGCCTTCATTCATACTTGTTCCACAAGCAGATGTATTAGCCTGACCATTCGTAAGCATCATGTCAGATATAATTTCTTGATTAACCATTGTCTTCCCAATACCATCTTCTCTTGATTCATTCTGAGGTATTCTATGTCCTGTCGAAGCATCAAGAATCCCCTTCACTGGTACCAAACAGTTACTCACTATCTTCTTCGAAAGCACTTGAATTTTTTTCATTCCAGATGGGTCAGAACAAGACTTTGGAGAATGATTGCTTCCCGATGACTTGCATAATTCAGATAAAGGAGTGTTCATCTCAGAATGTGAAACATCCTCAGAATCTTCAGGTAACATGCCTTCAGGTTGCTGCGTTGCATTGAACTCCTTCCTTGACCTTTTTATTGACCTTCTCCAGGCAGAAGATTCAGTATCATGTCTATGTTCATCATCACTGGAGAACACATCAACTGGTGAGCTTGGGCTTTTTCCAGACATAGACTGCTGCCTCAAGTGTCTCTGTACAGGTAAAGAAACATCATGAGTGGATCATGCAAGTTGACATACAAGCTATTGAAACAACAATCATAGAGAAACCAATGCATGTAAGAACAATAGCAAAAATATGAACATGAATGAACAGATCAATGTGTATGACTGCTAATCCATGTATTTGGGTACTGTAAACATAATCATAATATGTCATGGCTGCACATTCGTGGCCAACAAACAGTTCTCTAGCCTATATGTGTTTCCTTTCTTCTGCTCTCACCATTACATCGAAATGAGCTTTTCACATTCCACCGTGACATGCAATCCCATTTTCCCCATTAAATGCAGCTTTCTTTTTTCCCCCCTTTTCCCATGTTTAGCATATGATCCCAGTTTTTATGTTTTTTCTGTTACTTGTTTGGCTATGGGCCCACTGGTACAATTTTTTAGATCATTGAATGGCAATATCCACAGATTCGTTTTTGTTAAAAGGAAGAATTTTATTGCTGATAGAAAGTTTTACTATTATTTTAAAAGTTGCCCATTTGTATCTCTGTTGAAAGTTTTGTCTTATTGTGAAATTTTCTTGATATGTAGATGAGAGTTTTTCAGTTCTATATGATTTTCTCTGTATAATAGGTTTTCCGGTTTTAGCTGAAATTATTTTAGTTTACGAATACAGAAAATTAATGCAAAAACAAATGTCTACAAGATAACGATGGACCAAACATTTCAAACCAACTGTGAAACCAACAATTGTCTGAATTCAATCATGCATGCATACAAGAGATATTGTTTCCTAAGTTCAGACAAAACGTCTCCAAACTATGTGGGAATTCTGCACAACTACCAGGTACAATTTAAAAATAATTCTGAAATATGAAAACAACAGCTTGCTTAATCCGATATACCAAAGCAGATTTCACAAGTATCCAGGACTTTAACAACAGCCCACAAAACATCGCGCTGACCTTAGCCATATGGTACACAGACCCATCGTACCCCAACTATCCCAGATGAAAATTACAATGGTGAAGAACAAAGTTGTGGAGACAATACAACAAAAATTGAGCATGTTTTTCAGTACAAGGGTGAAGCATTCGACAAAATGCTTGCTGTTCAATCACTCGTTAAACATAAGTTTGCTTGAAACTTCTTGCTGCACTATGTCAGGCCTAAAACAACAAGGCATCATGTTTTCAAGAGGTTATGAGCATTGTTCAAAGAGGGTGATTTTTTTCAAAAAAAAAAAAAGAAAAAAGCAGGGGGGGGGGGGGGCTGTACCATGAATTTTTCTTAAAAGTATCTAGTCAAGAATGTGAAAACGTATTTAGCAGGACTCCTAGTGAATAAACATGGAACAAGTCAACAAGTGGGAAAAAAATCCAATAATCACCCTGATCAAATTGATGGTTCAATATTCAAGCAAACCTACATATACCTACTCAACAGTTCTTCAATAAATAGCTTAGGAGCCAGAAAGTTTCATGTCCTAAAACTCAAAAGATACATATTTCAAGAATAGTGGGCTGAAGGTTTGATGTAATTAAAGGAACACATAGTAAGTTATTTTAATCATCCCATTTAAATGAACTAACACAGAATATTTAGATGGCATGTAACTCACATGCGATTCTTTTCATTTATTTAACTCCAAAAATTACAAAACCAATCATAATTCATCCTGATCCATGCATTAGCAGTGAAGCACACAGTATCAACATCAGCCACAAGCTCACAACAGCAAGCAAACTGAAACAAAGAAAACTAGCAAGCACAGGTTACATATAGATTTTAGCATTACCTTAGCAGAGACAATCCTCCAGTTCTTGCCATTCCACTTGTACTGAGGCTGAAGCAGCTCCCGCACCTTGGTCACCACAACCTCCTTGGTCTTTCCATTGACACTTACCTCATACTCACCCTCGCCGACGACGCTCCGCACCACGCCGGGCGACCACGCCCCGTCGCAGTAGGCCTCGACGGCGGCGCCGGGGCCAATCCGGAAATCGCAATCCCGCGGCGAGCGCTCCTCGGACGGCCTGATGAACCGCCAGTGCAGGTACTCCACCGCCTTGGCCACGGCCTCCCCTTCCCCCTTCTCCAGATCGGAGTACTCGACGAGGTAGCTCATCCTGTCGATCACCTTGGCCACCCTGGCGTGGAACCACGAGTGGCCGTACACCTCCCGGTCCCTCCTCACCTCCACCTTGTCCCCGACCTGGTAAACCCTAACCGCCTGCTTGGGCTGGAGCGCGATCGCCGCCTCCGACGGGACCCACTCGCCGCCGACGTAGTCGCGGCGCGGGCGCACGAGGCTCCGCGGGAAGTCGATCACCTCGCGGGTGATGGGGAACGCGACGGTGACGACACCGCCGCCGCCGCCGCCGCCGAGCACGATGCCGGACCACCACCCATCCTTGTGAAACGCCTCGACAATGTCGTGCGGGGAAAGCGCGCGGAGGTGGTCGTCGGAGTGGGGTGGTGGCGGTGGCGGCCGGGGGCGGATGTGGGAGGGCGCGAAGTGCTCGACGAGGACGCCGCCGTCATCGCAGACGAGGTGGGCGTAGGACGCCGCGTAGCGCGCCGGGGTGCGCGGGCCGCGCGCGAGGACGAAGCCCACGACGACGGCCTCGAACCAGGAGCCGTGGAACCCGTCGGCGTCGACGCGGACCTCGACCTCGGTTCCGGGCGCCAGCGGGGGCTGCTCCCCCTCCACCCCGCCGCCGCCGGGGCGCGGGCTGCGGGGGGAGGACGGGCACTGCGACCCCTTCGGCGGCCTCGTCCACCGCCGCACCCGCCCGCGGCCGCGCCGCCGGCCGGTGAGCGGCGGCGAGCGTCCGGCTGCCATGGTGGAGGTGGAGGTGGTGGAGAGGGGGAATGGGAGAGGTTTTGGGTGGGTTTGGGGTGGGCGTGTCGTGTCGTCTACCCGTCTCGCCCATCCGAAGCGAGGTGGGAGTGGGGCTGTGTCACTGACAGGTGGGCTACGGTGGGGGTGCGCGGCGACGGATGGGCCCACTTGTCAGTGTTTGATTTGACTGGAAGGATGGTGAATGCAAAGGTGGCGGAGGGGTGGTGGGACCAGGAAGTGGGGGTTGTGGGGCCTGTTTTGTCAGCAGTAGCTGACATGTAGCGCCCTCGTGGGGCCCACCGGTCAGTGGAAGTGCGATTCCCTAGAGGAGGAGGTGACCGTTTCATTGACAACCGGACTCCACCGGCACTGCCGCACTCGTACTGGTAAAATGGACGTGACTACACCAGTGGTCTAAATCAGCTACCACTACATATATATAGACACTATCCACCTATACTTTAAATATAATTTTTTTCTTAAACTACTCATCCGATCTACGATCCGATTACACCGTTATATTCGTAACAATTAAATCTTTATAACAAGATCTTACATTATTGTATTTTGATGAAAAAATATAAATTATTTTTATAATACATCTAAATTATTTTTAGATTTCACTAAGTTACTTTTTTGACATATAAAAGTAATTCAATAAAGCCTAAAAGTAATTTACATATAATATAGAAGTAACTTATAAAAAAAGAAAGTAACTTCTATAATATATGTTAATTACTTTAAAACTTTATTGAATTTACTTTTATATGTTTAAGAAGTAACTTAGTGAAATCTAAAAGTAATTTAGATATATTATAAAAGTAATTTGTGATTTTTTATCAAAATATAATCATGTGAAATCTTGTTGTAAAGATTTAATTGTTACGAACACAACGGTGTAATCGGATCGTTACATATACTATAGAAGTAACTTATAACAAAAAAAAAAGTAACTTCTATAATATATGTTAATTACTTTAAAATTTTATTGAATTTACTTTTATATGTTTAAGAAGTAACTTAGTGAAATCTAAAAGTAATTTAGATATATTATAAAAGTAATTTGTGATTTTTTATCAAAATATAATCATGTGAGATCTTGTTGTAAAGATTTAATTGTTACGAATACAACGGTGTAATCGGATCGTAGATCGGATGAGTAGTTTAAGAGAAAATTGTATTTGAAGCATAGATGGTAGGAATATTTTTTCTACTTGCTTGATCAATTAGTACTATAGTAAAGTAAAATTCTTCAAGATATATATGGCTGATCATATCTGGACATGGCTGACAGCGTCGCCTGTTATGACTAAATCGAGAGCGCTCTCGATTTAGATTTTGCATTGTAAAATATATACTCCCTTGGCTCCATAATATAAGCTATAACTACTTTATAAAGTGTTTCATAACATAAGACATGCATACATATTATTAACTAACACATCTTTTCTACTAAAATGTTATTATTTAAATCCTCTACCATCAAGATCTCTAATTTTATTGGATGTATGTATTCTGTTTATTATGGTACTCCAAATTATGAGATGATACTAATTATTTTTTAGTCTTTGAGTTAAGGGTGGTTATGTCTTATATTTTGAAATGGAGGGAGTAGTATTTTTTAAATGCTTGTGAATGACATTTCTCAAAATTTTCTCTTTAATTACCAGTCGTCCTACATTTTCTCTCATATTTTCCCTTATTTGATAATTTATATTTCCCATAGAGAAATCTTACCCAGCAACCAAATGTAGGGATGGCAATTTTGCCCATGGGTTCGGGCATCCGCGGATACCCGACCCAATGGGGCGTGGGCGTGATTTTTTACCCTAGGCACGTCTGCCCGAGACCCGTAGACATCGTGGGCAACAGCCGGGTTTAATTTTTTACCTGTGGGTAACCCATGTCCGACCCGATACATATGTATTAGCTAATTTTGACTTATCTCTTATTATATCCCATTCTCTTGGTTCATTTGTGATACTAACTAATAATAAGTTGTGATGTAATTCAAATTATTGTTGATAACTGATAATTTGGTAAATTGTTGATTTCATTTCTCTTTGTTAAATTATATATCTTTCGAGTTATTATTCATGTGAGATCTATTGGGTACCCGACGGGTATACCCGTGCCCGTCGGGCATGGGTGTGGGCACAAAGTTTTGCCCGCTAACTCTAGTGGGTAGGGTTTGGGTGGGCGATGACGGGCATGGGGTCAGGCATGGTTTTGCTCTACCCGTGCCCGACCTGACCTGCGCCATCCCTAACCAAATGTCTTAATTTCAGTCCCCCTATGGTTTCGTATATTCTCTTTCCAATAAAACCAATTTGCCTTTTCTTTGCTATTGTTTACTCCCTATATAAAAGAAACCAACCTCGCAATGACACATGTTAGTACGAGGTTGGCTCTAGATTAACACAATTTTTTTGCCATATTTAGTTCCCACGCAACAACTTTTCACCCTATTACATTGAATATTTGGACACATGTATAGAGTATTAAATATAGACGAAATAAAAAAACTAATTACATAGATTGAGTGTAAATTGTTAGACGAATATTTTAAACCTAATTGTGCCTTGATTTGACAATGTGGTGTTACAGTAAACATTTACTAATGATGGATTAATTAGGCTTAATAAATTCGTCTCGCAATTTACAGATGGAATCTATAATTTGATTTTTTTTCACATTTAATACTCTATACATGTGTTCAAATATTTGATGCGATGAAAAAATTGGAAGTTTGAAGGGAATTAAATACAGCCTATTACAGTGTGGACATTTTCTATTTCAACACCTCAGCCACGCCTGTGATCCAACATGTCATATCGAACTGGCAATACAGGCCCCTCAACCGCACTTCCTGATCCCACTCACCACTCCCTGCAACCGCATTCACCACCCCATCCACTGACAAGTGGACCCCACCCCTATCCAGAAAGGACAAAAGCCACAGAAAAAATGGAAAAACCCCTAGTCCCCTTACACTTACACCGCGCAAACCCCGATCCCCAAGCACTGACAAGTGGCCCCATCCCCCTCGCACACCACACCATACCCCACCTGTCAGTGACACAGGCTGCACGCCTTCCACGTAGCAATCGGATGGTAGTAGGCCCAGGGAAAGTGGGATAGATACACGAGTCGAGTCGAGACGCCGCGCATGAGGAGCTGTGGGGCCCACCGGTCAGTGACCCCACGTCCCTATGCCTTTAGAGCTCCCACCGCCACGCGCCACCCAAAACAAACCCCCCATTCCTCTCCTCCTCCATGGCCACCGGCGGCTCGCCGCCGCTCACCGGCCGCCGCCGCCGCCGCCGCGGCGAGAAGGTGCGGCGCTGGACAAGGCCGAAGAAGGGCTCGGTCTCCCGGTCCCCGCACTACCCGTGCCCCGGCGGGGAGGAGGAGCCCCCGCCGCCGCTGGCGCCCGGCACCGACGTCGAGGTCCGCCTCGACGGGGACGGGTACCACGGCACCTGGTACAGGGCCGTCGTCGTGAGCTTCGTCCCGGCGCGGGGGCCCCGCGCCCCGGCACGCTACGCCGCCTCCTACGCCGACCTCGTCTCCGACGACGGCGGCGGCGGTGGCGGCGAGCCCCTCGTCGAGCACTTCGCGCCCTCCCACATCCGCCCCCGCCCCCCACCTCCCCCCTCCTCCGAAGACCTCCGCGCGCTCGCCCCGCACGACATTGTCGAGGCGTTTCACAAGGATGGGTGGTGGTCCGGCATCGTGCTCGGCGGCGGCGGCGGCGTCGTCACCGTCGCGTTCCCCATCACCCGCGAGGTGATCGACTTCCCGCCGCGCCTGGTGCGCCCGCGCCGCGACTACGTCGGCGGCGAGTGGGTCCCGTCGGAGGCGGCGATCGCGCACCAGCCCAAGCAGGCGGCGGCGGTTAGGATTTACCGGGTTGGGGACAAGGTGGAGGTGAGGAGGGACCGGGAGGTGTACGGCCGCTCCTGGTTCCACGCCAAGGTGACCAAGGTGATCGACAAGATGAGCTATCTCGTCGAGTATTCCGATCTTGAGAAGGAGACGGTGGAGTACCTGCACTGGCAGTTCATCAGGCCGTCCGAGGTGCGCTCGCCGCAGGATTGTGATCTCCGGTTTGGCCCTGGCGCCGCCGTCGAGGCCTACTGCGACGGGGCGTGGTCGCCCGGCGTGGTGCGGAGAATTGTCGGTGAGGGTGAGTACGAGGTAAGTGTCAATGGGAAGAACAATGAGATTGTGGTGACCAAGGCGCGGGAGCTGCTCCAGCCTCAGTACAAGTGGAATGGGAAGAATTGGAGGATTGTTTCTGCCAAGGTAATGGCGGAATCTGTCTCTGAAACTCCGCGTATTAGCATGTCGGGTGTCTGCTTGCATGTTTTAATCTTGTGGCTGATGTTGATTGATATTGTGTGCTTCATGACTGCTGATGCATGGATCACCCTCTTTGAACAATGCTCATAGAGATTTAGTCCGGTCCAACGAAAAGTATTTCGAGGTACCGGTACCTCACGGTACCAAATTGTTTCCGATCGTTGGATCTATCAATGCCTATCTTGCCCGCCCAGTTAGATCCAACGTTCGGAAACGATTTAGGTACTAGTACCTCGAGTTACTTTTTGTTGGACCGAAGCAAATCTCATGCTCATAACCTTATGAGAACAGGATACCTTGGTGTGTTTAGGTCCGACATAGTGCAACAAGAAGTTTCAAGCAAACTTATATTTAACAAGTGATATTACACAGCAAGCATTTTGTCGAATGCTCCACTCCTGTACTGAAAACACATGCTCATCTTCATATTTTTGCTATTGTTCTTGCCTGCATTGGTTTCTCTATGATTGTTATTTCAATAGCTTATATGTCAACTCGCATGATCCACTCATGATATTTCTTTACTTGTATAGAGACGCTTGAGGCACCAGTTTGTGTCTGGAAAAAACCAGAGGTCACCAGCTGATGAACACTCCAGTGATGATGAACAAAAACAAGATACTGAATCTTCTGCCTGGACAATGTCAAGGAAAAGGTCAAAGAAGGAATTCAAGGCAACAGAACTGCCTGAAGTCAACTTACCTGAAGATTCTAATGCTGTAAGTCTTGTGCTGTTGACTTCTAGGAACTTGTCCATCCCGTATCCATATTCATGAGCATTTTTTGTGCTGCTTGTCAATATGTTTTGCAGGTGTCAAGAGAGGGTGATAGTGGTTCAAATACTAAGTATCAACAAGATGATGCGTCAAATCTAACAACTGTTTTACAATCTGCAGTTGCTACAATGAAGGGCTTCGAAGAATCAGATAGCCAACATAACTCGTGGGATGCAACCAGTACTGTCCAGCCCAAACGTAGAAAGCAAGCTGCAAGGCGACTGAAAAGATATTCTCTCGAGGTACGAGTCTTTGTCTTGATCACATATTTCCATTGGTTGCCACGTTCCCACTCTGGTGTGTATCTTGTTCAGAGACAGTTGGAGGGTGAAACTCATATTCAGCAGCAGCATGATAAGACTTTGGAGGATAACCTGAATGCAAATCAAGTAACATATCAAGAACTGTTGCCATTAACACCTCCAGGCTTTGAATCAATTGCCAGTGGAAAACGTATGTTCTGGGAACTCTATCTTTTCTGTAAATGCTCACTTATTTTGTTGCATTCAATGTAGCAGTTTTCTAATGATGTTTTTTTTGGGGGGCAGGTTCTCGTGATTGGAACACTGATGGTTTGTCTGAAATTAACTTACATCCTAGTCTGTTCGATGATGAGCTGGCTGCTACAATCAGTAGCATTTGTCAAGATAATCATAATGGAGATGCGGAGACTGACAATATGGTTACCCAAGTAGCTGAAATCAGCCATCTTATGGATAAACCTATGTTACCTTTTGACCTTTCAGTTGGATATGAGGTGGGTGGGAAAGAGGGAAAGGGATCAACCCACTTACCTATTGGGAACAGTGGGAGTTTTCCGTGCACCAGTGACAACACCATATTAAGGAGCTGCTCATTGGCTGGGAATTCTATGGCTTCAGATATGAAGTGTCAGCTCCCCGGTCAGCAGGCCCTATTCACCAAGACGAAGGATACGTGGTCTGCATTTGAAATGATGGAAGTGTTTCAGAAGGATCCACAGGAGCCACATTTCCTTCCACTACAACAGTTTCCAGAAGCGGTGCGTGAAAATATGGCTATAGGGTTATTTTGGTCATATATAGATGCTGGGGATGCAATAAGTAAATTACCCATAACGGACAGCATGAAGATATTTGAGAAGCACAACACAACACTCAACTATTTAGTGGGAAATGGATTCAATGTCCAGTCATTGCAGTGCAAGCTAAACAAGGCGCTCCAGTTCAAATTGGATCGCACCCGTTCTCTCGCGTACAGGGAGAAGCTGAAAGAACAGGTGCTGGAAAAGCAATCTTCCTTGTCCCGCATTGGTGCATCGCGTGATGAAAATGATAGTGCTATAGCCAATCTTGAGATGGAACTTGGGAGACGCCGATGGGATGGCCAGATGATGTCAAAGAAGATGGAGGACGAAGAGGCGGAGCTTTCAAGACTGAAAGCGGAGGATAGCAAAGCTCAGGAGGCATGCCGGGATGCTGAAAAACAGTTTCGCAGCATACTGGTTGGGGAGAAATGCATAAACAATTGATAGCAGGTAGCTTATTTCGATGTGTCCATCTAACTTATGCTCCAGCCTCCAGGGCTGTATGTGTATGCAGGCGCTAATCTAGGGCTATTTCGATGTATCCTGACCTTTTGTTGATATCGTCTATCTATGCTAGTCTGGTATGCCAACTATCTAATGTACTTAGGGGATCGTTTGGATATATGCCAGTACTAACCAAACCAACTCTTTGGCAATTGTAAGAAATGGTTGCTGCCAATTTATCTCTTTTGTTGTAACGGCTGGCTTCTTGTTTGGTTTGCTAGCAAAGGTGTGATTTGGCTTCGCTTTCTTGGCTTGACTGAGAGATGCAGGTTGGCTGCAGGTACAGCCGTACAGGAGAGTGAATTGTTGAATTCATGTAAAACTTGTTCTTCATTTCCTGTGATACAAAACCAAGATTGAATTGGTTTGCAGAGCATGTGGTTGTGACTGTGAGGGTTCACAAGTTCACTTTTAGTTGGCTGTGCCCTCGACGGAAATTTGGTATAAGAGCTTATGATCAAGTCTGCCTTCTTGCGCTCTTTCATGTCTCATCACAAGTTTATATATCTTCTTTGCACTGTACATCTCATTCATGTCATCCGTTCATCTACTTAGACCAATAGTTCACACAGAAAATTGAACCATAATCATCTACTCCTGGTGCAATGCACGCACATTTTACTAGAAATATATACTTCGTCCATTACAAAATAAATGCAGTTTTACAATGTTTATATCCAACGTTTGACCGTTCGTCTTATTTGAAATTTTTTAGATTAGTATTTTTATTGTTATTAGAGGATAAAGCCTTTATGTATGAATAATTTTTTAATTTTTTTATAATATTTTTAAATCAGACACAGTCAAACATTGGACACGGATACCCATGGCTGTAATTATTTTGGGACAGATGTAGTAATAGATAGTAGATAGATTGATTGATTGAAGTTGTTTCCGCCGGGTCCTCCATACGTTGCCAGATATGAAGGACGAAAAGTGGACGTTTTCCTTTCTGATATGGATTGAAGTGCTCACGATCGTTTTGAGGCCCAGCCTAGAAAAGCCCATCTCTGACTCTCTGAGCCTCCTAAGCTGCAAATGCACACACAATGGGCCAGAAAACTGGTAGTTAGCCGAGTAGAAATGTACACCGTGGCATGTTTTGTTGTCTGTTGGTGTTAAGGTCCTATATACTCCCTCCATCCCAAAATATAAGCATTTTTAGCATAGTGGCAAGTCAAATATTTTTAACTTTTATCATTAATAACAACAAAATTAAAAAGATCAACAATATAAAATTAATATTACTATATTTACCATTTAACAAACTATCATAATACGTAACTCTTTTTTTTAAAACATCAATTTAACTATCATAATATTATTGGTCAAAGTAGCATCTTGGAGACCGCGTCAGGGTTTAAAAATACTTATATTTTAGGACGTATGGAGTATACTCCCATGAGGCTATGGCAAGCAACACTATTACTCCATTGGTCCACGTGTAATGGAGGTAAATTCTACTACATTACATTTGTGACAAGAATTTGTGGTCAAGATTGGTATGCATATGCATATGAATATGGCGTTTTTTCTTCTTCTTTTGAAGTGGACTTGTGTCATAAGTTAATTAGACATGAACCCAACAATGATAGCTGTCATTTGTTTCTGTTGGTCACACGCTAGCTTAAACTAATCTCTCTAGTTAGGGAAATGGCCACGTTTAACTAACCAGACAGGATATACAGTATAAGCATTACTTAATCCTCCGTGCTTGAACACAAAGTGCACAACCGCATGCAACAGCTAACTCTCGTACACCTGCTAGCCTGCACGATATACTTAATAATAGCGGGCGCACAAAGTTTGCGACCGATCAGTTAGGCTACGCTGTTTTCTATTTTATCTCAGTTTCATAACCATGTTTTAAAAACTGCTAGATGATGTCTTTCGTAAAAAAAAAAAATTTATATGAGATTTTTCGAAATAGTATATAGATAAATCCATGTTTGAATTTGAAACTATTAAAACTCAATTAATCTTAGCGAAAAGACCTATAACTTAGTGGTTATAAGGAGCCTCAGTAGCACCTTAGGTTTTTTGGGTTCGATTCTTCATCGGAGCGAATTTTCCAGGATTTAACTGCTTTATGCTATCAGTGGTAGACGATGTATCCGTTGACAGCGAAACACTTGTAGTGACTTCGTCATCTTCAGGATTTGCCGGCCCAGTCTTCGAATATGCTTATAGGATAGTGTTTACGTGCGTGTCTTTATAGAAAGTTATTATATTTTAGAACGGATGTAGTATTTAAATAAAACGAAGAATCAACCGTTGTGCATATCTAAAAGCTGAAAAATGAAGAGCGAGTATATTTTTTTTTTGAGGGAAGAGTATATCTTAAATTAGCCACCGAATGCACGCACGTACGTGTGTCCTTTAATTTGGCTGGACACCAACGGTAGGTGATCACACGGCGGTTAGCGTTAATTAAGTAGGGACCAAAATTAAGCAGCTAGCAAAGTGACGGTTTGGTTTTGTCTTTGGTGTAACAACCGCACGCGGCGGCAACACTAGTACTGTAGCTTCGCACGCACACGTGCGGGTGTGGGCCCCACACCACCCGACACCGAGTCGTGCCGAAGCAATTCACATTATCGCAACTAACCACCGCCGCGCCGGCCGCTTAGCGACAACGCGTACGTAGCTTCCGCGAAGCACCTGCGTACGTGCGTCTGTGCATGCGACGCATACGATTTTTTTAGATTGTATAAATTTTCATTAAATAATCCGATCTCTGTATTCAGAATATACACGATCAAAATGATATAATAGTAGTTAGACTCGTATCTTAGCGAGGAGAAAAACACGTACAACCATAAAAGAGAGAAACCTAGTCAGGTGAGTTGACGCTACGTGCCACTGGTTTGTCCACTTTTATCCGTCGTTATCTGGTCAGAACTAGCTGATCAGACACGAGTTGATGGGATGATCCACTTCCGTTTTATCGGATTCATAGGCTGACACCGTCCATAGAGTCGCCGCCGCCATGAGAATCCTTTTCCACCTTCTAGACTCTCAGGCTGCCGTCGAACCATAGTGTCGCCACCTCGGGCGAGGTGCACATATCCTCCGCTGCCACCACCGAGGATATTCTATTCCACCCGGACTCCTTGCAGGCCTCCACCACCCCTAGGGCCATCGTCATCGACGGGATCCACCTCCGCCTGATCCTCCTCCTCGCCGAGAACCTTGCGCCAGCGCTTAAGCCACCACCGCCGAAGAGATCCTTTCCACGTACCCCCTCCATCCAAAAAAAAAAAATTCAATCCTAGATTCGTAGCTAGGGTTTGTCATGTTTTGAGACGGAGTAGTATTTATATACATCTATACGGCACGTACAAGGGTATCGTCGTCTGCTGAGATCGAGTCAATCCAGACCGTCCACGTGGAAGCCCCTAGATGTGTGAGAGAGATCAGCTTGGCAAAGGCGAGGGATCGGAACGAGTCGTCAAGTTACCCTTTTCCTCCACGTACACCAATGCGCGCGCGCGTGCGAACGCTTTTGCACGCACGTACGGTCGCATCATCCTATGATCAGGCTGCAGGTCGGTCGGGCCGGGGTCCATTATCCATACGTGTGCCGCCTTTCCCCGACACGCCTTTTGACTCGATCCAACTTTTTTTTTTTTTGCTTGGACCAACTGAATGCAGTACGTACGTGTGAGCGTCACACATATGCATGCATGGAACACCACGTCGATTTTGCTATATATTTATCGACAAATTTTTCCTCAAAAATTTGACAGATGTAATTACAGTACAATCATAGTGTAATTACATTATAACTTGAATGTAATTACACTGTAACTATAGTGTAACTTGTATGTAACTTTCAAAAATCTCTTCGTAACATGTTATTTCGGTAAAATGGAGGTCATGGGAACAAATTCTTTCACATATGTGTGTGCTATGATTTGTTTTCTTCCTCACCAAAACAAATCGTGTAATAGATCTAACGATTCAAAATTATGTAAAACTTACATATAAGTTACACTGTAGTTACATGCAAGTTACAGTGTAATTACATATAATTTACAGTGTAATTACACTACGATTGTACTATAATTACATCTGTCAAATTTCTGGGGAAAAATTTGTCGATAAATGTATAGGTAGTCCCATAAGACTTTCTAACATTGTTCATATTCATATAGATGTTAACGAATCAAGACACCTATATATATCTAGATATATTAATATCTATATTAACGTGGGCAATGCTAGAAAGTCTTATAATCTGAAACGGAGAGAGTACATGTTAAAATATATTAGAAGAAAAATTAATTTTTTGTTACACAACGGCTAGACAGGCCTATAAAAGAGGGAAGAATTGGAAAAAACCAAAGCTAAAGCCGGTAAAAGAAAAATAAGTACTGCAGAAAAAAACTAAACATTAGCCCTCAAGGATTAGCCCCCACCTTTTACTCTAAATTAGCCCTCAAGGATCCAAACATGTAGGCTAATTTTTGGCTAAAGTGAATTAGCCCCCCTCAAAACATTAGTCCCTCCAAGGGGTGCTAATGGGGCTAATTTTGTATGGGGACCATAAAAAAGTAGCTCTCTCTCTCTCCTTCTCTCTCCTCTCTTTCTACTCTCTCTCCACCTTTTAGTCTTGAATTAGCACATGGATCCAAACATACCATCCTAGGCTAATGTTTAGCCTACTAATTCATGACTAAACATTACTCCCTCCGTCCCATAAAAATTGCATTTCTAGCTCCAAGGCTTTGTCCCACAAAAATTGTATTTCTAGCTATGTGGGGGCCAACCAATTGATTCATCTATATAAGTTTCCTTCCATCCCACATAATTTGGGCTGCTAATGCTTATAATTTTATTAAGTATGCTAATTATATGGGTTAATTCTCTCAAACTTCCTTTTAATCATTTGTATATATATGGAATGTGTGCATGTAGTGGGTTCATTAAATAAGATTATTGTAGTCATTTCTAATCCTATTATTTTGTCCTAAATTAGCTAGAAATACAATTTTTATAGGACGGAGGTAGTAGCTCTTAAAATTAGTCCTTGGCTAATATTCCAAACAAAGCCCAAACAGCGAGATAGAATAGGCAGATCAACATCGAAGATCAATTAATATCCATGATTTCATTAGGTTTTACCTATTTATTTAATCTATAAATAAATTCGTGGATGATTCACTTGTAGCCTTTAATTCAGGCACATCAACCGTATCTCACGGATAAGGGCAATATATCCGTATATGTACACGTGTTGATCACTGGGCATTGGCCACGTCGATAGATCCGCGTGTACGTACGTACGGTCCACGTGGTGATCCGTCGCGAGTATGTTGCATGTGAATGTGTATACACTGCATCTCACAATGTTGGCACGTGAATTCGTGCATGCGTAGATACTACGAACACAGAACGTTCATTAGTATAGCTGAGTTAATTGGCACAATGCCGCGTCGTGGATAATTAACAACCGTAATATATACTCCCTCCGTTTTAAAATATATTTAACACCGTTAACTTTATAGTACGTGTTTGACTATTTATTTTATTCAAAAAATTTAAGTAATTATTTATTTTTTTATATCATTTGATCATTGTTAAATATACTTTCATGTACACATATAGTTTTACATATTTCACAAATTTTTTTAATAAGACGAACGGTCAAACACGTGCTAAAAAGTCAACGGTGTCAAACATTTTGAAACGGAGGGAGTATATATATCAGCCATTTCATTATCGGAAGTGATCCAAGTACGTATTTTGAGTTCATTTGTCCATAAATGTATGTATAACTAGCTCATACTTTCGATAACTATGGTTTTTCTCATAATTAAAAGTTTTTTTTAAACAGTTTAGCTTTTTATTTGAACTTTAAAAAATCTAATTGTAGAATTCAGAAATTGAACTTGAAGTAACGAGCGGATAAAAACACTCCCGAGCTTTTTCATATTCTCATCGGCTATATTTAAACTCTCTCTATCTTACCTGTACGAAGGACCACATTACTCACGGATGTAATTCGTGGCGTCGGCGTGTGTGTCGGACGGAAGCTGCGTGCGGGCCGCATGCAAGCAAATGCACATGCAAATGCACCGTCTTGGTGTCCATGCATGAACCTATCTGCTACCTCTGTCCAATAAAAGATAAATCTAAAAACAGATATGATACATTCTAGTGCTACATATAAATTTAGATATGTGTCTATTTAAATTTATATTACTAGGTATATCATATTCGGTACTAGATTGGTATTTTATGGGACAGAGTGGTATTTTATGGAAGGAGTTAGTACATACCTACACCTGTGTGAATCGATCTGATCTTAATTTGGCGTCACTATGCCGACGCGATAACTCATCACTATAGGAGTAAATAATTAATTAACTGTGCGGTAGAAATCTGACTACCTATTATACTGCTGCTACTCCACCCGTCCTAATATAAGTATTCCATTTTATCATAAATAACACCGTTGATTTTTTTCAAATGTTTTATTATTCGTCTTATTAAAAAATACGTGATTGCAATTTTTTATGAGTTATTTTATCACTGAAAATATCTTATATATTTGCATAAAATTTTAAAATAAAATAAATGGTTAAAAATATGTATAAAATTAACGATATTATCTATTAAAAAACATAGAGGTACATATTCGCATGCATGAATGTACTACAGTAGCTTAGCTTAGCTACATCTGACGGTCGATTACATTATTTGTTTTTAGTAGGATCGATATCTGAACAGTGCTTGCCGGATCTGAGGCGAGTGTCGATATGTTTTATTTTGTGGGGTCAGATCTAGATAGCTCTCTGTCGCATGTGCACCACGTGGGGAAAATTGTATGTGTGCAGTAGAGACGTCCACGCATCATCTCTTGCAAGTACTTACCATTCAAGATGCTCTCTTATTTTTTTTCTCGAAAATTCAAGATGCTTTTTGTTCACTCCTTTTTATATTCTAAGCCACCAGATTATCACAGACACATTATATAAGTTACTAAATGATGTAATTTCTTTACATGTAGAAGTTTCTTTATAACTTCAAATAAATTAATTTTAAGTATAATAATTCATATGCTATTTGAGTCTCTTCTCATGTAAGCCAAACGAGTAATCAGCCAAAAAGTTAAATCGAACAGGACTTTTATGAATATAAATATAAATCTTATCCAGCTGTACGTACCGTACAAATGCATAGCAAGTTAATAAATACCACGATTTTCCTTACCGTTGATTACCGTGGTAACCGGGTTTATTATACGATTGGTAACCCTAGTTCAAAAGAAACTTAAACAAACATTTAAACTTTTAATAATAAATTTTATATGTCCAGGTTTTTCAATGTTCACCACAGAAAGCACGTTGTTACCGAGCTTATTGCCAAGCATAGGGGATGAAGAACATGGGTAATTTAGTCCTAAAAAAAATTAGAAAATACAATTATAAGGATATGCAGTGGTATGTCTCGAATTCCTGTAGAATTGTATATAATTGAATGGTTCTAAATAGATAAATAATTCCTCTGTTTCAGGTTATAATTCGTTTTGATTTTGGTCAAAGTCAAACCGCTCAAAGTTTAATCAAGTTTGTAGAAAAAAATAGTAACATTTTCAACCCAAGATAAATATATTATCAAAATATATTCAATTATTGATTTAATAAAACTAATTTGGTGTTATAAATATTACTGTATTTGCCTACAAACTTAGTCAAATTTAAAGTAGTTTGACTTCTACCAAAGTTAAAACGAATTATAATCTGAAACGGAGAAAATAGTAATGACATAATTTAAACCGTAAAATTTATAATAGTATATAAATCTAACTTTTTTTTAAAAAAAGCAAGTCAATAGTGTACTATGAACCTTCTTTTTTTTTGTTCCCGTGCATGCGCACCAGTTCTTCCACCTGTGTACTGTGCGTCTTCAGTTGTTCACAGCTCGATCGAGCGCGCTACCCCCACACACGCACGCACCCCACTTGCCCGTGCCCGCGCTGCGCACGCACGCACGCCGGCCCGTGCGGCGCGCGACGTCGCCCACGCTCCTGCCTGCGCGGCGTGCGGCGGTCACGCGAGCCTCGCCGCGCCGGCGCGCGCACCGTCGTACGTGGCCGCACTTGCATCCAAAGAATACTCCATTCGTCCTTAAAAAAAAAAAATTAAACCCTGTGTTTTCGTGTCCAACGTTTGACCATCCATCTTATTTAAAAAAATTATAAAAAAATTAAAAAAACAAGTTATGCATAAAGTATTAATTATATTTTATATTTAATAACAATGAAAATACTAATTATAAAAAAATTTCATATAAGACGGATAGTCAAACGTTGACACAGAAACCTAGGGTTTGTTTTTTTTTTTTCGGAGGAAGTACTGTACAAGTGCTAGCTTGTCCTCGCCGCGTACACGCCAGTACACCACGCCGGTGCGGCGGTGCGCCCACCGCTCGCCGCGGGCTCGTTTGTAGCCTTGCGTGACGTATGGTCCAGCAAATTAATTAGCACAATATTCGATCGCCTACTAGCTACCACAACGTGTATTCAATCAAGATCGTATATTAATCTGTACCAGTCTTGTGTGATGTGTAGTACTCGTATTTATTTATTTATAATCCAACGGAGTAGTATAATACTCTATAATGTATGTAGAGTTGATTACGAGATCCAACAAACAGTCCAGAGTGACCATTCTTTCGCATGTATGTGTGTTTCTTTTGTCCAGCATTCTCCCTCCGGACAAAACATTTCGGCTTGGATATTGTATACAATCTCTAAAGCTAATTCTGATCAATAATTGCCATAGTAGTAGTGTCTTTTAAACCCAACAAAATTATATGGGTCTATCAAGAAATCTGGCGATAGTTTTTCATTCCAGATATAATCTAGCGATAAACATATACACTCCCCAGCAAAGAATGTAATGTAAGTTGGATCACCTACATACGCCCCTGATTGGCATAGTGGTGGGACCCGGAAGTGGGGCCTGCATTATCAGCTCGATACAGGTGGCTGACATGTGGGGTCACAGGCGCGAGGGATAGTGGGTCCGACAAGTCAACCAGTCAAACGAAACCGTAAATTGGTATCTGTGGGCCCCACATGTATGTGAGGTATTTAACGGATCGTTTGCTTGCACACAATGGGCCAGAAATTAAAATCGACTTAGGTTGTTATATATTGGTTTTCTTTTTTCGGGAAATTGGTTGGTTAATTTGATGGGTCGCGTCCTATGACAAGAAACACTATTAATTACTCCATTGGTCCATGAGTACCAGCTACTCCCTCCGTCCTAAAAAAAAGACAAACCCTAGTTTCCGTGTCTAACGTTTGACCGTCCGTCTTATTTGAAAAAAATTATTAAAAAATTAAAAAGATAAGTCATGCATAAAGTATTAATCATGTTTTATCATCTAACAACAATAAAAATACTAATTATAAAAAAAATTTATATAAGACAAACAATTAAACATTGGTACGGAAACCCAGGGTTTGACTTTTTTTTGGACGGGGGAGTAAATCTCATCAAATTTGTGACAAGATTTTGTTGGCCACCGCCGTTTTGATTGGTATATGACTATGAGCATGGCGTTTTTATAATTAAGTAGGTCGTCTTGTGTCGTAAGAAGCATGAACCAAACAATCATCGCTGTCATTTGTTTCTGTTGGTCGCACGCTTAAACTAATCTCTCTAGTTGGGGAAATGCCAACGCTTAACTAACTAATCAGACAAGATATACGACAGTATAAGCATGACTTAATCCTCCGTGCGTGAAGAAGTGCACGCACAACTGCAACAGTAAATTAACTCGTACACCTCCTAGCTCGCACGCTTAATGGATTGTTTGCGACAAATATTTGAAGGCAGAACTAAATAAATTAACTATTATATAATTGAAAACACAATTTAAAACAATGATCTATAATTTCATATATAAAAAAATTTTGAAATAAAAATGATATATTGTTTGGTAGTTTGGAAATATGTCTAACCTCCACTTATGTTCTCAAGAAGGAGAAGAGGAGGCGGCGGCCACTTCTTACTCCGGTGACCGTGTGGTCGGCTGTACTAATATAAATTATTATATTGGTACTATTGATACTCCCTCCGTCTCATTTTAACTACAACCATGAGTTTCCGCGCTCAACTTTAATTATTTGTTTTATTTAAATTTTTTTATAGTTATTACTTTTGTTGTTATGAGATGATAAAACATGAATAATACTTTACTCATGACTTATGTTTTTAATTTTTTTAAAATATTTTTCAAATAAGACGGACGATTAAATTTAGACGCGGAAAACCATAGCTGCACTTATAATGAAACAGAGGGAGTACTTAATTAGTCACCGATACGTACGCCGATGACCACTCTAGCTAATCACACATTAGTTAACCACTCTACTCCCTCCATTTAAAAAAAATAATTATTTCTCGCTTATCCCACACATACCAATACGACATAAAAAAAACTAGAATACTCCTAGCTACTTTATCAAATCAAAATACAATTATTTCTCCCACTTTATCTACTCCTAATATATTTATTTTTTTACTTTCACAAACTTCAATTCAGCAATTAATTAAAATAAACGCTTAGTACAGTCACGGAGCCAGCGACGTCATCGAACTTGAACCCTCTAGTTTATTTTATGAGAGTGTTCCACCCAGTTTCACTCCCATTTCAGGTGGAGCTAAAAATATTTGGTTGGGCTCCAGCTCCATTAGAGGTAGAGTTGTAACTCTGTCAAACAGGCTCTAATTAAGTGGTAGTACTATTTTTCTTTTATCTTAGTACTACTTTCTACTCCCTTGTTTTATAACGTAAGACTTTCTAACATTGTTCATATTCATACGTAGATATTTAGATTCATTAACATCTATATAAATATGGGCAATGGCAGAAAGACTTATATTATAAAACGGATAAAGTACCACTGTATAGAGTCCAAGGGCTGTTCACTTTGATGCCAAAAAAAACCTTACCAAAATTTTGACATGATTTCTTATATAGTTACCAAAATTTGACAGCAAATTAAGTGTAGCTACTTTTTTTTTGATAACTTTACTAAAATTTAGTAAGATTAAAAATGGCATCAAAATGAATAGGCTCCATGTGACGGATCGTTTTTCCTGTTTTCTTCGGTGCACGTAGCACGCGGCAGCAAACAGTAGCCCGCACGCACACGTGCGGGTGCGGCCACGGCGTAGCTGGGCTGGGCTGGGCCCACCACCACCCGACACCCGAGTCGTGCACTCGTGTCCGATTAATGACACGCTACACGCATGCAGCTTCCGCGAAGAGCACACCTGCGCATCTGGGCGACGCGTACAGTACAAATATACGCGTATAGATGCTCACGCTTTGCTGGGAGTGTCGTCGATCTGAACCGTACACGTGGAAGGCCCGGATGTTGTCACAGCGAGAGGGATCAGGACGACGTCACGCAACGGTCGCAAGTTGCTCTTTTCCTCCGCACCACGCTTTGTAGTTTGTACAATGGTGGAGCCAGCGACGTCATCAAATCCGAGCAACTAATACTTCATTTATTCTAAATTATTAGGTCTATATTATTTTGCACGGTCTTAAATAAGATACTTTGACTATATTTTATTCATTCTATAATCCTAACAAATATGAAATTAACATTACATGAAAATACTTCAAAATATTAATCTACTGATATAACATGCATAATAATTAGTATAGATATAGTTAATATTGATTATTAGTCAAAAGCTACCGAGTTTGATTTTTCTTAAAAAGAGGGGGACATACGTCCTATAATCTAGGATGGAGGGAGTACTGTTTTTCGATGATCGATTAATTTTTAGGCCCCTTTAATTCAAAGGAAATTCATAGGAATTGTAGAGGATTTCATTTCTATAGGAATTTTTCTTACAAAGCCCTTTGAATCAAAGGAATGAACCCTATGGAATTTTATGAAATTCCTATGGGATGCTTCTTCTCATACAAGTTTTGGAGGAAATTTAACAAGAGGTAAAACCTCGTGGAAAAAAATCCTTCAAGTCTTTGTCTCTCCTCGAATTTCTATGTTTTTCTTATGGTACAATCAAACGATCATTCATACGTTTTCCTGTATTTTGCAATTATCTGTTTTACACTTGTATTCATGTCAAAATAAAATAATATGTTATTCCTATTGATCTCCGTTTTATATCGATAGCAGCGAAGCACGAACGTGATCGCTCCGCCGCTGGTTTTGTACGTGGCGCGTGCGAACGTACGCTTGCTTCGCTTTGCATTGCACGGCTGCACGTACGCACGTACGGGTTTGTGACCGATCAGGCTGGTCGGTCGGCCTTTTCCCAACACGCCTTTGACTCGCACACCTTTTTTTTTTTTTTTTTTTTTTGCTAGGACCAAACTAAATAGTACTACGTGGGGCATTGTATTGCACGTACAAGTGCATCCATGCAAATGCATTGCATTATGCATATATATCTTGAAGGCGGCTGCATAGATATGCATGCTCGAGTATGTGTGTGGGGGCATATATGGTACTGATCATTAAACATGGTGTTAGCTAGAGATCGGTTTCTTGCTGAGAGTTGGCACAATGTACTGAGTAGGTCGTGGATGATTTTTTTTTTTTGAAGATACTCCCTCCGTCCCAAAATAAGTGCAGTTTTAGCACTGTTCATGTCCAATGTTTGACCGTTCGTCTTATTTGAAAAAAATAATATGATTAGTATTTTTATTGTTATTAGATGATAAAACATGAATATTACTTTATGTGTGACTAATTTTTTAATATTTTTCATAAATTTTTCAAATAAGACGGATGGTCAAAACGCTGAGCACGCATATCTATGGCTGCACTTATTTTGGCACAGAGGTAGTAATAAAAATGAGTTATATCTCTGGCTTAGGCACACAACAAAAAAAATCAAAAGTAAAAAGAAATAAATTAAATAAAAACGGTATGACGGAACAAACACCCAATTTCTGCCAATAAAATTAAGGATCAAACTGAAATTAATATCATTTCCAAAATCTCATACTCGCTTTGTCCCAAAATAACTTAACCTAGAATGTGACGTGACTCATCCAAATACAATAAATATGATACCTTTCACTACTAGAATTCACCGGTTTCCCTATGGCTAAATACTCTAGGGAACAGGCAAAAAACCCTAGGGAACATGCTTCCCTAGAGCTAACCCTAGGGAACCCACCCTGGGGATCCATTCTACGGGAAAGGCTGTGATCCCTAGAGTTTTTCACTATAAACTCTAGGGAAGAAATTTGCACACGTGGAAAGGTCATCCAACGTGGAAAGTAACTTTTCCAAGGATTTCAGCCACAATAGACATATATTATTATTGTTATTCTTTATTTATTTCTTTGTTTTTATCAACTACTCCGTAAATGACATGCATTATTATTTTCTTCAGCTTCTTCTATCAATGTTCAAGAAAAATAAACCAATCCGTTGAAATGCAAAAAATCATTTCATTATGAACACGAAAATTCGCTTACATGCTTTTGTAGTACAACAGAATCAAGAAATTTGGCTAGCAAACTCTTACAAAATTTGGCTAACAATTACTCCTACAAAATTTGACAAACAAATCCTCTTACAAACACACATTCATGCTTCAAAATATGCCACCAAATCAAAACGTCATGCGCAGTCAGTCAGTTCAGCCAATTTGTTCTTCAGCGCTCCTCAGATCCACAATGTTTAATCAATATAATTCGTGAAAGAGCACCTGAGAAAGAAACTGAAATTATCATGTAATGGAGATGAAGATCCGGATCTGTAGGCTCAGCTGAAAATAAAATGGCACTCACTTGGATCTGTAGTCTGTATAACCATGCATGTGTTGTCTTGGATCAAAACATCAAAGACTACTTGGATATGGGCAACCTGTAGCTCGGTGAAGGTGAATGAGGCAGTGAGTATTTGGTGCTCGAGCGCCGGCTGTTGCTGCTTGAGCTTTCACAAGCTACTAGCAAAAGAAAGGGAGTGGGAAGAACTAACCGATAAACATGGATGATGGATCTGGGCAGCCACATAAATGGAAAAAGAGAGTACTGCGGCACCGTCGGCGGCTCCATCTGCGGCTCGGCGACCACTCCGGCAGCTGCAGCTGTTGGGTGCTTGCGCCGACAGCCTGTTGCTGGAGCTCCGGATGGCTGCTAATGGCGGCGAGGAGAGGTGCCGTCCATGGATTGAAGAAGAAGGGAAAACCATGGAAGAAGAAGGGGAGGATTTGGTTTGCCAGGGGTAGATAAGGTGGGCCCAAAAATAAATGAGTAGGAAATTTGTATTTGCGTGGCGCGCTCTCCTGGCTGGGGGAGAAAAAAATCTCCAGTAATTTTTTTTGGATGTATCAAACCACCTTGACGCTGATGTGGCACAACTTTGTGTCCTTCTCGTTAATGGTTCCCTAGGAACATGAAGATACTCTAGGGAACCATGCGTTTCCCTTGGATTTACATCCTTCACCCTAGGGATATTTTGCTTCCCTTGGGTTGCTGCAAAAAGCTCTAGGGAACATTTTATACTCTAGGGAAGCCATTGAATTCTAGTAGTGTTTGTTGGTCTCTCCTCCAATTTCTCCTTATTAGGTTAACTTCCGTTAAGATTAATTTTTTTAATAAACAGAGTTGGCTAGATCGATTAAACAGAGTGTTAGCTAGATCGATTTAGATTTCTCGCTGAGAGTTGGCACAATGTACTGAGTCGGTCGTGGATGGTTTTCTTTTAAGATAATAAAAATGAATTATATCTTCCGCTTCTGCCTACATGCACACAACCACAAAAATATCAGAAGGAAAAAAAGAAAGGGATTAAAAAAGCGTGATAGGATAAACGCCTAACTTCTACCAATAAAAGAATCAACCGAAATATCGTTTCCAAAATCACACTATTTGTTCCGAAATAACTTAACATAGGATGGGATGTGATCCATCCTACTACAATAAATCTAAGAGAGAATCTATTATATGCCACTAACTTTGTCACACGTCTACGATTTGCCACTGACTTTTTCACGTTCTATAATATGCCATCGACTTTTGCTTAACTTATAAGATTTACCATCACCGTCCGGTTAGCATCTGTTAGCACTGTACAATTTTGTCCAAATGACCAAAATACCCCTAGGACAAAAACTTCCAAAATTTGGATAAAATTATCAAAATAACATATTATAAACATAAGATTGTAAACATCCAAAATTTAGCCAAAAACTTAAAATATGATATTTTCGAATTTTTATCCAAATTTTGAAAGGTTTTGTCCCAGGGGTATTTTGGTCATTTCGACAAATTTGTACAGTACTAACGGAGACTAACCGGACGGCGATGGTAAATCGTAGAAGTTAAACAAAAGTCGATAGCATGTTATAGAACGTGACAAAGTCAGTGGCAAATCGTAGACATGTGACAAAGTCAGTGGCATGTAATAGATTCTTTCTAAATCTAAACATCTTTGTTTGTTCCCCTTTCAAATTCTCTTTGTCAGCTTATCTTTTGTTAGGATTTTCTTTCTAATGAACCAAATAAATACTTTATTTTTTAAGTAATATCTTACCTCTCATAAAATTCTCTCGTGGATTCTTACATTATTGGAGTTGATGATCATATTAATTGTACATAGATTTGACCGAAAATTAGATATTTTTATGTAGAGACAAAATAAAGCAAGAGGATATAATCAAACCCAAGTAGTCTGAGAGTCCATATATGTGTGTGTCCATATGCATATGTAACTCAATCGGCTCCCCTGAGGTTATGTACATACATATTCATGCATGGACCACTGTACTCACTGTCTCACAGACGACGTACGTAATTGATGATGGTCGATCGATCGTTCTCGTCGCGTCGGCATGCCTGTCGTCGGACATATGCATATAGATGCACATGCTCATGCTCATGCGTGCACTGCGTTGTGTGTCGATGAACCTACTTGGATATTTCGATCGATCTTAATTTGGCGTCACCCTTTGCCGACGCGATAACTCCTCACTAATTAACTGTACGTACGGTAGAGATCTGATGGAGTAGCTGCTGCTGCTCGTGCATGAATCTACTGCAGTTGCTTAGCTACATCTATCTGACGATGATTATTTGTTTAGAATGTACTTTCTTGGTTCTATATTATAATTTGTTTTTAACTTTTTGAGTTAATTTTTTAAATTTAATTAAGTCTGTCGAAAAATATAATAATATTTTCAACACACACCAAATATATTGATAAAATATATTCGATATTATATTTAATTAAACTAATTTTATGATGTATATGTTGCTAATTTTTTAATAAATTTGGTTAATTTTTTTAAAAAAAGTTAACTAAGGGAAAAAATAAAAAGTAATTTATAATATGAAATAGAAGTAGCTTATAAAGCTGAATCCATATATATCTGCGCAGTGCTAGCTGCCAGATCGATCTGAGCGAGTGTCGATGTGTTTAAATATCGTGGGGCCGGCTGGCTCTACAGATAACTGATCTCTCTGTGCCTGTGTCGCATGTGAACCACGTGGGGAAAAAAAATGTACATGCATCGACGGCGAGTAATTAACTTAGCGGATCAGGGACAAGACGGGATCGGTAATCCAAGATGCTGGATCTG
Organism: Oryza glumipatula; assembly: GCA_000576495.2. NCBI lineage: Eukaryota > Viridiplantae > Streptophyta > Magnoliopsida > Poales > Poaceae > Oryza > Oryza glumipatula. The sequence goes on from CM002514.2 coordinate 22,743,601, forward strand.
GTTGTTTACTCCGATTGCTAGAAAACGAATTTTTTTATGACATCATCTTTTTATTTTTACTAGTGGACTGACAAAATAAACACGGATATAAATATATTAGAGGGTTCTGGGTCATGAGCTATAAGCGAAAATTGATTTTCGCTGACAGATGCTTAGGAGATTTGAAAAGAAAACTCTATTATTTGAGTTGGATCTCTTAAGGATCGGCCGGTGAAAATTGGGTTTTCACTGGCGGTCGGTAAAAAGCACAACTGGTATAAAAATTACGGTATTACAAATCCCACCGCCCACCACCCACCATCCACCAAACCCTCCGCCCTCCCTCAGCTCCCTCTCCTTTGCTCCCTCTCCTCGGTTCCCTCTCTTCTCCTTTTCAGGACTTCATGCCGTTCTCGGCGGCAGTGGCGATGACAGGAGGCGGGCGGGCGGCAAGAGGGGAGGAAGGCCATAGATTCGGCGACGACAGTGCCTAGATGTCGTGGATCCGACGGTGGAAGGGGAGGTGGCCGGTAACCAAGGCGATGGCAAGCCGCGGATCCACCCGCTCATGTGTGGGTCCACCCACCGCACGTCTTCCCCACCCACGGCAGCCGCACCACGCCCTTGGTGCTCGCGCTCGCGGCCCTCATCCTCACCTCCACCTTACTCCTCGTGCTCATTGCCTTCGGCGCCTTCTCCTTCCTAATCTTCGCCCCCAACACCGCCACCACCGACTTCACTAATGGAGACGTTGAGTGCGCCGATCCCCGGCCCCCCACACACTCATGCCCGCCACGACCTCAGGTATATATGCGTTATATATCCTGCTGCTATATCTTGAGATTTGCATCCTTCGATCTACCGCTGAATTTCTCTTGGTTTGTCTTGAGCAGCGAGGGCCTTGGGGAATGAGGAGCACAATGGGCGGAAGGTAAATTGCTACACTCCTCGACCACTGCTTCACGTTCCTCGGCGACAACGATGACGATGACGATGACCGATGGCGTTGCGACGATTATGAGCAGCACGGTGAGGGTCGTCGGTGATGCTATTTTATTTGCATGTATTGTTGTTTGCATGCTGAAAATGTATTGGAAAAATTATGTAATGCTATCTGGATATGGATTTGAATTCGACTATCTAGATGTGGATTTGAAAATGCAGCAACTTCTTTGGGTGTTGATTATTTATCTTTTTTTCATTGGCAAAAATTCATTTTGTTGGCGGTGCTCTTAGTAGGTCCACTAGTAAAAATCGATTTTCACAACCATTAGCATAAATCATCGATTTGTACCGACTTTATATTGCTGACGGTTGTGCAAGCCACTTGCAAAAATACAGTCGTATGCGAAAAATTATTTTTATAGTAGTTTTCTTGTCTCCTCCCAACATATTGATTTGAGTTAGTTTAAAAAACATCCCATTTAACAGTTTGTTAGCACACGAAACGAGATAAGGCCTTAACACATAATTAATTGAGTATAAATTATCAGAAATTTGGAAAATAGATTTATTTTACTTTTAGAAAAACTTTTATATAAAAAATTTATTTTATAACACACCATTTAACAATTTGAAAAAAAATGTGTTAACGTAAAATGAGGGAGTTGTACTTTGGACTTGAAGAAATTTGGACTTGAAGAAAAGAGTGGGAAGATATGCTGAATTCTGAAAAGAAAACGTGAATAAAACTCAAGCATGCATACGTGTGCCGCCTTGCCTCGCAGAAAAGGAAAAAATAAATAAATGAAAGACACATATAGAGGCATTTCGTATTTCTATTTGTAGGAGCATTTGAGCGAGCATACGGGAACACAAAATCTATTCCGTGCGTACGTGATCAATCAATAAAAATATAAAATCGTCATAGTGTAAACCAATTCTCTCGGAGATACACTTCGACAGTGCAGTGACAATGGGTGCATGCATGTTTCAACCCCGAAATTCCGTGTTCAATTGAAATTATGCTCATGATTTATTCTTAAAAAAATGTTCAGAGGGACGTATATCACTTCAAATTTATTTTTTTAAACCAATTCTCTCTCTCCGTGTACAACAGTTTGTTGAAAACCGATACATATAGTATATGTGTCGGTTTTTCTCTAAAACCGATAGCTATAGTCGTTTAAAGGTACCGATTTATTTTATTTTCAACCTATGAAAATGGAAAAAAAAACATTATAGGGGTCGGTTCTGGCCGTTCCGATACATGTAGCGACTGCGTGGAATTAAATATGAAAATACATTGTTTATTCAAATTTTTTTTCAGAATATTCGGGATGTAAAATTTTCTACGGAAATATACCGTTGATCTCGCATAATCGTTGCATGAAAATAACGTGGGCGTGACATCACAGACGGTATCGCGCGGTGAAAGTGCGAGACCGCGTCGCTGAAACAATCTGCGACGGTGTCAACCGGCTCCATTTGATTAGTGATTTAGTACATAATTAACTATTAACTAATAATAGTTAGATTAATTATCCCAATTAGCGATTAATTAATAATTAATCACTGGTGGCAGATCGGTATCGCTGTTTCAATCAGCGAGACAGTTTCCACCAGGCCGCGCGGTCTCGCGCTTTCGCCGCGCAATACCGCCTGCGCCCACGTCGTTTTCTCTTTTCACGTAAATGTTGTGTGATATCGACGGTATATTTTCGTAAAATATTTTGCATCCCAAATATTTCTTAAAAAAAAATTGAACAAACAGTATATTTTCAAAATTTAATTCCTGCTGCGTGTGTGCTCACTCGATCGCTGCCCCCTAGTTGGCCAGTTGCCCACGCACGCAACGCAACGAAGACGGCGCGCGTACTACGTACTCCGTATACGCAGCAGCCCACTAGCTTTGCCCGTGGCGTGCGGGCGCGCACGTACGCCGCGCCCCACGACGTCGCGCGCCCACATGCACGCTCCTGCTGCCTGCGGCGGTCACGCGAGCCGCGCCGCACGCGTACGCGTGCATCCGCACCGCGGGCGGAAGGGAGCGGGGGCCTAAAATATTCGCTTACTAAAATGCACGTATTCGTGTATGTATCCATCTAGTTATTTTCCACTGTTGCCTTCTCTTTTTTTTTCCAGCTGAGTTGTAGTCGTGATATAATGCCCCCTCCGTTTTATTAATATATGGAGCAATTGACTTTTTAAGATACGTTTCGTCATATTTAAAAAATTGATGTAATTAATATTTGTTATGTTGTTACTTGATTTATCATATGAAAGGTTATTTAAAAATGACTTATATATTTTTATTATTAAAGAAAAAAAAATTAAATAAGACGAATGGTTAAACGTTAGTAAAAAAAAAAGTCAACAACATCGTATTGATTACCAGATCCGCACTAGTCCAGATTGTCCATTCCCTCGCACATATGTACTTCTCTTTGTCTAGTATTCTTTCCGGACTAAATTTTTTGTTTTGGATATGGGCTGTGTTTAGTTCGTGTGTCAAATTTTTTTAAGTATATGGACACACATTTGAAGTATTAAACGTAGCCTAATAACAAAACAAATTACAGATTTCGCCTGTAAATTGTGAGACGAATTTATTAATTAAGCCTAATTAATCCATCATTAGCAAATATTTACTGTAGCATCACATTGTCAAATCATGGTATAATTAGGCTCAAAAGATTCTTCTCGCGATTTACATGCAAACTGTGCAATTGGTTTTTTTTCGTCCACATTTAATGTTTCATGCATGTGTCCAAACATTTGAGGTGACGGAAAAGTTGAAAATTTGAAGAAAAAAATTTCAATCTAAACACGGCCATCGTATACAATCTCTAAAAACTAATTCTAACCAATAATTGCTAGCAGTTCCATCATCACTTAAAATTCTTAAGTCTTCCTAAAATAATCATCATCATCTAACAAGTTCCTTTTATTTTACTTGTGAAAAAAAAACAAATGGGCATCCTTAAATGGCAATGCATGCACATGCAACTAACAAAGATTAATTTCTATTGATATAACACCATGCAATGTTTAAAACGTGACCCAATCTATAGAACACGAAGCGATGGTACACGTTGAAATTAATTTTAGAACGATGGAAGTTTTATTATCCAAAAATCTTTGCAATTTTTGCTTATGTAATGATTAAATTAGGATGGACGAGCAGTATTTGAAAACCCAATAAAATTATACACTACTATGAAAACTCTATTCAAAACAAATGCACAGATACACAATTTATTACTCCTTCCGTTTCACATCATAAGGCGATTTGATTTTTTTTGTCAAATGTTTTTAAGTTTACCTAAGTTTACAAATGGAATATTTTCAGCACAAAACGAATATATTATTAAAATATATTCAATGTTAGATTTAATGAAACTATTTTATATATATCGATGTTACTAATTTTTTCTAAACTTGTCAAGTATATTGAACCTATACATAATATATATTCTCCAAATAAATGCACTTTGTGGAAAACAGTTTACAGAGTAATAACCTCGAAGACCTTTTTTTTTTAACCAAGGTGTACTATAATAATATACGTTCATGCAACAAAGTCTATATAGTTTTATGTGTGCACTTGTTACGGTCAAAATTCAAAAACCACTGAAGGGCTATTTCAATATTAAAATATGCTGGCCTAATCTTTCAAATGTGCTTATAAGATTGGGTGAGCGTGCGCGCGCTCATAGAAGGTAAGTGTGTACGTGTTATGAGCGTATGAGTTTATATTGTGCTTTTTTAAAATTGAATAATCCGTGTAACAATACACACATAATACTATCCATTGTGTTCATAGACATTTGAATTCATCCCCAGCAGCAGCATCACCCTCTCACATGAGTTCATTAAATTCACTCTCTCCTGTTCCAACTCCCAATGCACCCTCTGCACTGCCCCAACCTGCATCATCTCTCTCTCTCAGTGCGCCGCTTAATTTTGCTTCCCTCTCAAGCTCGATCGTACTACTCGCGTCAAGCCAAGAAAGCGATCGATCGGACGGCGGCCGGGATCGACGGCGCCGGCAGCGGCGGCGCCCAAGCTTGCACATGCACGGCGAAATGGTGGTGATTTGACATGTGTACGTATGCATATGGGGGATTTTGCATTGGGTTAGCTCTCCCGTCGCCCTCTCCACCATCATCGATCATCGATCTGTGGGTACGTTCGTGTGGATCGTGGAGCTTGATTCGTGGGGAAATTAATCGATCGGATTATATTGGGGATGGAATTAGGGGGGATTTGTTAGCGACCTCGGGAGAGGGAGAATGATTGACGATGATTGTGATGATGACGATGGTGACACACATGACAAATGGTGTGGGATTGGAGGTGAGGGATGGGGATATGTAGTGTTGGTGGGTGTGGGTCGGTGTGTATGCGGGTAGCGTGACTGTAGTGTTGCGTATGGGGGTATTGGAAAATGCTTTACGTACGACCACGAGCGTCCGACTCTCGTACGACCACGGCGACAGAGTATGCGACGTCCGCGAGCTGACCTATTTGGGCTGTGATCACCTCACGCCGTCGCCGTTCGCCGTTTTAGTCGTACGCTAGTCGTATAACTTAGTCGGACGTATAGCAGGTCTCGGGGGTATTTGGGTGACGGAGATGTATAGCATGATTGGTGTGGCATCTCGAGTACTTGGGTGTAGGGGAGGACATAAATTTGAGATTATTTGGTTTAGGGCTGTATATTATTGAGTTAATTAATTCGAGGGGATATTTCTTTTTTATTTTTTTAAATGTGTCTAAAAATTTGTTAACTTTTTTTATAAAAAATATGAGTACATATATTGGCGTGGCGAAATCTTAGCTCTAATTTCTTTTTTTTTCTAACACAATTGTGTTGTCATCCAATATTATTTAATATTTATATATTGGTGTGACCAAGAGGTTTACAAAAGCAATAAGTTACTAGATGATGGTTTGTTTTTAGAATTTTTGTACAGGGTTAACTTTTTTCTTTCCTTTGGCATGGGGTTAACGGAGTTCCATTTGACGGAAGACTAACGGTAAAGCTAAAAATGGAAGAAAACTGATTGTATGATATTCCGTAGTGTTTTATGGAACTCGGGTTCGTTGATGTTAATTTATAGAATCAATGACTTGTTAAGGGTAAAAATATATAATCTCTTAAATTTAAAAAATAATTATATATCTGGCATATACATTGGATATATTGTTGAAAAACCCTTGTTCAAGATTTTTTTTGGCACAATTACGTTATCCTCCAGCACTATTTCTATTGTCATAACCAATATAAGTTAACAACCAAATGATGGTTTGCTTTTATTTTTTTTAGAAAAAGGTTCATAAAATAAATATATCCGCAAGCTTATAAACATTTGTCGTGATGCATTTTTTATAAGATAAATGGAATCATGATGTCATGAAATATTTTTATAATATAATGAGCATGCGTGCATATGTGATATGTCAATTTCTATGAGTGGCGTATTATACCATCGGAATAATGGACACATTGGTTGGTACAAGTTCTTGCAACACAAAAAGACAGAAGCTGAGAAGCAACAATTTCATATTCCTACAGAAGCTGAGAAGCAACAATTGTTTGAAAATGAAACTAGTAAAACATGACAATTTCATCTGGCCAAACGATATATTTTCTCGAGAAAAAAAACCCATATTCCTATAGGAATTGAATAATTTCTACTTAAATAAATGTGTCAATCTAAAACACTCCGTGCATTTTCTCCGGGTTTGTTTGAAATCGCCTCGAATTTCAATCTTTCGGGATAAAATCGTCTAAATTTCTAGGACATGGAAAACAAAATCTAAACAATCTGAGGTGTAAATAAACAAATAAAATAATATTATCATTTCCCTTATTGCTGAATTACTCCATGGTTAATTAAATTACCCTACAGCCTCCACTTGGCATCCAAGGAGGAAAATGCCAGAGACACAGGCCTGACCGGTGGGTCCGACCTGTCAGCGTCTACCATATTACTATCATACATACTTTACATGCATACGCGACGAAAGCGCCTAAGATCAAAACAGAGAGCAAAAGCAGAGGCATCTCCGGCTCGCCGGCGTCGGCGATCAGCGGCCGCCGGCGAGCTCCATGGCGAGCTCGTGCAGGAGCTGGTCGAGCACGGCGGCCTCGAGGTCGGCGCCGACGCCGTCCCGCTCCGGCCGCACGTCGGCGGCGGAGATCCGCGACGAGCTCGGCACCTCCGACGCCACCATCGCCGACACCCTGGTTAGCTCCGCCCTGTGCGCCTCCCAGTACGCGGCGGCGGGGGCGAGCTCGCCGCCGTCGCTCTCGTGGTGGTAGCAGCAGTCGTCGTCGTCGTCGGCGGCGGCGGCGGCGGAGGCGGCGTCGGCCGTGGCGTTGATGAGGTCGTCGGTCTTGGAGAGGAGGTGGGTGAGCAGCGCCGGCGAGTACGCCGCCTCGAGGAGGTCGCGGACGAACGCCATGGCGTTCTTCGGCGAGCCCTGCGGCTGCGCCACCCGCGACGGCGAGCGCTTGTGGATGGGTGAGCTCTCGAAGTCGAACGGGTGGTCCAGCACGGACACCGGGCTGAACTGCTTCTCGTCGTCGGACTCCGAGTCGGTGTACTCCATCTCCTCCTCCTTCTCGTCGGCGGCGGCGACCTCGACGGCGTCGAGCGGGTGGTGCTTGGTCGAGCACGGCGACGGCGAGGCGGCGGCGGCGGCGGCGGCGGCGACCTTCTTGAAGCTGAACGACTCCGACGACTGCAGCGCCGCCGGCTTCCGGTTGCTCGCCGCCTTGACGTGGAGGATCTTGGAGAGGAGGACGCGGAGGAGCCCGGTGGCCGCCGCCGCCGCCGGCTTCTTCGTCGTCTTCTTGGCTCCACCTCTCGCCGCCTCCTTCTTCTTCTTGGTGGTGGTGAGCCGCCTGAGCACGGACCCGGCGGCGTCGTTGCCGCCGCCGGCCGCCGCCGACGCCGCCGGCCAGCACATGACCGCGGCGGCGTCGTAGCCGTCGAGCAACCGCGGCGAGCACCCCTTCTCAAGCAGGTGAAGGTCGAGGTAGAACGGCTCCTGCTTCTCCTCCAGCAGCTCCGACAGCCGCCTCCCCGACGGCGACGCCGACAAGCTCGCCATTGCCCACACCAAGAAAACCTATACAATTCTAGAGAGAGAAAGTTGCAGAGAGAGATAGAACTTCGCACCTTCTCGTGCAAGTCGTTCAAGAAAGTTGTGAAAACAGAGAGATGTGTGTGTGTTTGGAAGAGGAGAGGGGGGGTTGGGGGATGGTGTAGGGTGGGGAGCTTATAATGGAGATGAGAAAGGGCAAGAGAATCTTAGAGAGAGTTTAGAGAGAGAGAGAGAGGAATAGTGGAGGCAACCAACCAAGGAAAGGGAGATGTGGAGAAGAGACAAGGAATGGTGCAATGAATGGAAGAAGACATGGAGGTTGAGGGAGAGATTCTTGTAGCCCCCCCTCTCTCTAACCATTTGCTGCATAATTCATGCTATTATGTCCTATCTCTCTCTTCTCTTCTCTCCACCTCTCTTGTCTTCAGACAATCTTTGGCCTTTGCTTGCTTTGTCTTTGCCACATAGGACATACATAGGAGTGTACTCCACTTAATTTGATTTAATTAATTGATTAATTATTGTAGCATTAGGGGAATAATCTACTACTACTACTCATGTTTTTACTAATGATGTTGTGTTTGGGGTGCTGCATGCATGGCTGACCTCAATTTAATTTAATTAATTGTTTTTTTGCCACATAGGACATAGGACGGTACTTAATTTAATTAATTGTAGAATTAGGACATAGTAGTACTTACCATTGTACTCCCTCCATCCCAAAATATAAGCATTTTTGCAGTGACAAGTCATACATTTTCAACTTTGACTATTAATAGCAGAAGAAATTAAAATAATCAATTATATAAAATTGATGTTACTAGATTTATCATTAAACAAGCTATCATGATATGTAACTCTTTTTATATAAAACGTCTTACTTTTATACATATTGTTAGTCAAAATAATATCTCGGAGACCGTATCAGAGTCCAAAAATATTTATATTTTTAGAACGGGGACAGTAGTATTTTACTAGTACTAATGATGGTGTTTGGGTGCTGCATGCATGGCTGACCTCAATTTCAGCGTGTGTGTGTGATTGGGGTTGGAAAGTGATGGAGAATGTCTAATTGTTGGGTCAAATCACCCAGGTGAAAAGCTGGGGAATGGCTGGCTGGCTCTTGGCTTTGTTGAGCTGTGGTGAGAGTGAGAGTGAGAGTGAGAGTGGACTGTGGTGAGGTGGTGATCAGAGGGTGTACAGTACTTTGAATTGAATGCTGGAGCTAGCTGCAGTGGTTTTGGTTTGAATTCTGGTTCCTAGTACAAGTTTGTATTTGAAGCTCCTTGCCCTTTACCACCAGCATACTACTAGTATCAGAGAACTAATGATCCTCTGACTCCAGAGACCAGTGGTTGTTAGTGTGTTACTCCTTTCACTCAAGAGGAATAGTGATGTGGCAGTGCTTCCGAGGTGTATTTTTTGACAGCTCATTGCCATGTACATCTCGAATATTACAAGTTCACAGTAATTTCCAAATGGTCTCGGACAAATCTACCAGCATAATTTTAAAAACAACGGACTGATTGGAATTGGATAAGGCGATAGTAAATGCGTAGAAGGGTACTATATATAGCAAAATTTATAGTACACCTTCCGTCCCAAAATAAATTCATTTATGGGTTTCTAGGTTGAAAGTTTGACCGTCTATCTTATTTTAAAAATTTATAAAAAAATCTTAAAAAAATAAGTCATGCATAAAATATTATTTATGTTTTATCATCTAATAACAATCAAAATACTAATTAAAATAAATAAATAAGACAGACTGTCAAAACCTAGAAATAAATTTATTTTGGGATGGATAGTGTAGCTTAGAAACATTGGTATAAGGCCAAAAAAATGAAAAAAAAATGAAGACATTTCTTTTAAAAATAATGGCAAAATGGCAAATGTCTTATGAAAACATTTTGCTTGTAAAAATAATACTGAAATAATGAAAAATAATTTCAGGGTAGAACTTTTATACCAGTACTCTTTGCGGTTCAAAAGACAAGGCTAAAAACTGATATGAGAAAAAAAAACACTCAAATTAAATTCCGAAATTCAAATTTGGTTGTGGCTTATATCATTTTAGGGAATCGGCACAGTTTGACTCGATGCACCTTGTATCCTAAGCACTGCAAAATAATCACACCTTCATGTCAAGCTGGCATGTCTGATTGTCTGATCAAACCACAACCTAATCCTGAAACATCCAATTACCAGGAAAAACAAGGTTAACTCATCTGATGATCCTAAAACAACTAGACAAGCTTCACCTTGGATACCCTCATTGCCATCTCACAAGCACTCCTTTTGGCTGCTTCTGCAGCAGCAGCACATCACCAATTGGTTTCTTTAATGCCCTGGTCTCCCAAGGAGGCTTCATGTCACCTTCATCCAAATGCCCTGATCTTTATTTATCCCACAAGATACACACTAATACAAACACCTCATCATCAAATGTGTGTGTTTAAGGTATCTGCAACTCTCAAGAAGGTGACACTTGTCCTTAATCACATGTGAAGCCATCATCATCCGAGTCACAAAATGTACACATGTACAAAAGAAACTCTTGTATCTTAGCCTTAATCAATTCGATCAGACAGCTAATCCGGGTGATTAATTAAGTGTGTGTGTGTGAGAGTGTGACCGTGTGATGTGCTGATTAGTGCCTGACAGTGGAATCTGCCGGTGATTGGGTTTGCTGATTTTGTCGCCTGCAGAAAAGGGTACAGAAATCTTTGCTGCTGCGAATTCGGACTCTCCCCATTGTTCGCTTGCTCTTGCTGCTGCAGACAGAGACGATCCGGTTTTTTTTTGGGGGCCAAACTGTTTGCTCGTGTATCTACAATGGCTTTGTGTGTCGTAGCAGTAGGTGATTGTGCCTGTCAGATTATACGTGCCAACGTGCAGGCCATATGGTTCATGGATGGATGTGAATTGAATTCGAGTCAAACAGGGATTCGTAATTTCGTATTCCCTGGCATTGTTCACGGACAAATTGATAATTCATGTTCATGGATAGTAGTTGCTTTGGTCCGATGTGACAGTCTTCATCAGAATGCAATTGACTGTTGATCTGTGACAAAGAGCATTGGTGGAAGTGTACTATAGCTGTTTACGGATTATCAACGCATTTTGGGACAACGAAGCTGCCAACAATAAAAATTTCAAGACTGATCGGATTCTGGTATGAAATGTTATGGTACATTGATGGCAATCTGATTCTGGTTTGTGCCGCTAAAACAAACACGGCGTTTCCACTGGTCAAATACAGCTTGACACTTCCAGAACGCTAACCAAAACGCATAGCTGATGTCCTCCAAATCACAAACAATAGCAATGTTTTTTTTTTCGGTATACACTACTACTTCACAGGAGCTTTGCACACGGCTCGTAATACCACGCAATCTAATCCAGCACACACGTACAGCAAACAAATACACTACACAATCTGCAATTTAAGAATTGGTTGCAGATGGATCGAATGCGTAACACGCTTCTCTGCAGTTGCTGCTGAAGAAGAAGAGGAAGAAACATCAGGGCAAGGCCAACTGGGACGTCTTGCAGTTCTCCACAATGGCCTTGGACTTGGTGTACAGGGAGGTGAGCTGCCCCTGCCTCAGCGAGAAGGCCTGGCTGAAGAGCTTGATCTCCTGCTTGAGCTCATCCATCCTGCTCTTCTCCATGTCCAGCTCCCTGAGCGCCTCCAGCCTGTCGGCGACGAGACGGTCGGCGTCCTGCCTCGCCTTGGCGAGCGCATCCAGTAAGGACGAGTTTTCTCTCTTCAGCGTGTCGCGCTCCTCCTCCAGCGCCGCGCGCCACGCCTTTGAATCCTCCAGCTGCTGCCTATCGGCGGTGCAGTCCTTCTCTAGCCTTTGGCATCTTGCGTCGATTGGTTCCTCGTCTGGAGTTGCAACCTGTGGGAGAAGACAAAGGATTGGCAGCAGTGGTAAAAAGTAGGGAGTCAGTTCTCATTGGCAGCATGTTCCGTAACGATGCTTTCGACAGCTCGATAGATGAACATGGGGATTGACGAAAACTTTTGACAGGAGTTGATGAGTACCGGACAGATTATAGGAGCTAAAAATGTATGATTATCAATTTATCATGAGATGACAGATTTTAACTAGAAGCCGAGCAATGAGGATCCCTGTATCGTTGTCTTTTTGGACACTCGGAAAAGAGAGTCTACTTTCTACTTTGTCCTGACCTTAGCTCTTGAAACTATTGATGGAAAATGTCACATATTTCACTATATCTGGAAATCTGGCATTTGTGTCAAGATTGAAATTTTGAAATGTTGCCACTTAGAGAGGATGCTGAATTGCTGAGCACCAAATGCTCAACAAGCAATGGTTATTCTCGAGACAGCATGCACCTTTGGATTTGATTCAAAAGGCAATCTAGGACTCAAATTTTGCAAGTACTTGTTACTATTTATGCAGCAAATATCCAAATGTCTTTTCAGGGGAACTTGGTGCCAAAAGTCTGTAGAAACTATGCATATCGGATGAATTAACTATCTCTGATTTATCTATTTCTATTATCATTTCCAAATTAACTAGTAGCAGTTTGCTGCATAAAACCAATTTTGTTCTGTAGATGAAAAGCCAGCAGAATCAGCAGCGAAAGACAAGGACCAGTAATGTTACTTACTGATGCTTTATCATCTGCCAGGGATGTTGCACATTTGAAACCAGGTGTCATCTCAAGCATTTCGAGATCAGTAACACACCCCTTGTTCAGCTGCATCCAGAGGTCCTCATCAGCTACAGTCCCTAAATTTTCTGGTATTGGGCTGAATTCTACATCCTTTGAATAGTTCGCACGACTTGCAACAAACTCAGCTGGTCTCTCTTTAGAAGTTGGAGTTTTTAATGATTCGAACTGCGACAGGCCAATAATGAAGGATCAGAAACAAAAAGTGAAAAATAGAGCAGAAGCTTTGAATAGTAGAGCCAACACATGGCATGAGATTGCACTTAGTGAATCTGATTGAAGTTGTTATGATGCTACTTCTCCAATAAACATACCTGGATAGAATCAGTGAACTGATCTGGTGATATGCTGGTATTGCTAATGCCATCTAACATTTTTTGTTGCTCAGCCAAACGGTGCTCTAGTGTTTCCCTTAACCTCCTTTCTTCGTCAAGTTCCATTGCTAGTCGATCACGCTCAAGTTCAGACTACATGAAAAGAATCCGAAACTTTGAGTTAAGTAAAAAAAGATGGTTGTATGCAGTATCCACAAAAGGATGCTCATTCTTGAATGAGATATACATGTTCTACAGGAATTGTAGAACCTTTAATCTTTACCTACCTTGTGCATGTCATTGCGCTGCTTTAGTATAACCTGCTCCAACACTTCGGAATGAGAACCCTGCATTCAGAAAACAAAAAGGTTAAATAATGTTATCACACCTGGGTTTGAAGAGAAACCTAAAATAAACACAAATAACCTGCAACTTTTTGCGAAGTTCTTCTATTTCCTGCTTTTGCCTCTTCAGCAGAGCTGCATCTGTTAAAATCTGGCATGCCAGTGACTATTATTAGGTACTCAACGCTTGACAAGCTAATAAATTTGAACTTAAAAAAATAGTCATTTAATGTAGTAAGATAGACAGAGGGCAATATTTGGATGAATACTGAAAGACCAATGACTGTTATTAAATATATTATACAAGTTATACCTGATCCTTCAGAGACGTAAAAAAACAAACACAAGACATCTTATGATAGTGAGACTTAATAAGCGGTAGGTTAATACTGCTACAGGAATTAGTTCAGAACAATATACTTAATTTTGATGTTTTAGGGCCTAATGGGGTATATTGTATAAAATTAACATGAATTCACAGGTAACAGTTTGATTCATGCAGGTGAACAAAATTCCATATTCCAAACAATGCCTTAACACTTACCTCATTCACTTGAGCACAGTTGCTGACACATTTTGCTCTACTTGCAAATTGAAGAGTTCCTCTGGTTTCCTCAACATGAATCTGTAGGTTCATTTTTGTTGGGAGATGCAATAACAAAGAAAAGTAAGTACAAGAGATTTATTAGTACATGATTTAATTTGTAAGTACCTAGAGCATACCTCCTCAGGAGCAGCAGTGCAAATGATTGATGTTTTTGCGTTGCCTCCAAGTGCAGGTTGTAAAATGCGCGTCAACTTACTATCACGATAGGGGATGTGCCCTCTGCATCAAAATAACTAACCACCTCTTTATCTAAAAAAAAAACCTAAGCAACTAAAACTACACAAGATCTTACAAAGTTTCAATATTTGTAGAATTTTTCTTCGATTCAGATAGAAACACTCATTGGCGAATTTTTCTTTGGATTAGTAAAATGAAGGCAGAATTGGTTAAAGTTTATCTTTTCTTCAAAACTCCGAATGTTCAAAAAATTCGCAATAATTTCTGATTACAACATTCTTTGGTTATTAGACTGACTATTATAAGGCCTATGTTTGATTTGCAACCAAATCTGTGTTTTCCACCCTGCAATAAAATTATAACTTTCATAGCAGTTTATTACTGTTTGGATAGCTATTGTATATTAAATCAGAGCTATACACACAACTTGCAGATGTCATCACTCATCATTGCTATATGACTATGGGGGGAACCAAATGAGAAAGAAATCCATGCCATACTCAATATGCATACCTTTGCTTTCCATTCTCACTCAACTTATTGATGACATTCCCAAGAATCATCAAGCTTTTGTTAATATGCTTTCCCTCCTTGAGACGCACACCTCCAGCTCCCGTCTTGGCAATTCTTTCTGAACCAGCTAAATCCACCAAGTTCTATAAGTAAGGCAACATTGATTAGTCATACAATTCTCAACACGTTTGTTTTTACTTAATACATAGGTATTGAGAGAGCAGTACATACCAAGACAGATACACGGATAGCATCTCCAGAATCCATGTGGTTCTTTGCGCTGCTTTCAATGACCTGCAACCAATACAATGATACGAAATCACAAAATTGGCATCATCTGGTATCTCAACTTTACTCCAACTATCTATGGACTTGAAATTGGTGGAATGACTAAAATATTGAGTATTCCGTACCATTCTGAAAATAGTATGTGATCTGCTGCTCCGCACATTCATATTTGTCTCCCCAAAATGCCTATTTGCTATAAGAAAAGCCAGACCATGTTTCAAGAATAAAAAAAGCTTCTAAACTCGTGAAAACAGATAGCTTGAACAGGTATAATGTTAACTTGTCGGAAATAGTACCTTCTCCAAGCTCCAAGAGCTTAAACACTTGCTCGGCACTGTTCACAATTTCCTCCCGTAGCCCAGACACATACACACCACGCTATGGAAAAAAAAAAACCATAAGTGTATAAATCTATATCGCAATTAGATGAAAACCCGCCAAGCATTTTCATCAAAGAGAAGCCATTTCTACCTCTAAGCTCTCATGAATCGGCAGCTTCTCGCTCCCGAGCGTCAAGAGATCGTTGATTTCCTCGTTGTAAATCTCCATGTAGGAGACCCTGATGAGGAACTCGCGGTCCGAGACCTGCACCGAGAGAGAGGTCAGCGTCGAATCGAACCGACGACGAAAGCTTCAGCGTGGCCGCGACATCGGAGAGGAGCGGCGAGAATTTAACCGGATTTACCTCGCGCGCGGTGTCGAAGACGTCGCGGACGGCGAGCGGGATGATGCCGGGGTGGTCGCCGGAGCCGTTCATGGTGAACGTCTTCCCGCTGCTGGTCTGGCCGTACGCGAAGGCGGTGCCGTTGAACCCGTCGACGGCGGCGCGGATGAGGGAGCGCACGAGCACGCCGTAGATCCGCTCGTTCGTGGCCGCCCCGTCGAACACGTGGTCTGCATCGCAGGCGTGAGAACGCGCGAGGCCGGAGGGGAACGAGGAGGGAGGGAGGGAGGGGGGGGCAGCATACCGAAGGCGAAGGAGGCGCCGGGGACGGGGGCGCTGCGGTGGAGGAGGGTGATGCGGGTGTCGTCGTCGACGCGCCACTCGCGGTCGCCGCCGGTGGAGGAGGGGGACTGGTCCGCCGCTGGGGCGGCGGTTGTCGGCGGGCGGAAGCGGACGGCGACGGAGATCTTCTCCATCGTCAGCGGCGGCGGCGGCGGCTGCGGAGGAGGAGGAGGAGGAGGACGGCGGCGAGGTGGGCGGCGGCGGAGGAGGATTTGAAATTTCGGGGAGGGATGGAGCGGGGAGGAAGACGAGGCAAAGACACGGGAAAAATATAAAATGTTTTGGGTTTTTTTTTTTTTTGGAAAGGTAAAGAGGGTGTGGGTTCCTGGGTCATGGGCCTTGGGCCTTGGCTGCGTCTGGATTGAGCCTTGTTGGTGGACAGGGGGAGCGGCCCATGTAAAATTGGATGTGATCCAGCACAATAGTTTATGAGGGAGTGCGGGCTTTAGGCCTACCAGTGGTATGGGCCTCGTTGGCCTGGTCGTCCACCACGTGAACGATGGATTTTCTTTTGTTTTTTACATTTTTATTACAATTTTACAAAAATATTTTTTCGTTTAAAAAATTTACAAATCTAGGTCCCTTTTTAAAAATTCCAATTCTAGAGGGAGTTAAGTGGACTAAATATCAAATAATCATCACTAGTTGTTGAACAATTAAAACCAGTAGAAAGGGTTTGAATACAAATAAACAATTTACATTTAGGCCCCTTAGTGCTCTTTGGATGAGCAATTTTTTTTTTAAAAAAAAAGTCCTCCTAAAGGTCGTGAGATGTCTAGATTTATAAATTTTCAAAACGATTTTTTAAAATATCTTAATAAGAATATAAAAATAAATAAATTTTGAACGATGTAATTAAGGAACGATCCATTCCTGCTCAGGGAATTCGGTGGTTCACTAGTTCGAAATGCATAAACATTCCTGGACGACAGACATTCGAAAGAAAAATTGAAACTTCAAATAGATTTTGTTTAAATTTGAACAATATAAATTTGGAAATGATGGTGTCAGAAGAACATCCTACCAGAATCTACCAGCAGACCTTAGGGCTTGTTTGGTTTGAAGCCAATTTTAGCCCTACCAAAATTTTGTTAGTGCCACCAAATTAAGTACTATTGAGTTTGAACTATTGTGTCAAAAAAATTGGTAGCAAACCAAATATACATTTGTTACTATTGAAGCTACCATGAATTTGGTAGGGCTATAAATTGGTATCAAACCAAACAAGCCCTTAAATTCCAGAAATTTGGCAATGCCACAAGGAGTAGATGGCATGTCAAGACCAAATCTGCATCACCCTCCACATGACCGCACACATAAACAGCTAATTCCACCGTTTCACAATGTAAGTCATTTTTGTATTTCTCATGTTCATATTGATGTTAACGAATCTAGATAGATATATATGTCTAGATTCACTAACATCAATATAAATATGAGAAATGCTAGAATGACTTACGTTATGAAACGGAGGGAGTAATCAATATCTTATGTCCCTACTTATGTAAAAGTGGAGTCCTCTCGTCCTTCCCCACAGAAAAAACACAATGCCTAAAAACCCACCCTAAAAATAACCCACTAGAAAACACAGATACACATAAAACCATTCGAGGTTAATTAAAAATCATGAAAAAAAAACTGTAACACTACTCCATGCCTCAATTGGCGAGGTAGAATAACATTGAGGGGAAATAAGTATATTTGTTTATAACATATCAACTCGGGATTTCGATAGGTGAAGTACAATACATTACAAATCGATATATGTCCGTACAATTACAATACCCTTGCAAGTTGATATCTCAACTAGCAGATACATTCAGTACATATATGAATCCACAAACATATTTATTCTATCCAACATTACACGCGGTGTACGTACGTACACATTACATAATCACTTTTATTTTCCTATCTTTTTGCAGCAAGACAACATCATATGCAATAGCTAGCTTCGTATATATCGGAGACAACGGACGAGGAAAGTCAGAACTCATTCTGGATTTTGCCTTGACCCTTGCATCACTTCCCTTGCAGAATGAAGACGTTCAGAGACTTCCATCATAGTGGGCCTGTCATCCACATCTTGTTTGAGGCATTGAACTGCAATCCCACTAATCATCTCAAGACAGTTTATGGCTTCAGGACATGAGGTAATTTCCTTATCAAACATCTCTCTGGCTTTATTCTCTGTCATGTAAGACTTAACAAAATCTGATGGAAGGCTCTTATGGACATCATACGCTGGCTTCTTCCTTGTTATGAGTTCCAATAGAACAATTCCGAAGCTGTACACGTCACTCTTCTCGGTAAGAAGACCTGTCTGGAAATAAACAGGATCAATGTACCTTCTATCGCCTATCACTAAGCTAGTGTGGTTCTTCTCTATAGATAGGAGTCTGGATATTCCGAAGTCTGAAATTTTTGGCATCGAATTATCATCCAGCAGAATGTTGTTAGACTTAACATCTCCATGAAGGATCTTCTGATTTGCGGATGAATGCATGTAAGCCAGAGCTTCTGCAGATTCAATAGCGATTTTTAAACGATTTTTTAGCAGGAGAGGATCCTTTGTTACATTACCGTCGTTGCTTTCACCATGAAGAGCGTCTTCGAGGTTTCCTCCCGGAATGTATTCATAGACTAAGAGGGGGTCATCTGTCTCCAAACAACAGCCTAGGAGCCTAACTACATTCTTGTGACTGATTTGAAATTGAACAGTGACCTCATTTGTAAAATCAGTTGGACGCTCCTTAATTGTCAACTGTTTCGGGTTTCCGATTGGGCTCTGTGTTGTTTTTAGGGCACTTAACAGCAACAATTTGCCCGTCATCAGTGGTTCCCTTGTAGACCTTACCAAAGCCACACTCTCCAATCTTCTCATGATAATTATTTGTGATTTTGTCGATCTCTTTTTTTGGAAAAATCTTAATCTTGGCGCTTTTTAATATTGCACCACCATTTTTGTCAAAAGCATATCGAAGCTTCCTTTTTTCATGCTTCGTGTGTAAGAAAATGAGTAGGATGGCCAAAATTGAGATGGACATATTGTGGCTGAAAATAAATAAAATAGTGTGATTATTCTTTTTTAGTTATTATTTCACAAACTAAAGGTATAAAGAATATTATATGAGACGAGCATTACCAATCGCTGCTACAGCTGGTTTGGGCAGTACAAGTTGGCAAATGTGATTATCTTTAGCATCCTTTCTTCGTCCAAAATTGCATTGGCACTTGCAGCCACCTTCTGTGTCATGGCATGTCCCACCATTGCAAGGATACTTTTCTTTATAGATGGACGGGTCACACTCATTAACATCTGTGTGAGAGGGAGAAAATTAATGAAATGGATACTAAATTTAGTTTATATTGATATATGAAATTACTTTATATGGCTTTATTTTTAAAATTTGTGTGTTCATATGAATACCTTTTTGGGCTAGACATATTTAGTTGAGTAAACCACATGTTTTGGGGCGTGTGTAATACAAAACCCTATATATATCGCGATTTGTTTTAAGAAATTCTTGTTTCGAGACAAAATGTTTCAAGAAGAACCTTATGTTCAAGCTTATATTGTCTATTTGGCTAATATATTTAAGCATAATAATTGTAAAAAAAACAGTATGTGATATTCTTAAGCTTATATAGTCAGTAAGTACATATAATCGTAAGTAGCGGTAAACTATAACTACGTTTTAGGAGATATATATACGTTGAAATCCAACTTAATTGCAAATATATAATTTTCATCTTAATTCGATTTTCATGTAAAATGTTAGTGAAAGATGTTCACAAAGACTTCTGCCCTTGGAAATGCTCGGAAATATGGTTCGAGGACTTATTAATTTAATTTCTGAAACAAACAAGGAGAAAAGGGCATCTCACTTTGGCATCCGTCGGAGATGTAAGGATTGCCGTCATACCCCTTGGAGCATTTGCAGTAATACCCTATACCATTGGTGGCATTCAAACAGTCGCTATGAGCACTAACATTTGGGGACAGCGTAATAATCAGTGTGCTACTGTTAAAAAATGTGTATTAGAACATGTTCTTATATTTTATGACGGAGGGAGTAACTTTCGTCTTAATTAATTCACTGGCCTGCATCAAACTAATATTATTACTGTACTATTGTTTCTCATTGATGGTTAATAGCTAATTTTTCGCTATATATATATTTTTTGTATGAGCACCAGTTATAATATATTACGTACCAGCTTATGTCGGCTACGAAGGCATAGCTGCAAGGGCTGTATCTCCATGCAGGATTGTACTTCTCCTTCTTGCTCTCAAAGAAATAGAGAGAGATGTAGCTGGGAAACTATTCTAATCTCTCGAGGGGATGTCCCCTCGTTTGCTCAAAAACCATCTAAATAGTTATGAAAAATTCTGGAAAAATTTGACAACATTCGTTCAACACATATATATAACTCCACAAAATCTTAAGTCCAAACTCAACTCACACGTCGAGATATAAAAAAGACAAATTCAGCGTATGAATAGTAGCGTACTGTTTATATATAAATTTGTCTTTTTTGTTTCTCGATGTGTAGATCGAATTTGAACATGAATTTTGGTGGACTAGTAGGTATCATTATACTCTACATTGTCAATTTTTTTCAGAATTTTTCACAACTATTTGCATCGAATTTAGAAGAAAAAGGTATACGAGGGGATGTCCCCTCAAGGGATTAGAATCCACTCCCGATGTAGCTGAGATCCGTGGTGATATAAGGCGTTTCGCAGCAGCCGAGGCCGGTGCACTGCCTGCCATCGCCGACATGTAACTGGGTCGCGCTCGGGCAGTAGCTCGCGCAGGTGGTGTAGTAGGTCTCGTCCTGCCGACCGTCAAGCATGGCGTCGGTGTAGCAGCCGAGGCCAATACACTACTGGAGATGGGAAAGCTCCCGTGTGTTAACTAATGTTACCGTGTGTATGTTATCACACTCGGTAACGTCCAAAATGATACCGGGTGTTTGATCTGACACCCGGTAACATAAGAGCATACCGTGTGTTGCAGTTGCACCCACGGTAATATAGAAATATACCGTGTGCCATCTGGAGCACCCGGTAACACACTGTTCACTAGAGACCTCCCGTTAACTCCGTTTGCACGCGCTTTAGCTGCCCGCCTGGCTGGCGCTGGGGCCCACTGTGCAGAGGAATCTTCCCGTGTTTTTTTTTTCTCTTGGACGCACGGGAACTTCTACAGCATTACAAAGGATATGGTCCAAATTTCTGTCCACATATCTATTTTTCAGGATAATTGAAATTCAAAAAAAAATGTTAGAATGTCTTGAAAAATGTATGGACATTGTAGAAAATATAAAACAATGTGAAAATAGAGGGTAAATTTATGGCTTCGCCTATAATAATTTTATTAACAAGCTAATTTTTTGGATGCTTACCGAGTTAGCTAGAGCTATAAGGGATTTTGAAGGATGTGACATATTCTAGTACTACGAATCTGGACAAGCTCTCTATCCATATTCATTGTACTATGATATGTCACATCTCCCCTAAAATTTTTATATTATAAGATGGAGGGAGTATATCATAAGCATTAAGCATTACAAGAGTTCGACAAATGAGCCTACTCCCCCGTCACATAGTATTCATCTAGATTAGCACATTATAGTTTTATTATAGCTACAGTTAACTACTTCATCTGTCTCAAAATGGCTACATTTAGCATTTAAAAATTGTTTAAAAATATAGCTACTTTTACCAATTAGAATCATCCTTTATTTAATCTCTCTAGCTACTTTTATCTTCTCAATCAATCATAATCTTTCCTGTTTGATTCTATATACTTTCTTAATCTCGATGAGAAATCTCAAACATAAATAAATATGTTTTATGACGGAGGAAATACTACATCCATGTGTAACTTGTATGTATGTGACGTTGTGTCGAGAATCGTAATATTCCCCATTTGATTCCAACTACTTTCTTAATCTCGGTGCAAAATCTCAAACATAAATATATTTAACAACAGAGAAAATATTACCTCCATATGTCGTAACCAGGGGCGGATCCAACGTGGGTGCAGGGGGACTCGAGTCCCCCCTACACCCACAAAACCCATGGATACCCTCCGGAGCACCCCTTCAATTTTTTCATCATGAATGATAAACTAAAGGTTGCTAAATGGCTGGAGGTTGAAGAAACTGTGTAATTGAGCCCCCCAATTTTTTTGTTCCTAGATCCGCCCCTGTCGTAACCTATATGTATGTGATGCCGTTAACTATTATGCATGACGTTTGATCATTTGTCTTATAGAAAAATGCAACATGTAATATTTTTTAGATAATGAAAATTGCTTACATGTCCAACCTCTGCCCGTAGGCACACAGCCAAAATGCAACGGGTAATATGGTAAAGGAATGAGTGAGATGACCTGTGGTTGTAGCTATGGCAGGTAGAATTTGGCTTGATAGGCATAGTAATTGAGGATGTCTATTATAAAAAATGATTATGATTAATTATGTTATTTTCTTTGTTTCAAAATGTACAGTTGTGCATATATCTTCAAAATAGGGTCAAAAGTTTTATAACTTAAAGAATAAAAATAAAAATTTTAATTTTTCATATATCCTTTTTAAGAAGACAGATAAAATGTCAGTCATATCAATTAAAAAAATATTTTTCCCTCTCAAAATGATTTGTTTTGTCCTTTTTGTTTATAAAGAAAATAATGTCCAAATTATTCTTCCCGCTCACCGAAATTAAAAATTTCCCTCCAATCATCCTGTACCCGCCAAATCCCACCAAAAATTTCAGCGATGCTAAGTAATAGACTACGTTGCCCCTCACCAAAGCGGTATGCACCTTATCACAACAAGGCTAGTTTTGTAATTTCCTGCTAGTCCACCACAAAGATCAGAGAGGACGAGAAAATTATCTCCTGTTCTCTCACTCTATTCCTCATTCTCTCATCCAGATCTGGGAGCAGCCCCTCACTGCTCGCTGCTCCTACCTTCGCCCATTCACCGTGACCTCCCTGCGCCGCCGGCTGCCCGCCGCCGACCAAGAGAAGCCCATCTCGAGCAGCGATGTTCCCTCTGTGGCTCCGACGAAGGCCGCCGCTGAGGAGGAGCAGGCGTCTCTGCCGTCGGCCGATGAGGCTCCCACCGTCAAGGTAAAGTCCGAAGGCTCACCAGACATCCTTTTCTTAAGCTGCGAGCTTCTCCTGATGCGCATGTCGTGCAGATAGTGGTGCGGGTGCGGCCGATGGTGAGCCGGCCGGTGGATGGCAAGGATCTCTTCGTGGCAGGCGGATGTGTTCGATCTGAGCTCGGGGTCCGCGGATCCGGCTCCTGCGAGTTTAAGGGTGCCGGATTTGGCTGCTCCTGTGATGGCAGCACCGCACGAATACCCGGTAAGGAATACATGAATACGTGTGTCGTGAAGGTTTCTCTTCCTCTTCAGATAATGTGATATAGTGTGCATGCCAGGTGTTTGTGGTAATGCCTGCAAGTCAACACTAGCTTGACGGACCATACTTTGCATTTTTACTACAAAAGGTCATGTTCTATTTATGCTCGTGCTCGTCACTACTTTATAGATTTGCACGGTTCTTTTTTTTTTTCTAATTATTATGTTATCTTACTATGTGATGCATAATTTAAATAACTGATCCCATGTTCTAGAAGTGTAAACTGGTAACTTACTGGAATTCACAATCATTGCTTTGGTGTTGATGGTAATTATATGCTAGAAGAAACCATGGTTAAATGTACTGTGTGTATACACCATCACTGATATAAATAGCAGGTATTTTTTTCTTTCCCCGTGGCCATAATAAATCCTAATTGACCTTGTAAACTAAAGTTTTTAATCATAAGCTTAATTAGCTGAACCCTCTCTTGATTATTTGGGGTAGTTGGTTTCTTTACTTGCAAGTTTTAGTAAGTAATGTCTGTAATTTTCTTAAGCCAAGGAATCTCTGTAATTATGGTGTATAGAGGCATGCAAGAATTCAATTATATGCATAGTTATTGTTATGGATTTGAATAAATGAACAAAACACTACACCATGTAAATTGGCATTGATTGGAGTTGACTCATAAATATTCTATAAGAAACTATAGTACTCCCTTATCTTATTCTGTTCATGACTACTATTGTTCATGCTGGCTGTTTTCTTTCTTTCATGTGCAGATCCCAGTATTCCACTCGTTTCCTGGAATGAACTCGATATAGAGTAAGTGATTTTAGACTTTGTTCATCCACTTCAAATTAATATACCACATGTATCTCATCCAAATAATGTAGTAATAGGATTCATGTGGATAAACAAGGTTACATGCCCTCACATTTCTATCATTTGAAATTGTTTCATATCCATTCTGTTTCTTCCAATTTATTTATATTTGTCGCTACCCAGTCTCCTTACCATTATCTAACAATTGCAGGGATGTAACCCTCAAGTATCAATTCAAGACGACAAACAGCAGCCATGAATCACTCTATGAAAGAATTTGTTGCTAGGTGTTGTTGCTTCATGCATCGAGATGAAATATGTAGCTGCTTCATGTGTTGAGACTTAGATGTTGAATGACTAGATGAATTTATACAGTAGGCAAGCTGACTTGTTTAAATGTTTTCATATTCTTCATTGACAAGTAGTCTTTGTATGTTGAATCCTCAATTTTTATGGTTAATTAATAGTTTCATCTTGCATCGATATTTGATGCTTTGGTGGGTGTGGCATGCTGGTGTTTCTATATATTTTGGTAAAATTAGTGAGAATAAAAGAGAAATGAATTTGAAAGTCGTATTGCAAGAGACCTGATAAGATTGTAGCTCATTGAACCTTTTGCATTGCTTCCCGTGCGTAGTTTTTGACTATAACACACGGTAACCCACTAGGACATACCGAGTTCTTCATGAAACACGGTAACACAGGTGATATTACCGTGTGTTCGAAACACGGGAAGCTGCCGTTTAGTTGACGGTGAGCTCCGTTACAGTGAAAGTTCCCGCGTGCATTCGTGTACACGGTAAGAAATGGTGTTCCCGCGTGTAGGGGGGCGCATGGTATGGTACCTAGTGTTCCCGTGCGTTTTTGTCGATTCCTCACGGGAAATGTGCTCGGTAAAGTGATGAAGCCGCCGAGTGTGCCTTACCGGGTGCTGGCGCCCGGGAACGTTGTTCCCGTGGGTTTTTGGCATGTTCCCGTGGGTTTTTGGCACACGGGAGCTTTCCAGTCTCCAGTAGTGAATGAGCTTGTTCTTCGTCGACGAGATCAGCAGCGGCGATGAACTGGAGTCGAACTCCCAGGAGTATTCGAGTGACGATTGGTTGATCGACTCGAAGCAGATGTAGGACACGGGCTCGTAGATCCGCATCTCGCCGGCCTCTACAGCTATGCTGATGATCTCATGCTTGCCAAATAAGTATGGTTTTGGAGGACCAACAAAGCTGTTATTGCATGTGATTTGAAATTCGTTGTTGGAGCCCAGCCATGGCCAGGAGCAGTTGTCACCGATGCCAAATGGGTAAGGGATGAGCACGCCACCGCATTCGTGTTGGCAGTTCGGCCCTGGGGCACCGGTGGCCATGGAGACAATCAGGTAGAGGGAAGAGAAGAAGAAGAGGAGGATGTAAGAGGAGGAGGAGGAAGAGGAGGTGGGGGCTTGCAATGGCATGGTCACTAACTCTATCAAAATTACTAGCTAATGTTGAGCTTTATTAATTGTTGTGGCTATGTGTGGAGCATAGGCTTAGGTACTCATATTTATAGGAGCTAGGATGTATATGGTGTTGCAAGCATGCAAACACTAGTGGACACAATCACACAAGTGGCCATGCGCAGGTTGTCGTATGAAATCGTTTCATCATCATATCAATTTGTTGCTAGACGTATGACTTCCATAATAAATAGTATCTGTGATATTAATTTTTACAAAAAAATATAGTATAATTTTATTATGACATTGTAATATAAAATTATAAAAATAATGCTGATAGTTCATTTTTCTAACTGTCATTAAAGGTTTTTATTTGTCGCCAAATCCCTTTACCAATAGGCTTTGTGTTGACACGACTTTTGTCGAGAAAACCCTTTGCCGACATATATAACAACATTTTGCCAATATTTTTTTAGGGAAAATCGGGCGCCCTTCCATCCTTGCGTGCATGCAGTAGTTCTGCCTTTTCCTCTCTCAATTTTTTTTGGTAGAGATGTAGATATTTCTCTCCGACCCACGGAAATACAATTCTTAATTTCTCTGCTCATGCAGTCTTATGCATGACCAACTTTTTGCAAGCTTCAAACCATTTCCTTTCTAATATATCTAATCTATAATTTGATTGCATTATTATATTCCTTGCAATTAAATCTTAAAAATAAGATTTCATATGTTTATATTTTAGGAAAAGACATATATTTTGTTTAATTGAAACAATTTTTTATTATGCATGAAACATTAATTAAGTTATGATTCTTGAAACATCACTCGTAACTCGATGAAACATTGTTTAATAATAAGTGTCTCAGGTTACTTATAGAAAGTTTCAAAAAGATACAATATTAAAAAATATTAAATGCAACACCTACATCCATTATATGAAACATTTTATCATATTGACTCAATACATAAAAAGAATAAAATAAAAAATTGTAATGTGCAACATAGTTGAATTTAAGTTGAAACATTCGGTTTTATACGTGAAACATCAAATGTAATGGTTGAAACACCTTTATTTTTTATTAGAAATATAATTATGTAAGTTCTTATTACAAAGATTTAATCACGATGAATATAGTGGTGCAATTAAATCTCAGATTGGAAAAAAAGTTTTAGAGAAAAATATTTTAAAACTTGCTAAAATACCCCATGCATGCATCAAGTGTGTTTGTGTGCATGGAAGGAGTACCGCATACACTAGTTGTCACAATAGCAAGGAGAGAGAGAACCTGTGGCATGCTTACATAAGCATAGCTCCCATTTTTTTTTCATCTGCATTAGACGCCCGAACATGAGGATTCCCAAATAGACGATCGAGTTGCTGGTATATTTAGGATATGGTGTACTGAGGCAATCTATAACTTTGAACTCTATCCAATTTAATCATATTTGTAAATAAACAATACTTCAACTATATATATACCATTCGTTAAGACCAACAAGATTAAATTAATTATAGCCTTTCACCGCAGATGCACACAAGCTAGCTATATCCAAAATCTGTATAAGTATAATCCACCTTGTCTCATCTTTTTCTACAAAAACCAAATATATTTTGAGTTCTTAAATTTGATTTTCGAACAGTATATAATTTAGTTAGATATTTAACTTGTCACTACAACAATTATAGAAATAGAGCTATACAATTGAAAATGACAAAGAAACCCTAAAAAAAAATCCTAAAAGTTTCTTCACAAAAATTCCTAAGTTCAAAATTACCTGCAACTTTCAAGAAAACCTATGTCAAATGTGCACTCAATTTCCTTTCAGAGATCATCATAGCTATCTGCATACACAATGTTTGAGATAAAGTGAAAAGAGGAGATTGAAAAGATATATAAAACAAGATGAACTATCAACGCATAATTAATTAAGTATTAATTATTTTAGACTTAAAAACTATGTAACCTATTAGCACATGATAAATTAAGTATTAACTTAAAAAACTTGAAAATAAAATTAATATGATTTTTAAGAAACTTTCCTATAGAAGTTTTTTTTAAAAAAATAATGTTTAGTAGTTCGGGAAGTGTGCCCATGGAAATGAGGATGTAGAAGTTTGAAAGATGGGTTGCGAACACAGCCTAAAGAAGAGGACACCCCAATATATAAGGTTAAGCAACCCTCTTCTGCAAATTCAATAGTAGAGATTGGGCATCTGCACACAACACAAATTGGGTAGTGTGGTACAAATTGCTAGCTAATTCATGTTTACACATTACACAATAATTTAGTCTGACTTTAAGACGAGGTTTGGTGATGTTCGTAGATTCCATATATAACTAAACAAAACTGTCCTATGCAGGCGAAATTGTCAAGCAACTTGTTGGATCTGCAGGGTTGGATATATCAACATCCATAGCTATAGCTAATCCAACTAAATAGGAGTACGACTTTTCCTGCAAATAAAGTTGCTAACACTAGATGAGATATGATATGACCGATGTGTGTATATAATCTATCTATCTATTATATACTACTAAAAGTCTATTAGACTTTCTATAAACGCTCTCAAATCGCCATGTGACACTTCTACAAACGCTTCTAATTAAGCTGCCACGTGACGCTGTTAAATCTGACCGTTGATTTTCAGTTAAATCGGTGGACCCAATATTTTAAACCATTATATTATATGTATTTTATTTTAAGAAAATAATCCCTTAATCTCTATAAGTATGCGGGAGAACCACCTAAGCTTTACCTGCTGTTCGTCTGCAGAAAAAAAAAGTAATCCTAAGCATAGACGTACTATAAAGATCAATAAAGCAAAAAACACATACGTACTTATACCATTGAAAAAAAAGATGATCTTTAAAATATAATTTTCTATTATTTAAAGATAAAATATATTACTCTATAAATTTACATACATATCATCCATTAAACTTCCTATAAATTGAACGCTCTCAAACTGTCATCTAGCACTTCTACAACTGGCACTTCTACAACGCTCCTAGGCCACCACGTGGCACTATCATTGTATAAATTTTTGTAAATTTCATCCATTAAAATTTCTATAAACACTCTCAAATCGCCATATGGCACTTCTACGAACGCTCCTCGGCCGTCACATGGAACTGTCAAATCTCACTGTCGATTTTCACTTAAACGGTGGATCTGATATTTTAAACCATTAGATTAGATGTATTTTATTTTAAAAACTAATTCCTTAATCTGTATATGTATATGGGATAACTATATAACTGTAAGTACTCCATAAGTACGCACACTGAAAAAACAATGAAGCTTTACCTACTGTTCATCTGAAGAAAAAAATAAACTTACGCACAGATTTACTATAAATGTCAATAAAACAAAAAAAAATATAGGTACTTTGTACCATTGGAAAAAATGATGATCTTTAAAATATGATTTTTTAATTATTATTTAAAGATAAAACATATTACTCTATATATTTGCGTAAATATCACCGTTGATTTCATTTAAATTGATGGACCCATAGATATTTTAAAACATTTGATTAAATGTATCCATTTATTACTAACAGTCCATTAAACTTTCTAAAAGTGCTCCTATGATATCATGTGTTGTCCTACAAACACCCCTATATCCTCCATTGCATGTTCCATTTTTATAATAATTTTAAAATGCTTAAATATTAATGGGCTTACATCTATTTTATAGCATAGTATTATGAATTTCTCCACATATTATTACACATATAAGCCGCACTAAGGTTTGCAGTATATAGTTCATTGACAAATTTATTTGTTACTGCAAATTTAAAATTTTGAATTCATGTTAACTATGTACTCCCTCCGTATTCGTAAAGGAAGTCGTTTTGGACAGCGACATAGTCTTCAAAACACAACTTTGACCTTTTGTTTCTATAAAAATATTTATTGAAAAGTGATATATATTTATACTTTTATGAAAGTATATTTTTCAAGACAAATCTATTCATATAATTTTTACATTTTCAAACCCAACAACTTGAGAGTTATTCATTATTTATATTCCCAAGGTTTGACTTAAACATTGTCCTAAACGACTTCCTTTACGAGTATGGAGGGAGTATTATCTTTCGAAAAAGATAGTATAGATCACACATACCACAAGGAAGCAGGGTATATAATACGTCTTTATTAATTTATATATAAGTATGTAACAACTTGCATCAATTCAAACCAACTAGAAGGAGGACTACTTGATGATACAAATAAAATATATTTATTAATAATAATACTTTGTTAGAATTTGTTAAAAAAATCCACTAAACATTCTATTAAAAAAGAAAAAAAATGCCTTGCTTCTAATTTACACTTGATTTGTTCGACACATTTTCCAAAGAAACTAAATCGAACTCCTTTCTATGTAATAAAGATATCATAGATAATTGTTTATATATTTTAAAACCTAACAAATATCTTGGAAAATTTATCAAAGCAATGCCAATGAATAGTTGGGGCCTGCCTGCTGTCTTATTTTTCAAACATGGCAGGTGCTAGCCAGTTGATATTCCGTCTATATATGTTTTTCAAACACAAGATACAATACATGATTCAGTCAAAAAAAATATACAATACATGCCAGCGCGAATGCGCAGGCTACCTTTCTAGTTAATGTTAAAAGTACTGTATATATTTATATTGAAACAACAACATGATCGACATGCTATAAGAATGCCCATCTGCATGCGTTGTGTCCCCTTTTCTATGGATTCTGCGCAGACACATACTTCCTCTCCGTTTCACAATGTAAGACTTTCTAGCATTGCCCACATACATTTAGATGTTAATGAATTTAGACATTGTATGTGTTTAGATTCATTAACATCTATATGTATGTGGGCAATGCTAGAAAGTCTTACATTGTGAAACGGAGGGAGTATTAGTATACATATTATATACTTATTATATATTATACATATATTAGATTCTGCGCAGAAATTGGCATGCCTCAATTTCTCTGACAGTATACATATTATATATTTTATTAGTCTCCAGTATTGCGACTACTGGCAAAGATCATGAAATGTTGCAACCTGCAAAACTTTGGTATCATCGTGTCGCACATCATCAATGCATCATGCCCTTTTCCCCTAGTAAATGCACATCAACTTGTATTTTCTTTTTTGAAACAACTAGTATTATTTGACCATGCATGCCATTGTTCTGTGGAAATGTGATGAATTCCTATATAGAGATATCTCTGAATCGTAAGTACTCAACTGCTCAGATCTTGATATCAACTTCTCATGAGTGCACAAGTTGAAAAAAAAGTAAACGAATGGTACAGACTGATAGATATGTTAACCTTGTTAATCCTTTCTTTTTTTTGACCTGTAGCCTTGTCAATCCTGTTTGGCTTTGTCAAGCCCTCAACCTGTTGCTCGATCGGCCTCTTCTTGTTCTAGAATAGACTTGGTCAATTGTGTCCTTATCTACAAATAGCGAAATGAAAACTATGTTGTACCGCCCCTTCTTTGAAAAACCTATACCCATGTGATATGACTGCGTGCTGGCATATGCATGACATTGGAGTTGATCTATATATCTATTTCTCGAAGAAGTCTTTGCAGATAGATGCACTTCAACAATATTCTGATAGGAGCAATGAGATGAGTACTTTCATACTCAGAGAACATGAAGGCATGCAACCTTAAACAAGCAGGACGGGCGTGCTTTTACTTGTTTTTGCAAATAAATGACTGCATTTTTTCTTAAAATTTAAATTATTTTTTCCATACCGTAAATGTGTGCAATGCCCTGACTTTCTCATAATGCTAAAAATTCTTTCGAAAACGCTTTGGCTCAGGCACCCGATTGGAAGGAAAATATCGAGCGCCCCACAACCCCTTATTTACCATGGTGTTGTCCATTCCCCTCCTTCCTCACTCTCTCGCCCCACCCTTTTTGTCCTCTATGTTCTCTGCTCAATGAGAAGGTGAAGGCGGCAAGGAAGTCCACGAGGTGGTAGAAGAGCAGGCCACGGTGGTGGCGGATAGGAGCGGCAATGGTAGGCAGCTGTAGCAGCGGTGATGCAGACTTGGCTAAGTCTAGGCAGCAGCGCCGACAACGTTGACGTTGTGAGCGGCTGTAGGAGTGGGTAGTGGTGGTTGTAGCCTTGTAGGTCATCATCGGCTAGAACACCATCGATCTCTGGTAGATGCACGTCATCGTCAGCCACGTCCCCTCCACTCACTACTACAAAAATCGTTTTTCTGTACGAGGGGGTCGGTAGGTTCCATGCGGGCCGCTTGTGGCGGCGCCTGCAAAAACCGCCCCCCCGGGGGCGGGTTGATTAGCCGCATGCGAAGATCCATTATCGCATGCGGCTGCTTAAGACAGCCGCATGCGATAATAGGCCTATTTTCGTATGCGGCCGTCTTAAGGGGCCGCATGTATTAGGGCATGCGGCTCCTTAAGACGGCCGCATGCGAAAATAGGCCCATTATCGCATGCGGCTGTCCTAAGCAGCCGCATGCGATAATGGATCTTCGCATGCGGCTGGCTTAAGGGACCGCATGCGATGATCGGCCATATATGCTCCACCAGGCCCGAGCTTGACCGTTTGAAAACGAAGCTGTCTCTGTCCTAAAGCAAGCACCAATTAGGGGGGAGGTTTTCAACTCGGAATTTTTGCTTGAACTCTATACGAAAGGTGAAGAACTCTCTATCCTCCTTCATTTGGCTCCATTTTTGTTATATTTCGTTGGTGGAAAGTGGAGTTTTTATAATATTTTGACAAGGTTTGTTCTAACTATTTTTTGCAAAATCTAGCTTCAAAATATATGTTTTGATGGGCAAATTTTGCATGTAATCAATTGTACATACTAGTTACATGTATTGTTGTACTTTTTTTGGGAGACAACTGCATTTAAACTTTTGTATGAAATACCTGCGGTCTATTTTTTTATCTGTAACTTTTTTGCCTTTATATAATTAGATGGATCGGTCGTCATGGATGTATGAGATGCGGAGAACGCAGCCGATATTTATTAAGGAAGCATCTAAATTTATTGATCAGGCTAAGGCGCATGCTTTGAGGGAGAATATGACAAAGATCCTTTGTCCGTGCCGTCATTGCAAGAATCAGAAATTGTTGGTAGATCCTGGTGAAATATTGGGTCACATAATGGAGTACGGATTCACCGCCAACTACAAGGTTTGGACCTATCACGGGGAATTCGCCAATCCGGAAGATGACGATGAAGAGTTAAGTTTCGAGATGAATGAGGCAGAGAATTTTATAATCGAAGACATGTCGCGTGAAAGAATGGATGTCGATGTTTCCACCGATAGTGATGATTTCGATGGTGGTTTTGATTTAGATGATATGCTACGCCATGTTGAACCAGAGGTGCTAGCGGGCAGGTCACGAGGATTGGAGAATTGGCAGGCATTAGAGAAGGCATCGAAGGATCTTCTTTACGATGAAACGAAGGGATGTGATAAGGATTTCACAGTCTTGCGTTCAGTGCTTGAACTTCTGAGATTGAAGGCTAAACATGGATGGTCGGACACAAGTTTTAATGATCTGATGAATTTGTTGCGTGTGTTGCTTCCTAAGCCTAACTTTGTACCATCGAACACGTATCAAGCGAAGAAACTCATATGTCCTTTATCTCTTGGTGTAGAAAAGATTCATGCTTGTAAGAATCACTGCATATTATACCGTAAAGAATATGCGGAATTGGAATGTTGCCCAACGTGTGGCACAAGTCGGTATAAAACGGGGAATGGGCCCGTAGATTCAGAGTGTACCGATCCAGATTCTGATAAGGGTAAGCGCGGGAAGATTCCTTCAATGGTGATGTGGTACCTACCAATTAAGGACCGCCTGAAGCGTCTGTACTCAAACCCGACTGATGCTGAGTTGATGAGATGGCATCAAGAGAGCCGGAAAATAGATGGTATGATTCGACATCCCGCCGACGCTCGCCAGTGGAAGACATTTGATGCAAAACACCCAGAATTTGCTAAGGATCCTAGGAATGTAAGGTTTGCGTTGAGCACTGATGGAATGAACCCGTTTGGTGACTTAAGCAGCTCGCACAGCACATGGCCAGTCCTTCTCACAATGTATAATCTTCCAACATGGATATGTCAGAAACGAAAGTACATACTACTCACTATCCTCATACAAGGTCCAAACCAACCTGGAATCGACATAGATGTTTTCCTTGAGCCTTTGATGGAGGACATGGAGGAGCTTTGGAAAGAGGGGTTACGACTATGGGATGAGTTTAAGCGGGAGCACTTCAATCTACGTGCGATCATATTCGTTACCATCAATGACCTACCTGCAAACTTTTCATTATCTGGGCAGATTAAAGGGAAGACTGGATGTCTGATATGTCTGGAGAAAACTTCATACAAATACCTGAGGTCGTCTTTGAAGACAGTGTACATGCGACATCGACGGTTCCTACCACAAAGACATAGGTACCGTAAGATGGCTAGATTGTTCGATAATACAGTGGAGAATGACACTGCCCCAGTAGCAAGAGGTGGTACATACGTGTATGAGATAACAAAGAAGATTAAGGTTGTATATGGAAAGGGAAAGAAGAAGACAGTAAAGAGGAAGAAAGCTGATGGTGACAACGGTACTGCGTCGCCTTTCAAGAAGCACTCAATTTTCTTCAAATACTTAGATTACTGGAAGGACCTAGAGATTCGACATGCAATTGATGTTATGCACCTCGAGAAGAACGTGTTTGATAGCACCGTTGGCACATTGCTGGACATCCCAAGTAAAACGAAGGATGGATTGAAGTCACGTAACGACCTTGTAGATTTGTCCATACGGCATGACCTTCACCCAGTAGTGCTGCCAAATGGGAAGACCGAGATTCCTCCTGCTTGTTACTCGTTGACACTTGAAGAGAAAAAAGCCTTCTGTAAATGTTTACAAGGGGTTAGAGTGCCTACTGGTTTCGCATCGAACATCAGGAAGCTAGTATCATTGAAGGATTTGACCATTTCGGGATACAATGCGCATGACTGTCATAGGTTGCTAACGGTGTTCCTACCAATTGCTATAAGGGCAGTCAAACCAGTCCATACAAAGGTGGTTATAACAAAGTTGTGCTACTTTTTCAATCGAATTTCGCAGAAGGTATTTGATCCTTTGGAATTAGGTCCGCTTCAGACATTTGCCGTCGAGACTGTATGCCAGCTTGAGATGTATTTCCCACCATCATTTTTAGATATGATGGAGCATTTGATCGTTCACATCGTCCCTCAGATTATTGAACTTGGTCCATTATACTTACATCAGATGTGGGCCTATGAGCGTTACATGTCGATCCTCAAAGGCTATGTACGCAATCGCGCTCACCCGGAAGGATCAATGATAGAGGGATACACAACTGAAGAGGCAGTCGAGTGTTGTACGGACTATATAAAGGATGCTAATGCCATTGGCATTCCTGTTCATCGACATGAAGGTAGATTGTCTGGAAGGGGTACTGTTGGTAGGAAGCAGTTCTTCGATAATGATTACAAAAAGGTGTCCGCGGCACACAACAGCGTTCTTCAACAGCTCGCTATCGTTGAGCCATTCATTGAGCGACACCTAGAAGAAATCAAAGCCTGCTTCCCAGGGCGGTCCAATGATTGGATATCAAGAGAGCACAAGCGTCGCTTTCCTCTGTGGTTGAAAGATCTAAACCTGCCAGTTGGTGATTCTGTGGAGGAACTTACTTTACAAAGACTGGCATGTGGGCCTTCAAGTATTGTCAATTCATGGCAAGGTTACGAAATCAATGGATTTACCTTGAGTACGACTACGAAGGACATGAAAAGCATCGCACAAAACAGTGGGATCCGTGTCGAAGCGATTGACACGAGTGGAGAAAAGAGGTCGTATTATGGGACCATTCAAGAAATATGGGAACTGGACTATGGCCTAAACATCCAGATCCCTGTGCTTCGTTGTGAATGGGTTAAAGACACAATAGGGGTTTCCGTTGATGACTACGGGCTAACGATAGTCGATCACAGTAAAACAGGCCACAAGGATGATCCATGGGTTTTAGCAGAGCGTGTGGCTCAAGTGTTTTATGTGAAGGACCCTTCAGATGAAAGAAAAACTATTGTCATATCCGGAAAGCAACAGATCGTCGGCATCGACAACATCGAAGACCCCAATGATTACAACCAGTTCGACGATGTACCATTGTTTACTGATCTTCCTATGCGAATTAAGAAGGTTGAGAGAACAATCGATGAAGCAAATATGTCGTACGTTCGAGCAGATGGTGTTGCCAAGGTTATTAAGTCATAGTTATTTAGGCCCCCTTATGTTGTAATCATTAGCATGTAACATTTGATTACGAGTTTTGAGCAATTTTCATGACTTTTGTTAGTGCCAAAAACATTTGGAATGTACAATTGTGGCGAAATATTGGGGAAAAAATATATATGGACAGTTTACTTACAGAAAAAAATATGAGTTTTTTTGGTAAAAAGATCTTTCCATGCGGACGACTTAAGCCAGCCGTATGGAAAGATAATTTTTGCATGCGGCCGGCTTAACAGCCCGCATGGAAAGATAATTTTTCCATGCGGCCGGCTTAACAGCCCGCATGGAAAGATATTTTTTCCATGCGGCCGGCTTAACAGCCCGCATGGAAAGATAATTTTTCCATGCGGCCGGCTTAACAGCCCGCATGGAAAGATATTTTTTCCATGCGGTCCCTTAAGCCGCCCGCATGCGATGATCTGCGCCTATATATAGGGAGCGCGGGGATCCAAAATTTTCTAAGTCCCGGCTCCCGCTCCCGCGAAACCCTCGCCGCCAGGCTGCAAAAATTTCCCCAAAGTCGCCCCGCCCCACGCCGTCGCCGCTGCCGCCGGCAGGACCTCTCCCCCCTCGCCGTCGCCGTCGCAGCCGCCAGGTCGCCGTCGCCGCCGCACGGACCTCTCCCCCCTCGCCGTCGCCGTCGCCGCCGCCAGGTCGCCGTCGCCACCAGGTCGCCGTCGCCGCCAGGTCACCGTCGCCAGGTCGCCGTCGCCGCCAGGTCGCCGTCGCCACCAGGTCGCCGTCGCCGCCAGGTCGCCGTCGCCGCCGCACGGACCCGCCACCGCCGGCTCCTCACCGAAGTCGCCCCGCCCCTCGCCGTCGCCGACGCCGCTCGGTAACGTAAACTTTTAAAAAAAGAAATGTGAAATGTGCAATTGTGGATTGTGGATTCTTTAATTGTGCATCGTGGATTGTGATATGTGCAATTGTGGATTGTTGAATTATTTGGTGAAAATGGGCGACCTTGCTGTAGTGGTTCCCAGAATTGTGATGTAGCTCGAAGCAGTAGCTATTTTTAGGCTCCAAGAAAGTCATGCAATGCAATTCAATTCAATTAAATTGTGCTGCCGCAATTGAATCTAGTCTCGGCTATGTGGCTATGCCCCATTCGATGTTAGCTTTATTATAAGATTGGTTATGTTAATGTTGATTTGAGTGCAGTCGTGAGTTCTTCGACTTTGTTCTGTGAGATAGTATTGTCTCTGCGGTTCCACCTCTTGTTCTGTGAAACAGGGCCTTAGTATGGACAGAGATTACATGCTTAAATTTGCTATGAAGACCTGAAAGAACTATTTTTTCTAGTCATACTCAAAAGTATCATTAGTTTGTTTACTCCTATCAGTGCAATGCAGTTGCCCTTCTGAATATTGCACTTTTGGCCACCTGTACTTATCTCTACCTTTAAGCCCTATGTTTCACTCAGGGTTAAATAATAACTAGGTTAACTTAACTCATTTCTTGTGTTTGGCAGCAGATGTAGTTAACCTAAGATACTGTTTAGCTTGATTAGTATCTGTTTAGCTGGGTTGACAGTTCAGAAGCCTAGAAGGGTTAATTGTGTCTTTTTAGCTAATTCACTTTTTGGTTATTCGCTAATCACCATATTTCTGCTTGTATCCAGAAACAGTTGCCTGAAAACATGTGTTTCTTGCTTGCATCCCAAATACATTATGTTACAGTTGACATATTTTTATGTCATCATCATATGCCGTGCATTCCTATCCATGTCAATATATCACCATGTCATTAAGTTAACGAAGCTTCCTAAAAACTTATCTCCAAAAGTATTATTTGCTGTTGTACATATGAATTATTTATCCACGAAGAATGCTGTTATCCATTCTATTCTTGGTCTTTGTAAAGTTGAACTGAGTTTAGGGCATAAAAAGAGTTTTGGAGTACACATGCTGCTGTCTATGGAGTACACTTACCTCTTTGTTATATTGGGATTTATGTATAATTGGGACTTTTGTTAAATTGGCACCTATGTGAAATTGTGACTTATGTTTAATTTGAGACTTATGTTATATTGGGATTTATGTATAATTGGGACTTTTGTTAAATTGGCACCTATGTTAAATTGTGACTTATGTTTAATTGAGAATTATGCTAAATTGTGACTTATGTGAAATTAAGTTATTGGGACTTATGTGAAAATAAGTTAAATTGTGACCTATGTTAATTTGATATTTATGTATAATTGGGACTTATGCTAAATTGAGATTTATGTATAATTAGGACTTATGTTAAATTGGGACTTAGGTCAAAACGGTACTTATGTGAAATTGCGTTAAATTGGGACTTATGAGCTATTTTTTTACGTCAAGTTGGAAGATGTCGAACGAAAAGGTTCCATCGAACGCACCAATAGCGCATCAAAATTCCGGTAGCAATAAGCAGCCAGGCGCTTGTAGTGAAGAAACGTGGCGCACACCAAGTGACCCTCATCCAATGGAAATAACACAAGTCGCCCCCCGCGATAATGATCCGGACTACATACCTATCGAACAGGCCGTAAGTGCTAAAAATCGTTAGCCATGTATTATTCCCTAACTATGATGTGACATGAACCTAATGGTGTATAGAGTTACCTATTCTGTGCAGATGGTAGTCCGACGCCGCTCGAAACGTAAAGCCGGGAGGAACAGGACAGAGCAAGAAGCTGAGATGGACACCGCTACGTCTGCACCTGAACGTACGGAGACATCTACAAGTGCAGGCGGGAGTGGGAAAAAAAGACGTGGTGAGAGAAGCAAGAATAAATTACCCAAGGAAACTTACAACGTGATTGCTCTCGATCAGGATGGGAAGCCCGTCGAGCCACCGATAGTGCGGTCCAAGTTCAGCAACGCCTGTGGCACTCTAGTCAGGACGCGTTGTCCCATTAATGTGAAGTTGTGGGAAACAGTGGACGACAACATCAAGACACTTCTCTGGAATGAGTTGCAGAAGTATTTTGTGTTCCCTCCTGGTTCAGAGGTCAGGGGGAGAGATTACGCACTTAAAAAGATGGGAGATCGATGGCGACAGTGGAAGTCCGATCTAAATCGGGATTATGTTCAGAAGAATCTCCCACCGTTTACAGATTATGGACATATATCGCAGGCTGACTGGGACACGTTTGTTGCGGATCATACAACAGCTGAAGCATTGGCTTTGAGGAAAAAAATGTCCGAGCTCGCGAAGAAGAATAGATATCCCCATAGATTGGGGTCGAGCGGATACGCTGGTCACGTCGATCAATGGCGGGAGATTGAGCAAAGATTTGCCGCGGCCGGTAAGCCCCTGCTGGTAGACCCCATGGTTGAACGTAGCAAGAACTGGGTTTGGGCGCGCAGCACAGGTCAAGTCTCGGATGAGGGAGACATACTATTCGAGACTCCAGACATCGAAGAAGTGGCTACTAATTTGCAGCAGATAGTCGAGAAAGAAAGATCAGGACAGTTCGTCCCACGGAGGGAGCGAGATCAGCTTACTGCGGCGTTGGGGACGGCTGAACACTCTGGACGTGTAAGGGGTTTGTCCTCAAAGACAAGTTGGAAGGTCGGGTTTCCACAAGACGCACCAAGTTATAAGAAGAGAGACAAATACAAAGAACAACTATCGGACAAGATCTATGCGCAAGTGAAGGAACACTTCTACTCGTTGGCAGCTGAAAACCCGACAGCCTTTCCAAGGTTATTCCCTGATAGCCAGCAACCCACACAATCCGCGCAGCAAACAACTAATGTACCCAGCAGTGTAGGCTCAGCGCAGACAACTACCTTCCCTGTGGATAGTATAACTGGACCAACTCCGTGCAGTCTCGTCGTACCAATCGGCCGCGCTGGAAAGACTCAGGAGGTTGCAACGGGTTTAGCGATACCCGGACGTCAATTCCACAACACGGCAATCCCTGAGGATTACGCAAGGGTACAGGTCGCCAAGGTCCATAGCCACCACGTTTCCTTGGAACTAGACATACCAGCACCTGAAGGGATTGAACTTCTCGGTGATGCAGTAAATCAGTTTATCTTGTGGCACCGCAGAGACATAATCTTGAGCGCGGCCGTACCTGCAGCAGGATCTTCAACCCCATCCTCATCGCAGGCAATGACTGCTGCCGCTCCTGCACCACCGTCGCAGGCAATGACTGCTGCCGCTCCTGCACCACCGTCGCCTCCTGAACCACCGTCACCTCAACATCCGCCGTCACCACCACCGCTTAGGTCACCGCCTCGCCAACCTACACCACCACCCTCCCCTTCTCAACAACCGCCTCTCCAGGCCCCGCAACCAGTTCAAGCCTCTCCCACCTCCCCAGCTAAACAGCATGCTCCCCCGGCTCCGCCCTCAGTTCAAACCTCTCCACCTACACCCCAATCTGCTCTGGTAGAACAAGTGCACATACCAGATGGAACTACATCCGAACCGAAGTCTAATACTTTGGAACCTCGTCGTAAAATTCCAAAGTTGATATCGATATACGACGCAAAGGAGATTGACAAGGATAAGGAGAAGTTCATGTTTTCAGCTTTCAGGAATTCAGAGAAGAGAAAAGAACTTGCTCACGTCTTGTCAGACTCCCAGAAGTCAGTACTAGCGGCCCAAGATGAAGTGCAATCCTGGTTATCTGCCGATGTGCCTGAAACTTATGAGTATGGCAAGCCATTCTTGCCAACTTATCTTATGAACAAGCTACCATGGGAAATGAGGGTAATGCACGAATGGTATATGAAGGCATCTAGGAAAGGTCTCGGTTTCATAAGCGTCGCCGTCCCGGAAGGCGCTTTCATGAGTGGTCCTAATGGGATATTTTTTATCTCTTT
Source organism: Oryza glumipatula (assembly GCA_000576495.2). NCBI lineage: Eukaryota > Viridiplantae > Streptophyta > Magnoliopsida > Poales > Poaceae > Oryza > Oryza glumipatula. The sequence goes on from CM002514.2 coordinate 22,784,373, forward strand.
CCAAGACCTTTACGCCCTCTACAAGCTAGATAAAATGGACGTTAATCTCGTTGCGGCTTTCTGTCTGTAAGTCTGAACTCTTTATTACATGTTGCACGTTTCATTCCAAACAATTAAACCAAATCTCATTTCTTCTTTATTCATTGTACAGTATGCAATTCCACGAAGCTGATAGAACTGGAGCAAAGGTTGGATACGTCGATCCAACAAGAATATGCAAAACACAACACACAGTAGAGCTGAGAGAGGACTGCCCGCAATTGGTTGGCAAGACCCCGAAAGAAAAGGACGAATATGTGAAGACATTGCACAAGAGGAAGAAGCTAGAAGTAGCAACATACTTGGCAATAGCAATGTTGGCGCACGCCGACAAAGATGTCTTAATGGTCCCCTATCAGTTCACGTAAGCTCTCTCTTATTTTTGTTTAATTAATTTATCTTCTTCGCAATTTTCTGTCTCCAATAAGCCTATCTTATATGCAGAGACCACTACATATTATTCCTTGTATATCCGAAAGACCAATTGATCATATCATTGGACCCCGCACACTATAATAAGGAGACATTTATGGAATTCCTCACTATTTTGAATTTGTAAGTGATAAACATTTCATTACTATAAATTGTTTAGGTCGATCACCAGTCTTCTAACTACTAATAAAACAATTGTTTCCTTCAAACAGAGCACACAAGTACTACCGCAAAAGAGGTGGACCAGTACATATTCCATCCCAGAAGAAGTTATCCGTCAGGACTGGCTGGCCGGTACTATCAAATTTATACCAATACAACTAATTATCGAACAGTACATATATACTAAATATATCTACTGAGATCGGTCCCCATAATTATGTCGCAGTGCTACAAACAACCACCGGGAACCAACTTGTGTGGTTATTACGTGTGCGAGATGCTCAGAGTAAATGGGAGGTACAGAACAACCAGTAACCGAGTAGGTCATCGAACTCTTCTCTACAAAGAAACCCATCTCGCACACACTTCTCACTGAGTACCATTTTATTTTCCTTTCTGTGTGCAGATCCCCGAAATCCCATATGTTGCACAACGATTCAACGACACTACTATCTTGAACGTGGCCGCTGACCTCTGCCGATTCATCCGTCGCGATGTCTGCAACGCAAGAGGTCTCTTCTACGACAACCAGAGTGAACTCGCAATGGACGACAAATTTAAACCTCTCAGAGAGTGGGAGAAAGAACATATGCAATAACATGTACACTACTTATACATATGCAATAACATGATGAAAAAACTGTGCCACTTGCTATTATATATTCGTATGTAAATTACGATTGAATTAATGGTTATGTATTACATGTTTGTTACTGCGGCACTTGTCTTATCTTATATGCTTACTACTCCGAAATACGATAATAAATCCCTCAATAATTTAATATTAATTATGAGACACATCTCACCAAAATGTTTGTTACTGCGGCACTTGTCTTATCTTATATGCTTACTACTCCGAAATACGATAATAAATCCCTCAATAATTTAATATTAATTATGAGACACATCTCACCAAAATGCTAGAATAAATATTATTATAGCTATTCAGAAATTGAATTTCGCATGCGGTCTACTTAAGACGCCCGCATGCGAAAATAGATCTTCGCATGCGGTCTTCTTAGGTCGACCGCATGGGAAAATATATCTTCGCATGCGGCTTCTTAGATGGACCGCATGCGAAGATCTATTTTTACATGCGGCCGTCTTAAGTGACCGCATGCGAAGATCGATCTTCGCATGCGGCTGTGACGGCCGCATGCGCAAATGGTGATCTTTGCAGACCATTTCGCGCATGCGGGCCGGCCAACCGCATGTGAAGATCGATTCCGCCCGTATGCAAAAACACTTTCTGTAGTAGTGACTGCCAGGGTGGCATCTTGTGCCGATGCGTTAGCTAACCACCGGAGAGGAGGAAGATGTGGATGTAACTGGTTTTTTTTTGGGGGGTGATTTTTTCAATGTTTCAGTCCATGTTTATGCATATTTCATTAGTTAGACCAAAGTGTTGCAGTGGGTTTTTTTTTATGGTGTTTCATTTTTTTGTCTATGATTTTACTCGGATCTTATTGATGTTTCAATTGCTTAAAATAATTTATTTCATATGTTGAAGCAAATTGATTCATCTAGTGATCCTATTGTGTTTCAGTATTTTTAAGAGTTGAAACATAGTTTCACTAAGTGTTGAAACATTTTTTTATAAGGGGTGAAACAACACCTGATTTTTTTTTGGAAAATCGAGTGCTCGATTTGTAGTCATTTCGAAATTCTTTAGATAGAAACTTAGTTGTAAAAATATGTTTTTTCTTGTATGACTTAGTCCATGCCATAGGACATCTTTCTCCTTCTTGTATGTTTCTTTTTACAAGAGGAGGCTTTCTATGATGTTTTTCTCTTCTTTTGAAAGCCACTTCTAAGATGTTTGGGAGATATTATATCCGTTAATCACTTCTGAACTAACAAACAAATATTAAAAAGGCAGCTACCAGAATATACTTAAAAATGTGTTAGATAGGTAATTCTATACCTGATATGAAAATTTAGAAGCTGATGACCATTTCGAACAAATTATGAAGATGAACTAGGCAATTATGCTTGAGAATAGGTAACTGGAGAATCGACATATGATGAACTTAGTTGGTGGAAATTGTACTTAGTAATCTTGCACGGGACTTTGTAAACAAAACATATTTATGCAACTAAGCTTAATTAACAAGAGAAGCAACTAAGAATATGTACTCACTGGAACGAAGTAATCAACTTTCACAGTACTTATTGGTGAAATATATATTTGAAAGAAGGATTGATAGGTTAACGCCTTTTTTATGGATTGTACTATCGATGAGCAAAATATAATCTTGTGGATGGCCTAGTTTTTTTAAAATACAGGGGGGGGGGGGGGGCGGAGAAAAGATTACATAGGAGGCACCATGCATGAACTAAACATCACTTTTGCTAATTCGCACAGTCGCGACATATGCTTATCTCGCACGCACGCGGCAGGCCAACTGCGCATGCATGCACCTCGGTCTCCACCCCCTGCAGATGCATTACACACACATGCATGCACCTTGGTCCCACACATGCGTGTGCCATGGCCTACACCCTGCACATGCATTACACACGCATGCATGCATCTATACGATTTTTTTTTATGTTTTCATCTTAGTTAATTTAGGATGTAGTGAAAGTTAAAATTTTCTATTATAAGATATTTTTGATAGAAAATATTTTTTATAATTCAAATTTAAAAATCTCGAGTTGAAAGTTCCCAAACCTCGAGTTGAAAGTTTTCAAATCTGAGTTGGAAGTTTCAAATCTCGAGTTGAAAGTTTCCAAATCTCGAGTTGAAAGTTTTTAAATCTGAGTTGAAAGTTTCAAATCTCGAGTTGAAAGTTTCCAAATCTGAGTTGAAAGTTTTCAAATATAAGTTGAAAGTTTTCAAATTTTATATTGCAAATTTAAATTCGAGTTGAAAATTTTCAAAATTTGAGTTGAAAGATTTTAAAATTTGAATTCAAAGTTTAAATCTTAAGTCAAAAGTTTTCAAATCTAACTTAAAAGTTTTCAATCTACTGAAAAAATAAAAAGTGTACTGATTATAATTAGCACTAATCACTAATTACGTCATTATTAGTGCTAATCACATGGTTAGCGACGGGGACGCCGCGTACGCGTCGGCGGGTGAGAGCCACTTCTGCTCGCGGCGCGTACGCGCGTGTCAGGAATCCCCACTAAACACACCGATGACAGGTGGCTGATGATTTCGTGGGTGAAGGGCAAATTGAATCGGGATCCTCTTGAGTAGAACGTACCAACGCAGAGGTGTAAGGTGATGAGCATTAGCCCATCCTATCCACGGTTGTTCAAAAAACAAATGGACGAGATCTTGTGCTACAGTACCAACTAGCACAGTCAAATCGGCATAGTGGTTTCTCAATATTAAAATAATCACCGTTGCTTTAGTGTTTTTACTACAGCATTTCAAACTCATATACTCCCTACGTCCCAAAATACAACCTAAGGGACAGATATAACGTATCCTGATACTACGAATCTAGACAAAAACATCTATTTATAGTACTAGAATATAGTCTAGACAAAAACATCTATTTATAGTCCTAGAATATATCCTATCCGATCTTAAGTTGTTATATCACTGGTGGAGAAACCCTTTGTAGTCCTGGTTCGTAACCCCTTTAGTCCCGGTTTCCAAACCGGGACTACCAATCCGGGATTAAAGATCGCTATCTTTAGTACCGGGTGAAATAAACAGGACTAAAGATCGAGCTGACCTTTTTTTTTGCATGGCCCTGTTGCTGCATGGTTTATATATATATATATATATATGACCAAAATATATTTACATTATAGAAAATGTGTACACATGCATATAGAAACATATGTAGTCATGTATTAATTACAATCCATCATATGTCCTAGCTAGCTATGATTTCGACGCAGTAGTAGTCGCTAGCTCAGAAGCTAAGGACCTATGAATTGTGTTTCCGTCGTAGTAGAATTCACCCTTGGGATCAAGGATTTGTTCGTTGATGAATCCCATGAGTTGTTCTTGAACCGCCGCGATAAATTCCTTGTGTGTGGTCAGGTTATCCCTCATGCGAATAAACTATATGAATGTATGAAATTGATTAGTAATTAAACAACAAATCGATACGTAATGAAAAATTGAATTTATTTGTACGTACATCGAGCTCTCTTGTGGTGATGATTTGGTCTGCAAGGCAGTGGCAATACTCGCACACATAGTAGCCGCACAAGTTAGTTCCCTACTTTTGCTTTGCGCACTACAAATAAATGACAAACGACGAGAGATCTAATTAATATACACTTGTATGTATTTGAATCGGAGAAATATAAATGTAGAGCATGTGTACTCACAGGAAATTTGAACTTCCACCTAAGTCTTTCTCTTCATTTGCCGCGGACCAAATGACGGAACCGATACCAAGCCCTACATAGAGTTTAAAGCTATGATTCGTAGTAGCAATTAACATAATAAGATTTTCTTAATTAACAGAGGAACTTATGACAGTACCTGTCTATAAGTTCGAAAACCTTGTCAAACGTAGACTTTTTTTTATCCATTGAATCATACACGTTGACGGTGCAGACCGACAGGTCGAAGAGTAAAAGCACCCAGTGGAAACTGCAATGTGCGTGGGATGCATTACATATGAAACACTTAGCAAGTTCATACGGGAATGAAATTTGGTATAGGAAGACAGTAAAATTAAACTAACTCTGTGTTGTACGGCAACAGTATGAACGTCTTGTAATGCTGCGCCTTCAGGAGGTGGACGAGATTGTCCTCTGTGGCTTGCGTATATTGGTCGAGCATTGCGACGTTTACTTTCCGAGGGTCGATGAATCCAGTATCGAAAACCCCCCGCCGTCGGGCCCTTTGAATCTCCATTCTACAACGATAAAAGGGAATATATTATTTTCTATAGTCTACTTATATACAAGGACCTAATTAATTAAAGGAGACATAGTAAGAAATCTAACTGAACGATATACTTACAAAATCCAGCAACTCATAATAGAGACGTTGAGGGCGTCCAGCTGGTATATTTCGTAGATTCCCTTGAAATTGATCCAGAGAATGTCATCTCCTTGCAAGAAGTCCGTGTCCCTGATCCTCTCTCCGATCATCTCTCTACCGGTGGCGCTCATCTCCATGTACAGCTGATGGAACTTGTACATTTGTGTGGGTAGGGACTGCAGCAGTTCAGGCTTGACAAGCGGTTTACCGAGTTCGTACATGTATTTCACTTCCACCTTTTCGATTGGTGTGACTCCTAGCAATTGATCCGTAGTTAGACCGGTGTCAGTAATAAATTCTTCTATCGTCATTTCTTTACCGGTCACCAACGGCTCGATCTCCTGGTTTGGTTGCTCTCCAAGCTGAGGGACTGGTTTGGACTTTCCAGAAGATGCTTTCTTCAGCGTTCGCTCATAGTCCGATAGCTTAATGGCCTCCTTGGCAGGTGCAGACATACCCCTGAAGAAGTTCATGACACTCGGGTCTATAGGAATCTTCTTTTCTGGACTTCGAGGCTTGAATTGTCTCTTTACTTCTGATGCCACGTAAGCGTCAAGCTCCTCTTGCGTGCAATCGTACCCCGGGTCCTTGTTCTTGGTGGCGTCAACTTTCGCCTTCTTCGTTGCCCTTGTGTAGGCAAGCGGTGGAGCTTGGAGGGCCCTTGACTTTGAAGGTGCCGGAAGAGGAGCTTGCGGAGGAGTCGGTGTAGGAGCCCGAGGAGGAGTCGGTGCAGGAGCCTGAGGAGGACTCGGTGCAGGAGCCTGAGGAGGAGTCGGTGCGTGAGCCTGAGGTGGAGACGGTGCTGGAGCATGAGGAGGAGACGGTGCAGGATCCTGAGGAGGAGATGGCGGAGCCGGAGGAGATGGTGCACGAGACGCCGCTTGTCGCCCAGGGAGGATGATGTACCGCCTGCGCCATAGAATAATGGCATGGCTTGTGTCTCGTAGATGCGTCTCACCGTCTCCTCCAGGGTAATCCAACTCGAGGTCCTCATACGCGCCTTCGACCAACTCAACTTCGACCTTGGAGTATCCTGCTGGAATCGGCCTGCAGTGGTAAGTACCTGAAGGGTCCGTTGGGATGGCCATGCCCGACGCCACCTTCATGTGGTGAGAGGTTATTTATTAGTAATCAACATATATAAGCAACAACTAGCGGAATGGCCAAATCTAAAATGTATAAACTACGAGCTTACCTTTAGTGATAAGTTCTTGAAAGGAATATGCAGCTCACATGGTGTCCGCTGAGTGATGTCATCAACGGGGCAGGTGGATTCGTCCTAGGTTTGCATGGCTTCCATGCTCTGTGATCCTACCTGCCCCGTTGAGGCGCAGCTGCTACGGTTTCCTGACGGGCTCACCATTGCAGGAGGAATGGTCGGCTGGGGATCATGGGACCGATGTGCGGCCATGCATTCATCAACCTTCCTTGCCACCTCCTCTTGCATGCTGCACTCGTAGCTCGATACCCTGAACTCTAGATCTGCAATCTTCACCTCGGTATCTCTCTTGCGCCTCATCCGACTCCTGTACGTGTGGATGTCCTCCTTGAACCCAATCTTCCAAGGAATCACCCCTTTCCCTCGTGTTCGTCCTGGATGCTCTGGAGTCTGCAGGGCGAGTGACAGCTCGTCCCTCTCTCTGTCCGGTCGGAACATGCCCTAAGAAGAGGCTTCCACTGCGTCTGTTAGTCGACGTGCAGCTTCTCGTATCTGATCGCCGAAGACCAGTGAGCCATCAGCTGGGTTGAGCGTTCCACCGTGAGCATAGTACCAGAACTTCGATCGTTCCGGCCAATTAGCGGTGGCCGGTTCGATACCCCTCTCAAACAAGCTAGCCTCCATCTCCTCCCACTTCGGCATCGCGACGCTATAGCCGCCTGACCCCAAGTGGTGATGGTACTTCTTCTTGGCGGCATTTTCTTTGTTTCTTTCCATCATCGCCTGCCCTTGTTGACCTGTCTTATATGCAACGAACTTGTCCCAGTGATCCCTTAGCTTTGGGAATGTGTCGAAGTTCGGTGTCTGCCCCTTCAGGATATATTTCTGGTACATATCTCCCTTGAAGCTCTGAAACTGTTCTGCCATTTTCTTCAGAGTCCACCTTTTCACTTTGTCCTCTGTACCCGCAGGAAGGGTGAATGTCTCGAGCATTGTGGTCCACGGCATCTCTTTCTCCGAATCTGGGACAAAGCTCTCATGTTCTCCGCGTGCCCTTGTTCTTCGTTAGTACACCGTACTGACATGCACGTTATCCCGCACAACCCAACCGCTGTGACGTACATAGTTCTTGGCGGCTTCTGCCGGGGCACTAGATCGTCCATCTTCTTCCACTTCCGTTATGATGTGCCGACCCTCAAGCTTCTTCACGGCACCTCGTTGCCCGCGTGCCCTCTTCTGTCCAACGGAGGGTTGACTTCCACTAGCCTCCTCCTCCTGGTTCCCCTCCACATCCCTTTCCACGTGCCCCTCCTGGTTCCCCTCCGCATCCCTCTCCACGTTCCCTTCCTCGTTCAAATACTGGTTTGGATCCTCGTTCCTCTCTTCTTCGTTCCAGTACTGGCTGCTTCCCTCCGCGATTGTATCGTACAATATCTGTTCCTCATCGCGATCAGCCATCTGTTCATACAGGAAACATCTGCTAAGTCATGAGACATTTATGTTTTAAACAATCTTATATTAAAACTCAAATAATCTTATATGCTAAGACTAAACGAACAGTCATGTATGCTAAGTGTAACTGTCGTATATTAGAACCCTACACAATCTTAGAAGCTAAGTCTAATTACAAATCTAATAATCTTATACTAAAACTCAAATAGTGATGATATATGCTAAGTCTAGGTGACGTATATTATAGGATCCTAGCTAGTCAATAATTATATACTAAGTCTAATTACAAATATAATAATCTTATATTAAAACTCAAATAATCTTATATGCTAAGACTAAAATAGTCATGTATGCTAAGTGTAACTGTCGTATATTAGAACCCTACACAATCTTACATGCTAAGTCTAATTACAAATCTACTAATCTTATACTAAAACCCAAATAGTGATATATGCTAAGTCTAGGTGACGTATATTATAGGACCCTAGCTAGTCAATAATTATATACTAAGTCTAATTACAAATATAATAATCTTATATTAAAACTCCAATAATCTTATATGCTAAGACTAAAATAGTCATGTATGCTAAGTGTAACTGTCGAATATTAGAACCCTACACAATCTTATATGCTAAGTCTAATTACAAATCTAATAATCTTATACTAAAACTCAAATAGTGATATATGCTAAGGAGCCACCAATGAAGATTGTTGCAGAACCATGAAATGGGCTTTACGGTATAAATTGCTGTCTACCGTCATTATTGCATTCCTTCCGAGAGTCCCCTTTCCCCGTAGTCTCCCTTCATGGCGTGACTCAGGTACCCCGATTGGGTGAAGGTCATCAATAAATTCTACGCAGAATTCAATGGCCTCCTCTGTTCCATACCCCTTGGCGATGCTTGCCTCCAGACGAGCACGGTTACGAACATATTTCTTCAGAACGCCCATGTACCTCTCGAAAGGAAACATGTTGTGTAGGTACACAGGCCCGAGAATACTGATCTCTTTCACAAGGTGACAAAGCAGATGCGTCATTATATTGAAAAATGAAGGTGGAAATATCAACTCAAAACTGACGAGACATTGCACCACATCATTCTGAAGGGCTTCTAATCTATCCGGATCGATGACCTTCTGCGAAATTGCGTTCATGAATGCACATAGCTTTGTTATTGTTGCCCGGACATTGTCTGGAAGGATACCCCTTATTACAACTGGTAGCAGTTGTGTCATCAACACGTGACAGTCATGAGACTTTAGGTTTGTGAACTTCTTCTCCTTCGTGCTTATTATTCGCTTGATATTCGTGGAGTATCCAGACGGTACCTTTATGCTCTCCAAGCATTCAAACATACTTTCCTTCTCTGCCTTGCTAAGAGTGTAGCTAGCTGGACTCAAGTAATGGCTTCCTTTCTCCTTTGGTTCCGGGTGAAGGTCGCCGCGTTGTTCCATATGCTTCAGATCATTACGTGCTTCCAGTGTATCTTTCGACTTTCCGTATACACCTAGGAAGCCAAGAAGGTTTACGCAAAGGTTCTTAGTGAGGTGCATCACGTCGATTGCGTGGTGTACGTCCAAGAATTCCCAATAGGGTAACTCCCAAAATATAGAGTTCTTTTTCCACATCGCCGTGTGACTATCTTCGCTCTCTATAGGCTGGCTTCCAGGCCCCTTTCCGAACACTACTTTAAGATCTTTAACCATAGAAAACACTGTTTTCCCGCTGCGATGTTTAGGCTTCGTACGGTGGTCAGCCTTATGTTCGAAGTGCTTGCCTTTCTTCCGTACCGGATGGTTTGCTGCAAGGAATCGACGATGACCCATGTATACAACCTTCCTACAGTGCTTAAGATACGTACTTTCTGTTTCATTCATACAGTGAGTGCAAGCCTTGTACTCCTTGTTGGACTGTCCGGATAGGTTGCTAAGTGCAGGCCAATCGTTGATGGTTACGAACAGCAGCGCTCGTATGTTAAACTCCTCCTGTTTGTCCTCATCCCACACGGAGACACCTTCCTTCTTCCACAACAGCTTAAGATCTTTGACCAGTGGTTTTAGGTACACATCGATGTCGTTACCAGGTTGCTTGGGGCCTTGAATAATAATCGGCATCATTATGTACTTCCTCTTCATGCATAGCCAGGGGGGAGGTTGTAGATACACATCGTAACGGGCCAAGTGCTATGGCCGCTGCTCATCTCTCCAAAAGGATTCATGCCATCCGTACTCAAACCAAACCGTATGTTTCGTGCATCCTTTCCAAATTCTTTAAATTTTCTGTCGATGTTTCGCCACTGCAAACCATCGGCGGGGTGTCTCAGCATCCCGTCCTGTTGACTCTCTTCAGCGTGCCATCGCATCATTCTAGCATTCCCCTTGCTCCTGAACAAACGCCTTAGCTGTGGTATTATAGGGAAATACCACATCACCTTAGCAGGAATTCTCTTCTTTGTTAGCTGCCCGTCAACTTCTCCTGGATCGTCTCGTCTAATCTTGTATCGTAGTGCTTTGCAAACAGGGCATGCTTCTAGGTTCTCATACTCCTCACCGCGATATAGGATACAATCATTCGGACATGCGTGAATCTTCTGAACTTCCAGTCCTAGCGGGCAGACTATCTTCTTAGCCTCGTACGTTGTCTCGGACAATTTGTTTCCCTCTGGAAGAATGTTCTTGACGAGTTTCAATAAATCGCCAAATGCCTTGTCACTAACCCCATTTTTTGCCTTCCATTGCAAGAACTCCAGAGTGGTATCCAACTTTTTGTGCCCCTGCTCGCAACCTGGGTACAACGAAGTTCTGTGGTCCTCTAACATCTTGTCCAATTTATGGGCCCCCTTTTCACTTTCGCAGTCCTCCTTGGCGTCCTGCAACATCTGACCAAGATCATCCGCAACGTCGTTACCATCAGCATCCCTTTCCTCCTCGCCCGTTTGATTTCCTTCAAATCCAACGTACTGAGCAAAGTCCGGAATATTGTCGTCTTCCACTTCATCTTCTTCCATTTCAACACCTTGCTCTCCGTGGGATGTCCAACAGTTATAGCTTGGCATGAACCCCGACTCAAACAAGTGGAAATGAATAGTCCTGGATGCAGAATACTCCTTCTGATTCTTACACTTATTGCATGGACAACAAATAAAACCCATTTGCCTGTTAGCTTCGGCCACTCTCAAAAAATAGTGCACGCCGTCAATAAACTCTTTGGACCGCCGGTCAGCGTACATCCATTGCCGATCCATTTACATGAGTCGAAAAAAAATCGTACAAAAATAATTATTCTTACAATAATGACAGTCATACAATAATTATAAGATAATTACAAACTGTTTCAACAGTCATACAATAATGACATATCGTTATTCATACAAAAATCATAAAATATTACACCAAATAATTCTTATTTACTATTTCTAAAGTTTTAAACTAATTTTAATGTGTTTTACTTCTTTTAATTTTCATTTTAGTTTGTTTCTAGTATTCAAGATTAACTTTCACTATAGTTTTCCTTCTCAACTATTTTATAAAACCTTCTTTAGCAAATCAACTAAATTTCTATATATTCTTTTTTCCCCACACAAATTTTCTCCCTCATCAACTTACAACTAAATTTTGGAAACAAAAAAGTGTGCAAAACATAGCTGCAAATGTAATATGACAAAAAAAAACATTGGAGGATGAGGTTGCAAACCTTTTAGGCACCTCCGATTTGTATGTAATCACTAAAATAAATTCACTAGAAATTTTGGCATGACCTCCCCTCTTTTTTGATAAAATTTTGAAGCTTGCTCGGGCAGCTGGAGGAGGAAGAAGACATATATATATATATATAGGGGTGGGACTTTAGTCCCGGTTGGTACACCAACTGTTACCAACCGGGACTAAAGTTACGATCTTTAGTCCCGGTTGGTGTACTAAAGATCCCAGGGGGGCCTGGCAGGCCCTGACAGCATTTGAACCGGGACTAAAGATCAAATATGCCCGTTACCCTTTTTAACTGGGACTAAAGATCATCTTTAGCCCCGGTTTTTATTGCATCCGGGACTATTGTGGAATTCGGCCGACCGACGAAAGATGGTTTCTCCACCAGTGTATTTTGAGACAGAAGGATCGTATGATGATAAACTATGTATGCTTATATAAACTGATTATCAAAGATCAAAATATTTGATTTAGGACAAATCAAATATGGCAAGTAATTTGAAATTGAGAGAGTATTCCTTTGCCCCTACCAACAAATGTGTCGCCAAGTAGTTTAGAGAAATGCCACCGACCCACTGCCAACTGGGCTGCAGCCAGTTTCTCAAACGCCGTAACAAATACACGTATTCTACCGAATACAACACATATTCTTGTTTTTTAAAGAAAAGCTTAATACAGTACATAATAAAAACAACCATTTTTCCCTGCAAAAGGGAATATAACCCATTTTGGCGTACAAAAGGAAAACATGATGCTTAGCGTTGTAACATAGCTCATTTACCATCAGGTTAGTCAAATGAATATATACTGCTCCCTCCATTTCTTATTATAAGTTGCTTCAACTTTTCTCTAGAATATAACAATATTTTTTTACACAAAATAAGCATATTATTAAAATATAGTAAAAGTTAGTTTTAATGAAACTAATTTGATGTTGTATATGTGGCTAAATTTTTTATTAAATTTTGTCAAACATAAAAGAAGTTTGAGTACTAATAAGAAAAATCAAAGTGACTTATAATAAAAAATGGAGGGAGTAGCATACTCGACAACAAAGCAATCTCTCAACCCCTAGAAAACCCATTAGCAATTTCAACCAAGCTGCAAGGTTTCGATTTATCTTTTAAAATAAAGGTAATGAATACAAATTCCGATATAGTAGCATTAATGCTATAATATTATAGCATCACAAAATTGAAATCATTACAACATACAGACAAAATCTCAGGTGCAATCTCTGATGTCTGAACCCAGTGGCCCATCCAGTTCGGTGGCTTGGCCAACAGCAATTGCAGCTTCAGTGCAAATTGTGGCATCTACTTGCTTCTTCAAAACATCTCAAGAGAATCTCAAGGTATTCAGCCGCTTGCTTCATCGTTGGCCTCTCTTCTACAAGCTCACCGGTACACTTGACTGCTAGCCTCCCAACCTCCTCCAGAACACCGACACCAATCTTCAGATAAGATCTCGAACATTGCTCTTGTCTGTATATGATTTCCCTGGATACATTTTTTCACTGCAACTAGATCATCATTAATTATGAAGGACCCTCTGTAGACTTCTCCGAAGTCACCTTGTCCGATGAGAGTGGTATATAGCCACTAGTAGTTGTTTTAATTTCATCTTCGTTGAAATTTCTGGTGTCACTATTCATGACAATGAGATCTCTAGCAGCACAAATATTTTTCCAGAAAACCCAGTTTGTGCCAACAACATATAATACACAACCAGTATAAAATGTTGAAAACCAGCATTGCAAACAATGGTTTAACTAATAAAGTCACAGGTAAGGTTCAACCACAATAATAGTCCAGGTGCACCGAGCATGCTGAATTATGTTTTCAGTTAAGTGTTCTTTAATTGCGCCTACTAAGGTTCAGTCGTTCAGAACATTAATTTCAGGCAGGAGTAAATAACTTTTCTTCAGATAATGTACATAACTGAATTTTCTCGAGGAAATGAAATTGCGAAAAATCTCGATTAGAGAGATTATAACATCCCTTACGGCATGATTAATCCACAGCTCTGACAGGGAAAATACATCTATCTGCAGTGAAAGGAAAAAGCAGGAGTGTTCTAAGCTTGCCACCGTGTTCTAAGCTTGGTAGCTCAGGCTCCTGAAAAAGGCTGAGACGAAATTGCAGATGTGCACACATACACAGACAAATAATATATTGAGCATGCGAACCACATGTGGAGGAGGACCGCCTATAGCTCAAAGACTACGAAAATCCAATAAACAAATAAAAAAATCGCGCCACGCGCCGCCGCCCTCCCTCCTCCGGCCAGATCTGCGAGGGAGGGGGGGAGGGGAGCCGCCGCCGAGCCGTCGTCGTCGCTGCCCCGCGCCCCACCACCCTCCCCAGGCCTCCCTCCGGCCGGATTTGGGAGGGAGGGGGGAGGGGAGCCGCCGCCGCTGCCCTGCGCCGTCGTCGCCGCCGCCGCCCCCGCCGGCCTCCCCTCTCCCTCCTCCGGCCAGATCTGTGAGGGAGGGAGGAGGGGAGCCGCCGCTGTCGCCCCGTGCGCGGCGTCGTCGCCGCCACCGCCGCCGAGCCGTCCACGCTACCGCCGCCGCCGCCGCCGGTGGAGGGAGGGAGAGGAGGGGGAGAGCCCGGGCGGTGGATTGGATAAGTGTTGAGGGAGAGAAGGAAAGGAGTGGTGGGGAGGGGGGAGGAGAGATAAGACTTAGGTTTATTTTTGGTAGGTACGATTTTTGTAGGCGGACCATATAAGATCCGCCTGCGAAAATCACCTTAGGCGGTCGCTTAAGTGGTCCGCTTCGTAGGCGGACATCGAACTTCACCTTAGACGGTTATTTGGCTCCAAAGGTCATGTCCGACTGCGAAAAAAAAGACCCCCACATCGGAAAAAATGCATTTTCTAGTAGTGACAGCTAGATTTAATATTGGCTACTGATTTCAGTTCTATATTCGAGCGGATCATAGATGCAAGATCCGTTCACATGAACAAATTCGCAAGGGTTGGGTTAGAAAACATACGTGTATTCAGCATAATCGAATGCTAAGCTGCAAGTTTTCAGTTCTTTTTTTGAGAAAATCATGAATGTAAATTCTACTCACTCCGTTGTATATCATAAGTCACTTTGATTTTTTAAGCCAAAATTAGTTAAGTTAAACTAAGTTTATAGGGAAAAAAATCAGCAATATCTACAATATCAAATTAGTTTCACTAAAATTATCATTTAATATATTTTGATAATATGTTTGCTTTGTGTCATAATGTTGCTATATTTTTCTATAAACTTAGTCAAACTTTTAAAAAAAACAAAGTGCCTTATAATATGCAATAGAGAGAGTATGTGTAGACCCCCGATTTTGGAAATCGGAAATCTTCTGTGTTTATCCGTACCAATCCCTGGATCAATAGTTGGTACACACATACATAGTTGGATCACAACATATCACGAATGAATTCAGGCTAAAAGAGTTAAATACTTACATTAGGGCCAGGTAGGCCAACAACTATCAGACAACAACAGCGGAAGACAAAATAATATAAGGGCCCGGTTGACATGCCACAGGCAGTCGACTGGGAAACGAGACCTAGAACAAGACCGCACTCCGATCATCTTGTTGGATACGCAAGCGTACCGACAAGGGCTTCTCTTCAACACTCTCCTAAAAGATATATAAATAGCAAGGGTGAGTACCCACCGTACTCAGCAAGCCACCACAGCAACAATGCACATGATAGGGGTATTCAAAGGATGGCTATGGTTCTTTTGCGCAAAGCAAGTTTTGTAATTCTTTTCACAAGCCTAAGACCTAGCATAGACTAATCAAATTTTAGTACCAGTATTTACATTAAACAACGATGGTTCTGTCCACCATCCATTGTGATCCCAAGGATAGCTTCCCGCCGTTGTGTCGTCATGGTTTTCTGAGGACGTCCATCTTCCCGCCTCTCAGGAAGTGGCTCCATCAGCATAAAAATCATCATGCAATAACCCATCCCACACAAGTTAAGAATTTAGAGTCTAGCCAAGTGTAATACACGTCCCGGTGCTCAATAACCGCGAGCACGGCTATTCGAATAGTTTTGGTTTACTCACACTGCAGTGGATGTACACTTTACCCGCACTCCGCGACTGCCCAACATATGAGCCTCGTCCCAACACATGAGACGCGTCACGGCAAAGCTTTTCGATAACCTCGCATTGGCAGTACCCGCTCCATGAACTTTACATCCTCATGCACTCTAGGCGTACACGGTTTCTAGCAATGAGAGGAGTTCTGGCGCACCCGGGAAGGGAAGACTCACACATGCATTAAGTTATAATTACATTTAGATTCTCACATGGCAGTCCTACCGATGGCGACACCACTGTAGACACCCGCCCCACGGTCCTACCAATGGCTGCCCCACCGTAGAGCCCCTGCTTCACACATCAAGAAACCACTATGCATGGATACTGCCTCCGCTCAGCTATCTACTCCGCTAGGTCTATACCCATACGAGAAGTGCGGTTGTACGGGGGTCGTTTCATGCTTAGCTTCATCGCTCGGTCCTTAATTGACCAGGGACGGCACTAGCCTTTTCCGGACACCACCCAAATCCTCCAGCTGCCCCAGTCGAATACAGTTGTTTCACTTTATTTTCCTTTCACAAATCATGTCATCAATATCATGGCAATGTGGCGCTCATGTCTCCACATGCCGCATCTCAATTACCTTCCCAAAGGTAATTGCCCAAGCATATAGCATTTGATAAATATGAGTATGCATGATTCTAGAATAGCATTTCTAAGCAATGGTCATAGTTGACTAGGGACTCATACGTGATCATGGTTATAAAGATTTAAGGGTAAACAATAATCAAGGCATGGCATAATCACAAGTAGGATGTTCATCATTGCATGCAATTTTATTTGTAAACAAAACAATTTCGCAATTGGGATTAACATGTTCAAGGAATAGTGATGACTTGCATGCTCAGGATAGTCCTTATTCTTGATATAATCTTGATCAACCTTCTCCTCCTGGAAGTTGCGGACGTTGCCTCGCGACTAACCAATACACAAGGTCAATAATACGCGAGAAAAACCAATATTCAAACAACAATCAAATATGCACAACAAAATGTACTATTCGTGTTTGCTAATGGATTCCAATCATGCTAAGGGCTAAAGTTTCTTAATCTTTCTATTGTCATCGTGGTCTATTTAGGAGTTAACCAACATAGCATTTATGGGATACATATATATTTGGCTAATCGGTGGTTTAGTCTATCAAATGGCTATGGAAGGATTATGGCTGCACATGCATTTATCTAAATAAAGTGGTCATATACTAGAGGTTCTGTTGTCGGATGGATTTAGGATCAATCAAATACTTACAGTGAATCATTTGTATTATTATTATTCTATTGATGGGAGCCTTACTTTAATTATGAACAAATTTTACTTGTCACAGTAAATTATGAAAGGATAATAATTATCCATGCTCTGAATGTTAGAGTTGTTTAGGTTAACCATATTATGGTTACAGATTATCCCTTAATGAACAATCCTAATTTACAGTTGAACTATAATTATAATTATATGAGGTCAAGATTTATAACTAGTATTTATCTAATATGCATGTTTGTCATATAGTCCCTCCAATTTAATGTATGCAACAAGCAAATTAATACTATACCGTATAGCTATAATGGGATGTACAATATAGGTGTGTGCACAATATCTTAATATTGAATCATTTATTTGGAATAGTTGCTATTTACTACGAGCTACACAGTACATGTGATTTTAAGTGGATTTATGAGTGAGTTACCGTCTATACAACTTAAGGGTCGATTTCCAACCTAACATATACTACTGTATAGGAAATGCCGTTAATTAATTTCGTGCGGGTGATTTTAGTCACACTAGCTCTATTATTATCTCTCATAAACAAGTTAAAGACTCATCTACGTGTGTTCAACTTTTAGTCACAAAGTACGAGGCTAAACATTATTTATACAATTTGGACGTCATGAGTATAATTATATATTGACATATATAAATAAGTGGCACTAGTATTTCCTATGCTTTAATTAATTTGAAACAATGCTCCTAATTAGTTTACATAGGTTTTACAGTGAGGAAGCGTGTTAAGGACAATTATTTGACATCTAATTTACAGTACAATATCAATTTTATTTATTAGTACATTTTTAAGTTAACTATTATGCATCATCTTGATATTAATTATTTAATATTTATAAATATATTTTATCAAATAGTGAATTATATACCATTGGAAAGCTTATGAATTTAGATGAATTTAGGTTCAAGTTTCACTCAAATCCGAGTTAAAATGAGAGAGTTATGCTAGTTTAGTTTAAAGATTCAAATTTGAATAATTGCGAAACAGTACTGTTCCTAACTCATTTATTTTTATTCCATAATTTACACTGACTGACCTGTGAGACTGGCCTGCCATGGGCACAACATATATAAGTGAATTTCCATAGATATTAATCATAGGGACCCCATATGTAAGGGACCCCACATGTAAGGGACTTAACTAATAAAGATCAAGGGGAGGATTACTATTTACTAATCATGTGGGGCCCACTCTAACCTCTCTCCTCCATTCTCTTTTCTCTCTCTCTTTCTCAGTTTTCTTCTCTCTCTCACGGCCGAGCGGCGTGGCGCGGCTACCGGCAACGAAGGGGGTGGGGGCGGAAGGGCTTACTGGATCGGCGGCGACGGCGGCGGGGACACGGCGGCAGGTGTGGCGCGGCGGCGGCGGGACACCGGGGCATGGCAGCGGCGGCGCGGCGGCGGAATGCAGCGTCGGTGGAGGGGAAGAAAGAGGAAAAAGGGAAGAAGAGGGGGAATGGCGTGGGGAGGGAAGGAAAGGGGAGGGGGTATTTATAGGGCTCGGGGGAGGGGTGGCCGGCTTTAAACGACGACGGGACGGCGCGGTGGCGTGGGGCTCGGGGCGACGGCGACGCGCGGTGACGGGACGGCACGGCGCAACGGCGACAGTGCGCGGTGCGGGCGGGGCTCGAGGCGCTAATGGCGACGGCTCGCGGCGCGTGGAGAGCGAGGTGACGGTGACGCGCGGCGACGCGACGGCGCGGGGCTTGAAGCGGCGACGCGACGGGCGGGACAGCGACAGGCGAGCGGCGCGCGGCGGCTTGGGGCGCGAGGCTTACGGCGACGGTTCGCGGCGCGCGGCGATGGCGACGCGACGGGCGACGCGACGGCGGCGTGACAGGCGCGCGGCGGGGCAGGGGCGCGGGGCCGACGGGACAGGTGCACGGCGACGGGACGGCGACAGCGCACAGTGCGGGAGCGGCGACGGAACGCGACGGCGACGGCAGCGCGGGGCGCGAGGTGGCACAACGGCGCACGGTGGCAGCGGCGGAGCGAGGCGACGGCGACGGTGACGGCCCGCGGCGGCGCGGGGCGCGAGGACGGCTAGGCGCGGTGTGGCAGAGGAGGGGAAAGGGCTAGGGGACCACATCGAACACCTTGGCCATAATGAACAGTGACTTTTTCCTATTTTTCCACTTTTGGGGCCTATTTCCTATTAAAACTTGTCCCATAAATTCTAGATTTCACACAAATGGAGTTTACCCAATATATGTTTTAGTTTAGATGAAAGTTGACCAAATTTTAATATTACCCATATTTTATTCTTATATATATATTTCTATTGCATTATTTAAATGGGGTCTAATTCTAAAATTAACCTAGATAATTTTGGAAGCTTTGAGTGTTCTAAAATTAATTAAAATATCCTAATGTGGCCATTATTATTACAATAGCACATTGAATGAACTTATTTGTATAACAATGCATTTTACGTGGGTCTATTCATTCTATAAATATAAATTGAGACTCAGTACAACATTAATCTAATTTGTTTAATTAAACACTCACATATTCTTATTTATATATAAAGCTTAATTTATTTATATGACCATTATTTTATATGAGTGATTTTCATGTTATGAGGAGCTTGATAAGGTGTTTCAAATATTAATGAGATACTCTATTATAGATGGGGCTATTGATGTGTTCATTATTTCATGTGTACTTATATTTCATATGAGAGTAGATCCAAATAAATTAGATTTAATCTTGCTATTTATTTAGCTAATTGTGACATCAAGCTATCAATCATGGTTCGAATATTTAATATCTGATTTGTAATTTATAATAGAAATTAATATTTGGCTTTACTATCTTGTGCATAAATATCGGTAGGGTTAACAATAATATATTCTCGTAAATTATATCTATTGCTTAAATGTCGATCTTTTCTTTACTTTCTTTGTGATCATTTACGGTTTGGCAAGTAATAGCAATCATAACAACCAGCATGATGCAAAAGTTTTTTTTAAAAAGTTCAAAATTTTAGTAATTTTTATTATTGGGAATTTTCAGGATGTTACAGTACGTAGTATATATCAATATTACATCACACAACAGCTTCACAGAAAATATAACTAAAAAGATTATATGTAACATGCAAACCTAATCTCAGGTGCAAGTGCAATCATCAATATCTAATGTCTCCTATTGGCGACTGGCCAATGGCCATTGGCCGATCAAGTTCAGTCTTCAGTGGCTTGACTTTGCTTCATTTCAGCTGATTCTTCATTACAACTTTTGGCCATGCGCTTCTTCCAGTATCTCCTGAGCATCTCAAGGTATTTAGCCACTTGCTCCATTGTTGGCCTCTCATCTACTGCCTCCGCCTCAACATATAATGGATTTCGGGGATATACCTGGAATTGTCTATATACATACCAAAAATCCCTTATATTCTGGGACGCAGGTGGTACTCGTTTGTTCCAGGTGCACAGAACTGCTAGCTTCCCAATCTGTTCAAGGACAGCGATATCATCTTCAGCTGAGAACTCATTGTCGAACATCTCCTTTCCGCTCCCATCTGTCATGTAAGCTCTTTTGAAATCGATGATGAGACGGCCACTCTTGCCATATACAGGTCTTTTCCTGCTAATGAGTTCCATGAGAACAACGCCAAAGCTGTACACATCGTTTTTCGCTGATTCAGGGTCCTTGTAGTGGGAGTAGTCATTCCGCGCAGAAGGCTTACTATAATCTTTAGAACTGTTGATCCACTGCAATATGGATGTATGACCTGTCACCTTTGCTATGAAGTTATCATCAATAAGTATATTGGAAGTCATGACCCGACGGTGATGGCCAACATGAGTTGATGGTGATTGGATGTATACTAATGCTTGTGCAGTCTGAACTGCAATCTTCAGACGTAATTCCAGTGAGAGATGATCTTTTGTTTCCATGCAGAATGTCTGTCAGGCGCCTTGTACTAGCAAAGGCATACTCAAATACAAGAACCCGGTTATAGTGTTCGAAACAAAAGCCCAACAGTTTTACTCCCTCAGTTTCAAAATGTTTGACACCGTTGACTTTTTAGCACATGTTTGACCGTTCGTCTTATTCAAAAAAAATTTGTGAAATATGTAAAACTATATGTATACATGAAAGAATATTTAACAATGAATCAAATGATACGAAAAGAATAAATAATTACTTAAATTTTTTGAATAAGACGAATGGTCAAACACGTATGAAAAAGTCAATGGTGTCAAACATTTTGAAACGGAGGGAGTATAATGTTCTTGTGGATGATTCGAGACATTAGCTTCACTGTGGAGATGAACTCATCTTTGGGATATAACTTATGGTCAAAAAAACATGTCACCACAGCTACCAATGTATTATCCTCGAGTGTCCCTTTATGAGCCTCATGCATCAAACTCTTGTCAAGTAGACATGAGTAGTTCTGTGTGACTCTGATTAGTTCCCCCGTTGTGAAAACTCTAACATTATGCAGTTTTGTCCTTATTTCAGGATTGATAAAATTCCTCTTAAAAATACCCAAGCTCATCTCAAGAAAGCTTTGGCCTCGTCTCATGCCTGCCCACAGCTTCAGAAGTAGTTCAGCCACAACATTCATTTAGGTCGATTCTTAATGTTCAAATTGAGGCATTTGTTTGCCAATTTTCCTATTGTTTCAAGGACCTCCAGATTACCTTCATTTAGTAATTCATCATCAAATAGATCCTTCAAGAGCACTTTCCCTTTGACAAAGTCTTCACCAAAACTATACTATCAACGAGGTTGATATTGCCCCCTTTTACCTTTTTTCTAGTGATTAATTCCAAGAGAACAAATCCAAAACTGTACACATCATTCCTTGGAGTAAGGCACCCTTTTTAAAGATATATAGGATCCATGCAATCAATACT
Organism: Oryza glumipatula; assembly: GCA_000576495.2. Lineage (NCBI taxonomy): Eukaryota > Viridiplantae > Streptophyta > Magnoliopsida > Poales > Poaceae > Oryza > Oryza glumipatula. The sequence continues at coordinate 22,806,542 of CM002514.2, forward strand.
TCCTTTTACATTCAGAGTGTGTCAAGTGGTCCCACCAGAAAGAAGCCTTGACATTCCGAAATCCGATATTTTTGCAGTAAAATTGCCATCTAAAAGTATGTTGGCAGGCTTAATATCCCCATGACATACTAAGTTGCCAGTTGATAGATGCATCGAATGCATGTAGCACAGTGCCTGTGCACACCACCCTATAGCAATACCCAATCTTGTATCCAATGGCATAGCAACTTTTCGATTGTGAAGTACGTCTTCGAGGTTTCCGTTAGATAAATACTCTGTTACCATCAATAGAATATTTTCCCCTCTGCAATAGCCTATGAGCTTCAATATGTTCTTATGGTCGATTTGACTATGGATTCTTACTTCTTCCATAAACTCTTGTATCAGATCTCCCCGGATATATCTCTTCACTGCAACTAGATCGTCATTATCAAGGGCCCCTCGGTAGACTTCTCCGAAACCACCTTTTCTGATGAGAGTGGAATAGCCGCTAGTAATTGTTTCAATCCCATCTTCAGTGAAATTTCTGATGTCATTATTCATGTCTTTGAGATCTCTAGCAGCACAAATATTTTCTAGAAATCTCCCCGGCCGCCGTGACCATGAGCAAGGAGGGGAGAGCTTCACCACTGCCGTCCTTCAAGTCACCCAGCTATGTCAGCGGCTGCTCGAGCAGTGGCAAGGCGGAGGAAAGGAGGGGGGACGGAGGAGGTGGTGAAGCTGCCATCGTTGCCCGTGTCGCCCCTAGACAGAGCGACGCGGGTGCTCTGTCCTTGGAAAGTCATAATTTCGCTCTCTCACAAAAATGAATTTTCATCATCATTAGAGTCATGCGGCGGTATTACAAAATGTGCTTACAAATTCAGATAACATTATACATGGTATGAAATTCGAACATCTTTCCCAGAGATGATTTTGATAAAAGAAAATTGAATTAGCATTGCATCTACATTTTTCAAGAACCAATCTAAGAAAATCATCGGCCTCCTCCATTAGTTCTATTGGTATATCAAGCATAAATTAAGGTCGAGACGATTGTGGTATCCTGTTTGGCTAGCTCTATTGGCCACGCTTCTTCCAGTATCTTTTAAGCAGTTGTGCCACTTCCTCCATTGTTGGTCTCGCAGCATGTTCCTCATCAGTGCACTGAACTGCAAGCCTCCCAATCTCATCAAGGATGGCAATGTCATCTTCGGTTGTGATCTCCACATCGAACAATGCCCAAGGAGTATTTCCTCTCATGTAATGTCCCTTGAATTCAGAAACAAAATTTATATCATGTAGAATTATAGGCTTCCTGATAATGAGATCCATGAGAAGAACACCGAAGCTGTACACATCACCATCCACTGTTGGAAACCTAGTCCACTGTGGGTCACTGTACTGTTGTATCTTCACTTCTTTAGGTAATGTAGATTCTATATCAGAACCATTCGTCAAGGTAAGATTCCTTGACATCGAAAAACCAGAGACCATTGGCATGAACTTATCATCTAAAAGTATACTGTAAGGTGTCAAACAACCATGTACGACGACACCTGTTGCTGATGAATGCATGTAGGCTAATGCTTCTGCTGTCTTAGCTGCTATCCTTAGACGTGATGCTAGCGGGAAAGGTCTCCCACTATATACAGCATCAGAGGGATTCCCTTCAGTGGGATAACAGCAATATAGAATGTCAGCGAGAGTCCCTTTAGAAGCATACTCGTATACTAGAATTGGAATATTAAACCCAACCCATAAGCCCAATAGCCTGATGATATTCTTGTGGGGAATGTGAGATATGATTTTTGCTTCATGGGCAACACTAACAGCAGCAGTGTATTTAGGCCACTCATTAGTTGTGCTATTATGATATTTCTTTACTGCCACCAAAGTGCTGTCCTCGAGAGATCCTTTGTAAACCGTAGCATGCTGGCCATGATGAAGTATGTATGAGTAGTTCTGGGTGATTTCAATTAACTCCCTTTTTGTGAAAATTCTGACATTATTGTAAATTTGTGAATTGATAACTAAACTGATCATGCCCAAGCCCAACTTCTTCAACCAGCCTAATTCTTGTCCTCGCAGACCTTTCCAAATGATAATAAGTTGTTTTTCCACATCTTGCATTTTAGGACGTCTATGAGTATCAAGTGTCAGGCAATCGGTTGCCAGTTTCCCTATTTCTTCAAGAGCATTTAGATTGCTCTCACAAACTATTTGTGCATCAAATATTTCCTTCAATGACACTCTCCCTTTGGCAAAAGCTTTACTGAAAGTATCAATGAGGCTGATATTATCCTCTTTTACCTTTTTTCTAGTGATTAGTTCCAAGAGAACAATTCCGAAACCGTACACGTCATTCCTCGGAGTAAGGCACCCTTTTTGAAGATATATAGGATCCATGTAATCAATACTTCCTTTTACATTCATAGTGTGTTGAGTGGTCCCGCCAGAAAGAAGCCTTGACAGTCCGAAATCCGATACTTTTACTGTAAGATTGCCATCTAAAAGTATGTTGGCAGGCTTAATATCCCCGTGACATACTAAGCTGTCGGTTGATAGATGCATCTAATGCATGTAGCTTAGTGCCTGTGCACACCCTATCGCAATACCCAATCTTGTGTCCAATGGCATAGCAACTTTTCGGTCGTGAAGTATGTCTTCGAGGTTTCCGTTAGATATATACTCTGTTACCATCAATAGACTATTTTCCCCTCTGCAATAGCCTATGAGCTTCACTATATTCTTATAGTCGATTTGACTATGGATTCTTACTTCTTCTATAAACTCTTGTATCAGATCTCCCCGGATATATCTCTTTACAGCAACTGGATCGTGATTATCAAGGGCCCCTTGGTAGACTTCTCCGAAACCACCTTTTCCGATGAGAGTGGAATAGCAGCCAGTAATTGTTTCAATCTCATCTTCAGTGAAATTTCTGATGTCATTATTCATGTCTTTGAGATTAGCAGCACAAATATTTTCCAGAAATCCCAGTTTATGCCAACAACATAGAACACACAGTCGGAATAAAATGTGGAAAACCTGCATTGCAAACAATAGTTTAACTAATGAAGCCAGTGGTAAGGTTCAACCAAAAAAACAGTCCAATTTACCCTGACATTTGATGGTGCACTGAGCACGCTGAATTATGTTAACAGGCAAGTGTTCTTTGCGCTAACTTAGGTTCAGTCGTTCAGAACATTGATTTTCAGGCAGAAGTAAATAAGTTTTCTTCAGCCAATGTACATAACAGCATACATTGATTTTCAGGTTCAGTTAGTTGAACTTTTATTTCCTTTCCAACTATATATTTTACAAATTTCTACATTCTTTACATGTCCAAAGGTAAAACTGACTTTTTAAAGCCAATTAAATTGTTAACTACTCCCTCCCTCCGTTTTAGGTTATAAGACGTTTTTGACTTTCGTCAAAGTCAAACTACTTCAAGTTTGACTAAGTTTATAGACAAATATAGTAATATTTATAATACTAAATTAGTTTCATTAAATCAATAATTGAATATATTTTCATAATAAATTTGTCTTGTGTTAAAAATGTTATTATTATTTTTCTACAAACTTAGTCAAACTTGAAGCAGTTTGACTTTGACGGAGGAAGTAGCGGTCAACTAATGAAAAGGTATGAAGGGGATCAAAACTAAAATTCGGGGGCATAGAAAAGATTGGCTAAAATTTTCAGAGGTATAAAATGAATTTTCTTGATTATTGAACTCTAGAGATATGCAGGAAAGCCCCTACCCACACTAATTTTGTTCAAAACTTGTTGGTACATGACTATGGATGTGTTCTTTACCACCTCTTCCCAACTTTTACTCCCTCAATTTCCACATGCACACTTTCCAAATTATGTACTAAACGGTGCATGTTTTTCGAAAAACAATATATGTATAGTAAAGTTGCTTTAAATAATCATATTAATCCATTTTAGCTCACTATTACACAAAAGATTTTCCTTGACAGGGAGCTTCCATTTTCACAGACGGAACTTTTTCATGTGCGTCTGCAAAAATCAGCCTTCCAATTTCACGTGCGGAACCTTAAGAGGTATGCGGGCCTATTAAGTGGACCGCACGCGAAAATAGCTCTCCCTCTTTTCCTTCTTACTTACTTCAAATTTTTCAACTTGTCTCCTCCTTTTCCCTTTTATTAAATCTCTCAATCACTCTTCTCTCTCTCTCCTCCTCCTCTCTCTCTGCGCACTTTCCCCTCCCCTCCTCTCCTCTCCTCTCCTCTCCTCTCCACCCCACCGAGCGCACGAGGAGGAGGAGGCGCCTGGGAGCGGCGACGGCAGCCGATCGTGGCGGTGGTGGTCGGGAGCGGCGGCGATGTGACCACGGCGACGATGACGGGAGCTGCGTCGGCGACCACGGGCAGCGGTGGCGGCGGCGATTCTAGGGTTAGGGTCTCGGTTTTAGATTTTTTTTCGATTTTTTTGTTTTTTCTTTTTCCGTGCGGACGGTATAATTTGACTGCACGGAATAATCGATTATCCCGTGCGGTTGGGCCGCCCGCACTCGAAAATATTGATTTTCACAGATCCCTGGGTGTAGACCGGTGGGACCTCCGCATGGAAAAATGCATTTTGACCGCACGGAAAAATCTTTTTTTTACTAGTGGCTAATGCTTAATTAATCATATGCTAATAGATCGCTCGGTTTTGCGTGGGATAGGTGGAGTTCTCAGTCTCAACCTTCAAACGTAGGCTAGACCTTCAAATCTTGATTATCCCCAATAAAAAAAATTGATTCTCACATTTACGCGCGTGTGGTTGAAATTGAGTACTGTGTAATTTTCCATGTACTAGTTATGCGTGTGGCGCGCGGTAGAACTATGTTGTTTGTATATAAGGGGGTGTTTAGATTTAGGGGTGTAAAGTTTTAACGGGTCACATTGAATGTACGGACACTAATTTAAAGATTAAACGTAGAAAAAAACAAATTATAAAATCCGCCTATAAACTACGAGATGAATTTGTTAAGCATAATTAATCTGTCATTAGCAAATATTTACGGTAGCACCACATTGTTAAATCATGGAGCAATTAGACTTAAAAGATTCGTCTCGCATTTACATGTAAACTGTATAATTAGTTATTTTTTATTTATATTTAATACTTCACGCATATATCCAAACATTCGATTTACGTGGTCAACTGTAGCTCGTGGTCATCTGTACGTGGTTCATTTATTTATCCCTGTCCTCCTCTGTACTACTACGTACATTAGGCAGGCGTTAAAAGAGTGTCTTCATGGGTATGTGTGCCTTGGTTTGATTGTGAATGCATCTTAGGGTGTGTTTAGAGCAAGTTTAATAGTATAGCCAACTAGCTCCAATTCATTTGTAGCCAATCTAATAGCTCATTCATATAATAGTTGCATACTACATTATTAATATCTGATCCCACCTGTCATACACACACTGTGTCTTAGAGTCCGTGCTACAGCTGGCTACAAATCTTTAGCCCGCTGCTCTTCTCTCTCATCATCTATCTTCTAAAAATATGTTTGCAGCTGGCTTATAGCCTGCTATTGTACCTGCTCTTATGCCCAGTTTGGATCATTTAGTTCCTAGATTAAAATTAATCCCCGACTAAAAACTTTAGTTCCCTACTATTTGGATCCAGAGACTAAAATGTACTTAAAGGCATGTGGACCGAGAGAGATAAGAGAGAAGCTACCACTTTAGGCTGTGTTCGGTACTACTGGTTAGGAATGCTTCTATCCACTTTAGGCTGTGTTCGGTACTACTGGTTAGGAATGCTTCTATCCTGTACGGAAAATGGAACAGTCTATTAGCGCATGATTAATTAAGTATTAGCTAATTTTTTTTCAAAATGGAACAATATGATTTTTTTAAACAACTTTCGTATAGAAACTTTTTAAAAAATACGCACCGTTTAGCAGTTTGAAAAGTGTGCGCGCGGAAAACGAGAGATGGGTTGGGAAGCATGAGAAACTAAGGGCCTGTTTGGTACAGCTCCAACTCCTCAATTTAACTCTAGGAGTTAGGTCTGGAGTGGAGTTGTGGAGCTGCCTAAACCCAGCTCCACAACTCCAGTTCATTTTGTGAGAGAGCTCCACCCAACTCCACTCCCAGTTTTGGTGGAGCTGAAACTGTTTGGCTGAGCTCCAGCTCCAGGAGCGGTGGAGTTGGCGCTGGAGCTATGCCAAACAGGCCCTAACTCAGCCGCCTATAAGTACCTCAAGAGGTACTAATAGATTTTAGCCCAAATATACACTTTTAATACTTTTAGTCACCTCTGTTTGAACTCTTAGGGACTAAAATGGAGGTACTAATGGATTATTCCCAAGAATCAAACAGGGCATTAGATACAATGCCAAAACTTTGCACCGTATAAATGTTAGAGTTGTTGACCTAAAATAATTAGAAACTCAATTTAAGGGGTTTTTTATATACCGGCAAATATTTGTTACCATATTTATTCTGTCTCGTATTCGCTCCGTACTTGTATTTTTGATTCCGATTCCGATTCCAAAAAAAATAAAAATGAATATGATAAAGCTAGTTTCTGTCCGTTTTCATCCCTATTAAGGTGTGTTTAGATCCAACGCCAAAACTTTACACCCTATGATATCAAACGTTTGAACACGACAAAACTTTCCTACATGCATGAAGTATTAAATATAAGCTAAAAAATAACTAATTGTACAGATTGCGACCAGTTTGCGAGACGAATCTTGCAGTAAACATGTACTAATGACAGATTAATTAGGCTTAATAAATTCATCTCGCGGTTTACTGACGGATTATGTAATTAGTTTTTTTATTAGTACCAAACACCCCATGCGACGCCCTATATAATACGGGGACGACTCCCGGTTAGGAGCCCGATCGGGAGGTGGTGAAATCGGACGCTGACGTCAGCGCCCGATTTACGTGCAAAATTACTTTAAACTGATTTATCTCTTAAATTACTTATCCAAATCATGATCCGATTGCACCATTAAATTCGTTGCAATTAAATCTTCAAAACAAGACCACACATAGATATGTTCCGACGAAAAAAAATTTTAGCTTATTATTGAATTATTTTTAAATGTTGCACGATGTTCCACCAGGTATATCGAAATTGTTTCACTAAGTAGATCGAAAATGTTTCACTCGTGTAAATCGGGTGGTGTTTCACCTTATATAAAAACAATGTTTCTGCAAATAGCAAAAGAATGTTTCAGTTCACTGTAACATTTGATCCATACATAGTAAAATATTACAAGTACACTAGGTGAAACATTTTTCGGTGGAACAAAAAATAAAACGAATTCCCTTAATAGGGGGTTTCCAAAATATGTGGGTTTTTTTGTTGCAATGGAATATTTCAGTTCATTGCAACATTAGATCTATACACAGTGAAACATTATAAGTACACTAGGTGAAACATTTTTTGTGGAACAAAAAATAAACTGAATTCCCTTAATAGAGGGGTTCCAAAATATGTGGTTTTTTTTTTCAATAGAGTTGTTTGTGTGTGGACACGTGGTGGGCCAGGGGAGTGCAGGCATGCACGCGCACGCGGGGGGCGGGGAGAGCGCCCGATTTTTTCTCCCCCCGCCCGGTCGCCCGGTGCACAGCATTATCCATATAATACACCCCTGCATCTAAACACCCCTTGATTTGTTCGGCAGTTGTGTTTGCCCACGTATTTCTTTCTACGTAGTACAGAGGAAATGAGGAATGTAATCTCGCTCCATTTTCTAAAACATTTTGAGGACTATTAGATGGATTAATCTCCCCGACTGAAGTAAGTAGTCCACTACATATAACCTCAACAGTCGGCAACGTAATCATATTTTCCAAAATACTAAAGTAACTAGCTAGGGAAAGAAATGCAGATAGATTCTAGCCTTTCTCACTAGATAAGAGAGAAGTGTAATGGGAACATGTAATGGTGCTCTACTTCTACTGTCACCACTACTGAAACTGTTTTTGCAAACGGGCCGGAGGGATTTTCGCGCCAAATCGTCTGCGAAAATCACAATCTTTACATGCGGCCAGGGCACCCGCAGATTTTCGCATGCAGGCGCTTAAGCCGACCGTATGCAAAGAGAAAAAATCACGAAAAAAATAAAATTCCAGAAAAAAGAAACCCTAGCCACAGGCGACCGCCCCCAATCCCACCGCCGGTCGCTCCCGCCTCCGGATCCAGGCGGGACGAGGCAGGCCGCCGCCGGATCTGGGCGGGACGAGGCCCGTGTCACCGCCCACTCGTTGTCGTCGTCGGGGTCAGCGCCGCCGCCACCACCACCACCGGGAAGGAGCGACCGCCGGGGAGAGGGAGGGCAGCCCGAGCAACGGGGACGACGTGGCAGCCGCCGGCACGCGCAAGCCGCCGCAGCTACTCGGCGCCGAGAGAGGAAGAGAAAGAGTGAGGAGAAGGGGAAAATATCGGGGGGGGGGGGGGGTGGGGAGGAGAAAAGATGAAAAATTTTGAAGTGGTGAGGAGGGAAAATTTTCATTTGAAATTTCGAATCGATTTTTATGGCACTAAATCAACTCGTATGAAAAAGTTGTCAAAAACAAAGTTGTAGAACTCATTTAGATCTACCATTTTTCTTTTGATCATTTCTCCATCCGAGTTTGATTGAACTACATGAAATTTGAATTTTAAAATATAAGAAATTTAAATAATTTTTCGGGTAGTAAATTATTTCAAATGACAAAACATGTCAACAACAAAGTTGTAAAAGGCATCAAGATCTACGATTTTTATTTTGGTCATTTTTCTATATGACTTTGTTTCGACAGTTTGAATTTGAATTTCAAATTATGACAACTTCAAACAACATTTTCAAATACTAAATGATTTCAACTGAAAAAGTCATCAATAACAAAGTGGTATAACTTATCAAGATCTATAACTTTTATTTTGGTCATTTCTTCATCCAACAAAGTGATTTGTAAGATTGTTCACAAAATGTACATATGTCTTATATAGTTTTATAAACTATAAGAGTGTTATGTTAATTTTGTGAAAAATGTACTATTATTTTGTCGGAGGAAGAAAATAACCAAAATAGATGTTATAGATTATTGTCGATGATTTTTTCAACTAAAATCATTTACTACTTTAAAATATTATTTGAAGTTTTGAAATTCAAATATTTAATTGATAAAACAAAGTCACAAGAAAAAATGGCCAAAATAATAACAGTAAGAACACAATAATTAACATGATAGAGCATGATTTTAGAAACATTTAAGAAAAAGAATCATCCAATTTAAAGCTCATATGAATGAGATAAACTAGTTTCAAATTTTATTTTCAAATACGGTTCCTTAAGACGTCCGTATGGAAAAATTGATTTTCCCATGCGGACGCTTAAGTGAGCCGTATGCAAAAATAATATACGGACCTCTTAAGAGGCCCGTAGGGGAAAATCGATTTTTTCATACGGGTGTTTTAAGGAGCCGTCTGCGAAAATGCGAAAATGCCGCTCGATTTTTACGAACGCTACTAGTTATAATCCGTTTGCAAAAATTATAAAGTCTCGTATAGAAAAATTACTTTTATAGCACTGTTTTCTACGTACCCGGGAACTCCACGACGGACGCCCTCCACTCCACGTCTCCACCCACAATAGCTGAGCAAGGACTCTTCTGGATGCTGCCCTCAAGTTATACTGTATCTCTTCCTTTAATAGCTCTTGGAAAGGCGAAAGTCAACGCATGGCTAGCTACACATTACCAAAATAGGATATGGATGCATCCACGTTAATTAAGTTACATCCCAGCTCATCTATCATATTGTAGTACACACATGTGCATATTTATAAATAAATCTATAAAGTTGGGTAAAAAGAAATGCGTGCCAATTAGCGTGCCGACTGCAAGTAGTTGATGCAAAGAGAGTAACGTGTCGGGTGGATTTGCAAAAACAATTAAGAATTAGCATAGGTAAATAAATATATATACCATGAATAACATATAAAAGAGCAGATGACATTACTGTTCACTACACATAATCTTCTTAGCTAGTGGTCTCTAAGAACAGCTAGATACGTAGGTGGCATGTTATACTATACTTCCTTGTCTCTAAATAAGTGACACCGTTAACTTTTTAAGTACATATTTGATCATAAGTCTTATTCGAAAACTTTTATGAAATATGTAAAACTATATGCATACATAAAAGTATATTTAACAATGAATCAAATGATAAAAAAAAAATAAAGTCAACGGCGTTAGAGACGGAGGAAATATATCATCAGCTTCTAACAGCCCTAACCGATCAGGGAGGTTTATGCGTGTTGGGCATTTTTGCAAAAAGCTCCTCGTGTTTGCACGGAATATTGCATACGTCCTCGAGCTGCCTGACACCTCGTTGTATTTCTTATGTATAACCTCTTATCTTCCAGAAAAATACAACACGAAGAAGAGAAAATTTCGTTTCTAAAGGTAGCGCTGTAAACACGAAGAATATAGGAGGTTTTCTACAAAACATTCTACACTAACCCCCAGTGGCGGACGCGGGATTAAAAATTAAATGGGGGGGGCGAAGATGCTCGCTTTGTAACAACAACTAAACGCAACAATGCCTAATTGGAAATCAAAGTGGGAAATTAATTAACCTTGTTCTCGAGGCGGTTGTAATCAGCGAGGTCTAAGATGTCCTCGACGTCGTAGAAGGCGGAGCGAAGCCTGCAAGCCCACTGCTCCATGTCAGTCCTCAGCTGCTTCTGCTCAGGAGGGATCGTCCTCTCAAGCTCTCAGCGTGCTCCAGACTCCAGTAGCAGCGTCAGCCGCGGGAGAATCCTGGACTCCATCGTTTCCCTCTCCAACTTCTCCTCCCCCAACCGGAAAGAAAGAAACACAGCAACAATAGCGTGAGCACAGGATCAAATCTGAGAGAGAAGTAGAGCAAACGAGACGAGCGATGAAGCTGGTAGATAGTATAGGAGAGATATACTGCGTAACGTAGAACAGATTGTATTGAGCCTCGGGGGCTGGTATATATAGGAGTACATGGGAGGAGATAAAAAAGAATTACAGATATGGAAGGAGTCCGCACAAATCAATCCCATTCTACTATGAACTCTAACTACCATATACTCTAACATCCCCCCGCAGTCCAAGCGTGAGCAGCGCGGACACTTAGACTGGAGAAGAAACCAACAAGAGTACTCAATACAGATGATAGCACTTTGTGCCATATATTGACGGTCGTTATCGATCAGTTTCGACCGTCAATATTACTAAAATAGAGGAGAACTAGTGATACTTGCAATGCATATATCTGTTAGAATAATAATATTCCACTAGTATTAGGTATACTAACCTTTTGCAGAGAATGACAATAAGTGGAGGAGAATCGACATTAACTTAGACGATAAATCAATTGGACGATGTCGAGAACCAGACTTATGTATGAATGGGCCAAAAACTCAGAATTGATACGATGAATTGGGCCAAAATTCACAAGTCTACAAAGTGAAGCAATAGAGGAGGCCGCCAGCCGAAGATGGGCCAGGAAGGCCCAGCCCATGGTTCGGCCGAACCTGGCACCGTTGGATGCAGGGTTCGGCGTGTATGTCCAGGATTGCATCCCAATGACGGTTGGAGGGCACTTCGGACAATTCCCCTTCCACAACCGTCATAACTACCTCTATATAAGGACTTCACCTTCTCACTTCACTCACACACCTCAAGCAATAGCTCTCTCATTTCTCTCAAGTTTAGTTTAGTAGTATCTAGCTGGTGGAATAGGAATAGAGTAGAAATTAGGAGTCCGGAAGTCTTTGGAAGAGTTCGGGTATGGCTCTAGTAGCTTTTCTTTTCTCTTTTGTAAGCTTTGTACTTTTACTAGAATACACTTCTAAATACATTTATGGTATTGAAATACTTTTCGAGTATATGAGTACCTACTTTACATTATTTTCATGTTATACTGAATATACGGCTAGCTTATCTGGGAGATACTTTGGTGCGAGTATAGTGTTTGCTTATGCAATTACTCTATGTTATGACGATGATATTAGAGTAGTATCTGGTAGTTTAGACGTGGTGTCTAGATTACGGGATATCATTATTTGGGGTTATATATTGCGGATGAGAGGTGGGCCGCTGATGGTGACAGCTCAGTACGGGTATTCCTCCGCACTGGTATATAATCCTAAGTTAATTCCCTGGGGAGGGTATTCCTTCGTATTTAGCCCCAAGTTAATTCCCTGGGGAGGGTATTCCTCCGTATTTAGCCCCAGTTGTATGGTCATGACGGGCTATCGTAAGGAACTCGGCAGTCAGGGGTGGCTTCTCGAAGTACGAGGAGGGCATCGGATAGAGGGTATTAGCTAGTATATCGGTTAACTAGAATGTATGTGTATTATGTATATTAGAAGTATAGGGATAGATTTTTTTTTCTCTTTTCTTTCCACTTAGCTTAGATGATATATTATGAGAATGAGTAGTTAATGCTTGTGTGTCACTCTACCCTTGGATTATCTTAACCCCTGCTTAGAATATGATTATCACAAGTAATATATAAATTATTAGTCAAGTTCTCTCTACATGATCTTTCCATGGGATAAAATAAATACGACACCCTTGGAATACTCTCGGGTGAAATGCTACAATGGTATATCCGTGCGCTTGCGGATGAACTCTGTAACCATAATATACCAGAAGTATTTCTGCGCCATTGCTAGGAATTATATTTCTATTAATGTCGTTAAGAAATATCAACACCATAGTCGACGTAGACAAAGCGAAGGAGCCGAGAGAGCCATGGTCGATGAAATCGTGCGTAAAGGAGCCGTGGTCGATATAGCCGAAGTCAGGGAGTCGATGATGTCGAGGTAGCCAAGCTGCAAAGCGCAGGGGGCGCCGTAGAGTGGTCGTGGACGGACGGGAGGGCGTCGTGGACCAATGGTGCGCGAGGACACGCTGGAGACGAAGACGGTGACACAATCGCGGTGGTCGTTGAGGAAGGTGACGCCGAAGAGCCGATGTAGTCAAACCATGAAGGACGAGACGTCACACCGGATTTGCCAGACCGGGGACAACTCGGGACAAACGCACGCAACGGTGTTACCAATACCGCGCGGGCAAGATAAGGGACCACCATGAATCATACGCCAATGTCGGAGGAGATTAGTAGAGAAGGCCTCCGGGATGGTCGCGGCGCGAGAACGGCGTAGAGGGAGAATTGCCGGATGAGCTCGCAGTTGCCGGAGAAGAGCGAAGTGTAGTCGAGGAATATACAGCGACACTGGCGATGAATCATGCTGGACGAAGTAGAAGGCGATGTAGCGGGACCAACGGCCTAGACGGCGACGTCGGTAGCCATGTAGAGGTAGCTAGACCACTGGCCTAGAGCGGCGACAGTGGCAGCTTGGAGACATGGCGGCGATGCTCGAAGTAGACGAAGAAGACTTGAGCGGTTGACGATGACCAATACGGATGACGAGGTTGTCGATGCAGGAACGGTGATGAAGACGACGAGAGGGGCGACACTGTGACCCGAAAGGGTGACACATGTGTGGCTCGATGTCGATGCAGCGGCAAGAACTCTACCGGCGGTGAGGCCACGCTGAGGAGGGAACCTCTCAGCGTTCCAACAACCAGTGGAGGTGGATCACGGGCAGCGGCACTACGGCCCGAGGGGCTGACGCGTGGCAACCCAGAGCTTGATGGCGTAGACGTGTGCTCGATGACGATCGGTTGCAGAAGTCGTTGTAGCCGGGCGCTTGAACGGGTGATCAAGCCGAAGATGCGCGAGGCGGAACGATAAAGTCGAAGCAGAGTCGATGCCAATGTCAGAGACGTGCAGATATCGATGAGGCGATGGGCGACGCAAACCCGCTCTTTGAACGGGAGAGAAAACAAAAGGTACAGCAGCAGCAACATGCAGCGATACATCCTTCTTCAATTGCACAGAAGATCAGCCACAGTCCAACAAGTCAACCATACCACCATCTTATCTCCTCTCTGTCTTCTCACTCCCTCTCTCCCGTACAGGAAGAAAAGAGAGACCAAAACAGAGGGATAGACAGAGGGGCCGGTCGGCTGATGTGCGGCGTGCTCCAGGTGGAGGGGTGGCACGGAGACGGTGGCACCTGGTGGCGACCCGGAGATCCGGCCGGCGGAGGGTGCAGGTCGACGGACGGAGGGCGCCGAGACCGGCGCCCCGGCGGACGGCAGGAGGCGGGGCCCCGTCGGCCACGCCAGCGGCACGCCGTGGCGGAGGGGCGAGGTCGAGCAGGGCCATCGACGCAGAGACGGCCCATCCTCGGGAGGCGGCGAGCGGGAGCTCGTCCCCCTGGACGACGGCCGTGGTCCGGAGGGGGCTCGGCGACGCCGGCGTGGACCTCGGCGCGGTGAAGAGACGGAGGATCAGCCAGCGAACGAGCAGCGTGGATCTGATGGAGACGCTAGCGGACGACGTGCGCGGCGAGCTCCGATGACGCGACGCAGATCGGCGACGGAGACGGTCCCGAGGCCGATGGCGGAAGAAGGGGCGACGGCGAGATCGATGAAGACCAGAGACGCTGTTGCTGCTTGATTGATGACGACGCAAACGCCCGAGAGATGGATCTCTCAGGATGACAACTTGACGACGCGAAGAAAAAAAAATTGGGTGGCCACCCCTGGGAGATCGAAACCCTCCCGGGGCGACGGCGGCGGAAGCGTGTGAGAGGCGACTAGATCGCCCGCTCTGATACATAGTATAGGAGAGATACTATGTAACGTGGAACATATTGTATTGAGATTCGGGGACCAGTATATATAGGAGTACATGGGAGAAGATAAGAAAGGATTACATATATGGAAGGAGTCTACACAAATCAATCCTATTCTAATATGACTCTAACTACCATATACTCTAACAGAAGCAACCAAATAAACCTGGACGTAGATGTTCTCCTTGGCTTGCTCCTCCGACAGGCGGCAGGCTGGCAACGGCACCGGCGCACCACGGCAGGCGGCGATAGCGATGGGACGACGGCAGCAACGGTGAGTTGAGTGTTGAGAAACGTAGCGCCACGCCGGTATTGAGACTCGCGGTTGCGGAGACGAAGCGTCGGACGGATTTGATTCACTGAATTTTCTAAAGGGACACTTCGGCTGCTCACTTATGGGCCAAGTGGCCAACTATGAATAAAACTTGATAGTAGGCAGACCAATGGGGGTATGAGCGGGTGGGTGATGCGGGCCGTAGCTGGGCCGGTTGCCCGATGCTGCCCAATGGGCAGGTCCACCCCTGGTAGAATCAATCTAGACTTTTCATCTTCTCATTTGACATACCCTTTTAATCCGTCTCTGCCTCCAACGAGAAGATGAAAAGTGTAGATTGCCCGGGCAAATGCTTTGTGATAGTTAAACGAAATTTGTAGTCAGTTTTACATGTGGTACAACAATATGAAGTCTAAAGATAAAATGTTGTGTTTAGTTGTTGTTATGAAGCGAGCATCTTCGCCCTATCTAGTTTTTAATCCCGCGTCCGCCACTGGCCTCGTGAGCTTATGGTAAATCAATAACTATGAAATGTCCTGTTAGATTTGAAGATTCATGAGAGTATATATGGAATTTGATTGGACACAGTGGTCCATGCTGATAGATCCCTGATCAAGGTGCAACTTGGCAAATTTACAAAGGTTAGCTGGAAGGATTCATAACTTCCTGATGGCTTTGGTCGCGACCATCGAGCTCCCATGGCCGCCGATCGAAGAACGAGAAGGAGATCGACGAGCTGTGTGCGTGTGCGTGGCTCCCAGATTATTCATGGATGGCTAGAAGCCTAGAACGAATATGTGTCCATGGTTTGTTGATTTTGCTTCTTGCGCTTGTGAATTTCTGATTGAGGCACTGATCTTAGGATCATGGGGTTTGGCTCCAAATTCCCTTTTGTATTGCTCGAATTCAATCTGAAGAGCGCGCGGACCATGCTGAGCACCTCATAAACATTTGCGTTCCCTTTTTCTAAGAGGGAGACTACAGAACAGGATCCCGTTAGAACGGAATATTTTAAGTAACTCCTCCCCTTTCTTTCCATGAGCTTCCACGTACGTTCCCCTAACACCTGGTACCTCTGGTACCAGCTGGTACTTGGTACCTGGTACCTTGGTACCGGCTAGTACCTAGGTATCACAGACTTTGGTACCTAAGTACCTGGTACCTTGGTACCGGCTGGTACCTAGGTGTCACAGACTTTGGTACCTAGGTACCTGGTACCTTGGTATCGGCTGGTATCTATGTGTCACAGACTTTCATATCTGGGTACTAGGCCTGATATTGAGGTATCATGACTAATACCTAATGGAGAAGGCCGTGGCACGGACGCAGAAGGTGGTGAGGTCCGATCAGAAGTCGGTGGTGACCATCTCCAGGAACACGCGCTGCAGCAACTTCATCTTGAAGTTGATGGCGAAGGAGAGGAGGTAGAGGTTCCAGAGCAGGTTGCCGCCGACGTTGCGGCGACCGAGGCACCGGGATCGCCGGCTTCTTCTGCTTCTGCGGCGGTGGCAGAGGAGTCACCTGCGCCCACCGGCAAGGAGGCAGCGAGCAAGGGCGACGGTGCCGGTGGCTCGTGAGAAGCAGGCGACGGAGACCTTGGAGAGGAGCACGAGGGAGGAGGGGAGAGGCCCCGGCACTGGCAGCGACGGGGAGCTCCAATGAAAGAAGTGGAGCGTGCGCGCGGAGGCGGCACCGCAGCGGGCGGAGGATGGCGTCGAGGAGGCGTGGCGAGATCACCCTCGACGCTGCCCCGACCTCGCCGACGCCGTGTCGTCGTCGTCCACCTCGACCGCCGGAGACGACGACGATGACCCCTTCCTCCTAGCTGGCTTCATCTCCGCCTCTCGGCTTTCTCCAGAGAGAGAGAGAGAGAGAGAGTGAGTGAGTGAGTTTGTGGAGGGAGGGGAAGGGAAGGAGATAAGGTAGAGGAGACCTTTGTGTAGATTTTCTCTTTTTCTAAGCAGGGCTAGTGTCAAATCGTTCCCCCTCGTAATAACACAACAAACGGCCCAAAATCCAGCAGATGGAAACCCAACTCCTAGCCCTCTTAACAGAAATGGGCCTATCATCAGTTGGACTTGTTGTCCAGCCCGTCGTGGCCCAGCACAGCACACACCGGCAGCTGCCTGCCAGTGCCATCGTCCTTCCGTCCTTCCTACGCGGCTCCGCCGCCAGATTTTCGCCCGTCTCGGCCCTCGGTCCATCGCCTCCAGGTTCCAGGTGCGCGACGCGACGAGCCGCCCGGATCTCCGTCGTTCGGGAACGCGGGGAGACAACGGAGAAGGCGCTCCAATGGAGGAGAGTCTTCATGCTGCATCTGAGGTATGTCGGAAGGTTTTACCAAGCAACCCTGGTGGTTGAAGCGCGGCGGGCAAGAAGAAGAAGATGCTCCAGTGGAGGCCTTGTTCGGTTATTAATCCCTCAAGATTGAGGGGATTTGATTTATCCCACACCGATTGTGGCGTGGAATTAATCTTCTCGATCCCCTCCAATCCCTTCCTCTTGGGGATTAAGGTGGTGGCACGGGATTGTGCTGCTTCAAGGTGGCTGACGGCATCTGACGGTGACAGGTCCATCTCCTCTTGGTTGTGACTTTTTTTCTTTTGCAAATCAATCACCACTTGTTGTGGGTATGGATTGTTGGGCGAAATATGCTGGCATTTGATCATGATCTTTGGATTTTTTTATTATTATTTTATTTATTGCGTACAAGTGGAAGTATGCATCAGTACTACTGACTTCTCTAACAGTATTAGAGACTCTAGAATTTAGCTGATATATATGAAGGCATAACAGATAGTGGCCAACACATCATCATTTGGAGACCACTAGTCCACTAGTATGGGTCTTTTAATTTTGCCTATAATGCAAGTTTGATACACTTTCTTGACTGACCAAAGGCTTTAATTAATTAATTGATATGTGGAAAGGCAGTGTTTTAATAGAATATGAAAGGACGATAATGGAGCGGAGAGTCATAGAAGAGGCCAGCATATGGTGACTTCCAGTTTCATCTTACTTGCTCGATGTAGTCTGGTGTAACAAGCAACCCCAATGACTGGCCACGCGTGAATTAGGATTATATACATTTAACAATTATTTTATGGTAATGGTAAATCATTCTATATCTATATCATGTTGAGGGAATTCCAAAAAAGAAATCATTGTATTAACCACCGTGAAATAGTGCCCTTTTTGTGGTGCAAAAGGTCACCTTGAACCATGATGATAGTCGTATAGTGTAAAATAATATTTTCATGCTTTTGTTTTAGCAATGCTTCATCCTATGCTAGTTCTGTAAATGTATTTATTTTTTGGTCAATATATTTTAATATTGGGGCAGAAATTTGTCAGTACATGTTAACCATTAAGCAGGAACTTACACCGAAACTGAACTCGCACTTTCACTTCTACTTTTTCAATGGAATATGCTACTTATTAAATCATTATTAGAGTCACTCGATTTTATTGCAGTTGCTATCAAAATTGTGCTAGTATGGAGTAGTTTAATTTAATATTTTGGCTGGAATATACTTTCGGAGTCTCAGTCCAGCTCACCTGCATATTAAAACCTATCAACTTGCGATTACCAGTAGACAATGTTTTGCTTGTTTATGTCTATCCAAAATAAACGCCATTGACCTGCGTACTGCACTTGGGACTTCTGTCTCACTAGAGTGTCCAAGGCTCCAAGCATATCACAGTTCTCTTATCTGTGGCAGTTCGTAGAGTTCTGCCTTTCGTTTGCTCTGCAACACAAGGCTCCTCTCTGACTCTGGTAACCATGCAGTCCTCTCTTCGTGTTTATTTACTTCATGCTTGCTTGTCCCTTTTTAAGTTTTCCATCCTTTGGTCCCTTCATGCATTAATTCCTTCTTCCTCTGTTTCCCACAATCATTTCCATAATTGTTCACAATGAACATGAAAAATAAGGTTGTTTAGATAATTCTATTGTTATCATGCTCATAAAGAAAACAATTTCAACCACTTCTGATACCTCCTGCTTCCGTTAGTTCACTTATTCATAGCTAGAAACTAAGTTTTCATAGTTCTGATGAAATTTCTTTGGTGTCCACTATCCATATTGTAATTCATGCACACAAAGAAAAAGAACTTCTAGTAGAGTCATATTTCTTATCTCCATTCCAGTGCATCATTTGATTTATGCATGCCTGCACAAATAGCCCTCAGTTCCCCATTTCTTACTGGTTCATATTGTCACAAGTTTTCCAGCTAGTTATCTCACTCATATGTTCCCCTCCCTTCAAATCATTCAATTATACTTCAATGTAGTGGTGGACGCAGGATTTTAAGATGGCGTATTCACTCAACCATTACAAGCGTCATGTCCCTAGTGTTGTAGTGGGATAGAGTTAGGGCATTTGAGATTGTTGGAATTGGTGTGAGCTAGGAGTAAAAAAAATGGATTTATTGAGAAAAAAGATTGGGAATGAAGTATTAGATCTAATTTAATATATATAAATGTGATATACCTATATATATTAATTTTATTACACAAATTTTTAGGTATCCCCGGGAATACCCGGGATCTTCATTGCGTCCGACACTGCTTCAATGAGCTCCACTTGTGCCTGATGTAAAAGAGAATATAGTATTGAAAGAAAAAAGAAAATAACACACAAAAGAACTAGTGCTGTTCCATGGCGGAGGTGGTGTTGGCTGGCCTACATCTGGCAGCATCGCCAACCTTCATGAAGCTCCTCACTGACCCTTCAATGTGCCTTGGCGTGGACATGAAGCGTGAGCTCCATGAACTAGAGACCACCATCATGCCGCAGTTTGAGCTGATGATTGAAGCAGCTGATAAGCTTAACCACAGATCCAAGCTGGACAAATGGCTCAGGGAACTCAAGGAAGCTTTGTACAACGCTGAGGATCTGCTCGACGAGCACGAGTACAATGTCCTCAAGTGCAAAGCGAAGCGTGGGAGTGATTCCTCTGTGGCGCATGTCTCCTCCATCAATAACACTTTGAAGAAGCCTCTGCGTGCTGCATTGAGCAGGGTGTCCAATCTGTGCCCAGAGAACAGAAAGCTACTTCGCCAGCTGAATGAACTGAAGGGCATCCTGGCGAAAGCCAGGGAGTTCCGTGAACTGCTTGGTTTACCAGTTGGCAATAGTGCAGAGGTCTCCAGCCTACCAAAAACTGCCGGTGTTGCTCTGGCTACATCACTGCCACCACCAAAAGTGTTTGGTCGGGACATGGACCGCAACCGTATAGTAGATTTTCTTATTGAGAAGAGTACCTTTGAGGCTAGCTACATGGTTTTGGCCATTGTTGGACAAGGGGGCATGGGAAAATCCACCTTGGGACAGTATGTTTATAACGATGATAGGGTGAAACAACATTTTGATGTAAGGATGTGGGTCTGCATCTCACGCAAACTTGATGTCCATCGGCATACACGGGAAATTATCGAGTCTGCAGAAAAGGGTGAGTGCCCGCGTGTTGATAATCTTGACACTCTTCAGTGCAAACTAAGGGAAATCCTGCATGAAAAAGAGAAATTCCTCCTTGTGTTGGATGATGTTTGGTTTGATAAATCTAACAACCAGAGTGAATGGGACTTACTGCTCAATCCTTTGCTAGTTTCTCAGAAAGGGGGAAGCAAAGTTTTGGTAACTTCTCGGTCAAAGACACTTCCAGTTGCTCTTTTCTGTGAAGAGGTCATTGATTTGGAAAACATGAAAGAAAATGATTTCTTGGCACTCTTCAAACACTATGCTTTCTCTGGAGCCGTCATCCGAGATCTGCAGTTGCACGGGAAGCTAGAAGAGATTGCAGAGAGGATTTGTAAAAGGCTTGGAAAATCTCCTCTGGCTGCAAAAGTTGTGGGTTCCCAGTTGAAAGGGAAAATTGATAGCACTGCATGGAAGGATGCTCTAGCTATAAATATTGACAACCTGAGAGAGCCAATGGAAGCTCTGTCATGGAGCTACCAAAAGTTACATCCATATCTGCAGAGGTGCTTTCTGTATTGCAGCTTATTTCCAAAAGGTTTCAAGTATAAAATTGATGAGTTGGTCCACCTTTGGGTGGCAGAGGGATTAGTTGATTCAGGCAACCTGAATAAGAGTATGGAAGACACTGGCCGGGATTACTTCAATGAGATGGTGTCTGTATCTTTCTTTCAACCCATATCTGAAATGCGTGTCAGTAAACGGTACAGCATGCATGATCTTCTCCATGAGCTTGCAGAGTCACTTTCAAAAGAAGACTGCTTTAGATTAGAAGATGATAGTGAGAAAGTAATACCATGTACGGTTCGTCATTTATCTGTTTGTATTGAGAGTGTGAAACTGCATAAGCAAAGTATCTGCAAGTTACATCATTTACGCACTGTTATCTGCACTGAACCACTAGTGGATGATGGAAGCGATCTCTTCAATCAGGTATTGCAGAATCTGAAGAAGTTGCGTGTACTCCATTTGTCATTTTACAACACAAGCAAGTTGCCTGAATCTATTGATCAGCTGAAGCACCTTCGGTATTTGAACATTATCAAAACATTGATTTCTGAATTGCCGAGATCATTGTGTACTCTTTACCACCTACAGTTACTTCAGTTAAACAACAAATTTGAGAGTTTGCCTGAGAAACTCTGCAATTTAAGTAAGTTGCGGCATCTTGAAGGGTACAATGATTTAATGTATAGTATGCATGAAGAAGCACTACCTCAAATTCCGAACATAGGCAAGTTAACTTCTCTACAACATATTGATGCTTTTCGCGTGCAAAAGAAGAAGGGTTATGAGTTATGGCAACTGAGGGACATGAACGAGCTTGGCGGAAGTTTGAGTATCACAAATCTCGAGAATGTCACTGGAAAGGATGAAGCCTTGGAGTCAAAGCTACATGAAAAAACTCATCTTAAAACATTGACGCTTGTCTGGAGTTGCAATAACATGGATGCAGAAGATAGTTTTTATTTGGACATTCTAGAAGGTTTGGTGCCACCACCCAAAATTGAGGGCCTTACAATCTGTGGTTACAGACCTGCCACATATCCAAGCTGGCTCCTTAAGGGTTCCTATTTTGAGAATTTGGAGTCTCTTGAGCTTGTTAATTGCAGTTCATTGGAAAGCCTACCACCCAATACCAAACTCCTAAGGCACTGTGATAAACTTACACTTAGAAATGTTCCAAACCTGAAGACGTTAACATGTCTTCCAGGAGGCCTTACATGCCTGTCGATTGAAGAATGCCCGCAGCTTATGTTTATTTCCAACGATGAGGTTGAGCAGCATGTTCAGAGGGAGAACATGATGAGGGCAGACCATTTGGCATCACACCTTTCTTTGATCTGGGATGTGGATTTAGGATCAGATATAATGAATGCACTATCTGATGAACATTCATCATTGAAGCACTTGTCAACATGGATGGATGCTGACATAATGGAAAATCTTCAAACCATTGAAAGCGCTCTAGAAAGAGGAGGAGATGAAAAAGAAAACATCATCCAGGCATGGGTATGTTGCCATGAGCACAGGATTAGACTCCTTTACAAAAGGAACGTCGGTCTGCCATTAGTTCCACCATCAGGACTTTGCCGACTTCATCTCTCTTCATGCAGTATTACGGATGGAGCTTTATCTAACTGCCTTGGTAGCCTCATTTCACTGAAAAGATTGTCGCTAATAAACATCATGACTTTGACCACACTTCCGTCAGATGGGGTCCTTCAACATTCGAGAAAGCTTGAATTCCTATTCATTAAATATTGCTGGTGTCTCAGATCATTAGGAGGCTTGCGAGCAGCTACATCTCTTTTCGAAGCCAGGTTTATCTCCTGCCCTTCTTTAGAGCTGGCACATGGAGCAGAATCTATGCCATCTTCCCTTCAGAAACTTAGTATATATAGCTGTGTGATCACAGCTGACCTCTTCTGTACTGACTTGCCAAACCTCGAACAACTTGGACTGTGTAGCTGCATAAGCTCTTCATCCATGTCTGTTGGTCGTCTAACCTCCCTCAAATCATTCTCACTATATCATTCACCAGATTTATGTGTGCTGGAAGACTTGTCTTCTCTGCAACTTCATCACGTGCATTTGATAGATGTTCCAAAGCTTACTGGAGAGTGCATCTCACAGTTTCGTGTCCAATATTCACTCTATGTTAGCAGTTTTGTGATGCTCAACCACATGCTCTCCGCTGAAGGCTTCAAAGTTCCACCATTTCTCTCTCTTGAAAATTGCAAGTAGCCATCCATTGCATTTGAAGAATCTGCAGCACATTTTGCAATGGTCAGGTGCCTGAGGTTTCGTGACTGTGAAATGAGGTCCCTAGAAGGAAATATGAATTGCCTCTCAAGTCTAAATAAACTCGATATACATTTTTGCCCAAACATTTCATCTTTACCAGACCTGCCGTCCTCCCTCCAGCATTTATCCATCTGGGGCTGTGAACTCTTGAAGGAGAACTGCAGAGCACCTGACGGAGAAAGCTGGCCAAAGATTGCGCATATCCGCTGGAAGGATTACCAATGAATTGTGCTTCAGAATCACGACTAGAGAGAAACAGAAAAGTGAATGTTCCATAATTGCATTCTCCGAAGTATTTGCTGTAAGATTTATTCCATTCACCTACGAGCTTTCAAACATGGCATTCACTTCAATATTTCCTTGTTTTTGAACAGGCACACCAAGATTTGTCCCCCTCAAGTAGCCTCGTCTCCGCACTCCGCTGCCTGTTACAACTTACAAGGTACCTCAAGCTCATATGGCAGTTCAGCTCTCTCCTGTGGCCTGTGCTGTCTGCTCTGCTCGGCTCCCTGCTTTCTCCAATTGCCGCATAAGTTGCACAGCCGCCTTCGACCGGCCCATCACCTCCTCTCATCCGGTTTCCCTAAATGAAGGCTTAAATGGAGTCTTGTTTGGTTCTTCGGTCTAGGAAAGACCATGAATTATGAGGCAAATCTCTGTTTCTCTTTGATTCTTGAAGACTCAACTCTGTCTTGCATATATTGAAGTACTTGGATTTTATACTTCCCACAAATATACAGTATGCTACCGGTGTTTGTCTATGTAGTTTTCATTAAGCTTGTATAGATATCAATGATTTGTTAAGTCTCAGATGCTTTTTGAGCATGATAGTTTTCACCTCACATCAAATGTCTCCTTGTTGAGCTGCATGGCACAATTTGATCAGTCACATTGTTTCTGTTGCATTCTATGGCGCTTGGACAGTTTAACCCTTATTAGTTCTCTCTTTATCTTGTTTTATCCTCTGTTTTTTAAGAGTAAATTTCACATAACCCCTAGGTATTATGACTTAAGTTGCACACAAACATGGAGGTTTCAGCATGTGCCACATAACCTCAAATATTATGGTTAAAATGTTTCACAAAACCATACTATTGATCATTTTCACTTTGATCTATCACACTTGAAGTTCTATAATCATACATCAAATTTATGAATTCTTTATCCATCATATAAACATTTCATCTATGTAGGTGAAGTTTTTTAAAATTTTGATATAGGAGTACATCAATTTGATTAATGACATGCTTATTTGAAAATTTAAAACCATAATAGCTGAGGTTATGTGCCACGTGTCAAAATTCCCGTGGTTATGTGCAACTTGAGCCATAATAGATGAGGTTTTATGAAATTTACTTGTTTTTTTAAACAGAGTACAAACGTAGGCGTTTAAAGCACGCGTATACTTACCTCTATGCCTTATACTTATAAACACCTTAAAGAAAATTTTATGGTGCACTCCATGACTCTGAATAGTTTGGACCTTTATTAGGTCTCTCTTTATCGGTCTGTTTTTTTTTAAACACAATACAAATGTCTTTATTAATTAGTTCTCTCTTTGTTCTTGTGTGTGTCTTTTTTAAAAAAACATGGTACAAATACAAACGCTCACAACAAATGTACACTCATCCCTATGCTCCAACCCTATAAACATCTTCGAAACACTTTTTTGTTGCACTCTATGGCGCTTGGATGGTTTGACCCTTATTAGTTTTCTAGGAATCCTAACTGGCACAGACGTGCCAACTGCATTGTGGGCCTCCGTTTGACATCGGAACTGACACATCTTAGCGCTATTCTATGTGATTAACATTTTTTTGCTTTATTTTCCTAAAAAAATACATTACAGCTAATGGGCAATAAAGTCATTGAGCTAGTTTTCTAATACTTGTGCACAAGGGAAAAACGATGGACCTCGGAAGGATCGCAACCGGCGGCTGCAGCCTCGCCGGAGGTCGCCGGAGCGCGTGGCTACCAGATTCACCCATGGGTGGCTAGAATGAATGTGTCAATTTCTGAGGCTTCAGCGTAACATGGTTTGTTGATTTTGCTTCCTGCTCTTGTCAATTTCTGAGCGCCTCACAATCTATGGACATAATAATCAGCCCCATCGTTTTGGCTTATTTGCGGAATAAGCCAAACGGCATATTTACAAACGTAAAGTACTTTTATATATATGTGTTCTTAGCGATGTAAAAGCAAAGGTTGAAAAATAAACTTTGATAAAAAAACCTTAAAATTAACTTTAAATTTAAGGTTTAAGCATAAGCGAAAAGATGAGGCCGAATGTCTATGTAAGATTGCAACCGAATTATAAATACACTGGTAACTGATGCTCTAAACTTCTGATGACAACAGACAAGACAATACGACACGGCTTACAACAGACAAGACAACTTCTGATGATACTCTGTAAACGATCTCTCAGGTGAAAGACTGAAAGGGAACAATCAGTTGTGGCCCATCAGTTGGCTTCATCATCGGTTTCACCGATGCCAACTGCCTCTATAGCTTCTGCTTCAGTTAGCATCTCGCTGCTCCCATGGCTGAGCTCTCCTTCATTCTCCTGATCATCTTAAGGCGTTCAGCCACTTCCTTCATCGTCGGCCTTCCATCGATTTCCAAGCTGACGCACTCCATTGCCAGCCTCCCAATCTCTTCAAGGACATCGATATCTTCTTCAGCCACGATCCCTTCATCAAACATTGCCTTCCCACTCTTGGCTGTCTCGTAAGCTCTGATGAATTCAGGGATGAGGCGACGATTCTTGTCATGACAATGATATACAGGTTTCTTCCTGCTGATGAGTTCCAAGAGAACGACACCGAAGCTGTACACATCATTTTTTACTGTGAAATGCCCGGACTGAATATGAATCGGGTCCATGTAGTGTATATGCGCGAATTCCATAGACGCGACCTGATCATTGTTGTTTTCAGCAATCCTCCTTGATGATGTAAAACCTGCAACCTTTGGCATTAAGTTACTGTCAAGAAGTATATTGCTTGGCTTGATGTTACCATGTCGGATGACACAAAATGCTGAGGAGTGAAGGAATTCTAATGCTTCTGCAGTTTTTACTGCGATCTTCAGCCTTAACTCTAGTGGGAGATCTTCTTTAGAGTACAGAATGTCATTGAGGCTCCCTTTAGCAGCATACTCATATATGAGAATAGGAAGATGATCAGCATCGGAACAATGACCCAAAAGTTTGATGATGTACCTGTGGGCGATTTTAGACATGATGGTTATGCTAGTGCTAATACTGTTTCTTAGATTCTCATCATAAGAAAACACAGAATAAGTTTTCACTGCCACCAACGTATTGTTATCTAGTATTCCTTTATTGACATTACAAAATGTACTTTTACCAAGAAGATGAGAGGAGTTATTTGTGATCCCACTGAGATCTTTCTTTGTGAAAATTCTAACATCATTACTCCTGAAAATACCAAAATTGTGCTTCTTAGGATTTGAAATTATACTAGAGCTGAAAATGCCGGCGCTTTGCATACCTTTCTTCAATGCATCATGTACTCTTTCCAAAGTGGATTCCCAAGCTGGTTTTTCATGTCCACCATTCCGGACTTGAAAAATCCAAGTCCGAAGGTGTTCAACCACATCATTCATTTGAGGACGTTTTTTAATATTGTCGACTATCATGCACTTAGTTGCCAATTTTGCAATTTCTTCAAGAATATTCATATTGCATTCTTCTGCTATTTCTATATCCAACAGTTCCCTCAGTCCTTTTCCCTTTGCACAAGCTTGACGGAAAGCTTCGCAACTTATGCCCCCTTCTTTCATGCTTTTTCGAGCTATAAGTTCTAACAGAACAGCTCCAAAGTTATAGACATCACTCTTTGAGGTAACACGACCTTCTCTATAATATATAGGATCCATGTAAGCTATACTTCCTTTAACATTAGAAGTCCATCGGGTGATGCCTCCTGAGAGAGACTTTGAGATTCCAAAATCTGAAACTTTCGCTGTAAGATTGGCATCAAGAAGAATGTTTGCGGGCTTAATATCGCCATGACATATAAGGCTGCTACTTGATAAATGCATCGAATGCATGTAGCTCAATGCTTCTGCACATCCTATAGCAATGCCCAAGCGCGTACTCAAAGGGATGAAAATATCACTGTTGTGAAGTGCATCTTCAAGATTCCCATTTGAGATAAACTCAGTTACCATCATCAGCCTATTTTTTCCTATACAACAGCCTATAAGTTTCACTATATTCTTATGGCTCATTTGAGCATGGATTCTTATCTCTTCCATGAACTCTTCTCTTAAATCTCCACGGATATATCTCTTCACTGCAACTACGTCATCTTCATCATCAAGAACCCCTATAAATACTTCTCCAAATCCACCCTTTCCAATGAGAGTGCTATAGTTGCTAGTGATTTTCTCAATGTCATGTTCTGTGAAAGTCCTAATATTACTATAGTTATCAATTATCCACTTTGCCGTGTCATCCCTTTGGCTGACATGTGTTATGTTCTTCTCTTCCAGAAGTTCCATTGTTGGCCAACAACAAAAATCTCACTGTTATCTTCAAAAAAAAAAAAAAACTACTATTTAAAGACGTTGATGAACTGACTCTGCAAAAGACCAGTGAAAATTTATTAAAGAGTAATAAATATCCTCTGCGAGGCAATATATAGCTTGTTTTTACCCACTTCTTTATGCAAAGAGAACTTAATTTATTCTACACTTATATTAATCGCAATTTCTTGTTTCATTTGAAAACAAAATTATTGAAAACTTTATATTGATAACTCCTTCAATCTGTACTTTTAACAATTTAGAGTGGTGTAATATGGAGTTTTCTCCTAATTAATTAAATGCATAGTTCAGCACTCAACAAACACCATAACTATATTATTGAAACAAGATGAAAAGGAGTACACTCTTGATGCATGAAAATATATCACATTAATTAGAGCGAAAAAATCACACTGTTGGTTTGAGATTTGTGTACAGAATTTAATTACTGGTACAGAATAAGCCATAGCTTGAGTCCACATCAAATACGATCAATGAATTAATGAAACTCAAATTGAAAATGCTAAAAACAAAAGTTGGCGTAAAAATACTAGAGCAGAACAACAGAAATTCTGAAATTAAAAGTTGGTACCGTGCGAAGAGATCTACAAGATTTTTTTTTTTTTTTTTTTTGTAGCTGTCACCATGATAACGTTGGGGGATGGGAAGACAATGAGCTTTTGGCTTTCACACTGGGCGCGGTGGCTTGATTACCAAGTGCCAAATAAAACAGATTGCTCAGCTAATTTGTGGCCTCCAAGAGGAAGAACAGGACACTGTGTGACGCACTCACTAAAGACAACTGGATTCGGGATATAAGGCCGAGCCACATCACTATGCACGAGCAGCTCAATGAATTTGTAAACCTCTGGGGTATGATTCAACGGGTTCATCTCCTTGAATTACCAAGTGACACAACGATATGGAAGCTAACCCCAATTGGGGAATACACTGCTAAGTCAGCATACAGATTGCCGTTCATAGGCACAACGGCAATATGGGAGGCTCTCCAAGAATATGGGAGGCGGTCCAGCAATTGGCATGCAGAGACCTTCGCATACAAGACTGGGAAGTTGCCACTCAATGACAGAATGGTGGCAAAGAGCATTTTCTACACCACATGCCCCAAAGAAACCCCTAAACTCCTGCTCTATTTATATAAAAAGGCAAAGCTTTTGCCATTTCTTCAAAACAAAAAAGAAATGCATATTACTATCATTAATTGCAAGCATGTCTGATGTCTCATAAGCACTACCACAACTGAGGAGAAATTAAAAGCGATGAGCCGATGATTGAGTGATGGAATCGAACAGATACGATGATCTTCTACATACCTGTGGCCTAGCTATAGGCAATGGGATATCACCGGCGAAAGTTGCTGCGCCGATCGACGACGTATGTATGGCCACCACGCACCCACAAGATCCTATCAATATAGAGCTCCCCGATCTAATATACCGCGTTTCCTAAGTCTTCCCTAGTGATTTAATAATTATACAGATCATACAATTTGCTTGTTTGATACTCCAGAAATGCAGAAATCGTCTCATCCACCTAATCTACAAGGAGTTTGGTTGGTCAGCTAATTGGAATAGATATACTGCAAATCATCTAGTCGCAAGTACACTATTGATATATTATTAATATGCATTGGTTGGTCATGTGTGTGGTTTGATTCTTATGAATAGTAAGTACCATATGATCATTATAGGTAAATAGTTGTCTAAATATACTTATGTACTGCTATCGTTGTTGATTCATCCATATACTTCTCGGGGCATAAATATTTAATGTTGTTAACTTTATAACCAAGAAGTTTGACTATTCATCTTATCATAAAATTATGTAATTACTATTAATTTTATTGTGGTGATTTGTTTTATTATTAAAGATACTCTAAGCATGATTTATATTTTTCATATTTACATTAATTTTTTTAATAGGATGAATGGTTAATTCTATGGTCAAAGATCAATTGCGTCGAATATTTACAACAGAGTACCTTTTAGCACTACAAAGTGCCGCCGACCCGGCGAAAGGCGATGAGCTCCGGCAAAGCCGGCGGCCGTCGGCGACCCGGCCGAGCTGTCTATATATCTTGCCATCACTCCACGTACAACTGCAGCTACATTTTTTCTCCACACCATTTTGTGTCCATGAAAACAACACAAATTAATGCACATTAGCTCAGGCAACATCACGCGTTTTTGCAACATGTCGATGCTTCTGAACTGTGACGACAACAATACAACATCGAACGAAGAACACTCAATCCATCTGGCAGGTATAAGGCCAGAAGGAGATCTTTTTTTTTCAAGATAATGAAAATGGTTTACATATCTAGTCTCTTCCAACATACACACAACCATTGAGTCAAGAAAAGATAATAAAAAATAACTCGAGGTTATGCGACAAACCTCTCATCTTCATTCTGAAGATATCCAACTGAAACACCGAATAGCAAACGCGTTGAATCCATAACGAGCCAAGAGAGGATCTCATTTAACCTTGACTAACTCGACCTCCATCAATGGCTGTGAGCTGTTTCCAAGATCCCTAAGCATATCCAACACTACTTCAAAAACGATTTTTTATAACGTCACCTTATAATTTTCGCTGGCGGCTATGTTAAGAGGTCCGCCATAAAAAATAACTCTATTTTTCGAGACGAACCTTTTAAGTGTCCGCCAGCGAAAATAGTGTTTTCATTGGCGATAGGTAAAGAGGACCGCTAAAAAAAATTTGAGGCGAATAAAATCCACCGGCCACCATCGCCTCTCTCCCTTCCCTCGGTCTCTCCACCTCTCTGCCATCTCCCTGTCCTCTCCCAGATCCAAAATCGCTCTCCCCCCCCCCCCCCCAATTCTCTCTCGATTCGCGGCACGGAGTGGCGGGGGAGGGGGTGGCTCAGCAGTAGTGCGGGGTGGCGGTGCTCGACCGCTGCGGCGCGGGGGAGGGGGTGGCTCGGCGGCGGCGCGTGGTGGCGGTGCTTGGCAGTGGCAGCGGCGCACACCTCACGCAGAAGTGGCGACGGTAACATCGGGGAAGGGGTGGCGGCTAGCTTCGGCAAATGATGGGGGCGATGGTGGCTCCGAGACATGGAGGACCCTGACAACCACGACAGCTCAGCGACGGCAATGGCTACCCCGTCGAGGCCAGGACAGCGACGGCTCGTCTTCTCCGCCTACTCCACCGCGGCAGATCTAGCGACGACGACTACATCTCCACCTACTCCAACGACAAGGAGGAGGAGGAGGACCCGGTGACGGGACTCGAGGCCGGACGCCTAGATCTGGCGGTGGTGGTGCTAGAGAATATATCTGGGGACAACAGCGGTCAAAGAAGACAGTGACCCTCAGTGACGATAGCTCCACGTGCAGGCTCGGTGACGGTGCCCCTTTGTGGTGATGGCTCCGCGCGCAGCTTGGTGACGGCAGCCCTTGGTGGCTAGGGTTGTGGCCGGCTCGGCTCGACGATGACGACGTGACGACGACGGCCCACTCTGCTTGATGGATTTGTGAATTTGCGACAGGGATTTGGGGATTTTGATTTTAATTTTAATTTTTTTCTCCTAAAAACATTTTTGCTGGCGGGTCTCTTTAGGTTCCGCCAGTGAAAATTGTATTTTCGCTAGTGGATTTCTTAGCTTGGCCACTTGCGAAAAAATTTTTCGCTGGTGGCCGGATGTCCGCCAGCGAAAATTCATTATTGTCACTGGCCTTAAGACGCTAGCGGCGATCAGCAAAAACTTATTCTGGCTGCCAGGAAAAAGCTGATTTGTAGTAGTGCAATAACCGTTCTGCAACTTTGGGTGTGCTCATTTCAGCTTATATGATTAGATTCTCCTCGTTTTCTATTAGCACGCTTTTCAAACTGCTAAACGGTGTATCTCGTGCGAAAACTTTCTACAAAGAAGTTGTTTAAAAAAATCCAGCAAATTTATTCATCAAAAAATTATATATTAATACTTAATTAATCATATGTTAATTACTTTATTTGCGGCTAATCAGCCTATCCTATCTACTGAAACGAGCGCACCCTTCGTCCATCGCCAGTCTCTGCTCAACCACTGGACATGTGAACTCCAGTGCTAAGCTTCCCATCTTTTCGAGGAGAACAAATTCTTCTTCAAATGTGATCCGCTCATCAAACATTGCCTGTCTTTTTTTTAACGACTCGCACCGGACAGAGCGGAGTTAATATTGATAGAATAGGAAAAAAATTTATAACCTTAAAATATCATAACCAAGAAAAAAAAAGAATACCATCACCCACACACCGATAACACCAATACATATACCTAGAACAAGGCTAGCACCGAACCAACCGCCGCTAGGCCAACAAAGGAACTATAACTGAGATCGCCCAAAACCCAACACTTACAACCGACATGAAACCCAGCTCAATCCACATCTTTGGGATTAAGGGAGAGAGGGTGAGAGAAAGAATGGAACTGCTCTCCTCCTAGGCCCTCCGACGTGGCAAACTTGCATAAGTTAGGGTACCGACACAGGAGGATATGAATCTAGAGCGAGCTTACACCAGTTGTTTGGGAGGCTTCGGCAAGGGGGCTGCGTAGCCGACGTCTCCAGGAAGAGAAGCGACGAAAGCACCGCCGCCGCTGTCCGCCGAGGTCTCAAAGAGAACCGAGACTGGGCTTTCACCCGACAACCCCACTAGTGGGGATGAGACAGCACGACAACACCCTCATGAGGAGGAGTGATGCTCGAACGCCAACATTGTTGGCCCCACCAAGACCGGGCTGGCTTTTCACGCTCTGCCCACCACGCCGCCCGCCACCTGCCTATCCACAGTTGACGCACCATTGCTCTACCGCCATCTAGACCCCGCTAACGCATGGGCACCACTACACCGGCGCCCCTGTCGATCAGCCTCCGCGTGCCGCTACCGGGATGTAAAATTATAATTATATATATGGCACCTGGATGGTTATGTAGCAAGAGAAATTCGGTGGTTTATGAAGCACCTTGAGTGTCGGGAATAGCTAACTCTAATTTATAGATGATTAGGAGTTTGGTCAGAAATCTAGTCGAGTCGGGAATCAGCTGTTGGAGTGACCGACCTATTGGGTTAGGTTTATGGGGAGTTTTTAGAGGGGCTTTTTGGAAGCAGAGGTAGAGATTTTTTTTCTTTTTTTAATATGACTATGCAATCGCTGACTTTTAAGCAAATATTTTACTTGTTATGAAAAATGTACTCCCTCCGTTTCATATTGTAAGACTTTCTAGCATTACCTCCTTCTATTTCATATTGTAAGACTTTCTAACATTACCCACATTCATATAGACACATATATATGCTTAGATTCATAAACATCTGTATGAATGTGGACAATGCTAGAAAGTTTTACATTCTGAAACGGAGGAAGTAACTATTATATATTTTGTTTTGACTTGTTTTATCACTAAGGTATTTTACATTCTGAAACGGTGTGACTTGTTTTATCACTAAGGTATTTTACATTCTGAAACGGAGGAAGTAACTATTATCTCGCGGTTACCGCCGTCTTACTGCGGGGTGCGGTAACCGCGCCAAAAAAGATAAGGGGAACCCTGGTCAACGCATCATATATTAAAAAACACATGCAATATTAAATAAGAAGAAAATTAGCACCCAAATTCGTCTGGACAAGAACTCAAACTTGAGGCGTACATCCATGGACCATCCACCCACCGAACTAGCTCAGTTCCTAAATTAT
Organism: Oryza glumipatula; assembly: GCA_000576495.2. Taxonomy (NCBI): domain Eukaryota; kingdom Viridiplantae; phylum Streptophyta; class Magnoliopsida; order Poales; family Poaceae; genus Oryza; species Oryza glumipatula. Next base: position 22,840,078 of record CM002514.2, read on the forward strand.
ACGTAGAAGATGCCATGATAAAAGACAAAAAAAAAAAGGAGATAGAATAACAGCTTTGAAAGTACGTACTGCGCCTCTGCAACCAAATAATAAATACTACTAGTTAATTACACTTGCTGATGACAATAAATAATTCTGCACACAACGGGATAAAGCTCTGCAAATCCTATGAAGGGACCAACAATGAACAATCATATGGTACATGTAATATTCAAACGACAATAACCCAATATCCCTTGAAGTATATGTAACTGTACGCAATATATATATACTTTTTCATTCTTCAGAAAAAAAAAAGTTCTTACACAATATATATACGATCTATCATGTGAAAGACTCCAAGCGAATCTACAACCACCGAACCGATCGAGTGTCTTAAGGTGGTGTTTGGGTGGGAGGGACTAAACCCTCTCACAAAAGAACTTATGTTTTTGTGAGAGGGACTAACCAAACAGTATTGCGCCCTATGTAAAGATATATAGGATCCATGTAATCCATACTTCCTTTTACAGTATTCGTAGATCGAGTGATGCCTCCCAAAAGAAGCCTTGAGAGTCCAAAATCAGATCATTTTGCTGTAAAATTCTCATTTAGAAGTATGTTTGCTGGCTTAATATCGCCGTGACATACAAGGCTGTCAAGATCAACTAATGAATGCATTGAATGCATGTAGCTCAATGCTTCTGCGCACCCGATAGCAATGCCCAATCTTGTATTCAAAGAGATGGAAATATCGCTCTTGTGAAGAGCATCTTCAAGGTTTCCGTTGGAGATAAACTCAGTTACCATTGTCAGGGTGTTTTCCCCTGTACTACAGCCTACGAGCTTGACAACATTCTTATGGTCAATTTTACTATGAATGCTTACTTCTTCCATGAACTCCTCTCTCAATTCTGAGCGGATATATCTCTTCACTGCAACTGCATCATGGTCATAGTCATCAAGGAATCCTTTAAAGACCTCTCCAAATCCTCCTTTTCCATTGGGAGTGCTATAGTTACTCGTAATTCTCTCAATATCATGTTCTGTGAAACTCCTTATCTTACTATTGCTATCAGGTGCCCACCTTTCCTCATCATCCCCTTCGCTAAGATCTCTTGTTTTGATATTGACTTCTGGAAGTTCCATTGTATGCCTATGATAAAGAAAAAAAAAACCCACTATTTTAACAAGACGTCAATGGCCTAATTACTACAAAAATGAAAATTTAAAGAGTAAATGCCATTTTATATATAGAGCACATGCTTATTTTATTTTGAAATTAGATTATCACAATATCTTGTTTCCTTTGAAAACAGAGGAACTGATAGTACATACTTCCTGCTCTACTGGTAGAATTTGGAGGGTTATAACACAGACTTTTCTTTCAATGAAATCCACAGAGTTACACATCCTTAACAGCCAACAAACATCATATTGAAACGAGATAAAAAGGGGCATTTATCTACACTAGTGGTACCTACAAACTTATCACCCAAAAAAAAAAACAACAAAAAGGCAAAAGCTTTGCCACTTGTGTACTGAACAGAGAAGAATAAAAACAAAATATACAACTAGAACTGAAATTTATCCAACATGCAGTATTTTTTTTGCCGGGTCGGTCAAAGGTTGGCCGACCAATTTCATTAAGATTAACATGCACTATTTTCTGACGGCTATTTATCAACACGCGCAATCTACTTGGGTATAGAAAACAAACGCAGAAGAGAAATTCTATAATGTGTTGTGTGTATCAAAGTTGATTGCTGCAACTCAGAGAGAAATTAAGCGACGTGAGCGAATTACTCACGATGACCACATACCCGTCCGCCGACGCGACGGTCGCCAGCCCTCCGATCGATTTCAGGACCGTACTTTCCGCCGCCGCCGCCGACGACGACGACGACGACGTCGTGCGGCCGCCAGCCGGGATCCAATCAATTGCTACTAGCGACTTAGCGAGATAAAGTACATCATATGGAGTGAGCTGGCTAATCTACACCGGCCGAGAAATGGAGTTGACTTTGAGGAGTTGGAAAGAATCACGCCTCCATGGACACGGTGGTGGATATATATGTGTAGCAGGTGCTGCATTGTTGCCTAGACTAGAAGAAGAAGAAGACAATCTTGCTGAGTTCGTTGGGCTTACTGGGCTTTCTTTTTAAAAACGTACAGTAATTTTGCGTTCACGAGGTTGGGACTATGAATTATACTCCCTCTGTTTTATAATAGAGTATATTGCATCGCCGGTACATGAACTTATCAGTTAGTTGCAATCTAATGCACAAACTTGTAAAATGCTCGTTTTTTTGCATGAACTTATTTGATGCGTGCTGTCGGTGATATGGGCCTGGGGGTACTTGGGCTGAGGGGAAGGAAGCCTTTCCCTCCGCTGTGCACCCGGGTGGCCCGAACCCCCCCCCCCCCCTCCCATCGGGGGATCGGGCACTCGACCGATAAGCGGCCGAGAAGCGATCACGTGTCCCCAGAGGGTTCAGGGTACCTCGCCGTGCTCCTCGGGCCCGAGGGGCGGAGTAACCCCGAGGCCTATGTTAGGTCGCCACGTGGCAGCTGCGTGGTGGCTCGAGCTGGCAGGGACGCTCTCCGCCAAGCGCAATTATGGGCCGTGCCCCAACTGCCCCGCCGCATTTAATGTGACGTGGCAGGTCGCGCGCCGCCCACCGATAGACGTGCGCCAGGCGGCCTTGACCGGTCTGCGACCTGGTGATAGATGGATGGGACAGGCGGCAACGCACCCACGCCCTACTTTGTGTCAGGTGGCGTGGGGGCTGGTATGCCCCGTCCCGTCTGTTGCAGGGGATAGACGTGCGGGTTGATGCACCCCACGTGCGTGAGCCCGCGAAGTCGTCAAGGATTTATGAGAGAATGACAGGGGATGTTCCCTGTGTCAGATAAAGGACCTCGGTGGGGACCACCTGAGGACGGCCACACAGATCGCTTCCGGCTCAAGGCATGGACAGCTGTTCAGCTCAGGCGGGTGTGGGCCCCTCCCCGGGAAGGGGAGCGTAGAGGCAGCGCATGTGGTACCCCCTTGAACTATAAAAGGCGACTCTAAGGAGATCGAATTCTAGGAACAGACGAGCCAAGCCCTAGTTCGTTGTCCTAGGATCCAAGTTCCCTATAATATGTTCGAAGATCAACACACACACAAGAGTAGGGTATTACACTCCATAGCGGTCCGAACCTGGATAATCTTTCTCTCTCTCTCTCTCTCTCTTCATCCTCCACCTCGCGAAACTAACCACCGCGGATCCAACTCGCTTGAGCGAGATCATGTTCCTAAGCATCACGCTCGATCCCCCCGGCCGAACTCACAAGGGGGGTCTCGCAACCTCCCGCTAGAGAGGATCACTCCTCGACACGTGTGGAGGGAGGCGAAAAAGACACTACATGACTAATCTTATTGATTTAGGGTTGATTAGGATACTATATAAACATATATTTGAGAAGGTTGCTATTAGACATACACCTCTTCAATAAAAATAGAATATGATATAATGATAGTAGAAAACGATGAAAAAAACGAGCAATGATATTTTTGGTCCTCGTTCTCATGAACTTGACAAGTTCGTGTACTGAACCGGGTATTTTACAAGTTTATATACTAAATTTTACATATCTAATAAGTTTGTGTACCACCAATACAATTTACTCTTTTTAATATATGACGTCATTGACTTTTTAGTTATGTTTGAACATTCGGCTTGTTAAAAAAAATATAATTGTCATTTATTTTATTGTGACTTGATTTATTGATGTTCTTTCAAGCATGACTTAATTTTTTTTATATTTACACAAAAATTTTTAATAATAAGATGAACAGTCAAACGTTTGTTAAAAAATCAAGACGGCATATATTAAAAAAATGGAGGTAGTACGAAAAAGCATGGAAATATGCCCCACTCTCCCTTGAGTTAAGCATCTATCTATTATATACTAAAAGTTCATTAAAATTCCTACAAACGCTCCTATGCTACCATATGATGCTTCTACAAACACTCCTGCGCCGCCACGTGACACGGCAATAAATCTAGATATTATATGAAAAAAAAATATCTAGCCGTTGATTTTCATTTCATCAGATGGTCTTGATATTTTCAACCATGAGATCTATCTTAAAATTTTATCAATTAAATTTTATTTTATCTCTGAAAAGCCCACCTGTATCGGTACGTGCGTAACTAAATCACGTAGGAATTTCTAAAACAACAGTAGGCACGTATGTACACATGCTGGGCCCCACGTATTTCTTTTTTCTTTTTATTTCGTTCTCTCACTTAGACAAAAACCAAACTAACAATTTAAGCCTATTTTTTAGAGGGTACAATGCAGGACGCACACAAACACACACCACACTCACACCATAACACATGCAAACACACGCGTGCGTGTCCCTAACACATACTAGGATTGAGATTGGAGGCACTAGGCCTCAGGCATGGGAAATGTGACTATGCTTTAATTTGTAAAAATATATGTTATTTTAAATTTGTAACTAGGCGCATGTCATCAAAACATCCATGAAAATATATGAAATATATACATACATAGAAGTAGTTAAATTAGACTTGCGTTTTCAAAATTAAAAAGCGTTTTCAAAATTAAAAATAACCCTATTTGTGAGTAGCATTCTCAAAATTACTCACTCCCAACTGAAAAATACTGATATGCCAAAATGACATTACTCAATTTTTCACGAACATATTTTTTATTTTATGTATTATGTGTTTTCTCTATTTATATATTATTAGAAAATCAAGGTAAAATATATTCTTCTCACATCGACGTCGATGTTCTTTTATCTCCCACTTAGGCTCTGTGCGCTACATAAGCTTTTGTTCGATCTAGCTCATCGGATGGGCTTATGGCATGTAAAAACAATATAGATTATTAGCGCAAGATTAATTAAATATTAAATAATACAAATTAAAAATGAACTTCTTTGATTCTTTTGAAAACATTTATATATAAATATTTGTGAAAATACGTACGAACCATTTAGCAGTTCGGGAAACATGCACGCTTATGATAAATAAATGAGTAGTCGATTTGAAAACCACTTTGGAACTTATCCTTAAATATATTACTTTTATGCCAAAATTCTTAATACGTACATAGTATATAATGTACTTTATCAATCAAAAATAGCCTTATATATCAATTGTATATCCCCACTCTCATGTGTATATGATTTCTATATACAAACTGCTATCCATCAATCACCAAGTTATATTGCGCACTATGCACACTACACATATTAATTAGATGACATATACCGAGCATGTGTATCATCAAGCACCAAAGATAAAAAGGATACTAAGTGGGCAACCATTAGGTAAGTAGAGGATGCCGCCAAGCTACAACAAACAATAATTGACTACTAGCAGATTGTGAGTATAAATAAAAGTGTTTCTATACTCCTACAAACACTTCTAAGATGTCATGATATGCTATCATATATTAAATAATATCTTAAAATTATAAGTAAAAAAGCAAAACATCTAGCCGTCAATTTACACTTAAATTGGTAGATCCAATATTTTTAGCCATAAATTTAGGTAATCCCCTTCTCCTAGAAACCAGCTAATCCCTTCGTATGTACGTACATACACGAGAGATGCCAAAAAGATAAAAAAAAGAAAAGAAAAGAGTGCATATTCGATTCTCACGTCTGATAGTTTTTTATTTCTTTCTTTGTATTAATAAGATTTTTCTCAAATTGTGCATATATGTAGTGACCATTCATGGCAATGTTTTCCAAGGATCCATGTTGTCGTGTCTCCGCTTCACGTACGCAATCCTTCCAATTCTCTTGAAAGTAATTTTTTAAGAGCGATATAAAAGGTAATCGTAGGCGCTTATATAAACATGTTCATGTACCTATAAATTCACATACCTACTCGAGATAAAAATGTTAGCTCAAATAAACATGAAAGGTAAGTACATATGAGTGACTACTATTCACCAGAAAAACATACATATGTACCATAAAAAATGTCAGGTGGAGCCACATTATATCCTTTTTAATTAAGACATTATTATTAAACAGTGTTAACAAAATTAGCACAAATAAATTATTGCTTGGTATATTACCCATGAACATGCATAGGTGAACTAGATATATAATAAAAGAAAAGAAATCAAAACCCATATTAACTCATATGTTTGTGGAGAAACATGATAAATGAGTTTAAATATAACCAAGACAAAGTGATGGTTCTATGAATATGATAGACATTACTATTTAGTATATCAAAGTCTATGGTATATTTTTCGGTATAAATATTTGTTTCTTTTATGATTATAAGATAAACTATGGTTCATAAATATGGTGAGATATGACTTCTTTTATTATTATTTTTATACAAAATAAATAAATAGCCCGCGCAGAGATTATAAGATAAACTATGGTTCATAAATATGGTGAGATATGACTTCTTTTAGTATTATTATTATACACAATAAATAAATAGTCCGTGCATCTGCGCGCGCTTCCTTACTAGTTAACTATTAATAGAAACATCGATTTAACTTATATTTTCTTAAAAAATTATATAGATGGTTTTTTGAAAAAAAAACACACCGCGTAAGAGTTTAAAAAGCATATGTTGTGGCAAGCCGGGTGATCCATAAGCTGGCCCAATAAGCCAAATTCAATACAGAACTACACTGCACTACTACATGTAGGAAAACCCCCAGCACAAGAGGACATCAACAGACACATACAACAACGGGTGTCTTTTCCTTTTTAGTCATATAGAATCCATATCAAGCTAACTAATGTTCTCATGACAGCAATGCAACATGCAACACAACCAACAACAAAATAAAAATACATGTAAAAGAATGTTCTGATGGAAAAAAAAAACGACAATGTCTATCGTGAAGTGAGAGTGACAAGGGATTATGAATCTTCGACCTCTGAATGAGGTAGCGCATCGATCAGGTAGGTCCAGCTTCAGCCAACAAATTGTGAGCGACGAGACAATGCCATTGTGCATTCAGGTTGAATCAACATTCTGTAACCCTCATGGCCGTTACACCACCTTCTGATCTTCTTCAAGCGTTCTGCCACCTTTCATCGTCGGCCGTTTGCTCAATTTCAAATTGATGCAATGGAGTGTCAACTTTCCGATCTCTTCAAGGACAGGGATATTTTCTTCAGTTGCAATCCCTCATCAAACATCGCTTTTCCACTTTTGTTCATCTTGTATGCTCTGGCGAATTCAGAGACTAGTCCAAATTTCTCTGGACAATCTCCAGCTGGTTGCTTCCTTGTAATGAGTTCCAAAAGAACAACACCAAACACTGGTGGAGAAACCATCTTTGATCGGTCGACCCAAATCTACAATAGTCCCGGTTCCATTAAAAACCGGGACTAAAAACGATTTTTAGTCCCGGTTTATAAGAACAACAGGACTAGATGATCTTTATTCCCAGTTTGTGTTACCAACCGGGACTAAAAATCATCTTATTACCAACCGGGACTAAAGATGATTTTTAATCCCGGTTGGTTCCATGTCAGACCGTGTCAGGCGCCTAGGATCTTTAGTCCCGGTTTGTAATCTAACTTTAGTCCCGGTTGGTGTTACTAACCGGGAATAAAAATCAACACGTAGTATATAATCCCTATTACTTATCCTCTTCTCTCGTCCACACAACAAACTCTATCTCTTTCTTTCTTCCTCTCTAACTTCTGCCTTATCTCTTTCTTCCTTCCTCTCTTCTTTTTGGATCGAGCAGGCCGGCCAGGCGGCGGGCGGCGCGGCGGGGCGGCGGCCTGCGCGGCAGCGGGCGGCGGCGCGCAAGGCCGCGCGGCGGCGCCCGGCTGGCGTGGAGAGGAGGCGGCAGCGGCCGGCCGAGCGGCGCCTCTGTGGTTTCTTTTTTTTTCTTTAAGAATTTGTGATTTATTGCATGATCCTGTGATGTATTTGATTTGTGTGCGATGTGAACTTGTGATGTATTTGCGATGAATTTTGTAGAACTTGTGATGTAATTTGATTTGTGTAAGTTTTCTTAGGATTTGCGATGTATTTGATTTATGTGTATAAGTAACTTAAAGATTTGTGATGTGGATTTGGAATGTTACTTTGATTTGGGATTTGGGGATATACATGCCATTTGATTTGGGAGAAAAAAAAGAGGACCATCTGTACTGCTGTTATTCCCTCTTTAGTCCCGGTTGATAACACCAACCGGGACTAAAGATCCCTATCTTTAGTCCCGGTTGGTGTTATCAACCGGGACTAAAGATCGATCTTTAGTCCCGGTTATTTCACCCGGGACTAAAGATAGCGATCTTTAGTCCCGGATTCGTAGTCCAGGTTGGACAACCGAGACTAAAGGAGGGTTACGAACCGGGACTAAAAAGCACTTCTCCACCAGTGAAAGCTGTAAACATCGCTTTTGAGTAGCAGGAGATTAGTGTGCCTATAGTACGGGTCCATGTAGTTTCCATCGCCTTTAACCATAGACATTCTAGTTGCATTATCCTCAGTAAACCTTGTTGACAATGTAAAGGCTGTGACCTTTGGCACAAAACCATCGTCCAGAAGTATGTTGGATGGCGTGACATCACCATGCCGGAGGGCGATACGCGACGAATGGAGGTGTTCTAATGCTCGTGAAGTCTTACTTGCAATCTTCAGGCGTAGCTCTAGTGGGAAATCTTCTTTACAATGCAGAATGTCTGAGAGGTTTCTGGCAGCATACTCATATACTAGAGTTGGAGGATTGGATTCCAAACAAATCCCCACAAGTTTGGTGATGTTCTTGTGGACAACCGGAGACAGGATGACCATTGCCACTCTGCTACAGAACTCCTCTTTCCCAGTCTCATATTTATCAAAATATTTCTTCACTGCAACCAAAGTATTGTCCTCAAGTGTTCCTTTGTAGATGTTATAAAATGAACCTGTAGCAAGTTGACTCGAGTAGTTCTCTGTGACTTTCTTCAGTTCCCCTTCCCTGAAAATCCGGGCATTGCCGAGTTTGTTACTTGAGCTGGAGCTAATGATTTCTGGTGGTGATCTCCTGTATAATCGCCTGATTATGTTCTCCTCCTTTCCATGCTGAGCTGCCCAAAGCATCAGAAGACGTTTCTCCACATCATTAGCATTAGGACGTTTATTAGCGTCTATTGCAACGCATTCGACTGCCAACTTACCTATTCCTTCAAGAATCTTCATATTGCATTCATTTGCTATTTCTGTATCCAACAGTCCCCTGAATCCTTTTCCATTTGCATAAGCTTGATTGAAAGCGGCAATTAAGTTAATGCCCCCTTTTTCTTTTACTCTTTTTCGAGATATAAGTTCCAACAGAACAACTCCAAAGCTATAGATATCACTCTTTCGGGGTAACACGCCCTGCCGAAAGATATATAGGATCTATGTAATCTATACTCCCTTTAACATTTTCAGTATAACGAGTGATGCCTCCAGAAAGAGACTTCGAGAGCCCAAAATCTGCAACTTTTGCTGTAAGAGTGCCATCTAGAAGATATTTGCAGGTTTGATATCACCATGACATATAAGGTTGCCACTTGATAAATGCGTTGAATGCATGTAACTCAATGATTCTACACACCCTATAGCAATGCCCAAGCGTGTACCCAAAGGGATGGAGATGCCACTGCTGTGAAGGGCATATTCAAGGTTCCCATTCGAGATAAACTCAGTTACCATCATTAGAGATTTTTTTCCTATACAATAGCCTATAACCTTCACTATGTTCTTATGGGTAACTTGAGCATGGATTCTTACCTCTTCCATAAACTCATCTCTTAAATCTCCACGTATATATCTCTTTACTGCAACCATGTCATCTTCATCGTCAAGGACCCCTCTAAAAATTTCTCCAAATCCACCTTTTCCAATGAGAGTACTATAGTTGTTTGTAATTCTTTCAATATCACCTTCTGTGAAAATCCTAATATTAGGATTGTCATGGACTGTACGCATTGTCATCCCTTGCCCTTGGATAAGATTATTCTCCCCTAACAATATATATTGAGATTCGAAGAAATTGTTGACACCTGCTTAAACATAAATAATGATATCAATTTATTAATGCCTTTTGTGAGGGAATAACACAGTTTAATCCTCCAATCTTTGAATAAAGAGGATGAGTTCCCTTAGTCGGCTGGGGATATTAGGAGGAAAAGTATATCTTTGTGTTAATTAATATATATATATATATATATATATATATATATGCGGTAAATTAATACAAATATTAATCTACCTCTAACTAGGGCCGGCCAGAGGGAAGGTGAGCACAAAAAAACAAACAAAGACGGGGGATTTTCCATTGAAGCCATTCAAATGCAATCATATTGAAAACAAGAAACAATATTCCGTGGAGATCCTCCCATCTAGGGATGGATAACGAGCCAACTCGTTTTGTTTGAGCTAGCGTGCGGCTTGGTTTGTTAACATTAACGAGCTAGAAGCTAGCTTAGCTCGACCCACTAGCTAGCTCATTAACGAGCTATATCTCATTTATATCATATTAACAATTTCAAAATTTATCATTTTATCATAAATTAACATAATAACAAGCACTAACTAACTAATAAAGAACTCCCTAAATATGAATAGTTTTAATGTAACTAACAGATTAAGCGCTAGTGAAAAAGCACTAAATATACAAAGAAATGGTCGCTAGTACAAAAATTGTTTTTGCAGACAGCCCAAAAGGGGTTTTCGCGTGCGGTAGGGCTAGCCGCACGCACCAAATGGTCTGCAAAAATCACTATTTCACGTGCGGATGCTTATGTCGTCTGCACGCAAAAATAAAAATCCAAAAAAAATAAAAACCAAAAATCACGAAACCCTAACCCTAGAAGTCATCGCCGCCGTCCTCGTCGTCGCTGTCGTTGCCGTCCTCATCCTCGTCGTCGTCGTCAGGCGTAGGGGTGGCGGGATCCGCATGGGAAAGGAAAGGGACGCCGGGTCCGCCCCTCACGTTGTCGTTGCCACTTGTCATCGTTGCCGCCGCCGACTGCTTGGGGGCGGATCCACTGCCACCAAGCGTCCCCACCACCAGATATGTGGCCGCCAAGCGTCCCCACCGCCAGATTTGCTGTTGCCAAGCCTCCCCACCGCCGCCCCGCATCTCCCGCCCACCACTGCCGGATCCTTCTCCCCTAGTACCACCACCGCCGGATCTACCCCTCTCGAGGCCAGCCAGCTGCGGATCCGCGAGGGAGGCGGAGAGGCCCCTCAACCGTCGCCGTTGCGGACCTCCTCACCCCCTCCCCCCGTCGCGCCTCTGACCGCCACTGCCGCTGTCGTTGCGCCTCCGAGAGAGAGAGGGCTGAGAGAGAGAGGAGAGAAGTGGGAGATCGAAGGAGAGGAGTGAGGGAGAGAGAAGAAAGGAGAGGAGAGGGAGTGGGCGGCGATAGATTTTTAAGGTGGAGGGAAGCCGGCTGGACTTTTTTCAGGCATGCCTCTTAGCAGGCCCGCATGTGAAAATAATCATATTTTCGCATGCGAACATGTTAAGAGGCACACCTACAAAAATCAATTTTTGCATACGGGTCTCTTAAAGAGTCGTATGCAAAAATACTGGTCGATTTTTCTGCAAACTAAATAGGATCTCGTCCAGAAAAATCATTTTGGTACTAACGAGCTAAACGACCAGCTCGTGAACGACAAGGCTAGCTCGGATTAACACTACAAATTTGAGCCGATCCGAGCCACGAGCTTGGAGCTTTTTTTTCCACCCCTACTCCCATCACATGAACACCAATACCGTCTTAAAAACCAAAATCTTAAGAAAAAAAAAACTGAATGCAGTCCCGTTCTACTTATAAACCGGGACTAAAAACCATCTTTAGTCCCAATTTTTACTGTATCCGAGACTATTGTGGTTTGGTCGACCGGGCAAAGATGGTTCCTAACTAGTGAACAGACCACCTGAATTTATATATAAAAAAAAGAACATGACATGACGATGCCCTACATACCGCCATACCGGTAGCCTGTAGACGATGGTCGCCGGCCGGCACACACCAACCGACTTCAGGACACGCCGCTGCCGCCGACGATGCACGGCCGGCCGCCGGTCGCCGGGATTCCCGATCGAGCGCCGCGTTTTAATCTGTAGCTATCCCTGTCCACTCACGGAGGAATGGAGTAGTGGAGGAATAGTAGAGCGAGGCATCGCATGGACCGACTCAGCCAGCGCTGGATACATATGCAGCCTCGAATGCAATACGATGAAGAAGACAACTAGTAAACAGTAATCATAAACAGTGGAGATGTGGACTGCGGAGCCGCCGCGATGACTCCCACCTACTCGCTGCCGAGACAGACGTGACGAAGAAGAAGAGCGATGGCGGATGGCGAGAGATGTGAGCGACGAGAAGGATTGCGATTGGACTACCCCAGTCTACCATGCACTGATGACATTTTTTTTTCTTGAGAGGGTATAGCGTAGGACGCACACGAACACACACCACACACTCACCATAACACATGTTAGGATTGAAATTGGAGGCACTAGACCTCAATGCGCACGGGAAACGTGCAGTACCACTGATCGCGCACGCGTGTGTACCCCATTATCTAACCGGGACCAACTGAAGTTAGTCCCGGGAAAGAGGGGGGAAAAACCCCCGGGTGAGCAGACAACGTGCAGGGCTTTAATTTTGCATTCACGAGGTTGGGGCTATAAATTATGCTCCCTATGTTTTTTAATATATGACGTTATTGACTTTTTAGTTACGTTTGAACATTCGTTTTGTTAAAAAAAATGTAATTATTATTTATTTTATTGTGACTCGATTTATCGTCAAATGTTCTTTTAAGCATGACTTAATTTTTTTTTATATTTGCACAAAATTTTTGAATAATAAGATGAATAGTCCAACGTTAATTTGTTAAAAATTCAAGGCGGCGTATATTAAAAAATAGAGGTAGTACGAAATAGCATGAAAATATGCCCCATTCTCCTTTGGGTTAAGCATTAACTATTAATAGAAACATCGATTTAACTCATTTTTTTAAAAACAAACTTATATAGATGGTTTTTTGAGAAAAAAAAAACTCACACTGCGTAAGAGTTTGAAAAGCATATGTTGTGATAAGCCGGGTGATCGATAAGCTGGCCCAATAAGCCAAATTGAATACAGAACTACACTTCACTGTACTGCATGTAGGTAATTAAACTCCAATTGTGCCAATAGACACATCAACAGACACATACAACAACGGGTGTGTTTTCCTTTTTAGTCATATAGAATCCATATCAAGCTAACTAATATTCTCATGACAACAATGCAACATGCAACACAACCAACAACAGAATAAAAATACATGTAAAAGAGTGTTCTGATGGAAAAAACGACAATGTCTGTCGTGAAGTGAGAGTGACTACAAGGGATTATGAATCTTCGACCTCTGAATGAGGTAGCGCATCGATCAGGTAGGTCCAGCTTCAGTCAACAAATTGTGACCAACGAGACTATAATGCCATTGTGCATTCAGGTTGAATCAACATTTTGTAACCCTCATGGCCGTTACACCACCTTCTGATCTTCTTCAAGCGTTCTGCCACCTCCACTGGTCGAGAAAACATCTTTGGTCGGTCTGACAAATTCCACAATAGTCCCGGTTCCAAAAAAAAACCGGGACTAAAGATTGTTTTTAGTCCCGGTTATAAAAATTTTGATCTTTAGTTCCGATTTGTGGCCAGTCAAAGGCATGTTAGGGGGCCAAGAATCTTTAGTCCTGGTTGGTACCAACCGGGACTAGAGATTCTCACTTTAGTCCTGATTGGTAACACCAACCGGTTAAAACTCCAACCGGGAGTAAATATTTCTCTCCCACATCCAATCGATTAAGTCCCAGACCAATTTCCTCCTCATCAGATTCTCCTCCTATCTCTTAGATCAGATCTAGCTCCTTCCTCTCCTCTCCACCACTTCCTCCTCCCCCCCTCCTCCCCTTCCTCCTCCTCCCCTCTCCTCCTCACATCCGAGGGCCAGCGTCGGCGGGCGGCGGGGCCACGCACGGCGTGGCGAGCGGCGGCGGGCGGCGGGGCCACGCGTGACGCGGCGGCGCGCGTCGGCGGCGGCTGGCGGGGCAGCACGCGGCGGCTGTGGCAAGCAGCGGCAGGCGTGTGGCAGCGCGCCGGTTCTCCCTTTTTTTTATAATTTGTGATTTGAGAGATGTATAATTTCTTCTATTACAATTTGTGATTCATTGCATGGATCTGAGATGTATAATCGATCTGTGATGCATTTCATTTGTGTGTAATTTATTTAAGATTTGTGATGTTTTGTAAGATTTAGGATTTGTATTTGTGATGTGAATGATTTGGGATGTTACATTGATTTGAGGATTTGGATACATGCATGGCACTAAGATTTGGGGATTTGGGGATTTGGTGTTTGATTTGGGCATATACATCCAACTCGATTTGCGAGAAAATAAAAAGAAAATGGACTGCCCGAGGACTGCCCCTATCGTCTCTTTAGTCCCGGTTGGTGCTACCAACTAGGACTAAAGAGAGAGATCTTTAGTCCCGGTTGGTAACACCAACCGGAACTAAAGATCGATATTTCCTCCCGGTTATTTCACCCGGGACTAAAGATAGCGATCTTTAGTCCCGGATTAGTAGTCCCAGTTTGAAAACCGGGACTACAGGGGGTTACGAACTGGGACAAAAATAATTCTCCACTAGTGCTCCTTCATTGTCGGCCGTTTGCTCAATTTCAAATTGATGCAATGGAGTGCCAACTCTCTGATCTCTTCAAGGACAGGGATATTTTCTTCAGTTGCAATCCCCTCATCAAACATCGCTTTTCCACTTTTGTTCATCTTGTATGCTCTGGCGAATTCAGAGACTAGTCCATATTTCTCCGGACAATCTCCAGCTGGTTGCTTCCTTGTTATGAGTTCCAAAAGAACAACGCCAAAGCTGTAAACATCGCTTTTTGAGTAGCAATTAGTGTGCCTACAATACGGGTCGATGTAGTTTCTATCGCCTTTAACCATAGACATTCTAGTTGCATTATCCTCAGTAAACCTTGTTGATAATTAATGTAAAGGCTGTGACCTTTGTCATAAAACCATCGTCCAGAAGTATGTTGGATGGAATGACATGATCACCATGCCGAAGAGCGATATGCAACGAATGGAGGTGTTCTAATGACTAATGCTCGTGAAGTCTTACTTGCAATCTTCAAGCGTCTCTAATGGGAAATCTTCTTTACAATGCAGAATATCGGAGTGGTTTCTGGCAGCATACTCATCCATTGTTGTGCTTGTGCGGAATCCTGTCAATGCAACACGCTCGGCTGTGAATCACCTGCAAAGGGATGAGAGTGACTTTTGGGAATAGGTTCATTTTGCTTCCTTATACTCCCTACGTCTCTAAAAATTTGTCGCCATTGACTTTTTAAATATGTTTGACCGTTCATTTTATTAAAAAAAATTTAAGTAATTATTAATTCTTTTCCTATCATTTGATTCATTATTAAATATGCATTTATGTATACATATAGTTTTGCATATTTCATAAAAGTTTTTGAATAAGATGAACGGTCAAATATGTTTAAAAAAGTCAACGGCGTCAAATATTTAGGGATGGAGGGAGTATATGTTTTGAGATGTTGAACTTATGTGTGTGTGTTTTGTTGACTCGTGTAATGACACGATCTAAGTACTCGTTTGTATTTTGTGTGATGTGCACAGCCATGTGGGATATAGAAAAATAAATGAATATAAGATTGCTGTTTTTAAACATTTGCCATCTAGCTAGTACTCCCTCCGATGGACGAAAAAAATGTTGGTTTTACCTAAAAAAATCAGAATGAATATAAGATGTGTCACACGTATTTAAAACTCTGTGTTTGTGAGAATATATTTCCATGTCCCAAAGGCAGGGACTGCGATTACCATGTCTCCATGTTCAAGGCCAGCTAATGGGTTGGACTGAAATGGGTGGGTTTAATGGATTGGTTTCACATCTGGATGGCCTTTGGATGGATGGAAACGAACTATTGGGCTGGACTGGTTTGGATAGAGGTGAAAAGGTTTGGATCGGTTTGGTTTTTGGTTACAGATTTTTGGATCCAAATTGGATTTAGTGGAAACCTGAAAATTACTATTGAATTGAAAAATATATGTCTGGGATTTACCCACATTATCACGAGTAAAAATTTTACTCGCAGATTTATTCATGGTGAGTTTCCAGCTTTTCACTACATATGCTGTTTCCACCACGTATTTTCATACCCAACCCATGACCATCTTCCGTCGCTGCCCCAGCTGGGCTCTGGCCAGGGTCATCACCAAGGATATGTCGCCATCGACGGGAGGATTCAGTTAGGGTAGGCATGCAGTTCAGTTCATATTTTTCCTGAATCTTGTTTTTATTGAGAGACAGAGGATTTGGTCATATAGCTGAAATTAGATGTGTTGAACATGTACAATTGTTTATTTAAATACCATCACAGCCATGTAATCAAGCAATGCTTGTGAGTCTGGATACATTGGTCGCTAAAAATCAGAGTGCTTTTGTTAAGAAGCGTTGTATCCAGGTCAACTTCATGCTTGTGAGGCAATCGGCTAAACGCTTGCACGACAGGAAGGTTCCATCGGTGCTGCTCAAGCTCGATATTGCCCAAGCATTTGATTCCATCTCTTGGCAATTCATCCTAGAAGTGTTGGAGCACAAAGGCTACGGCTGCCGGTGGCGTTCATGGATTGCCATGCTTTTTTCGAACAGCTAGCTCCCATGTCTGATCAATGGCGAGCCGGGCTGTCCAATTTTGCATCGGTAGGGAGTACGCCAGGGAGACCCAATTTGATGACACCTATTGGTCGGGCCACCATGGTAAACGTTGTGTTGAGCTCAATTCCTATTTACCTGCTTATGGCCATCAACGCACCGATATGGGTGATCAAAGGGATTGACAAAATTCGCCACGGCTTTCTTTGGGCCGGCAAAGCAATTGCGAACGGCGGAGTCTGTTGGGTCGCTTGGGCCCGATTTTGTGCTCCCAAGGAGTATGGTGGACTGGGGATTCCAGACTTGGAAAGAATGGGAATTGCACTGTGCTCCCGCTGGCTATGGCAGCAGAGAACATCGCCAGACAAGCCGTGGCAGGGGCTTAATATCCCAATCTCACAGAAGGAATGTAACCTGGTCTCGGTTTCCACTGTGTGCATGGTGGGCGATTTGAATTCGGCACTGTTCTGGGAGGATTGCTGGATAGAAGGATCGTCAGTTCACTCTTTGGTGCCGGCAATCTATGCTGCTATCCCTGCATGTCTTCGGAGCCATCGAACTGTGGGCAAGGCACTCCACGACTGGCGTTGGATCCGGGACATCAGTGCCGCACTGGGTGTCCAGGCAATTCTGGAGTATCTCAAGCTTTGGGACATCTTCACATTGGTGCAGCTCTCGTAGGAGCCCGACTCTCTGTCTTGGAGATGAGAGTCCTCAGGAGAGTATTATTTCTGCTCGGCATATCAGGTCTTGTTTTTGGGAAGAATTCGCTTCCAACACAAGCCAATTTGGAAGTCATTGATGCCTCCCCGGTGTCGCTACTTTCTTTGGTTGGTCACTCTCAATCGATGTTGGACGGCGGATCGACTCCAGAGTTGTGGCTTGTCACACCCTAATCATTGTGTTCTTTGTGATCAATGCGAGGAGATTATCAATCATCTGTTAGTCACATGTCCGGAGTCCCGACAGCTATGGTGATTATATTGCTCTAAGTAGGGGTGAAAACGGTACGGAAACTTTCCGTATTCCGGACCTATTTTCGAAAACGGAATCTGTCGGTCGGAATTTTTTTCGGAATTTTTTGGAAACAAAAACGAATTCGGAAATATTTTCTCGGAAACAGAATCGAAAATGATAAGGGAAGTTTCCGTTGGAACTCGGAATCGGTCGGAAACTTTCCGGAAATTTTCTCGGAATTACCAGAAATTTTGTGACTGAAATACCCTGGATTCTTTTTAAAACACTGAATAGTGAATACCATGGTGTTTGGCTGTTATTTTTTAAAAAATATTTGTTATGCAAATCTAAAATTACATAAGAATATTTTTTCTCTGTATTGGAATTTATCAACAACATTACTCTCTAAAACATAGATAATTTATTTAATTGGATTTATGAATTTGAGGGGTTTTTTATTCCGATAAATTTTTGTTCTCGTATTCGCACCGGTTTCCTTTTCGCTCTGTTTTCGGTTTCGATAATATTCGATTCCGTTTTCGTATCCGGGGTTTCCGATTCCTAAAAAAATATGAAAACGAAAACGATAAAGATGGTTTTCGTCCGTTTCCGTACCTTTTTCACCCCTATCTCTAAGAGCGATTGGGCATTCAAATTGTTTGCCGCTCAATGAAGCATCTTTTCACCTGTGGCTTTGCGACGCCGGAAGAAGATTATCAAGGCTCACCGTCGGGGGTTCGACACAATTGCAACCCTGGTAGCGTGGACGGTTTGGAAGGAAAGAAACAATATAGTCGTTAATCAGAAGAGTAGAACTTGGGCGGAGATTGCAAGGGCTATGGCAGAAGCAGAACTATGGCAACTAGCTAGAGCAGCAATCCCCGCTTTGATAGTTCCTGCGGATGGAGGGGGTCACCACATTTAGATAGAGAATAGGCTTTTCTCTTCGGTTTTTTCTTCCTGTACCCTGTCCCCGTCTTGTTTTATTTTTCGGTTCGCTTTGTACCTAACCTTTATTCTTTCTTAATACAATGCTGCACTCCTTGCATATTCCAAAGAAAATGTAATCAAGCAATGTTTGACCATGCGTTTGTTTTTTTCCCCAAATTGAGCTGATTAACCTCCTGTTTAAGAGTTACCGTTTGTGAATTGTGATTGCTCTATTTCTGTCGACGTCGTCATCATAATCATCTTCTTTTCTTTCCTTTTCTTTTCTTTTTCTTCATTTTCACTGAATTTTCATCGTCACTAGACATGTAGTCGTGCTTTTCGCGATTTTAAATAGTCGTCTTAAAACCTTGTATATACACAATATTAATAAGATAATAAGTCAAAGCCAAGTGCATAGAAAACATAAATTTTATATAATAACCGTTTGAAATCACTTTATTTGCATAATATTAGATTGGTTGAACCAATTTTGGATGGAGCTATATTTTACTCCATGATTTTCTATATTTTTGTTTCATGTATTGCTAATCCTATCTATATATTTACAGTTACAAAACGTCAATAGACATTAAATATCGACTATTATCATTTTTCATTGATTATGAGGTAACTCAACATTCATTGACCACCACTTGGTGTAGTATGCAACAAAAATCTACTACAAGAAGTATTTCATTTTTCATATGTGAGGTGTTTTTATAGGTCCATAATATTCCTCATATCTATACATTGAAATTTGGCAAATTTTGCTACATGACACTGCAATTTCGTGGTTTTAGCCGTAGGACACTGCCCGATCTCACTTTTGAGGGAAAACACTCTATAAACGTGGTAATTTGTCAATAGACACCCGACTGATTAAAATAATAATTTCAGTTGAAAAGGAGAGAGAAATCACGTGAAAGTTTTAAAATACCCTTAGGCCCATATTTCATATCTTCCATCTCTTCTCTCTATCCCCGCTGCGCCGCCGCCTCGAGGACCTCGGCGCTGACGTCTTCCAGGAACAGCTTGGGCATCACCGCGCTGCCCACCCTGAACGACGACGACCCGTCCTCCTTCCTGACGTCGGCAAAGCTCACCATGACCATGAGATTGGTCGCCCGGTCATGGCCGAGCAGGAGCAGCACGGGGTAGAGGCCGTACAGCAGCAGCAGCAGGAGTCCGCGGAAGAGTCCCCCGGCCTCCAGCGCGACGAGTATGAAGTACGGGAAGGTCGACGGCAACATGAGCTGACCGCCCTCCACCTTGCACACCGTCACGTCCGCCGCCGCCGCTGGCAGCTCGTCCGATGACGACGGTCGCCTGACGACGCGTGGCGGCGGAGACGGAAGATGCGCATGGAGGACCGCTGCTCGCCGACGACACTTGGCTGCCGCTACTCGCCAACTACGCGCTGCTGCAGGGCGTCGTCATCAACGCCGCGGCGGCGCCGGCGACGACGGCCGCTTGAAGACGTGTGGTGGCGGCGGAGGAGGATGGGCATGGAGGACCGCTGCTCGCCGACGACACGCGGCTGCCGCTGCTCGCTGACTTCGCGCTGCTGCAGGGCGCCGTCGTGGACGCTGCGGCGGCGCCAGTGTCCACGGAGTGGAGCGCCGGGAGCGGATTCACCGGCATCTCCACTGACCCGGCCACCGCCACGACGGCACCGCCACGGCATCGGCCATGGAAGTGTGGGAAGAGGGGATAGAGAGATGGAAGATATGACATGTTGGCCTAAGGGTATTTTAGAACTTTCACGCGATTTTTCTCTCCTCTTTAACCGGAAAATATTATTTTAATCGGTGCGGTGTCCATTGGCAAAATACCACGTTTATGGAGTGTTTTTCCCCAAAAAGTGAGTTCAGGCAGTGTCCTACAGCTAAAACCATGAAATTGCAGTGTCCTGTAGCAAAATTTGCCTTGAAATTTTATAGCTGCATTGCACACACGAACCGTGCCGTAACACGCGGGATATCATCTATTTTCCTCGCTAGGTTCATCCTCACTAAATACAATTAAAGCTATTTTCCTCTCTTCTCATTGTGCCACATATCACCTCAATGAATTCTATCCATCAGATCAAAGTTTAGTGCTCCAGATCACCGTAAAATACCTTCGTTATTGGCCATTGGATTCAAGTTGATCAACTCAGATTTCTCAATGAAAGAGACACCATTAATCACTTCTTCACTCATCTGAAGATTAATTACATCTACTTAATCAAGTACTAAATCAACCACCAATGCCATCATTTCTAAAATAATACTATTCAGCTTCCCAAAATTTTACACCATGTCAAATCGAATGTTTGAACACCTGCATGAAGTATTAAATATAAGCTAAAAAATAACTAATTGTATAGATTGCGACTACTTTGCGAGACGAATCTTTTAAGCCTAATTGCTTCATGATTTGACAATGTGATGCTACAGTAAATATGTGCTAATGACGGATTAATTAGGCTTAATAAATCCATCTCGTGTTTACTAATAGATACTGTAATTAGGCTTTTTTAGTGCTAAACACCTCATGCGACACCCTATATAATACCCGATGTGACACGCCAAAATTTTACACCCCTAGATCAAAACATCCCCTAATTTCATATGCATATGCCTGATGAAAAATACTCAGTGACACTACCTATAGCTATACTCATTGTATGGTCTTGTTTAGTTCCAAACTTTTTCTTTAAATTTTCAACTTTTCCATCACATCAAAACTTTTCTACACACGTAAACTTCCAACTTTTCCGTTATATCGTTCCAATTTCAACCAAATATCTAATTTTGGCGTGAACTAAACACACCCTATGTTTCTATCTCTCTCAATATGGAAGTGTGTGTTTCTTCCTCCTTGACAATGCCTATACTTAGTGTACAGTGCTTAACGTGCATCATTCCTGTAAGCAGGTGAGAATAGGTTGTTCCCTTAATTTAATTCATGAATGGCCCTTCCATGCTTCTTACATACATTTTCTAAAATTAAAGTATTGTTTCTACTTGACTATTGTTTCATGAGTAACTTGCATCAACCCTTCTTTAATTTACAAACATGTTTTCACATAAATTTTCTTTTAAGGTGTCATGGACACCATTGAAGACTCAACTCTTCTATTTCATCTTCAACGAATGCTTGAGATAAACATATGGATGCAGTTTTCTAATGAATAGTGAACCAAAGTTTTCCCATTCAAAACCAAATTGTAATGGTAAGATACTGAAATTCTATTTGGCCAAAATGGACTGACAATCATTGAGGATATATATCAACACTTTTTTTCTAAAAGAATTACATGTATCATTGTTATGAGACGAGCGTGATTTGGGCCGAGCGATCACAGCCTGTCTCTGACTCAGCTAGGAGCATGGGAAATGACGGATATACCCTTCCAAGATAATGGAGTAAATGAACTCCTAATCTCTCACCCCGCTCGCTCGCACTCTTAAAAAAGAAAACTGCTGGTCTTCCTACCCGCTCGAAGAAAAAAAAGATAACTCCAGATAAAAAGCAGTTGGTTAAAAAAATCGTGCATTAGGTGAGATCCACACTATATATGCCCATTTACAGTGATATGGACCCGTTTCAATGCATGAGCATGTAGGTAGTATGGATAAAACCAGAATAATAACAACGTTAGACGTAATGTCTCTGCAATCATATCGTAGATACATACACTGGTGACTAATGTTGTTGTCATGACAACCTACAATGTGACATCACAGCACACAACCAACAATAGGAATTGGCAACTACTTCCTCCGTTTCACAATGTAAGTCATTCTAACATTTTCCATATTCATATTGATGTTAATGAATGTGGGAAATGCTAGAATGACTTACATTGTGAAACCGAGGAAGTACTACCAAGCACAACACAAACAATCAAGAAGATATGCCCCATACAGGTCAAATACTACCAAGCACGCATAATAGTGCAATACAAATGTGTGAAGGAATATCAAACCGGCCGCCACATCTTCATCTCTTTTATTCTTCTTCTTCTTCTTCATAGATGCCAACAGCCTGTGCATCCATGGCCCTGTGGTGCATGCTGTTTCCAAGCCCTTCGGATCATCCCAAGCTGTTCAGCCACATCCTTCATTGTCGGCCTTATTTCCATGCTAAGGCATTTCAGTGCCAACCTCCCGATGTTTTCAAGAACCGCGATATCTTTTTTGGTTGTAATTCCTTTATCAAACATCGCATTCCCACTTCCTTCTGTCTTATAAGCTTTGATGAATTCAGGGATCAGACGAACCGGGCGGTGTTTCTTGTCCTGGTATACAAGTTTCTTCCTGCTAATGAGTTCTAGCAAAATAATACCAAAACCGTAGACATCGCTTTCAGTTGTCAGGAGATTAGACTGTAGAAATTTTGGGTCGATGTAGCTCAGATCATCCCTTATTATTTTTTTTGGTATAAGATCACAGTACTTATCAACATTATCAAAAGACAAATTGCCCTTGGTAAGCCTTCTTGATGATGTAAAACCTGAGATCTTTGGCATTAGGTTTATATCTAAGAGTATGTTGGTCGACCTGACATCACCGTGTCTCACACAGAATGGTGACGAGTGAAGGTGATATAATGCTTCTGCAGTCTTAACCGCGATCTTCAGGCGTAACCCTAGTGGGATATCTTGTGCACTGTTCAGAATGTCGTATAGACTCCCTCGATCAGCGTACTCATATACTAGCATGGGAAAATCAGCATCAAAGCAATACCCCAAAAGTTTTATGATGCCCTCGTGAACGATATGGGACACAATGGATGCTTCATAAAAAATCATAAAGACATCCTCATTTGAAAGGTGACTTTTCACTACCACCAACATATTGTCCTCTAGTGTTCCTTTATTATACCTACCAATGCCAGACCCTTTGTCACCAAGAGAAGATTTGTAGCGCCCTATGACTTCAAATAGATTCTCCTTTGTGAAAATTCTAAAATTGCGTTGTTTAGCCATCTCAGATTTTATTTCCAAAATGGCATTCCGCCTATGGTTGGCCGTAGGAGTAGAGCTGAAAATGCTTGTGCTTTGCTTGTAGCCTTTCCTTAATGCGTTCAGCATTCGCAAAGAAGAAGATTTCCAAGCTGCACTTTCCTGCCCCTCCCTATGAGCTTGAAGGGTCCGAAGGTGTTGAGCCACATCATTGATTTTAGGGCGTTCTTCAATGTCCAACGTCAGGCATTTAATTGCCAATTTTGCTATTTCTTCAAGAACGTTCATATTGCACTCCTCTGTTATTTCTGCATCGAACAGTTCCCTCAGCCCTTTTCCGTTTGCACAAGCTTGACCAAAGGATATAATTAAGTTAACGCCATCCTGTTTTACTCTTTTTCGAGCTATGAGTTCCAAAAGAACTATCCCAAAGCTATAAACATCGCTCTTTGGGGTAAGACGGCCATCTCTGACATATAAAGGGTCCACGTAATCTTCACACCCCATAATATGTGAAGTATATCGAGTGAGGCCTCCAGAAAGAGATTTTGAGATGCCAAAATCTGAAACTTTAGCAGTAAGATTGGCATCTAGAAGAATGTTTCCAGGCTTAATATCACCATGATATACAAGGCTGTCACTTGATAAATGCATGTAGCTCAATGCTTCTGCACACCCTACAGCAATGCCCAAGCGTGTATTCAAAGGGATGGAAATTTCCCTGTTGCAAAGTACATCTTCAAGGCTACCATTCAAGATAAACTCTGTTACCATCATTAGAGTGTTTTCTCCAATACAATAGCCTATAAGTTTCACTATATTCTTATGGCTCATTTGGGCATGGATTCTAACCTCTTCCATGAACTCTTCTCTTAAATCCCCACAGATATATCTCTTTACCGCAACTTGACCATCATCATCATCAAGGTCACCGCTAAAAACTTCTCCAAATCCACCTTTTCCAATGAGAGTTCTATAGTTTTTTGTAATTCTTTTTATTTCATCTTCTGTGAATATCCGAACATTATTATTATCGTGGACTTTCCTCATTGTCTTGCTTTGCCCTTGGATAATATCCATGCTATAAGTTTATTCTCTAGAAGTTCAAAAAATGCGCCAACAATATTATATGCCCCGATTCAAAGAAAATGTTGACACCTGTCTCTACAAAAATAATAGTAATATAAATTTGTTGATGACCGTTGTAAGGCACCATATAGTTTAAGTAATTTACTCCAATCTTTTAATAAAGAGAATGTGACATCCACACATTTAACACTGAAGTTAGCAGTGCTAGCTAGTAGATTATCATTTGACAAATACTCCCTCCGTTTTTAAAAATAAAACTGTTGGCTTTCAAACATGACATTTAACTATTTATTTTATTCAAAATTTTAGTATAATATGCAGAAAAAAAATATAAGTTATCTTTAAGATAAAGCAAGGCACAACAAAATACAAAAAATTTATGATGTTTTTTGAACAAGACAAATGGTTAAACCGTCATGTCTAAAAGTTAACGTCATCATATATTAAAAATTAGAGGAAAAATTAGAGGAAGTACTTGTTTATCAAATAACAGCCTTCGTTGGAGATTGCAGCAGAGAAACAGCTAGAAACTACCTTTAATTCATACTTAAAAGTCTTAAGGACACATCTTTACATCGTCTTTTACTTGCAAGTCTTAAGTACTTAGCAAGTGAACAATACAAAATATGATGCATGACTATTAAGCTAATAATGTATATTCTTCACCTTATATCTTACACCACTATCATTCGTGATCAAGTCAAGTCTATTATATAAAATGATTTTTTTTTGGAAAATGGAATAATAAATCTAATTTACACTTAAAACATTAAATAGAGTTATAATAACTTTTCTTTAAGAGACAAGAATCACAATTTAGTTTAGCATTGTGCATGCTTGTACCAATTTACCCTAGTTACTTTGAATTTAATGTCATTTGCATTCCATGTGATTGTTAGGCTTCTCAAAGTATATATGATATTTTCCCTCATTTCCATTTACTACACTCCACTTAGGCCTAGAAACCCTTCACACCACCACGCTAATATATGCACTTGGAACACACTTTATTAGCATTCGATGGGTTCTATATCATCACCCATCCTAGGCCTAAATTACCCATGTAGAGTGTAATAAAATTAAGAGTAAATTACAGATCGGGCCATATATCTTTAACAAAGTTTCATTTTGGACCACCATTCAATGTTTCACTTTGAACTGGGTATAGTGTGTGCTTTTTTTCCGAATAGTTCAATGATTTTTTTTATAATTACAAGGATACAAATAAATCAATTAGACATTATAAAGTTAAAAGATATATTTAAATAGATTTTCAAGGAATTTATGTGTAGAATGTTATTTTTTTTCAAAAAACACACAGTTAGCTCGGTCGGGAAGCAAGTATCTTTATGCCCAGTTCCTATTCCTTGGGGAAGAAAAAGCCTATTATCCATCTTTTTCTTTCGCGAACACGCAAAAATCTTACACGTTAAAAAGTATATATATATTAGATAAGTAGTATATATCGCCATCGGTAATACCTCGAGATGGTTACGGAAACAAGAGGGGTATAGTGTGTCACGCAATCGCTAGCTAAACTCAATGCGCCTCTCCTGTCTCAAGTCTAAACTCTAGTCTGACGGTCATCGGGTCGTCATGCACAAACGACGGTGCATCTAAGAGCAAGTTTAATAGTATAGCCAACTGCTAGCTCCAAATCATCCATAATCAATTTAATACCCAATTTATACAATAGTTACCTATATATTAAATATATAGTACACTATTAATATCTAGTCTCACCTGTCATACGCACATTGCGCCTTAGAGTCCGTGCCGCAACTGGCTATAAATCTGTAGCCCGCTGCTCATCTTTCTTTTCTTTCATCTCCTCGATATGTGTTTATAGTTAGTTTAGTAGTTTGCTATTGCACCTGCTCTAAGGGTCTGTTTGGTTTCACTTTAGTCCCCTTTAGTCTCTAAAGTCCCAAACAGGGGTGACTAAAAGGGACTAAAAGTGCATTAGTCCATTAGTCCCTATGGGAGGAGTTTATAGGAACTAAAGTTGCTTCTTTCCACCTGCTGCCCTCACGCACAACCCTCTCTTTTTATGGTTTTAGGTTTAATATGGTCTTTTTATGGTTTTAGGGGTAATATGGTCCTTGTACAGTGCAATTAAAGACATTTAGTCTCTTTTAGTCCCTACATCCAAACAGGTATGGACTAAAGTTTTTAGTCCTAAGACTAAGGGGGTATTTAGATGGGGCTAAAACTTTTTAGTCCATGTCACATCGGATGTTTAGGCACTAATTTGGAGTACTAAACACAGACTAATAAAAAAACTAATTTCATAAATGAGAACTAATCCGCTAGATGAATTATTTTAAGCCTAATTAATCTATAATTAGCAAATGTTTACCGTAGCATCACATAGGCTAATTATAGATTAATTAGGCTCAATAGATTCATCTCGCTTATTAGTCCAAGGTTATACAATGGGTTTTGTAATTAATCTATATTTAATACTCTAAATTAGTGTCTAAACATTTGATGTAGCGGGGACTAAATTTTAGTCCCTAGTTCCCAAACACCCTCCGATTTTAGTCATAGAACTTAAGGATACAAACACCACCTAAGCGATACAGACGGCAGATATCGAATTAATTAATGTTAACATGGATCGATATATCGGTTCTCTAAACGTACCTGGAACGACGACGTACGACGAGAGATCGACGACGTGCGTGCGTTGCTCGAACCGGCAGATCTCATGAAGTTGCACTTGGTAATCGGATCAGAATTAGTGGCGGATATATATGCCCACACACTGCAAGTGCGCATGCAGCATCACACCATCGCAACGACTTGCCCGGCCCACGCGCTGCAGTCAACCGATATATCGCGTGAGCAGCAGCGAGCCATTCAACGACATTTTTGTGCTAGCCGCACGTATATATGGCATGCACATGGATTCGATGATATGCTCGCCCCTTTGCTGTCAAAGTCCGAGGGAAAAACTCTGACGCTATGAACCGAGGGACTAGAAAAAACTTTTTGGGCGTAGTCATGCTGAGTAAGCATGAAAGAGTAAGCGCGAGCTGACCGTGATCAGTACCGGTACTATATCTTCCGTCGCTTTCTCGAATAGGACCGTATATAGAAGGAAAAAAAAATTATCAGGGACAGATTAGAGCAGGCACAATAAGGCACAATAGCAGACTATAAGCCAGCTGCAAACATATTTTAAGAAGATAAATAAGAAGAGAGAAGAGCAGTGGGCTACAGATTTGTAGCCAGCTGTAGCACGGATTTAAAGACGCAGTGTGTGTATGACAAGTGGGACCAGGTATTAATAGTGTAGTATGTCATTATTGTATAGATGAGCTATTAAATTGGCTATAGCTTAATTGGAACTAGTAGTTGGCTATACTAATGAACTTGCTCTAATCCGCAAGTTCATTAGTATAGCCAACTACTACGCAAGTTCATTAGTATAGCCAACTACTAGTTCCAATTAAGCTATAGTCAATCTAATAGCTCATCCATACAATAGTTACATACTACACTATTAATACATGGTCCCACCTATCATACACACTGCGTCTTGGAGTTCGTGCTACAGCTGGCTACAAATTTGTAGCACGCTGCTCTTCTCTCTCCTTATTTATCTCCTTAAAATATGTTTACAGCTGGCTTATAGCCTGCCATTGTACCTGCTCTTAGGATTATGCAGTGAAGGACAAAGAGACGGGTTAGGATTGCATGTAAAACGAGAAAGCTATTAACACATGATTCGTTAAGTTTTAAAATTGAAAAATATATTTATCTATCTTAAAACAATTTCTATATAAAAAGCTTTCACACGAAATGTACCTTTTTGTAAAATCAAAGGTGTTTTTGATTATTATTCTGTGATGAACAATCGGCATTGGAGATTATTGGTTTTGATATTTGGAATTTATTTGCGCAAGTGGTTTTGGAGATGATTGGATTTCACAGGTGATATACAGGTACTGCTGGATTGGGTCCGGTCAGACCGGGCAGTGGTTGCCGGTCAGACCGGCGCAGCCCGCGGTCTGACCGGCTGACTCTATGTCGGTTTCGGTTTCGGTTTCGGGTTGTTTGTTTGGATATCCGTGATTGTTTCATGAATATGACTTCTAGATGGATACTATGCGTATGTAATACTGTTGTTTGCTACTAATGAGTCAAGTTGAGGATAGCTTGGTCTCAGAATATGGTTTCTTTGTTTGTTCCTGTAACACCGCGCTTTTCACGAGACGTTAAAAACTAATTCGGGAAAATCCTAATCGCGAAAAATTTCGTTCTTTGAGTGAGAGTCTAAGTCGTGCCATGGATCTCAATTCAAATCCCGTTGTCCCCTCTCATCGACATCAAAATCATCCTCCTCAAAATTCCTCTTCCAATTCAAGTCTCCAAATCAAATTCCGAAATTCAAATCCTCTATTGAAAACCTTGCCAAATATTCGCCCATTTCCAAGCTCCTTTTTCCTCCAAATCAGCCTTCGGCAGAAGTCTATTTATCCCCCTTCTAATTTTGGATGGGCCGGATCCCCATCCCCTCGGCCTATCTCCTCTCTCAGCCGTTCCTCCCCTCCCCTCTCTCCGCACGTGCGTTCCGCGTGCGCCGCGCTCGAGAGAGAGAGAGCGCTCGCTCCCTCTCTCTCTCCCGTCGAAGCTCCCCCACCGGCGCCGATTCCCGCCGCCGCCTTTTCGAATTTCTGCCGCGCGCGTGTTCGCGCGTGGCCGACCGCCTGCGTCGCGCGCTGCAACCCGCCCCCACTCCCTGTGCGCGTGCTTCCAAAACACGGAGCCAGAGCTCGCCCTCCCCCTTCTCTCCCTCCCCAAAACGGCCCCTTTCCCCCTTCTTTTTCTCTTTTTCCCTACCTCAGCCACCGCACCTCCACTGTCGCCGCTTGGCCGCTAGCTCCGAGCACGACCGCCAGCCGAGCTCCTTGACCACCTAAGTCGGTTTCCTCCCCCAAAACCGACTTCCCGCGCCTATAAAACCCAAATCGAGCCCCTCCCTTTCCTCCTCGTTTCCTTGCCCAACCTCCGCCGGACCATCTCTGCCGCTCGTCGTCGTCACCTTCCCCGCCGTTGCGCGTGCCGGGAAGCCGGCGTGCGCGCGGAGCCGAAGAGGACTCCGGGCGCCCTCTCCTTCCTCTTCCCCGGCCCGAGGCCGATGCGATCCCGCCCGTGCCGTCGGACCCTCTTCCCGGCGATCTCCCGATGCGGTAGCCCCCGTTCACCCTCCCCGCTCTTCCTCTCCCTCTTAGCTTGCGCGGTCACTAGCCTGGACCTTCCCGAACGTGCCTAGACACCGCCCAAGCGTCGGCGCTGCTCGCTGTGAGCTTGCCGCCGTCGGCGCCCGCTCCCGGAGGCCGCCTCTCGTCGCCGGACTTCCACGGCGCCGCTCTACCCCATCCAACCTCGGGAACGAGTTCCCCGAGTCCTAGAGATGCTCCAGATCCGACGAATCGAACCCTCGTCCTATCGTCGTCGTTTCCCCCTTTGCACCCCGCCGGTTGCCGCCGCCGCGATTCGCCGTCGCCGGCCACCCTCCGACGAATCCGAGCCGTTGGCTCACTCTCTCTTGTCTTCCTCGTCGTTCCGGTGTGCTCCTCGTCGCCTCTCGCCGTCGCATGGTGTCCCGGTGAAACCGCCGCCGTCCGCCGTCTATTCTCGGCCAGCCTCCTTCTTCCTCCCGCCGGCCCACGTGGCAGCCACAAAGGCGCCACGTAGGCGCCAGCTCAGCCGCGACCGGGTCAAAAGACCGGTCGGCCGCCTCCCTCCGTCCCATCTTTCGTGCGCCTGGTCCACGGAGAGCCCTAGCGGCTGCGCGTGGGCCCACCGTCTCTTGGTCCACCCAGTGCTCAAGCCGTGAGCCGCATCCGACAAACCCTAGCGCCCCGCGCCACGTGAGCCCTTTCCCCCTTGCACCGAGTCGTTGACTCGTGGGCCCGTCTTCGGACCCGGCACGATGGACCCGGTCCACCGGGCCGCCTCCCTCTCCCCCGCGCCTCCTCTGTTGGGCCGCCTCCCCGTGGCCGCGCCGACCCAATGGCTCGGCCGAGCCGCTAAAATCCTTTGGGCCGCGCCCAAGCGCCTGAGAAAGTCTGAAATTTGCCCCTCCTTCTTTCTTTTTCAAAAAGGGTTTAATTAAATCCTTTTCCTTTGATTAGAAAATCCATTCAACCTTAGAAAATCCATATCTCCCGATCCGTAATTTCGATTGACCCCGTTCCACTTCCAATAATTCCGTAAAATTGAGATCTATCTAATGGCACTATTAATTAGTCTAAATAGGGTCTTTCTTTTGGTCTTTTGTTTAGGTTTTTGATTGTTTGCGTATAATTGTGGTTACGGATTTTCATCAATCAAGGATTTCTCGAAGATTTGTGAAGCTTCGTGAAGATCTTGAGCAAGGCAAGTCACCCTTTGATCAAATTGCTCCTATAATTGGAAAATCATTATTATTTTGTTTGCAACTTGCATTATTAGAATCACACACCTAATTTGCTTGGCCTTGGTTTGCGTGCCAAACCGACGGACCTACCCAGTAGTCACACTAATTCCTGTAGGTTGTACTACCCTGATTCCTTGTCGCTCCACCCTTGTGGTACTTCAGTATTCGTGCTCTCTGAGCGCGTATAACAAATATCGCACATACACCGTTGATTGTCGAAAACTTGGGAAATGGGTTTGACAAGCCTTGAAAACCCGACACATGGTGTTGGCGTGTTTGAAAATAAAAGTTTGTGAAAACTCGCGATGCGGGTGCCATGCCTACGTGGCGTTGTCCCATATTCGCATATAAGGACCGATTCCTGTGGGAAACTCATCGAGCATAATCAAAGTGCAACCACAAGGTGGAATGGGACACCCTGGCTAAGTAACTAGTCGGTTCAGGGAAACCTCGCATGCCAATAGTTGGGGAACGCCGGGGCGGGGTCGGTTGGAGCCAACCTAGGTTCCTGGTAAGGCAAGAACGCGAAGCTTGCCAGATTACCGATCGAGGTGGTTGGAGTTTTGTGAAAACTAAAATGGCCTATATTTATGTGAGGATTTGATCCTTCTATGTGGCATGAGGTAACCCTGGGTCAGCTTGGGAAAGGCTTTGTTGCGAACCTCCGATACCGACGGGTGTTTGGAATAAGTTCGTATCTTGTGGGTAAAGTGTACCCCTCTGCAGAGGCTAACTAATTGTTCGAACAGCCGTGCCCACAGTCATGGGCGGATGTGAGGTGGTTCCCGTTGCGTAGATTTGTTTGCCAGTGCTTTGTGAAAAGTTGTTGTGGTGTGGGAATCGTAACCAGAATCAGCCTATGTGGCAGATGGATGACCTGAGTGGTCAGAAACGAATCTGTGTGATTCGGGATGTCTGCGGGCATCATAGACTAGGCTTCCCGAGTGGAAGCGGATTGTTGTGCTGCTAGGCAGCTGGACTCTGAGAGTCCGCAAAAATGAAAAAGGCTCTGGGAGCCGCCTAATCAAGTGAAATGGCTCTGGGAGCCGAGAAATAATGATCTGACCCGGGAGGTCGGTACATTACCAATTGAGTTGTTGAAAAGCATCTCTTAAAGTTGAATCGAGACGCAAGTCTCTTTTCGACCCAAACCTGAAAAGAAATAAATCACTTAGTGGTTTCAAAATGGATTTCAAACAAAAGATTTGCAAAACAACCTTGCCTCTCTTCCAAGCTTGCATTAAACACCTAAATTCCCGTGACTTGCTAAGTACGAAAGTACTCACCTTTGCTCTATATAAATATATATAGTTCCTCCATCCTGAAGAGAAGATGAAGTGAAGTGAAGAATAGGGTTTCGTCCTGGTTCCTAGCCGTCGCCTGTGGTGTTGGGTGTTAGTCCGTTGGTTCCGCTACTGCTGCTGTTGGTGGTGTTTCCTCGTCCGTGTCGTCGGTTGCATTCTCGGGCTGTTCTGAGTTGCAACCTAAGTTAAGGTAAATAAGTCCTCTATTTATTTTAAGGATTGCAATGATTCATATTTGTCACCGTGGGTACCAGCGCTATGTCCTAGGACTGGTACTGAGATCGCGGTTTCGTAGGAAGCGGTTCGCGCCGTTTTTCCTACGGCATGCTCCTGTCAGGTGCCGTTGTACGGCGGTGCCGGATTGGGGTGTGACAGTTCCATGTGTAGGTGAATTGATGCCCGGAGAGTATTTGCGGTGATGGACCGGGAGTCGGCTTGGGGATAAGACGACGTCCAGGGTGGTCAGAGATCATGCGGGATACTAGGGCTAGAGTTCAATACACGTGAAAGGTGAAGGTTCCATATGGCATACGATGGAGGTATTGTGTGCGTATGGGATGCGGAGTCGAATTTAGAAGGAGTCCAAATTTGGTGGAATTGGTTATGTAAAGTTTGTTTCTTGTACGAGAAGGTTTCCTAGGGTGATTAGGACTTCTAGTATGAGTTTGGTTTGTGGCTTTAGGTTGCCTACCTCGGGTATAAATAGAGAGGGAGCGTGAAGCTTCCCGGTATCGCTTTTGAGAGCAATTGAGTTGATAGTTGAGTTAGGGTTTCGAGTTTAGTCGAGATTTTTGTAATGAGAGTTCTGGGTGCACTTTGTAAACATGGAGAGAATCAATAAAGTCGTCATCTACTTTAAGAGTTCTTCGATTTGTGTTTCACCGGGTTTCGGCGGTCTAACTGGCGG
Organism: Oryza glumipatula; assembly: GCA_000576495.2. Lineage (NCBI taxonomy): Eukaryota > Viridiplantae > Streptophyta > Magnoliopsida > Poales > Poaceae > Oryza > Oryza glumipatula. The sequence goes on from CM002514.2 coordinate 22,873,389, forward strand.
CGCACCGGCGGTCAGACCAGCGGCATCGCAGCGGTCAGACCGGCGACGTTGACAGGCGCGGCAGGCGATCCATCGAATTTGAGAATAACTTTTATTTCCGCTAAAAGTTTTGGTTTTGGGGCATACCAACCATTCACCCCCCTGGTTGGCTTAGTTATTGTGATTCGATCCTACACTTTTCAGCCGTTTGAAAAAACGTGCTAACGAAAATCGAGGTAAAATATATATCTTGATCAGAAATTGCTTGTCGATCTGATTTACGATTGGACTTTACCGTTGTATTGTTGCAAGATATATATACTCTCTCCGTACTCGTAAAAGAAGTCGTTTAGGACAATGTTTAAGTCAAACCTTGGGAATATAAATCATGAATAACTCTCAAGTTGTTGAGTTTGAAAATGTAAAAATTATATGAATAGATTTGTCTTGAAAAATACTTTTATATAAGTATACATATATCACTTTTCAATAAATATTTTTATGGAAACAAGAGGTCAAAGTTGTGTTTTGGAGACCGTGTCGCTGTCCAAAACGACTTCCTTTACGAGTACGGAGGGAGTAGTTCATTTCCATAGGCGGTGCTGCACAATCACCTAAAAAATCTATTTCGTCAGCATTTTTGTAGTAGTACTTTTTTTTAAAAAAAAAACAAGATCTTAGATGATTGCACTATGATGAAAAAGATTTATATGTGTTAATCATTGAAATTCGATATTTTACATGAGAGAAGTGAATGTTCTAACTAAATTTCGACCATGTCAAATATTTGAAGTTTTGATTTTTAGTATTTTTTTCAATGTTTAATTCGTTGGAACTCAATGTTTTATGCAGTGAATATCAATGTTTCATTCATTTAAAATGTCGTGTCTCTATGAAACATTTCATGAAGTGCACATTTAGTATATAGTATAGTGATAAAAATAACTTTCCACGTGTAATAAATGGAACATGGCCTGACCCTTTTTTGGAAAAATCGGGCCCTCCACTCACCCGTACCTTGGGTCGGGCTTCATACCCTTGTTTCATATACGTGTCTTAACATCCCTCAACTATATGTTGAGTTTCATTCACATCCCGGCCTCAACTACAAAATCGGATGTGGACCATACTCTAACTACCAAATTAGTGCAAATCAAGTCCCTTGGCAGTTGGGACAGTGGTTTCGTGAAGCAGTGCAAACCCGATTTTGTGGTTAGGGGACACCAATAAAACTCGATCAATATTGATGTACATAAAGAGCATCTCCAACGGTCTCTCTAAATCTGACTCTCAACATTTCTATTTGGCTAGTTTGTTAATTTTTAGAGAGCCAAATTTGCATTTTACTCTAACAGCCTCTCCATTACACTATCCAATCTGACACCCCATTACACTCTCCAATCTAATAATGCGTCCCACATATCAGCCCTTCTTTACTTCATCCTCCTCCTCCGATATGCCATTCGCGGCCACCAGACCCTCCCTCCCTCGTCATCGTGCCGCCACCATAGCGTCCTCCCTCCCTCGCCACTGCACGCTCCCTAGCTCCTTCGCGTTGTTGATAGCAGCTCTCTCTTTCCACCCACACCCAAATATGTGTTGTCGGCCCATCTTGAGCTCCCGCACAACTGAGACGGTGCATGTACATAGGCAGTGGAGGCTGCGGGTGCAGGAGCCGCGGAAGCAACCTAGTCCACGGCCATGACCACAGCAGGCGATGAAGCAGAGGCCATCGACGGCGATGCACACCTTCTTCTCAGGCAATCAGGCTTCCTTGCTGAGGCGGAGGAGCGATGAAGGAGGGCATCGGTCCAGGCGGCGGTGAGGACAGGATTGATGGTGGTCTTGGGGGAAGCTCTTGGTCGAGCACTCCGATGGCAGCGGCGATGGTGGTGGATTGGGAGGTCGCGGTGGGAAAGAGAGGAGGGACGTGGAGAGATGCATAGGCGACAAGGTGACCTCGCCGTTGTCGTCACCGAATTGCTCCTCGTCTTGCTATTTTTGTCACCGAGCTTCTCATCCCCATCCACCCCACGGCCCCTACACCCATCACTGGACGATGAGCTCAATGTGGAAGACAATGACGGCGACGGGGTCTAGAGGCTATGGGCAGCTGTGAATGGCTGTCGTTGGGATCTAGACGCCGGTGTAGACGCCGGCGGAGCTCGGAGTGGAGAGAGGGGTGGAACCGTATGGAAGGGGGCAGCGCCAGGACGACGCACCATTCTCCATGGAGCCATCGAGCGATGCAAGTATGGGGGAGGTGGTGGGATCCACTTTTGGCTAGTGGAGGAGGCTGGTAACATTTGACCTTTCAAGAGACTTGTTTAACCATCTAGATGGCTTGAAGAATTTGATGGGTAGTCTGTTAGAGCTTTTTTTTTTCCTATGATGACCAAATTTTGGCTTGAAGAGTCTGTTGATGTGAAAAACACACACTGGTCTAGGAGATCTGCTTAGTTCCAGTGCAAGTCCAAATCTTGGTGAGGTGTAGGCGTGCCAGTCAGTTTGATCCTGTAACTGACAAGATATGTAAACATTAGATCAATGAGACGATCGGCTGACAAGCTGATGGAGTAATTCCAGCCGATAGCGATAGGGTTTTGAGCTATTGGATATGTGTTTGATGTAGATAATGATATAAAGGCCATCGGCTGATGATGATGCAATATAACAATAATATAATCCAGTAGAAACCAATCGGCTAACAATATGATATGATAGAACAAGTACTGATCCGATGGTTAAAGCATACATCGGCTGGAGGCCCGATGTCATAAAATCCACAAGATTAGATAAATCAATGAAACCTTTGTTGCCATTGGCTAAATCCAACTTATATGTATATGCAATCCTTATAAGCCGATGCAACATCCAGATAACTTATCGGCTAGCACTCCGATGAAACACTAGCATGAACCTATCAGCCTAACAAGATTTATATTATCAACAACAATCTAGTAGGTCGAATCTAACCGATGCAGCACAAGATTGTATATGATAATCTAATATTCGATGAGCCGATAGATCTGTCTAATGTGATGGATATAGTAAATCTATTTACAACAGCATTGTGATTGTAGAGATATATCGGCTAAGACAGAATATCAGACCTAACTGAAACAATTCCAACTAAACCGATGCGTCTCTAAACACAATGCAATTAGAGATAGAATTGAGATATCAGGTAGGCAAATATATCAACCAAACCAGAGCGATCCAAGAGATCGAAGCGATGCAGCCTTGAATAACACCAACGTAGCCAACAGATTCACCAGGGCCGGCGGAACGTATGTAGGACTTACCCCTTCACCGGAGATCGAACTAAACCGATGCAGCCCCATGTCAGGTGCCAAATTTCACCGGATGATAAGTAAAAACCTCGGGAAAGAGGATGGCGATGCGCTGAGAGAAGTATTGATCGAGAGATAATTTACAATGATCCTGGATGTACATATTTATACCCATGGGTAGATACTAGTTCTTGTAGGACAAGAAAGAAACTTTCCTAAAGATAAAAGGAAAACATAAAGTCCTTATTATAGTATACTAAACACACTTTCCTAAAGATAGAAGGAAACTAACAAGTATTGCCTAATTAATAGATAAACCGCCATGCCACATCATTTTTGAACTCGGTCACTTCTGGATAAGCTTCCTTTAACAGATTAATTTCTGACTATTGGCGACGTGATAATTCTCTCAGGGGCTTACCAAATTTCACTGTTAACAGTCAAAATAGATATTCTGTTGGTGAGACGCTCTAAAGTGGACTTTTTTCCAATAGGGATGGCAACAGGAAGCACATTAGCTAATTAGCAAGAGCATTGTAGCATAGCTGCATAGGCCCGTGAGCATGTCCTTAGCATAAAGAAATTGGGAATAAGTTCACTATGGGTCCCTCTATTTGTCGCCTAGTCTGATTTTCGTCCCTTGATCATAAAACCGGGTAAGACGGGTCCCCCAACTTACAAAACCGTTTAAATGAGGTCCCTCAGCAGTATTGTGTCCGGTTTTAGCCGACGTGGAGCCTATGTGGCTAATTTGACTCGGTCTTCATCTGAAGTGGCAATGACATGGTGCTTACGTGGCAATTTGACTTGGAAAATAAAAAAAAAATTGTGACCCCACATATCAGTTATACAAAAAAATTTAATTAAAAATGACAGGGCCCACGTGGACCTCACATGTCATTCTCACCCCTCCTATTCTTCTTACTCTGTCCCCATCTCTATCCCCTCTCCTCTCTCCAGGCACGATAGGGAGGCTGCGGCGCGCGGCGGCCGGCGGGAGAGGAGGAGGCGGAACCGGCAGAGGTCGGCGAGCGGGGGCAAGGCGGGGAGGGAGGAGCGTCACCAGAGCACCACCGCCAGGTCGTCGACGCGGAGCCCCACATCGGGCTAGATCACGTCTAGCTCGGTGATCCAGACGGGCGCGCCGCCCGCCGCGGCGAGCTTGTCCAGCGCGGCGCGGATGACCCGCCCACCGACCGGGCTGTGCATGCGCCCCTGCACCCCGATCCCACCCACCACCGCGCCGCAGTGCGTCGACCAGCTCGAGTGGAGGCGGGACAGAAGGCCGTGGAGGCGGCCTTGCACCGCGGCGGTGAGGTCGTCGCGGCCGAGGTCCTTGACCCACTGACCGCTGCTGCACGTTGCCGTCGACGGCCCAGAAGACGCAGTGGCCGCACGCAGACTTGCCGTGACCCTATCTCTACTGGCCTTGCCTTTAACTAATCAAGCACGACTCAGGCCACACACATGTACTGATAAATATGCACGCATGTATGCAACGCCCAATTAATAATCTACTGACTCGGATAAACTCAACGTAAAACTGAACTTATACAGCATGGTTACTTCCAACAGACGACCCAGTCGAAGTTGTCGCAGAAGAAATCGACGACATTGGGCCATCTTGTTGATGCAGGATCCGAACGGCAAGCAGTTCTCCAGCTGCATCACTCGGATCGACGCTCCGGACATGGTCGCGCCGCCGCCCAACTCGAGTCGGTCGCCGTTGTGGCGGTGCCATTCCCGGAGCAGGGCCACCTCAACCAGCTCCTGCATCTGTCGCTGCAGCTCGCGTCGCTCGGCCTTGAGGTGCACTACACCGCGCCGGCGCCGCACGTCCGCCAGGCACGAGCGCGTGTGCACGGCGACGAGCAGCCGGCGGCGACGACCTTGTGTCCCTTCTCCCTCACGACATCCTTCCTCCCTCCTCCCCTCTCCCTCCCGGCATCCTTCCTCCCTCCTCGAGCTCCCTGGCAGGCGAGCGCCCACAAGAGAGATGGCCGGCGGCCGCTCCTCTCCATCTCCGCCGCCGTCGTCATCGTCGGCCGCATCTGGTAACCCCCAACCCCCTAGTGCAAGAGAGAGATGAAGAGAGGGGAGATGGGGAGAGAGGAGGAAGAAGAAGAGGGGTGAGTAGACTGACATGTGGGGCCCACGTGGGTCCCACCATTTTTATTATTTTGTGTGTGAAACTGACATGTGGGTCTAGGGCTGGACGGAAAGCTCGTGGCTCGTTAGCTCGCTCGGCTCGGCTCGTTTTATTTTCCTAACGAGCCGAGCTGGCATTTTAGCTCGTTAGAGATAACGAGCCAGCTCGAGCTGGCTCGCGAGCTGCTCGCGAGCCTTAACGAGCTGAGGTAGCTAGCCCATGCTGTTGTGGACTTGTGTGGCCATATGTGTTTGAAGGCCCATATGTGCATCAAAACCCTAGCTCTACTCCCCATCCCCAATCCCCACCCAAGCCGCCGCCAGCCCTCAACGCCCACACAGCTCTTCCCCCAGCGCCCGACACGCTCCTCCCCAGCGCCGACGCGGCCGTGGACGCCGCCACCCGCACCGCTCTTCCCTGGCGCCCCTCCTCAGCTTCTCCCCTTGTTCGCTTTCTCTCTTGTCCCCAAAACTCACGAGCTAAAAGCTCGAGCTTGCAGACGAGCTTGGTTTATAGCTCGTTACGATAACGAGCCGAGCCGAGCTAGCTCGTTATCCTAACGAGCCAGACCGAGCCGAGCCGAGCCAGCTCGACATCCACCCCTATGTGGGTCCCACAGGTTTTATTATTGTTTTGAGATATAATTGCCATGTAAGCGCTACGTCAATGCCACGTGGAACAGAGACCTAGTCAAACCAGCCACGTAGGCGCCACGTTAGCCAAAACCGCTATCCAAACCGCCTTAGGACCTTATGTGCCCGGTTTTCGTAAGTTGGGGGACGGGTCGTACCCGGTTTTGGGGTTTAGGGACGAAAATATCAGACTGGGCGACAAATAGAGGGACCAAAAGTGAACTTATTCCTAGAAACTGTGAGCCGCGTGGTCCACCAAATTAACTAGCCCACCAAAAAAAAGTAGAAAAAGAATGTTTATGGGCTCTTGAGGCTGGTGATCCCCGATTCAGCCCACGCAAATTTGGATGCAAATCGGCCCAAAATATATCAGGAAATGTGGTGCATTCATCATTTCTTCATCATTTCATCCCACCTCTGTTTGTGCCGCGCTTGAGCACATACAATTCACCTACAACGCTACAAGTGCACTTAAAAATTAAACTTCAAAGTTCCAAAAATTTTGGGTTATACTCCAAAGCACAACCAAACCAAGCAGTCTCTATAAGGCCATCTTATTAATTGCATTGTTCTCCTACAGTGATAAATTGACGCTACATCACTACTAGGGAAAACCTAATGGGTGTTGGTTGGGAATACTACATAGGAGTTGGATTCCTAACGGCACCCTAATAGCTACACTGATGAGGGACGTCAACACCTATATCATGTTAAGACCCTACACTCATAAAGTTCCACAAGCCAAAAAAAAAAGAAGAAGAAAACCAACTTGATGAAACCGGTGTGATTCATCAAGCCGATGCTTCGAGTGATCCACAACATCCACATCTAAGAACAAGTCAAGAACACGTCACATCCACATACAACAACACATCAGGAAACATTTAATATACCTTCTCCTCTAACATCAAGAACAACTATAGCATTACATCAACACACTAAGAACATAAGATTACATGAATTGGACTTATGGCCACACCTTGCTAGAGAGAGGGAGGGTGCAGTTATCATTGCCAATTCCATGCACAAGAGCCACCGCCGTCACCGAATCTGCCCATGAGAGCTTCCGCCGTCGTGGTCAAGGATTAGGATATGCTTCCCTTGAGTACGTCGACGGGGAGAAGGCCAAGGCGCCATTGAGACGGAAGAGGCCACGATGCTGCAGTGGCGGAGAGGAGAAGGGAATGGGCTATGGCGGCAGAGAGGAGAGGAGTAGGGATTGTGGCGGAGATGGTGGCTCCGGTGAGGAGACAAGAGGACGAAGAGAGGAGATGGAACGGGGATGGACGATGAAAAGGATAAGGATGAGGGGAAAGGAAGCAAAAGTGGAGAGAGGATAAGGAAGCAGGCGGTTTTTTTTTCTCCCACCTCACTCAGCTCGGCGTACGTATCTGCTCGATATGTGTTAGTTTAATAAAAAAAGGCATCGATGATAATTTTATATGTGACGGTTAACTTTAAAAACAGGCATCAAAAACCGACACCTAGAAGATGTTATAGGTGTCTGTTTTTAATTTTGAACTCTTGTGAGGGGTTAGGAAACATGAAAAGCTTCATATATATATCAGTTTTAGATGAACTGGCACCTATGAGCGTGTCTCCTTGTCACGCCCCGAACTAGCCCCGAACGGAACTAGCCCGTGACGCTCCAAATTAACCTGTTAATCGATACCAGTCCCAGGAAACAGTGCTGGTATCACAGGGAGACAGATTATCACAGCAACAGAGGTCTCTTTATTATAGAGTAGGATTACAGTCATGTTGGGCTGCGGACAGACCCCGAGCTCACAACTGCATTACAAAAGAGGAAAGCGGAAGCCAAGACTTGGACCAAACATCACAGGCGCGACTTGGGAACTAGGCCGAAACCCTAAAACTCTTCGAAGCCAACTTGCTCCTGGAAGAACTCCTCGTCAGCGGGATCCACATCACCTTCTTCAGCAACTGGGGGGGGGGGATTATTTATATAGAGCAAGGGTGAGTACAGGAGTACTCAGCAAGCCATGGGAATTTAAGTGTTTAATGCAAGCTTCAAGGGAAAGGCTGTTGTTTTCGCAATAGATTTTATTTAAACTTCTTTTTGGAAACATCTAGGAGAGTGCTTCTCAAACGACGTGGATGAGACAGTGCGTCTCGTCCGGTCGGAGTATGTGCAATGTATCAGTCTTTAAAACAAGGTTGGCATCAGGCCAACAGTTTTTGAACGGCCAACCGGCCAACATCTTTATAAACGGCCAACAGGCCAACAGCTTTTGAAACGGCCAACAGGCCAACAGCTTTTGAAACGGCCAACAGGCCAACAGCTTTTGAAACGGCCAACCGGGCCCGGCAGATCTCATCAGCCACAGGTTTTCACAAGGCAGTTGTCACCTCACATCCGCCCATGACCGTGGGCACGGCTGTTCGAACAGTTTGTTAATCCTCTGCAGAGGGGGTACACTTTACCCACACGACATTACTAACCCGAATCATCCAGCCCGTGTATAACGGCCACGTCTGGTTGACCTAAAGGCTTTCATGACAAGGCATTTCGAAAGCAGACACAGGTTCGCCATATGCCGACGAGGGGGGTCCCAGACCGACAACAGGTTAGGTCCCAGACCATGCTGTGCCAGGAAGCTCGGGGGTCTTCCCCGCCACCACCCCGAAGAATCCACATGCCTCTCGACATCAAGGCTCCCCCGATTAGCAATTTACTCAGCCAGGGGTGTCCCATACCACCCATGTGGTTGCACATGTCTTATGTTTGGATGAAATTCCAAGGAATCGGTCCTTAATTGCAAGAGCAGGGAACCGTACTCCCAGTACGTTCCCCGGTCCGCGATTTTCGAAATTCATTTAGTTCGCAAACACCGACCCAGGTGTCGGGTTTTCCAAGTCTTTCGTAAAACCTCAAGTTTTACCCATCATTGAATATTTTAAGTTTTGGGGGAAAAAGTGTTCCGAAGTGCGTGCCCGAAGGTCCGCACATCGAAGCACAACAGTCGACAAGGGAGTATTAAGTATTCAACAAGTCATGGAGGGTAATTGCAGCAATGTGGGTTTGGGGCCGACGGGATATCCCGTAAATCACGGCCAAATACTTGTGTGAGTCCTAACCATGCAATATTTGCGGAAAAGAAATACTTAGATTTAAATTATAGGTGCAAGATGATCAAAGGTGACTTGCCTTGCTCGAGATCTTGAGCTTGATCTTCGAAATCCTCGCACTGCGGGTCTTCGGGCTCCGGAACTACACGCGGAACGGGACAACTCAACAAACAGCGAAAATAAAGCCCTATTATTGACCTCTAAGCGTGCCATTAAATAGATCTCGAGATTTGAGGAATTTTGGAAGTTGAACGGAGTCAATCGGATACACGGTTGAGAAGATATTGAATTTCTAAGATTATTGGATTTTTGGACTAAAGGAAAAAGGAAAAAGGATTTAATTAAATCCTTTTAAAAAGAAAAAGGAAATTAAATGAAGGAGGGACGGGAATTAGACTTCCCAGGCGGCTAGGGCGCGGCCCAAGAGGAAAGTCGGCTCGGCCGGCTAAATGGGCCGGCCCATGAGGTCGGGCGCGGGAGGGAGATGCCGACGCGGGTGGACCAGGTCCACCGCGCGGGGTCCCGGGGCGGGCCCACCTGTCGGCGGCTGGGTGCACGGGGGAAAAGGATCACGCGGGCGGCGTTTAGGGTTTCGGGTGGATGCGGTGCACGCGCGCGGCGCGCGGGGGACGCGGGTGCGGCGGGCCCACGCGCAGCCTCTCGGCTCGCGGTGGACCGCGCGCACGGAGAAGCGGCGGACCGAGGTCGGCTGACCCGGTCGCGCTGAGGTGGCGCCGACGTGGCGCCGACGTGGCGGCCACGCTGGCGAGCGGGAGGAGGAAGACGACCCCGGCCGAAATGGACGGCGGTCGGCGGCGACGAGCGACGGGGAGATCCGTGGTGATACGAGCGACGGGATGTACACCGGGAGATCGACCGAGAGGAGAGGAAACGAGCCAACGGCTCGGATCCTTCGAGGAGGGGCCGACGACGACGAATCGCGGCGGCGCATGCCGGCGGCGAGGAAAGGGGAAAACGGCGGAGGCGGCACGAGGGACTAATCCGCTGCGGTGGGAGCATCTATGCGACCGTGGGAGGCTATTCCTTGCGTCGGATTGGACGGAGACGCGCCAAGGAAGGCCGGCGACGAGCGCCTCCTTCGAGCTCGGGCGGCGATGGCGGCGGGCATGCGACGGGCGACGGCACGGCTCGGGGCGGCGCCGGCTAGTCGAGGGAGGGCTACTCGAGCTCCTAACGAGAGCTAAAGGGGGGAGAAGGAGGGAGGAGGGAGAACGGAGGGATTCGCTACCGTGCGGAGGAGGGCGGCGCCGAGACGAAGTCCGACGGCGCGGGAGGATCTCTCCGGCCTCGGGCCGGGGAAGAGGAAGGAGAGGAGTGCCCGGAGTCCCCTTCCGCGTCCACGGACGCGCGCGGCTTCGGCACACGCGACGGCGACGGAGGCGAAGGAGGGAGTGGCGGCAATGGCACGGGTGAGGATGGGGAGAAATGGAGGAGGGGAGGCGCTCGATTTAAGGGCGGCAATGTCGGTTTTGGGAACCGACATTGGGGCGGTCAAGGGGAGGACAGGCGCTCGGTGGTCGCGGCCAACGGGCGGCAGGACGGGGTGACGCCGGCGAGAGGGAGGAAAAAGAGAAAAAGGGGGAGAAAGGGGAGCTCGCCCCTTGCCGAATCGGGAAAAGGAGGGGGAAAGTGAGGGGCGACGCGCGGGCCTTGCCTCCGCGTCTTGGACGCGGGTGCGGAGTGGCGGGGCCGAGGGGAGGTGGCGACGGCGATGACGGCGGCGCGGGCTTGGACTGGCGCGGCGACAGGCGGCAGGCGCGGGGCCGAGGGGGGGGGGGTGACGGCGGCGGCGACCGGCCGGTCGGCCACGACGCGCGCGCGCGGGGGCGGCAGGCGAAGGCGGTGCGCGGGCGGGGGAAGGCGGTGCGCGGGCGCGGCTGCCCGCGCATGCGCTCGCGCGGGCGCGGCGCGAGGGCGCGCGAGGGAGGGAGAGGAAAAGAGAGAAAGGAAGGAGGCCCCGGGCAGAGAGAGAGAGAGAGAGAGAGAGAGAGAGAGAGAGAGAGAGAGAGGAATGGGCCGGGAGGAGGGAGGCCCACAAGCTGAGGGAGGCAAACTAGACTTTTGCGGGGGATTTGAATTTGAGGAATTGGATTCGGAATTTGGATTCGACGGAGGATCGGAGACTCGAGATCGGGAAATGGCACGGAGACTGACACTCAATCGAAGAACGGATTTTCGCATATAGGATTTTTTTAGGAAATAATTTTCCCGCTAGGCGCCACGACGGAACGGGCGCTACAGACCAACCCCCCTAACAAGAATCTCGACCCCGAGATTCAGCACCTAAGGGAGCAGCTCCGGAAACTCGGCGCGAAGATGATCTTCTCGCTCCCAGGTTGCTTCATCTTCAGAATGGTTGCTCCACTGAACCTTGTAGAACTTGATGGTCTTTCTTCGAGTCTGACGTTCTGCCTCTTCAAGAACTCTGATCGGTCTTTCCTTGTAGGTCAGATTCTTTTCCAGCTCGATATTCCCCAGGGGAACTTGTTCTTCTGGAATACGCAGACACTTCTTTAACTGAGACACGTGAAACACATTGTGCACATCTGCGAGACCTTCAGGTAACTCAAGCTGATAAGCCACCTCGCCACGTCTGGCGGTTATGAGGTAGGGGCCGATGTAGCGGGGTGCTAACTTGCCGGACATCCCAAACCTCTTCATTCCACGGAGGGGTGATACCCGTAGATACACATGATCCCCTACTTCGAACTCAAGGTCACGCCTTCGATTGTCAGCGTAATTCTTCTGACGGTTCTGAGCTGTCTTTAATCGTTCTCGGATCAGCTTAACTTGTTCTTCTGCTGCCTTTAGTATGTCTGGTCCGAACACCAGTGCTTCGCCAACCTCATTCCAGCACAAGGGAGTGCGGCATTTTCTTCCGAACATTGCCTCATTTGGCGACATCTGAATGCTGGCCTGATAACTGTTGTTGTATGAGAACTCAGCATACGGCAAACAACGGTCCCAAGTACCTTCAAAATCCAGAGCACACGCGCGAAGCATGTCCTCTAGGATTTGGTTTACTCTTTCAGTCTGACCATCGGTCTGCGGATGGTAAGCTGTACTAAAATTTAGATCGGTTCCGAGAGCCTCATGCAACTGCTTCCAGAACCTTGATGTGAACTGAGTGCCTCGATCTGACACAATCTTCTTGGGACAGCCAAATCTACATACGACATGGGTCATGTAGAGTTCTGCCAGTTTCCTTCCATCAAAGGTGGTTTTCACTGGCACGAAATGTGCTGATTTCGTGAGTCGATCCACGATTACCCAGATGGAGTCGTATCCGCTAGGGGTTCTCGGCAAACCGGTGATGAAATCCATTCCGATTTCTTCCCATTTCCACTCAGGAATCGGTAACGGTTGCAGCAGTCCGGCTGGCCTTTGATGCTCTGCCTTGACTCTTTGGCAAATGTCACAAAGGGCTACATACTCTGCGACATCTCGCTTCATTCCTGCCCACCAGAAGTACGCTTTGATATCCTGATACATCTTCGTACTTCCTGGATGAATGGAGTAGGCGGATTCATGAGCTTCTTTTAAAATGAGATCTCTTAACTCCTTCTTGGCCGGTACACAGATGCGTGATCCGCACCAAACTGTGCCCTGATCGTCTATGGAGAAACTGGTGTCCTTCTTCTCCTGTATTCTTTTTATTAATTCTTTTATCCCTTCATCATCCTTCTGAGCTTCTCGGATTTGTGATTCTAGGGTAGGTTGCACTGTCAAGCTGGCAGGGACACCTGACTGTACCATGGTCAGCCTTAACTTCTCCAATTCTTTGCACAGGCGATCTTGGTCAGGCCATATTTGGGCTGCGTTGCAATAGGTCTTTCGACTTAGCGCATCAGCGACCACGTTAGCTTTACCGGGATGGTAATGAATTCCTAGATCGTAATCCTTGATTAGTTCCAGCCATCTTCTCTGTCTCATATTTAACTCGGTCTGAGTGAAGATGTACTTAAGGCTCTTGTGATCGGTGTATACTTCACATCTGTTCCCGATTAAATAGTGCCTCCAGATCTTGAGAGCATGAATTACGGCTGCTAGCTCGAGATCATGGGTGGGATAGTTGACCTCATGAGGCCTAAGCTGCCTGGATGCATAGGCCACAACCTTTCGTTCTTGCATTAGGACACATCCTAAGCCTTGTCTTGATGCATCACAGAAAATTTCGAAATCCCTTCGGATGTCTGGCAGGGTGAGGACTGGGGCGGTGGTCAACCTTTTCTTCATCTCCTGAAAACTGTTTTCACATGCTGCTGACCATTCAAACTTCTTTTCCTTCTTCAATAGTTCGGTCATAGGTCTTGCTAGTTTAGAGAATCCTTCGATGAACCTCCGATAATAACCAGCTAAGCCAAGGAAACTGCGGATCTCTGACACATTCTTAGGCGGATTCCAAGCAAGTACGGCTTCAACTTTGCTAGGGTCTACTTCAACACCGTTAGAGGAGATCACATGTCCAAGAAATGCTACTCGGTCCAACCAGAATTCGCATTTCGAGAACTTGGCGAATAGTCGATGATCCCTGAGCTTTTCCATTATCAATCTTAGGTGTTTAGCATGTTCTTCCTCACTCTTGGAGTATATCAAGATGTCATCAATAAATACCACAACAAACTGGTCCAGGTATTCCATGAAGATTTTGTTCATCAGGTTCATGAAGAATGCTGGAGCATTGGTGAGTCCGAAGGACATCACTGTGAACTCATACAGACCGTAACGCGTTGAGAAAGCGGTCTTCGGAATATCTTCAGGTCTGATTTTCAACTGGTGGTAACCTGATCTTAAGTCGATCTTAGAGAAAACTTTTGCTCCTTTGAGTTGATCGAACAGATCGTCAATCCGTGGCAACGGGTACTTGTTCTTTATAGTTACTTCATTCAGGGCTCTATAGTCAATTACCATTCTCTCAGAGCCATCCTTTTTCTTAACCAGAAGTACCGGGGCTCCCCAAGGGGACGAACTAGGTCGCACATAACCTTTACTTTCCAGTTCTTCGATTTGCCTTTTGACTTCTGCTAGTTCATTAGCTGCCATTCGGTAGGGTCTTTTCGCAATTGGTGCGGTGCCTGGTGCTAGTTCTATGGCAAACTCAATTTCTCGGTCTGGTGGCATTCCCGTTAATTCTTCTGGAAATACGTCGGGATATTCACAGACTATGGGCACTGATTCCAAGGGAATGGCTTGCAAACTGGTTAGAATAGACCGACTTGCGGCAGGGGTATTAGGGGTAAAGCGAATTTGCTTTCCTCCAGGTCCTTGCAAGGTGATGGACCTCTCGGCACAATCTATCTGTCCTTTGTGCTTAGCCAACCAATCCATCCCTAGGATGATGTCCAAGCTTTGCGAGTCTAGGACTATCGGTTTGGCTAGGAAGTCAACTTCCTCAATTCTAAGGTTAACTTCCGGGCATATTTTAGTTGCCCTTATATCCCTTCCAGGGGAATGTACTATCATTGGGATTCTCAAATTTTGGGTTTTCCAACCATTTCTTTTCACAAAAGCTTGCGATATGAAGGAATGGGAAGCTCCTGAATCAAACAGAACTATTGCGGGTACGGAGTTGACAGGGAACATACCCATCACGACGTCTGGAGCATCCTGAGCGGTCTCAGCTTGAATGTGGTTCACTCGGCCTCGACCAAAGTGGTTGGAAGCACGAGAACCTTGTCCACTCGCCTGAGAGCTAGGACGAGTTTGAGCTACCGCTGGAGTAGGAGTTCTGGCTGTGCTGCCATTAGCATGTCCTGAGTTGGTGCTGGGGGGATTCTGAGGGCACTGTCTGGCAAAGTGACCCATCTGTTTGCACCGGAAACACTGTACTGCTGCCTGTCCTGATGGCGACTTAAAGGAGGTAGCACTGTTTGGCGCAGTATTGCCACTTGGGGCATGCTGCTGCGGCTGAGGTGCTGGACGGTTCACCTGATGTCGAGGGGTATAGCCTGGCTGGCGGTTAACTTGAGTGACCGACTGATGATATTGCATGGGTTGTCCAAAGCGAGGGCGAGGTGCGCCTCGGGAAGAGTTGCCCTGATGGTTAGACTTGCGTTTCTTATATTCTTCGGCGGCCTCCTTTCTGGCATCCTCAAGTAGTAGTGCTTTGTTGATCATATGCTGAAAGGTGGGGAAATCGTGAGCAAGCAACTGGAGTCTCATTCCAACTGCGACACCTTTCAGGAACTTCCTGATCTTCTTCTTGTCTGTGTCCACTTCCTCAGGTGCATACCGAGCCAACTTGTTGAACTGACTCAGGTATTCATTGACGCTGCTATTGCCTTGCTTAAGCTTGCTAAATTCCTCTTTCTTCATATCAATGGCGCTTTCGGGCACATGAGCTGCACGGAAGGCCGTAGCAAACTCATCCCAAGCAATGTTAGTGGGGTCAGGGTGTGCATTGCAATAATTCTCCCACCAATCTGCAGCAGGTCCTCTTAGCTGGTGAGAGGCGTAGAGCGTCTTCTCAACAGAAGTGCACTGCACTAAGTTGAGTTTTCGTTCAACATCTTTCAGCCAATCGTCAGCCTCAACGGGCTCGACGGTCTGAGTGAATTCTGGCGGACGAGACCTCAGAAAGTCTGTTAGCTTGGGCCTATTGTTACCCATGTGGGGATGGCCATTTCCATGCGCATTATGCTGAAATCCGGCTATGGCTGTGGCTAATCCTTGCAAGATCTGTGTCTGAACTGCCATCAAATGCTGCATGTTATTCTCAACATGAGGTGGGGAAGGAATGCGTTCCTCTCTAGAATTGTGACTGGCGGTGTGGTGAGAGCGGTGAGACTGTTCCATTTCTGCAGCACGGGAAACTGAGCGATGCGAGCGGTTGCTGCGATGGGGTTGCTCGACTTCTGCATTGCGGGAAGCTGCATGGTGTGAACGGCTGCTGTGGCGAGACTGCTCATTATCTGACTCATGATTTGCTTCTGTCTCTGCTCTTCTTTCCTCAAAACCGAGGCGGGCTGGTGCACGAGTAGCACGGCGGGGGCGACTAGCCATCTAAACTCCCAGAAGAGGGCGGGGTAAGAATCAGATAAGCACTTAGAGAAGGCAAGAAACAAAGCAAATAACAACTAGATAGCACACACTAGGCATAAACTGGTTTTCTCAAATCATAAAGACACCTGATACAACGGGTGTGGACAAGTCACAGAGCTACGCCGAGCTTGACTGTACGCACACCTCCTAGGAGAACCAGACTACCAAACAACACCCACATCAAACACACGCACGCACTATCTCGCCACGACTCCAAAAGAGTTGGCGGCGGAACAAAAGGGCCTATCTCACGGACGGCTGCTGAAGACTGACTCCTCTACTCCTCGTCTGCCTGGCTGCCTCCTGTAGTCGCCTCCTCTGTCGAAGAGACGTCGATCGGCTGAAGCGAAGGGACCGGCGGTACCTGTCGAGGGCCGGCAACAGCACGGGCTGCTGGCGGTGGGGGAGCTGGGTGGTCAAAGCGAAACACCGTGGAGGAACCAACGACACGCTTCCGCGCGGTGCGGATAAAGCGTGGGCCACGGCGGGAGGAAGCAACGGGAGTGTGACCTGGAGTGTAGGAAGGGCTAACTGGGTGTGGGTAGGGGGAGTACACTGGTGAGTACGGCGCACGTGAGCTGGGGGAGCGCGGGCCACTGGGAGTGCGGGCAGAGCCGCGAGAGCTGTGGGAAGACAGGTGGCTGGCGTGGCAGAGGCGGCCTGAGTCCCAAGAGACAGTGTCAACTGAGGTGACACCCTCCTCGGCTAGACGGGCCTCCAGAGCTGCGTAGCGGCGGGCAAGGGAGCGGTAAGCCTCAAGGAGTAGGTCGTGCTGAGTGGCCTGAGCCTCTGAAAGCTCGACCATGCGAGTCAGCACTGGCTGAGACTCGCTGTACGGACAGGGGTACCTGGCGTCCGTACGGCCGGAAGGAAGGCGTGGGAGCTGCCGGAAGGCAGAACCTCCGAGACGGTGACCGTAGTCGTGGGCCAGGCGACGAAGCGCAGTCCAGGAGAGGTCCTGGTACGCGATCTGGAGAGTGGGCCTGGCCACAGTGAAGTGGTGAGGGCGAAGGCCGGCTCCGTGTATACCTCCACGAGGGTAAAGGTACACAGAGAGCTCACAGCGAGGGGGAGTGCGGTCCACAGAGTACCCCGTGTACTCGGGACACGAGAAGCCAAGGAAACGGGCGAGGTCACGAAGCTGAGCGACGTGGTGACCCTCACCAAAACCGTGGGAACTGAAGCTGGCGTTCACTGCCATCTACAATTTTGAAAGAGGGAGAAAAGATCAGTAACCATTTTAGAAACAAACTACTGAAAATAAAGAAAGCAAGAAACCTTAACTTTTCGCAAGTAGTTTTGAACTTAGTATCCTTAGGGTCGTCCTAAGCGTCGGGTTTCGTCCTAGGGCCAAGCCTGTGCTCTGATACCATCTCTTGTCACGCCCCGAACTAGCCCCGAACGGAACTAGCCCGTGACGCTCCAAATTAACCTGTTAATCGATACCAGTCCCAGGAAACAGTGCTGGTATCACAGGGAGACAGATTATCACAGCAACAGAGGTCTCTTTATTATAGAGTAGGATTACAGTCATGTTGGGCTGCGGACAGACCCCGAGCTCACAACTGCATTACAAAAGAGGAAAGCGGAAGCCAAGACTTGGACCAAACATCACAGGCGCGACTTGGGAACTAGGCCGAAACCCTAAAACTCTTCGAAGCCAACTTGCTCCTGGAAGAACTCCTCGTCAGCGGGATCCACATCACCTTCTTCAGCAACTGGGGGGGGGGATTATTTATATAGAGCAAGGGTGAGTACAGGAGTACTCAGCAAGCCATGGGAATTTAAGTGTTTAATGCAAGCTTCAAGGGAAAGGCTGTTGTTTTCGCAATAGATTTTATTTAAACTTCTTTTTGGAAACATCTAGGAGAGTGCTTCTCAAACGACGCGGATGAGACAGTGCGTCTCGTCCGGTCGGAGTATGTGCAATGTATCAGTCTTTAAAACAAGGTTGGCATCAGGCCAACAGTTTTTGAACGGCCAACCGGCCAACATCTTTATAAACGGCCAACAGGCCAACAGCTTTTGAAACGGCCAACAGGCCAACAGCTTTTGAAACGGCCAACAGGCCAACAGCTTTTGAAACGGCCAACCGGGCCCGGCAGATCTCATCAGCCACAGGTTTTCACAAGGCAGTTGTCACCTCACATCCGCCCATGACCGTGGGCACGGCTGTTCGAACAGTTTGTTAATCCTCTGCAGAGGGGGTACACTTTACCCACACGACATTACTAACCCGAATCATCCAGCCCGTGTATAACGGCCACGTCTGGTTGACCTAAAGGCTTTCATGACAAGGCATTTCGAAAGCAGACACAGGTTCGCCATATGCCGACGAGGGGGGTCCCAGACCGACAACAGGTTAGGTCCCAGACCATGCTGTGCCAGGAAGCTCGGGGGTCTTCCCCGCCACCACCCCGAAGAATCCACATGCCTCTCGACATCAAGGCTCCCCCGATTAGCAATTTACTCAGCCAGGGGTGTCCCATACCACCCATGTGGTTGCACATGTCTTATGTTTGGATGAAATTCCAAGGAATCGGTCCTTAATTGCAAGAGCAGGGAACCGTACTCCCAGTACGTTCCCCGGTCCGCGATTTTCGAAATTCATTTAGTTCGCAAACACCGACCCAGGTGTCGGGTTTTCCAAGTCTTTCGTAAAACCTCAAGTTTTACCCATCATTGAATATTTTAAGTTTTGGGGGAAAAAGTGTTCCGAAGTGCGTGCCCGAAGGTCCGCACATCGAAGCACAACAGTCGACAAGGGAGTATTAAGTATTCAACAAGTCATGGAGGGTAATTGCAGCAATGTGGGTTTGGGGCCGACGGGATATCCCGTAAATCACGGCCAAATACTTGTGTGAGTCCTAACCATGCAATATTTGCGGAAAAGAAATACTTAGATTTAAATTATAGGTGCAAGATGATCAAAGGTGACTTGCCTTGCTCGAGATCTTGAGCTTGATCTTCGAAATCCTCGCACTGCGGGTCTTCGGGCTCCGGAACTACACGCGGAACGGGACAACTCAACAAACAGCGAAAATAAAGCCCTATTATTGACCTCTAAGCGTGCCATTAAATAGATCTCGAGATTTGAGGAATTTTGGAAGTTGAACGGAGTCAATCGGATACACGGTTGAGAAGATATTGAATTTCTAAGATTATTGGATTTTTGGACTAAAGGAAAAAGGAAAAAGGATTTAATTAAATCCTTTTAAAAAGAAAAAGGAAATTAAATGAAGGAGGGACGGGAATTAGACTTCCCAGGCGGCTAGGGCGCGGCCCAAGAGGAAAGTCGGCTCGGCCGGCTAAATGGGCCGGCCCATGAGGTCGGGCGCGGGAGGGAGATGCCGACGCGGGTGGACCAGGTCCACCGCGCGGGGTCCCGGGGCGGGCCCACCTGTCGGCGGCTGGGTGCACGGGGGAAAAGGATCACGCGGGCGGCGTTTAGGGTTTCGGGTGGATGCGGTGCACGCGCGCGGCGCGCGGGGGACGCGGGTGCGGCGGGCCCACGCGCAGCCTCTCGGCTCGCGGTGGACCGCGCGCACGGAGAAGCGGCGGACCGAGGTCGGCTGACCCGGTCGCGCTGAGGTGGCGCCGACGTGGCGCCGACGTGGCGGCCACGCTGGCGAGCGGGAGGAGGAAGACGACCCCGGCCGAAATGGACGGCGGTCGGCGGCGACGAGCGACGGGGAGATCCGTGGTGATACGAGCGACGGGATGTACACCGGGAGATCGACCGAGAGGAGAGGAAACGAGCCAACGGCTCGGATCCTTCGAGGAGGGGCCGACGACGACGAATCGCGGCGGCGCATGCCGGCGGCGAGGAAAGGGGAAAACGGCGGAGGCGGCACGAGGGACTAATCCGCTGCGGTGGGAGCATCTATGCGACCGTGGGAGGCTATTCCTTGCGTCGGATTGGACGGAGACGCGCCGAGGAAGGCCGGCGACGAGCGCCTCCTTCGAGCTCGGGCGGCGATGGCGGCGGGCATGCGACGGGCGACGGCACGGCTCGGGGCGGCGCCGGCTAGTCGAGGGAGGGCTACTCGAGCTCCTAACGAGAGCTAAAGGGGGGAGAAGGAGGGAGGAGGGAGAACGGAGGGATTCGCTACCGTGCGGAGGAGGGCGGCGCCGAGACGAAGTCCGACGGCGCGGGAGGATCTCTCCGGCCTCGGGCCGGGGAAGAGGAAGGAGAGGAGTGCCCGGAGTCCCCTTCCGCGTCCACGGACGCGCGCGGCTTCGGCACACGCGACGGCGACGGAGGCGAAGGAGGGAGTGGCGGCAATGGCACGGGTGAGGATGGGGAGAAATGGAGGAGGGGAGGCGCTCGATTTAAGGGCGGCAATGTCGGTTTTGGGAACCGACATTGGGGCGGTCAAGGGGAGGACAGGCGCTCGGTGGTCGCGGCCAACGGGCGGCAGGACGGGGTGACGCCGGCGAGAGGGAGGAAAAAGAGAAAAAGGGGGAGAAAGGGGAGCTCGCCCCTTGCCGAATCGGGAAAAGGAGGGGGAAAGTGAGGGGCGACGCGCGGGCCTTGCCTCCGCGTCTTGGACGCGGGTGCGGAGTGGCGGGGCCGAGGGGAGGTGGCGACGGCGATGACGGCGGCGCGGGCTTGGACTGGCGCGGCGACAGGCGGCAGGCGCGGGGCCGAGGGGGGGGGTGACGGCGGCGGCGACCGGCCGGTCGGCCACGACGCGCGCGCGCGGGGGCGGCAGGCGAAGGCGGTGCGCGGGCGGGGGAAGGCGGTGCGCGGGCACGGCTGCCCGCGCATGCGCTCGCGCGGGCGCGGCGCGAGGGCGCGCGAGGGAGGGAGAGGAAAAGAGAGAAAGGAAGGAGGCCCCGGGCAGAGAGATAGAGAGAGAGAGAGAGAGGAATGGGCCGGGAGGAGGGAGGCCCACAAGCTGAGGGAGGCAAACTAGACTTTTGCGGGGGATTTGAATTTGAGGAATTGGATTCGGAATTTGGATTCGACGGAGGATCGGAGACTCGAGATCGGGAAATGGCACGGAGACTGACACTCAATCGAAGAACGGATTTTCGCATATAGGATTTTTTTAGGAAATAATTTTCCCGCTAGGCGCCACGACGGAACGGGCGCTACACTCCTACCAGGGGTTCTATAATAGTATGTCTTTTTCGTCTTCTATTAATGTTGCCAACCAAACACCCATTCAAGAATTGTTCGATCTCCCCGCTGATTGGACCTGGGACTGAAATTTTAGTCCCTGCCACATCGGATGTCTAGACACTAATTAAAAATATTAAATGTGTACTAATGACAAAACCCATTTCATAACCCCGGACTAATTCGCGAGATCTATTGAGCCTAATTAATCCATGATTAGCCTATATAATGCTACAGTAAACATGTGTTAATTATGGATTAATTAGGCTTAAAAAATTTATCTCACGAATTAGCTCTCATTTATGAAATTAGTTTTATTATTAGACTACGTTTAATACTTCTAATTAGTGCTAAACATCCGATGTGATAGGGACTAAAATTTAGTCCTGGATCCAAACACCAACCTGCCCAAACCGCAGCAGTTGGAAAACGAAGAAACAATCATCATGATAAGAATCCTTAGCCCACAGCAACAGCAAAGTCATCAGCTACTATATAACTAGCAACATTTATGCTCCTCTACCTTCTCTCTGACTCTCTACTAGTAATACAGTACTATACTACTCTTCTTCTTCCTTCCAACCTCCTCAACTCCAAACCAACACCTCCCCAATAAATCCATCCAACCCCATCACACAACCACCACCATCTTCTCCATCTCGTTTTGTCAAACCAAACCATACAATCAGAAGCAGCAGAAGCTAGCTAGATATAGCTACTCCAGCCATGGCGCCGCCACGGTGCACCGCTCTACTGCTGCTGGCGTCTCTCCTCCTCTTCTTCCTCTGCATCTCAGCTACTCATGAGGCTGCGAGAACAGCATCAGGCCAACCGATCCAAGAACAAGAACAAGAACAGCATGGCAAGGTATGTGGCAGCAGGCCAATGTCGCCGTCGTCATTTGTTAGAACTAATCGACCACCGCATCGGTTCATGAAATCATGGAGATCGCGCTGCCATCGAGAGCTGATCGAATTCTATGGCGATTTAGGTTTTCAATTACTCTTTGTGTCCATATGTGTACTTTGTGTAGGTGGAGGAGGAGACGATGGCGGCGAGCTTCGCTGCGGTGGAAGAGCAGTGTGGAGGGGAAGAAGGAGAGGAGGAGGAGTGCTTGATGAGGAGGACGCTGGTGGCGCACACAGACTACATCTACACCCAGGGAAATCACAACTGATAGTTAGTATAATCTACTACTATATGGTAGCCTAGCTCATGCAGCAGCGAAAATTGGATGAATTCGGATGAATTTACAATTCGCTTTGATTTCTGTTTGCTCCAATCAGTTCACTTTCACTGTGACTGATTGATGTCATCTTATCTTATCCAATCATTAATTGCTGCTGCTGACTTCTCTCTGTATGATCAATGGATCAAAATGCGTGTCAACTTCAGGGTTTTTTTTCCCAGATAATGTCTCCTCAGTTATATATAGTATATCATATCACAGGTGTTCTTTCAATATTTGTTTTTCGGAATGGCTACAATCTTTCGATTTCTTGGCCCTTAGATGATGCTTTGAGGTTCATAATAGGCATGATCTGAAATAAAAATCGCGTGGACGTGGTTGTAGGGATTCAAACTGACAACCTGCAGGTTATGAAAGTGTGTCACTGCCAAGTGAACTAACCCCTCTTTATGTTCTTACTTCTTACAATCAAGTTACAAACAACGTACATACTAGTTACATATTCATTATGTATCAATTACAGTCTATTTATACTTTAGGGCATCACCAATGTATATAGTAAAGTGATCCATATAGATGGGACCCACATAAATAGTTTTTACCTATGGCAATCTCCACAATGTATATGGATACAAGGTATCATTAGGAGAAGAAAGAAGAGTAGAGATAGATAATATAATTTATTCCATATGGGTAATCCATATGCATATGGATACCTTTTGTTATTTTTTTCTATATGGAATAGTTGCACAATGGCAATAGGTAGCTGAATGGAATATTCTATTGCTTATGGACTACTTTTACACCACATTGTGGATGCCTTATAGTTACATAGTAGTTACATTTGACAGAAAATTAGTCCAATGTTATATAGCTAGTCCTTTCTTTTTTGAGTTGGGTGTTCAATTATGTAAAAGTAGGTGATCGATCTAGCAAACTTAGTTGTTGTTTGTCTGGTCCAAAGTCACTGTGTTTGGATTGAGTAGGAACACGGGGAAGGGGAAGGATCTGCTGCTTTGTAGGTCATCTAGGACACATGGGATGTTGGTCTTTATAGCCATGATTGCTCAACTTTCGAGGAGAGACACGTGTACGCAGCTCACTTGCTCGCGTGAGCGATCTCTCTCCAACCAATAGGGCAATATATATAGATGTTGTCGATAGCCAATTCATCCTAAAAGCTTAAGCTTTTATATCTTTAGTTGGTAAGAGTTAAATATAATGATAAATTGGTAGCTAGCATTACTAGGAACCAATCAAATAGATAGGATTCATCATACAAAGTCCTCTTTTTGAAACACATAGCATATATTCATGGTTAAATACAATACTCTGTAGGCAGAGAAGTGTATGGATTATAAGCGTAATGCTTAATAGCGAAAAAGACAATTTACAGGTAACATTTTTATATAAGTATGTTCTTAGTGGCTCAAAGGCTAATATAAAAAATAAACTAAGATGAGATGGTAAATGTTGAGCATACGGTGTGTACATGAGACTGTAACCAGGCCAATGGGTTGTCAGTAGAAACAGATTAATTAATTAGTTCAAAATCAATTCAAAACTTCACACAATCACACTTAAATAAGGTTAACCCATACGTAATAATAATAGATCCATCATCAACCGAACATGGACCTTGTTTGATGTTGTCATTTGCTAGCTTGTGACCCTTGTCGCATGTGCCACAGTCTTTGTCATGTTCTTAAGAGTACAAGTTGACTTGCTTGCCACATGAAAATGGACAATGAGTCAGAGCCCAAGGCTGAAAGCACGAGGCTCACCTAATTCGTCTTCTTTCCAAATGTTAATTCAACTTGATCGCTAGATTGATGAGCATCTAATATGGAGCATATCTGCCAAACTACTAATCAAATCGTCTTCACCGGCCAAAGGTTTCAGCCGTACGGCTTTTAATCAGTTGTAAACTAGGAGGAAATGGCCCTTTCTGCCGACGAATCTGGCGCATTCTCTGCCAAATTTCAGTTTGTTGATGTATACTGAATTACTGATCAAGTCATTAAGTCAATCTTGGATTTGTATGCATGTATATTCTGATCTTAGACTGATCAACATAAAACAAGTCAATCTTGGATTTGTATCACTGAAAAAGAACACAAATTGAATTCCATCATTGGAGGATGGTGCACATTGATCAAATTCCTCAGATGATCTAGTCTAATAAACACTGTACAACTGATAGTCCCAGCACTAGCTAGCACACTTCAGTAAAATGGGGGGTCTTTTGGCCAGAAGTTGCAAAACTAATGTTTAACAGAAATTTTATGTTCTTTGAAAAAGTATCTTGAAGTATCTAAATTTTACACTAAATTTTTTGATATCTGGAGGTATCAAATTTTATATTAGAAAGTGTGCTACCTCCCAATACTTTTTTTAAGAATGATAAAGTTACCTAATTAATGTTTAATTACACTCACTCGTGCAGAGGTGAGAGGAGAGATGTCAATTGAGATACCGGTGGCATATCTCAAACTTTGCAAAAGTACAATGGCATGGTTCCAATTTACCCTTTTGCAACAGCAGCAGCTGATGCACAGTAACCCATCAGGCCATATGTATACAGTCGAAAACTCAGCCAAAGCTCATTGTATTTTACCGTGTCATGGAATCAGATCAAAATATCAGATGCAGTAAGAAAAAGCTAGCTAAAGTGTCAAACCAGATAATGATGTCATGCCGTGGCATCATCGATCTTGCTCCAGATCACTAGAAGACACATCTTCATCATCAGCTATCGGAATTCGTAATCGTCGTGCTTCATGTGCCACCGGTCTCCATTTTCAAGTTCCAACCATTCATCCAGGTCATCATTATCGTCGTCATTATTTGTCTTCTCTTTTTTTTTTTCAGCTCATTATTTGTCTTCTGAAAGAGCGAGTTTAATAGTATAGCCCTACTAGCTCCAAATCATATATAGCCAATTCATATAATAGTTGCCTACTATACTACAAATACCTAGTCCCACATGTTATACACACATTACGTCTTGGAGCCCGTGCTGCAGCTGGCTACAGATCTGTAGCCCGTTGCTCTTCTCTCTCTTCTTTTATCTCTTTAAAATATGTTTATAACTGACTTATAGCCTGCTATTGTACCTGCTCTCATAGCTCTTGATTAATTGCTCATCGATTGTGGCGGAGCTAGGAAATCTTCAAAACTCAAAAGCAGGCAAAACTTGCTTATACATCTTATATCTTCAAGGTTTCCACTAAATTTTGACAGAATCTAATAAATTTTGAGAGAATTTAATAGAAATTTTGGAGACAAGCATGACTGCATGAGGTTTAGAATTATGTGAAAGTTAGATACAAGTTAAACTGTAATTACATAAAATAATTACATGTAAGTTACAATATAATTACACTACAATTATACCATATTATACTCAATATTTTTTAAAAAAAATTATCAAGAAATATATAGCAAAATCTTTTCCGACTCATCTGTGGCCATGGCCCATGGAAACGCGATGGGCTGGGCCGCTGTTGTCTAGGATCGGGAGGAGTAGCTGTGGCCTGTTCCCGCTGTTTGGCGGGCTGCTGGGCCTAATTTACGCTCACATATTTCATGGGCTTTGCATATTTCAAACAGCCGATCGATTGTTAACACAGGCAGGCAGGCAGGCAGGAAGGCACACAAGTGCAGAAAATACAACATGAGCTGATAGGGGAGCTGGATTCATCTCAGCTCGCAGGAAATCGATCTGAACATTGCAATCACCAACGTGGAAAATGGGATGATTCACCCATTGATTCACTGTCTGCACAACACGTTAGAAGGGAAATGTTTCCTCATCTCTAATATATCATCCGAACAACTATAAAAAATAAAAAGATATATTAATATGTACGGTACTATATCAGTCCACAAATATGTCAGTTCAAATAAGATTTATACAAGCTGTAAAAAAACAAATATGATTATGAATATACTTGTCAGAGTTTAATTTATCTTTTTTTATAATTTATATAAGTCATATATGGATTTACATGTTTAGTGATATGTATATATTCAAATATGAACCTATCTCTTGTTAAAATTTTGCAATAACTATTGGCATATAGAATTTGAGGGAACATGCTCTCAGGAGTTTAGAATCTTTTTCCCAAGCTTCTGACTATCTGAGGTCGATCCAGGCATCCAGCGCATGCATGTTTGCTGATTAATTATCTGGCACAGACAAGAACTCATTTCCCTGGACTTGAGGCCTTCATCTCCTGCATGATCCAACTTCCAATTCCAAGAAATGCCTTCCCCGGTCAGACTTGAGTTCGCTCCAAGAAATGACACGACTGTAGTATATATTCCCCTCAGGAGGAGAGTTGACCTTACCGAGGAATGCATGCACCATCCAGTGGCGGAGCTAGGTTTGGAGGAGAGGGGGGGCTCAGCCTTCCTCTTCCTCCTCCAGCCCCCTCTCTCCCCCCATTTTTTTCTTCCTCTCCCTCTTCCCCCCCCCCCTCTCCTCCCTCACATTTCCGGAGTCCAGCGGGGTAGCGGGGGCTCGAGCCCCCCCCTCCCCCCCCCCCCCCCCCGGCCCCCATGCTGGCTCTGTCGCTGGCACCATCCGACCATCCTGGAGGGCTTATCCTCCTCTGATTGCCTCGACGACTAGATCAGTGAGGCATTTATATACTTCCTCTGTTTTTTATATGATATACTACATCCGTATTTTAATGTAAGACGTCGTTGACCTTTTCATCAGCATTTAATCATTCGTCCTATTCAAAGTTTTTGTGCAAATATAAAAATATTCAATGATAAATCAAGTCACAATAAAATAAATGATAATTAAAAAAACTAAGAGGAATGGTACATTAAAATACAGAGGAATATTAGTTATATCATTTTTAACTAACTAACTTAAGTCAACGGCGTCATACATTAAAATATGGAGGAAGTATTAGTTAGATCTTTTTAAGTAACTAACTAACGTTATACTCCTATATTTAAAAATAGAGGTGATACCGTGATACATTAATCTAGTGACCGATCCATACATAATCTGTGGTATCGGCTTACCCCACAGTTTTTTTTTAAAACACCCCTACAAACCTTAATTTTTATATATAAATTCTTAAAAATTGGAGGAATAATCCCACTTAAATACAAACCGGTAGTAATCGACCTCATAGGGTTAAATTCCTCGCTCCGCCTCTTAGTATATGTCTCAAACTAAGCCGAGCCAGCAATAGCTACTTCGATCTGTGACTTGCAGGTATCGATGTTCAGTCAATGTAAAGTATCTATTTTCTTTACCCACTCAATTTATATTCAGTCCCCCCCCCCACCCCCCACCTCTCTCCTGCCAACACCCTCAACTCCAAACCAATGCAACACACCTCACTATAAATAATCCAATCCCCCATCACACAAAAAATCATCATCTCATTCCCTCTCTCTCACTCACTTGATTGATTAAGCTGCAAAGCAAGCTAGCTTGAAATGGCGCCACCGCGGTACACAGCTCTACTAGTGGTGTCTCTCCTCCTCCTCCACCTCTGCGTCACCCATGCAGCAGCTACCGAGGCCGCGAGATCGGCATCAGAACAACACACTGAGGTAAAATCAGGGTTCAAAATACCGAAATGAATTTCAAGAATTTTGGTATTTTGGACCCTCAATACGATATTATTTCGGTCGAAATTTTTAAATTTTTTTAGTTTTTTTTGTAAATTTTGTAATATTTTGTTTAAAATTTCAGAAATTTAGGACCGAAATTTCGGTATATCGGTGACCTCCGTCATTGCATGCTGTTTAATTTCCTGCGTGCAAGATATATAGAAGAGTGATCACGGTCATTGTTCATGCAGATCACTAGAAGCTAGGAGTTTTGTACATATATACCAAGAATTAACTGATCGAGACTTGTATGGCAATATAATTAATTAGGTGGAGGATCTGGTGGCGGCGAGCTTCGAGGCGGTGGAAGAGCACTGCGGCGGCGGCGCCGCCGGAGGGGAAGACGAAGGAGAGGAGTGCTTGATGAGGAGGACGCTGATGGCGCACACCGACTACTACTACTACGAAAATCGCAACTAGCTAGATGTCCTAGCTAGCTAGCATGAAGCAGCTAGCAAATTTATAATCGAAGTTCAGTTCAGCTAGTAATATCAGTTTCTATGGCCGCCAACAACAACCAAATTAACGAACGGAAGAATTCGCTTAAATTAACTTTCTGTGTGCATTAATCAGTTCGCGGTGGTTGCTGTAACAACTTATAAAAGGAGAAAGAAGTTAAAAGGCTGTGATTTTGACAGCACCAAAATTCTGTTTCTCTCGCTGATTTGCTCGTTTTATAATTTTCTTTCTTCTTCCGAGTGTTTTTTTCAAGAGAAGGGTATCTTCTTACCCGGCTTCTATATCCAACAGAATATATGCAGCCTTTTTAAATTAGAAACTTAGCCTATCAAACAGGGAACTTAGCCCTTAAATAACTTAATCTTAAATTCGCTCCTATAGAGATTTAAACTCAGGACCTTGAGGTACTACTCAGGTCACTGCAACCACTAAGCTACATGCTCTCGTGGTTGTTCGACAAAATAACAGCCCCATCGTTTGGCCTAAACAGCCAAAGAATAAGCCAAATTTTGAAATTTTGAAATTTTGAAGTTGATTTTGAAATGCTTTTAACGTAATTTTTGTTAATGTTGGATTTTAAGTCGCTATGAACAAATCTACAAAAGTTTTACTTATAAATTAATTTTAACTTTTTAATAAGCCAAATAAACCATTTTGGACAAAATGGGCAACCGATGGGAGCCTAAGAATGAGCGGGAGAGAGTATTTCCTGATAAAAATTATACAAATTTCAATTTCATACTAGCTGGTTGTTTAAGCTATATATATCGTACAAATATTTGAGCTCTTTATACTGACCAACTCATCCCGAACCAAAAACTTGATTTCCCCGTATCATGTGCATATATATAATAAATCGCTTAAACTACTCCCTCCATCCGATTTTTAGTATGACACAATTAATTTTAGAAATACGTTTGACCAAAAGTTGAAGCGTCATCTACTAAAACCCAGATGGTATTATCAGTGTTGAGTAGTATATATATGGTAGATGGGGTGGGTTCCCATTAGATTAATACTTCCGTCGAATTTCTATCATTTAGATCTTATACCAAAATATAGTGATTTTTAGCATTATTTACAGTATTATTTATCACATTAATCACCTCTTTTTCTCAAAATTCTTCCCATCTTTCCCCCACCCATCCCTTTGTTGAGGGTCACTAGAATGGTTATTTTTTTCTTAACTTTAATCTAAACAACCCAGAAATTTTTTTATATTTTACTCCAAAACGAAGGGACTATTTTGTAACCACAGCCGCTTGGGCATGTGGTAACCTGCAGGCCAGTGGGTTGTCAGTAGAACTCGAATCTTGGATTTGATTCAGAACTTAAATACAGTACTAAAATATAATCGAGTACAAGTTGACATGTTGCCACATGAAATGTACTCCCTCGCCCCAAAGTAAATCAACCTAGAATGGGATGTGACTCATTCGATAGGTTTGTCCATATTCATTGTTTTATGATGGATCATATTCTATCGTAGGTTGAGTTATTTTGGGACGGAGGGAGTACAATGAGTCTCATTCTGCTTAAGAAAAACTGGACTGCAAAGCCTTCGGTCTAAAAAAACAAATGGGCAATGAGTCATAGCCCAGCTGAAAGTACGAAGCTCACGTCATTCGTTTTCTTCCCAGTATTAGCTCAACAGTTCAACCTGATCACCAGGTTGAGATGAGCATCTGTTTCTGCTGAAGAATCTGCAGGCGCATTCTCTGCCAAATTTTCAGTTCGCCCCTATGTATTTAAGTCAACCTTGAGATTTTGATGATATGTATAATAATATAAACATGGACTGTATTTTTCTTTCACTGAAAGAGGACGAATTGAATTTCATCATCTTGATACACGTTGGAGGAATCAGATAATATTGATCAAATTCCTCAGATGATCTAGTCTCTACACACTGTACAACTGCTAATCACACCACTAGCTGGCTCACTTCAGTAACTTCCCAAAAAAAGAGAAGAAAATGGGGTCTTGCATAGCAAGTTGCAAAGCTGATATTTGCATTCACTTCGTACAGAGAAGAGAGGAGGTAAATTTTGCAACAGCAGCATGTAGTCGAAAACTCAGCCAAGCCCATTGTATTTTGCCGTGTCATGGAACCAGAACATCAGATGCAGGAAGCTAGAGTATCCAAACCAGCTAACGTTGTCACGCTGTGGCATCATCTTCCTCCAGATCACTAAAAGACACGTCTTCATCATCTGCTATTGGAATCATCGTGTTCCCTGCACCACCAGTCTCCTCCTCTTCCAACCATTCATCCTCGTCATCATCATCGTCATCGTTACTGTTCTTCTGAATGGCAACTCTTGATTGCTCACTGAGGTTAGTGGTTGATGGCTGTTTCTGTCGTTCTTCAGAATTATCCTCTAGTTTTATCTCAGACAACTGTCCAGGCTCTTCATTTGCTACTGTATCTTGTGCAGTGAAATCTTGGATCCTTTCTTCCATCCTGGCTTGTGAGAACTCAGTAGCATCTTTCAATATTGGCACAAGTTGTACAGGTACACTGCTGGTGATGTCATCTGCGCGAAGACCTCCAGAGTCATTGAGTGTATCATCTGATTGCATTTCCAGAATTACTGGTTGAGGCGCGCCATAGTTGACGTTGCTGAAGGATGTGGCCCTTGCAGAATCATCTTCATTCTTTAATATGCCCACAACCTCTACAGGAGAAGGCACATTACCATCTATATTACTGGAAGAAGCAGCTACCATGTCTTCGTTGCTGTCTGGCTTTGACTCAGATTGCAAATTGCGTGATAGCTTCTTTCTAGCTTCCAAAATCTGTTTCAAGTCAATCAGCAGTAAGTAAGAGTAAGTATGGTACTATCAATCAATGAAATGGAATGGCAGCAACTGATTGTCTTGATTTGTGAGAAAGCAAAACCATCAAGCAACAGGGAAAGAAAAAGAATGAAAAAGCCCGTTACTTATTATCAAATAGCCACTAGGAATTTCCAGAGAAACCATTACAAAACTTTGTAATTAGGCCAAAAGTAATTCATCCAACAGCGGTAACAGTGAAATAGTCGCTAACTTTATTCATAACTTATAGCAGAACTCAGGATCACACCATCAAAAAGAGGAAGAGAATGTTGGAGGATGCATTTCTTGATAGACTTATATGAAATATAAGAGTTGATTAGCATAATGCAACACAGACTAGATAGGTGAGAAGTTCCACCTGGGCATGGACCTGCAAAGTTGGAACATATCATTTGTGCATTATATGATATTTCTACGATTAGACAATCATGGTTTGTGAGGATGCAATCATATTTTACAACTGCCTAAAAATCCCAGACTCGATATTTTGACAAGATTACACTATGCTTCTAGAGAACATCTTCTCAAAGCAGTAATACATATTCAACTGAAGGGAAAAAGTACCTCACTGAATCTCACTCATTCATAACTCATTGAAAATGATGCAAAATTCCCATACATTTGGGACTACATTTTCCATGTCGTACAGCTACAATTCCCACATTAGCAAGAATGCCTACTCAGAACACTAACATAATCCCGCACCTAATAGTCTACCTAATCCATCTGGAGTCTGGACCATATCTATCCAGATTAATTGCCCCAAACTAGAGCCTGGACCTTCATGTATTCTCACGCAGTGACCAGTAAGCCCCAACGGGAGCGAATGGCAAGATCCACCTCCTCAGAGCTCCAGCGCAGGTTCAAGTGAACTCTCCCACTCCGAGCATAGACAAGGATACAACGCAGGCAGTTCCATGTGGCAAGGAAGGCGGCTCCTCCAAGCTCTGGCGCTGACAAAATCTGACCAAGGTGCAGACAAGGACACGAGGCAAGAGGTGAGGAAGGCGGCTCCAAGCAGCAAGCCAGCATGGTAGGCAGTGATGGATACAGCATACGAGGGGAGCTGCTCGCGCGCTTTAGCTCTCTTTCTTGATATGAACATTGAGGAGAGCAAACTTGCCTTCATCCCAGCCTTCAGACCTTTACCTTATCCATTAATCAACATTCATACCATCCACCATATTATGTACCATGCGGATTTTACACTCCTCCTTGCAAGAGGGTTCCAGCAACAACATCCTTGATCTTTTTCGGTTTCCCTTTATACCTGTAAGCATGTTCAGATATTCAGAGATCCCACTTTGCGTAAAGGCATACCTTAAGGCGATCACTCTTTCCGCATTGAATTCAGCAACACCTTGTAATGTGCTGTTCCTCATGTCAATGGCAAGAACCCATGCTTTGTCATCTAAGTAGTTGACCTTAGTCATGAGGTAAACAATGTCATGGTCGTGCATGCTGAGAACAGGATGACCTGTGTGGAGCCGCACCATGGTTAGCTGAGGTATGCCTTGGTCGTCTAGCAGCTCAGGCAGCTTTTCATAATGCACTGGGTTATTTTCAAAAGAGACCTGAGAAGCATCAAGTTTACAGTTCTGGTGCCAATCCTCAAAAGGATTAGAGCTGATCCTGCTCCATGTGGCAACTGTCCAGCCATTGGAAATGTAGTTGCCTCGGGTAAACGAGCCTGGCTTGATGTGAATCTGCAGCTCAACATACCTGATAAGACCTTTGATGACACTAACGTCACGAGTATTTCTTGGGCAGCCTCGCAGCTTCCTGGTTGCCATGAGGGGGGGTGGGAGCGAGACATAGAGGAACACTGGGTTGTCCTTGAGCACGTCACAGAAGAGGATGCCCTTCCAGAGGTCAACCCAGCCTATGGTGCCAGCTTCTCCTCCAACAGTGATGACCTTGGCAAAACTGTGGTCGCCGCGAGACATTGAATGTGGACGTGGCAAGCCCCGTTTGCTGATCCAGCTCTCGGCATTCGAGTGTAATAGGTGGAGGTCGTAACGCCCAGGCACTGATCCGTTAGTGAGGGCGGCGATGACGTACAAGGCAGGATGGTCGATGTGGGGTTGGTAGCGTATGATGCCAACACTGTGGTCATTGAATAACGGGGCATAGGGATCATTAGGATCAAAGCAAGGGCCAGGGTGCGGGAGCAACTTGAGCGAAGGCCAGCCAGCCTGAACATGGTAGAGGTAGTAGTTGCTCCTGCTGGGCCTGTAGATGGTGCCGCGAGGACCTAGCGCGATGCAGAGGACAAGGACGTCGCCCTGCGTGGCGACGACCTTGGGCACACACGTAAAGACGGTGTGATCGTAGCCAGGGCAATATACACAGACATGGGAGACGAGCGGCGGTGGCGCGGCGCAGATGGTGACCTGCACCTCCATGCCGCAGCTGAGCCTGCAAGTGGCGGTGGTCGCGTTGCGGCAGTCGGCAATGTAGGTCAGCAAGTCAAGTAGGCACGTCGCCGGAAGGGCATCGTCATCGTCATCGTTGCGCCGTGGGTGTGTCGGCGGACACAGCCGCAGAAATTCCTCATCCTCCATGACTCTCATCTCCTTCTCCTCCTTCTCTTGCTATGTTTCTCCAACCCGGGCAAGCGAAGCCGTGAGGTTTATAGTTGGGAAGTGGGGATTTCAGTCGGCTACATGGACATGGATTCCCAATCGGATTGGAAGAGGAGGAATCCTTCCCGATTCGGATTCGTGGAGGCAATGTGGTGGAGGAGGAGGAGGAGGAGGGGAATGACTACCTGTGGGGTGGAGAGGAGGTCGGCGTCGTCCTTGCTGAGCTTGGGATGGAGCAGCACGAAGTAGATCTTCCAGAAGCATGCCTCGCTCATGTGGCTCGGGCAGAGCTCGATCCGCAGATCGGCCAGCTCCGGCGCCACGCTCTCGACGGCGAGCGCGTGGTCCTGCTGCGCGTCGGTCATGTCGAAATCTGCGATTCCCCACATCCATGGATCAATGCAAACGCCATTAACAAGGCGGAGCGAGCGAGTGGAGCACGATGGCACGAACCGTCGTCGTCGTCGGGGAGGAGGGGGAAGTCGAGCCAGAGCTCGGGCCGCGTGGCGGCGTCCCGCGCGAAGGCGACCGCCTCCTCGGTGAACCCGGCCACCTCGGCCTCCGCCGCCTCGGGGGGAAGAAGCGAGGAGGCGATCTTGGCGAGATCCGCGACGGCCTGACGCCCGGGGAGCCGCGCGAGGCCGGCGCGGAACCGGCCGGCGATCTCGGCCGGGTCAGGCGCGCGCGGGATCCCTCTCCCACCTCCGGCGTGGGGCGGCGGCGCGAGGAAGGAGGCGAGGCCATGGAAGCGGTTGGCGAGGGCGTCGGTGAGCTCCGAGAGGTCCTCGCGGACGCCGCGAGGCGGGGACGCGGATGCCAAGGCGGAGGCGGAGGCGGCGGACGGGCGGAGGTCTTCGCCGTCGTCCGGCTCCTCGGGGGCGAGGAGGGAGTTGGCGATGGAGCGCGCGAGCCACGCCATTGCCGGCGGCGAGGCGGCGGCGGCGGCGGCGGCGAAGGGGGAATTGGTTTGCTTGTGTGTTTTGCTTGGCGTGTGCGTTCTGCGTTGTCTAGTCACTGTCTGGTGGGGCCGGTAGTTGGGGGAGGTTTAGCCAAATCGCAGTATAAGCGCTAATTACTTGGATACGTATTCCATGAAGGAATACGTAAAATTAGATAATACGTCTTCGGGGTTGCAAAGCCGCACGGTTAGAGCTGATTTGACATGTAGCTTTGATGCCTTTCACGTTAAAATACCTTGATTGTCTAACATTTACATGTAACCTTAACTGCCTTTTTCTACCAAGAGTTTGGCGTAATTTTTTTTTAACATCATGATAGCTCCGTTTGATTCACACTTATGCAAAAAAAAAAAGAGATTTATTTCTATATATATGTTTGGTGGCTGCATATCGGCCTTTGGATTTTAATCCAATGCTCTGAGATTTGCAAAAGTTTAGCTTTCTGATAGATAACTTAGGAAGCTCCTAGACCTTGCGATTTAAAAAAGAAGTCCTAGATTTTCTTATAAAATAACTTCTGAATTTTATAATAAATAATTCATTCATTCTTACCATGAAATCTTATTATAATATATAAGATAATCTATACTTCGTTCATCCATTCAGACCTTTCACATTGGGGGCTCATATCCCGCATGTGCGCATCGCGAGATTAAATCGCGCGCGGGATCGATGGTGCGGAGTCGCCTTTCTCTTTTTTTTTCTTTTTTATGTTTTCTTTTTGCTTTTTTTCTAGGAAAAAATAACCTCCCACACGTTTTATTTCTTATTTTAAGACGCGGAAAATTGTGATAGGTACAGAGAGTTAACTACAATAAACTTTTAAAAATTTAAGATTTAAAACTTTTAACTCAAAATTTCAAACTTTCGACGTAGGTTTGAAAACTTTTAAGTAAAGATTTGAAACTTTCAACTCAAGAATTTTTTTTTGAAATTTTCACTTAGATTTGAAAACTTTCAGGTCAAGATTTAAAAATTTTCAACTCGGATTTGAAAACTTTCAGTTCAGACTTGAAAACTTTCAAATCGGATTTGAAAATTTTCAAATCACGATCTGAAACTTTTAACTCGGATTCGAAAACTTTCAACTGAAGATTTGAAACTTTCAACACAAATTTAAAAAAAATCAAGTCAAGCTTTGAAAACTTTTAACTTAAATTTAAAAAATTTCACTCAAAATTCAAAATATTCAATTTAAATTTGAAAAATTTCATCTCAAAATTCAAAACATTCAACTTAAATTTAAAAAACTTTCAACTCAAATTCAAAACTCTCAAGTCTCAACTGATATTTAAGGTGAAAGATTCAATTTATAAAATATCGCAAAAAAAATCATGCACGTGTGTGTGGAGAAAAGAAAGGGAGCGGTTTCCATGAAAAAAAGGGAAAAAGAGAGAAACTAGCCGATTTCTCTCTCAAAAAAAAAGAGAAATTAGCGCCGTGGCCGTTGGCATCACAGACGCTGCCAACACTTACGCGCTAATTAGCAAATTTGTTCACATTGGTCATAGACCCCAAATTTCTTATATGCATGAGGCAGTCATTTTTTTTTCCTTTGCAAAATTTCAAACGCGTGTTGATGTGTCGCTGTTTGAGTTTGACTGTGAGTCTCTGACTGCTTTAGAGGAAGGCGTTTCCTGCCAAACTGGAAAGCACATCCTAGTCGACATATCCTTTTTTAATTTGATGTTGTCCACGTTCAAATATCTTGACACTGATATGTCTAAACCTTATATACCTTTATTCCAGCAGAGTTTGGCATGATTTTTCTGTTAATAACTAGAATACTTCAATATGAAAGCTCCTATTGGTTCACACTTACGCAAATCAAGCATCTCTTCAAGACTTCAAGACAATAACTTGACTAGTCGGCTACATAATTAGCCATCCTCTCATCATCCACACGCTGGCTAAACTTGGACACATTCAACCATTTTCAGAGATAAGTTGTCTCTGAGAATGGTTGAATAGGATGGCCACGGTTGGGAAATGTGCAGGGGAAGATCAGTTGAAAGTACAGCACTGAATTATTGACTTCTTATAATAATCCTGCACAGTGGAGTCCAGCTCTACACCAAGCTATGTAATCCCCTAGTAGTGATGATTAAGCACTAAACATTATTGGTTAACAAATCTTCCAACATTGACACTATCTTCCTTGCTGTTACCAAGTCAAAGACCCCATCATCCCTTTAGTGTTCTTATTCCAAGCTTCATTAATTTTCCTTGGAAAAGAAATTATTTGAGCTTCTCATTTTCTCAATCAATTCCATTTCAGCTAGCCTGCAGCTACCATGCAATTGCTTCCAAGCTGAAGCCAAGAACAGCAGCGATGGCGCAATCGCGTTCACACGCCATGGCCGCGTTCGCCTTCGTCGTCGTCTTCCTCCTCTCCGGCGCGCCGGGAGCCCGGTCGCAGCAGCCGTACGGCTCGCAGGTGGCCGACTGCCCCAACAAGCACAACGACACCGGCCTCCTGGGCTACTTCTGCAGCAGCGGCGGCGGCGGCGGCGGCGCGCCGTCGTCGTCGTCGTCGTCGTGCCAGACCTACCTCACCTTCCACGCCACGCCGCGCTACCCCGACCTCGCCGCCATCGCGTCGCTCCTCGGCGCCGACGCGTCCAGCCTCGCCGCCGCGAACTCCGCGGCGTCGCCCACCGCGGCGCTCGCGCCGGGCGCCAAGGTGCTCGTCCCGGCGACCTGCTCCTGCACGGGCAGCGCCTACTACCAGCGGAACGCGACGTACGTGGCGGTCGCCGGCGACACGCTGCTGGTGATCGCGAACGACACGTTCCAGGGCCTGTCCACGTGCCAGGCGGTGCAGGAGCAGGCCCTCGGCGACGCGCCAGCGAGGTCGCTCCTGGCGGGGCAGCGCGTCACCGTGCCGCTCCGGTGCGCGTGCCCGAGCGCCGCCCAGGCCGCCGCCGGCGTGAGGTACCTGGTGACGTACCTGGTCGACGAGTTCGACGAGGTGGGCGCCATCGCTGCGAGGTTCGGCGTCGACGCCGGGAACATCTCGGCGGCCAACGAGATGGCCATTATTGACACCATATACCCTTTCACGACGCTGCTCATCCCCGTCAAGTCCAAGCCCGATGTGTCGCAGCTCCGGTCGCCGCCGCCGCCGCCGCCGCCTCCTCCGCCGCCGGCGGCGCCTGCTCCGACCACGAACCGCAAGAACCACACCGGAGTCTACGTCAGCATCGGTGCGGCCGCCGTGGCTGTTCTCGCCGTGGTCACCGCCGTTGTGGCTGCCCTTGCTGTGAGGGCGAGGAGGCGGCGACGGCGAGCCACCGCCGCTGTCGCCGCCGCCGGAGGCAAGGGCGGTAAAGGCAACGACAAGGCGTCGCCGGCGTTCACCGGCGGCGAGGTGTCCGTGTCGATCAGCGAGGCGTTCTCGGGCCTCTCCGACATCAAGTCCTCCCTGAAGGTGTTCACCTACGCGGAGCTCGCGGCGGCGACCGACGGCTTCAGCCCGGACCGCCGCGTCGGCGGGTCGGTGTACCGCGCCGTGTTCAACGGCGACGCGGCCGCCGTGGAGGTCGTGGACCGGGACGTGTCGGCGGAGGTGGAGATCATGAGGAAGATCAACCACCTCAACCTTGTCAGGCTTATCGGCCTCTGCCACCACCGCGGCCGGTGGTACCTCGTCTCGGAGTACGCCGAGCACGGCACGCTCCGCGACCGCCTCCTCGCCGGCGGCGGCGCGCCGCCGCTGAGCTGGTCGCAGCGCGTGCAGGTGGCCCTCGACGTCGCCGAGGGGCTCCGCTACCTGCACGGGTACACGCGGCCTCCGTACGTGCACATGGACGTCAGCAGCGACAGCGTCCTCCTCGCCGGCGGCGCCGACCTCCGCGGCAAGCTCCGCAACTTCGGCGGCGCCAGGGTCATCCGCGGCGGCGGCGGCGAGGCGTTCACGATGACGAGCAACATCGCCGGGACGCGCGGGTACACGGCGCCGGAGTACCTGGAGCACGGCGTCGTGTCGCCCAAGGCCGACGTGTACTCCCTCGGCGTCGTGCTCCTGGAGCTCGTCACCGGCAAGGGCGTCGACGAGCTGGAGGCCGACGGCGCCGGCGACCCGTTCGCCGGCATGAACGCGCTGGCCGGAGACCTCGACGGCGGCAGCGAAGACGACGCGGCGGTGACGAGGAGAATGGAGGAGTTCTTGGACCCGGCGATGGCGGCGACCGGGAGCAGCTGCCCGCGCGAGGCCGTGGCGATGATGGTGAAGCTGATCGAGAGGTGCGTCCGCCGCGACGCGGCGGCGCGGCCGGGGATGGGGGAGGTGGCGCAGCATCTGCTGATGTTGCACGGCGTCTCCGGCGACGGCTGGCACAGCTCGCTGGAGCACTACCGGAGCTCCGGCGGCGACGGCGGCGAACAGCCATAGTCCATAGCGGTGGCTAAGCATCAGAGACGATTAAATATACTTATTAGTAGGATTTTAATTTTTTTTGAGATGAGAAGATACATAGGATGCAATTAGTTCAGTTCATATTATCAAAGATGATTTCACCGTCATTTCAATTTTTCAGCCGGTATAAAAAACAGCAAATGTATTTAAGTGCTCCTATACTTATTTGAAAAAGAATGAAGCGTATTTACATTCTACTATGGGTATTATGGCCCCCATCGTTTCGCTTATTGGTACAAACGAATAACAATTTTCAATTTATGAATAAAACTTTTATATACGCGTTCTTAGCGATCTAAAAGCAAAGCTGAAAAATAAACTTCGATGAAAAAACATCAAAATCAACTCCAAATTTAAGGATGAAAATTTAAATTTTAGCTGATAAGCATGAGCATAAGCGAACCGATGGCCGCCTATGTCGTCTGTGTCACTGTGTGCTCCCCCATATTTAAAATTCTAAAATCACACAACCTAACATAGGATCAACATGACTAAAATGTTTTTTTATGTAGTATTGTATCATATGAGTTGATTTTATGGATTAGTTTGTACAACAACTATCAAAATGTTCTTCGTAAAAAATAAATTAAAGTGCACTTGTATTGAATATATTATAATATGTAATGGCAAGCAATTACTCCATTTATCAAAAAAAAGTCAAATCATGTTATCCCCAAATTTGATTTTTTATGGAACAGAGAGATTATATATTATTGTTGGGATAACCTCGACGGTTGATTCAATGGGATCCCCTATGTCGTGAGTCTTGGAATGCACTTCATTATTCCTATGCCACCGTCCGTCCCTAAATTCCCTAACAGCATACTCCTTTCATTTCAAAATAAGATCATCTTTTCTCATTTATTTGTTCTCGAATAAGTTCATCTTTAAGCGATCATTGTATTAGTATTTGTGAAAGTAAGTAGAGAAAATGGAGGATAGTTGCATTGCGATTTGATAAATTAAGAGTAATATAGTCTTTTTATTTTTTTTATTGATATGTGTAGGACGGTTGAGAAATAAACTTTTTTTTGGATGAAGTTCTACTCCTGCCCATTTCAAAAATCTGATGGCTCCGTCATCAAACGCCGCTTAAAAATTTAATTCCCTCTAAATTCTACATCTATACTATTTATAAAGTTACAACCCATTACATTCTAAAATTTAACATGTAAAGTTATCACATCATTATCCATTAGTAATTATTACCACATCAATTTAAATGGTTTATAGCCTTTTCCAATGATCGATTGAAAATACAAATTCTATACATTTACGTCGTCTTGCTATATTACATGTTACTTTTATTATAATCATATTAAATTTTCACAGTAACACACAGGTTCTCATCTAGTTAACTAGATGTTCATGTCAGTTAGTTGGTGCCTAATTTTTACTAGCAATTTTAGCTTGCTTATAGGGAGGGGGTTACGGGTTTTGTGGACTCACTGGTTGAGATTAAATCGAACTGCTGTTAAGCAGAATAAAATCACTACAACAACTGAACAGAAATCCATTGTCGTCTAGTCCGGTTAGGATACCTGGCTTTCACCCAGGCGACCCGGGTTCAAATCCCGGCAATGGAAGCTCTTTTTATTTTTTTATTTTTAGTTTTTTGCCTTTTTGGCATTTGTTGGTTCCTGTTTCACCTAACACTCTGACTGTGAGCATACTGAATTTTTTTAGCACAAATTTGTTCATCTTATTAATGTATATGTGTTACTGATTCAACTTTAAATGCCTATTTGGCATGGCTCCAGCGTCAGCTAGAGCTAAAATGAAAGTGGAGCTAAATAAAGTACTCTCATAAAATGAAATAGAAAGATAGAGCTGTGTTTCGGTAGTTCGGCTGCTCCGCAACTATACTTCAGATCCAACTCCTGTGTTCGGAAGTGAGGATTGGGAACATGAAGCAAAGAACGCAGCCTAAATGTTTCCTTAAACATTATCATAAAAAAGAAAAAAATATCACCAAAGATGTACAAATTTCGATGAGAATTTTCATCTTTTTTTGTCACTGTTTGTCTAATATTGCAATTCTCATCTCGGCCGTCCAATCTCCGATCCGACGACCACCGCTCACCGTTGTAGGGTTCAACGCCGCCGTCTGCACCCGCGTCAGCGCTTCACAAAGCAACCCGGCTGCGGCGGCGGCGCCACCCACCTGCTTCATTGCTCACTCCGGCGGCGATGGCCGACGACATCGCGCCGCGCACCGCCTCCGCCTACCTCGACCCCTCCTACTG
Organism: Oryza glumipatula; assembly: GCA_000576495.2. Lineage (NCBI taxonomy): Eukaryota > Viridiplantae > Streptophyta > Magnoliopsida > Poales > Poaceae > Oryza > Oryza glumipatula. The sequence goes on from CM002514.2 coordinate 22,915,058, forward strand.
GTTTGGTTCCCCTTTTTTCTTTTTCCTTCTCTTCTCTGCTCGCGGCTCGCCGGCGCGGCAGCGGATGGGTCTCGCTGATGTGATGGCTGGCCTGTGTGCGCGCGCGCAGGGACGAGCGGTTCGGGAAGGAGGAGCACTATGAGTGGTTCAAGGATTTCTCCCACTTCCGCCACCTCCTCGCCCCGCTCCTCTCCCCTTCCATCTCGGTTCGTCTCGCCTCCTCTCTTCCCCCCACGAATCCCTCCTGATATCATCTTTGGGTGGGGGGAATTTGTTTTTTGTGGGTTCTTGAAATTTGAAGTCTGGGGGTGAAATGAAATCATCTCGAATTCGTGTTGCGCTAGGTTCTTGAGGTTGGGTGTGGCAACTCGCGGCTCGGGGAGGAGCTGCTGCGGGAGGGCGTCGCCGGCGGCATCACCTGCGTCGACCTCTCGCCCGTCGCCGTCCAGCGGATGCGTGACCGCCTCGCGGAGCAGGGCACCGAGGGTAAATTTTTCACTGGTTTATAGTCGTTATGAATCACTAAAATCTGAAGAAATTGTTTGTGGTCCTTACCAATGGCACTGCCATTTGGGATTTTGGGGGTGAAATGTTGGCCTTCTGCTTCTTGCAGGTGTGGAGGTTGTGGTGGCGGACATGCTTGATCTGCCGTTCGAGCGTGAGAGCTTCGATCTCGTGATTGAGAAAGGCACCATGGTATTGGTACTGCTGAGTTTGATGTTGCCATAAGAAATGAAGATTCAGCGTTCATGAATGCGAAAGGAAAAAAAAAACTTAGCATTGAACTTAAACACTAAGATTTATAGGAGTCAGGCATCCAATATATGACCCGAAAAATCACTGATAGACCATGGTGTGTGCTGTGTTGATTGCAATTCAAAGAAAACAAATTAACTATAAACCTTACTTTATATATAAGTTAACATAAAAAATGTTTACTTTTGGATATTTTGGAAATGCACATACAGGGAAAGGGGACCGGTCCAACACTCATGCTTATAAATATTTCGTCCTTTAGAACAACTCAATGAGATGCTTTCTGTGCTCACTTCATTCTGAGACCCTTGTCCATCATATAATTCAAATGTCGTGAACCAATGCTGTATCTTTTTGTCAGGACGTATTATTTGTGGACAGTGGTGATCCTTGGAACCCAAATCCTACAACAGTGGATAATGTGATGAAAATGCTTGAAGGTATCCACAAGGTTTTGAAGCCTGAAGGCATATTTGTATCAATTACCTTTGGACAGGTTATTGAGATTCCGATTCATTATGTCTGTTATCTGTATTTGATTTCTGGTTTTTCAGTATGATATTTGTGCATGCTACAGAAATTCTGCAAATATGTAAATACCCATTATGTATAATTACATATATATGACTATATTAAAAAATGATAGTTGCCAAAGAATGTTTCCAGAGGATTATGGAACTAATGTAACTTACCTCACTTTATGGCTTATTCGTTCATCTAATCTTCTCTTTCTAATATTCTGTTTATCTAATCTTATCTGGCAGCCACATTTCCGTCGTCGATTTTTTGAAGCACCTGGGTTTACATGGTCTGTTGAGTGGAGCACCTTTGGTGATGGCTTCCATTATTTCTTCTATATTCTTAAAAAGGTTTAATTGAAAAGCATTCCTTTGATTTCTTGGTGCTCATCAATTCGGTTAAGAGTTTTGCACTGTAGATGTTATGACTCCATTAAAAGTTTTGCGCTGTTGAACCTAACTCTAGATGAAAGTTGCCCTCCTCCTCATGGGAAAGTTCTATTTCTAATTATCTTTTGATTAATCTCCAGGGCAAGAGGTTGTTGGATTCCAACGGTAACCAACATACACAGCCTGCTGCTCCAAGCATTAATATGTTCCATGAAGAGCTTGAGAGTGAGGACTACATATTCCGAACAAATGTTGATGAGTTGTAACTGGCAATTTAACAAGTGCATCATCGGCTTGGGTGGGAGTTTTGATGAAGCTACTACACATCAAGAGAGACGTCCCGTCCAGCATCAACTTGGTAGATGAATGATCTTGGACAGATGCATGGAAAGATCTTGCTTGGTGCTGTACCATTGCCCTGGCTAGGGATTTCTGTGCCAGCTGAATTGACTAGAAAACAGGTACCTTTATCATTGTTCCCAGATTTTTAGTAAACCTTCCAAAGAAGTTCCCTTTTGTTTCCAAACAATGCACTTCTTTGCTACTCCCTCCGTTTCATATTATAATTCGTTTGACTTTTTTAAATTCTATTTTTTTTAAGTTTGACCAAGTTTGTAGAAAAATATAGTAACATTTTTAACCCAAAACAAACATATTATTAAAATATATTCAATGTTAAATTTAATGAAACTAATTTGGTGTTGTTAATGTTGCTAAATTTTTTTTTATAAACTTGGCCAAACCTAAAGAACTTTGACCAAGTAAAAAGTCAAACGATTTATATGAAACGGAGGGAGTACTAAAGTAGCAATGATGTTATCCGATGCTGCAAATATGCCTTCTGACGGTGTCAACTGTGGCCTAGTTTGGCGCGTCCAAAATCCTGGTCTATCCCATGGGGTGAGTAATTTGGTTCAATTTCCTGGGCATTTGCAAGCTAGGCCTTCAGTTTCATGTTAGGACTTGTCTGGAATTCATGGAAAATTTTATGGGAACCTTGCTTTGTTCTATACTCCCCACTACTAATGACCTACTTTGTGGAGTTCCTAAAAAATTATGACAGATGCCTTAATCAATGCTCCATTTATTTCAAAATATAAGGCAGATGTTTCATAATATAAGGCGTGCATGCATGTATTATGTTCCTAGAATACAAATTACTCGGTTACACTAAACACCCCTAAATCCATCATTGTTTTTGCATTAAAAAAATTACAATAGTCCCAAATTGTCTGCTCCAAATCACTAACTATTGCCGTTTTTATGAAAGAAAGAAATGACTGGTAAATTACTTACATCCAGTGAAACTGGCACTATTCCATAGCATAAATCAAAACCTTTCGGGGAAAAAACATTTTAATAGCCAATAGTAATTTGCCTTGCTTTCAACTGTAGGATCGAACACAAAGAACATGTAGAAAACAGCGACATTTATTCACCAAACAGCGACATGTTTTGTTATATTATATTGAATAAGTAAAACAAAATATGTAGAAAAAAATAATACTAAAAAAGGTCCCAAATACTGCCCATCAAGTATAACATGTGAATGATTATTCAGACGATTAAATGGGATACGGCCAATTATTAGCTAAAAATGGAGTTTTGATTCGGGCGATCACGTTAACAGAACGGACCGTTTTCCATGGCCTTAAGGCTTACTCTCTCTTCCAAGAAGAATCAAATTGTGAAGATAAAAAACTGAACAAACATTATGTCTATATATTTTCAGGATTAAGTTTTTAATGGACGGAGGAAGTACTCCAGTAATTGCGAGGAATGCACCAGTCCTGGCCATATGAAGGATCCATTTCCGGCCAGTACTGGCACAAGTAGTTGTCCGGGTCGCAGCAATTGGTCCGATCAAACGGCCAGCAGTTGCTGCAGCAAACATTGTAGTTAGGGATGCAGTCGCCGCCGTCCTGAAGGAGCCTCCTTATCCCCACCTTCGACGCCAGGTCGTCGTCGGCGGCGGAGATACTGCTGCCGGTAAGGGCCGGCTCCGACGACTTCGCCGCCGCCGCCGCCGCCGTTGCCAGCAACTGCACCATGATCGCCACTGCCATCCTATTTGTCGCCATCTCTCGACCTCTCTCTGAGATGGTATTTGCTTTGGTTTGCATCTCCCCCCTTACCATATTGCGTCTTATATAGCCGCAGGATATATCCGAAAATATAACCATTTTTATAATAGTGACAAGTCAAATATTCTTATCTTTAATTATTAATGTTAAAAAAAATTTAAAAAAGATCAATCATATAAAATTGATGTTACTATATTTATCATTAAACAAACTATCATAATATGTAACTTTTTTTATTTAAAATATCATATTGCTGTTCAAAGTAACTAATCTCAGAGATCGTGTCAAAGTCTAAAAATACTTATATTTTAGGACGGAGGGATTATATCTTAAACAACTACTAAAAGTCATAACCGAGAGATATCATCAATCGATCTGATTATAATGTATTATAAGGCTATTTGGACAAGTGACCATGACCCGATCATTGATACAGCTAGTGGCCTTGTCCTTTTTTTTTTCTCTCTTTTTCTTTTTTCTTCTGAGGGAATCAATCGATGGAAGCTTGTTAATTAGATATATAGCTGGTAGACCTAACCCAACCATATGTGACTGACCTGTCAGTTTTATATGAGAACGTTCAGATAAACACATGCAATCCCTAAGAAGTCAGCAAGTCAATTTTGAGCAAATATTTTTACGAACTAATCTCTATCTATTATAAAAATTAAAGATGTTTCCACGGTCTGTCATCCGTGTTTGAGTCGGTTTTAATTTTATGTTTTGGTTTTATTCTATATATACCTAATAAATAAATAAAATAAATATTATAAATAAAAAACGTCGACTCCCCCCCCCCCCAAAAAAAAAAACGTCCGACTCACTTCTGGTTTGTAAAATAAAAGTGAAAAAAGGCGAGAAAAATCCTTCTGTCAACCAAAAACCAAAAAAAGGTCCGACTCTCCCCCCCCCCCCCCCCCCCCCCCCCGCAAAAAAAAAACGTCTGACTCACTTCTGGTTCCTTAAAAAAAAAGTGGTCCCTAAAAAAAAAGAAGAAAAAACATCTGACTCAGTCCGTAAAAAGAAAAAGAACGTCCGCCTCAAAATCTATATACATAATAAAATGTCTACCCATACATTTTATCCTCTAATTAATTGCAAAAATTGATTCTCTATCCCTTCCTCATCCTTTCCCACATGATTTCTCCAATCAATTTAGCTTTAATTCACCGGATTTAATTTCCGAACAGTTGTCAATGATGGCGTGCCCGACGATTTTTCCCCCTTTTTATCGCAAGTATTGCGGATTCGCTCCGATTTTGAGAAAAATGGAAGGAGTAGATCAAGTGGATCAAATGCCCTCAATAAATTTTCAGAGATCGAGTATATTTGATAGGGATGATCGGCTTTGTCATCATATGGACACAACTGTATTCCGTAAGCTAGAAGAGGAAGGCCGAGCGAAAGGAGATAGAACACAACGCTTCTTCAATTTATTCCTCAACTTCGGAAAAATCACCTAACTCAACACGAGGAGAAAAATCGTCGGTTATAAAAATACCGATTTAAAAAAATGTCCGACTCAACGTGAGATAAAAATCGTTGTATATAAAAAACAGATAAAAAAAGTCCTAATCCACACGAGAAAAAGCGGATCGAAAAAACTGTCTGACTCCACGCAAGAAAAAAACTTCGTTTATAAGAAAACTGCTCCAAGAAAACTGTTTGACCCAACACGAAAAAAAAAACGTGCTTATAAAAAAGTCCAGTTTGGCACTGTGCAATGCGAAAAAAAAAACTATCTGATTTCAGGAAAAAAAAACATCCGATTCCATGAAAAATAATCATATCGTTTGTATTGTCCATCATCTACTGCGTCGGTTTGGTTTTTCCAAAACGTTCATGGAATGTTCTGATGTGAATTCTTGTTTGGGCTTTTATTATCGGAACGAGATCAAATTGATCGAGGCTTGGGTCGGATAGGATCATCGATATGTTCCATCTCCTACACGCCTTGTGTTCCATGATCTATTCTCTTGTATTGGAGGTGCAGGAGAATAGATCATGCAATTATCAGACTACTTTGTTAAGTATAGCTAATATTCTTGATAGGTATCATATAAAAATAATTATATATTAAGAGAATAGTTCACGGTGGCTCTGTTTTGTCTAGACTTGACCATGCGAGACAGTGTAGGATTTGATTAATCCTATTATTTGTTGCAAGAATGAGACTGAAATAGTATTTCAGATTATATGTGTACAACCACATCAATAATCAAATTCTTTTGGGTAAAGGAGGCATAGGTAATGTTGCCATCGTCAAGGTTGGGCTATTACATTGAAGATGTTCTAAAATTTTTTTATGATATGTCTTAACTGTAACGATCGATACAAACATTATCATTGACATGGTTATGCATGTGAAATGCATATTGTCATTGAAAATTTTTCACCCGTTGCAACGCACAGGTATTTTTACTAGTATATTAATAAATAAATCTGAAGCAAACCGCCCAACAAATAAAATATCGACTAGAGCAAAGAGGGACTCCCATTGGTAATAGATGAGGAGATATTTGATGCACTAAAAATTGGAAAACGCTAGAGTTGACTTCAACTTTAATTTGAAAAGGAGCGGTCGTTCGAGTACAATTTGACAACAACCAAGAGTTGTTCAGTAGATTGGCTGTTTACCATTTAAAAATAGGGTTGAGTTCGGTTTACACTCCTCAACCATCGCAAAAGTCCGATTTACTACTTAATACCGGGCATCTTACATCCTCCATTTTTTTTAAACTGGAGTAATTTTTACATCTTAAATACCTAATTCTCGGTGCAAGATCTTGCATCCTATTGGGCCACATGGCGCCCCATAAATCAGGCAAAGCCCCATTCCAAAATCTGCCACATGTCTAATGAGATGCTATAGTATAGTACATCTGTGAATGTTTAGGGAAAAAAGTTCAAATAGATTAGCCCGCCCTCTGAATTCGCTAGAAAGGTAGAGAGATTATCAAGAGAAGATGAAGGTGAACGCGTAGTGATGTAGCCTAGGAGGGGGGAGGGGTGAATAGACTTTCCTGAAAAAAATTACTCAAACAATCGCAGTGGTCAAATTCAATAGGGCCCGAAACTTCCTAGTGATAAACACCGGAACTTCCGGGTAGGTATATGTGGCCCGGAACTTTCGGAGTTCTTTAGCCAGGAACTTTCGAGTGACAGGAAAGAACAAAAACGACAGGGCATTTAAATCCTAGCAAAGTAACCTCAAGCACATAGATGCACATGATGTTGAATAGAGAATAAAAGCAGGCACAATCACAGCACAAGAGAGACAAGGACGATTTTTTCCTGAAGTTCGGATCACAAGGATCCTACTCTCCGTTGAGGTGCTCCACAGAGCCAGGTCTCGATTAATCCCTTGCCTCACCTGTGTAAAGATCCAGAAGAGGTTCATAGCCTTCAACTCAACACCTCTAGGTCATTTTCTAGAATTGAGTGACCACCAAGATCCAACTCAAAATTCCTTTTAGAAAAGAACACAAGTGCAAGTTGCTCTATCTAGGACAACCTCTGAGAACTCAGCACAAGAATCCTTACTCACTTACCTCGTTTCCTTGCGGAGGTGAGGAATACCTTCACAAACTTTCCCGGGATATCCACAAGATCTTTGGAAGCTCGCGGGCGACATTTAACCGTCTAGGAGAAGATCTCCAAGAGTAATAAGCTCAAATGACAGCCCTCAAGGTATCCAAAGTGCTCAACCAAACCTAATCTTCACACCTTCTCCAAATCACTCCTACACTCTCACCTAATCTCTCAATCTCACAAGATAGTCTTTATATTTGAGTGGAGGAAGCAAAGGCACCTTGGGAGAGGCTAGAAAACCCTAGGAAGTGAAAAAACTAAAGTGGAATGGCAAAAGGGTGAGCTGGGGATGAAATCCATATATATAATGGCTAGATGACGTCACTAGCCGTTACTCACAAGTTTGAACTGGAAAGCTGTCCGGAGGTTTCGAGCCAAAGTGCCAGGAACTTCCGAGCAGCACTTAGGAAAAATTCTTGCTACACCCAGGGGCCCGGAAGATCCGGACAGAACCTCGGGTAGGACTTTCTGTCCCGGGGGAGAAAAATCATTTTCCAAAAATGATTCTAAAAATAATTTGACTCATAATAAAATAAATAATATTTATATATTTTTAGTAGAATGGATGGTCTAACATCATATCAAAAGGCAATGGCATCATCTTTTAAAAAAAATTGAAAATTGGAGGGAATACGAGTTTGTTGTCTATATAGATAGTGATATAAGGGAGTATCGCATTGCACTTTACTTCATGGTCATATTTGGTTTCGTTAGATTTACTTATATTGCAATGGCATTAAGCAAATTAACCCTTGCCATTAGTACCCATTTTTTTAACATGACTGAACGAAGACTCGGCCATTCAATTTCATCATGAATAATTAAGATGCAACCATGATATGCTACGCAAGTTTTTGTAAAAAGTTTGTAACGATTTTTTTAGCGTGTATCATTTTCCTTCTAACAGGTATAATTAGTTGTTTATTGAAAATCTGTTTTGTGGTGATAGAATTGGGTACCGATGAAATTTTTTTATTTTTTATATTATTTATTACAATATTTTTTTAAAAAATTATTTGAAAAATTTACAAAAGTAGTCGCCCATCGCTCTCTGGGAGGGCAATTTTGCTGAGGGCAATTTTGCTGATGTGACAGACGGCCGTTGGCCCTCCCATAACGGCTGGCCACCGAGGGCGCCGAAATTTTGCAGGTAACCCTCTTGCCGCTTTTTGGGAGGACGATTTTTTACTGTGCGGGGGTCGCCTGCAAAAGCGCTGGGAAGGTGGCCTGGCATTTTTACGGGTGGCCCTCGCCGCCGGGAAAAATGCCACCCCTGCCTGACATCAAGGCCCATCCACGTAGTTGGGCCGGGCTCAAGGCCCATTTAAGAGCTATCCCCACGAACAGAGCACACGCAGCTTGAGAGAGAGAAGGCGGCTCCACCTACCAGGGCCAACACACACCCAGACGCAAAATCGCCCTCCTCGTCGCCTGCCGGCGAGATGGCTTCGTCGGCGGCGGCCTACCTCGATGCCGACGAGAACCTCGAGGCCATCATCTCCCGCATCGAGCAGAAGTCCCGCAAGATCGAGACCCTCCTCAAGCAGTAAGCGCCCCCGATTCGTCTTCTCCTTTCTTGATCTTTTTGATTTGCTGGGTTGGAGGGTGACCCATCTGTGCGCGTCGCGGCGCGGCGGCGGCGGCGGCGGCAGGTCGAAGCCGGTGGAGGCCCTCAAGACGGCGCTCGAGGGGACGCCCCTCAAGACCCGCGACGAGCGATGCAAGGTATGGGATTTGGTTTCCGCCATGGATTCTCTGAAGAGGCGCTGAATTTGGTTGAGATGGATGGATTTTGCTTTGCGGCGCAGTCGGCGAACTGGATCGTGGTGCACCGCGCGATGATGGCGATCAGGGACGTCGACGGCATGTTCAACTCGCTGGATCCCGAGTACTACGACATCCTGATGAAGTGAGCCGCGCATCCTGCCTTTTTTTTTTTTTCTCTCTATGACATTTCCATTTTTTCATTCAAGATCCAACTGTATTGATCTGCCCGGAGTAAATTGCTGTGTGCGAAAATGTCAGGGTAGGGTTAGTTGTTTGGAATATGGGTGTTGGTGATGATCAATTTTGTTACTTTAAATTCAACATGTGGCATTGTAGCTTACAATTCTGTTCTAATCTTCGTTGGCATTGTAGCAGGTTTTTTTCTTGATATTTGATCTGCATATTAATTTCATGTTAACACAATTTATCTACTGTGGAAAACTGCGGTGTGCTATTTTGCTCCGCCGTTACTGTTTATATTTGCCAATTTGTTCGGGAACTGTGGAGTTTACAGGCCCCCCTGGCGCCCCCCCCCCCCCCCCCCATCTCAAGACTGCAGAAATTGCTTTCCTATAAATTGAATTACTCTTGTTGTTGAGTTGCTAAAGTGTTTCAATCTGGTCTGCTTTCTTGATGTGTGTCGCTTATATACGATAGTTAAGGATGCAAGGAAACTTTGAGAGAACTGCAACAGTTCTACAAATTATGTTCTGCAGTATATGCATCAACAATGCACTTTACAATTGAACAATTATGGCCATTTGCACAAAGACTTGATGAGTAGTTAAATAATTTGGTTTTAGATCTAGTAAAGCACTACTTGTGTGCACTTTATGTTTTCATGCTTGAACAGTGAAATCAATACTGAATAGATATCTGTACTCCCATCTGCATTGCCACTTCACTCATCTCCATTTTTTCTGATGTTCGATTGAAAATTGCAGCAGCATTCTTCATATTAGCCATGTGGCATTTTTCTTATTTATTTTTACTTTATTTATGCCTAATTGTTGCTCATAGATATTTCTAATGGGAGTTATGTTGTCCCTGTGTGAACTGCGAAACGATATAGATTGTGAGGATTTCCTTATTTGCCCCTTGCCTTCAAACTCTACTGCAAAAGCAATGTGTTTCTGATATTCAGTCTGAAGATGATCTCCCTTTAATGATATACATTAATTGTTCTGCTCTGAACTTTGATATGCTGCAGGTACCTGTACAGAGGTTTGTCAACAGGGGATCGGCCAACATGTGACCAGTGCCTCAAAATTCATGAAAAACTCACCGAGAAAGCAGGCTTAGGATGTATATTGCGCTCACTTGCTGATACCATAAACACCGTGTGAGTTTCATCTCTGTGGAGGGTGGGCAACACAAGGTTTTTTCTCCCAGCTGCCCCATGATATGAAAATATCTCATTAGGGCCAATTAGTTGTATGGAAAATTGTTGTCTAGATGATGTTGATTGTTATCCTCTTCCCTTTCCATTTGGCAGCTAGCTTCTGATAGAGAGCTTCCTTGTACTCTAGTACTAGAGTTGCTGAACTGCTGTACTACTAGTATATATATATTGTTGTTTCCAACACGTTATGTGGCATGAACTATGATAATGAAAATGTTGTGGTTTTCAAGTGAATTTATGTACAACCAGAATTGGCTGGAACTTGTTTCCCACTGTTCACCTTCCAACTGTTTTTCATGTATTTCTGATGCAGAATGTGTACAGTTCTTAGTAGTGGTTACTCAGTATAATGTATCTGTAACCAATACTCCCTCCATACCCACAAAACAAGTCGTTCTGGGCTCTTACCCGTTTTCACAAAACAAGTTGTCGTTCCTCAGCGGGGTTTAGTTTGGACGCGTATGCCCCTGACGCGAGAGCTGAGCAACGAGCGGCGAGGCAAGAAACGAGGCGACGTGATTAATGCCGCCTTAAGCTGAATGGACGTGATTAATGGCGCTCGATCTTTCCTCTTCATCTCCCGCATGCAGCACACGCTCGTCGCTTGCCGCTCGCACACGCGCGTCTCTCTTCCTCGCCGCCCGGCTGTAGTTAGGGTTCAGAGCTTGGTCGTGCCATGGAGTACGTCGAGTCGCCGAAGTCCGTCGAGGTGCCGGACTCTGTCGACGCCCTGGACATCGTCAACGCGCTGGACTCCATCGAGGGGCTAGAATCGGAGATGGCGTTGGACTCCGTCGAGGTGGTGCCGGACTCCGTCGAGGTGGCGCCGGACTCCGTCGAGGTGGTGCAGTGTCCTCGCTGCAGCACATTCCACGCTGGCGGCATCTTCGGAGAAGCATGCTTCCAAGCTTGCCGCCGTGCTCGCAGGTGTGCCCGTTATGGCCTTTTACATGAAGACTACGACCTCATAGCAAGGTTTTTTGCATAACATAGAAAGGTTTGATTGTGAGTTATACATTCCTGATGTGGAGAAACTTCAAATGGATGGTGAAACCATACTTCTTCCTGAGCACGTTATCAAAAAGTTGGACGAGATCTACAGTATGAAGGAGTTGGAAGATGCAAAGATGAAGCAAGAACAGTAAGTTACATGTCTCATTCAATCGACCTAACATGCAAGCAAAAACTAATTTGCTGCTAATATTCTTGCTTCGGCTAGCATCTGTAAAGACTAACATGCTTGCATCATCTAATATTCTACTTCTAATTTGCTGCAGGGAGACTAGCAATGCATTCAGCAAGCAAGGATGCTTCAGATGAGATTTGCAATGGCAGCCGATCTTCTCTCTCTAGTTTTTCCTTTTGCATGTGAGGAATTTTGATCTTGTTGCCACCTTTTACTTTCATGGCTTCCTTCAAAACAGTTTGTAGTGTTACAAACATTCTGTTTGCTTTCCATGGAGAGTACTCTAAGAATGCCTGCAAAACATGTGTGGAATAAATCTTTCACCGAGTACTTTAATTGTTGAACAAAACAATGAAACAAGTGAACAATGGATCCATTTACATGTTCCACGGCTGGAACTAGATATTTTATTGTCTTTGCCTCCTTTTTGTATTGAATTGCTTGAATAGCTCGAAAAAACCCCAAGTCTAGAATGTTAAAATCCGGAGAATTGGGTGGTTTACAAACTAGGCGAATGTCAAACCCTTCTTCCCTAGCAGCCTCACAAAAAACAGGATCATCCAATTTCAAATGGGAAGGTGCATTATCTTGTTGTATAAAAATTGGTTTGTTCACATCTTTTCTTGGCCATTTGGCTCGAATGGCAGGCAACACTTTGTTTACCATGAAATCTCTAATCATATCTCTTGTTATTGAAGTTATTGGCTTGATTACTAGTTCTCCACGAAGACGATTCTGACTACTTCTCACAGCATGTTCATAAGTGACAAGTGGAAAACAACCAATTTTACCATCAAAAACACATTCTCCATTCCTAAACCTTGGCCGAGCACAAACACACAAGAACATGAGCCTAGGGATGTAATTCTTGTTCTTACAAGTGCGATGTGGTTCATCTTCCTCGGGTAGCAAGTAATACTTCTCAGATTTTTGAGAGAGGTAGAACCATTTTTCATCAATGAACACATAGTCAAAAAAATCCTTAAATCTTGGATCACCAACCAAACTTTGATCAATCATGTCAACACACCACTTCAACCTAGTCTTCTTGTTAGCATCTGTGAGGTATGGTTTGATGCTACTAGAGTGCCGTCTAAGCAAACCTTTTTTCAAATACCTTTGTATCCTAGATTTGGAAATACCAAGTTTACTAGACACATCTTCTATGGTCATTCTTTTCTTGAGAGGAATGTTGCGCAATTGTTCCGAATCAAGAGGGATTGCCTTACGACCAGATCTACCCTTCTTGTGACTAGCAACCACAACCGGAATGTTATGAGCAAGTTGGATTTTACCTCGCTTTCATAAGCGCTGAACTGATCGAATGTGCACTCCAAATTGATCAGCAACCCTTCTTGTATCCTTCTTGCCTAGTTTCCCATTCTTGCTGTCCTTCAACAATGCTTTGTACACTTGTTTTGTGACTTCTTCTGTCATGTCCTTCCTTCGATGCTGTCCTTCAACAGGAGCTTGGTTATGTACAGCATGTTCTAGTCAAAGAAAAAAAACAAGCACATTCAAAAAAAATAGCCACTGCTTTAATAAAAAAATGAAAAAGGAAAGAACAAACCGAGATCAAGATTACCAGCGTGGTTTTGTAAAAAATCTAAATCAACTACACCAAATTCATCTAGTGGCATGTTCAAATCAAATCCTGTCGGAAAAAGGAAAGAAAAAACTTAGAATAGAAACTTAGTTGATGTTGTTGCTGTGAATATATAAAAAAAAAAGAAAGAACAAACACATTACCATTAACGTTGTGATCCTCCAATATTGGTTCGTTGAGATGGAAGGGAACATTGCCGTCCTCATCTTCTTCTAGGCGGACATTCAAATCAAAGCCAACAACAGCTGGAACAGCCATTGCATGCAGTAGATGGAAACTCTCGCGGACTGAAAGTGAGCAGGTTAAGCATAGTAATGGAAAGAGAAGAAGCCGTTTAAATAGGCATGGTGAAACTGAAACGGCATCTACCCGTGAAAAGAACGAAAAATACGCGCCCAAACGAAAAATACGCGCCCAAAAAACACCCGCAAAACGAAAAATACGCACGCAAGCGCCATGCAAAATCAGCAAAAAAAATAATGAGCCCACCAAGTATCGAACCCAAGCACTCAGCCTTCAAACCTCGCTGCACTAGCCATTTGAGCTCTGTTTGCTTCTCAAATGAATGCACCCGCACCCTCATTTAATAGGGGCAGACATGGAAGAATAGCCTCAAATTAATCACTCATTGGTAAGCACAATCTTGTCCTAAACGACTTGTTTTGTGGGTATGGAGGGAGTATATATTTGCAGCTCATTGCTGGCAACTCATCTTTGTTTTCCAAATGTATTAAGGTGTACTCCTGTATTGATTAACACTATGAAGCACACATATATACCTTTCAAATTTTCAATACCTTTCAATGGCTGGAGAAAAAAATCGAAATGGATTTCTGCATGTGCTAGCATGCATATATCAGATATATGGATTCAGAAGTTTCTTGAAAATCAAACAGCATCCAGGAAAGAAATCAAGGCCATTCATCTCAAACCAAGAAAACGATTAATTCCATCTCCAAAAACAACAAGAACATTGCATATCAGGCAACGAATTATGGCAGCTTTAATCCTTTTATTACATCCTTGAGAACTGACAATATTTCTCCAAACCAACCAGATTATTTCCAGGTGGATTGCTTTTTCTTGAGGAAATTAAACCAACGGTTTATTACCGGAAACACAAGATCATCGAGAGCGAGAGAGCATCAAACAGCTAGTACAAGTGCAAATTAACTCAGTGAAATTAAGAAACCTATAGCAAAGAGAGACTCATATGGGAAATTAAGGCTGAGATGATCATCAGAAGTTCAGAAAGTTCAGAACATGATAGGGTCTGCACAGCAGTATCCAGCAGAGATCTCCAAGAACCCATCCATGGCGGCGCTCATGGCCGCCTGCCCCGGCATGTCGTCGAGCAGCCAGTTCTCGAGCAGCGAGAAGGTCGTCGTGGCCGCCTCGCCGTGGCCGGCCATTGCCGCAGCCGTCATCATCTCCGACGACGACGACTTGTCATCACCACTGATCACAGCACACATGTGATAATCCTGGTCCTTGGAGACGCCATCAATGGAAGAAGCCATTGCACCAGCAGCAGCAGAGCCCTCTTGCTCCTCTTGGAGCTCCTGCATGGCCATGGCCTGCTTGTAGCAGCTACCTGCAGCAGCTGTTGCTGCTGATGATGTTGTTGCTGGTGATGGCTTCATCCATGTCTGGAACTGGAAGAGCTTGGGGATGGTGGTGGCCTCATTGCTAGGTGCAGTGGCCATGGATTGCATGGATTCAAGATTGTGGTTGTTGTTATGGAGGTGATTGCTGCTGTTGCTGTTGCTGTTGTTAGGGTTGTAGTAGTTTGGGCTGGTTGTTGCTACTGCTGCTGCATTGGAGGAAGAAGGGGTGGTTTGGAAGGAATGGTGGTGATGATGATCGGGGTGTGATTGTTGTTGTTGTTGCAGCCTCTTCACCTTCTTCTTGAGGTGTGTGTTCCAGTAGTTCTTGATGTCGTTGTCTGTTCTTTGGGGGAGGTAGGAGGCTATTGCTGCCCACCTGCATGCACAATAGATAAATATTTAGGCACTACTCCTTCCGTCCCATAAAAATACCAATCCTAACATCCCAAGACAAAAATAGTGGAGATGAAGAATGACTAAAATACCCATAATCATTGAAAAAAGTAGTAAGAGGGATAGATAGGTAAAGGGTATTGAAGGGATAAAACTTCTCGTTTTACGTACTGAGAGTAGGTAGGATGGTAGAAGTTGTTTTTTTTTAGACAAAATTCAAACTCTAGAAGTTGAGTTTTTTTGGGAAGGAGGGCGTATGTTATAACCTGTCATGTAATATATGCAGAAGTAAAGCATGATTAAGGTAAAGACAATATGATTTTGAAAAAGTTCAGATGATCATCAGAAAGTCAGGGTTTGCTTGAGTTATCATAAAACTAAGCTTAAACTTTAAACAATATATAGGAGTGCATAGAGGTTTTCTTTCATTCTTGGACTAGAGTTCAGAGGTATATACGATCTGTGAAGTGATGTACCAAAACCAATATCATAACAAATGAGAGTAGGATTGGGAGTTCACCTATATATTTGTTGGCGTTTTCTTCAATCTTTAAGAGGTATGAGTATTAGTTAGGAGGTATGTACCTTACGTGTAAAACTATGAGGTTTATATGCTCCCTCCGTTATAAAATAAGTTTATTTTTTAAATGAATCTGGACATAGTCTACATCTAGATTCACATATGAAAGTAAACATTTTATTCATCCCAAGAACCAGGAAAATATTTACATTTTTTTTTATCTCGGAGTGGTACGGATGTATATATACCTCTTCAAGGATAGAAAATAAACTAAAAACATCCCATTAGATTTTGATGCTCATGTATATGATACAACAATTTATTTAAATTGAGTTATGTACGTGATTACTTGTTGCCAAGCAATGCCTGGAGGTGGATGATGATCCCCTCCTCATGAGGGGTGAAGTTGCCACGCTTGATCCCCGGTCTCAGGTAGTTCGTCCACCGCAGCCTGCAGCTCTTGCTGCACCTCATCAATCCTAAACACATACAAACAACACAACAGAAACAAACTTATCATCAACTCCTAAACAACAACAGAAGCATAACTAAAACAGCTTCTGATATCAACCATGCAAAAATCAAACACATGCAATATCGATCATTCGACGACGAATGGATCGAAAACGCGAGAGCCAGGGGGAGGGGGGGGGGGGCTAACCGGTGTTCTCGGGCACGGAGCGCCAGTTCCCGGGGCCATGCTGCTGGATGTAGGAGACGAGGATGATGTCCTCCTCTGGCGTCCATGGCCCTTTCTTGACGCCGACGCCATTGTCGCAGCATGGAGGTCTCCCCATGTCTGCCTATAGGCTAGTAGCTACCTAATAGTAATATCTATAGCCTACCACAGCTAAGCCTATAGCTCTCCCTTAGCAGCAGCAGCAGCTAGTTGCTTCTCAAGTTGATGGGCAACATGTCTGTCTATCTAGCCACCTTGAGAGCCATGGCAGCATACAGCCACTGACTCCTCTCTCTGAAACTGAAACTAAGACCCAAGGCCTCTACTGGTGGTCTCCTTTTATATTTCTAAGATGACACCAGTGCAGTGCAGCAATGCAACCCTAGCTAATTAAGCAAGCTGGTGCTTTCCTACCTGTCCCCTTACAGGTGCCCTAGCTCTGCATGTGAGTGCTTATATACTACATGACCTCATCATAAGCTTGCCCCTGTGCTTTTAATTGCTTTCCAATGCAAAAAGTCAGCCAGGTGAACACAGCCAATGCAATCTCTCTTTTTCTCCTCTCTCTGTCTTTTCTCTCCTTGGTGTGATGTATGGGATCACATGAATGATCATCTCCTCGGTGATCTTTTTTCTCTCCTCGCTTTTCCTTTCCCAACACGAACATAAGGTTGACGTCTTGCGTATTCGTCGAGGACTTTAGATCGATTGATGGATGGATGGAGTGAAGTCTAGCAGCCTCATCTTTTCACTTATGCTTATGCTTATAAACCAAAATTTAAATTTTCAACCTTAAATTTAAAGTTGATTTTGGGGTTTTTTTATCGAAGTTTATTTTTCAGTCTTTGCTTTTAAATCTCTAAGAACAAGCATATAAAAGTTTTATTCGTAAATTATTTTTCATTTGTAAATATGTCGTTTGGTTTATTCCGTCAATAAGCGAAAGGATGGGTACGCTGGGTTCTCTCTTTTTTGCTGTGGCGCTCATGAAAACAGTTATTGCATGCATGCATGTGTTTGTTTGTTTGTTAGTGTTAATTTAATTTACTCTATCTCTCTCCTGATTTCTTGGGGGCATTGATGGGATCGGCCGTGTGCATGATCTGGCAAAAGCACGGGTTGCCCTGCAATTCTACCTCTTCTACCTTCGATCGATGCATTCATGAACGTGATTAATTTCACATATCTTTTTCGACAATGAAAATCAATCATATAGTATATATTTAATTTATACCTCTACAATGGGATATATTCAGCCATTTTCGTTGATCCTTTTTAATTTCACCTTTTTCTACATCATCATCGATCATCCATCTGGCCTCTTATCAGTTAATTTATGTCTGAAATTAACATGGACGAATGGACGCACGGGATGTGGTGCGTTCGAGCCGTCGCATCGCATCACGCACGTCGATTTCGACACCCAAGTCCCAAGCTCAGCTCGTGAGAGGATTTAAAGCTATACGGCCTGAGAGCATGTACACATGGACGCTAGCTAGCTCGCATATATATATGGATCGTCGTTGCGTGGGGACGAGCTGACGAATTCGGTAAAATGTCAATGTTTCTTTAGTTTCTACATCGATCGATTACGGCCGGATACATGCATGCACTCACACTGGCACACGGTTTAGGGCAGATGGGAAGTCAAATGTGTGCTTGCTACTTGCTAGTCAAAACCAGGGGCGGAGTTAGAAACAAAACCAGATTATGACATCTAGGGTTTGTTTGGTTCGATGTCACACTTTACCATGTAAACACATTTAGTCAGATCACAGTTTCTTAATTATGCAAGTGTTTGGTTCAATATTTTCACAATAGTGGTTAATTTTTACACTTTTACCCCACCTATCATGATTTTTTCTCTCAAACATTGCCATAAGTGTGGGCATCAAATAGTATATACTTAATCGGCCACCAACAAGGTGATCTTAGGGGAATTCCGTATGTATTCAACCCCCCTCCAATCCCCCCCTCCCCCACGCGCGTGCACGTGTACAGATCAAAGGAGATGCGATGCCGGGTGTGTACCTTCTTCATCCCGGTGATCATGGACGGATCATAAGCCTTCTGACCAGCAACCGCTGGGTGAGTCTTTGACGCCTTTGTCTTTAGTGTCTGCAGATCGGAGTTCTTCAGATCCACATGTGAAGAGGTCACGCCAACCGTTCTACTCTTCTTCAATGAGTAGGTACACAAGAACGATGTTCTTCTCTTGGACATCGACATCAGATCTTCAAGGGGCAACTGTGGTTTACTTTGTTTGGCCAAAGTGGTGGCATCGATTGGGTATGCTCCTTGGTTCTATCTCTTGCAAGCGTTCATGGTATCATCCTCTCCATCGCTATAGACACAAGTTGGATTGTTGGTTCCGTCATTCTGTAGAAGAAGCAAAAAAAGGACCTAATTGCCTCTACATTTTCTTAGATGTCCTCTTCGCAAATTCCAGCATGTATTGTTAATTCGCCTGATTTTGAGGGGGTCTTTATGTGAACGGGATGTACTCACAGTTGCTCCACAACAAAGTACTTGTGGCGCTTTATCCTCAGTTTACCCTTTTTTTTTAAAAAAAAGACAGTTTTGGACGGAGACGATGCTCTCGCTACATCTAATTTCTTGGTGATATGTAGATGGCTAGGAATTGTAGTGTTTCCTCAACTAGTGGTGAAGGAAGTAGATAGCATCTCCTTAAATGTGGTTATGAAACAAGGGATAGCTAAGCAAGAGATAGTGTCGATATGTCGATGTAACAAGTTGCTATCTCGAACAACAACGAGAAGAAAGTTGGCCCCTTCAACCAAGCCATCTTGTTAGTAGGGAGCATCGACATACTTTATCCATCTTAAAATATAAAAACCTAACACATATTAAACATAAACCTAGCTAGTATACTACAAATTTGAACATATTTATTGTATGTAAAAGGTTTACCCATATGATGCGGATAAATCTCAAATATCTTTTTTTATCTCACGGTAGTTTTCAGGTTTAGGGTTACATAATTTCCCATATATTGCTCATAGAACCCTGTCACTGACCTCACTCAGTCACAAAATTGGTGACCTGATCAACTTGATTGACTCCAGCTAGCTAGTGCGTGCACACTCTTTGTTTCTTCCCGTGATTAATTCCGGCCATTAAGGACTCTATTAAACATCCAGTAAGCTTAGTTAGCTCCCAATCTGATCATGTGAGGTAGTAACTGATTAACTGTATGTACAAATTAACCATTTCGTCTTTAAATACAGTAAGTATAACTCGATAAGCATAAGTAATTACTCCATTCATTTTTTAATATATGATATTGTTAACTTTTTTAAAGATATGTTTGACCATTCGTATTATTAAAAAGATTATATAACCATTATTTGTTTTGTTGGATTTGATTTATCGTCAATTGTCCTTGAAGTATGACATACTCCCTCTGTCCTCTAATATAAGGGATTTTGATTTTTTTTTCTTGCACTGTTTGACTATTCGTCTTATTCAAAAAATTTTGGAATTATTATTATCCTTTACTTACTTTATTATCCAAAGTACTTTAAGCACAATCTTTCATTTTTTATATTTGCACAATTTTCTTGAATAAGACGAGTGGTCAATGTAGGATCGAATCACAAGAACTAAGCCAACCAGAGGGGGGTGAATGGTTGGTATACCCAAAAACCGAAAACTTTTAGCGGAAATAAAAGTTACCCTCGAAATCGATGGATCGTGGTCTGACCGAAGTTGTTGCGCCAGTCTGACCGCCTGATGAACGTCAGTCTGACCGATGTAGATCGATCGGTCGAACCGCCGAAGTCGCCTGCCGCACCTGCTGCCGCCGCCGGTCTGACCGCCCTTATGCCGCCGGTCTGACCGCTGGTGTGTCGCCGGTTAGACCGCCGAAATCCGGTAAACACAAATCGAAGAACTCTTAAAGTGGATGACGACTTTATTGATTCTATTTGTGTTTACAAAGTGCACCAACAGCACTCCTTACAAAAATTTCGACTAAACTCGAAACCCTAACTCAAAACTCAACTCAATTGCTCTAAAAAGCGATACAAAAGTGATACTGGGAAGCCTCACGCTCCCCCTCTATTTATACATGAGGTAGGCAGCCTAAAGCCACGAACCAAACTCATACTAGAAGTCCTAATCCCCATAGGAAACCTCCTAGTACAAGAAACAAACTCTACATAACCAATCATACCAAATTTGGACTCCTTCCAAATTCGACTCCGCATCCCATACGCACACAATACCTCCATCGTACGCCATATGAAATCTCCATCAACCACGTGCATCAACTCTAGCCTTAGTATCCCGCATGATATCTGACCACCACGGACATCGTCTTACCACCAAGCTGACTCCCAGTCCATCACCGCAAATACTCTCCCGAGGCATCGAGTCACCTACACATGAAACAAACAAAGAAACCATATTCCGATACCAAGCTATCACCAACTTGACTCATTAGTAGCAAACAACAGTATCACATACGTATAGTATCCATCTAGAAGTCATAAACATGAAACAAACTCGGATATCCAAAGAAACAACCCGAAACCAAAACCGACACAGCGTCGGCCGGTCAGACTGCGGGCCGGCCGGTCTGACCGCTCAACACAAGCCGGTCTGACCGGCAACCACCGCCTGGTCTGACCGGTCCCGACAAAAACAGCAGACCCTATTCATCATCTGAAAATCAATCATCTCCAAAACCACTTCGACGATAATCTCCAAATATCAAAACCAATAACACAGATGCCAATTGTCCATCCCAGAATAAGAATCAAAACACACGTTGATCTTACAATCAAACAGTACAAGCAAAATATCAAAATCTCTTATATTAGAGGACAGAGGGAATACATTTTATTATATTTATATAAGTTTTTTGAATAAGATAAATAAATCAAAAGTTTGTTAAAAAATCAACAGTGTCGTATATTAAAAAATTGAGCGAGTAATTAGCTTGAAATTAGTCACGACCTATCGATCCATCTTACGCACGCGCGGGGGACACGTAATTTAATCCTCCCACGTGTAGTCGTCGCACGTACAGCGTCACGGATTTCTCTGAGGCCTCAAAAAAAATTTTTTGTGTTGAAAAAAATGAAAGTTAATGATGCCCATGGGCAGATTTCTCCACTTACAAACCACTTACGAGTAAACGTGCAAATAGTGCCAAATTAAATAGAGCTATATGCCCATGGGAGTATCTCTGAATAACATTTTTTTTATGTTTCTTAAAGAAGTAATCAATGTTAGGACAAGATTTAATCAATTTTTTTAAAAAAAACTTTGGCAATCAGTAATTTCTTAAATATTGGTGCACGCACACATTTAACAAAATTACAATAGATTTACCTCAACAAGTACTCCATCTGTCCCAAAACAGTTGTCACTTTGTAAAATGAGCATAGCTAAACTGATCAGATTTCCTATGGTGGAGCCAATCTATCCAGATTTAAGTTATAGACTTCACATGAGTGTTCGTATTTATAACTAACTACTTTCAGTGGTAAGCGACATACCCATTGATAACGAGGGACATTCGTGATTACTTCGTCAATCTCAAGATATTTCAGACCAATCTGCCGGAGGTGCTCATACGGATAAGGTGTGCATGTGTTCGTTAATAGGGGTGAGTGCGCGTGCATTGTGAGCATATGCGTTTGTAGTGTACGTATTTCTAAAAATAATAGCTGTCGCTTTAGGATTTAAAATTTATCTAAAAAATTGTCACTTTGGAGTACTTCTTGTCACATCAATTTAAAATTTTCTCTATTTTATCCCCAACTACCCACTCACTCCTAACCATATATCTTTTAATAGAGGATATTATCATTTCTTTCTTAACCTTAATCTTTCCTGCTGAATAACCTAAAACGACAATGATTTAGGAATGGAGGTCTATAATACAATATTATAAAGTTATTAGATATAAGTGATATTTACGATCATTAACAAGTACTATCAGGTATTATGGTACCTCTCGATACATCTTATGTCTTCAGAGTTTGTTAAAGAAGGCATACTTGCATTTGTATAAGTATATACATGTTTGTGTCTCACATAATTAAAAAAAAGTATTTTTTATTTTCATCTTGTTTGGTGATTTTTTCCCCCTCAAAATGATCAGGTATTGTGAGTGAGTTGGTCAGCAAAAATTGACAATATGCAATAGCTAAAGGATGGTTTCAATTAAATTAAAGAAGCACGCGTAAATGCTGCACAAAGTGGTTAGATCCTTGCACCTGCATTTTCCACTGCTAGCCAGCCAGGAAGCAATGGGGATTCAATTGCCGCCATTTTCTACTCACCTGCCAACGCCTGCAGATCTGCTAGTAGTATTTGGTACCGTCTCCTTTTTGTTTCAATTTGCACTCCGGCAATCAATAATGTTGCTGTCTTTGTTTTTCTCGCGAACAAAAAGTATTATTAATCCCTAATATTAGTTCATTGTTGTGAAAGCAAGTTACCCCTAATTCATGAGCTAACCATACTGTTATATTTCTTTTAACAGTTTTCTTTAACTCTGCCTTAAAAGGTCAGGAGCTACATCTATATCCTAGTCAAGTAAATTAGCCTACACAAATTTCAGGCTTTCATTGCTTGCTGGTTGGCTTACCAGCCGCAGCTAAAATTTTAATTTTAAAATTTATTTTGAGTTTTTTACAAAGTTTATTTTACAATCTTATTTTTTAAACTGCTAACAATATAGATATAAAAATTTGAGTGCATTATGTTTTGTTCATCTTTTATTACTAAAGTTTCGGTTTAGACCATATTTTGCCTAACCTTTCCACTTTGAACGAAATAACTTTACTATTATGGCACTTTAGACCACCCCCAACTTGATCTTTTGTCCATCTATTTTAAACTTCTACTCGACCTTAAAAGTGGTCTTGTACATATTTATGTTCATCAACATGTGGGAGTCGATGTACTCAAGATTGATGATATGCTTAAGAAGGGATGCAGATCCTCTGCAGTACTGCTGATGCAATAGCAGTGGATGACATGTAGGTCCGGCCCCACACATCAATGTCTACTTCTGCATTAGCAGTACTGCAGACAATTCTCACTAGCTTAAGAAGAGAGTCGGGTGGTCCAAAGTGCAATAATGGTAAATTAACTAGTCAAAGTGAAAGTGTTTAGTAAAAGGTGACCAAAGCAAAAGGTAATAAAAGGTGATAAAAACTAAAATTTACTCTAAAATTTTATTCATAAATTATTTTTGAGCATTTTGTTCACTTTCTACTGCTTACCAGTCGTAGCTTAACTGATCAGAAATCAGATGGAACACCTACTCGAGTCATACATACCATGAAGATGCTGTAATTAACTAATCAAGAAGCAAAATCTTCATATACCAGACCTAAAATCTTCAGATATGGACCTTCAGATTTCAGTTCATGTCAGATTAACAAATTAACACCTCAAGCCCCATTAGCCCAACCAGCATGTAGTAACCAGTACCAGCATTGCATTTGCACATTTGTACTGCCACAAGCTTTAAATTGCTCACCAACCTTCAGACCAGCGCCATAACTGCCTCACATCTCACTGGCTACTCCACTCCAATGCAATAACCTCCTCATCTTCAAGCTCTCATCAGCTAGCAATCCATATTCTCAGCAGAGAAAAAGATCTGCATTTTCACTGTGCTTTGCAGAGAAAAAGGATGGAGGAGACGTACACCGTGAAGGTGGGTGAAGCAACTCCGGCCGCCGGCGGCAAGCCGTCGGCCGGGCCAGTCTACCGGAGCATCTACTCCAAGGATGGCCTCATGAAGCTCCCTGAAGATATCCTGTCCCCTTGGGACTTCTTCAGGTTGGTTTCTTGGCATGGTGCCGGTCAATTTGACAATGCATTATTCAATTTGCTTTCATCAAGATTGTGCTAATTTTCTAGTGAGAAGCTTGTATTTCAGTTTATAAGGTTTGAGATTTGAGAGTTATTATGTAAAAAAAAAGATAGATTTGAGAGATTATGATGATTTTTTTTTTCATATTTTTTGGCTTGTTTCTGTTCTTGAAGTGGAGCAGTCAAGCAGTACCCCAAGAACAAGATGCTGGGCCAGCGCAAAGTTTCAGATGGCAAGGTATGTCAAATCTGCATATGTGATAAGAGGCATTCAGATTCTTAGTGATTAAGATTTTTTTTAAAAAAACTTATGATTCAATGTGTTTTGATTTTATTTTGAGATGGTGCATTTTTTTTTAAAAAAAACAATTGTTAGGCTGGTGACTATGTGTGGCTAACATATGAAGAAGTGTACCAGAAGGTCATTAAGATTGGATCAGCCATCAGAAGCTTAGGTGTCAAGCCGGTGAGCAAACGATGTTGATATCTCTGTACATATATGTTGGGATTTTCTTCTGATAATGTTGATCTCTGTACATATATGTAAGTACTTACTGAAGATAATGTTGATCTGTGTGGTTAGGGTGGTCACTGTGGCATATATGGATCAAACTGTCCAGAATGGGTTATGGCTATGCAGGTGAATTCATCATTTTTTTGGTGTGTGTAAGAATTGTTTTGAAAGAGTAACCTAATGTTGGGTTTACTTTAATTTCATTGTTTGTTCAGGCTTGCAACAGCCAAGGAATATGCTATGTTCCACTGTATGACACCCTTGGTAGGTTCTCCATGCCACAAATACCGACTCACTAACAAAAACAGCTATGTGAATGCACATAATTTAAGAATAAAACATGAAGTAAAAAAATACATCTTTATAAAAATGCTCAGATAAAACAAGCATTATCCGTGGTATCTGTTAGGGTACTTTATAATGTAGCACTGACTGGTTCAGTGCCTTCAAATAAATTGCAGGTGCAAATGCAGTTGAATTCATAATGGATCATGCTGAGATCTCTATAGCATTTGTGCAGGAAAGCAAGATACAATCAGTAAGCAAAGAAATGATCCTTGAAAAATATTCTGTTCTGCACTGTATTAACTGGCATGGCAAATGCGCCTCAAATTTAAAGCTGATGATAGGATGATTGATTAATAGTTACTCAGTACCTGATACAGTAGAAGCAGAACTTGTAACCAGTTGAGAAGATCAGTTCTACAAATCATTTTATCTTACATCTAACAAGTAGTTGAATTGCAATCTTCAGGTATTATCTGTAGTCAAGAAGTGCAGAGCCCACATCAAAGGTTAGTTATCTGGACCCTGGCACGGACCTATCAGGATGCCTATATGTAGTTTTATATAATTCATTTCTTTCATTTGTGCAATTTCAGCAATAGTTAGTTTTGGAGATGTGACAAGTGAACTGAAAAGAGAAGCTGAACAGTTAGGAGTATCTTGCTTTTCTTGGGAAGAATTTTCTTCAATGGTTAGTCTGAATTCCTATTTTGCTACTTATTCCAAGCCAAAATATTTACTTCATTACAGGATCATAGGTGTTTTTACAAGTGGTAAGTTATTTTCTCAGGGAAAGCAAAACTATGAACTTCCCAAGAAACAAAAGGATGACATTTGCACAATCATGTATACAAGTGGAACAACTGGAGACCCGAAGGGTGTGATAATCACAAACAGAGCTCTAATTGCCGGTGTTATGACCACAGAACATCTTCTGAAAGTGACAGACAAAGTGGTAAGCCTCTTAAATCAAACACCTGCAGGCTGCAGTTCTCAATAACTAATGAAGAATTGATCATAGCTTGTCCATTAAATATCAATATCTTTATATATTTCCTGAGATGTTATTCTGACCATAGTTAATACTAATATTTATGCAGGTGGCTGAAGATGATTCCTACTTTTCCTATCTCCCATTAGCTCACATATTTGATCAAGTAATTGGAAACTACTGCATTTCTAAAGGAGCCTCCATTGGATTCTGGCAAGCGGTATGAGCAGCACAATGAAGGATGAATAATTCTGTAGACTCTCTTCTTTGACCATCTGGCAGGTGACACAAACCACTTTCTTACCAGGACATTAGGTATCTCATGGAGGATGTGCAAATGATGAAACCAACGGTATTTTGTGGTGTCCCTCGTGTTTATGATCGTATATACACAGGTAAAATGCACAAAAAAAGTCAAATAATTGTCTCAATTGCAACCACATTTTGTGATTAGCGGTAATATGGGAATATCATGAATTGAAGGTATTAATCAGAAAATTCAGTCTGGAGGGATGATAGCCAAAAGCCTTTTCCAGTATGCATACAACTAGTAAGTACTGCTTATAAAAAACATTGAAAATACATGTATCACTTAATCCTGTCCAACTTTACAGTTCTCGTATAACTAAATCTGTCACATTGTCATCACTCATCAGCAAACTTGGAAATTTGCGGAAAGGGTTGAAACAGGATGAAGCCTCGCCATTTTTTGACAAAATAGTTTTCAGTAAAGTACGTGCAGATTTTAAGACAACTTTTCATTTTCCCCCTTAGTTAGAACATCTATGAAATAATTTTATCATTTATGTTACAGATAAAAGAAGGGCTTGGAGGCCGGATACGACTCCTTCTATCAGGAGCAGCACCTTTGCCAAGACACGTCGAAGAATTCATGCGGGTTACCAGCTGCAGTGTACTTGTACAAGGATATGGTGAGTTCCAAAATTCATGTGGAAAATGTAGACTTTAACCTGGACCCATCATAACCATATAGCAACTTAGCATGGTTAGTTAGTTGGTCCTGATTCAGTTCAGTAATTGACCTGTTATGGACTTAAAAGATGTAAAATGCTTGTATTTCTTTAATTTCCAAATTAGCATTAGTAATCTTAATCATAAACTCATAGCATAAATATACTTACTTGTACAATCCCGAGAAGCATATCACTCACCATGCTCTTGGTATGCAGGGCTAACAGAGAGTTGCTCAGGATGCTTCACATCAATCGCCAATGTTTTCTCAATGATTGGATCAGTTGGTCCTCCTGTGACGACAATCGAGGCACGGTTAGAATCCATTCCAGAAATGAGGTATGACGCACTCTCAAATGTGCCTAGGGGTGAGATCTGCTTGAGGGGTCACACCTTGTTCTCCGGGTACTACAAGCGCCCTGACCTCACCGAGGAAGTATTCTCAGATGGTTGGTTCCATACAGGTAAAGTCATTTACCCTCAGTTTCACGCCTTACTGAATGATCTGAAAGTGGAGATAAATTGTCTCAAATTAGCAATCATCTTATGTATGAAGGTGATATCGGTGAGTGGCAACCAGACGGCACGATGAAGATCATCGACAGAAAGAAGAACATTTTCAAGCTGTCCCAAGGGGAGTATGTAGCAGTGGAGGTCCTGGAAAGCGCATACGTGCAGTCTCCTCTCGTTACATCAGTATGACAACTGAAACAAAAACTAAGTCAAAGTAGTAACACATTTTTTTTGAGGTTCAACTTACCAAGAATCATCTTTGAATCAGGTTTGGGTCTATGGAAACAGCTTTGAGTCCTTCCTTGTTGCTGTGGTTGTCCCTGAGAAGCAGGCCATTGAGGATTGGGCTGCACAAAACAACAAGACTGGTAACTTTGCAGAATTGTGCAACGATCCGAAGGCAAGAATGTACATACAGGATGAGCTAAACAAAACTGGCAAAAGACTAGGGGTATGCCGATAACCGTCATGGAAATTATTATTTAAGTTAACTTCTATTCATGATTAATGACAATTCATAAGACATTATTCTTGTGCCATGCAGTTGAGAGGATTTGAGATGCTAAAGGCAATTCACCTAGAGACAACGCCATTCAGCATAGAGAAGGACCTGGTGACTCCAACTTTTAAGCTCAAGAGACCCCAGCTGCTCAAATATTACAAGGTTAGAGAGAACAAACTCTATAACCATGATTTCCTGGTTTTGTTCTTATGATTTATTTTACGGATGCAAACATGTGAATGAAGTTCTTCATGACATTATTCTGGTGATCTTTATAAGACTAAGCATGTGGATAATGGTAGCACATTTTTTTAATGCAGGATTGCATTGATCAGCTGTACAAGGATGCCAAGGTGGGAAATAAACAGTGATGGTAAAACAGAACCAAGTGGTTATTGAATTTCATGATTATTCAGAAGGAATCATGTACATATCAATAATCATGATTCAAGAGTTAAAGGCCTATCTTTTTAAGATAAAGAGTTAAAGCCTATCTGTTGTGTCTCTAGATGTAAGAACTAATATACATATATATACTATTCTGTCATTCAGGGCCTGAGTTTGACACATAATATTCTGCATTCAGAAGAACACAAATATATAAATGAGTGCTGTAAAACTTCAAGGAGAAAATTCATATCCTAATCTGAACTGAAAAGCTTAATGTTTGATTTACTCTTACTGTGCAAAATCTGCATTTATGCAAAGTTGCAAACTGGCATTAGCACTATTCACCTTTGTTACATAACAGAGGTGCTGATGCGATTTTCATTAGATATAAAATGTGGATAGAATGTGAAATACTAATTCTCTGTCTTCAGAAATACATTCATTTAAGAGGAGTGCAAAAATTATTATTTTCAAACCAAGAGCTATATACAATTAGACATAGTCTGATATTCTTGACAGTTGCTTCAATGGATCAAAAATAGCAGAGTAAGATGCTGCTATATGCTTCTTCAGTATCATGTCTTCAAGTTCAAGTGTCAACAACTTCATAATGCTTTGCTTTTAACCCTACATAACAGATCACCCTCTGCCAAATCTTTTACATGTAAGAACTAAAAAGACATATATCTGATCGTATATTCTGTCAATGAAGCAGAAATAACAAAGCCTCCAAGATTTCTTGAACAATAGGACGCAGAACACAACCCATAGACCGAACACGAACCCCAAACAGTGTCCAAAACCAAAGGACAATGGATCAAAGTCACGCTCAGCTATTTCCTGTCCATCTAGCTTTGATGCATCATTTGCTGAACAATTTTCTCGAAGAGGCGGCCCGCAGAGGCCGCTATTGCCACCGTACATATATGGATGCTCCTCATAGAGGGTGTCAAGTTGCGATCCTGACGGTATTCTTCCTGTAAGATTGTTGTCAGCCAAATCCAAGAAGCTTAGATATGTCAGATTTGACAAGCTTGAAGGGATTTCTCCGGAGAGCATGTTTCTCGATAGGTCAAGCGATTCCAACGACCGAATGGTCCCAATCTTTTCTGGAATTTTGCCACTCAAGCGATTCCATGACAGATTCAAGTTTAATAATGCATCAAGAGAAATCATTTCTTCTGGAATTATCCCAGTCAAGTCATTGAGTGATAAGTCAATGCTTACCATATCCAAAATTCCAACACCATAGTTGAGTTCTTGGCCCTTGGTGACCACAGACAAGCTATTTCCAGGCTCACCAACTACACTTGCATACCCTTGGTAAGGGAATGAATGAACTATTCCTTTTGTTTGTGTCATAGCAGTTAAATTCGACAAATCCCGAGGTATGGTTCCTGATATATTATTTCCTGCAAGATTCAAATGATGGAGGAGTTTGAGCTTTGTTAAGATGTTTGGAATATTACCGGAGAACATGTTATAGCTTAACTGCAGAAATTGTAGCTGCACCAAGTCCCCAATCCACATTGGCAGTGTTCCAGAGAAGCTATTCCATCCAAGATCCAGGAAACCCAAACTTGTGCAGCTTTGCACAAATTGTGGGAATTCACCAGAGAGGCTATTGTTACTCAAAAGCAGGTACCTCATGGTTCCCATCGAATCGCATCGGGGTAGTTCTCCAACTAAAAGATTGTTCGCCAAGTCTAAGATAAACAAGTCCTGCGATTCGCAGATGGATTCAGGAATTGTACCTGTGATGTGATTTGAGAACAGAATTAGCGATAGCAATTTCGGAGACTGAATCTTTGGCAAAGGCCCTGACAATGAGTTTATGGAAATGTCCAAGATGGTGATATTCCTTGGTAGTTTTGGTATGTGCCCAGTAAGTTGGTTTGAACTGAGATAGAGTTCTTGAATTGACATGGCCTCCAAATTTGCCGGCAACCCGCCATATATCGAGTTCTCGGAGATATCCAAAACTGCCATCTTTGGAAATGCAGTGCTGAGCCAATCCGGAAGCGTATCATTTATACCTGTGCTTGAGATATCAAGGCAGGAGAAATCCACCTGCCACTGAAGCCATGCAGGAAACAAAGGACCCATTGCGCAATGCGAAAAATTCGCTTTCTCGAGACTGAAGGGAGGCTTCCACTCTGAACCCACCTCAATCTTGAGGGGATTCAGAGATAAGTCTATCGTCGTTAACCTCGCCAATCTAGCAAAGTGCTCTTCAGTGATCACACCATCAAGATCATTTCTACTGATGTCAAGGTAAGTCAAATTAGCGAGCTTACCGATCTCGGATGGAACATGTCCACTGAGGTGGTTCCCATAGAGGTCTAGTGTGGTTAAGCTACCAAGATACCCAAGTTCTTCAGGGATTTGTCCAGTGAGGAAATTTTCAGACAACACAAGGGTGCTCAAACCTGCAAAACACCCTTCTCCTGCCGGTATCAATCCGGTGAGGTTATTGAAAGACAGATCAAGAATGTCCAAACCTGACAAATTCCCCATCGACCGCGGTATCGGACCCGTGAGATTGTTGTAAGAGAGATCAAGAACGCGCAACCCGGTCAGATGCATCAGTTTGCTGTAATCCGGCAAGATCCCTGTCATACCATTGTTTGGCAGGTACAATTCCTGCAACATGTTTGATGATGAACACTGCTGCGGCAGCCTCTGCATCAGCTCGCCGATGTCGCCGCCGTCGAGGGCCGAATCGAGATCTAGCACCCTCAGATTGCAGAGGCCTCTCAGGCTTCTTGGCATGGTGGCCTTGTTGCCATTGTAGGAGAGATCAAGAACCTGGAGGGATGCCATGGCGTCCAGCTCGTCGGGGATCTGGCCGTGCAGGTGGGTCCCCATCAGGCTCAGGTCGGTGAGGCTCGTGATGTTCCAGAACCAGGCGAGCTCGGCTCGGTGGTCGAGGTGGTTCATGGAGAGGTCGAGCACCTTGAGGTTGGTGAGGTTGTGAGGAAGAAGCCGAAGCTATCGCCGCCATTGTTGCGTGCTCGAGCTCGGGAGCGAGCAGGAGGAGAGGTGGAGGGTTGTGAGTGACGGGAGCATGGCGATGGCGAGGGGCCAGTCTCGCGCGCTGCTCAGGTCAACCGAGCTCAAGCTCAGGTGGCGCAGCGATGGCATGCGGGCGAGCCATGAGAGCTCCGACGAGCGCGCGAGCTGCGCGGAGAAATCGGTGGAGAGGTCGAGGTAGCGGAGGTTCGAGAGGTTCCCGAGGCGTGGCGGGACCTCGCCGGAGAAGTAGATGCCGGAGAGGTTGAGGTAGCGGAGGTTGGCGAGCCCGCCCAGGAACGCCGGCGGCGGGCCCGGCGGCGAGCCCTCGAGGTAGTTGCGGCTGAGGTCGAGGTGGCGCAGCCGCCGCAGGGAGAGGAGCGCCAGGCTGATCGCGCCGACGAGCGCCGCGCCGCCGGCGTAGTACCCGCGGTCGTCGAGCTCCGCCTCCGCGCCGCCGCCGCCTGCGGCGGCGGCCGCGTCGTTGCGGAGGCGGAGCGCCACCACGTGCCCGTTCGTCCGGTTGCTGTACCGGACGCCACGCCACCGGCAGCAGTCGCCTCCTCGACGCCACGAGGCGAGGCGGCCACCAGGGTCGCCGGTGACGCCGTCCCTGAACGCCAGCAGCGCGTCGCGCTCCTCCGGCACGCATGCCAGCGACAGGGTGGCGACGGCGACGGCGGCGAGCAAGAACGTCGCGGCGAGGCGGCGCGCGGACATGGCGGCCGCCGTGGGCGTGGACTAGCATGGACGACGGGGCGACGGCGACGGCGACGGAGACCGGTTCGTTCGTCTATGTAGGCGCCTGCAATCACTGACCCGTCCCCAGTCCCCACCACCATGGATGATGGATGTGAAGGTCTAGTCGTTGTCCGTTGACTGATCGTTGACCGGCTGTATCGAGGCGAGGTAGCCGAACCCGAACTCCGTGGAAAATCGGCGCAGTTTTCGGCTACTTTTTGACGAAATTTCTTTTCGAAAATGTATACTTTTTTTCATATTTTTACAGGAATATTCATGTGCAGATAGAAATGAAGAAAAAGAGTTTTTTTTTCACTTTTTGATGACGCGAAGTCCATTGATTTCTCATCGGGCTCTGAAGAATTCTCGCGTTCTGAAGGGCTCTTCCTTTGAGTGTGTTGTATTATGAAACAGTAACTGAGTAAAAGTGCAAAAGGAATGGTTTCTTAGAGGGATGTCCTCTCATATGATTTTACCTCCCAAATTACAGTGCAAATAGCCTTGAAAAATTCTGAATAAATACAAATTCTGAAGATAAAGGATCATAGTATGGTTGACCAAGCCATGCCCCATGCTCTCCATGCATCAATTACAAGTGGACCTTGGACCTTGACCTTCAGAGTTCAGTTCAGACTTGTCCTACATTAAATCCTATTGAAAAAAAATCTATTTTTAGAACTAATTCAAAGAAGTTTTTCCTTCAAAGAATCTTTTAACCCTCAAAACTATTTATTTTACTCATTTTACCCACATAAACTATTAAAGTTTACTTTACTTCATAATAACATTTTTTAATCTTTATACAAGTTGTATTTTAAACTGAAATTTTGTAAGAACCATAGATGATTACATGATCAAAGTTCAAAGATATTTTAAAATATATTCGTGGTTATTTGTTTGACCGTAAAAATTTTGATGTTTAAATCAGTCTTAGGTGCTTTCAACCTATATAAATGGTGAGAAAAATTTTAAAACAAGAACCTAAGACATGTTATGAAGGCATCTATATTCTACCAAATTTTCATTACAAAATAAGACTAACGATAGGGAAGTGAAGTGATTTGTTTTCAACATTTTAGGGTATAAAATGAGGAAAAAAATATTTTGGGGATTAAGCGTTCCCTTAATAGCTTGGATATAAAAAGAGCCAAAAAAAAAAGTTCAGGGAGTTAAACGTTTCCGTAAAATACTATGTCCGTCCCAAAATAAGTTAGATTCATCCATCTCGCCCATACCAATAAAAACCAAAAAGTCTAGAATACCACTGCCTTTTCAAATCCCAATAAAACTATTTCTCATTTTATCTATTTCCAATACATCTATGGCTTACTTTTATAAATCCTGATTCTATGATTTAAGTTAAAAATGAACTTATTTTGGGATAAATAAGAGGAGTTAGAAATGAACTTATTACTATATGGAGGAAGTAGGTCGGAGGGTAATTCACACCGCACACGACCACCGGCTCAGCCAAGCCAAACCGTGAGCGGTGAGCACCCGCCGCCGGCGCCGGCAACAGTCGGCCGCCGGCCGCCACCGCCGCCGCGTGTAAACTTCGAGCGTAAGGGTGCTGTCGTGCGCGGCGTGCTGGGCAGGATCAAGGCCGGGGTGGTGGTGGACCGGCGCCGGCCGGTGGTCCCGATGGCACACGGCGACCCGTCGGTGTTCCCGTGCTTCCGGACGACGCCGGCCGGACGCCGTCGCCGCCGCGCTCTGCTCCGGGGAGCACGACTCCTACTCCTCCTGCGGCTGCGCCGGCCTCGAGCCTCTCCACGGAGGTCAGAAAAATGTCCTCAATTAAATAAGCCTGTTCATGCTGCAAGTGTTTCTGTGTTAATCGGCCTCTAATTTCATTTCCCATTTACATGGTAAAAACAAAATTTCCTCGCAGTTTACCTTAAAAGATGAAAGCAAAATGAAAACTTCGCATTTCGTTCGTTCTGAACTGTTGATCCAAATCGGGGGGAAATAATGATCCTTACGCAAAAAAATTAAAAAAAAATTGGGCATCAACTGGTTTGACTCGCCATAGAAAGGGAGAAATCAGTAACGGTACTGGATTTGTCAAGTGACTAGGTTCTTCAAGAGATATTTTACGGTGTTTACATTCCAAAAAGGGTAAAAATCTAACGCTTTACAATGAAATGTACCACTTAAAAAGTATTTAAGTATTGATATAGGTACTTAGGTGGTAAGGATAAATGATAATTTTCGTAGGAGATAGAGAAGGGCATAATTGTCTTCAATATTAGTTCTAGGTACATAGGTACGACATAAGTACCTTACTTCCTGTGCGCCTGGTAATTTACATTATTTACATGTTTTTTAGATATACATTTTTTTTCCTACGAATATGGTCACGCAGTAATTCTCTGTTACATTATTTACGTGTTTGTTCTAGATTTATATTTTCTTCCTAATAAGATGATCGTGATATTTTCTAGATTTTCATTTTGTTCTAAGAACACGATTGGTTAAAATATGACCGAATGTTTGCCAAGTTATTTTGATATTTACATTTTATCACAAAGAACATCTAACCTTCGTAAAAAGATCAATGGTTAGTAGGTTCATGTGTAATTCATCCCCAATATGCTATATTTACATTGTTTCCACGTGTTTTGCATCATCTCCCTGATGAAATTTAACTAAAATGTCTGAAGGAATTAAATAGCTTATTTCCTTAAAAAAAGGGAGAAATCAGCAACGGTACTGGAATTGCAATGCAAGAGTGAAGAAGAGGTTTTATCCATCGAGTCCTCACCATTGTCAATCCAAGGAACCCATGCACCTATAGCTAAGGCAAGTACTAACTCAATTGTTCATTTTTTGATTGGTGATTGGGAATTGTTATAGTGTTTGATCAGTAGTCTCTGTTTTTTCTAGGTTGCCGAGACTGCAAAAAAGCTTGGCATCTTTGTCATTGCAGATGACATGAAGTGTATGCACATTTGACGTTTTGGCAGAATAAATTTGTGCGGATGAGCGTCTTTGTCTCAGTAGCTCTAGTTCTTTGGCTCAGTGGCTCAGTAGATGGGTTGTGCCTGGATGGCGACATGGATGGACTGTGACAAGTGATCTTAATGGTGTATTTCAAAGGACAAAAGGTTCTTGAACCCAACTCTTTCATCCATGTACTACTGAAATCAGCAATGAAATACATGAATTTTTTAGTTAATTTAACAAACAATGTAGACACTTTAGATGAAACAGCAAATCTAAGCTTAACGAAACAGCTTAGATTCTTGAATGATCTAAAACCTGAACCTTACAAACAGCAAAATAATTCTGAGTCCTGGTTCCATTTTCAGGTAGTGGAAAGCATCAAGAGTTACCTTGGTACCTCGTCTGATCCTGAAACATTTGTCCAGGTAACTAAAATTTCCTCTCTTTTCTTCTAAAGCTAATTCATACGTATCTTAGGAGCATAACAAGACCAATGAAGATACTTAAGCATGCACTGATTGTGTAAATAGAAAAGCAGAATGATTTACATTTCACTTTGACACATTTTGTTTTTTTTTTCTGGGGACGATTCCACAACTCATAGAGAACACAAAGGGAGAATTCTTGTGAAAAAAATCTCGATGTATGTCCTAAATAGTTTACATTAGGTGCTGTAGGCTTGTATCTAGCTAGGCAAATCAACCAGCTGCAGCTATAGTCTGCCAACCTCATTCCATCTCTCCTATATTGATGCCTCTTGAGTCCCATCCACTCCAAGTAGTGTGTACCACCACCGGATACTGCAATTAATTCTAGAGCATTGACGCAACGCAGCGAGGAATTGCCGGGTGATCTCCGCGAAGCCCAGAGATTTGAGAGTTGACATGAGGAACTCGATGCCAGGCGGGACCTCCGTCATGCTACTGAGGTTGACTAGATATAGTTGCTGAAGTCTTGCCATGGAACCTTGCTGAATCTCCATCCGTTTCAGGCGAGGCATGTCTCCTACGTAGAGCTCCTTGAGGGTAGGAAACCACCCATGGCGGAAGACCAGCTCATCTCCAACGTACGCTCTGTTCAACAAAAGGTCCGTCAGATTCGACCACCGAGACAGAGATGGCAGTGGGTCATCTACCAGCTGGGACCAAGATAGATGTATCGAATGCAAGTGATTTTGACCCCCTGCTGCACCCAACAGCATGCTTGCTTGTGCCAATCTCCCGCGCAATCTTAGCTTTTCAAGGTTTGGAGGCAGCGGGTTCAAACCACTCAAATTGAGGATCTCATTCTCATCACTTGCTGCAATGCTTAAGTAGGATAAAAATTCCATCTGACGCAAGGACTCGCAGAGGCACTCGCAGCAGCTTTCTTTCACATCCCATATCTTGATGCTTCTCATCTGCCTCAGCTCCCCCAACCAGCTCAAAGGCTCATCCTGAGCTTGCAGTGCTTGCAATGTCTGTAGTTCTCTCAGATTCTCTAGTCCCCTGGGGATGCATACACCAGTGCGACACCGGAGTTGTCGCCCAGACCGATCGTTCGCTTTCTCAGCAAACAAGTGCCTAAGCTTAGTTAACTTAATGATCCCTCTTGGAAGCTCCTGTATTTCCGATGTACAGAGGTCCAATGTTAGCAAGTTGGAGAGCTTCTCGATAGAATTTGGGAGGAGCTTCACATTGGAATCCCGCAGGCCAAGATGTCGGAGGTTGAATAGATCACCTATGGCATCTGGAACATTGTCGATGGGTAGCCCACTTAACTCAAGTACTGACATATATCTACACTTCTCAGATAGCAGAGGTAGCAGAGTGGATGATGGCATGGCTTTATCCAATGCAATGAAAGATCGAAGGTGGCATTCACTTGAAATGACTTGATTAATATCCTTGTCTAATCTATGTATTACCATCCGTCGTTCATCTTTCTCCTCAAGAAACTCGAAACGCTTATTCTCACAACTGTATGAAACACCAAAACATTCTCTCCGGCACAAATCAACTGCCAACTCGTGTACGATATCATGCATTCTGAATGCTTTTATCCTGCCAAATGAGTTCCTTTCAACAAGCTGTAGCATGTTCATGTGAACCAATTCCTTGAGATACCCTTCTGCCACTTCCTCCATTGTGCTTCCACCCCTCTTCTCTACAAACCCTTCTGCTATCCACCACCTTACAAGCTTCTTTCTTGTAAAAAGATAGTCATCTGGAAACAAGCTGCAATACAGGAAGCAACTTTTCAGTTGTGCTGGAAGGTAGATGTAGCTCAGGTAAAGGATATTCCTAACATGTTCCATGCTTGGGTTGTTGATGAGCTCCCAGTCAAGCTGGTTATGTATGCGCCTGAATTCCTCTTCGGTCTTGTCACGCACAAAGAGGAGTCTGCCGACAGAGACA
Organism: Oryza glumipatula; assembly: GCA_000576495.2. Taxonomy (NCBI): domain Eukaryota; kingdom Viridiplantae; phylum Streptophyta; class Magnoliopsida; order Poales; family Poaceae; genus Oryza; species Oryza glumipatula. The sequence goes on from CM002514.2 coordinate 22,952,679, forward strand.
ATTGCAAGAGGTACACCTTTGCACTTGCTTACTATTTGATATGCTAGCTGTGTTACTTCTGTTGGGCACTCATGTTTATTCTCTCTTGGAAAAGCCGTCTTACAGAAGAGTTCCCATGACTCGTTTTGTGATAAAGGTTCTAGCATAATCATCTTGTCTGGGAAAGCAAGGTGAGTTACCTCATCAATGCGTGTTGTGACAAGTACTCTACTCCCCCTGCGATTAGAAACAAGTGCTCCGAACAAGTTAACAACGGCTTCTGGTGCCCAAACATCATCTAATATGACCAAATACTTCCGGTCCCTTAGGAATGCCTTCAATTCATCTTGAAGGCCTTCAGTTTTCATGTCCTCAATGTTTGCTGGAGGATTTTGTTTGGCATTTCTGAAAAGTTCAGTGATCAGACATTTCAGAATGTTCTTGATGGAATATGTTTGAGAGATGGAGACCCAGGCATGGCATTCAAACTTTTCTCTCTCGTTCCTATACACATTTGCTGCCAAGGTTGTTTTGCCAAGACCTCCCATCCCATGCAGCACTATCACCTCACGTTCCAATTCATCATCTGCCAGCCACTCGCGGAGTCTTTTTCTGTTCTCATCCACCCCCACAAGATCTTCTTCACTGAGGGAGCATGAAATACTAGCTAGATGACGGGACGCCTCAACAATGTAACATGAGCTTTCGCCACTAGTCTCATCGGCAACCATCCGAACCCATCGCTCTTTTGCCTGAAACAGGTGCACTAGATTGGCCTCTGCTTCCTTAACAGATGGCGCTATCCTGTTTAAAGAGAGCAGAGCATTTGGTCCCTTCATTCTCTTGAATCCTTTCTTTAGATAGGTAGTCCATCCAGTGTCATCATGTTTGTCCTTGTGGCTAACAAGATGCAAGTAGTCATCCACGATGTCCTCGATCTGATGGGCTAGCATTCTCACATCCTCCACCCAGATTTCATACATCTTGTTGTTGTGATTGCGGACATCCATTTGGGAGAGAAACTCGTGCATCAGCCTTAGCTCCCTCCTGATGCGCCCCATGCTACCTTGAAGCTCTGTCAGTTGTGTGACGTACTTCTGGAAATATGAAGTGGCTTGGTTGATTGCCTCATTCCCTAGGGCAACACCAATCTTCTTCACAACTAGAAGAATCACAGCCTCAGACATTAGGTGCTTGTCGAGTATGATTGCACACCTGACCAGGGTGGCCTGAGTATATCTCTCTACCACAAAACCTAGAAAGGAAGAAGAAAGGTAAAATACAATAAGCTGTATTGATATGTTACATCTAGAAAGGAAGGAAGGAAAAAAGATGTAGAACATGATAAGTACCATATTGACAGGTTACATATAACAAAAGGGAACTTCGTCATGATAATCTGTTTATTTTTGTTTTTCTTCTCTATCTGACCTCTTTTTAGTGCTTAAGAAGACATATCTCTTCCCTTGTTGTAGATAACATTTCCTAACATCTGTTTTGTGGCCTATGATAATTAAATCTGACCATAAGTTAGCTATCACCACTTGCATATTGAAAATTCTAAAGTTTTCTTTAAACAAAAGGAAATAAATTGGACTTGCACCATTTAGGGACACTATATTTTGGTTATCGTAGACAAGTTGGTTACATTCGTATGCATGATAGGGTCAATAGTGACAACATTAAATCAAGGAATTCTTTACAGTACACCACTTTTATGTGAGTTTTGGTTTCTTTTGATCTTTTAGACAAGACAAGTTGATTACAGTCCAACACTTTCTTATTGATGTTACTTTGATCTTCTAAAGATTATTGTTGTATTTGCATAATGCATAAGTGAAAGGTGTTAATTAGAGTTAATATTTTTCTTCATACATAAATTGCATGCATGCACAGTTCTTCAGAAAAAAAATATGAATTTTAATCTCTTTATGCATGTGATGCACTGAAAAAAATTGTAAACTTATAGCTGTCACTCTGAAAAATATGTGAACATATGTCCATTTATATTTCATATTAGTCCGGAGTATACTTGTCTAGACAACAAAATTAAAGGGGAACACTATTGTTTTGCAAATTACATTTCTACTACACAAATTGCGCAAATGGAAGAACAATATGCAAGGTTGAATGTTTCTTTAATTTCCCTGTTCTGTATCTAGTTAAAATAATGAAATGTATGCAAATTGATAACAGGATCAAACGTGGTTCAGCAAGAAGTTACTGTATATATCCTCGCATGTCCACACCCGTCATGGGTAGAGGCAAATATTATATCAGTGCAAAATACTACTGTATAATCATTGCCAATTACTTATGCTTGTTTAATGGAGAACTGAAATTTGAATGTGGCAAGATGACATTTGTGGTGCTGGAATTTCGTACATATATCATGGACGCATCAAGCACTCATGGTGGGTTAACATCACATTCCACTGAGTTTCCATCCTTCCATCATGCATTGGTTGCTATGATGGTCTCGTGAGGGCCATAACTTTTATGCGCATGCATTTACTTGGACTGATCACTGAATAAATCAATTCTTTTGTTAGAGCAATGGATGGAGTTCACGCATATGTGCACTATCACATCTATGGAAACGACTATGGTGTTGTGATAATTATTATTCATTGGATCTCTTTTGGTTATATATGTATATGCTTGTTTTATTAATGGGTATAAAATTTGTGTTCTAATTTGTACCTTTTGAGATTATTTTCTACACTTGCATAACATATTTCCTTGCAGGTTGTTATCTTCAATTATAGCTGTAGCACGTTTTTGGGGAACTTAGGTAGATGCACGCACACGAAGAGCCTTGGGTTTTTTTAATTTAGTTTCAGAAGAGCATTTCCTATTCTTTAATTTAAACAAGTAGACATGGTCTTAAGCTTTTATGCAAATAATTTATAATCATTTTGTTGTTATTGTTTTTTCATTCAGTAGTGGCAAAAATTAGAAAAATCAAAATTCATATATGGCTTGAATAAAAAAGGTACCGCTTTTACATAAACGATACTCGGTTGGTTGGGAATATCCGCCGCTTTTACAGAAATGCTGAGTTACCTAACCTTTTCCTTTGATACTGAAGATTTAAGGACTTCGTCGAACAGAATTGCATTGAATCTTTATCATGTATCAACTGTTATTTTGCAAAAGTTTAGGATAGCAATGATTGTGTAGGTGACATTTCGGATAGTATGGAGACCCAACAAGTATGCTTATATTATTTGCTAATCTTATACTCCGTAAAAGTATTAAAGTAACCCCAGTTAATTTGTCTTAGATCTAAACCAGCTCTTCCTGCAGAGTTACAAGACAAGATGGAGTAACTTAATTTAAAAGCTCCAAGAACAGAGGAGGTATTGCAAGGATATGTGCAATGTCTGATGTATACATACCATGCAGATCTGACGAATCATCATGCTGGCTGCTGCCTTCTTCCCCACCCCCCACAGCCAAGACCCTGTTACTAAACCCCCAAAAGAACAAAGAAAAAATTAAAAAAAAAATCTGCACCATTAGAAGATAGTGGCAAAGTGCACCATATTGAGATTCTTAAAACAAATTTGCTGATTCAGAAAAGAAAAACGGAGTGAATGCTGTGTAAAGATTCGAGTGTACTGTACATACCTGTAGTAGGTGATCACTAATTCACAATGGTGAGGACTCGATGGATAAAACCTCTTCTTCACTCTTGCATTGCAATTCCATGTGCTTTTATGGGTTTCTGAACCTTGAACCGCCGTGTGGAGTGAGTTTGCTCCGTCTACTTCTGTACATAGTCTTGAGGCTGTGTTTATATCACGCTAAAATTGGAAGTTTGATTGAAATTGGAACGATGTGACAAAAAAGTTGAAAGTTTACGTTAGTGGGAAAGTTTCGATGTGATGGAAAAGTTGGAAGTTTGAAAAAAAAACTTTGGAACTAAACGCGGTGTCAATTTATTAGCTTAATGTTAGCTATGGAAGAATATATTCTTCTACTACTACTAGTATGTACTCTAAGCAGCCAAGGTATGAATGGAAGTGACCAGGACTAGTAGTTGGCAAGGAGACCAGCTGGTACAAATTCTCAGTGTTAATTTGTGCCTACCCTCTGCAGTTAAAAATACATGACTTCGAGGTGCAACTTTTGACCATAACTTTTTTTCGTTAAAACAAGTCTGTAAAATCTATGATGTTTACGAGATCACGAAAGTACGTTTCAGGATCAATTTAGATATACAATTTCTACATTATCAAACTGGTGTTTGATAGTTGTTAATCATTATGATCTGAAAAGTTTGACCGGACTATATACTCCATCCGTCCAAAACATAGCAACCTATAGTGCTCAAATTCTTCATAGTATTAGGTTATGTCTTATCATATAGGATCGTTGCTATATTTTAGAACGTTTCCATTCGTCATCCAATTTTTCAATTTTATTAAGAATATAAGTATTCCTATACTACTATGTACTTAATTATCACATGAATCACCTCTCAACCTTAAATACGCTAAACAACTACAAAATGCTTAAATTGTTTGGACGGGTTGAGCATACAGTATTACATGTTATGATCAGAGAGCGAATACTACTTGCTGATATCTAAATGCTACTCTCTCCATCCCAAAATACCAAAAATATAAGAATCTAACATCGGATGAAATATTTCCTAGTAAATCTGGACAAACCTGTACAGATTCGTTATACTATAAAATATCTTATTCGATTTTAGATTCTTATATTTTCTTATTTGATTTTAGATTGTTATATTTTGGGACGGAGGTGGAATAAATAAATAGTGTGAGGAACGGCACGGCATTGACTTGGAGTCAACCAAGACTCGCTCCTTGTGGGCCAAGATGAAACTGCTGTGTTGGTTCGAGCCTAATTTTTTTTTGTTTTCTGGACAAGCGATGGAACTCCGGTCAAATTTTTGGTAAGAAAGGTTGACTATAAGGTACAGTGGCATAAGAACAAATTTACTCACGCAACGCAACAGCCATAAGCTAGGAGCTGTTTTCAGTTTACTTACCGGATGGTTAAAACGGACGATCGTTGCTCCAAGCTTCAAGAAACATATTTTATCACAAAGTTTCTTCTGTTGTACATCACTTGCTTTAATTTATTTGTTAAATTTGTTTATTAGAATATTTTAGAATATTTAATTCATACGTTAATCAAGTATATAATCCACAACAACAATCTGCTTAATCCTTAATACTAATTTGTTTCAAACTGTGCATGACAAGTCGGAGCTAGTCACTCATGTCCCTATTCCTCAATAGCTCCCAAATGCGTCGTCAGCGACAGTGCCACGGAGGCGTGGTTAATTAATTTTCACCCTGAAGGGGGCACGCTCTTGTTTTATGCACATAATCTGAAAGGAAATAAATATATTTGTAAGATCGATTATCACTTCGCAAACAAGTAGAAACAAATATAACTATAAATATTGTACAATGTTGGTACATCTTTTTTTCAAAACTTGCATAGGTCAAATGTGAATTTGTGTATTTATAGAGTGATATATATCACATATTGATTTATCTTATTATTTTTTATGATTTTTTAATCACACTAATATTATAAGTAGAGTAAATTATGCTTTGGATTATAAATTCTTGCCAAAGTTTTACTTTGCACCATCTTATAACATCTTTTTCACTTTGAAATATATATTGTCATCAACTGTTGCACTTTGGACTGGGTGTGACCCAAATGTAAGTGACACATGAACAATAGAGGTGGTCTCATTAATATTAACATGTAGACCACCTAATCCAAAGTGCAACATTTGGAAAAAAAATACATGGTCTAAAAAGTAAAAAAAACACTTCAAAAGTGGTTTAATGTGAAACTTTGATAATAATTATTACCAAATTTTCATGAGCAACCAAATAGGCCCTATATCTTTTTTTAGCCCAGTCATGTGACCTGTTAATGGGCTTTTCCTTGGTGAGCAGTGATGTCGTGCGATTCACTGTCCCGTGGACCACTAGGCCCAACCGGATATCCTCGACCCAATAAATAATAAGCTCTGATAAATAGGTGAATTCACTATAGAAGTTTTTTTTTTAAGAAGGGTATTTTTTTTTGCCCGGTTTCTATATCTAACCGGATATGTGCAGCCTTTTTTAAATTACCACTAGTTTACATACCCTTTCACTATAGAAGAAGGTTAGTTACTGTTTCTTTGCTTCTGCCCCATATATCTTTACCTATTACAAAAATTTAAGGTGTTTTTGCCAGTAAATTTCGTACGTCGTCCCTAATAGCGCACGGTTTTTTTGTCTGACTCCGTCCCCATCTAGATCGCTCCCAATTTTTTGTGCACATATTTTTTTATTCTACCCAAATCTATATCTTTACCTATTATAAAAATTCAAGGTGTTTTCGTGCACCCCCTCTCCAAATCCCAGACCCAAAAACAAAATCCAAACAAAAATAAAATCCCAATCCAAATCGGAATCATCACAAAATCATCCAAAATAGATGATAGGACACGAGATAATCCAAACGGATCACAAAACAAATCACACATGAGAAGGAGGGGCAAGTGGGAGGCCGCCGCCGCTCCTCGCCAGACCTCCACACCCCTCGCTACTGGGACCCGCTGACCAGCTACTGCGCTGGGGATCCACCGCTGCGCAGCCGCACCGCCGTTGTGCTGGGGATCCACCAACTCACCATTGCACCGGGGAGAAGCCGAGAGAGAGATGGAGGAGCCAGATCCCAAGCCGCCGCACCGCCAGGGAGCCGCCGACCCGCCGGATGTAGCGAGGAGCTAGTATCGGTGGCACCTCGACGAGGAGGAAAGGGGTTGGCGATGCGGGGATGGTGAGCGCCGGTGGGGGGAGAGAGAGGGGGAGCGGCGATGTTGGTGGGAAGAGGGAGCGGCCCCGCCGGTGGGGGAAAGGGAGCCGCCAGCCTGTGGTGGGGGGAGAGGAAAGGTGAAACTAGGGTTAGGGTTTGTTGCACCAGTGATTTGATAGATTTGGAACTGATCTGAGCCGTCCATCAAAACGAATGGCTCAGATTGATCCCGCGTTTGGTCGGTGACATTCCCAGGCTGTTGTGCTGCTGGGCCACCTCATGGGCTACACGGGCGCGATCCGCATAGAAGTAGGCCGGAAGTTTTTGGGCCGGGCTAAAATCAGTTTATTTCTCTCCAAAGTATTTTAAGTATTTTCTATTTTTCGAAATAGCATTAGTATATTTTCTTAAAGGCTCATAACGTGAGAAACTAAACCCTGTCAGCTAATATTTTTATATTTGTTGTAATTTTGTCTACCCGTTGCAATGTACGGGCATTTGTTCTAGTACATGAAAAAAAGAAGATGCAAAGAATAAAAATAAGAGGGCAGCTACTGTACGGGATTCCGTTGCTCCTAGCAGTCACGGGATAACTAAAATCCCAACAGATTTAATACGCATCGTCAATTTCGTTGGGAGGCCCATGCTATCCAGCGATTCCACCCTAGCCAGAACACGGCTCGGTATCGCGCCTCGCCGGCGCAACTACTCCGAGCAGGAGTGTTCCTTCCTCCGGCCGGCCAGAATCTTGCTCCGCATGCGATACCTCGCCGGCGCCGCCTACAACTACTCCGAGCGGGACTTCCCCCCAGCCAGAACCCGGCTCGGTATCGCGCGAGGCGCATGATACCTCGCCGCGGTGTGACTGCCACAACTATTCCGAGCAGGAGTGCTCCTTCCTCCGGCCGGCCAGAACCCTGCTCAGCACGCGATACCTCGCCGGTACCGCCTTCAACTACTCCGAGAAGGACTTCCCTCAGCCACCCGGCTCGGTATCGCATGCCTCCGCGCACGATACACGATACCTCGCCAGCGGTAGCGCGTGCACAAAGTCTCAGCAGTGCCCCTCCTCGGTCCCCGGTAAATCCCTCAGGCGTTGACCGCCATTGCTGGATTTTCTTCTGCATCTCCAAACAGGTATCAACTCTCTCTATTTTTTAGGTATCAGTTTTTTTCTCTAGTTTTTAGGTGTCAGTTTCTAGTGTAGGTATCAATTTTATTCTCTAGTGTAGGTATCAGCTTGGTTTGTGATCTACTTGTTATGTGTGGGGCAAAAAAATGACTGAAAAAATGTGTGGATTATTCATGCAGTTTAAGTTAAAAATGACTGAAAAAATGTGTGGATTATTCATGCAGTTTAAGTTAAAAAGTTTTTTCTGGCTGAGAGAAAAAAATGGACTCCTCGGTTGGATCTGCTGGAAGAATGATGGAAGAGGTAGCAAATGAGGGGAGTGATGTCCTTGGTGAAAGAAGTATGAAAGAGCAACAGAGTGACAAGGATGATGTGTATGTGCTGCCAAAAAAATATCTTTGTGATCGATGGATGCTCAGAGGGTCTGAACATGCTTCAAAATGCTCTTGTGCAAGCCGACATCGATGAGGCATCAAGCAAGAAAATGAGGTCTGCCCGGCTCTGCAAGAAATCAACATCAATTGCAGCTGAAGCCTGTAAAACAAAAGAGGGATATGAGCTTGCAGTCAAGGCAATTAATGAATTGGCGGAAAAAACTAGTAGTGATTAACACAACAAAAAACCCTGAGCAAACTCCCTCTGTGTGCAGCGCTGCAGTGTTGGATGGTACAAGTGACCCCCCTTAGTAGCAACACTGAAAGATCCTAAGAAGGTTCCGAGGGGCAGGCCCAAAAACTCAACTAGATTAAAATCTTCTGTGTTTGACGATACCAATGGTGGATCAACAAGCTGTAAAAAAAAGAAAGAAATCAACAAGCGCCCAGACCTGCTGATATGAGGTGAAAAGATGGTCTCTTATAATTTTTTTTCTCATTTGTTTCAGCTCGGCGTGAGGAGGGGAAATTCATTAATGCGTCATTCCTTTTGCTTTTTTTTTACATTTGTTGAATGAGACCTGTTCATGTAATAATTCCTCTTTTTTGGCTGATTGGTGAACCATGTTGCTTGATACTAAATTGAAAGCTTCCGAACAATTATGATGTATGGTCAGAAAATGTAAAATGTGGTTGCACTTGTAAAATTTTGTTTGATACTTGTACTGTGAGGTGGTCATGGTACCTTGCTGTGAGATGTAATGTGAGACTGATACCTGTACTGTGTGGTGCCAGTCATGAAACCTATAGTGGCCATGTGTTATTCTGTGAGGTACCATGTCTAGTACCTGGGTATAGACCTGATACCTAGGTTTTCTGGGAGGTACTAGACCTGGTAGCTGGGTTGCTGCCAGGTACCAGAACCTGGTACCTGTATTTTGTGAGGCTGATACCTCTATTTTGTGAGGTACCATGTCTGGTACCTAGGTTTAGACCTGATACCTAGGTTTTCTGTGAGGTACTAGGTCTGGTACCTAGTACCAGGTACTGCTAGGTACCAGACCTGGTACATATACCTGGTAGCACTAGACCCCACCTGGTACCCGTATTTGTAAGGCTGATACCTCTATATTGTGAGGTACCATGTCTGGTACCTAGGTTTAGGCCTGGTACCTAGGTTTTCTGTGAGGTACCAGACCTAGTACCTGGGTTGCTGCCAGGTACCAGACCCTGGTACCTGTATTTGTGAGGCTGTTACCTCTATATTGTGAGGTACCATGTCTGGTACCTAGGTTTAGACCTGATACCTGGGTTTTCTATGAGGTACCATGTCTGGTACCTGGGTTTAGGACTGATATCTAGGTATTCTGTGAGTACTAGGTCTGGTGTACCAGACACTGCCAGGTATCAGGTACCTGGGTTGCTACCAGGCACTAGACCTGGTACCTATATTTGTGTGGCTGATACCCCTATATTGTGAGGTACCATGTCTGGTACCTGGGTTTAGACCTGATACCTAGGTTTCCCTTTCCCTGATACCTTTCAAATGTGAGGAAAAAATCATTTTAAGGTACCAGCCCCTCAAATACTTATGAACATTTTGATTTCATGGTTTAAAACACGGTATATTTTAAAAAAATTGTACCACGCAAACAGACATAAAAAAAGTTGAGTGCTGCAAACAAAAGTTAAGTTGCGATGTGTTGTTGAATAGACAACTGTGTCACGTCGAAGGACGTGGTTACTCAACAATGTTGGAAAAGCAATAAATGTATTGATTGATAAAATTTTTGGATCCCCCCATTACATGGCCCTAGGGGTCTATTTATAGCCTTAGCACAGGCTTACACCTCCTAGGGTTTAGGTTTACAGGGGATTTTACATGGTTGCCCTTATGAAAGGGACATTTACATGGGTACGCAGTGTCATTTGCATATATGGGCTTTTAATGGGCCGATAGGCTGGGCCTGGTCTATGGCGAAGGAGCCTTAAAGGTCAGGGGCAGCCTGCTGGGCCTCCTTGATGCCGAACTCATCATGGCGAAGTCTTTGCAGTTCGCCGTATGCCCTTCACCCGAGATGCCTTCGCCTGAGATGCATTTACTTGCGGAGTACCGACGCGGCTTTCCAGCCTGCGCCACCTTCGCTTATGGCTTTCGCCATAGGGCTTCGCCCGAATGGTCTTGACATCTTTGGCTTGAATCATAGCTGGTACTATGGTTTCGGCAGGTTTGGTTGAAGGGCTTCATGGCATGCCTCCAACAAGCCCCTCACGGGCAAGGGTGAGTAAGGAGCTTCAGTCGAGACCGTGCAAACTATACGGTATGGCATGAGGCACCCCCTTTCGGCCGACGTTCCTGCCGAAACCTCTTTTTAGACTCCTGCAGAAAAAATATGAACACTAGCGTTCGTCTTTCGAGAATGGTCAAGCTGTATTATGACACTGGGTGATTATATTTTGCCAAGTTTGTCTGCTTTGCGTGATTCTTGACTTGTATTTTTTCCTTCCCCTTTTCCCTATTGCTATAGCGGGGATTTCGCCGAAAGTCATGCGTTCGGCCTCCTTTCGAGGATTGGCGAAAAGATTTGTTGACTTTTCAGCTTTCGACTTCCGTTTTCGACTCGTAGCATTTTGCGCTAGGAAAAATGCTTGTGTTTTGCGTAAGTCGAATGTAACGGCGTTCGGTATCTTTATTCCGAAACTAGCTGTCGTGGTTTCAACGTTCGACGAGCGATGCTTCGGCCGATTCGTTTTCGCCTTTTTATGGCGAAGCTGTACCTCCTTTTTTTTAAAGTATGTGCTTTCGCCTGATGGAGCTTATGTGTGTTTCAAATTTCTTTTTGGTAATGTTCGCGTAGTCACTTTCGTGCTTTCGTTAGGTCGAAACATGTCGGCCCCTTTGCGTAATTTAGCGAAAAGATTTGTCAAATTTTCAGCCCTCATCATTCGCTCTCGACTTTTGGCATACGCGTCCAAAAATGCTTAAGTATTTGCATAAGTCGAGTGTAGCGACGATCGGTATGTTTTCCGAAAACGAGCTGTCGCGGTTTCAACGTTCGGCGAGCTGTGTTTCGGCCGATTCGTATAGCGCCCCTGGCGTTTTCGTTGATCAAACGTTTGCCTTGGGTTTTTTCCACGAAATATCATGCACAAAAAAGGTGAAGACACCCATGAATTTTATATGACTGAGTGTCAGTTTGCCATTGCCCAGCGTCGACACAGCATAGTTCCCGTTTTTCCGTCTTCACCGCTTAAATTTTTTTTTTTGTTGATCTAACAACTAGCGATGAAGAAGATGCTCAAGGGGGTAGTCCTTCGCCATTGAGGACTGCTTTTACTGATGAATCGGATCTAAAGTCCGAATGCCTTTTGGCGGACAATGGAATTTATCTGTAACTTGTGCTTTTTGGCAAATAAATGGGGTGTGGTGTGTGTTACGGTTGTTCGGCTCGTACTTTCCCCTTTTTGCCATTGGCAAAGGTATTTTTAGGTACTTTGATCGTTTTGACCGTTGCCGGCTTTCGATCTTTTTAGCACTTCGACCTTTTTAACCGTTACCGGCTTTCGGTCTTTTTTAGGTACTTCGACCTTTTTAACCGTTGCCGGCTTTCTTCGTTCGCCTCCAGCGAAGATTACCCTTGGCGAATTAGCCCCAGCTCACTTGGCGTCATAGCCTCATTGCCGTATAAGAGCTTGGTGGGCTTTATCGGCGTTGTCCGGAGGGCCCAGAGCATTTTGACTGGTTATTTACCCTCTAGCGTCTCCTTTAGTCTTTTCTTTAGTGCTACTAGGGTTTTGCCGTTCGTCCCATTCGGCTGCCCCATTCGTCTGCGGGTGTGTAACCGATGCGAACTTGATTTCAAGTTTTAGCCCATCGCACATTTCCTTGGACTTCTCGGAGTCAAACCGCTTGTTATTGTCGGTAATGAACTCTTTCGGCACACCGAATCGGCAGAAAATGTTTTTCCGAACGGATTTTTACACTAGTGCCGAAGGTACTGCCTTAGCCCATCAAAGGCGGCTTGACAATCAGGTGTCCAATTGAGTTTGCCGGCCCCTCGGAGCATCTTGAAAAATGATGAATCTCTTTCGGCTGCTCTTGGGAGCAACTCCTTAACTCATTTTCGCCTCCAGCCCTTGTCGCCGTACCTCACCGGTACTGTGGCGAAGGGCGTGGGTGTGGCAAAAGGGGTCCAGAGGCTTGGGCAGCTTTGTAGCCCCCAGCTTGGACTTAACTCATTTTCGCCCCCAGCCCTTGTCGCTGTACCTCGCTGGTACTGTGGCGAAGGGTGTGGGTGTGGCGAAAGGGGTACAAAGGCTTGGGCGGTGTCACACCCTGTGTTTCTCTCCTAAGCCAAAATGGAATTTTTTAAAGTGGTCTCAAGAAATTACCTGTGGAAAAGCAAGAGTTAATCTTAATTAAATCAATGCAAATAATAATTGGAATTGACATGTGGAATTTTTCTTGGGTTCTACATGTCAAAATACACTAACAAGATTTTTAGTGGAATTTTCAGAGCCCTAGAAATAATTTTAACAAATTAAAATTGAGCACATGCAATATTTTAATCCCAGGGAAAAAATCTTTTTCCTTTTTCCCTAAATGGGCCGGCGGCCCATTCCTTTTTCCCTCTCTCTCCCTCCTGCTGGGCCGGCCGAAGGCCAAGGCCCAGCTAAGCCCGCGGCCGCGCGCGCCCTCCTCCCGCTGGGCCGGCCCAAGCCGCCGCCGCCCCTCTCCGGGACGCTGGCAGGTGGGTCCCACCTGTCAGTCCCGTCCCCTTCCTCCGGCCGCGCCCGCCCGCGCCCGCCCGCGCAACCGCCGCCGAATCCGCCGCCGTGCGCACACTCCCGCTTCTTCCGGGCCACGTCGCGCACGCCCGCGCACGCGCCGCAACGGCCGCTCCCATTCCCCCACTTCCCCGCTCGCGCCCGCGTCCGAGATGGCCGGGATTCGGAAACCGAATCCCGCCTCTCTCTCCACCTCCACTCCCCCACGTCGCCGGCAAAATCGCGCCTCTCCCGGCCACGTCCGAGCCCCTCCGCCCCTTTATAAGCTTCGCCGGCACCTCCTCTCCCTTTTTCCCCATTCCATCGAGCTCTCCCGTGCCCCCGAGTGCCCTAGCGCCGTCGCCCTCCTTCTCTCGGTCGCCGCCGCCGCTCCGGTCGCCGATAGCCGCCGCTAGGGTTGCCGCCGCACTGCGCCGTCACCGCCGTCGCGTTCGCGGGGCTCATCTCCACCTCGTCCGCCCTTCCTCCGTCGGGATCGACCGCCGGAACCCCGTCCGCACCGCGCGAGGGTGAGCATCTCCGCAACCGCCGCCTTCGGCCACATTTTCCGGTCACCGGGATTCATCTCCCTTCCTCTAATCCCTCTCTTTTCCCTCTTTAGGGCATTCCGGAGCCCGTCCACCCGTCGCCGTCATCTCCCGTGGGTCGTCGTCGCCGTTCGCCGTCGCCTTCCTCCGCGCCGGCCAACTCTCGGTGAGGCTTCCCCTCCCCTTTTCCTCTCTTTTCCCTCCCGCGCCGCGTAGCCGCGTAGTCGCGTAGCCGCCGCTTCCGTCGGTTCGGTCGTGCGCCGCCGGTCGCCGTCGACCTCGCGCCGCCGCTTCGCGTCGCCGGGTTGCTGCCGCCGGTGCCGCCCGCGCGCGCGTGCTCGCGCGCCGCCGCCCCGCTTCGGCCGCTCGGCCTTATGCCGAGCCGAGCCGCACCGCTCGCCGCGCGCCGTCCGATCGGCCTCGCGGCCGATCTGGGCCGTCGGTTCCGTGGGCCGGCGGCGGACCACCCGCGTGGTCCCGGTCCACGGTGAGCCGCCCTCTCCCGAGTCGCTGCCGAGTGGGGCCCGCGTGTCGGCGCCCCTCCTCTCCCTCTCCCGAGTCGCTGACCGGTGGGGCCCGTCTGTCAGCCGCCGCCGCCCCTCTCCCTGATGGCGTCAGCCCTGATGACGTCAGCCTGACGTCAGCCCTGATGACGTCAGCCCTGGGATTTATTGCGCAATAATTAATTTAAGGATTTTTTGTTTAGTAATAAACACAGTTAATCTTCTAAAATTCATAACTAATTCATCCGAGCTCCGTTTGAGCCCGTTCAAGTCTCAGAAAATCAAGAAAAATGTGTAGAATCCATTAAAAATGGTTTTGTTCCCTGTTTCAGTAGTCTTATAGCCTGTTTGCAATGTTTGCCTTGTATGTCGCTAGACTCCGGCTCTTCCGACGTTCAGGAATACTTCGAAATAGTCGCCGAGGTTCCTCCAGCAGCAGAGCAAGGCAAGTCATGCTTGTCACTTGATCATATTGATCCTATATTGCAAATGTCCTATTGTTTCCTTTCAAATATCGCATTTGTTTTTGCAATTACACTATGGGATGTTTACCTATTGTCATAGCCCTGTTATTTTGATACCATTGTTCCTTTGTTAGCTTGGGTTATAATTTGACTAGAGTTTGGACTAGGAATTGCTTAGCCATGCTTAGTTCAACTAGCTCACAATGGGGAATATCATTTAAAACCTAGACTATAGGTTTATATGGTACAATTGGTTTGGTACCACTGTTACAGTGTTGTTTAATTAAAATGAATCACATGGTGGGCTGTGGGTGCATGGTTTTGCTGGTCGCACCCATGGCAATTAAGGACCGGTTCGCGGGAAACCCTGGAAGAATTTATCGTGCTTACCACAAGCCAGCGTGGGCAACGGCTGGGCTTGTAGTGTAATTTTCCTCTAGCCGACGCATCCAGGCAAGGGTGGGCGTGATGGAGTTTGGATGGGCCCTGCGACGGTCTATGCGGCTTCCGGATTCACCTAGGCACGAGAGGGGACTGCCCGCTGCCTTGCGAGGAGTGGGGGTGAAACCTGAGGTGTGGTGTGCTTGGTTAGAGGGGGTTATGCGAAGGGTCCTGTCACGGCCTCTTTCCGATATGTCGTGGTGGCATGTCGGCGCACGGTAACGTGTCGTGGGGCTGTGTCTTGTGGGTACAGTTGTACACCTCTGATCAGAGTAAAACTATTCGAATAGCCGTGCCCGCGGTTAGGGGCGGTCAACCAGATTCACCGTGATTAGTCTCACCCTAGTTTAGTCTAATGAATTTGGACAGTGGATGGTTGGGCCTGTTGCAACGTGGTGTAACGTTGGGCAGTGGATGATTAATATTTATTAATTATTACAACTATTTTTGCATTCAATTCTTGTTTACAAATGCCAGTATTTATGCAAATGAACCTGTTTAGCTATCCCTTGTTGAATCCCTGCATCATACTCCTATTCCGGTATGACTTGCTGAGTACAGTGGGTAGTACTCAGCCTTGCTCCATTTTCTCCCCAACCCCAGAGTTGGAGTATGCGTCCGATGGCGGGTTCTCTGAGGAGTAGGCTTCGTCCGTGCTGTCGAGGATGCCTGTGGAGTGGTGTTCCCGCTGCTGTTCAAGTCAAGGCCTAGCTTCAGTTTTTCTTTTGTTTTTCCGCTGCATTTATGTAAGACTTTTTATAATGTTTGTAAGACGTGGATCTGTATGTCAACATTGTCGTTTGTGTACCCCCGGCTGGTCCTGGACGGGGATTTTAATACACATTCTGCTTGGGATTCCGTTCGGGAATTTCTGGGCGTGACAAGTTGGTATCAGAGCCGACCTTGACCGTAGGACAAGCCAAATGGAAACCTAAGAGCCCTCTGAATCCTTTTCATTGCATAAGCTCTTTGCAATTGGAATTTTCCGGGAAAATTTGGGATCTGTTCTTATGGTTCAAGGGAAAAATCTTGTCGCTCGTTTGAGTGGGATTTGCCAAAACAAGTCGGTCTAGGGTTTTAGTAAAATTATTTGAGATTTATTCGTCAGCCAGTCGGGATTTGATGGGAGGAATGCATTAGGTCCTAGCTCAGAAATATGGGTTGCAAGGTGTTTATGCTCTTATTGTTATTATTATGTATCTAATTTCCCCATTATTTTATCGTTATGTAAGTCTGTCTTATTTATTCGCTCTCATGCAAAATGATCTATGCATAAAATTTCGCTCTTATTCGATTCTCTTATTTGAGTCCTTTAATGCTTTATTTAAATTTGGATTTGAGCATGCATTGATCCTACCCCTTTGTCTTCTCTAGATGGCCGGTCACCTACCTAACCACCGCGGAGAAGGCATGGATGGCTTCGTGGCAGAGCTGGCACGCATGACATTGGTGGTGGGCTACCCCAACGCGCCAGAGTACACGACCATTCCACCACTCAGTGGCGAGCTCCCTCACCGTGTCCGCTTGGAGGTCCATGGCTACGTGGGCACTTGTCTCGCCAACATGGCGGTTGAGGCGTCAGGAGGCACAGCAGATCATGCATGTCAGGAGGCGGCCTACCTGATGATGGCCAGTCTACGGGAGCGCCACAACTACATCTTCCACGACACGGCGTACCGCTTCCACCCTCGTCGAGCCGGCAGCGCTGATGTCAGTTCCTTCCGTCCGACGACCGGCGAGAACGACACCACCTTCGGTCACATGTGCGCTGTGATGCGGGGGATGGACCGGATGCACTCCGATCTGCACAAGGCATGCAAGGCCTTGAATGATGGGAAGCTCATGAGGATCGTCGCTCTGAAGGACGAGATAGCGCGCCTGAAGAGGGAGAATGCTCAGCTGAAGGGTCTCCCAGCGCCAGGAGGAGTCCGGATCCGCACCACGCCACGCAAGGGGACGACTGCACCGGTGCGCATCCAGCTCGCGCCCAGGAACCCACCTCCGCCAGCAGCTCCTCCAGCTCCAGCTCCAGCTCCAGCTCCAGCTCCCGCGTCCGCCCTCTCCTTCGCTCCAGCGACAGCCGCCAGGGGTCCAGCCGGTGGCAACGGAGGATGGTTGTCTGCTACTCCTAGTGGCAGCCGCGACCCCAGCAGCAGCAGCAGTTCCAGCGACTCAGAGCCGGGCAGCGACGAGGCGTTTCTGCCAGACTCCGGGAGCCGTGCAGAGGGACCCGGTGACGAGCAGGAGGACGCCTTCGACTCCACCGACCGCAGGAGCCGTTCCGAGCATTAGGCTCGTTTTCCACTAGCTTATCGACTGTCTAGTTTCTGCTTGTTAGTTGGTGTGTCTAGGTTGCTTGTTTGGGGTTAGTTGACGGTCGATATCATGTGCCTATGATATGGCTGTCCCAATAAGGATTTTTGCTTGCTGTCTAAAGTGTTTTAATTCAGTTCAGAACAATTGCAGTTAAATTTCTATATAATAAAGCTTAGTTCCTGAGTATCTGTTTTTCTCCGTTTCCCCGTCTGCTCTTCCTCCAGATGGTCTACACCAGGAACGGTAGCCGCACAACTGGCGAGGGAAGCAACGGCGAAGAACGCGCTGATGGTGTGCATCCCAACAGCGATTCCGGCCATGGTCCGCCACCACTTCCCGAGAATCCGACCCTGGCACAAGTCATGGCACACCAGACGCAGGTGATGACCGCCATGATGCAGCAGATGCAGCACCAGCACCAACAGATGTATCAGCGGATGCAGCAACAAGCCGAGCAACAACAGCACCAGCAGTTTGGTCCCCCTCCCCCTCAATCCAAGTTGCCAGAATTTCTTCGCGTCAGGCCGCCCACCTTTTCCAGCACCACCAACCCCATGGAGGCGAACGACTGGCTCCATGCCATCGAGAAGAAGCTGAATCTCCTGCAGTGCAACGATCAGGAGAAGGTCGCCTTCGCCACCCACCAGCTTCAAGGTCCCGCGTCAGCTTGGTGGGACAATCACATGGCCACCCGCCCGCCAGACACGGAAGTCACTTGGGCGGAGTTCTGCCGCAGCTTCCGGAAGGCGCAAGTACCCGACGGGGTTGTGGCACAGAAGAAAAGGGAATTCCGGTCACTCCACCAGGGCAACAGGACCGTGACGGAGTACCTCCATGAATTCAACCGCCTCGCGCGATACGCACCGGAGGACGTCCGCACTGACGCCGAGAAGCAGGAGAAGTTCATGGCGGGACTGGATGATGAGCTCACCAACCAGCTGATATCGGGAGACTACGCCGACTTTGAGAGGCTGGTTGATAAGGCTATCCGCCAGGAGGACCAGCGCAACAAGATGGACAGGAAGAGGAAGGCAGCGCAGTTCCGGTCCAACCAAGGGAGCCACCAGAGACCGCGCTTCACTCCCGGACAGCAGGGTGGACCTACCACCCTGATCGTCCGCCAGCACCGCCCGTACAACCCCAGCAACTTCCATCAGGGCGCCAGTGGCAGTCAGAACCACCATGGCGGTCAGCACAACCGCGGTGCAGCTCCACGCCCACCAACGGCACCAGCACAGTCAGCGCCGTCCGCGCAAGCCAAGAAGGAGACCGGGACAAAACCAGGGTCCTGCTTCAACTGTGGCGAGCTTGGTCACTTCGCCGACAAATGCCCGAAGCCTAGGCGTGCCGGGCCAAGGTTTATTCAGGCTCGCGTCAACCACGCGTCTGCAGAGGAGGCGCAAGCAGCACCAGAGGTCGTACTGGGTACGTTCCCTGTTAACTCAATCCCTGCCACAGTACTCTTTGATTCTGGTGCAACGCATTCTTTCATTTCAAAGAAATTTGTGGGGATGCATGGGTTAAGGAAAGAAGAGCTTAGCACACCAATGAGGGTTCATACCCCGGGAAATAGTTCAACCTCAGTCAGTTTTAGCCCTTCAGTGATTATAGACATTCAAAGATCACCGTTTCTAGCCAACCTCATCCTTCTTGAATCTAAAGACCTAGATGTCATTCTTGGGATGGATTGGCTGGCCAAATTCAAGGGAGTTATCGATTGTGCGAATCGCACAGTCACCTTGACCAACGAAAAGGGAGAGACAGTAGTGCACAAATCACCAGTCCCACCGAAGCAAGGGGTCTCCTTGAATCAGATTGAGGTGGAAATCCCAGTGGTTACCGAGGAGAAGAATTCGAGGAAATTGGAAGAGATCCCCATAGTTTGTGAGTACCCAGAAGTGTTCCCCGAAGACCTCACTACCATGCCACCAAAGAGAGAGATCGAGTTCCGGATCGATTTGGCACCGGGGACCGCTCCGATTTACAAGAGACCGTACAGGATGGCAGCCAACGAGCTAGCCGAGGTCAAGAAGCAGGTTGATGAGCAACTGCAGAAAGGGTACATTCGACCGAGTACTTCGCCTTGGGGTGCTCCGGTTATTTTTGTGGAGAAGAAGGATAAGACGAAGAGGATGTGCGTCGATTATCGCGCACTCAACGAGGTCACCATCAAGAATAAATATCCTTTACCGCGGATCGACGATTTGTTTGATCAACTGAAGGGAGCTAAGGTGTTCTCTAAGATAGACCTGCGATCAGGCTATCACCAGTTAAGGATCCGGGAAGAGGATATCCCAAAGACGGCCTTCACCACTCGGTACGGGCTGTATGAGTGCACGGTTATGTCTTTTGGACTTACCAACGCACCCGCCTTCTTCATGAATCTAATGAACAAAGTGTTCATGGAGTTTCTGGACAAGTTTGTTGTGGTCTTCATCGACGACATTCTTATCTACTCGAAATCCGAAGAAGAACATGAGCATCATCTCCGTCTGGTACTCGAGAAGTTGAAGGAGCACCAGTTATACGCCAAGTTCAGCAAGTGTGACTTCTGGTTGACGGAAGTCAAATTTCTGGGCCATGTTATTACGGCTCAGGGTGTGGCAGTTGACCCATCCAACGTGGAGTCAGTTACCAAATGGACCCCACCGAAGACGGTGTCGCAGATTCGAAGTTTTCTTGGACTGGCGGGTTATTACCGCCGTTTCATCGAGAACTTCTCCAGGATCGCTCGACCCATGACTCAGTTGCTTAAGAAAGATGAAAAGTTTAAATGGACAGCCGAGTGCGACAAGAGTTTTGAGGAACTCAAGAAGAAATTAGTATCCGCCCCAGTCTTAATTCTGCCCGACCAGACGAAAGACTTCCAAGTCTACTGCGACGCATCTCGTCACGGGCTTGGGTGTGTTCTAATGCAGGAAGGCAGAGTGGTGGCGTATGCCTCACGACAGCTGCGTCCACACGAAGGGAATTATCCAACTCATGATCTGGAATTGGCAGCAGTGGTTCATGCCTTGAAGATCTGGAGGCACTATTTGATTGGCAACCGCTGTGAAGTATATACAGATCACAAGAGTCTGAAATACATCTTCACCCAACCGGACCTAAATCTCCGACAACGAAGATGGTTGGAACTAATCAAGGACTATGATATGAGCATTCACTACCACCCGGGGAAAGCCAACGTGGTGGCAGACGCATTAAGCAGGAAGAGTCACTGCACTGCCCTATGCTTTGAGGACATGTGTGAGGAATTGCGGCAGGAGTTAGAGCATCTCAACGTGGGAATTGTTGAACACGGGTTCGTAGCCGCCCTGGAAGCACGGCCTACGCTCGTCGATCAAGTTAGAGCCGCTCAAGTAAATGATCCAGAAATTGCAGAGCTGAAAAAGAACATGAGAGTCGGAAAGGCTCGGGATTTTCTTGAGGATGAACATGGCACGATCTGGATGGGAGAAAGATTGTGTGTACCTGACGACAAGGAACTGAAGGATCTGATACTCACCGAGGCCCATCAGACCCAATATTCAATTCACCCAGGCAGCACCAAAATGTACCAAGACCTTAAGGAAAAATTTTGGTGGGTCAGCATGAGAAGGGAAATAGCCGAATTCGTAGCACTCTGCGATGTTTGCCAGCGAGTGAAGGCAGAGCATCAAAGGCCAGCAGGTTTACTCCAACCTCTTCAAATTCCAGAATGGAAATGGGAGGAGATTGGAATGGACTTCATAACAGGACTGCCCCGGACATCATCGGGTCACGATTCAATCTGGGTAGTCGTGGATCGACTCACCAAGGTGGCTCACTTTATACCAGTACATACCACCTATACGGGAAAGAAATTGGCAGAATTGTACCTCGCAAGGATCATGTGTTTGCATGGGGTACCCAAAAAGATAGTATCGGATCGAGGGAGCCAATTCACTTCAAAGTTCTGGCAGAAATTGCAAGAGGAATTGGGAACCCGGTTGAATTTCAGTACCGCCTACCATCCGCAGACAGATGGTCAGACCGAGCGAGTCAATCAGATTCTAGAGGACATGTTGAGAGCTTGCGCTCTTGATTTCGGTGGAGCTTGGGATAGATGTTTGCCATATGCGGAGTTCTCCTACAACAACAGTTACCAAGCCAGTCTACAGATGGCACCGTTCGAAGCTTTGTACGGCCGGAAGTGCCGCACACCTCTCTTCTGGGATCAGACAGGCGAGCGTCAATTGTTCGGGACAGAGGTATTAACGGAAGCGGAAGAGAAAGTCAGAACCATCAGGGAAAGGTTGAGAATTGCACAGTCTCGACAGAAGAGCTACGCGGATAACCGCCGAAGGGAGCTCACTTTTGAAGCAGGGGACTACGTGTACCTTCGTGTTACTCCGCTCCGGGGAGTGCACCGTTTTCAAACCAAAGGCAAGCTGGCACCACGTTTCGTGGGGCCCTACAAGATCTTGGAACGAAGGGGAGAAGTTGCTTATCAATTAGAACTTCCACCCAATATGATCGGCATCCATGACGTATTCCACGTGTCTCAACTAAAGAAGTGCCTAAGAGTACCGGAAGAACAGGCTGATTCGGAACACATTGATATTCAAGAGGACCTGACATATGTGGAGAAGCCGGTCCGTATACTCGATACCAGCGAAAGAAGGACGAGAAACAAGGTCACCAGGTTTTGCCGAGTTCAATGGAGTCACCATTCAGAAGAGGAAGCAACCTGGGAAAGGGAAGACGAGCTGAAGGCCGCCCATCCGCACCTCTTCACCAGCTCCTCCGAATCTCGGGGCCGAGATTCCGTTTAAGGGGGGTAGGTTTGTCACACCCTGTGTTTCTCTCCTAAGCCAAAATGGAATTTTTTAAAGTGGTCTCAAGAAATTACCTGTGGAAAAGCAAGAGTTAATCTTAATTAAATCAATGCAAATAATAATTGGAATTGACATGTGGAATTTTTCTTGGGTTCTACATGTCAAAATACACTAACAAGATTTTTAGTGGAATTTTCAGAGCCCTAGAAATAATTTTAACAAATTAAAATTGAGCACATGCAATATTTTAATCCCAGGGAAAAAATCTTTTTCCTTTTTCCCTAAATGGGCCGGCGGCCCATTCCTTTTTCCCTCTCTCTCCCTCCTGCTGGGCCGGCCGAAGGCCGAGGCCCAGCTAAGCCCGCGGCCGCGCGCGCCCTCCTCCCGCTGGGCCGGCCCAAGCCGCCGCCGCCCCTCTCCGGGACGCTGGCAGGTGGGTCCCACCTGTCAGTCCCGTCCCCTTCCTCCGGCCGCGCCCGCCCGCGCCCGCCCGCGCAACCGCCGCCGAATCCGCCGCCGTGCGCACACTCCCGCTTCTTCCGGGCCACGTCGCGCACGCCCGCGCACGCGCCGCAACGGCCGCTCCCATTCCCCCACTTCCCCGCTCGCGCCCGCGTCCGAGATGGCCGGGATTCGGAAACCGAATCCCGCCTCTCTCTCCACCTCCACTCCCCCACGTCGCCGGCAAAATCGCGCCTCTCCCGGCCACGTCCGAGCCCCTCCGCCCCTTTATAAGCTTCGCCGGCACCTCCTCTCCCTTTTTCCCCATTCCATCGAGCTCTCCCGTGCCCCCGAGTGCCCTAGCGCCGTCGCCCTCCTTCTCTCGGTCGCCGCCGCCGCTCCGGTCGCCGATAGCCGCCGCTAGGGTTGCCGCCGCACTGCGCCGTCACCGCCGTCGCGTTCGCGGGGCTCATCTCCACCTCGTCCGCCCTTCCTCCGTCGGGATCGACCGCCGGAACCCCGTCCGCACCGCGCGAGGGTGAGCATCTCCGCAACCGCCGCCTTCGGCCACATTTTCCGGTCACCGGGATTCATCTCCCTTCCTCTAATCCCTCTCTTTTCCCTCTTTAGGGCATTCCGGAGCCCGTCCACCCGTCGCCGTCATCTCCCGTGGGTCGTCGTCGCCGTTCGCCGTCGCCTTCCTCCGCGCCGGCCAACTCTCGGTGAGGCTTCCCCTCCCCTTTTCCTCTCTTTTCCCTCCCGCGCCGCGTAGCCGCGTAGTCGCGTAGCCGCCGCTTCCGTCGGTTCGGTCGTGCGCCGCCGGTCGCCGTCGACCTCGCGCCGCCGCTTCGCGTCGCCGGGTTGCTGCCGCCGGTGCCGCCCGCGCGCGCGTGCTCGCGCGCCGCCGCCCCGCTTCGGCCGCTCGGCCTTATGCCGAGCCGAGCCGCACCGCTCGCCGCGCGCCGTCCGATCGGCCTCGCGGCCGATCTGGGCCGTCGGTTCCGTGGGCCGGCGGCGGACCACCCGCGTGGTCCCGGTCCACGGTGAGCCGCCCTCTCCCGAGTCGCTGCCGAGTGGGGCCCGCGTGTCGGCGCCCCTCCTCTCCCTCTCCCGAGTCGCTGACCGGTGGGGCCCGTCTGTCAGCCGCCGCCGCCCCTCTCCCTGATGGCGTCAGCCCTGATGACGTCAGCCTGACGTCAGCCCTGATGACGTCAGCCCTGGGATTTATTGCGCAATAATTAATTTAAGGATTTTTTGTTTAGTAATAAACACAGTTAATCTTCTAAAATTCATAACTAATTCATCCGAGCTCCGTTTGAGCCCGTTCAAGTCTCAGAAAATCAAGAAAAATGTGTAGAATCCATTAAAAATGGTTTTGTTCCCTGTTTCAGTAGTCTTATAGCCTGTTTGCAATGTTTGCCTTGTATGTCGCTAGACTCCGGCTCTTCCGACGTTCAGGAATACTTCGAAATAGTCGCCGAGGTTCCTCCAGCAGCAGAGCAAGGCAAGTCATGCTTGTCACTTGATCATATTGATCCTATATTGCAAATGTCCTATTGTTTCCTTTCAAATATCGCATTTGTTTTTGCAATTACACTATGGGATGTTTACCTATTGTCATAGCCCTGTTATTTTGATACCATTGTTCCTTTGTTAGCTTGGGTTATAATTTGACTAGAGTTTGGACTAGGAATTGCTTAGCCATGCTTAGTTCAACTAGCTCACAATGGGGAATATCATTTAAAACCTAGACTATAGGTTTATATGGTACAATTGGTTTGGTACCACTGTTACAGTGTTGTTTAATTAAAATGAATCACATGGTGGGCTGTGGGTGCATGGTTTTGCTGGTCGCACCCATGGCAATTAAGGACCGGTTCGCGGGAAACCCTGGAAGAATTTATCGTGCTTACCACAAGCCAGCGTGGGCAACGGCTGGGCTTGTAGTGTAATTTTCCTCTAGCCGACGCATCCAGGCAAGGGTGGGCGTGATGGAGTTTGGATGGGCCCTGCGACGGTCTATGCGGCTTCCGGATTCACCTAGGCACGAGAGGGGACTGCCCGCTGCCTTGCGAGGAGTGGGGGTGAAACCTGAGGTGTGGTGTGCTTGGTTAGAGGGGGTTATGCGAAGGGTCCTGTCACGGCCTCTTTCCGATATGTCGTGGTGGCATGTCGGCGCACGGTAACGTGTCGTGGGGCTGTGTCTTGTGGGTACAGTTGTACACCTCTGATCAGAGTAAAACTATTCGAATAGCCGTGCCCGCGGTTAGGGGCGGTCAACCAGATTCACCGTGATTAGTCTCACCCTAGTTTAGTCTAATGAATTTGGACAGTGGATGGTTGGGCCTGTTGCAACGTGGTGTAACGTTGGGCAGTGGATGATTAATATTTATTAATTATTACAACTATTTTTGCATTCAATTCTTGTTTACAAATGCCAGTATTTATGCAAATGAACCTGTTTAGCTATCCCTTGTTGAATCCCTGCATCATACTCCTATTCCGGTATGACTTGCTGAGTACAGTGGGTAGTACTCAGCCTTGCTCCATTTTCTCCCCAACCCCAGAGTTGGAGTATGCGTCCGATGGCGGGTTCTCTGAGGAGTAGGCTTCGTCCGTGCTGTCGAGGATGCCTGTGGAGTGGTGTTCCCGCTGCTGTTCAAGTCAAGGCCTAGCTTCAGTTTTTCTTTTGTTTTTCCGCTGCATTTATGTAAGACTTTTTATAATGTTTGTAAGACGTGGATCTGTATGTCAACATTGTCGTTTGTGTACCCCCGGCTGGTCCTGGACGGGGATTTTAATACACATTCTGCTTGGGATTCCGTTCGGGAATTTCTGGGCGTGACAGGCGGCTTCGAAGCCCCCCAGCTTGGACTTAACTCATTTTCGCCCCCAGCCCTTGTCGCCATACCTTGCGGGTACTGTGGCGAAGGGTGTGGGTGTGGCGAAAGGGGTCCAGTGGCTTGGGCGGCTTTGAAGCCCCCCAGCTTGGACTTAACTCATTTTCGCCACCAGCCCTTGTCGCTGTACCTTGCGGGTACTGTGGCGAATGGTGTGGGTGTGGCGAAAGGGGTCTAGAGGCTTGGGCGGCTTCAAAGCCCACCAGCTTGGACTTAACTCATTTTCGCCACCAGCCCTTGTCGTCGTACCTTGCGGGTACTGTGGCGAAGGGTGTGGGTGTGGCGAAAGGGGTCCAGAGGCTTAGGCGGCTTCGAAGCCCCCCAGCTTGGACTTAACTCATTTTCGCCCCCAGCCCTTGTCACCGTACCTCACCGGTACTGTGGCGAAGGGCGTGGGTATGGCGAAAGGGGTCCAGAGGCTTGGGCGGCTTCGAAGCCCCCCAGCTTGGACTTAACTCATTTTTGCCCCCAGCCCTTGACGCCGTACCTCATTGGTATTGTGGCAAAGGGCCTGGGTGTGGCGAAACCTATTCGCCCCCAGCCCTTGGCGCCGTACCTTAGTGGTAATATGGCGAAGGACGTGGGTGTGGTGAAAGGCTCCCATTTCACCCTTTTGGTCTGGGTTCCCCACGGACGGCGCCAGCTGTTGTCGAATAGACAACTGCGTCACGTCGAAGGACGTGGTTACTCAACAGTGTTGGAAAAGCAATAAATGTATTGATTGATAAAATTTTTGGATCCCCCCATTACATGGCCCTAGGGGTCTATTTATAGCCTTAGCACAGGCTTACACCTCCTAGGGTTTAGGTTTACAGGGGATTTTACATGGTTGCCCTTATGAAAGGGACATTTACATGGGTACGCAGTGTCACTTGCATATATGGGCTCTTAATGGGCCGATAGGCTGGGCCTGGTCTATGGCGAAGGGGCCTTAAAGGTTGGGGGCAGCCTGCTGGGCCTCCTTGATGCCGAACTCATCATGGCGAAGTCTTTGTAGTTCGCCGTATGCCCTTCACCCGAGATGCCTTCGCCCGAGATGCCTTTACTTGCGGAGTACCGACGCGGCTTTTCAGCCTTCGCCACCTTCGCTTATGGCTTTCGCCATAGGGCTTCGCCCGAATGGTCTCGACGTCTTTGGCTTGAATCCTTGCTGGTACTATGGTTTCGGCAGGTCCGGCCGAAAGGCTTCATGGCATGCCTCCAACACGATATATTTCACATCGTGACACTGCAGTTGCCATTACATGGTGACATTTGTTCACATATTCACATGGTTAAAAACAAAAAATGATGGTATCACCACATTGTTGGCCTGGTTGTCGGGGAGGGGGGGGGGGGTCAATACATGGTTCAAAAACACTATGGAGCTGCCTTTATACATTTAAAAAAGACACCATCGCTAGCGATGTGGATGTGGATGTAGGTCATTGAAGCGGTGGTAAATCAACCTATGGCAAAACTGCTTGCGGTAATTCAAGGTGTTTCTCTGGAAAAAATGAAACAATATGAGCACCAGTGAGGATTTCTCTAGAGATGGAACAAGCAACCGATTTAGGAAGAAAAACAATACCGTCGTGACCACTAGGCGCAAAATGTACAAAATCTAAATCATCTGAACATGTAGCCATATCGACTATGTGCGCCAAAGAAAAACGGAAAACATGACAATTAGTCCGCTTTTAATCATTGTTACTCTATCCCTGTAATGTCAGATTATAGTGATACATGTTACAAAATCAGTTAAAAAAATCAGTAGATGCCACACCTCCCATGGTATCAACCAGAAAATGTCTATTTATCGCTACATAAAGTTATAGAATGTACATTTATCGCTTCATTTCAACAGCTTCCTCTTATGCAATGCTTCAGAGTAGTATATGTTGTGTGCAAAATGTATTTTTATACTACACTAGTATCCCAAGTACCATGTAAACTGGACAAAATATTGGTTAATTTTGGTGAACCAATACTAGTAAAGAGTGAGAAGATGCAGTTTATGCATCTCATCTCCCTCCCCTGTATGAACCAGAAAAATCAAAACACATTGGTGGCAGATTTCGACAATAACATCAGAACCTATTGTCTGTCTGTAATCTAGCTGATACCTAGTACAAATAAAAGTAGGTATCACTCCTTTTAGTAAAAATTGCTGGAAACACGATGTATGTGTCAACAGTGTACAAATCTCATCTACGCATGAATAAAAAAAAACAAGTAGCTCGTCCGTTTCATATAGACTACTCGATGTCACAAAATAGATTCCACCCACAAACAAAAAGTTTCATGAGAGGAGTAACCAACCTGTTAATTTTACAGAAACAGCTCAGGTATCAAACACGACTACCCCCATCCGCTTCCGCCTCGCTACCTATGAACCCTAGAACAGAAATGTAGATACAAGCTGAATAGAGGTTGCTGCCGAGTGGTACCTGCCGACAGAATCAGAGGAACGGATGGGAGCGGCGGCGCGACACTGCCGGCGTAGGGGAGGCAGAGGGAGGGAGGGGAGCGACAGCAGCAGCGCCGGCGTGGGGAGCGCGGAGGAACGGACGGGAGCGGCAGCGCAGCAGCGCCGACGTGGGAAGGCGAAGGCGCTGGCGTGGGAAGACGGAGGGAGGGAGGGGAGCGGCGGCGCAGCAGCACCAGCGTGGAAGGTGGAGGGAGGGAGGGGAGCAATGGCGCACGCCGGCAAGCTGTGCGAGTGTGAGTGGAGGGACGCCAAGTGGAAGGAAAGAGAAGCTTTTGGAAAGTGACCTATCGTTTCGGACACAATAAATTTATCCCGTGACCATCGCACCTCCACGGGACACCGTTCAATAGATTTTCTGTAAAAATAATATATATTTGAATATCACGTTGCAATGCACAGGTGTTAGTTTTAGAAAAAGGAAACTCTCTGATACTATTTTTTTTAAACATAAAGGAAAAAAAAAGCGGACCGATCAACATACCGACTCGAGCGATCGAGCCTGTCGATCGATCTGCAACAATGGCCGCGGAGACGTGCGTTTCGGAGGCGGCGGCGATCCTCGACGTCGCCGTTGCCGGTGACGGCGAGGCGAAGAGGCAGCTCGACGACGACGACGACGACGACTCCGAACCCAACCCGTACGAGTACCGCGTATTCTTCGAGTGGTTGTGGGACTACTACGGCTGCAAGATCGACGACGTCAGTAAGTAGTATTAATTTTCAGTTAATTCTGAATCGTAGCAACAACTAGAAAAAATGCCAGTAAGTTTTATTTTAATCTTATTATTGTTATACGGTTTAGTTAAGGTAAAATTTACTGTGGGAATTCGCTTGGATATATATATATATATTTTAAAAAATCATGAGTTGCAATTAGGAATCCGATTGTCTCAAATTAGCATACGAGTTTTTTTAAAAAGATTTCTTATATGACTCCTTCTATATTTACAAAAGCAAACGAACTTAAAAACCGACTCATATACGGATAGCGTACCAAAGTACCGACAAAAACATTTTTAATTTTTATAATAGTAGGGATAGGGATTAATTAATTCGATCTGGATCATAATCAAACATATATATCCAGGAGAAGAAGATGAAAACACGATCGATATAACAATCTCTCTATTTTGATTTTTTTTTTTTGCATTGGTTGAAATTTGCTGCAGCTAGGGGCCCGACGTTCCGAACGGCGGGGGCACGGATATTCCCCTGCGTGGAGGTGTACTCGTGCAGGGTGATCGACCTCACCGGCGGATTGGAGTGGCCGATCGACATCTTTGGCTTCGTCGCGGCGCGCGATGCGCTCGACCGCAAGCGCAACTACATCTTCAATCGTCCGAGGGGCGATGCCCAGACGCTCACTGCGGAGGTAATTTATACTCCCTCAGTTTCTAAATATTTGACGCCGTTGACTTTTTTAAACATGTTTAACCGTTCATCTTTATCAAAAAAATTTAAGTAATTATTAATTCTTTTCCTATCATTTGATTTATTGTTAAATATATTTTTATGTAGACATATAGTTTTACATATTTCACAAAAGTTTTTGAATAAGACGAACGGTCAAACATGCGCTTAAAAAGTTAACGGTGTCAAATATTTAGAAACGGATGGAGTATATAAATATATATACTTAGAAATTGTGAAAATGTAGGTTATATCTCGGAGTGAAATTTTAGGATTTTTAGTCCCCCCGTGATAGGGAATATTTCTTCGGATGTGGCTGAAATATGTTCACATTTGGAACTATTCACGAAGGAACTTCCTAAAAAATGGGTCGGCCCATCCGATACTTTTTAATAATAAAATTTGCGATATTGAACCCCGACTTGTTTGTGGTGAATTTAATTATATGTTAGCTTAGAAGGATTACCAATTAATGACTACCGCATTTGTTCTAGCTTATTATGCATTGATAAAGGCCGTACATGTTTGAGATTAGATTGAATTGAGATTTCGAATTGGGGAGGAAAACAATCTTTTCCAGACTAAAACATTGACAGTTGGTACGGATTTCAACAACATAAATAAGATGTTATAATCTAACTGAGCTGATGAAACTCCATATATGTCCAGCTGTTGATCTTGCATAAGCTATTTGCAAGTGGTTCATTGTAGTTAAATATTTCATGCCATTGTTGCTTAAAATTAAAATTAAAAAAAAGACCTATTTGATCACTTTTTCTATGGAGTAGATTTTAACCATGGTCCATGGATGCTACATTCTCTGTAACATCGATTGCTTGGGTTGCTGATCAAAGTTCTAAATATGGTTTACTTCAGCAAATAAATCATGCCAATATTGCTTGTGAACGAAACAATATTTGCTACAATAATATATGTTTGCTACTCCCTCCGTTTCACAATGTAAGTCATTCTAACATTTCCCACATTCATATTAATGCTAATGAATCTAGATAGATATATAGCATCAATATTGAATGTGAAAAATGCTAGAATGACTTATATTATAAAACGGAGCAAGTGCTAGTTTTTTAACCAAATAACCTGGATGTTTAATTTGCAGGACCCGTCTTTCGTCTTGACAGGACCTATCCGTGCAATCAACTGCTCTCAGCGTATCGAATTCGAAATCGATCTCAAGGTTAGGGGGAAAACACAATCTGATAAGGATAAGGTGTTGAGTGCCAGATACATTGTGTATGAAACTATTGGTCCAAACACTACAGTTGGGCAGGTTAGATCAAAGGCAAGGCCAGGCAAGCGTTGCTCGGTAGAGGTCACCTTCGCCCATCTCGCGGGGGCGGTGGAGGTGGCGATCGAGGTTAGAGTTGTTCAAGGACGATCAAGCGGTTTTCACGGAAGATTCGTCATGAGAACCGATGGTTACGACGACGATGTGGTGCTTCTTGATTCCAGTAAAGATGGTTCTGTACTAGCTGTTGCTGATGATGGCGTGATCAAGCTTGCTCGGAGTGTCGCGTCGTCGAAAGTACAGGGGTGCTGAAGCTTCAAGCGATCATCGCTCGAAATGATAGTAGTAGTGGGGATGATGGGGTTGGTGTTGCTGCTGAAGATCATGCCGAGTTCGCTGCTCAAAGATCTGAAAGTTCTTGTAGAACACTTGATCTTGGGTTGTGTAAGATGCTGGCAACTGTCTCCTGGTCAATGATTCCTTTGATTTAGTGTCTCCCTAAAGAATGATCTCATGAACGATGACAATGTCAATGTGCATAGCTCAAGAGCTCATCCTTCTATCTGACTTGAGTGAAGTTAATTG
This sequence comes from Oryza glumipatula, assembly GCA_000576495.2. Taxonomy (NCBI): domain Eukaryota; kingdom Viridiplantae; phylum Streptophyta; class Magnoliopsida; order Poales; family Poaceae; genus Oryza; species Oryza glumipatula. The sequence continues at coordinate 22,983,858 of CM002514.2, forward strand.
TAAGCTATACGTTATCTTCCGTTTCCAGCCTAAATTGAGATCAACTCATGGTCTTCAGAGAATTAATTCTGATCAGCCTGACTGAGAATGTACAATCACTCCTATGGTCAATGCGAGTCACACTGGCTAGCTAGCAGCCTGTTTATCCAATTGCCTGATGTATATATGTGTGGTTATCCGTCTTAACGTTTACAGTTTGTGGTCACGGATCGGGCCGTACAGGAGACCGGGCAACTGAAGGCTTCCACACTGTTGGAATGTGATCTCTGTGATTTCATACCTTCCTTGTACACGGCTCACCTTCCGCTTTCCTCCCGATAATGTTTCCATAAGTCGTGGAGAGAATATGGAAGGTTCGATGCATATACATGTAAATCTCTGTGATGTGAATCAATCATCGCATTGAGCCATTCTCTCTCTCACATGGTATCAGACTCTCGTTCCCACGCTTCCGCACCCTAACACTCTCCCGGCCGACGCCATCTCCGGCGCGCCCCACCTCCTTCCCGGCGTCATGTCCACAGCCTCCTCCTCACCACCCTCCCCCACGGAGGCCGCGCTCGACTCGGCTGCCACAGCCGTCGCAGACGCCGTCCGGGCCGCTCTCCAAGTTCCCGAAGGCACGACGATCGACCCGGCGACAGCGAACGCAGTTGCCGACTCCGCTGCTACCCGCGCGTCCGATGCGGCGCGTACTGCGCTCGGCTCAGTGCTGAGCACTCTCCTCGCGGCTCCTGCCGCTTCTGGCGCCCCGGCACCAGCCGGCACCGACGTCCCGCCGCCTTCTCCCACGGCGCCTCCACCGACGTCCCTACCGCCGGACCTCGCCGCACTGTTCGCCTCCGCACGCCTTATGCATGGCTTCTCAGCGCACCCCACGGCGACGATCCACGGCGACACTCAGCGCCCCCCCGCGGCTCCGCTCGACGACGCCGCCCGCGCCGCCCTCCACGCGCAGGCCGTCGGCGTCCTCAACATCAAGGCACTCGTCCCCGTCACCCTCGATGTCGCCAACGGCAACTATACACGGTGGCGCGGCCTCTTCCTCGTCGCCCTCGGCAAGTACGCTCTCACGGACCATGTCCTCTCCGACGACTACCACTTCGACCGCGCCGATTGGGTGCAAATGGACTGTGTTGTCCTTGCATGGTTGTTCGGCACGATCTCCGCCGATCTCCTCCAAGACGTCCTCTCGGCCGACACCACCGCCCGTCTCGTTTGGCGCGGCCTCGAGCACCAGTTCCTCGGCAATCGTGAACAGCGCGCCCTCAACTTGACGACGGAGTTCCACACCTTCCAACAAGGAGACCTCACCGTCGACGAGTACTGCCGCAAGATGAAGGCCTTCGCCGACGATCTCGGCGACGTCGGCGAACCTGTCCGCGACCGCACCCTCGTCCTCAACACGCTCAACGGTTTGAGTGACAAGTTCAACCATCTTCGGTCCTTGATCCCCATGCAACGTCCCTTCCCTACGTTCGCCGAGTTTCGCTCTCTTCTTCGACTGGAGGAACTCACCAAGCAGCCACGCGCCTCCAACACATCTGCTGCCTTCCTCGCCACGAGCAGCACAGGCAAGAACCCGGCGCACAGCACCGGTTACGGCTCCGGCCAAGGTGGTCAAGGCGGCTCCGGAAACGGCAAGGGCAACGGGAATCGTCGTCGACGTGGCGGTGGAAACGGTGGCGGCGGCGGCGGCGGACAGCAAGCCGCTGTCCAGGGCGCACAAGGCGGCGGCGGCAAGTCCTCGGGCGGTGCTGCACAGTGGCCATCCCCCCAGAATCCCTGGGCTGGGACTATCCATATGTGGCCCGGGCAACTGGGCCGCGGCCTACTTGGCCCACGCCCGGCCGGCCTGCCTTTCGCTGGTGCGGCTCTGGCCGGCCCACCTGGCGGTTTTCCTCCCCAGCAACAGCAACAGCCCGTGGGCTGGCTTCCAACACAGGCGCTGCTCTCCCAGCCACCAACTCCCTCCGGTCTTGCGCAGCCCGTTGGATGGTTTGCAGGAGCTCCCTCCCAATGGGACCAAGCGTCACTCGCCGGCTCCTACAACACCATGACGCTTCCCCAACCGGCTACAAATGAATGGTACATGGACACCGGTGCCACGGCGCACATGACTTCTGACTCCGGTATCCTCTCCCTTACTCGCCCTCCCGACTCCCAATCCCCCTCCAATATTGTTGTCGGCAACGGCTCCACGATTCCTATTTCCACCATAGGCCAAACCAACATTCATCACCCTAAACGCACCTTCACACTTCGTGACATTCTTTGCTCACCACATATCATCAAAAACCTAATTTCTGTTCGCCGCTTTGTTATTGATAATTGGTGCTCTGTTGAGTTTGACCCCTTTGGTTTCTCTGTGAAGGATCTGCGCACCAGGACCGTGATCGCCAGATTCAATAGCTCCGGTCCTCTCTACCCACTCCATCATGTGCTTCCCTCACCTCCAGCCGCCACAGCCCTCGCCGCCACTACCACCGACACATGGCACCGCCGTCTCGGTCACCTCGGCCACGACGCGCTCTCCCGCCTCACCTCCGCCGTGCCCCTACCGAAAGGAGGAGCCCTCGGTGTTTGCCACGCTTGTCAGCTTGGACGACATGTTCGTCTCCCTTTTGCTACCTCCACTAGTAGGGCTTCGGCCAATTTTGAGTTGATTCATTGTGACTTGTGGACCTCTCCTGTCGTTAGTGTTTCGGGGTTTAAATATTATCTTGTCATTCTAGATGATTGTTCTCACTTTGTTTGGACTTTCCCGCTTCGCTTTAAATCCGACACCTTTTCCACCTTGTCACAATTTTTTGCTTTTGTCAAAACCCAATTTTCCACCACCATTCGAAGTGTTCAGTGTGATAATGGCCGCGAGTTCGATAACTCCGCCGCGCGAACCTTTTTCCTCACCCATGGTGTCCACCTCCGCATGTCTTGCCCCCACACCTCCCCACAAAATGGCCGAGCTGAGCGCATCCTACGTTCCATTAACAACATCATTCGCTCCCTCCTCTTCCAAGCCAGTCTCCCCAGTTCGTTCTGGGTAGAGGCCCTCCACACCGCCACCCACCTCATCAACCGACATCCCACAAAGACCCTCCACCACCTCACACCCTTTTTTGCCCTATATGGAGTCCACCCCACATACACACACCTACGCGTTTTCGGTTGCAAATGCTACCCTAACCTCTCCGCCACTGCCCCACATAAGCTTGCTCCCCGCTCCACTCTGTGTGTGTTCCTCGGTTACCCACTCCATCACAAAGGGTATAGGTGCCTTGACCTCAAGTCAAATAGGGTCATCATCTCCCGGCATGTCGTTTTTGATGAGGAATCTTTTCCATTTGCCGAGATCTCCACTAATCACTCACATGCAGATGATCTCGTTTTTTTGGAGGACTTCAGTGCACCATTGCAGGCTCCGGTCGGCTCCCACCGACGGCCCTCTGATGCGTCGGCTCATGCGCCGGCCTTGCCAGCGCGTCCAGCTGCCCCTGGCGCAGCAGGCCGTCCCCCAGCAGGCGGCCCAGGTGCAGTGGCCCAGAAGGTGGCCCCGATACAACAGGCCGCCTCCGAGCGCACGCCGTGCTCCACGGCTCGGTCGGCCCACCACATGGATCAGGCGCTGGACCCGGCCGGCTCGACTGCGCCTTCTCCCAGGCCGGCCCATTCACCTGGGTCGGTCTCCCCGACGCGCGCCACCACCAGTCCGGCCGCCCATTCGCCTGGGTTGGCCGCCCATCCCACGGACACTTCTCCACCTGGATCACCACGACACATCCAAGGCCTCGTTCTGCCACCGCACGCTGCCATCCCTACACGACCCCGGTCGGCACGTCTTCCCGGCACGGCTCCTCCTCCGTCGTTACTTGGTGTGTCCCCCGTCATCAACGACCACGTCATGGTGACTCGCGGCAAGCACGGCATCCACAAGGTGCCTGACCGGCTAAACCTTCATGCGGCGGCTCTTTCACCGATTCCACGGACATATCGGGCAGCTCTCGCCGATCCCCATTGGCGCTCCGCCATGGAGGATGAGTACTCCGCTCTCCTTTCCAACCGGACTTGGGATCTTGTCCCCCGTCCTCCGGGCGTCAACATCGTCACTGGCAAGTGGATCTACAAGCATAAGTTCCAGTCCGACGGCTCCCTCGACCGGTACAAGGCTCGCTGGGTTCTTCGTGGCTTCACACAGCGCCCCGGCATCGATTTTGATGAGACGTTCAGCCCGGTGGTGAAGCCCGCCACCGTCCGCACCGTTCTCAGCTTAGCCGTCTCTCGTGACTGGCCGATCCGTCAATTGGACGTCAAGAACGCCTTCTTGCACGGTACTCTTCAGGAGACGGTCTACTGCATTCAGCCGCCCGGGTTCGTCGACACCGCCCATCCCGACATGGTGTGCCGCCTCAACAAGTCGTTGTACGGCCTCAAGCAAGCACCCCGCGCCTGGTACAGTCGGTTCGCATCCTTCCTGGTGACCCTCGGGTTCATCGAGGCCAAGTCCGACACCTCCCTCTTTGTCCTACGACGCGGCACCGACACCGTCTACCTCCTGCTCTACGTCGACGACATCGTCTTGACGGCATCCTCCACCAAGCTCCTTCAGTGGACCATCTCCACACTCCAGTCCGAGTTCTCCATGAAGGACTTGGGTGACCTGCATCACTTCCTCGGGGTCAGCGTGACTCGGCAGCCCTCCGGACTCCTGCTCAGTCAACGCCAGTACTGCCTCGACATACTCGATCGCGCCGGCATGACGGACTGCAAGCCCTGTACCACTCCGGTCGACACCTGCGCCAAGCTCTCCGCTTCCGACGGCGCGCCAGTGGCAGACCCGACTAACTTTCGCAGTCTAGCCGGGGCTCTCCAGTACCTCACCTTCACCAGACCGGATATCTCCTACGCCGTTCAGCAGGTGTGCCTCCACATGCACGACCCTCGCGAGCCTCACCTCGCCGCGCTCAAGCGGGTCCTTCGGTACATTCGCGGCACCCTGGACATGGGACTTCACCTGCAGCGCTCTTCTATGGGCGATCTTGTCGTCTACTCCGACGCCGACTGGGCGGGCTGCCCCGACACACGGCGGTCCACCTCCGGCTACGCCGTCTTTCTCGGCGACAACCTGGTGTCCTGGTCTTCCAAACGCCAGGTCACAGTGTCTCGCTCCAGTGCCGAAGCCGAGTACCGTGCCGTTGCCAATGCTGTCGCCGAGGTCACTTGGCTCCGTCAGCTGCTCCACGAGCTTCACTCTCCTCCGCCCAAGGCCACCCTAGTGTACTGTGACAACGTGAGTGCCGTCTACCTCTCCTCCAATCCGGTACAGCATCAACGGACCAAGCACGTCGAGATCGATCTTCACTTCGTCCGGGAGAAGGTCGCCATCGGCGCCATTCGGGTTCTCCATGTGCCCACGTCGTCCCAGTACGCCGACATCTTCACCAAGGGGCTGCCATCTCCGGTTTTCACCGAGTTCCGGTCCAGTCTCAACGTCCGTTGACCACGACGATGTGACTGCGGGGGGGTGTTGGAATGTGATCTCTGTGATTTCATACCTTCCTTGTACACGGCTCACCTTCCGCTTTCCTCCCGATAGTGTTTCCATAAGTCGTGGAGAGAATATGGAAGGTTCGATGCATATACATGTAAATCTCTGTGATGTGAATCAATCATCGCATTGAGCCATTCTCTCTCTCACACACACGTACTCTTCTGCCAACGAATTAACCAACTCATTCACTGAGAATCCACGACGACGACTGAATTCTTGCAGTGTTCTCTACATATTTGCCACTGTACTGGAGGATGCATCTACAAGCTTTTCTTCTCCTTTTCGCCGTCACCGCCGTGCCGGAAAAAGCCCGTGCGGTGGCTCCGCTGCCAATGCCCGGCTGCGCGCCGCGGGAGAGGGATGCGCTGCTGGCCTTCAAGCGGGGAATCATCAGCGATGGCGCGGGCCTCCTCGCCTCATGGAAGCGAGACGACCATGACTGCTGCCGGTGGAGAGGCGTCCGGTGCAGCAACCTCACCGGTCGTGTCGTCAAGCTTCGCCTTCGCAACAATCGTGCCGATGATTTGTCGTTCGATTCATCAGACGATGCACATGGTGGATCTCTCTTTGGCCAAATAAGCCCTTCCTTGCTCTCCTTGCATCACCTGAAGCACCTTGACCTCACATGGAACCAGCTCCAGGGGCCTGACGGCCGTGTCCCGGAGTTCTTGGGTTCTTTCAAGAAGTTGAGATATCTCAACCTCCCCGGGATTCCGTTCTCCAGTGAGGTTCCTCCTCAGCTTGGTAATCTCTCGAAGCTGCACTACCTTGATCTCTCACTGTCTGACAATCTGTATTCCACTGATCTCTCATGGTTAGCACGTCTACCTTTGCTGCAATTTCTTAGTATGGAGTCGGTAAACATTAGCACCATAGGTGATTGGCCTCATGTGGTGAACACCATTCCTTCATTGAGGGTCCTAGATCTTTCCAATTGCTCTCTTACAAGTGCAAACCAGTCATTGTCACGCTTTAATTTCACAAATCTTGAGATCGATCTCTTCTTCAACTACTTTAACCACCCAATTGCAACCTGTTGGTTTTGGAACCTAACAAGTCTGAAGAGGCTTGACCTTCTTGATACCGGCATGCATGGAGAATTTCCTGATGCATTGACAAGACTGGCATCCCTGAAAATATTTGTATTGGGAGGAATCAGAAAATCATCAAATAAAATCAGCTTGAACACGGCGGCAACGAACTTGACGAACCTGAAGATCCTGATGCTCATTAGGTGCTTTTCGCACGGAAACATAACGGAAATAATGGACAGCTGGCTGCCACAATGTTCATCAAGCAAATTGAAGAAACTTAATTTGCAGGGGAACAATTTGGTTGGAGTTCTGCCTAATTGGATGGGGCACCTGACCGGGTTGCGCATGCTGCGCATCTCTGAGAATAACATCACTGGGCATCTGACAACATCTATAAGAGCAGGTACAATAGGAGGCTATAAGCCAGCTGCAAACATATTTTAAGTAGATAAATGATGAGAGAGAAGAGCAGCGGGCTACAGATTTGTAGCCAGCTGTAGCACGGACTCTAAGACACAGTGTGCGTATGACAGGTGGGACCATATATTAATAATGTAGTATATAACTATTATATGAATGAGCTATTAGATTGTCTATAGATGAATTGGAGCTATGTAGCGCCCGTTCCGTCGCGGCGCCTAGTGGGAAAACCTATCTCTTAAAAACCCTATTTGCGAAGTTTCGTTTTCCTGTTTGAGTGTCAGTCCCAGTGCCAATCCCCGATCTCGAGTCTCCGATCCTCCGGCGAAATCCAAATTCCAATCCAAACCCTCCAAATTTGAACCCTAGGCAAAAGTCTAGTTTGCCTCCCTCAGCCGTGGGCCCCACTCCTCTCCCTCTCTCCCTCTGCCAAGTGGGCCCCCCCCCTCCTTCCTTTCCTCCCTCTCTCTCTCTCTCTCTCTCTCTCTCAGCCGGCTCTCCCCTCCCGAGCCTTCCTCTCCCTCTCTCCCTCGCGCGCCCCGCGCCCGCGCACCGCCTTCTCCCCGCCCGCGCGTCGCCCGCGCACCGCCTTCCTCCCGCGCCCGCGCGTCGTGGCTGACAGGCCGGATGCCGCCGCCGTCAGCACCGGCCCCGCACCTGTCGCCGCTGTCGCCGCTGTCGCCGCGCCGCTCCAAAGCCCGCGCTGCCGTCATCGCCGCCGTCATATCGCGACCCCGCCACTCGCGCTCGCGTCCAAGGCTCGGAGCCGCGCACCGCCCCCCCCTCCGCGCGACGCTCCCTCCTTCTCCCTCCTTTTCCCGAAGAGGAAAGGGGCGGCCTCCCCTTTCCCTTCTCCCTTTTTCTTTCCCCTTCTCCTTTTTCCCCGCCGGCGTCACCCCTCCCGGCGTCAGCCGTCCTCGCCGCGACCGTCCCGAGCGCCCTTGACCGCCCGCAATGTCGGTCCTTCAAACCGACATTGCCGCCCATTTAACCGCGCCTCCCCTCCTCCTTTTTCCTCCCCATCTCTCCCCCGCGCCACTGCCACTCCCTCCTCCGTCTCCGTCGCCGTCTCAAGCGCCGAAGAAGCCGCCGCGTCCGTGGACGCGGAAGGTACTCCGGGCGCTCCTCCCCTTCCTCTTCCCCGGCCCGAGGCCGGTGAGCCCCCTCCCGCGTCGTCGGCCGTCGTCTCCGCGCCGCCCTCCCCGTCGCGGTATAAATCTCTCCGTTCTCCCTCCTCCCTCCTTCTCCTCCCCTAGGGTTTTGGTAGAAGCTCGAGTAGCATTCCCCCGACCCGCCGGCGAAGCCCCGGGCCTTGCCCTAGCTCGCCGCATGTCCGCCGCCGCCGCCGCCCGAGCTCGGAAGGAGGCGCTCGTCGCCAGCCTTCCTCGGCCCTCCTCCGTCCAATCCGGCGCCGGAATCGAGCTCCCGTGATCGCGTAGATACTCCTAGCCGCCGGGGATTAGCCCCTCGAGCCGCCGTCGCCTTTTCCCCCTTCGCTCGCCGCCGGTGTTCACCGCCGGAATCCGCCGCCGTCGCATCTCCTCCGGCGCATCCGAGCCATTGGCTCGACTCCTCTCGTCGCGGTCGACCTCCCGGTGTTCTTCCCGTCGCACGTGTCACCGCGAAATCATCCCGTCGCCCGTCGCCGCCGCCCGCCGTCCGTTCGGCGTCATCGTCGTCTTCCTCCTCCCGCTCGCCGACGTGGCTGCCACCTCGGCCTCGCCCGGGCCCAGCCGAGCAGCCGCTCCCTCCCTTCGTCTCCCTTCCGTGCGCGCGGTCCACGGCAAGCCGTGCGGCTGCACGTGGGCCCGCCGCATCCGCGTCCTCCGCGCGCCGCGCGTGTGCGCGCCGCCCAAACCCTAACCCTAGCCCGCGCCGCGTGCGCCAAGTCCGCGATGGACCAAGCCGCCGCCATGTGGGTCCCGCGCGGTGGACCGCGTCCACCCGCGCGCTCTCTCTCCTCCGCCCGCGCCCGCGCGATGTTGGGCCGCCGCTTTGGGCCGGCCGGCCCATTTAGCCTCGGCCGAGCCGACATTCTTCTTGGGCCGCGCCCTAGCCGCCCGGGAAGTCTAATTCCCGTCCCTCCTCCAATTAAATTTCCTTTTCTTTTTAAAAAGGATTTAATTAAATCCTTTTTCCTTTTTCCTTTAGTCCAAAAATCCAATAATCTTAGAAATTCCATATCTTCTCAACCGTGTATCCGTTTGACTCCGTTCAACTTCCAAATTTCTCCAAATCTCGAGATCTATTTAATGGCACGCTTAGAGGTCAATAATAGGGCTTTATTTTCCGCCGTTTGTTGAGTTGTTCCGTTCCGCGTGTAGTTCCGGAGCCCGAAGACCCGCAGTGCGAGGATTTCGAGGATCAAGCTCAAGATCTCGAGCAAGGCAAGTCACCTTTGATCATCTTGCACCCATAATTTAAATCTAAGTATTTCCTTTTGCAAATATTGCATGTTTAGGACTCACACAAGTATTTGGCCGTGTTTTACGGGTTATCCCGTCGGCCCCAATCCCACTTTGCTGCAAATACCCTCCATGACTTATTGAATACCTGAGTCCCCTTTGTCGACTGTTGTGCTTCGATGTGCGGACCCTCGGGCACGCACTTCGGAACACTTCTCCCCCAAAACTTAAAATATTCAATGATGGGTAAAACTTGATGTTTTACGAAAGATTTGGAAAACCCGACACCTGGGTCGGTGTTTGTGAACTAAATGAGTTTCTAAAATCGCGGACCGGGGAACGTATTGGAGTACGGTTCCCTGCTCTTGCAATTAAGGACCGATTCCTTGGAATTTCATCCAAACATAAGACATGTGCAACCACATGGGTGGTATGGGACACCCCTGGCTGAGTAAATTGCTAATCGGGGGAGCTTTGATGTCCGAGAGGCATGTGGATTCTTCGGGGTGGTGGCGGGGAAGACCCCCGAGCTTCCTGGCACAGCATGGTCTGGGACCTAACCTGTTGTCGGTCTGGGACCCCCCTCGTCGGCATATGGCGAACCTGTGTCGGCTTTCGAAATGCCTTGTCATGAAAGCCTTTAGGTCAACCAGACGTGGCCGTTGTACACGGGCTGGGTGATTCGGGTTAGTAATGTCGTGTGGGTAAAGTGTACCCCCTCTGCAGAGGTTTTAACCAACTGTTCGAACAGCCGTGCCCACGGTCATGGGCGGATGTGAGGTGATTCCTAGCGTAGTTTTGTTTGACAACTGCTTGTGAAAGAGCTGATGTGGTTTGGTTTCGGAGACGGAAACCTGTGGCTGTTGAGAGCAGCCGGGCCCGGATGGCCGTTTGAAAAGATGTTGGCTTGTTGGCCGTTTATAAAATGTGGCTTGTTGGCCGTCTCAAAAGGTGTTGGCCTGTGGGTCGTTTCAAAAGCTGTTGGCCTGTTGGCCGTTTCAAAAGCTGTTGGCCTGTTGGCCGTTTCAAAAGCTGTTGGCCTGTTGGCCGTTTAAAAAGATGTTGGCCGGTTGGCCGTTTCAAAAGCAGTTGGCCGGATGCCAACCCTGATTGTTTTAAAGACTGATACATTGCACATACTCCGACCGGACGAGATGCACGGTCTCATCCGTGTCGTTTGAGAAGCACTCACTTAGATGATTCCAAAAGAGTTTAAACTAAAATCAATTGCGAAAACAACAGCCTTTCCTTGAAGCCTGCATTAAACACTTAAATTCCCATGGCTTGCTGAGTACTCCTGTACTCACCCTTGCTCTATATAAATAATCCCCCCCCCAGCTGCTGAAGAAGGCGATGTGGATCCCGCTGACGAGGAGTTCTTCCAGGAGCAAGCTGGTTTCGAAGAGTTTTAGGGTTTCGGCCTAGTTCCCAAGTCGCGCCTGTGATGTTCGGTCCAAGTCTTGGCTTCCGCTTTCCTCTTTTGTAATGCAGTTGTGAGCTCGGGGTCTGTCCGCAGCCCAACATGACTGTAATCCTACTCTATAATAAAGAGACCTCTGTTGCTGTGATATGCTGTCTTCCTGTGATACCAGCACTGTTTCCTGGGACTGGTATCGATTAACAGGTTAATTTGGAGCGTCACGAGCTAGTTCCGCCTGGGGCTAGTTCGGGGCGTGACAAGAGATGGTATCAGAGCACAGGCTTGGCCCTAGGACGAAACCCGACGCTTAGGACGACCCTAAGGATACTAAGTTCAAAATTATTTGCGAAAAGCTAAGGTTTCTTGCTTTCTCTTTATTTTCAGTAGTTTGTTTCTAAAATGGTTACTGATCTTTTCTCCCTCTTTCAAAATTGTAGATGGCAGTGAACGCCAGCTTCAGTTCCCACGGTTTTGGTGAGGGTCACCACGTCGCCCAGCTTCGTGACCTCGCCCGCTTCCTTGGCTTCTCGTGTCCCGAGTACACGGGGTACTCTGTGGACCGCACTCCCCCTCGCTGTGAGCTCTCTGTGTACCTTTACCCTCGTGGAGGTATACACGGAGCCGGCCTTCGCCCCCACCACTTCACTGTGGCCAGGCCCACTCTCCAGATCGCGTACCAGGACCTCTCCTGGACTGCGCTTCGTCGTCTGGCCCACGACTACGGTCACCGTCTCGGAGGTTCTGCTTTCCGGCAGCTTCCCCGCCTTCCTTCCGGCCGTACGGACGCCAGGTACCCCTGTCCGTACAGCGAGTCTCAGCCAGTGCTGACTCGCATGGTCGAGCTTTCAGAGGCTCAGGCCACTCAGCACGACCTGCTCCTTGAGGCTTACCGCTCCCTTGCCCACCGCTACGCAGCTCTGGAGGCCCGTCTGGCCGAGGAGGGTGTCACCTCAGTTGACACTGTCTCTTGGGACTCAGGCCGCCTCTGCCACGCCAGCCACCTGTCTTCCCACAGCTCCCGCGGCTCTGCCCGCACTCCCAGTGGCCCGCGTTCCCCCAGCTCGCGTGCGCCGTACTCTCCAGTGTACTCCCCCTACCCTCACCCAGTTAGCCCTTCCTACACTCCAGGTCACACTCCCGTTGCTTCCTCCCGCCGTGGCCCACGCTTTATCCGCACTGCGCGGAAGCGTGTCGTTGGTTCCTCCACGGTGTTTCGCTTTGACCACCCAGCTCCCCCTCCGCCAGCAGCCCGTGCTGCTGCCGGCCCTCGACAGGTACCGCCGGTCTCTTCGCTTCAGCCGATCGACGTCTCTTCGACAGAGGAGGCGACTACAGGAGGCAGCCAGGCCGACGAGGAGTAGAGGAGTCAGTCTTCAGCAGCCGTCCGTGAGATAGGCCCTTTTGTTCCGCCGCCAACTCTTTTGGAGTCGTGGCGAGGTAGTGCGTGCGTGTGTTTGATGTGGGTGTTGTCTGGTAGTCTGGTTCTCCTAGGAGGTGTGCGTACAGTCAAGCTCGGCGTAGCTCTGTGACTTGTCCACACCCGTTGTATCAGGTGTCTTTATGATTTGAGAAAATCAGTTTATGCCTAGTGTGTGCTATCTAGTTGTTATTTACTTTGTTTCTTGCCTTCTCTAAGTGCTTATCTGATTCTTACCCCGCCCTCTTCTGGGAGTTTAGATGGCTAGTCGCCCCCGCCGTGCTGTTCGTGCACCAGCCCGCCTCGGTTTTGAGGAAAGAAGAGCAGAGATAGAAGCAAATCGTGAGTCAGATAATGAGCAGTCAGTCCACAGCAGCCGTTCACACCGTTCAGCTTCCCGCAATGCAGAAGTCGAGCAACCCCATCACAGCAACCGCTCGCATCGCTCAGTTTCTCGTGCCGCAGAAGTGGAACAGTCCCACCGCTCTCACCACACCGCCAGTCACAATTCTGGAGAAGAACGCATTCCGTCCCCACCTCATGTTGAGAATAACATGCAACACTTGATGGCAGTTCAGACTCAGATCTTGCAAGGATTAGCCACAGCCATAGCCGGATTTCAGCATAATGCGCATGGAAATGGCCATCCTCACATGGGTAACAATAGGCCCAAGCTAACAGACTTTCTGAGGTCTCGTCCGCCAGAATTCACTCAGACCGTCGAGCCCGTTGAGGCCGACGATTGGCTTAAAGATGTTGAACGAAAACTCAACTTAGTGCAGTGCACTTCCGTTGAGAAGACGCTCTACGCCTCTCACCAGCTAAGAGGACCTGCTGCAGATTGGTGGGAGAATTATTGCAATGCACACCCTGACCCCACTAACATCGCTTGGGATGAGTTTGCTACGGCCTTCCGTGCAGCTCATGTGCCCGAAAGCGCTATTGATATGAAGAAAGAAGAATTTAGCAAACTTAAGCAAGGCAATAGCAGCATAAATGAATACCTGAGTCAGTTCAACAAGTTGGCTCGGTATGCTCCTGAGGAAGTGGACACAGACAAGAAGAAGATCAGAAAGTTCCTGAAAGGTGTCGCAGTTGGAATGAGACTCCAGTTGCTTGCCCATGACTTCCCCACCTTTCAGCATATGATCAACAAGGCACTACTGCTTGAAGATGCCAGAAAAGAGGCCGCCGAAGAATATAAGAAACGCAAGTCTAACCATCAGGGCAATTCTTCCCGAGGCGCACCTCGCCCTCGCTTTGGACAACCCATGCAGTATCACCAGTCGGTCACTCAGGTTAATCGCCAGCCAGGCTATGCCCCTCGACAACAAGTGAACCGTCCAGCACCTCAGCCGCAGCAGCATGCCCCAAGTGGCAATACTGCGCCAAACAGTGCTACCTCCTTCAAATCACCGTCAGGACAGTCAGCAGTCCAGTGCTTCCGGTGCAAACAGATGGGTCACTTCGCCAGGCAGTGCCCTCAGAATCCTCCCAGCACCAACTCAGGACATGCTAATGGCAGCACAGCCAGAACTCCTACTCCAGCGGTAGCTCAAACTCGTCCTAGCTCTCAGGCAAGTGGACAAGGTTCTCGTGCTTCCAACCACTTTGGTCGAGGCCGAGTAAACCACATTCAAGCTGAAACCGCCCAGGATGCTCCAGACGTCGTAATGGGTATGTTCCCTGTCAACTCCGTACCCGCAATAGTTCTGTTTGATTCAGGAGCTTCCCATTCCTTCATATCGCAAGCTTTTGTGAAAAGAAATGGTTGGAAAACCCAAAATTTGAGAATACCAATGATAGTACATTCCCCTGGAAGGGATATAAGGGCAACTAAAATATGCCCGGAAGTTAACCTTAGAATTGAGGAAGTTGACTTCCTAGCCAAACCGATAGTCCTAGACTCGCAAAGTTTGGACATCATCCTAGGGATGGATTGGTTGGCTAAGCACAAAGGACAGATAGATTGTGCTGAGAAGTCCATCACCTTGCAAGGACCTGAAGGAAAGCAAGTCCGCTTTACCCCTAACACCCCTACCGCAAGTCGGTCTATTCTAGCCAGTTTGCAAGCCATTCCCTTGGAAGCAGTGCCCATAGTCAGTGAATATCCCGACGTATTTCCAGAAGAATTAACGGGTATGCCACCAGACCGAGAAATTGAGTTCGCCATAGAACTAGCACCAGGCACCGCTCCAATAGCGAAAAGACCCTACCGAATGGCAGCTAATGAACTAGCAGAAGTCAAAAGGCAAATCGAAGAACTGGAAAGTAAAGGTTATGTGCGACCTAGTTCATCCCCTTGGGGAGCCCCAGTACTTCTGGTGAAGAAAAAGGATGGCTCTGAGAGAATGGTAATTGACTATAGAGCCCTGAATGAAGTGACTATAAAGAACAAGTACCCGTTGCCACGGATTGACGATCTGTTCGATCAACTCAAAGGAGCAAAAGTCTTCTCAAAGATTGACCTAAGATCAGGTTACCACCAGTTGAAAATCAGACCTGAAGACATTCCAAAGACCGCCTTCTCAACGCGTTACGGCCTGTATGAGTTCACAGTGATGTCCTTCGGACTCACCAATGCTCCGGCATTCTTCATGAACCTGATGAACAAGATCTTCATGGAATACCTGGACCAGTTTGTTGTGGTATTTATCGATGACATCCTGATATACTCCAAAAGTGAGGAAGAACATGCTGAACACCTAAGATTGATAATGGAAAAGCTCAGGGATCATCGACTATTCGCCAAGTTCTCGAAATGCGAATTCTGGTTGGACCGAGTAGCATTTCTTGGTCACGTGATCTCCTCTATCGGTGTTGAAGTAGATCCTAGCAAGGTTGAAGCCGTACTTGCATGGAATCCGCCTAAGAATGTGTCAGAGATCCGCAGCTTCCTTGGCCTAGCCGGTTATTATCGAAGATTCATCGAAGGATTCTCTAGGCTAGCAAGACCAATAACCGAGCTATTGAAGAAGGAAAAGAAGTATGAATGGTCAGCAGCATGTGAAAACAGTTTTCAGGAAATGAAGAAAAGGTTGACCACCGCCCCAGTCCTCACCTTGCCTGATATCCGAAGAGATTTCGAAATCTTCTGTGATGCATCGAGACAAGGCTTAGGATGTGTCCTAATGCAAGAACGAAAGGTTGTAGCCTATGCATCCAGGCAGCTTAGGCCTCATGAAGTCAACTATCCCACCCATGATCTCGAGTTAGCCGCCGTAATTCATGCTCTCAAGATCTGGAGGCACTATTTGATCGGGAACAGATGTGAAGTATACACCGATCACAAGAGCCTTAAGTACATCTTCACTCAGACCGAGTTAAATATGAGACAAAGAAGATGGCTGGAATTAATCAAGGATTACGATCTAGGAATTCATTACCATCCCGGTAAAGCTAATGTGGTCGCTGATGCGCTAAGTCGAAAGACCTATTGCAACGCAGCTCAAATATGGCCTGACCAAGATCGCCTGTGCAAAGAATTGGAGAAGTTAAGGCTGACCATGGTTCAGTCAGGTGTCTCTGCCAGCTTGACAGTGCAACCTACCCTAGAATCACAAATCCGGGAAGCTCAGAAGGATGATGAAGGGATAAAAGAATTAATAAAAAGAATACAGGAGAAGAAGGACACCAGTTTCTCCATAGACGATCAAGGCACAGTTTGGTGCGGATCACGCATCTGTGTACCGGCCAAGAAGGAGTTGAGAGACCTCATTTTAAAAGAAGCGCACGAATCCGCCTACTCCATTCATCCAGGAAGTACGAAGATGTACCAGGATATCAAAGCATACTTCTGGTGGGCAGGAATGAAGCGAGATGTCGCAGAATATGTAGCCCTTTGTGACATTTGTCAAAGAGTCAAAGCAGAGCATCAAAGGCCAGCCGGACTGCTGCAACCGTTACCGATTCCTGAGTGGAAATGGGAAGAAATCGGAATGGATTTCATCACCGGTTTGCCGAGAACCCCTAGCGGGTATGACTCCATCTGGGTAATCGTGGATCGACTCACGAAGTCAGCACACTTCGTGCCAGTGAAAACCACCTTTGATGGAAAGAAACTGGCAGAACTCTACATGACGCATGTCGTATGTAGATTTGGCTGTCCCAAGAAGATTGTGACAGATCGAGGCACTCAGTTCACATCAAGGTTCTGGAAGCAGTTGCATGAAGCTCTCGGAACCAATCTAAATTTTAGTACAGCTTACCATCCGCAGACCGATGGTCAGACTGAAAGAGTAAATCAAATCCTAGAAGACATGCTTCGTGCGTGTGCTCTGGATTTCGAAGGCACTTGGGACCGTTGTTTGCCGTATGCCGAGTTCTCGTACAACAACAGTTATCAGGCCAGCATTCAGATGTCGCCAAATGAGGCAATGTTCGGAAGAAAATGCCGCACACCCTTGTGCTGGAATGAGGTTGGCGAAGCACTGGTGTTCGGACCTGACATACTAAAGGCAGCAGAAGAACAAGTTAAGCTGATCCGAGAACGATTAAAGACAGCTCAGAACCGTCAAAAGAATTACGCAGACAATCGAAGGCGTGACCTTGAGTTCGAAGTAGGGGATCATGTGTACCTACGGGTATCACCCCTCCGTGGAATGAAGAGGTTTGGGATGTCCGGCAAGTTAGCACCCCGCTACATCGGCCCCTACCTCATAACCGCCAGACGTGGCGAGGTGGCTTATCAGCTTGAGCTACCTGAAGGTCTCGCAGATGTGCACAATGTGTTTCACGTGTCTCAATTAAAGAAGTGCCTGCGTATTCCGGAAGAACAAGTTCCCCTGGGCAATATCGAACTGGAAAAGAATCTGACCTACAAGGAAAGACCGATCAGGGTTCTTGAAGAGGCAGAACGTCAGACGCGAAGAAAGACCATCAAGTTCTACAAGGTCCAGTGGAGCAACCATTCTGAAGATGAGGCAACCTGGGAACGAGAAGATCATCTCCGCGCCGAGTTTCCGGAGCTGCTCCCTTAGGTGCTGAATCTCGGGGTCGAGATTCTTGTTAGGGGGGTTGGTCTGTAGCGCCCGTTCCGTCGCGGCGCCTAGTGGGAAAACCTATCTCTTAAAAACCCTATTTGCGAAGTTTCGTTTTCCTGTTTGAGTGTCAGTCCCAGTGCCAATCCCCGATCTCGAGTCTCCGATCCTCCGGCGAAATCCAAATTCCAATCCAAACCCTCCAAATTTGAACCCTAGGCAAAAGTCTAGTTTGCCTCCCTCAGCCGTGGGCCCCACTCCTCTCCCTCTCTCCCTCTGCCAAGTGGGCCCCCCCCTCCTTCCTTTCCTCCCTCTCTCTCTCTCTCTCTCTCTCTCTCTCTCAGCCGGCTCTCCCCTCCCGAGCCTTCCTCTCCCTCTCTCCCTCGCGCGCCCCGCGCCCGCGCACCGCCTTCTCCCCGCCCGCGCGTCGCCCGCGCACCGCCTTCCTCCCGCGCCCGCGCGTCGTGGCCGACAGGCCGGATGCCGCCGCCGTCAGCACCGGCCCCGCACCTGTCGCCGCTGTCGCCGCTGTCGCCGCGCCGCTCCAAAGCCCGCGCTGCCGTCATCGCCGCCGTCATATCGCGACCCCGCCACTCGCGCTCGCGTCCAAGGCTCGGAGCCGCGCACCGCCCCCCCCTCCGCGCGACGCTCCCTCCTTCTCCCTCCTTTTCCCGAAGAGGAAAGGGGCGGCCTCCCCTTTCCCTTCTCCCTTTTTCTTTCCCCTTCTCCTTTTTCCCCGCCGGCGTCACCCCTCCCGGCGTCAGCCGTCCTCGCCGCGACCGTCCCGAGCGCCCTTGACCGCCCGCAATGTCGGTCCTTCAAACCGACATTGCCGCCCATTTAACCGCGCCTCCCCTCCTCCTTTTTCCTCCCCATCTCTCCCCCGCGCCACTGCCACTCCCTCCTCCGTCTCCGTCGCCGTCTCAAGCGCCGAAGAAGCCGCCGCGTCCGTGGACGCGGAAGGTACTCCGGGCGCTCCTCCCCTTCCTCTTCCCCGGCCCGAGGCCGGTGAGCCCCCTCCCGCGTCGTCGGCCGTCGTCTCCGCGCCGCCCTCCCCGTCGCGGTATAAATCTCTCCGTTCTCCCTCCTCCCTCCTTCTCCTCCCCTAGGGTTTTGGTAGAAGCTCGAGTAGCATTCCCCCGACCCGCCGGCGAAGCCCCGGGCCTTGCCCTAGCTCGCCGCATGTCCGCCGCCGCCGCCGCCCGAGCTCGGAAGGAGGCGCTCGTCGCCAGCCTTCCTCGGCCCTCCTCCGTCCAATCCGGCGCCGGAATCGAGCTCCCGTGATCGCGTAGATACTCCTAGCCGCCGGGGATTAGCCCCTCGAGCCGCCGTCGCCTTTTCCCCCTTCGCTCGCCGCCGGTGTTCACCGCCGGAATCCGCCGCCGTCGCATCTCCTCCGGCGCATCCGAGCCATTGGCTCGACTCCTCTCGTCGCGGTCGACCTCCCGGTGTTCTTCCCGTCGCACGTGTCACCGCGAAATCATCCCGTCGCCCGTCGCCGCCGCCCGCCGTCCGTTCGGCGTCATCGTCGTCTTCCTCCTCCCGCTCGCCGACGTGGCTGCCACCTCGGCCTCGCCCGGGCCCAGCCGAGCAGCCGCTCCCTCCCTTCGTCTCCCTTCCGTGCGCGCGGTCCACGGCAAGCCGTGCGGCTGCACGTGGGCCCGCCGCATCCGCGTCCTCCGCGCGCCGCGCGTGTGCGCGCCGCCCAAACCCTAACCCTAGCCCGCGCCGCGTGCGCCAAGTCCGCGATGGACCAAGCCGCCGCCATGTGGGTCCCGCGCGGTGGACCGCGTCCACCCGCGCGCTCTCTCTCCTCCGCCCGCGCCCGCGCGATGTTGGGCCGCCGCTTTGGGCCGGCCGGCCCATTTAGCCTCGGCCGAGCCGACATTCTTCTTGGGCCGCGCCCTAGCCGCCCGGGAAGTCTAATTCCCGTCCCTCCTCCAATTAAATTTCCTTTTCTTTTTAAAAAGGATTTAATTAAATCCTTTTTCCTTTTTCCTTTAGTCCAAAAATCCAATAATCTTAGAAATTCCATATCTTCTCAACCGTGTATCCGTTTGACTCCGTTCAACTTCCAAATTTCTCCAAATCTCGAGATCTATTTAATGGCACGCTTAGAGGTCAATAATAGGGCTTTATTTTCCGCCGTTTGTTGAGTTGTTCCGTTCCGCGTGTAGTTCCGGAGCCCGAAGACCCGCAGTGCGAGGATTTCGAGGATCAAGCTCAAGATCTCGAGCAAGGCAAGTCACCTTTGATCATCTTGCACCCATAATTTAAATCTAAGTATTTCCTTTTGCAAATATTGCATGTTTAGGACTCACACAAGTATTTGGCCGTGTTTTACGGGTTATCCCGTCGGCCCCAATCCCACTTTGCTGCAAATACCCTCCATGACTTATTGAATACCTGAGTCCCCTTTGTCGACTGTTGTGCTTCGATGTGCGGACCCTCGGGCACGCACTTCGGAACACTTCTCCCCCAAAACTTAAAATATTCAATGATGGGTAAAACTTGATGTTTTACGAAAGATTTGGAAAACCCGACACCTGGGTCGGTGTTTGTGAACTAAATGAGTTTCTAAAATCGCGGACCGGGGAACGTATTGGAGTACGGTTCCCTGCTCTTGCAATTAAGGACCGATTCCTTGGAATTTCATCCAAACATAAGACATGTGCAACCACATGGGTGGTATGGGACACCCCTGGCTGAGTAAATTGCTAATCGGGGGAGCTTTGATGTCCGAGAGGCATGTGGATTCTTCGGGGTGGTGGCGGGGAAGACCCCCGAGCTTCCTGGCACAGCATGGTCTGGGACCTAACCTGTTGTCGGTCTGGGACCCCCCTCGTCGGCATATGGCGAACCTGTGTCGGCTTTCGAAATGCCTTGTCATGAAAGCCTTTAGGTCAACCAGACGTGGCCGTTGTACACGGGCTGGGTGATTCGGGTTAGTAATGTCGTGTGGGTAAAGTGTACCCCCTCTGCAGAGGTTTTAACCAACTGTTCGAACAGCCGTGCCCACGGTCATGGGCGGATGTGAGGTGATTCCTAGCGTAGTTTTGTTTGACAACTGCTTGTGAAAGAGCTGATGTGGTTTGGTTTCGGAGACGGAAACCTGTGGCTGTTGAGAGCAGCCGGGCCCGGATGGCCGTTTGAAAAGATGTTGGCTTGTTGGCCGTTTATAAAATGTGGCTTGTTGGCCGTCTCAAAAGGTGTTGGCCTGTGGGTCGTTTCAAAAGCTGTTGGCCTGTTGGCCGTTTCAAAAGCTGTTGGCCTGTTGGCCGTTTAAAAAGATGTTGGCCGGTTGGCCGTTTCAAAAGCAGTTGGCCGGATGCCAACCCTGATTGTTTTAAAGACTGATACATTGCACATACTCCGACCGGACGAGATGCACGGTCTCATCCGTGTCGTTTGAGAAGCACTCACTTAGATGATTCCAAAAGAGTTTAAACTAAAATCAATTGCGAAAACAACAGCCTTTCCTTGAAGCCTGCATTAAACACTTAAATTCCCATGGCTTGCTGAGTACTCCTGTACTCACCCTTGCTCTATATAAATAATCCCCCCCCCAGCTGCTGAAGAAGGCGATGTGGATCCCGCTGACGAGGAGTTCTTCCAGGAGCAAGCTGGTTTCGAAGAGTTTTAGGGTTTCGGCCTAGTTCCCAAGTCGCGCCTGTGATGTTCGGTCCAAGTCTTGGCTTCCGCTTTCCTCTTTTGTAATGCAGTTGTGAGCTCGGGGTCTGTCCGCAGCCCAACATGACTGTAATCCTACTCTATAATAAAGAGACCTCTGTTGCTGTGATATGCTGTCTTCCTGTGATACCAGCACTGTTTCCTGGGACTGGTATCGATTAACAGGTTAATTTGGAGCGTCACGAGCTAGTTCCGCCTGGGGCTAGTTCGGGGCGTGACAAGCTAGTTGTTGGCTATACTATTAAACTTGCTCTAAGGCATCTTAAAAGTTTATGGTTCCTTGACCTCTCTGACAACCACCTTAGAGCAGGTACAATAGCAGGCTATTAGCCAACTGTAAATATATTTTAATGAGATAAACGATAAGAGAGAAGAGTAGCGGGCTACAGATCTGTAGCCAGCTGCAGCACGGACTCTAAGACACGCTGTGTGTATGACAGGTGGGACCATATATTAATAGTATAGTAAGCAACTATTATATGAATTGGCTATTAGATTGGTTATAGATGAATTGGAGCTAGTAGTGGGCTGTACTATTAGGCTTGCTCTTATAGGACATGTGCCTCTGGAAATCAGTACACTCACTAAGTTGGCTTGGTTGGATCTAAGCTACAATGACTTGGATGGTCTGATCACACAAGAACTTTTTGATGGATTGAAAAGCTTGAAGAATATTGGCTTATCTGACAACCGATTGAAGATTATTGTAGGTTCAGACTGGATTCCTCCCTTTCGACTGAAAGTAGCTAATTTAGCATCTTGCCACATAGGTCCTTTGTTTCCTTCGTGGTTTAAGTGGCAGATGGGCATTTCACACATTAATATTTCACGCGGTAATATAATTGATAGGCTTCCAGACTGGTTCAGTAATTCATTTTCAAATGTCGAAGTGTTGGACATTTCGGGTAATCAAATCATTGGAGCACTGCCAACAAACATGGAGACCATGTCTTTGAGTAAACTCCTCCTGAGTTCAAACACAATATAACAGGTCAAATACCATTATTGCCAAGAGAACTATATTACTTGGATATCTCAAGAAACTTTTTATCAGGACCTCTTCCATTGAATCTTGGAGCTCCAAGAATTGAATACCTCATTCTACGTTCCAATAATTTCACCGGTCAAATTCCAGTGTCATTATGTGAATTTGATGAGTTGTATATCTTGGATTTATCCAACAATAATTTTGAAGGAGAGCTTCCTAAATGTTTCAAAATGGAACACCTGAGCTTTCTTTTGTTAAGTAAAAATAGTTTATCTGGCAAGATCCTACCTTCTCTACAGAGCTGCACAAGTATAACTTTTCTAGATCTTTCATGGAATAGATTCTCCGGAAAATTGCCAATGTGGATCAGTAACTTGGTTAGACTGCGATTTCTAAAATTGAGCTACAATAAGTTTGATGGTCATATTCCAACCAATATCACTGATCTTTCACACCTTTACCATTTGAATCTTGCAGCCAACAGCCTATCCGGTGTTATACCTTGGCAACTATCAAATCTTGAAGCTATGACAAAAGGGAAGTCTATGCTACGTAAGCTCCCAAACAATTATTCACGGGGAGTTGACCGTTATCTTTCGAGGTTCAAACATATGGTTGGTGAATTATCAGTCACTACCAAGAGGCAAGATCTTAAATATCAAGGCTTTGCACTTTTGGGAATAGTGACTATTGACTTATCATCCAACTACTTGACTGGTGAAATTCCAGAGGAGATAACATATCTTGATGCATTAACTGAACTTGAACTTATCTTTGAATCACTTGAGCGGACATATTCCTGACAAGATTGGCGCCTTGATTTCATTAGAGTCGCTTGATCTCTCAGAGAACAAGCTTTCAGGTGAAATCCCTTCAAGCATATCAAAATTAACATACTTAAGTACATTGGACTTGTCCTACAACAATCTTATAGGAAGAATACCATCAGGAGGTCAACTTGACACACTCTACAACAATAATCCGTCTATGTACGATGGCAACGCCGGTCTCTGTGGGGATATTCTTAAGAAGAAATGCCCTGGGAACGACGCATCAAATTACTACGGGAGTTACAAAGACCACTATGAGTTATTGTATCTCTGCTTTGGACTTGTCATAGGATTTGTACTTGGCCTCTGGGTGGTGTTTTTGACCCTTCTATTCAAGAAATCTTGGAGGATTGCTTATTTTCGCCTTTTCGACAAGGTATATGACAAAGCATATGTGTTTCTGGTTGTTACCTGGAACAGTCTAGCAAGCAAGGAGGCCACCAAATAATCAGTGCTGGTGATGCTGCCTCCATGACTGAGTGATTATAGATTTGTAGTGTACTATCTGTGTTAGATTGTGTGTTTTTTTTTGTCATTCTTAAGTTGAAAATAATGTTGACTGTTGTCTTGTTCAGATAATGTACTGATTGTTGTCTTCTGTTTTGTTATTCTTTACTGTCTCTGTTGTCATGATAAATACAACAATTTGGTCATTTTCGGTTAATTCCAGTTCCACTCATGGCAGTGCCTGACAACCACAAAGATATCAAACGGAATCTGGTTCAAATATTCCTATTGTCCAACCAAGATATTATTATGTGAAAGAAACTACCCCATTACCATCATCTCTCTGCAGCTCTAAGCTTTGAAGGGTGGATAGGGGACACAGCCTTGAGCCAATATCCTGCCAGTCCAGCCTATTTTGGCCTATTGAACTTAGTATGCATGGTGAAAATTAATTTGAGTTATAGACCTTTAGGCCCATGGAGGTCCGCACTTGTCAAGATGCGTCACTAGTATAGAAGACCAATTCAATGCCAGTTTCAAAACAACCATCAGTGCTGGACTTAGAACCGACACCTCTATACCGGTACTGATGAGGTAGGCTTATCGATGTCGAATTGAGAGGCAGCACTGATTGGGAATGAACAACTAAAAATAAAAGCACAGAGATCGGCTCAATTCATCGAGCCGATGTTTCGAGCCATGATCAATATCACAAATTCAGAAATTAAATCTCAAAATCATCACAAATCCAACCAAAATGAAGCAGAATATATCATCACATAAACATTACAGACTGATAACATTCATCACAAATCTGAATTACAAATAAAATACATTAAGCCACCACTGTCATCGGAGGCCAAAGCCACTGCCGCCATCGCTCACCAAAGGCCGAGGCTCACCGTCAACGGAGATGGCAGCAGATCTTGTGGTCCGGACAAACAGGTGGAGCATGTCACCACCAGCGACCGGTCGAAAGGGCTTATAAGGAGCACTCCGGTGATGGGTGGAGCGTCGCCCTAGAGAGATCCAAGGAACAATAGGCACCATGCCGACACAGCTCCTCTTCCACCCCTTCTTGCCTCGGTGGGGTTTGCGGCTAAGGGCTTAGGTTGCTGACTTGTCCTAGGGGCTCTCTCTCAGGCAGGTCGATCCAGCCGCGGGCGCACAAAATCGAACGCCTGAGAGCTGCACCTGAGTCAGGTGAGATTTCCAGGACATGAAGTAAACAGGCCCTAAGTCCCACCACTAGGCCATAGGCGGAAGGGTTAGCATAAACCATGTACTGTCTATAGGCTGCGTTCGTTCGCTCTCCTTCCCAACACGAACAGTGCGCACGGAAAATGGTGCGGTCCATTAGCACGTGATTAATTAAGTATTAGCTATTTTTTTAAAAAAATGGATCAATATGATTTTTCAAGGTAACTTTCGTATATAAACTTTTTTTAAAAAAAACATACTCCATCCGTCCCAAAATATAAGCATTTTTAGCATAGGGACAAGTCAAATATTTCTAACTTTGACAATTAATAGCAAAAAAAAAAATCAATCATGTTAAATTGATGTTACTAGATTTATTATTAAACAAACTATCATAATATGCAACTATTTTTATTTAAAACATTTTAGTTTGATAGATATTGTTGGTCAAAGTAATATCTCAGAGACCGTGTCAGAGTAAAAAAATGCTTATGTTTTGAGACGGGGGAGTACTATTTAGCAGTTTGAAAAGCGTGCGCGTGGAAAACGAGAGGGGAGAGCTGAACTGCCTGGAACGAGAACGCGCCTAAGTTTCAGGACTGGAGTAAAAAAAAAACTATTTTGCTCCATGTAGGACAAATATATGGTGTCGTGTCAAGTTACAATCAAGACTGAGTAAACGAAACAATGTACTCATCGTTCGAGGTACATCGATCTCTCATCTACAAGTCTTTTGTCAAAGCGACTTATCAACTGAACGCAAGTGACACCCCCAAAGAGAAGTCGTCGTTGATCTCGTCTGCTATATGACACTAGAATTAAGTGCTATACTAGGTGAAGTGAGTTGGTGACTCAAGAATCAAGATACCCTTTAGGAGATTTTTCCTTCAAAATATCTGGATTCTCTGATAATTACATTCTTCATGGATTTCTTTTTAAAGATAATGAAAATATTTTACTTCTCCGGTCTTCTTTCCCAATGGACAGTTGGACACACAGCCAAAAGTATTTTTCCCCGAAAAAGAAAAGACAAGACATAGAGTGGTGGGATAAGTCTACTCTACTGTCATGTAAACATTGAAACTTTAAGTATGAATATTTTTCCCAATTATTTAGGTTAAATACAGTAAGATATATATATTCTTGATGCAACTAGATTCCAATTTTCTCCTATGTAACAGTGCATGCACTATGATGATTTAATGATATAGTATAACAAATGGACAGCTTGCGTACATAATGCATGCATAATGACTTCTTCCTGGTCAAGCCAACTTGCCAGGAAGTAGGAAACTAAATGGATTCTAATCCCCATAGGATATCCACTCCTGTCATCCAAATATTTTTTTTTAAAAAAGATAAATTAATATGCGATATAATACTCCACAGCAAGTTAAAATTCAATCACCGTAAGTCGTAAAAAATACAAATTATACGTGTTCTCACAACCATATTTATTGTTTTATTATATGTTTGTAAAGTGATATATCATGTATTAATTTATCTTGATAATTTTTTAAATTTTTTATAACTATTTAAATGAAATGCTGCAAGAAGCGAGAGTACATCATTATTTGAGATTTTTTTGAGAAAAAAAATTAAAAAACATAAGTCACGTATAAAGTAATCATATTTTATCATCTAATAACAACAAAAATACGAATCATAATTTTTTTTTAAATGAGACGAACAATTAAAATAGGACACGGAAAACTCATGGCTGCGTTTAAAATGGAACGGAAGGAAGGAGTACATAAGTTGGTCACTGTTGGAGAGGTACAGTGACTTTGACCTAGCTTTGTTGAAATGGCTTTTTAACCACCATGGAGAGTCACTTTTGCTGATGGATAATAACACAAGCATCATCCATCAAGCCACTCGCTACCAAAACACACAGTGAACCAGCATCTCACACTGCAGCTAATCAATCACTTAGCCATGCTCATGCGTCATCCGACCATCGCCGCCGCCGCCGCCGCCGCCTCCTTCCTCCTCCTCATGATCGCCGCCGATGGCCAGGCGGCGACGCCATCACCACCCGCAGCCATCGGCAACTACTGCAAACCGCGCGAGAGAGACGCGCTGCTGGCGTTCAAGGAAGGCGTCACCGACGACCCTGCGGGCCTCCTCGCCTCTTGGCGACGAGGTGGTGGTCAGCTGCAGGAAGATTGCTGCCAATGGCGAGGCGTCCGGTGCAGCAACCGCACCGGCCATGTCGTCAAGCTCTGCCTCCGCAACGACCACGCCGGAACAGCGCTGGCCGGCGAGATAGGCCAGTCTCTGATCTCGCTGGAGCATCTCAAGTACCTTGATCTCAGCATGAACAACCTTGCAGGTTCCACTGGACATGTCCCTGAGTTCTTGGGCTCTTTCAGAAGCCTGAGATATCTGAATCTATCTGGGATAGTGTTCTTCGGCATGGTGCCGCCTCAGCTCGGTAACCTTTCGAACTTGCGGTATCTCGATCTCTCTGGGATAAGGTTATCCGGCATGGTGCCGTTTCTGTACATTAGTGATGGTTCATGGTTAGCACACTTGTCCAATTTGCAATATCTGAACCTTGATGGGGTAAACCTTAGCACAGTACTTGATTGGCCAAATATTCTGAACATGATTCCTTCTCTGAAGAATGTTAGCCTTTCTTCTTGCTCACTTCAGAGTGCAAACCAGTCTCTCCCAGAGCTTAATTTCAGGAAACTTGAGATGCTTGATCTTTCCAACAATGACTTTAACCACCCAGCTGAGTCTAGTTGGATTTGGAACTTGACATCTCTCAAGTATCTCAATCTTAGTTCATCTAGTTTGTACGGTGATATTCCGCAAGCGCTAGGAAACATGCTGTCCCTCCAGGTTCTTGATTTTTCATTTGATGATCATAAGGATAGCATGGGCATGAGCGTGTCGAAAAATGGCAATATGGGCACCATGACAGCAAACTTGAAGAATCTATGCAATTTGGAAGTTCTAGACCTTGATTGTAGGCTAGAATATGGAAATATTATGGATATATTTCAGAGATTACCACAATGTTCACCCAGCAAACTGAAGGAAGTTCATTTGGCTGGCAACAATTTAACCGGGATGCTACCAAATTGGATTGGACGGCTAACAAGCTTAGTCACTCTTGACCTCTTCAATAACAGCATTACTGGACAGGTGCCTTCTGAAATAGGTATGCTCACAAATCTGAGGAATTTGTACCTACATTTCAATAACATGAATGGTACCATCACAGAAAAGCACTTTGCGCACCTGACGAGCTTGAAGTCGATATATTTCTGTTACAATCATTTGAAGATTGTGATGGATCCTCAGTGGTTACCTCCCTTCAAATTAGAGAAGGCTTACTTTGCATCTATTACGATGGGTCCCTCATTTCCTAGATGGCTTCAATCACAGGTTGATATTGTCGCACTTGCTATGAATGATGCTGGCATAAATGACACATTCCCAGACTGGTTCTCTATAACATTTTCAAAGGCCAAGTTGTTGGAATTTCCCGGTAATCAAATCAGTGGTGGATTGCCAACAAATATGGAAAACATGTCATTGGAAAAATTATATCTGAAATCGAACCAAATAGCGGGTCTGATTCCTCGCATGCCGAGAAATCTCACTATATTAGATTTATCAAACAACTCATTGTCAGGACCTCTGCCATTAAATATTGGATCTCCAAAACTAGCTGAGTTGAATCTGTTATCCAACCGTATCACCGGGAATGTTCCACAATCTATTTGTGAACTGCAGAATTTACATGGCCTAGACTTATCCAACAATCTGCTTCATGGGGAGTTTCCTCAATGTTCTGGGATGAGCATGATGTCGTTTTTTCGTCTGAGTAACAATAGCTTCTCTGGCAACTTCCCATCTTTTCTTCAGGGTTGGACAGAGTTAAGCTTCCTTGATCTATCATGGAATAAATTCTCTGGGAATTTGCCTACATGGATTGGAAATTTCAGCAAGCTAGAAATTCTGCGGCTTAAGCATAACATGTTCTCTGGAAATATTCCTGCCAGCATCACCAAACTTGGAAATCTTTCTCATTTGGATCTTGCTAGCAATAGTATATCAGGTCCCCTGCCTCAGTATTTGGCAAATTTGACAGGAATGGTTCCGAAGCAATATTATACGAACGAGCATGAAGAGAGACTATCTGGATGTGACTACAAATCTCTTGTGACCATGAAGGGGCTGGAACTTGAGTATGATGAAGAAAATGTAACTGTGGTGACCATTGATTTGTCCTCAAATCTATTGACCGGTGTGATTCCTGAAGACATTACTTATCTTCATAGATTGATAAATCTGAATCTATCGAGTAACTATTTGAGTGGAAAAATTCCATATTCGATCGGGGACATGCTGTCACGCCCCGAACTAGCCCCGAGCGGAACTAGCTCGTGACGCTCCAAATTAACCTGTTAATCGATACCAGTCCCAGGAAACAGTGCTGGTATCACAGGAAGACAGCATATCACAGCAACAGAGGTCTCTTTATTATAAAGTAGGATTACAGTCATGTTGGGCTGCGGACAGACCCCGAGCTCACAACTGCATTACAAAAGCGGAAAGCGGAAGCCAAGACTTGGGCCAAACATCACAGGCGCGACTTGGGAACTAGGCCGAAACCCTAAAACTCTTCGAAGCCAACTTGCTCCTGGAAGAACTCCTCGTCAGCGGGATCCACATCACCTTCTTCAGCAACTGGGGGGGGGGGATTATTTATATAGAGCAAGGGTGAGTACAGGAGTACTCAGCAAGCCATGGGAATTTAAGTGTTTAATGCAGGCTTCAAAGAAAGGCTGTTGTTTTCGCAATTGGATTTTATTTAAACTCCTTTTGGAATCATCTAGGTGAGTGCTTCTCAACGATACGGATGAGACAGTGCGTCTCGTCCGGTCGGAGTATGTGCATTGTATCAGTCTTTAAAACAGGGTTGGCATCCGGCCAACAGCCTTTTAAACGGCCAACAGGCCAACAGCTTTTGAAACGGCCAACAGGCCAGCATCTTTTGAAACGGCCAACAGGCCAACATTTTTATAAACGGCCATCAGGCCAACAGCTTTTTAAACGGCCATCCGGGCCCGGCTGATCCCATCAGCCACAGGTTTCCAAACATTGAAACCAAACCACATCAACTCTTTCACAAGCAGTTGTCAAACAAAACTACGCTAGGAATCACCTCACATCCGCCCATGACCGTGGGCACGGCTGTTCGAACAGTTAGTTAATCCTCTGCAGAGGGGGTACACTTTACCCACACGACATTACTAACCCGAATCATCCAGCCCGTGTATAACGACCACGTCTGGTTGACCTAAAGGCTTTCATGACAAGGCATTTCGAAAGCAGACACAGGTTCGCCATATGCCGACGAGGGGGGTCCCAGACCGACAACAGGTTAGGTCCCAGACCATGCTGTGCCAGGAAGCTCGGGGGTCTTCCCCGCCACCACCCCGAAGAATCCACATGCCTCTCGACATCAAAGCTCCCCCGATTAGCAATTTACTCAGCCAGGGGTGTCCCATACCACCCATGTGGTTGCACATGTCTTATGTTTGGATGAAATTCCAAGGAATCGGTCCTTAATTGCAAGAGCAGGGAACCGTACTCCCAGTACGTTCCCTGGTCCGCGATTTTCGAAACTCATTTAGTTCGCAAACACCGACCCAGGTGTCGGGTTTTCCAAATCTTTCGTAAAACCTCAAGTTTTACCCATCATTGAATATTTTAAGTTTTGGGGGAAGAGTAATCCGAAGTGCGTGCCCGAGGGTCCGCACATCGAAGCACAACAGTCGACAAAGGAGTGTTAAGTATTCAACAAGTCATGGAGGGTAATTGCAGCAATGTGGGATTGGGGCCGACGGGATATCCCGTAAATCACGGCCATTCACTTGTGTGGGTCCTAACCATGCAGTATTTGCGGAAAAGAAATACTTAGATTTAAATTATAGGTGCAAGATGATCAAGGGTGACTTGCCTTGCTCGAGATCTTGAGCTTGATCTTCGAAATCCTCGCACTGCGGGTCTTCGGGCTCCGGAACTACACGCGGAACGGGACAACTCAACAAACAGCGAAAACAAAGCCCTATTATTGACCTCTAAGCGTGCCATTAAATAGATCTCGAGATTTGGGGAATTTTGGAAGTTGAACGGAGTCAATCGGATGCACGGTTGAGGAGATATGGAATTTCTAAGATTATTGGATTTTTGGACTAAAGGAAAAAGGAAAAAGGATTTAATTAAATCCTTTTAAAAAGAAAAAGGAAATTAATTGAAGGAGGGACGGGAATTAGACTTCTCGGGCGGCTAGGGCGCGGCCCAAGAAGAAAGACGGCTCGGCCGAGGCTAAAATGGGCCGGCCGGCCCAAGACGGCGGCCCATTATGCGCGGGCGCGGGCGGAGGAGAGAGAACCGGTGGGCCGGGTTCACCGTGCGCGGTCCCGGGTGGGACCCGCTTGTCGGCGATACGGTCCACCGTGAACTCGGCGCATGCGGCGCGGCGCTAGGGTTAGGGTTTGGGCGCGGCTCACGCGCGCGGCGCGCGGGGACGCGGGTGCGGCGGGCCCACGCGCAGCCTCTCGGCTCACGGTGGACCGCGCGCATGGAGGAGCGACGGACCGAGGGGGCGGCTGACCCTCGCGGCCGACGTGGCGTCGACGTGGCGGCCACGTGGGCGGGCGCGAGGAGGAAGACGATGACGCCGGGAAATGGACGGCGGACGGCGGCGGCGAGCGACGGGGTGATTCACGGCGACACGAGCGACGGGATTCACACCGGGAGATCGACCGAGAAGAGAGGAAGCGAGCCAACGGCTCGGATTTCGCCGGAGAGGCTCGACGGCGATGGATTTCGGCGACGACCGACGGCGGCGAGAGAAGGGGGAAACGGCGATGGCGGCTCGAGGGGCTAATCCCCGGCGGTGGGAGCATCTACGCGACCTCGGGGAGCTTTTCCATACGCCGGATTGGACGGAGGCGCGCCGAGGAAGGCTGGCGACGAGCGCCGCTTTCCGAGCTCGGGCGGCGACGGCGGCGGCATGCGGCGAGCGTCGGCACGGCTCGGGGCTTCGCCGGCGAACTACGGGAGGTCTATTCGAGCTACTACCGCAAGCTAAGGGGGGGGAGAAGGAGGGAGGAGGGAGAACGGAGGGAATTTCTACCGTGCGGGGAGGGCGGCGCCGAGGCGAAGGCTGGCGGCGCGGGAGGATCCTTCCGGTCTCGGGCCGGGGAAGAGGAAGGAGCGGAGGCGCCCGGAGTCCCTTCCGCGTCCACGGACGCGGCGGCTTCCTGGCGCACGCGACGGCAACGGAGGCGAAGGAGGGAGTGGCGGCAATGGCGTGGGTGAAAATGGGGAAAAAAACGGAGGGGGGAGGAGAGGGTTAAGAGGGGCGGCAATGTCGGTTCTCCGAACCGACATTGGGCGGTCAAAAGGCGCGGGCCGACGCCCGGCGCTTGCGGCCAAAGCGGCGGCAGAGATGGATGACGCCGGCGACGGGAGGAAAAGAGAAAGAGAGGGGGGAAAAGGGGAGCTCGCCCTTGCCGAATCGGGAAAAGGAGGGGGAAAAGAGGGGGCGACGCGAGGGAGGGAGAGGCGCGCGCGCGGGCTTTGCCTCCGCGCGTTGGACGCTTGCGCGGAGTGGCGGGGCCGCGGGGAGGTGACGACGGCGATGACGGCGGCGCGGCTTGGAAGGGCGCGGCGACAGGCGGCAGGCGCGGGGCCGAGGGGATGACGGCGGCGGCGACTGGCCGGTCGGCCACGACGCGCGGGCGCGGGAGGAAGGCGGTGCGCGGGCGGAAGGCGGTGCGCGGGCGGAAGGCGGGGCGCGGGCGGCCGCTCGCGCACGCGCGGGCGCGAGGGAGGGAGAGAGGGAAAGAGAGAAGGAGAGGGAGAGAGAGAGAGGGAGAGAGAGAGAGGGAGAGAGGGAGAGGGCCCACGAGCAGAGGGAGGCGAAATAGACTTTTGCGGGGGATTCGAATTTGGAGGAAATGGATTCGGAATTTGAATTCGACGGAGGATCGGAGACTCGAGATCGGGAATTGGCACGGAGACTGACAATCAATCAAAGAACGGGTTTTCGCATATAGGGTTTTTAGGAAATAATTTTCCCACTAGCGCCACGACGGAACGGGCGCTACAGACCAACCCCCCTAACAAGAATCTCGACCCCGAGATTCAGCACCTAAGGGAGCAGCTCCGGAAACTCGGCGCGG
Source organism: Oryza glumipatula (assembly GCA_000576495.2). Classification (NCBI taxonomy): domain Eukaryota; kingdom Viridiplantae; phylum Streptophyta; class Magnoliopsida; order Poales; family Poaceae; genus Oryza; species Oryza glumipatula. The sequence continues at coordinate 23,016,452 of CM002514.2, forward strand.
AGATGATCTTCTCGTTCCCAGGTTGCCTCATCTTCTGAGTGGTTGCTCCACTGGACCTTGTAGAACTTGATGGTCTTTCTTCGAGTCTGACGTTCTGCCTCTTCAAGAACCCTGATCGGTCTTTCCTTGTAGGTCAGATTCTTTTCCAGCTCGATATTCCCCAGGGGAACTTGTTCTTCCGGAATACGCAGACACTTCTTTAACTGAGACACGTGAAACACGTTGTGCACATCTGCGAGACCTTCAGGTAACTCAAGCTGATAAGCCACCTCGCCACGTCTGGCGGTTATGAGGTAGGGGCCGATGTAGCGGGGAGCTAACTTGCCGGACATCCCAAACCTCTTCATTCCACGGAGGGGTGATACCCGTAGGTACACATGATCCCCTACTTCGAACTCAAGGTCACGCCTTCGATTGTCAGCGTAATTCTTCTGACGGTTCTGAGCTGTCTTTAATCGTTCTCGGATCAGCTTAACTTGTTCTTCTGCTGCCTTGAGTATATCAGGTCCGAACACCAGTGCTTCGCCAACCTCATTCCAACACAAGGGTGTGCGGCATTTTCTTCCGAACATTGCCTCATTTGGCGACATCTGAATGCTGGCCTGATAACTGTTGTTGTATGAGAACTCAGCATATGGCAAACAACGGTCCCAAGTGCCTTCAAAATCCAGAGCACACGCACGAAGCATGTCTTCTAGGATTTGATTCACTCTTTCAGTCTGACCATCGGTCTGCGGATGGTAAGCTGTACTAAAATTTAGATCGGTTCCGAGAGCCTCATGCAACTGCTTCCAGAACCTTGATGTGAACTGAGTGCCTCGGTCTGACACAATCTTCTTGGGACAGCCAAATCTACATACGACATGGGTCATGTAGAGTTCTGCCAGTTTCTTTCCATCAAAGGTGGTTTTCACTGGCACGAAATGAGCTGACTTCGTGAGTCGATCCACGATTACCCAGATGGAGTCGTATCCGCTAGGGGTTCTTGGCAAACCGGTGATGAAATCCATTCCGATTTCTTCCCATTTCCACTCAGGAATCGGTAACGGTTGCAGCAGTCCGGCTGGCCTTTGATGCTCTGCCTTGACTCTTTGGCAAATGTCACAAAGGGCTACGTATTCTGCGACATCTCGCTTCATTCCTGCCCACCAGAAGTATGCCTTTATATCCTGGTACATCTTTGTACTTCCTGGATGAATGGAGTAGGCGGATTCATGAGCTTCTTTTAAAATGAGGTCTCTCAACTCTTTCTTGGCCGGTACACAGATGCGTGATCCGCACCAAACTGTGCCTTGATCGTCTATGGAGAAATCGGTGTCCTTCTTCTCTTTTATCCTTCTTATTAATTCTTTTATCCCATCATCGTCCTTCTGAGCTTCTCGGATTTGTGATTCTAGGGTAGGTTGCACTGTCAAGCTGGCAGGGACACCTGACTGTACCATGGTCAGCCTTAACTTCTCCAATTCTTTGCACAGGCGATCTTGGTCAGGCCATATTTGAGCTGCGTTGCAATAGGTCTTGCGACTTAGTGCATCAGCGACTACATTGGCTTTACCGGGATGGTAATGAATTCCTAGATCGTAATCCTTGATTAGTTCCAGCCATCTTCTCTGTCTCATATTTAACTCGGTCTGAGTGAAGATGTACTTAAGGCTCTTGTGATCGGTGTATACTTCACATCTGTTCCCGATTAAATAGTGCCTCCAGATCTTGAGAGCATGAATCACGGCTGCTAGCTCGAGATCATGGGTGGGATAGTTGACTTCATGAGGCCTAAGCTGCCTGGATGCATAGGCCACAACTTTTCGTTCTTGCATTAGGACACATCCTAAGCCTTGTCTTGATGCATCACAGAAGATTTCGAAATCCCTTCGGATGTCTGGCAGGGTGAGGACTGGGGCGGTGGTCAACCTTTTCTTCATTTCCTGAAAACTGTCTTCACACGCTGCTGACCATTCAAACTTCTTTTCCTTTTTCAATAGCTCGGTCATAGGTCTTGCTAGCTTAGAGAATCCTTCGATGAATCTTCGATAATAACCGGCTAGGCCAAGGAAACTGCGGATCTCTGACACATTCTTAGGCGGATTCCAAGCAAGTACGGCTTCGACCTTGCTAGGGTCCACTTCAACACCGTTAGAGGAGATCACATGACCAAGAAATGCTACTCGGTCCAACCAGAATTCGCATTTCGAGAACTTGGCGAATAGTCGATGATCCCTGAGCTTTTCCATTATCAATCTTAGGTGTTTAGCATGTTCTTCCTCACTTTTGGAGTATATCAAGATGTCATCGATAAATACCACAACAAACTGGTCCAGGTATTCCATGAAGATCTTGTTCATCAGGTTCATGAAGAATGCTGGAGCATTGGTGAGTCCGAAGGACATCACTGTGAACTCATACAGACCGTAACGCGTTGAGAAGGCGGTCTTTGGAATATCTTCAGGTCTGATTTTCAACTGGTGGTAACCTGATCTTAAGTCGATCTTAGAGAAAACTTTTGCTCCTTTGAGTTGATCGAACAGATCGTCAATCCGTGGCAACGAGTACTTGTTCTTTATAGTTACTTCATTTAGGGCTCTATAGTCAATTACCATTCTCTCAGAGCCATCCTTTTTCTTAACCAGAAGTACTGGGGCTCCCCAAGGGGATGAACTAGGTCGCACATAACCTTTACCTTCCAGTTCTTCGATTTGCCTTTTGACTTCTGCTAGTTCATTAGCTGCCATTCGGTAGGGTCTTTTCGCAATTGGTGCGGTGCCTGGTGCTAGTTCTATGGCGAACTCGATTTCTCGGTCTGGTGGCATTCCCGTCAATTCTTCTGGAAATACGTCGGGGTATTCACAGACTATGGGCACTGATTCCAGGGGAATGGCTTGCAAACTGGCTAGAATAGACTGACTTGCGGTAGGGGTGTTAGGGGTAAAGCGAACTTGCTTTCCTTCAGGTCCTTGCAAGGTGATGGACTTCTCGGCACAATCTATCTGTCCTTTGTGCTTAGCCAACCAATCCATCCCTAGGATGATGTCCAAGCTTTGCGAGTCTAGGACTATCGGTTTGGCTAGGAAGTCAACTTCCTCAATTCTAAGGTTAACTTCCGGGCATATTTTAGTTGCCCTTATATCCCTTCCAGGGGAATGTACTATCATTGGGATTCTCAAATTTTGGGTTTTCCAACCATTTCTTTTCACAAAAGCTTGCGATATGAAAGAATGGGAAGCTCCTGAATCAAACAGAACTATTGCGGGTACGGAGTTGACAGGGAACATACCCATCACGACGTCTGGAGCATCCTGAGCGGTCTCAGCTTGAATGTGGTTCACTCGGCCTCGACCAAAGTGGTTGGAAGCACGAGAACCTTGTCCACTCGCCTGAGAGCTAGGACGAGTTTGAGCTGCTGCTGGAGCAGGAGTTCTGGCTGTGCTGCCATTAGCATGTCCTGAGTTGGTGCTGGGGGGATTCTGAGGGCACTGCCTGGCAAAGTGACCCATCTGTTTGCACCGGAAACACTGGACTGCTGACGGTCCTGACGGTGATTTGAAGGAGGTAGCACTGTTTGGCGCAGTATTGCCACTTGGGGCATGCTGCTGCGGCTGAGGTGCTGGACGGTTCACCTGTTGTCGAGGGGCATAGCCTGGCTGGCGGTTAACTTGAGTGACCGATTGGTGATATTGCATGGGTTGTCCAAAGCGAGGGCGAGGTGCGCCTCGGGAAGAATTGCCCTGATGGTTAGACTTGCGTTTCTTATATTCTTCGGCGGCTTCTTTTCTGGCATCCTCAAGTAGTAGTGCCTTGTTGATCATATGCTGAAAAGTGGGGAAATCATGAGCAAGCAACTGGAGTCTCATTCCAACTGCGACTCCTTTCAGGAACTTTCTGATCTTCTTCTTATCTGTGTCCACTTCCTCAGGAGCATATCGAGCCAACTTATTGAACTGACTCAGGTATTCATTTATGCTGTTATTGCCTTGCTTAAGCTTGCTAAATTCCTCCTTCTTCATATCAATGGCGCTTTCGGGCACATGAGCTGCACGGAAGGCCGTAGCAAACTCATCCCAAGCGATGTTAGTGGGGTCTGGGTGTGCATTGCAGTAATTCTCCCACCAATCTGCAGCAGGTCCTCTTAGCTGGTGAGAGGCGTAGAGCGTCTTCTCAACAGAAGTGCACTGCACTAAGTTGAGTTTTCGTTCAACATCTTTCAGCCAATCGTCGGCCTCAACGGGCTCGACGGTCTGAGTGAATTCTGGCGGACGAGACCTCAGAAAGTCTGTTAGCTTGGGCCTATTGTTACCCATGTGAGGATGGCCATTTCCATGCGCATTATGCTGAAATCCGGCTATGGCTGTGGCTAATCCTTGCAAGATCTGTGTCTGAACTGCCATCAAGTGTTGCATGTTATTCTCAACATGTGGTGGGGAGGGGATGCGTTCTTCTCCAGAATTGTGACTGGCGGTGTGGTGTGAGCGGCGAGACTGTTCCATTTCTTCAGCACGGGAGACTGAGCGATGCGAGCGGTTGCTGCGATGGGGTTGCTCGACTTCTGCATTGCGGGAAGCTGTATGGTGTGAACGGCTGCTGTGGTGAGACTGCTCATTATCTGACTCACGATTTGCTTCAATCTCTGCCCTTCTTTCCTCAAAACCGAGGCGGGCTGGTGCACGGGTAGCACGGCGGGGGCGACCAGCCATCTAAACTCCCAGAAGAGGGCGGGGTAAGAATCAGATAAGCACTTAGAGAAGGCAAGAAACAAAGTAAATAACAACTAGATAGCACACACTAGGCATAAACTGGTTTTCTCAAATCATAAAGACACCTGATACAACGGGTGTGGACAAGTCACAGAGCTACGCCGAGCTTGACTGTACGCACACCTCCTAGGAGAACCAGACTACCAAACAACACCCACATCAAACACACGCACGCACTACCTCGCCACGACTCCAAAAGAGTTGGCGGCGGAACAAAAGGGCCTATCTCACGGACGGCTGCTGAAGACTGACTCCTCTACTCCTCGTCTGCCTGGCTGCCTCCTGTAGTCGCCTCCTCTGTCGAAGAGACGTCGATCGGCTGAAGCGAAGAGACCGGCGGTACCTGTCGAGGGCCGGCAGCAGCACGGGCTGCTGGCGGAGGGGGAGCTGGGTGGTCAAAGCGAAACACCGTGGAGGAACCGACGACACGCTTCCGCGCGGTGCGGATAAGGCGTGGGCCACGGCGGGAGGAAGCAACGGGAGTGTGACCTGGAGTGTAGGAAGGGCTAACTGGGTGTGGGTAGGGGGAGTACACCGGTGAGTACGGCGCACGCGAGCTGGGGGAGCACGGGCCACTGGGTGTGCGGGCAGAGCCGCGAGAGCTGTGGGAAGACAGGTGGCTGGCGTGGCAGAGGCGGCCTGAGTCCCAAGAGACAGTGTCAACTGAGGTGACACCCTCCTCGGCCAGACGGGCCTCCAGAGCTGCGTAGCGGCGGGCAAGGGAGCGGTAAGCCTCAAGGAGTAGGTCGTGCTGAGTGGCCTGAGCCTCTGAAAGCTCGACCATGCGAGTCAGCGCTGGCTGAGACTCGCTGTACGGACAAGGGTACCTGGCGTCCGTACGACCGGAAGGAAGACGCGGGAGCTGCCGGAAGGCAGAACCCCCGAGGCGGTGACCGTAGTCGTGGGCCAGGCGACGAAGCGCAGTCCAGGAGAGGTCCTGGTACGCGATCTGGAGAGTGGGCCTGGCCACGGTGAAGTGGTGGGGGCGAAGGCCGGCTCCGTGTATACCTCCACGAGGGTAAAGGTACACAGAGAGCTCACAGCGAGGGGGAGTGCGGTCCACAGAGTACCCCGTGTACTCGGGACACGAGAAGCCAAGGAAACGGGCGAGGTCACGAAGCTGAGCGACGTGGTGACCCTCACCAAAACCGTGGGAACTGAAGCTGGCGTTCACTGCCATCTACAATTTTGAAAGAGGGAGAAAAGATCAGTAACCATTTTAGGAACAAACTACTGAAAATAAAGAGAAGGCAAGAAACCTTATCTTTTCGCAAATAATTTTGAACTTAGTATCCTTAGGGTCGTCCTAAGCGTCGGGTTTTCGTCCTAGGGCCAAGCCTGTGCTCTGATACCATCTCCTGTCACGCCCCGAACTAGCCCCGAGCGGAACTAGCTCGTGACGCTCCAAATTAACCTGTTAATCGATACCAGTCCCAGGAAACAGTGCTGGTATCACAGGAAGACAGCATATCACAGCAACAGAGGTCTCTTTATTATAAAGTAGGATTACAGTCATGTTGGGCTGCGGACAGACCCCGAGCTCACAACTGCATTACAAAAGCGGAAAGCGGAAGCCAAGACTTGGGCCAAACATCACAGGCGCGACTTGGGAACTAGGCCGAAACCCTAAAACTCTTCGAAGCCAACTTGCTCCTGGAAGAACTCCTCGTCAGCGGGATCCACATCACCTTCTTCAGCAACTGGGGGGGGGATTATTTATATAGAGCAAGGGTGAGTACAGGAGTACTCAGCAAGCCATGGGAATTTAAGTGTTTAATGCAGGCTTCAAAGAAAGGCTGTTGTTTTCGCAATTGGATTTTATTTAAACTCCTTTTGGAATCATCTAGGTGAGTGCTTCTCAACGATACGGATGAGACAGTGCGTCTCGTCCGGTCGGAGTATGTGCATTGTATCAGTCTTTAAAACAGGGTTGGCATCCGGCCAACAGCCTTTTAAACGGCCAACAGGCCAACAGCTTTTGAAACGGCCAACAGGCCAGCATCTTTTGAAACGGCCAACAGGCCAACATTTTTATAAACGGCCATCAGGCCAACAGCTTTTTAAACGGCCATCCGGGCCCGGCTGATCCCATCAGCCACAGGTTTCCAAACATTGAAACCAAACCACATCAACTCTTTCACAAGCAGTTGTCAAACAAAACTACGCTAGGAATCACCTCACATCCGCCCATGACCGTGGGCACGGCTGTTCGAACAGTTAGTTAATCCTCTGCAGAGGGGGTACACTTTACCCACACGACATTACTAACCCGAATCATCCAGCCCGTGTATAACGACCACGTCTGGTTGACCTAAAGGCTTTCATGACAAGGCATTTCGAAAGCAGACACAGGTTCGCCATATGCCGACGAGGGGGGTCCCAGACCGACAACAGGTTAGGTCCCAGACCATGCTGTGCCAGGAAGCTCGGGGGTCTTCCCCGCCACCACCCCGAAGAATCCACATGCCTCTCGACATCAAAGCTCCCCCGATTAGCAATTTACTCAGCCAGGGGTGTCCCATACCACCCATGTGGTTGCACATGTCTTATGTTTGGATGAAATTCCAAGGAATCGGTCCTTAATTGCAAGAGCAGGGAACCGTACTCCCAGTACGTTCCCTGGTCCGCGATTTTCGAAACTCATTTAGTTCGCAAACACCGACCCAGGTGTCGGGTTTTCCAAATCTTTCGTAAAACCTCAAGTTTTACCCATCATTGAATATTTTAAGTTTTGGGGGAAGAGTAATCCGAAGTGCGTGCCCGAGGGTCCGCACATCGAAGCACAACAGTCGACAAAGGAGTGTTAAGTATTCAACAAGTCATGGAGGGTAATTGCAGCAATGTGGGATTGGGGCCGACGGGATATCCCGTAAATCACGGCCATTCACTTGTGTGGGTCCTAACCATGCAGTATTTGCGGAAAAGAAATACTTAGATTTAAATTATAGGTGCAAGATGATCAAGGGTGACTTGCCTTGCTCGAGATCTTGAGCTTGATCTTCGAAATCCTCGCACTGCGGGTCTTCGGGCTCCGGAACTACACGCGGAACGGGACAACTCAACAAACAGCGAAAACAAAGCCCTATTATTGACCTCTAAGCGTGCCATTAAATAGATCTCGAGATTTGGGGAATTTTGGAAGTTGAACGGAGTCAATCGGATGCACGGTTGAGGAGATATGGAATTTCTAAGATTATTGGATTTTTGGACTAAAGGAAAAAGGAAAAAGGATTTAATTAAATCCTTTTAAAAAGAAAAAGGAAATTAATTGAAGGAGGGACGGGAATTAGACTTCTCGGGCGGCTAGGGCGCGGCCCAAGAAGAAAGACGGCTCGGCCGAGGCTAAAATGGGCCGGCCGGCCCAAGACGGCGGCCCATTATGCGCGGGCGCGGGCGGAGGAGAGAGAACCGGTGGGCCGGGTTCACCGTGCGCGGTCCCGGGTGGGACCCGCTTGTCGGCGATACGGTCCACCGTGAACTCGGCGCATGCGGCGCGGCGCTAGGGTTAGGGTTTGGGCGCGGCTCACGCGCGCGGCGCGCGGGGACGCAGGTGCGGCGGGCCCACGCGCAGCCTCTCGGCTCGCGGTGGACCGCGCGCATGGAGGAGCGACGGACCGAGGGGGCGGCTGACCCTCGCGGCCGACGTGGCGTCGACGTGGCGGCCACGTGGGCGGGCGCGAGGAGGAAGACGATGACGCCGGGAAATGGACGGCGGACGGCGGCGGCGAGCGACGGGGTGATTCACGGCGACACGAGCGACGGGATTCACACCGGGAGATCGACCGAGAAGAGAGGAAGCGAGCCAACGGCTCGGATTTCGCCGGAGAGGCTCGACGGCGATGGATTTCGGCGACGACCGACGGCGGCGAGAGAAGGGGGAAACGGCGATGGCGGCTCGAGGGGCTAATCCCCGGCGGTGGGAGCATCTACGCGACCTCGGGGAGCTTTTCCATACGCCGGATTGGACGGAGGCGCGCCGAGGAAGGCTGGCGACGAGCGCCGCTTTCCGAGCTCGGGCGGCGACGGCGGCGGCATGCGGCGAGCGTCGGCATGGCTCGGGGCTTCGCCGGCGAACTATGGGAGGTCTATTCGAGCTACTACCGCAAGCTAAGGGGGGGGAGAAGGAGGGAGGAGGGAGAACGGAGGGAATTTCTACCGTGCGGGGAGGGCGGCGCCGAGGCGAAGGCTGGCGGCGCGGGAGGATCCTTCCGGTCTCGGGCCGGGGAAGAGGAAGGAGCGGAGGCGCCCGGAGTCCCTTCCGCGTCCACGGACGCGGCGGCTTCCTGGCGCACGCGACGGCAACGGAGGCGAAGGAGGGAGTGGCGGCAATGGCGTGGGTGAAAATGGGGAAAAAAACGGAGGGGGGAGGAGAGGGTTAAGAGGGGCGGCAATGTCGGTTCTCCGAACCGACATTGGGCGGTCAAAAGGCGCGGGCCGACGCCCGGCGCTTGCGGCCAAAGCGGCGGCAGAGATGGATGACGCCGGCGACGGGAGGAAAAGAGAAAGAGAGGGGGGAAAAGGGGAGCTCGCCCTTGCCGAATCGGGAAAAGGAGGGGGAAAAGAGGGGGCGACGCGAGGGAGGGAGAGGCGCGCGCGCGGGCTTTGCCTCCGCGCGTTGGACGCTTGCGCGGAGTGGCGGGGCCGCGGGGAGGTGACGACGGCGATGACGGCGGCGCGGCTTGGAAGGGCGCGGCGACAGGCGGCAGGCGCGGGGCCGAGGGGATGACGGCGGCGGCGACTGGCCGGTCGGCCACAACGCGCGGGCGCGGGCGGAAGGCGGTGCGCGGGCGGAAGGCGGGGCGCGGGCGGCCGCTCGCGCACGCGCGGGCGCGAGGGAGGGAGAGAGGGAAAGAGAGAAGGAGAGGGAGAGAGAGAGAGGGAGAGAGAGAGGGAGAGAGGGAGAGGGCCCACGAGCAGAGGGAGGCGAAATAGACTTTTGCGGGGGATTCGAATTTGGAGGAAATGGATTCGGAATTTGAATTCGACGGAGGATCGGAGACTCGAGATCGGGAATTGGCACGGAGACTGACAATCAATCAAAGAACGGGTTTTCGCATATAGGGTTTTTAGGAAATAATTTTCCCACTAGCGCCACGACGGAACGGGCGCTACACATGCAGTCATTGGAATCGCTCGACCTCTCGAAGAACATGCTCTATGGTGAAATCCCACAAAGTTTGTCTGATTTATCGTCTTTAAGTTTTCTGAACCTATCTTATAACAATCTCATGGGAAGAATACCATTAGGGACACAACTTGGCACCCTCTATGACCAAAACCATCATCTGTATGATGGCAATGATGGTCTTTGTGGGCCTCCTCTCCCAAAAAGCTGTTATAAAAGCGATGCATCGGAGCAAGGTCACCTGATGAGAAGTAAACAAGGTTTTGACATAGGGCCATTTTCTATTGGAGTTGTGATGGGATTTATGGCAGGTCTCTGGATTGTCTTCTATGCCCTTTTGTTCAGGAAATCTTGGAGGGTTGCTTACTTCTGTCTCTTGGACAAGGTGTATGATGAGGTTTGTGTGATTGCGGTTGTTGGTTGGGAAAGATTGACAGGAAGAACAGACCCGAGATTGCTGATGTCGCATGTCGCATGGTCATCCATCGACTCTGACGAATCCTATGAATAGTCATGAAGATGAAAAAGCTGAAGCAGGTGTACGGCACTTAGTTGGGTTGTATATTTTGTCATGTATGGAGCTTATTAGAGCAAGTACTCTAAATGCATATGATGCATAGATGTATATATTGTATCTGTTTGTACAGGTACAGTTGTGTAGTGTGTCAGAAATCGCCATTCAGACTAAATTCTGAACTCACTCTTTCTATCAGTTTAGCTCTGTTCTGAATATTTTCGGACAGTTTACAGCACCTGACGAAAGATGAAAACAGAACAAGCAGAGCTGGGACAGAGGTTTTGCGCTGCAAACTTCATCAGCTCTTCTGGGCTTATATTCTCCCTTAATATGCGTGCAAAATAAGCAACTAGGATTGGCTGAAAATTTCTAAATCAGCTAGTCACTGAAAGACGAAACATTCTAATTACTTCCTGTTGAACTGGGCTTACAAACTAAAGAGCTACTAACTGAAATGAAACTAAATCAGAGGGAAAATGGAATGAAGTCCAGTGGCATATCGAGGATTTTAGTTATGGGATCCAACTTACATAATTTTTTTAAATACCACAAATGTAACAAGTTGGTATTCAATAAAAATATAAAATTGATCAAATGCACATCATGATATATTAATAATTTTTCCCCTTATCCCAAGAGTTTTTTTTCCTTTTTATATACATGTGTTTTTGGCTACGTATTATTGTTTGTTTTATATTGTAAGGCGTTTTGACTTTTTTCTAGTCAAACTTCTTTAAGTGTATAGAAAAATATAGCGACATTTTCAACACAAAACAGACATAGTACCAAAATATATTCAATGTTAGATTCAATGAAACTAATTTGGTGCTGTGGATATTTCTAAATTTTATACAAACTTGATCAAACTTAAAAACGTTTTACTATGAAAAAAGATCAAAATGTCTTATAGAAGGGAGTACTTTGCATGTAGAAGCTAAGTCACTGATGTTAAGGGGATCGACGCCAATGACACTAGCATCAAGGACCTATTTATAAATATAATTATAAAAAGGGTTAAAATTATAAATATTTTTTATAAATAAATCCTCAGCACTAGCGTTGGCGTCGAAAAAAGGTACCTTCTTTGAAATAAGCTTTCTTTCTAGAGGTCTATCTACAAAATAAGTTTTTTAAAAGAATCAAAATATAAAAAATCCAGCCTGTTGCAGGTTACCGTGGTACAGCCCATTGGATCAACATTACTGAATTACAGGCCACTAGCCTTTTGGACCGCCAACTCGGATTTTTAATGGAAAAGGCAGGAACCCAATTCTGCACTTGTGTCTAAAATACTGGTAGTAGCGACGCCCACTTTGATGTGTTGAAAGTTTTCAGGGGACGACGACCATCATTCCTCATCATCCCCTGTTGGGTTCTTCCTTTCCTTCCTTCCTGCTCCGATGGCGATCTGACCAAATCGTGGAAGCAATCGATCCGAGAGCGGGAGGTACACGTATCTACGGACGGCGTCTCGACGGCCGGCGGCCGGCTCCGGCGACTGGCTCCAGTCCGATATGTGGTATTCACGCCTCCTGTTCTTCTTCACCTTCCTCTCCTCACTTTCTGAATTGAGCAATTTTATAGTTCTTGAGGAGGTACCGTGAAGTACCATTTTTCTATTGTAAATTTGATACCTCATGGTACCTAGGTACGGTGAGGTACCAAAATTTACACTAGAATTTTGATACCTTATGGTACCTCCTCAAGAACCGTAGAATTGCTTTTCCAAGAATTTGTCTCTCATCGTTCTCCCTTTCAGTCACCATCTAGCCATAGGAGGGAAAAAAAACCAACACCGACCAGGCTCGACTCGTCGTCGATCCGCATCTGGTGCTCCGTTTTTCCTTGTCAAAAAATCTTTTTTTTATTCTACGGATTTTTGACAGTGTTTGACGTAGTATAGTTGGAGTACCAAGTTATTACTAGTAGTAAATCGATGCACCTATAGGCTTATTTCATTAAGTACAATTAATTATGACAATTTGGAATCGTTTCGTTTGTATTATTATTATTATACTATTCAGTCTGATTATCTACGGCAGATTTCTCTGAACTCTTTCCACCTTCCTCCCTTCCCATATACCATAATATATGACTTACCTTTTTCATTATTTTCTCGATGTTCTTTTAATTACTTTGCTATCTGCTACAATATAATTAAAAAAAAAAATAGTATCCCCTGGCCAAGGTGGAGGAGCGTCCGATATATGTAGCGGCATCAGGCGACCGATCCGAAGAATTCTTCATAGTACAAGACTTCTTTCTTCGCTCCATAGTTCATAGTAACGCAAGGGCACTATGCTAGTTACATTCAAACATAACCTGATTTATATCCGATGGTGATGCATTGTAAATGGTAGATTCCATGTAGCTTATCTTTAGGTTCGAACTGCCAAAGATTAGAAAGGTAGGTTGTACATTCCAACCGGATTACAGTTGTGTGACTCGAACAAAAATAGACATGGGCGTCTTCGGTTCGTCCTCAAACTATGCTTATGAGCTATTTTCTGGTAATTCAAATTATTGGTCAGTTTGACTAATACATGTCTGCAAATGAGCTGTTCACTCCTAAATTGCTTCCATATGCCCTGCATTTCTTTTCCTGTTCAGAAAATGGAATAGCTCACCTCTGTGTCAATTTTATTGGTAGCATGATGTTTGTAGTGCTTTTCTGTGCTTCTCACGATTTTGAAAACAGTGTTCCTTCTGGTTCTCATGATATTCAACATACATCTGGTATATTTTCAGAAGCTTCTTCTTTTCCTAGTTTCTGTCAGAACTTGCCTGGTGTCAGACAGAGACATCTGTGGTACTGAACATGTCTGGCATGCCAAAGAACACTATGATCAATGGCTTGGCGAAAGAAGCTTCGCGCAAATGACAGGAAGGCAGCAACATCCGCAATCCTCCACGCATCGGCAGCTTCCTCTGCGACAAGTTCAGCCGATACAGCAGCCCAGCATCTCTTTGAAACAAGAGCAACAAGAGTTACTTGACCACAAGCCAAATCTACAAAAATGTCAGTTAATTGGCCAATCAGATGGTTCTGTGAACACACAACGGCATCAGAGGCTACCAGTTCAGTCAAATGGTTCCATGTCCCTGCATCAGTCACAACAATTGGACTCCCAGGGGAATCTAAATATCTCAAGTCTACAGCAGCAGCAGCTTCTTGGAACTTACCCAATTGTTTCCAACATTCCAGGGATGCATATGCTAAAAAAAATAAAGGTGGAGGTTCAGCACCCACTGCATGATCATCAGCAAACGATGGGTTTGATACAACCTCAGTCTCAGCACAACCAACATCAGCAATCACAGCAACATATTATGACAGCGTTCCAGTCTCAGTCTAATCAACTGCAGCAAGAATTGGGGATGGGACAACAACCTTCAGTGCAACAAAGCCTTCAAATCTCAACCGGCATGTTTGTGCAACAAAATAACATTGATAAACAAAAGCAATATACTCAGGCACAGTGCGGCCTTCAAGAAGTTCCATTCAGTAGTAAGTTCAGCATATGCCATCTTTTCATATGCATTGTATCCTTTATTATTCTATCATCTAATTTTAACCCCTATTCTTGTGTTATCATACCCTTTTTTTGCTTTCTCTCTATCAACTGAGGGCCATGTTATGCTTACCGTATATACATAACTCAGATGCAGGTATATGTTGTAGTCCACATTGATTATCATGTTTAAGTTGATCTGTGCCTATGTTAAATCAAATGTGCTTTTGATCCGTAATGTAAAGGCTATTCTGCATAAGTTTTGCAAGCTGACCTTTCATTCATTGTTGTGGTTTTAATTTGCCATTAGTATGCACAAAAATGTCCACTCGCTAGTGGCATCCTTTCTATGTTGTACTAGCCTGCTATTTGATGCTTTTTTTTTTCCGATTCAAGTATCTTGGTTTGGGTTTTGACAAACTTTTACTTTTTATGCAGCAACTATGGACATTACTGCTCAAACGGGTCATCCAGGTGAATGTTATTTGCAAGATGAGATATATGACATGGTAAGGCATATTACAATCCCTTTAGCACTCCGAAGCTTTCAATTCACATGGACCTAGATTGTCGGTAGAATAACTAGAGAATGACCGTGTTTAGTTCCAAAGTTTTTTTTTCGAACTTCCAACTTTTCCATCACATCAAAACTTTCGTACACACACAAACTTCCAACTTTTCTGTCACATCGTTCCAATTTCAACCAAACTTCCAATTTTGGTGTGAACTAAACACAGCCAATGTTAGTATTCCTTTTTCCATTTTAACTTCCTGTTTCCCCTCAGTTCCTTTTCCTTTCCTTTCCCTTTCCTTTCCTGTTGATCTGTTTGCCACCTAACCTTATGCTCTTTGTTTACTTTTGAATATAAAGTTGGAATTGAAATTTTGTACAATGGTGCATTAGTATGGTATGTTGATGTGCTATATATAGGGACTGGATCTCATGATATCTGGATGTACTAAGTTGACAGGATTGTCTGCAGTATTCTCTTGAGCATTATCTGACTAAACTAATGAAAAGCATGGTTAATGTAGTGGATGTCGTATTTTCTTATTTTATTTAGCATTCATGCCTGTAATTGCTAGCTAATTATCTTGCCAAAGTCAAATTTTGCTTCACTTTTCCATATTCGTCTCAATGCAACCTCTTCAGCAAATTTATGTGTCTCTCTTTATTTATCCACAGATTAAGAGCTTGAAGGATCAATACTTTACTGAACTCACTGATTTATACAATGAGATGTTTCTAAAGCTACAGAGCCACATGCCACCTCAGATTCCAATAGACCATTATGAAGAGATGAAGAAATTTAAATTATTCTTGGAGCGCGCATTGCATTTCCTGGAAATTAAAAAGGAGAGCATTCAGCCTTCTCTTTGGGAAAAAATCCCAGAATACGAGAGGCAAATTATCAATGCCATAAGTTCACAAAGAATGCAGCCTGTGCGCAAACAAGAACAACAGTTTCACCAATCATCTACGCAAATTACTAACTCTAACATTCCACAGCAACAGCAGGCTTCACCAGGTGCGCAGTAACTCTTGCAATCTTTCCTTTGGTCACTTCTCTCTGTAATTTTCCAGTGATAAGCATGAGCAGATTTCACTCACCAATGCCATCCCTTTCGTACCGTTTGTAGCTTGCTACTCCCTCTGGGTTGATAATACTTGTCATTTTGGATAAGGGTGAGGTTAAAGTTTAAATATGAGTAATTTCTAAAATATTTGTTTTAGAAATATAGACCATATGTATATATTACTTTTAAAAAATATTTTAACAAAATTATATATTTGTTGATATTTTTATATATATTATAATAGAAAATGGTGGTCAAAGTTATTTAAAACGACAAGTATTATTGACCCGAAGGGAGTATTTGATACATCGCCACTAATGTATCTTTTTGTGTGCTGACAACCTTGACATTTATGTGCCATCTATGTACTCCACTACTCAAACAACACATTCAGGTTCAGGTGATTGGCAAGAGTCGTCGTATCAAATGGTAAGGCATGCTAAAATCACTTTGGCTCTCCCAAGCTTCTAATTCACCAGGACTTCTCTAGAGTTCACAATAAACAAGCTCCAAAATAAAGAAGCTTAGATCATCCTGATCAAGATTAAAAGAAAACGAAACAAGACATGAGCTTTCTTTTCCTCGAATATGCAGGAGAGCTACGTATCATATCATTAAAGAAGAAAGATTAACAAGTTAGCAACCCCCGACCCAAACGTTACATGCTAAATGCAATAAGGATAGATTTTGATTGCCTATATATAATGCGTGGGATGTATTATGTTAACCTCTCGGTCAGTTTATATAGAGTATAGAGACTTAGGGGGTAAGTAACATTCCCAATACATATGGCAGTCCAGCGTACACAATATTTAAACTATCAAATATACTAACACTAAACGCTCGAACCGCAAACTTAATAAACAGCCTGAGCATGGTGAAAACTAAGGCAACAACTATTTGGCACAATTTTGAGTTTTAGAATAGTTTTATTCGTTTTCCAATCCCCGTTGTCCCTCGGTTCCTTTTTCATTTTTGGTCGTTTCTCCACCAACTGCTATGTTTTTTGTTATATTCTACAAATAAAGTTGTATCGAATTTTTTTACATTGATGCACTAGTATGACAGTATTTAAGATATAGATGGGGAATTTCTATGTACGGGGACTGGAGCACATGGTATAAAGTTTCTTTTGCAGCATTTTCCTTGATCATTAAGTTAACTAATTAAATTGAATAAATATACCCGGATTCATTTAAGAAATGTCGATTTATTTCGGAATCCTATATATGTACTACCTCTGTCCTAAAATATAGCAACCTAGAACCGGATGTGACACATTTTAGTACTATGAATCTGACAGATTTGTTTTCTTTAATTCCAGTACTCCCATTCATGTAGCCTTTTCGACAGATTTATTTGTGTTTTTTTATACATCAACAGATTAAAAGATTGAAGGACAAGCACTTTGCAGAACTCAGTCATTTGTGCAATAAGTTATCAATGAAGCTAGAATATGTGGATAGCCAAATGCCGTCTCAAATGCCCATAGAACAGTATGGAAAGATGAAGAAATTTAAAGAAATATTGGAGCGCATACTGTGCTTCCTGCAAATTAACAAGGGCGACATTCTGCCTGCTCTCGCAGAAAAAATCCCTAAATACGAGAGGCAGATTATCAGTATTCTAAATTTTCAAACAAAGAAACCTGTTCAGACACAAGGACACCAACAGTCTGATCAATCGGCCTGGCAAGCTCCTGGATTTAACATTTCACAGCAGCAGCAACCTTCACAAGGTTTGGAGCAGCATGACAGTTGTACTCCCTCCGTTTCATATTATAAGTCGTTTGAATTTTTTTCTAGTTAAGTTTGACCAAGTTTATAGAAAAATATATTAGTATTTTATACACAAAACAAACATATTATCAAAATATATTCAATGTTAGATTTTATGAAATTAGTTTGGTATTTTAGATGTTGCTAAATTTTTCTATAAACTTGGTCAAACTTGACAAAGAAAAAAGTTAAACGACTTATAATATGAAACGGAGGAAGTACTTATATTTCTGTAAATGCTATATCCAGCAATTTTTCCACTTGTTAGTGGTATCCCTTGATATGTTTTACTGGCTTGATATTTGATTACTTCCATTTCCTTTTCTTAAATTTTGACAGCCTTGCTCTTGATGCAGTATTTGTAGACTCCACCGCTCAAACTGGACGTCCAGGTACAGGTGACTGGCAAGAGGATTTATATCAAATGGTAAGGCATGCTGCACTCTGTTAGAACATTCCAATGTTCATCTTATTTTAGAAACGCCTTCCTAAAGTTCATTTGAAAGGACCTCCAGAATATTTCCTTTTAATTCCAGTACTCCCATTCAAGTAGCCTTTTCGACAGATTTATTTATGTTTTTTTATACATAAACAGATTAAAAGATTGAAGGACAAGCACTTTGCAGAACTCAGTCATTTGTGCAATAAGTTATCAATGAAGCTAGAATATGTGGATAGCCAAATGCCGTCTCAAAAGCCAATAGAACAGTATGGAAAGATGAAGAAATTTAAAGAAATATTGGAGCGCATACTGCGTTTGCTGCAAATTAACAAGGGCGACATTCTGCCTGCTCTCGCAGAAAAAATCCCTAAATACGAGAGGCAGATTATCAGTATTCTAAATCCACAAACAAAGAAACCTGTTCAGACACAAGGACACCAGGAAGCCTCCAGGCATTGGACGTCTCAATGAACTGCTTGTCAGGGTCTTTACCTTAAAATTTGGTTCTCCTTATCTTATAAAACACTGTCATGTATTCCTCACACGACGAACGGTAGCCAGCAAAAGTGCTTGATGTTTCAAATTTGAAAACACGCAATCGGTACATGTAAATAAAGTCAAATCCACATGAAACAAATCATATTTCTATTTATCTTTTCCAACCGTATTTGAAGTATATGATTTCACACTTATCAACATCTTGAGCGAATTGGGAATCTCCTCTAGGCCCTCGATTGGGAAGACGTCCTCCTCTTCTCTGTGCCCTCGATAAGCCTCTGCCTCAGGAACAAAACGAGGTAGGACCAGGAGCTGGCAGAATAGAGAGAGAAAATGTTTTCAGGGATATTTTTGCAAACTGTACAGCCCATGGCCGGCGGTTTTCTTGCAAATGTTCCTAAAAGAGGTGAGAGAGTGGACTAGAGCAATCACGGACGTTGGTACAAGATACAACGGTGTTGATTGGAGTTTCCAAGTTTTCAATAGTTGCAGCATTTTCAACAGATATGTTTTCGTTTTAATACGCCAAACTTAATACAACAAATTTTAAGGAGATTTCACATTGTGCCTAGTAGTACATGGTAGGAAGCTGCCAAATAGGACTGGGCACCTAATAAGCATTGAGAATATGTACCTTTCTAAGAAGAGATTTGCTCCGGTCTAACAAAAAGTACCTCGAGATACCGGTACCTCACGGTACCAAATCGTTTTCAATCGTTGGATCTAACAATGTCTATCCTACCTAGCGAGATCCAACGATCGAAAATGATTTAGTACCGTGAGATACCGGTACCTCGAGGTATTTTTTGTTGGAACGGAGTAAATCTCTTCTAAGAATACCACCTCTGATAAATAATTTTACCAGTTTACAAATCCTTGACCTATCTATAAACCATCTATCTGGACCTATAACACCAGAGATCTGGAATCTTACTAGTTTATCCGAACTTCACCTGGACAACGATCGTCTCACTAGTCTGCCGTCTGATATATGCATGTTTTCACAGTAATTTGAGAATATGTTATCCACGACAACCTGAATGATGTGCTCACAGAGGAACGCTTTAGTACTTTAAAGAGCTTATCCATGATATATTTCTCGCAATTCCTTGAGGGCTCCTTTGAACCTGCTCATGATGTTGTTGTTTTCCCTAAAAAAGAACACAGCTGTAATGCACGCAATATTACTGGATAATTTGTAATAATCAGCCGTGAGGAGAGCTAGCATACATTTTTTTTCTTGTTCCAGATAAGGATATCCTCTTGATTTGTTTTTTCCTTCTAACTTGGTTAATAACTTGACAATTTCTGAGCTTCCTGAACTAAAGGCAAGAGGCTGACAGTGTATATTACCATAAGTCTAGAAGAGCTCTGTTCTCATATATACATTTATTTCTTCTATGCCATCACTACAACATCTGCTGCATAAACTTGCAATACTAAACAAGGTAGTAACACTTTTTTCGCGGGCCCAAGATAGAACTTCTGCATTTCACTCTTAACTGAAACAGTGTATTAGGCAGAGTTCAGCAAGGTACATGGTCCCTGCAACTCACCATGTCTACAGTCATCTGCATATCCAGCCCAGTAGACACATGGCTACACCAAAGAGAGTTTTGTTAGTTCCAGTGACTGCACGGTAACATAACAGAAGAAGAAATAACAGAAAAGCTGCCGAAGCTCACAGCGCCAAAACTCTGTCTCGCACTCTTGCCTGTTTTCTGAAATTATTCGGTTACTGTAGTGAGTCCGACAAAACTTCAGTTTGCTAAAATCCAGTGCGAGAGAGCAATCGGTTTTCTGTCAATGATCCATCGATACTACTGGTTCTTTCATGAGACAGCCGGCTGGCTGGACGGACGGAGTGCATACGCCGATGTATATGCATGCGCATCCCGTCGATAGATTACCGAATACGATGCACCTTAGGTATATAGTGCATTATGTAAAAAAAGGTATATAGTGCATGCTTAAAAATCATATGAACAGATATTGAGCTGGGCTGTAATATATATGGCACACATCTCCATGAGCCACTGTTGAAGTTGAGGATCATTTTATCAAACGGTTCATAACACGCAGAAATCTCACAATCTTACAGCCGAAATTTAAATTTTGTGATGATGTGGCGAACTGTGGCGAAAGCTCTATAGCACTTATAGCTGTAGACTGTAGTGGGTACCAACTATATAGAGTTCGGGTTCGCCTTTGGCCATGGTAGCATAGAGGCCACACGGAAGGGGTATGTCTATAATCATAGCACTATAGGTGGTGTTTAATCTAGTACTAGGTTTGTCACGCCCCGAACTAGCCCCGAACGGAACTAGCCCGTGACGCTCCAATTTAACCTGTAAACCGATACCAGTCCCAGGAAACAGTGCTGGTATCACAGGAAGACAGAATATCACAGCAACAGAGGTCTCTTTATTATAGAGTAGGATTACAGTCATGTTGGGCTGCGGACAGACCCCGAGCTCACAACTGCATTACAAAAGAGGAAGCGGAAGCCAAGACTTGGACCAAACATCACAGGCACGACTTGGGAACTAGGCTGAAACCCTAAAACTCATCGAAACCAACTTGCTCCTGGAAGAACTCCTCGTCAGCGGGATCCACATCACCTTCTTCAGCAACTGGGGGGGGGGAATTATTTATATAGAGCAAGGGTGAGTACAGGAGTACTCAGCAAGCCATGGGAATTTAAGTGTTTAATGCAGGCTTCAAAGGAAAGGCTATTACTTTTGCAATTGATTTTATTTAAACTCTTTTTTTTGGAAACAACTAGGTGAGTGCTTCTCAAACGACACGGATGAGACAATGCGTCTCGTCCAGTCGGAGTATGTGCAATGTATCAGTCTTTAAATCAAACAGGGTTGGCATCCGGCCAACAGTTTTCAAACGGCCAACCGGCCAACAGCTTTTAAACGGCCAACCGGCCAACACTTTTCAAACGGCCATCCGGCCAACACCTTTTAAACGGCCATCCGGGCCCGGCTGATCCCATCAGCCACAGGTTTCCAAACATCGAAACCAAACCACATCAGCTTTTTCACAAAGCAGTTGTCAAACAAAACTACGCTAGGAATCACCTCACATCCGCCCATGACCGTGGGCACGGCTGTTCGAACAGTTTGTTAATCCTCTGCAGAGGGGGTACACTTTACCCACACGACATTACTAACCCGAATCATCCAGCCCGTGTATAACGGCCACGTCTGGTGACCTAAAGGCTTTCATGACAAGGCATTTCGAGAGCAGACACAGGATCGCCATATGCCGACGAGAGGGGTCCCAGACCGACAACAGGTTAGGTCCCAGACCATGCTGTGCCAGGAAACCCGGGGGTCCTCCCCGACACCACCCCGAAGAATCCACATGTCTCTCGGCATCAAGGCTCCCCCGATTAGCAATTTACTCAGCCAGGGGTGTCCCATTCCACCCATGTGGTTGTACTTGTCTTATGTTTGGATGAAATTCCAAGGAATCGGTCCTTAACTGCAAGAGCAGGAAACCGTACCCCCGGTACGTTCCCTGGTCCGCGATTTTGAAATTCATTTAGTTCGCAAACACCGACCCAGGTGTCGGGTTTTCCAAGTCTTTCGTAAAACCCAAGTTTTACCCATCATTGGATATTTTAAATTTGGGGGGGGGGGGGGTGTTCCGATGCGCGTGCCCGAGGGCCCACACATCGAAGCACAACAGTCGACAAAGGAGTTTTAGGTATTCAACAATTCACGGGGGGGGGGGGGGGGGGGGGGGTAATTGCAGCAATGTGGGATTGGGGCCGACGGGCTATCCCGTAAATCACGGCCAATTACTCGTGTGAGTCCTAACCATGCAATATTTGCGGAAAAGAAATACTTAGATTTAAATTATAGGTGCAAGATGATCAAAGGTGACTTGCCTTGCTCGAGATCTTGAGCTTGATCCTCGAAATCCTCGCACTGCGGGTCTTCGGGCTCCGAAACTACACGCGGAACGGGACAACTCAACAAACAGCGAAAATAAAGCCCTATTATTGACCTCTAAGCGTGCCATTAGATAGATCTCGAGATTTGGAGAATTTTGGAAGTTGAACGGAGTCAATCGGATACACGGTTGAGAAGATATTGATTTTCTAAGATTATTGGATTTTTGGTCTAAAGGAAAAAGGATTTAATTAAATCCTTTTAAAAGGAAAAGAAAATAAAGAAAGGAGGGAGGGAAATTAGACTTCTCTCGGGCGGCTAGGGCGCGGCCCAAGAGAAAGAGACGGCTCGGCCGGGCTTATTGGGCCGGCCGGCCCAAGAGGCGGCCCAAGCGCGCGCGGGCGGCGGGAGGAGAGAGAAAGCGCCGGTGGGCCGGGTTCACCACGCGCGGTCCCGGGTGGGACCCGCTTGTCGGTGACTCGGCTCACCGTGAGCTAGGTGCACGCGGCGCGGCTAGGGTTTGGAGGGGAGACGTGGCGCACGCGCGCAGCTCGCGGCGGACGCGGATGCGGCGGGCCCACGCGCAGCCTCACGGCTCGCGGTGGACCGCGCGCACGGGGAGCGGCGGACCGAGGTCTGCTTGACCCGGTCGCGGCTGAGGTGGCGCCGACGTGGCGCCTACGTGGCTGCCACGCGGGCTGGCGCGAGGAAGACGACGACGCCGGCCGAAACGGACGGCGGACGGCGGCGGCGAGCGACGGGACGATCCGCGGCGATACAAGCGAAAGCGAGCACACCGGGAGGTCGGTCGAGACGAGAGGAGACGAGCCAACGGCTCGGATTCGCCGGAGGGGGCTCGACGGCGGCGGATTGCGGCGACGACCACCGGCGGCGAGAGAAGAGGGAAACGGCGACGGCGGCACGAGGGGCTAATCCCCGGCGGCGGGAGCATCTACACGACTACGGGAACCTTCTCCTTGCGCCGGATTGGGCGGAGACGCGCCGAGGAAGGCCGGCGACGAGAGGCTCCCCCGAGCTCGGGCGGCGACGGCGGCGAGCACGCGGCGAGCAACGGCAAGGCTCGGGGCGGCGCCAGCTAGCTACGGGGGCTCTACTCGAGCTTCTACCGAAGGCGGAGAGGGGGAGATGGAGGGAGGAGGGAGAACGGAGGGGAGCACTACCGAGACGGGGAGGGCGCAGTGACGATGGCCGACGGCGCGGGAGGGAACTCTCCGGCCTCGGGCCGGGGAAGGGGAAGGAGAGAAGGCGCCCGGAGTCCCCTTCCGCGTCCTTCGCACGCACCGGCTCTCCCGGCGCTTCGGCGACGGACGGCGGAGGCGAATCGAGCACGGCGTTGCGGCAATGGCGAGGGGTGGGAATGAGGGAGAAAAGGAGGAGGAAGGAGAGGGTTTAAAGGGGCGGCGAGGTCGGTTCGGGAACCGACCTAGCGCGGTCAAGCCCGCGAGCTGGCGCTCCGGCGCTCGCGGCCAAAACGGCGGCAGGGAGAGGTGACGCCGGCGGGGAGAAAAAGGGAAAAAGGGAAGGGGAAAGGGGCTCGCCCTTTTGCCGCTTTGGGAAAAAGGAGGAGGAAGGAAGGACGGCGCGGCAGAGGGAGAGGCGCACGCGGCCTCCAATCCCTGGACGCTTGCGCGCGGAGTGGCGGGGCCGAGCGATGACGACGGCGATGACGGCGGGGCGGCTTGGAAGGGCGCGGCGACACGGCGGCAGGCGCTGACGGTGGCGGCGACTGGCCGGTCGGCCACCACGGCGCGCGCGCGCGCGCGGGATTTGAACGGGGTCGGCGGGAAACGGCGCGCGGGCGGGAGAGGCGGTCGGCGCGGCGCGGCTCTCGCGCTCGCGCACGCGCACGCGCGGGCGCGGCGCGGGGGCGGCGCGAGTGAGAGAGGGAGAGAGATAAGGATCGGGAGACTGAGAGAGAGAGAGAGAGAGAGAGAAAAAGAAATGGGCCGGGGGAGAGGAAGAGACGGGCCGCGAGGAGAAAGGCCGGCCCACGACTTGAGGGAGGCAAAATAGACTTTGGCAGAGGATTTGATTTGGGAGGAATTGGATTCGGAATTTGGATTCGACGGAGGATCGGGGATTCGAGATCGGGAATTGGCATTGGGACTGACAACAAGCAAAGAAACGGATTTCGCAATTAGGGTTTTTAGGAATTAATTTTCCCGCTAGGCGCCACGACGGAACGGGCGCTACAAGGTTGTTATATTTAAAAACGGAGGGAGTAGTAAGTACTGCAACTTGATTAGCATATTTACCACCTCAGATACATCGGCTTCCTCATGCTTGCGTAGATGCGGCTTTGTTTTGCTTTATTTTTGTTGCATAAATCGGTGTTTTTGCAAACCCAACATATTTTCCTATGCGTGGAGTGACATGGAGTCCAAATAGGTTACACACGATTTATCCGGTTCGGTTACGTGTTTTAGAGATCATGCAAGCGTCCTGATCATACATCCTATTATCTCTGTATAAACTGAGTTGCCACCTCTATGCAACACTCGCAAAAAATAATCTAGGATTTGCCTCCTCTTCTGTACTATGTCGTCACATAGTCTACTCCAACCCCCCCCCTCCCGCTGGCATGCACCAGCAATCGGGAGAGCAAGTCTTCGGAACCTTCACCTTCATAGGGAGAAGACGCTAATAAGGTTTGCAAGAAGCGCTTCGCAGTACTATTTGTTATTCTTCGTCCATGACTCGTCTTACTCTATATATGTTTGGGTGCTGCACATTGTAAACATCCGGTCTGCGCGTTGTCGTGCGGTGTGCCATGCTTCTCCACTTCCACAACAGAATTAAAACTGTCGACACGTCTCAATCATGTTTCATATGTTTGATCTTTTCATCTGTAGCTTCTCATATGCATGTCTAGATCGAATGAGATGGTTCTACTTGTCTACCTGTTTAATGTTATGATTTGTTTACGAAATAAATTAAATATACATGTGCTTATATTTTCAACAATCCAAAAACCTTATTATATGCATTGTGATTTTATTATGGTTGGATTTGCCGATGCACTGAGGCCTAATACATTCATGAATGTGCACTTAAAGAGATGGTAGATCAGGGTCACTCTATGGTGGTAGATGGTTAAAAAATGCTTCGGGGTTAGCACTAGCAAACCTGGAGGAGTTCTTTCTGCTGAAAAACAGAAGGAATTTGCGGAAGCCACTACTATATCTTTATGGGATGCGTTCTTAGCGTTTTTGGTGATTATCTGATCGAGGTATATATGCACATGATCGACACAAAAAGAGTTGTGGCATGCATTGAATACCAACTTTGGTGCTAGTGACACTAGCAATGATATGTATGTTATGGAGCATTTATGCGATGATATCAGGACGGTTGACAACCATTCAATTGTCGAATAGGCTCTTGACATACAAACCCTCACCAATAGCAATTTCATGATATTAGGAGCTTCCCTATGTATTGCCAGTGAACTGTGGTTGTTTTAAGCTTCAAGAGTTGTAACAACATATGTAGAACTTATCATTTCTAGTAGGAAAAAGTACGAATTACCCCCCCCCCCCCGAACTATCGCAGTGAACTATCGCAGTCGAAAGAATTACCCCCCTGAACCCAAAAACCAGACATTGCTCACCCTGAACTTTCAATACCGGCTGAATTACTCCCTCGACCCAATTCAGAGCGGTTTTGTCCTACGTGGCGTATGCGTGGATATGACAATCCAGTCAGCATTTTCTTATTCAAAAAAGTGGTGGGGTCCACCTGTCATACTCTCTCATCTCTCTCTTTTTTCTCTTCCCCTCTTCCTATCTCTCTCTATAGCACGAGCCATCGGGAGCGGCGACGCAGTGGCCGGCAGCAGGCATGGCAGGGGCCGCGAGGGTGCACGGCATGGCCCACGATGGCGACTACGGCGAGCGGCGGCAACTGCAGCAAGGGCACTCGGCGGGCGGCTATTCCCCTGTGTGTGTGTATGGCGCCGTCGGAAGAGCGGTCCCCAAGGCTGACGACGGGCTTGGCGGGGGCGATGAAGGCTCACAGCGCCGCCCACGATGAAGCTCGCGAGAAGGAATCGACGAGCCTGCCGCTGTCTCAAGCTCCTTCGGTGACCCTTCTTCTCCACTTCTTCTTCCTTCTTCTCCACTTCTCTCCTTCTTTGCGGCCGGAGGCAGAGGTCCTCCCACGCCTCTTCCCCGCCGGCGCTCGAGTGACCTCCGCCTCTCTCGCCGGGGGAGGTCGAGGAGGCGGCGCACCCCGGCGGTGGTCGAGGACGAGCATGGCTCGGCGGGGTAGGTTGTCTCGCGAGGAGATGCAGGGGCGGCCCTCCTCCTTCTCGTCGTCGTCCACTGCTGTTGCTGGACAGGCGCCCCTGAAAGCTCGCCCCACCCCCTCCCCCGTCGTCGCTCCCCATCTCCCCCTCCCCTCGTTGCCACCCCTACTCCACCACCCCAGGGATGAGGAGAAGCTGCCAGAAGCCGGGGAGGCAACTGCCGAAGCAGGGCTCGACGTTGACGCCGCCGCTGCGCCTGAGGTCCAGTATGGCGCGGGGCCGCGTGGTAGTGGAGAGGACGCGATGGTGACCGATTTGGACATGGAGGAGGCGGAGAGTGGAGGAGTAGAGGCGACAGCCTGTCCCCGCGCGCCTGTGCTTGCGCCGCCCCACTCCCTCCCCCGCCTCGCCGCCGTCTCTGGCCACCGTCCGTGTCTCCGCTGCATCTTGCATGCCGCCATGCAAGCCGCCGTCCACGCTGACCGCCCGCCCGCCCATCCCCGCGCCACTGGTGTAACGCCTCGATTTCCGCATGGCGTTAAAAAGCTAATTTACGAAAATCCTAATTGTGAAAATTTCGTTCTTTGAGTGCTGAGTCTAAGTTGTGCCATAGATCGCAATTAAAATCCCTCCCTTGCCTCAAAACCCTGATATCGAAGATCACCTCCTCAAGATTTCCGTCCCGAAACAGTCCCAAAGCTCGATTCCCTTCATTCGGAGTTCCCTCCTAAAAGCCCCCTCCGTGAACTTCGTTGAATGCCCGAACCCTAATGACTCGCCTCCGAGACCTAAGCTCTCCCTTGTCTCCCTCAAACCGACTCTCGAATTCGAACTGAACCTCTCCATTTCATCTCTCTTTCTCTATCTCCTTCACCTCTCTTCCATATAGTCGGTCTCAGCTCCCATGTCCATAACCTCTCTACCTGTCGCTCTATCATTCATAGAAATCTTTACCGAATATTTGTTCCAAACCCGAGGGTAGATCTATCCCCAAGATAATGGCCGTTCAGAAATAATCTTGAAATCCGAGCCCGTCTATTCGGATTTCTCTTCTAAAAATCCTTATCCGCACATCTCATCGGATGGTCGGATTCACTCTCTCTGGCTACACTCTCTTACCCTAAAATATTCCATCTCCCTTTTTGTTCGTATCCGGATGTTATCCTCTCCTATTGACTCCGACCTAACTTCCTGAGTCCAAGTATCAACTCCGAAATCCGAATCCAGACTTAAACCCTAAAACCCTCCAATTAAGTCTCTCGGCAGAAGTCCATTTTACCTCCCCCAGGTTGGATTTCCATCTTTCTCCTTTTCTGGTCCACCTCTTCATCTCCTACCAGCCCAGCTCTCTCACTTTCTCTAGGTCTTGGCCTATCAATCTACCTCCAACGGTCCGAGAATTCGAAGTTGATTATTTCGCCCCTCGGTCTATCCCTCGATCTATCCATCAATCTATTTATCTATCCATCTATCTATCCATCGACCTCTTTAACTATCGATCCCTCTACCTATCAATCTATCTACCAGACCATTCATCAATCTAACTGTCCACCTATCAGACGATCTATCGAATAATCTATCGATCTCTCTGCACACCTATCTGTCTATGCTTCTATCCATCTATCCATCTACCTATCTGTTGCACTCCATCACCACCTCCCGTGTTCAGTTTCTAAATATTAAATTCTTCCTTGAAATCCCTCTCAACAAATCCCTCGAACCACCGAATACAAACCTATTCCAAATATATATATATATATATATATATATATATATATATATATATATATATATCCCACCTTGATGCCTACCCTTGATTTCTCCATAAGACGCTGAGTTTAAATATCACATCTAGATTCGAATCCGAGCTCCAAAACACTCAAACCCTCTCCAAGCCAATCCCTCTTTGAATTTCCTCCCCTGGCCTCCCGGTACCTCGCCGAGTACAAAAATATTCCAAAGATATTGAATTTCCGGCTTTAAAAACCCTCCTTGATTTCCTCCATATTTTGCCAAATTCGAGTAACCAATTTGAATTCGAATCAACCACCAAAAGCCCCTCAAATTTCCCCTAAGGAAATTCTCTGAAAAAAAATCCATTTTGCCTCCCTTTTTCCTTTGTGGGCCGATTTCTCCCTCCCCGGCCCAATACTCCCTCAGCCCGTCCCCTTCCCCGCTCCTGCGCCGACAGAACCGAGAGGGAGAGCTCTCGCTCTCTCTTTTGCTCTCCCTCCCTCTCTGTTGTCTCTCTCTCTCTCATCGATTCCCGCCGGCGCCATCCAAAAATCCGGCCGCCCCCTTTCGACTCCCGCGCGCCGCGTCGTGGCTGACCGAGGAGGACGAGCCGTCGTCACCCCCTTGCCCGCGCGACCGCCCCTGCCCCCGCCCGAAGCTATAAATTCCCTCCCCTCTCTCGCTTCGCCCGTCCTCTGCTCTACTGTCGAAAAACCACCACCAATGCCGCCGCCATGGCCGAGCTCAAGCTCAAGCCCTGCCGCCCCGCGCTGGGCCGCTGCCGGACCACTCCATCTCTGCGTCCCCACCCTTCTTCCCCGGCCATGCCCTCTCGGTACCGTGCCGCCCGGCCGTCGCGACTGCCTCGCCGCGACTCCATCCGCGCCGCCGACGCTTTTTCCGCCGTCGGTGAGCTCCCCGGTGTTTTTCCCATTCCCCTTCTCCCCTTAGGTGCTAGTAAGCCCGCCACCATTGCTTGTTGAAGCCGCCGCGCACCGCCGCTCGGGTCCGGAGCCCGCCTCGCCGTCGCCTGTCTCCCTCGGCACCTCTCCACCCCAGCCGACCCCGGGGACGACATCACCCACCCCCGGAGATGCTCCCGCCCGAAGGAATCGAACCCTCGTTGCCCCGGCGCGATTCCCCCTTTTTCCTCGCAGGCGATGGCCGCCGCCGCAATACCGCTCCCGTCGGCCCCTCCCCTCTCAATTCCTCTTGCCTCTGCCCCTCCTGGAACTCCCATGGCCCTTCCCGGAGCACGGCCGCTGCCACTGGTCTCTCCTCTATCACCCGCGCCGTGCCGGCCGACGCCGCATGCCGCCACACGCCGTCGTCGGTCCTCCCCTCGTCTTAGCGGCTCGACCATCGCTCTCCGGGAGACCCCTTCAACCCCCCCTTGGCCGCCTCGCCTCTTTCCTCTAGCCGCCGGTTCCCTTTCCCCTTCCCGTCACCATGCTCTGCTTCCGTTGCCGCCGAGTGCAGCCGCGAGCCGCCGCCGGCCGCCCATTCTCCGAGCCCGCTCGCCACCGCCTACCTCGGGCCCCCCTCGACCTCCCCAACCCCTTCTCCCGGCTGCTGGCCTCCCCTCTCGCGCCCGCGCCGTGCCGCCCCTTTCCGCCACCGCATAGCGCCGCCGCAGCCTTGGCCCGACGACCATTGGGTCCCGTGTCCCCTGTGTGCGCGTCACAACATCATTCCGGCTCGATAGCGCCCGAGCGCGCGGGCTGCAACACCTCCCATCGCGCGACCGCATCGCTGATCCGGCGAGCTTCGCCGCCGCCGCCGCCAGCCGCCATCTTGTACTACTATCTTCCCATATGGGTTTCTATCTTGTCTTTTGGGAATCTGTCTTGCCCCTTAAACCCATTAACATGTTACATCAATAATGTGGTATTTAAGCAGCCTTACTCTGTCTCATGTATTAATCTTGATTGCTGAAAGATTCCAGATTGCTCCTTGTCCATATTTTTTCCCCTCATTTATCCTCCAAATATACACAGTTACACATCTTTGTTTTCTATCTTATAGGAGGAGAAGCTGAAAGGAAAACCTGGCTATGAGCACCTCAATGATCCACTGCATATCTTGATTGAAGCTGAGTTGCCAGCCAATATCATTGATACAAGATTGAGGCAGGCACAAGAAATCATGGATGAACTGCTAAAACCAGTGGTATTAATTTATATTACTTCTTGTATTAATTTATTCTGAAATTTGGATAATACCACTTCACAATTTAGAATTTAGAAATGTGCTACCATAAAGTCTATGTTAGGAAAATACCACTCCAAAATTTTTGTTTTATTTGGTTAAATGCTATTACAGGCTAATGGCACAAACTTTTCACCGATTATGTTCTTTTATCAGTTTTTTTTTGGCATGACTGAACTGAAAGGAATTTTACATCTCCATGCTTATTGGAGTAGTTACAGCTATTTACATCTCTGTGGTTTGTTGACATAAAATTTAGGGGTACCACCCCATTCAAGTCATGGTAACTAACCCATGTGCTGAGAATAGAAACGTCGAGGGCGTCAAGATTGTAAACGTTGAAGATTTCCTTGAAGCGGATCCATACATCATCATCTCCGAGGAAGAAATCAGCGTTTTTAACCTTTGCTCCGACCATCATTCTACCTTTAGCTGATTCTTGCATGTACCACTCATGGAACTTGTGCATCTGTGTGGACAGAGTGTGCAGCTGATCAGGCTTGACAAGCGGTTCACCCAGCTTGAATTGGTATTTAACTTCGGCCACTGGGATGTCTCTGTCGTTTCCCGCCGTCAATTGCTTCAAGGATAGTCCGGTGTCTTTCATAAATAATTTTAGTTGTCGTTGTTCCGGTGTAAGAAACGCGTCACCGGGATCAAGCTCGGGTTGTGGTTGATCTCCAAGCTGCGGGACTGCTTTGGGCTGTCTTTTGGACTTGTCGTGAGCCTTCTTCAAGGTTCGCTCATAGTTCGTTAGTCCTATTTTCTCCTTTGCAGGTGCGCTCATGCCTTGGAAGAACTTCTTGGTCTTCGGGTCTATAGGAATCTTCTTTTCAGGACTCCGAGGCTTGAAGTGCTTCTTCACGTCCTCTTTCACCGCGGCGTCAACCTCCTCGTCAGTGCACAAGTATGGCTTCGTATAGGGAGTCGGCCGTGGTTCAACTTTGGCCTTCTTCGTCGGCCTTGTCGTCTTTGCAGGAGGAGGTTGGCGGGACCTTGACTTTGCAGGAGGAGGTGGTGCTGCTTGCCGACTCTTGGAAGGTGCCTGCGGAGGAGGTGGTGCAGCTTGGCGAATCTTGGAGGGTGCAGGCGGAGGAGGTGGCGGAGGAGCACGCGAAGACGGTGCAGGCGGAGACGGAGGAGGCAGAGTTGGAGGAGACGGAGGAGGCGGATGAGCCGAAGGAGATGCAGGAGGTGGAGGAGCCGGAGGTGATGGTGCAGGAGGAAGGGATCGAGCATCGGGAAACACGATGTAACGCTTGCACCATAGTATGATGTCATGGCTTGTGTCTCCTAGTTTCGTCTCCCCGTCCCCTCCAGGTATCTCCAACTCAAGATCCTCGTAGGTGGCTTCCACTTGCTCGATTTTGACCTTGGAGTACCCAGGTGGAATCGGCCTGCAATGGTATGTCCCTGTCGGATCCGTTGGGATGGCCATGCCCGACGCTACCTTGACGACAGTAGAGGTTATAAATTAGTAATCAAACTATGTGTGCAACGACATATGGAATGTATACAAGTACAAGAGCAAACCTTGATGGTCAAGTTCCTGAAGGGAATATGCAGCTCGCACGATGTCCAATGCTTGATTCCGTCAACGGGATAGGTGGTTTCTTCATGAGCTAGCGCTGCTTCCATGCTTTGCGATCCAACCTGTCCCGTAGAGGCGCAACTGTTGCGATTTCCTGAGGGACTGACCATTACAGGCGCCTCCTGGCTCCGATGTGCGGCCAGTCGTTCGTCCACCTTCCTTGCCACCTCCTCTTCCATCTTGGCCTCGTGCAACGAAACCCTATATTCCAGGTCTACGATCTTCGCCTCCGCGTCTCTCTTGCTCCTGATCCGACTCCTGTACATGTGGCTGTCCTCCTTGAATCCTAGTTTCCAAGTGACGAGGCCTTTTCCTCGCGTTCGTCCTGGATGCTCCGGATTCTGTAGTGCAAGCATAAGCTCGTCCTTTTCTCTGTCCGGCCAGAATGTGCCCTCTGAAGATGCTTGCACTGCGTCAAGTAGGCGGCTGGCTGCTTCACGTATCTCATCGCCGAATATCAACGATCCATCATCGGGGTTCAGCGTTCCACCGTGAGCGTAGTACCAGTTCTTTGATCGATTCGGCCAGTTCGCCGTGGCCGGAACGATACCTCTCTCCATCAAGCCCGCTTCCATCTCCTCCCACTTCGGTATAGCCGTGCTATATCCGCCTGACCCTAGGTGGTGATGGTACTTCTTCTTAGCGGCGTTAGCTTTATTCTTCGCCATATTTGCCTACCCTACCACCCCTGTCTTGTAATCTACAAATTCATCCCAATGATCCCTGATCTTGGGGAAAGTGTCAAAGTTAGGAGTCAGGCTCTTCAGGATGTATTTCTTGTAAAGGTCTCCCTTGAAGTCCTAGAACTCTTCGGCCATTCTCTTGAGTGTCCATTCCCGCACTTTCGCCTGATGTTCCTCCGGTATCGTGAAAGTCTCTAGCATTGTTGTCCAGAGCATATCCTTCTGCGCATCTGGGAGGAATGGGGGTTCGTCGTCCCCGCATTCCCTTCTTCTACGCCAGTTGACTATGTTGATGGGGACATTATCCCTAACAACCTAGCTGCTGTGATGCACATAGTTGTGGGCTGCATCGGCCAGTGCAATAGGTCGGCCGTCTTCTCCCACCCCAGTAATGACATGCTGACCCTCAATCTTCCTCGCGGGACCGCGCTAACCGCGTGCCCTCTTCTCCACACTGGAAGAAGGTTGGCTTTGGCTACCAGAGGCCTCCTCCTCGTTGTCCTCCACGTTGACCTCCTCGTTGACCTCTTCGTTGCCCTCCGCATTTAGGTACCGGTTGGGATCCTCGATCCCCTCATCATCATGCCAGTATTGGCTACTGCCCTCGCATATCGTCTCGTAGATGATTTCGTCATCATCGCGATCAGCCATCTGTTTGTATGTCATACAAGTGAATTATTACAATGAAATGACAATTTTATATATTTTAAATTACAAGTGTACTAAATTTATTTATAAACAATTTAAATTTTCTATGTGCAATTTAAATTTATTTATAAACAATTTAAATTTTATTTATAACCACACATTATTATTGCGTCTGGTTATCATAGGCGAAAACTAGTTTAAATCGTGCATGTGCTAACTATACATGATTATCACAAGTCAAGACTATTTTAAATCGGGCATTTACAAGCAATTTAAAATTTCTAAGTGCAATTTCAATGATTATTCAAATGTATTAATTATTTTATATCTATATTACATATGATTAATAAAGATGGTTAATTATCATAGGCGAAAACTACTACAAATTTGGCATATGCTAATTACACATGTTTATCACAACTCAAGACTATTTTAAATCGGACATATATTTTAAATTACAAGTGTTACTAAATATTATAAATCTAGCATATGCTAATTACACATGTTTCTCACAAGTGAAGACTATTTTAAATCTGGCATATGCTAACTATACATGATTATCACAAGTCAACACTATTTTAAATCGGCATATGTTAACTATATATACATGATTATGACAAGCGAAAACTACTTTAAATCAGGCATACGTGAACTTGCCTTAATTTTTTTGTTTCAAAGCCTTATTGGACCACTTAAGCTTGATTGGCGGCGGCGGCAGAGGTCAATGCTGGACCACAGATGTTCTGAAATGGAATGAACACAAAAATTATTAGTCACAACATGTACTATCGGTCACGTTAGTACATGCATGGAACACAAAAATTCCCGTTCTCGTTCTACGGTTTGTCGTTCTTGGGTTCGTCGTTCGTTCTCGTTCTGGGCATATCGTTCATTTTATCGCTATCGTTCTCGTTCTCGTTAACGTTTACGTACTCGTTCTACGGTTTGTCGTTCACGTACTCGTTCTCGTTCTAGGGTTCGTTGTTCGTTCTCGTTCTGGGCATATCGTTCGTTCTATCGCTATCGTTCTCGTTCTCGTTAACGTTTACGTACTCGTTCTATGGTTTGTCGTTCACGTACTCGTTCTCGTTCTAGGGTTCGTCGTTCGTTCTCGTTCTGGGCATATCGTTCGTTCTATCGCTATCGTTCTCGTTCTCGTTAACGTTTACGTACTCGTTCTACGGTTTGTCATTCACGTACTCATTCTCGTTAACGTACTCGTTCTACGGTTCGTCGTTCGTTCTAGCGTTCGTTCTAGGGTTTGTCGTTCGTTCTAGCGTTCGTTCTAGCATTCGTTCTAGGGTTCGTAGTTCGTTCTAGCGTTCATTCTACTGACGAACGGCGTGGCGGCGGCGGTTGGCAGCATCGGCGCGGCGTGGCGGCGGCATGGCCCAGCAGTGACGGCGATGGCATAGGCGTGGCGGCGCAGGGCGGGCCGGCGAGCACAACAGCGGCCTCGCGCGGTGGCCCAGGGCGACGAAGCGCGCGCCTTCGCGCGTGCGGCCCTTGGCCGGGTGAACCGGCCGGCGGCGGCGGGTGGCCGCAGTGGCGGCGTTGGCGGCGGGCAGCGTAGACGACGACAACGACGACGACGGTGGCGACGACGGCTAGCGGAGACGACGTACTACGACGACGGCGGCGACAATGACGGCGGCGCCCTTGGGCGAACCGGCGGCGGCGGCGGCGGGCGGCCGTTGCGGGGCGGCGACGACATACAAACATCACAGGAAAACATGCATGGGAGAGGAAAGAGAGATCGGAGAAAGGAGGCCGGGGGATTTTGTAGACCCCCGTTTTTATAACAGGAATCAATCGTGTAAACCGTACCATTTCCCTGGATCAAGTAGTCTGGTACACACGAATCCATAGCTGAAATACCGAGTACACATACACGAATATCTAAATTAAGTTATTACATCAAAGCCCGCAGGCATTGTCTTAAATCATCGGACCGTAAGGTCCGGAATACATTCAAAAACAGAATAGATAAGGCAGCGGAAAATGGAGGCAGCGGCACGCCATTGCCACAGGCAACGACCGTATCTAAGACCTATTGGACCCCATCGTCTTCATCTCCCTCCTGATAATAGGCATAGGGATCTTCTGACGCTTCATCTCCAGTTTCTGATTAAGTTTGTATATAGCAAGGGTGAGTACCAACCGTACTCAACAAGTCATCACAGCAACAATGCACATGACAGGGAAATTTGAAGGATTGTTATGGCTCTTTTGCATAAAGCAAGTTTTATAATTCTTTTCACAAACCTATGACCTAGCACAGACTGATCAAGTTTTAATACCAGTGTTTATATTAGACAATGACGGTTCTGTCCACCATCCATTGTGATCCCAAGGATGGCTTCCCGCCATTGAGTCGTCATGGTTTTCTGAGGACATCCACATTCCCTACTCTCAGGAAGTGGCTCCAGCAGCATATAAATCATCATGCAATATCCCAACCCACACAAGTTAAGAATTCAGAGTCTAGCCAAGTGTAATACACGTCCCGGTGCTCAATAACCGCGAGCACGGCTATTCGAATAGATTTGGTTTACTCACACTGCAGTGGATGTACACTTTACCCGCACTCCGCGACTGCCCAACACATGAGCCTCGTCCCAACACATGAGACGCGTCACGGCAAAGCTTTTCGATAACCTCGCATTGGCAGTACCCGCTCCATGAACTTGACATCCTCATACACTCTAGGCGCCCGTTTCTAGCAGTGTGAGGAGTTCTGGCGCACCCGGGAAAGAAGAACTCACACATGCATTAAGTTAATTAAGTTTAAATTCTCACGTGGCAGTCCTACCGATGGCGACACCACTGTAGACACCCGCCTCGCGGTTCTACCAATGGCTGCCCCACCGTAGAGCCCCTGCCTCACACATCAAGAAAACCACTATGCATGGATACTGCCTCTGCTCAGCTATCTATTCCGCTAGGTCTATACCCATACGAGAAGTGCGGTTGTACGGGAGTCGTTTCATGCTTAACTTCATGGCTCGGTCCTTAATTGACCGGGGACGGTACTAGCCTTTTCCGGATACCACCCAAATCCTCCGTCCGCCCCAGTCGAAAACATTTGTTTAATTTTATTTTCCTTTTCACAAAACATGTCATCAACATCATGGCACTGTGGCGCTCATGCCTCCACATGCCGTATCTCAATTACCTTCCCAAAGGTAATTGCCCAAGCATTCAGCATTTTGATAAATATGAGTATGCACAATTCTAGAATAGCATTGCTAAGCACTTGTCATAATTGACTAGGGACTCATACGTAATTATGGTTACAAAGGGAATAGTAGGCAAACAATCATCAAGGTATGGCTTAATCACAAGTGGGATGTATATTATTGCATGCAATTTTATTTGTAAACAAAATAATTTCGCAATTGGGATCAATATGTTCAAGGGATAGTGATGACTTGCCTTGCTCAGGGTCTTGCGGGTCTTGGCCTTCACCTGGATCTGCAACTCCCTCGGACTCTATAGTTACGTGCGAAAATTGATTTGAATTCGGTTAGAATTCAAATAAAACTCCAAATAAATCCAAATAGAAGTCGAATGCGAAAATCGATTCTCTTATTAATTTTTCTAATCACGAACTAGGGTCAACCCAATTTCGATTTATATATATCCTAAATTATTTTTACGGTGTAAATATTTTGTTATTATAAGTTTTTAATTTAATCTACCCCGAGCATCGTACTCAAATGATAAGTTGGAAATTCATATCGCGATCTCGAATATTGGATGGAGCCCAAAAATTATCGTATAATTTTATACAATTTAATTTAGTCTATGCCTAAACGATTAAATATAATATACGGTTAGAACCTCTATTAATTAAATCCGAACTCCTATCGTGAATCAATTATTTATAGAAATTATCCTCTATAAAAATCTATAAGATTTTATCTAATTGTATTTAATCATTAATTTGCTTTTAAATTACCACCGCGAAATGATTTCTTATTACAATTACCAAGAATAATCTATACTTTATTTTAAATTTTGCAATTCCATGATTATGATTGATCTATAATTAAATTCTAATTTATTTTAAATTTTCTAAACCTATTAATTTCCCTCAAATTTTATTTTTCTTTTCTTTTCTTTTTCTTCTCTCTCTCTCTCTCTCTCTTCCTTTTCCTTCTCTCCTCTCTCTCTCTTTTTCTTTTTCTCTCTCTCTCTCTCTGTTCCTTTTCTTTCTCTCTCTCTCTTTTCTCTCTTTTCCCTTCTCTCTCTCTCTCTCTTCTCCCGGCTACTCCTCCCTTCTTTTCTTTCTTCTTCTTCTTCTCGGCTCGGCCCCGTTCTCTCTCTCTCACCCGGCGCTCTCCCTACCGCTCTACCCGAGGCGACGGCGACGGCGCAAGGGGGAAGGGCATCGGCTCACCACGGCGGCGACGGCGGTGACGACGGCGCAAGGCACGGCACACGGAGGCGGCGGCGCGGCGGCTTGATTTCGACGACGCGGCGGCACGGCAACACGAGGGCGGCTTCGGTGGTGGCGGTGCGGCGGCACGGCGACGGCGCGGTGGAGAAGGAGGCAAGGGGAAGGAGGTGGATGGAGATGTGTGGGGAGTTGAGGAGAAGGGGGTCGGAATTTATAGGGGGAAGAGGGGGAAAAAGAAAGGGGAGGGCGGCGGTGGCTTAAGGTGATGCGACGGCGGCGTGGTTGCGCGGGGCGCGAGGCGGTGAGGGAGGACGGGCGTGCGGCGCGGCGGCTGGTCGGGGAGGCAAGGCGATGTGCGGGCTGGCGATACGGGCGTGCGGCGCGGGGCGGCATGGGGGAAGAAAAGGGGGAAGAGGACAAGGCGACGTGTGGGGCGGCGATGGCGCGGGGCTCGAGATGGGGACGCGACGGGGAGGCGGTGCGGGCACGAGGGGAGCAAAGCAGCGCGGCGCGCGGGACGGGCGGCGGTGTGGCGCGGCTTGGGGCGACGAGACGTCGATACGACGAGACGGGGCGGCGCGGCATGTGGGGGAAAGCCGAGCGGCGCGGCGATGGGGAATGGTGCGCGGGGCGACGACGTGACGACGACGCGTGCGGCGCGGCGACGAGACGTGCGCGCGGCACGGCGACGGGTCGGGGAGCGGCGTGGGCGGCAGCGGCCCTTGCGGCGCGGCAGCGGCGGCGTGATGATGGCGAGGCGGAGCGGCGCGGGTCTCGGCGACGCGTGCGCGGCGGCGACGGGTCGCGCGGCACGGTGGCGGCGATGCGATGGGGACGGCGATGGGATGGGGAGGCTGTGCGGCATGGGCGACGAGGGCGCGGCGATTTGAGGCGGGGCAGCGCACGGCTCGGCGCGCGGCGCGCGGGGAAAAGGGGGCGCGGGGTTAGGGTCCCGCGTCGAACACTTGGCGGCCGATGAACAGTGCCATTTTCCAATTTTCCCGATTTTCAGCCCATTTTCCATTTAATTTAATTTTGAAATTTCTAAATGTTGTAATATTGATTTTTATTCATTATTTGTGTTGTTCTAATTATTGTATTCATCATAAATTAATTTGGCTCAAATTTCATCTATTTATTTGAATTCTCAATTAGTGTTTAATTCCTAATCCAATTGCGTTTAAATTAAATTGATGCAAATATGTTCACAACAATATTTATTTCTATCCTCACCTAATCTTCTTTTTAATTTATATTTATTTTACTAATTTACTTCTAGGGTTTATTCATAATTAATTATTCTTTACTCACGATCAACGACCTCAAAATCAAATCCAAAATAAAAGGCGAATAAAATCGGCATGATGCAATTTATTTAAAAAGTTTTTGAAAATCCGTATTTTTAGAGTTTCGTTTTCTATTGGTCGAATTTTCAGGATGTTACAAACCTACCCCCCTTAAATAAATCTCGTCCCGAGATTTCTTACCGGTTCTCGAACAGATACGGGTATTCCGTTTTCAGGAACTCTTCGCTTTCCCAAGTGGCTTCATCCTCAGTGTGATTACTCCTTTGTACCTTGTACATGCGCCACGTTTTGGTCCTAGTCCCCTTTTCTGCTTTATCCAGTATCCGGATCGGGTATTCTGGATACGTAAGATCGTTGCTAATGTGAATCTCCTCCAGCGGAGCTTGTTCTTCCGGTACTCGTAAACATTTCTTCAATTGTGACACATGGAAGACTGGGTGTACATCGGCGATGATTTCAGGTAGCTCTAGCTGATAGGCGACTTCTCCTCGTCTAGCGAGGATTTGAAAAGGTCCCACATATCTTGGCGCCAGTTTTCCTTTAACCTTAAACCTTTTCGTTCCCCTCATTGGTGAAACCTTCAGATAAACGTAGTCTCCTTCCTTAAGTTCTAGGTTTCTCCTTCGGGTGTCCGCGTAGCTCTTTTGCCGAGACTGTGCTACTTTTAAACGGTCCCGAATCAGACGAACCTTTTCTTCGGCCTCTCTGATAATGTCAGGCCCAAATACTGCTCGTTCTCCTGTCTCGGACCACATCAGCGGGGTTCGACATCGTCGACCAAACAATGCCTCGTTGGGTGACATTTTTAGGCTTGCTTGGAAGCTGTTGTTGTAGGAGAATTCAGCGTAGGGTAAACATCTCTCCCAGTCCTTGCTAAAATCCAATGCGCAAGCTCTCAACATATCCTCCAGGACCTGGTTGGTTCTCTCTGTCTGGCCATCTGTCTGTGGGTGATAAGCTGTGCTGAACGCCAGGTAACTCCCTAGGGCCTCATGCACTTTCTCCCAGAAATGAGAGGTAAACTGGGTGCCTCGATCAGATATGATTCTCTTAGGTACACCGTGAAGACATACTATCCTAGCCATATATAATTCGGCTAGCTTGGCACTACTATAGTTTGTCTTAACGGGGATGAATCTTGTTGTCTTGGTGAGTCGATCCACGATCACCCAGATGGAATCATACCCTGTTGCAGTCTTGGGTAACCCAACAATAAAATCCATACCTATTTCATCCCATTTCCATTCAGGGATCCTAAGGGGTTGCAGCAAACCTGCCGGTCTCTGGTGCTCAGCCTTCACCTTCTGACAAACGTCACAGAGCGCTACGTACTCTGCCACATCTCTCTTCATGTTGGGCCACCAGTATCCTTCCTTCAGATCCTGGTACATCTTAGTACTTCCAGGGTGCAATGAGTATGCTGATTCGTGGGCTTCCTTTAGGATTAGTCCTCTCAGTCCACCCTGTTCAGGTACGTAAATCCTCTTTTTGTACCATAGGACATCCTTCTCGTCGGTTGAAAATTCCTTTGCAGAGCCTGCAGTTAGACGTTCCTTTACCTCTCGGACTTCCTGGTTGTCCTTCTGGGCCTCTTCAATTTGGGTTCTCAAAAGAGGTTGAATATCCAAGGTGTTTATCTGTCCCTGAGGTACTATACGTAGGTTTAGCTGAGCCATTTCCTCTTTAAGCTCAGGAGCCATTTCTTCTGCCTCGAGATGATTGCAATGGCTCTTCCGGCTCAACGCGTCAGTCACTACGTTTGCCTTGCCAGGGTGATAGTGCACTTCCAAGTCATAATCCTTGATCAATTCCAACCACCGTCTTTGCCTCAAGTTGAGGTCTGACTGGGTGAAGATATACTTCAGACTCTTGTGGTCGGTGTAGATGTCGCAGTGGTTTCCTATCAGATAGTGTCTCCAAATCTTCAGCGCATGAACCACAGCTGCAAGTTCTAGGTCATGGGTAGGATAGTTTTCTTCATGTGGTCGCAATTGTCGCGACGCATAGGCCACAACCTTTCCGTCCTGCATTAGCACTCCTCCTAGTCCTTGCCTCGATGCATCACAATAGATGACAAAGTCCTTTCTGATGTCAGGAAGGACTAAAATAGGTGCCGAGGTTAGCTTTTCCTTGAGCTGCTCAAAGCTTTTCTGACACTGTTCTGACCACGCAAACTTCTTTTCCTTCTTGAGCAGCTGTGTCATTGGCCGGGCTACCTTAGAGAACCCTTCAATGAACCTCCGGTAGTATCCGGCCAAGCCTAGAAAACTCCGAATTTCGGTCACCGACTTGGGTTCTTTCCATTCAGTAACGGCCTCCACTTTAGCAGGGTCCACTGCTACTCCGCCGGCTGAGATCACGTGGCCTAGAAAAGCGACCTCCTTCGACCAGAACTCACACTTGCTAAACTTTGCATATAGTTTATGCCTCCGAAGTTTCTCGAGTACCAAACGCAAGTGCTCAGCATGTTCTTCTTCGTCTTTGGAGTATATCAATATATCGTCGATGAATACTACCACGAATTTGTCCAGGTAATCCATGAACACCTTGTTCATGAGATTCATAAAGTAAGCTGGGGCGTTGGTTAAACCAAACGACATTACGGTGAACTCATATAACCCATAGCGTGTTGAGAACGCTGTTTTGGGTATATCCCCAGTCCTAATTTTCAATTGATGGTATCCTGATCGAAGATCAATCTTGGAGAATACCTTTGCTCCTTTGAGCTGATCAAAAAGATCATCGATCCGTGGTAGTGGATACTTGTTCTTAATAGTGACTTCGTTCAGCGAACGATAGTCTACACACATCCTCAT
Source organism: Oryza glumipatula (assembly GCA_000576495.2). NCBI lineage: Eukaryota > Viridiplantae > Streptophyta > Magnoliopsida > Poales > Poaceae > Oryza > Oryza glumipatula. The sequence goes on from CM002514.2 coordinate 23,058,214, forward strand.
GGTACCATCTTTCTTTTTGACGAACAGCACTGGGGCTCCCCAAGGTGAAGAACTGGGACGTACAAATCCCTTTTCCTGCAACTCTCGGATTTGCTTCTTAAGCTCCTCTAACTCATTGACTGGCATCCGATAAGGTCTCTTGGATATGGGAGCAGTTCCGGGTATCAGATCGATAATGAACTCTATATCCCGATCTGGTGGCATCCCCGGTAGATCTTCTGGAAACACATCGGCAAATCGTTGCACGATAGGCATTCCCTTCAGAGGTAGCATGGTAAATATGCCTCCGGCACGTTCGGTTAGTCTAGGATCTTGATCCATGGTTGCTCGCATGTCCGATCCCCAAGGGGTGGTCAGGGTAATTTCCCTACGTCGGCAGTCGATTACCCCTCGGTTCTTGGTTAACCAATCCATTCCCAATATGACATCCAGGGTCTGGGGTATCAAAACCATGAGGTTGGAGGGAAACACCACATCCCTAAGACGGACGGGTACATCTATGCAAGCATGACTCACCGTTATCTCGCCCCCAGGTGAATGGACTATCATAGGTTTTCTAAGTCGTACTGGGGTTAAGTTGTGTTTTTGACTAGCCTTCAAAGATATGAATGAATGCGATGCGCCAGAATCGAAAAGGACTTTAACTGGGGTGGAATTGATAGAGAACATACCCATTAGTACGCCCTGGTCTTCCTGGGCCTCTTCGGCTCGGACATGGTTCACTTGTCCGCGCCCGAATCCTGTAGCGGTCCTGTTCGTTTGTGGAGTCCTGAACAGGCCTCGTCCAACAGCAGGGGCAGGGGTCCCACGAACAGTGATCGCATTGGCGCCAGTGCGGACAGGAGTCTTGTTTGGATGAGGGCAGTTGTTGGCGTAGTGCCCATATGTCGACCCCCGATTTTGGAAATCGGAAATCTTCTGTGTTTAACCGTACCAATCCCTGGATCAGTAGTTGGTACACACATACATAGTTGGATCACAACATATCACGAATGAATTCAGGCTAAAAGAGTTAAATACTTACATTAGGGCCAGGTAGGCCAACGACTATCAGAGATCAACAGCGGAAGACAAAATAATATAAGGGCCCGGTTAACATGCCACAGGCAGTCGACTGGGGAAACGAGACCTAGAACAAGACCACACTCCGATCATCCTGTTGGATACGCAAGCGTATCGACAAGGGCTTCTCTTCAACACTCTCCTAAAAGATATATAAATAGCAAGGGTGAGTACCAACCGTACTCAACAAGTCATCACAGCAACAATGCACATGATAGGGAAATTTGAAGGATTGTTATGGCTCTTTTGCGTAAAGCAAGTTTTATAATTCTTTTCACAAACCTAAGACCTAGCACAGACTGATCAAGTTTTAATACCAGTATTCACATTAAACAATGACGGTTCTGTCCACCATCCATTGTGATCCCAAGGATGGCTTCCCGCCATTGAGTCGTCATGGTTTTCTGAGGACGACCACATTCCCTACTCTCAGGAAGTGGCTCCAACAGCATATAAATCATCATGCAATATCCCAACCCACACAAGTTTAAGAATTCAGAGTCTAGCCAAGTGTAATACACGTCCCGGTGCTCAATAACCGCGAGCACGGCTATTCGAATAGATTTGGTTTACTCACACTGCAGTGGATGTACACTTTACCCGCACTCCGCGACTGCCCAACACATGAGCCTCGTCTCAACACATGAGACGCGTCACGGCAAAGCTTTTCGATAACCTCGCATTGGCAGTACCCGCTCCATGAACTTGACATCCTCATACACTCTATGCGTCCGTTTCTAGCAGTGTGAGGAGTTCTGGCGCACCCGGGAAAGAAGAACTCACACATGCATTAAGTTAATTAGGTTTAAATTCTCACATGGCAGTCCTACCGATGGCGACACCACTGTAGACACCCCTCTCGGTTCTACCAATGGCTGCCCCACCGTAGAGCCCCTGCCTCACACATCAAGAAACCACTATGCAAGGATACTGCCTCTGCTCAGCTATCTATTCCGCTAGGTCTATACCCATACGAGAAGTGCGGTTGTACGGGAGTCGTTTCATGCTTAACTTCATGGCTCGGTCCTTAATTGACCGGGGACGGTACTAGCCTTTTCCGGATACCACCCAAATCCTCCGTCCGCCCCAGTCGAAAAACATTTGTTTGATTTTGTTTCTCTTTTCACAAATCATGTCATCAACATCAGGGCACTGTGGCGCTCATGCCTCCACATGCCGTTTCTCAATTACCTTCCCAAAGGTAATTGCCCAAGCATATAGCATTTGATAATATGTGTATGCAAGATTCTAGAATAGCATTGCTAAGCAATTGTCATAATTGACTAGGGACTCATACGTAAATGGGGTTACAAGGGAAATAATAGGCAAACAATCATCAAGGCATGGCTTAATCACAAGTGGGATGTATATTATTGCATGCAATTTTATTTGTAAACAAAACAATTTCGCAATTGGGATCAACATGTTCAAGGGATAGTGATGACTTGCCTGCTCAGGATAGTCCTTATTCTTGATATAATTCTTGATCAACCTTCACCTCCTGGAAGTTGCAAACGTTGCCTCACGACTGACCGATACACAATTTCTATAATACGCGAGAAAAACCAATATTCAAGCAACAATCAAATATGCACAAACAAAATATATTTGTGGAGGTCGAACCTAAGGTTGCTCATATTATTCACGCTTGCTAATGGATTCCAACATGCTAGGGGCTAAGGTTTCTTAGTCTTTTTGTTGTCATGGTGGCTCAGTTCTAGCTAATGGCTAAGGAAGGATTGTGGTTACACATGCATCTATCTAAATAGAACGGTTATACACTAGAGGTTCTGTTGCCGGATGGATTTTGGATCGGTCAAATAATTATTGTGAATCATTTGTATTATTATTTTATTAATGGAGGCTTTATTTTACATATTTTACTTGTCAAAATAAATTATAAAAGGTTAACAATTACCCCTGTTTTGTATGTTAGAATTGTTTAGGTTAATCGTATTATGGTTACGGATTATCCCTTAATGAACGATCCTAATTTACAGTTGAACTATAATTATAAGTATATGAGGTCAAGATTTATAACTAGTACTTATCTAACATTCATGTTTGCCATATAGTCCCTCTAATTTATCATATGCAACAGGCAAATTATTATTATACCGTATAGCTATAATGTGATGTACAGTATAGGTGTATGCACAATATCTATCTTAATATTGAATCATTTATTTGAATAGTCGCTATTTACGGCTTGGTTAACTAAGGGTTGCTCACCTCTCCTACTATATATGGGATATGTCATTGATTAATTTCATATAGGTGATTTAACCACACTAGCTCTGTTATTCTTTGCCATAAACAAGCTTAGGACCGATCTATGTGTATCTATATTTTACTTACCTACAAATTATAAGGCTAACTAAATAGTCACGGGTTTTGATTATATTTGGTCATAGATTAATAAATGGCACTAATATTTTCCTATATATCCATTAATTTCAAACATTGATCATAATTAATTTATGTGATTGCTATAGTGACAAAACATATTACGGATAATTATCCTACTGCACATTATCCACTTTTATTTATTGGTACACTATTTAGGTTAATTATTACTTAATCATTTGATATTAATTAACTTATAACTATAAATATATTTTATTAAATAGTGAATTATATACCAGTGGAAAGCTTATGAATTTTAGATGAATTTAGGTTCAGTTTCACTCAAATCCGAGTTAAATATCAGACGGAATCCAAAAATTATCTTATAATATTGTACGATTTAATTTAGTCCATGCCTAAACGATTAAATATAACATACGGTTAAAACCTTTATTAATTAAATCCGAATTTCCACCGTGGATCAATTACTTATAGAAATTACTCCCAAATAACCTATAAACAAAATTATAAGAATTCATCTAATTGTTTTTAGTCATTAATTTATATCTAAATTACCACCGCAAATTGATTCCTTATATAAATTACCAAGTATAATCTATATTTTATATTAAATTTTGCAATTCTACATTTACAATTAATCTATAATTAAATTCTAATTTTAAATTTTCTAAACCCCCTAATTTATTTATTTTCCCTTTCTTTTCTTTTTCCTATTTTTCTTTCCTTTTTCTTTTCTTTTTCTTTTCTTTTTCTTTTCTTTTTCTCTTTCTCTCTCTCTCTCTCTCTGTTTTCCTTTCTTCTCTCTCTCTCTTCTCTTCCTTTTTCCTTTCCTCTCTCTCTCTCTCTCTCTCTCTTTTTCTTTTCTCTCCTCTCGGCTTCACTCTCCCTCTCTCTTCCTACCCGAGGCGACGGCGACGGCGACGGCGCAAGGGGAAAGGGGCGCGGCTCACCGACGGTGACGATGGCGACGACGACGTTGGCGACGACGGCGCAAGGCGCGATGGCGGCGCGGCGGTGCAAGTGCGGCGTTGCGGCGGCACGGCGACGGCGCGGCTGCACGACGACGGCTCGGTGGAGAAGGGGAAGAGGGGAAGGAGATGAATGGGAATGGATGTGGGGTGGAGGAGAAGGAGAGGGGCTGGGATTTATAGGGCACGGGGGAGGAAGAAGAGGAGAAGGGCGGCGGCGGCTTAAATGGCGGCGGCTGCGCGGGCGCGGGGCGACGAAGGGAACGGGCGGGCGGCACGGCGGTATGGAAAGGCAGGGCGTCGTGCGGGCGGTCGACGGTGCGGGGTTCAAGATGGGATGCAGGGCGACGTGCGGGCGGGCGTGCGGCGCGGTGGCAAGGGAGAGGGGACAGGGCGACGTGCGTGAGGGCGACGTGACGACGCAGCGACGTGACGACGAGACGGGGCGGCGGTGCGGGGATTTGAGCCGACACAACACGCGCGGCACGGCGACGGAATGGGGAGGTAAGGTGGCGCGGCGCGCGGGGCTCGAGACGGCGGTGTGTGTGGTGTGGCGACGAGACGGGGAGGCACGGCGGCGGCTCGACAGCCGTGTGGCGCGGGACGGCGACGTGGGGCGCGAGGAGTGTTGAGGGCCGATGGCGACGGGTCGGTGAGGCGGAGCGGCGCGGGGTTAGGGGCCATGACGCGCGCGCGACGGGGGCGATGATGGTGCGGCGATGGGATGGGAATGCGACGGCGGTTTGGACGACGACGACGTGCGCGCGGCAGGCTCGGGCTCGGGGAGACAGAGCGGCATGGCAAGCGGCGACGGGACGGGGATGCGACGTGACGCGGCTCGGGGCGGCAGCGGCGGTGTGCGGCGGCGATGATGGCGCGGCGTGATGATGGCGACGAGGGCGCGGCGGCTTAGTGAAGGCGGGGCGGCGCACGGCTTGCGAGGCGAGGGGACGGCGTGCGCGCGGTGCGGGCTGGGGCGGCGCGAGGCTCGGGCGCGGCGCGCGGGGAAAAGGAGGGGGCCGGGTTAGGGACCCGCGTCGAGCACGTGGCGGACAATGAACAGTGCACTTTTCTATTTTCCCCGATTTTCATCCCATTTTTCCATTTAATTTAATTTTGCCATTTCTAAATGTTGTAAAATTGATTTTCATTCATTATGTGTGTTATTCCAATTATTGAATTCATCCTAGATTAATTTTACTCAAATTTCATTTATTTATTTGAATTCTTAATTAGTGTTTAATTCTTATTCCACTGTGTTTAAATTAAATTGATGCAAATATGATCGCGATAATATTTTATTTATCGCTATCCTCTATTTTAAGTTATATTTATTTTACACGGATAGGTTCAATCTATTTATTCCATAAATAGTAAATTGAGATTCGGCACAATATTAATCTAATCGTTTAATTAAACTCCCACGCATTTTTGTTTATATATAAAGTCTAAATTGGTTGATATGACCATTGCTCTATATGAGTGATTTTCATGTCATGAGGAACTCGGCGAAATGTTCTAACTATCAATCTATATATTCTGGTGAATTACTCATTTATAAACACGATCATTATAGTGGGGATCATCATTTCATGTGTTCTTATATTTCATGTGAGACTGGATTCAAATGAATTAGATTTGATTTCACTATTTCTTTTAGCTAATCATGGCATCAAGCCATCAGCATGGTTCGAATATTTAATATTTGATCTATGATAAATTAATATTTTATTTGGCTTGCTTTCTTGTGCACTAATGTATTCTCGTATCATATATTTATTGTTCAGGTGTATGCCATTAATTTGATTCTCCATTGTTATAATTTATATTTGGCAAGCAATGACAATCATAACAACCAGCATGATGCAAAAGTTTTAAAAAGTTCGAAATTTTAGTGATTTTTATTGTCTTGAATTTTCAGGATGTTACAAACCTACCCCCCTTAAAGGAATCTCGTCCCCGAGATTTAGTGGGACTACGGAGACATTAAACTATTTTGGCTTAAATCTTGTTCGACAACAAACACGCTAATCAAAAGTAGGAAATCCCAGGTCTTCGTGGCTTCTGGATGTCATGAGTCGATGAGCGAAGCAAAGCGACACTCTTTGTACTTCCGCCGTCTTGGTCAGCAACGGACTTAGTTGACAGTCTTGGGGCACATGATCCGTCTTTTCGCAGAGGAAGCACGTGATCTTCGTTGTTGGGCATTCTTCGTTTGGATGGTCTTCGTCACAGTAGGGGCATTGAGTAACGCAATTACTACCGTAGTGTCCTATCTCTCCGCAACGACTACATGCCTTAATCTTCAAAACTTCTTTGGATGGGCCTGGAACTCTATCCTCTTCCGGGCTGATCTGTGAAGGCAGTGTTTCTTGTTCTTCATTGGTGTCTTGAGTACAGCCTATCGCATAATGTCCAAATTGTCCACAAGAAAAACAACAGCCATCTCTCTTTCGTTGCCATAGTTGTAGCTCTTCAACTTCTTCAGGCAAATCCCTGATTTCTATTCCCATTTTACTGAGATCGAGTTCAGCATATGTTATTAGTGATGACGTTTTTCTTTTCCGTTCTCCTTTCCACCAATGCTGTGTAGTTCTTTGTCTAGGAGATGGTTGATACGGAAGTGTTGGATTCCCTGAACAGGGCATTGGCGTTGGTAATATTCCTGGTCTTATATTGCATATTGGGTGGCACGGCAATTTCCTTCTCGGTCCAATTCCCAACCTTCTTTGGGAGCATTTATTGGCATAATGTCCTTTCTCACCACATCCGAAACATGTGACATTTGTCTTCCGTCTTGCCGTAATCAGATGGCAGCTTCCATTTGCAGGGTATTGCTTTAGGTGATTTAGATTGATGGTGTAGCCTTCAGGCTTTAGTGAGGCTTGGACTTGTTCTTTGTCACTGGAAGCTTGGGGAGGATCTTCAAAGAGTAACATGGGCTGGTTTGCTCCCACATTTTGGGGGTCTTGTAAGTTGGAGGAGTCCTTGTTTCCCGGTGTTAGTTGTCCCATCATCTTCGCATCCTATGGTAGGCTTATTTTGTTAGAAGTTAGTAGGTTGAAGGTTAGTAAACTTATTATTCTTGGCATCAATAGTAGCATGACAATGCTGAATTGTTGTTTTTGCACTTCCTCTATTCAATCCTTCGTTCCTTAACATATTATAAATCTTGTCTACGATTTACTGTCATACGGTGCTGAATATACTCAAAATTCCTTGTCTAAGGGTGAATAGAACTTGATATGTTGTATTCCTTACCCATATTTTCACAAGTTACTTGATTCTCTTGAGGTTTCTCCACATAGGCTACCCCCCTTAAAATAAGAAATTTTGAAAGCAATTTAAAAGAAGATATGCTTTTGCGTTCGCAACAAAATGATTTTGCACAAATATCCTTTCGAAGTGATGTTTGCAAAACATTTAAAATTTTCAAGAGATGCATTTTCTCACCAAATATTATTTGAAAATAGATTTTTCAAGCAAGATTTTGTATAATCATACATATGTTTAACAAAAAGCAACATGGCAACTAAAAACTTTTGTAATCGATTCTTCTTTCAAAACAACATTTGATTTTATTTCGCAAAAGAAAACTATTGCCAATAGGGCCAAGATACCATATAGTTTGTATGCATGGTTCATAGTTGAAACAACAATGCTTTTGAACACCTCAAAAGAAAACTCATGAAAGCTTTAGGCAAATAGTTATCGAAATTCAACTTGGAAAACTTTTTGAAAGGATGTTTTTCGAAGACATGCTCTCAAAACTTGGTTTTGAATGAAGTTCTATTTTGGAAAATTTTGCAACACATTATTTGGAATAAAAATTTCACAAATAATTTTCAGAGAAAATTTTCTTTTCAAGCTAATTTTGACCATTCCCAAAATTTAATATAATTTCAGAGCGGCTTTGGGGACAATTTTGCAATTACATAGTTTGAAACAAACATTTCCTTTCTTTTTGAAGCAATTTTTCTTTGTAAGACTATATTTCAAAATGCAAAAATTCATTTGTTTTTCAATATTTTCTAAAGACAACTCATAAAACAAAGTTTTAAGGGGATTAAATCCATATAAGTTTGACTTGTCCTTGGAATTTTGAAGCAACCCTAAAGCTAAAATCCAATAAATTCAAATCTCTTTCATCCTTCGTCCATGTACTCTTATCGAAAACATGATTCCTTTTATTAAATTCCCATATATGCACACCATCTTATGTTCCGTTTTGATCCATAATCTTCAGATCCTTGTATGTTTATGGAAACAACTTAGCATTCTTGCCGGGCTTTCTCATAGATACGCAGTTTGTTTCTTTTCTCTTTATTGTTCTTTATGAACTCCCATGTCGCAGGTAGAGCTTCTATGGTCACTAACGGCTTAGTCGAGACTTCACTTCTACTATACAAGTGTGTGACTAGAGGAAACTAGTACTAACAATAATGAGTTATCATGATTGATGAGTTAATTTCTGATATTTTCTCTCTTGTTTTTCATATAACATGATGCAATCGTCTACTTTCGAGGATGAGGTTTCGGCACAATCAATAATATTCCTATAGCGTCTTAATTGCTTTCGGTTCTTATCCTATAATTTTGAAATGTGGATGAGAATATAGAACCAATATTTTTCAATCACAAATCAAGTGGTAACATCGCTTTGTCAAAGGAAGGGTTGAGGTGTAAGGTATCAAAAATATATATATATATATTTTTTTTTTTGATGTATAGGAATCAGATATTTTTTTTTTTTTAAGAAAGGTAAGATAAGAAACAACATTTGAATGTTTTCATAACCCTTTTTTTTTTCATTTTAAAAATACATTTGTAAAATATAGGATCCTTAAACTAACGGCCATTCTATCTAGGGTCTCGACCTACAGTCGATACGCTCTGATACCAACCCTGTCGACCCCCGATTTTGGAAATCGGAAATCTTCTGTGTTTAACCGTACCAATCCCTGGATCAGTAGTTGGTACACACATACATAGTTGGATCACAACATATCACGAATGAATTCAGGCTAAAAGAGTTAAATACTTACATTAGGGCCAGGTAGGCCAACGACTATCAGAGATCAACAGCGGAAGACAAAATAATATAAGGGCCCGGTTAACATGCCACAGGCAGTCGACTGGGGAAACGAGACCTAGAACAAGACCACACTCCGATCATCCTGTTGGATACGCAAGCGTACCGACAAGGGCTTCTCTTCAACACTCTCCTAAAAGATATATAAATAGCAAGGGTGAGTACCAACCGTACTCAACAAGTCATCACAGCAACAATGCACATGATAGGGAAATTTGAAGGATTGTTATGGCTCTTTTGCGTAAAGCAAGTTTTATAATTCTTTTCACAAACCTAAGACCTAGCACAGACTGATCAAGTTTTAATACCAGTATTCACATTAAACAATGACGGTTCTGTCCACCATCCATTGTGATCCCAAGGATGGCTTCCCGCCATTGAGTCGTCATGGTTTTCTGAGGACGACCACATTCCCTACTCTCAGGAAGTGGCTCCAACAGCATATAAATCATCATGCAATATCCCAACCCACACAAGTTTAAGAATTCAGAGTCTAGCCAAGTGTAATACACGTCCCGGTGCTCAATAACCGCGAGCACGGCTATTCGAATAGATTTGGTTTACTCACACTGCAGTGGATGTACACTTTACCCGCACTCCGCGACTGCCCAACACATGAGCCTCGTCTCAACACATGAGACGCGTCACGGCAAAGCTTTTCGATAACCTCGCATTGGCAGTACCCGCTCCATGAACTTGACATCCTCATACACTCTATGCGTCCGTTTCTAGCAGTGTGAGGAGTTCTGGCGCACCCGGGAAAGAAGAACTCACACATGCATTAAGTTAATTAGGTTTAAATTCTCACATGGCAGTCCTACCGATGGCGACACCACTGTAGACACCCCTCTCGGTTCTACCAATGGCTGCCCCACCGTAGAGCCCCTGCCTCACACATCAAGAAACCACTATGCAAGGATACTGCCTCTGCTCAGCTATCTATTCCGCTAGGTCTATACCCATACGAGAAGTGCGGTTGTACGGGAGTCGTTTCATGCTTAACTTCATGGCTCGGTCCTTAATTGACCGGGGACGGTACTAGCCTTTTCCGGATACCACCCAAATCCTCCGTCCGCCCCAGTCGAAAAACATTTGTTTGATTTTGTTTCTCTTTTCACAAATCATGTCATCAACATCAGGGCACTGTGGCGCTCATGCCTCCACATGCCGTTTCTCAATTACCTTCCCAAAGGTAATTGCCCAAGCATATAGCATTTGATAATATGTGTATGCAAGATTCTAGAATAGCATTGCTAAGCAATTGTCATAATTGACTAGGGACTCATACGTAAATGGGGTTACAAGGGAAATAATAGGCAAACAATCATCAAGGCATGGCTTAATCACAAGTGGGATGTATATTATTGCATGCAATTTTATTTGTAAACAAAACAATTTCGCAATTGGGATCAACATGTTCAAGGGATAGTGATGACTTGCCTGCTCAGGATAGTCCTTATTCTTGATATAATTCTTGATCAACCTTCACCTCCTGGAAGTTGCAAACGTTGCCTCACGACTGACCGATACACAATTTCTATAATACGCGAGAAAAACCAATATTCAAGCAACAATCAAATATGCACAAACAAAATATATTTGTGGAGGTCGAACCTAAGGTTGCTCATATTATTCACGCTTGCTAATGGATTCCAACATGCTAGGGGCTAAGGTTTCTTAGTCTTTTTGTTGTCATGGTGGCTCAGTTCTAGCTAATGGCTAAGGAAGGATTGTGGTTACACATGCATCTATCTAAATAGAACGGTTATACACTAGAGGTTCTGTTGCCGGATGGATTTTGGATCGGTCAAATAATTATTGTGAATCATTTGTATTATTATTTTATTAATGGAGGCTTTATTTTACATATTTTACTTGTCAAAATAAATTATAAAAGGTTAACAATTACCCCTGTTTTGTATGTTAGAATTGTTTAGGTTAATCGTATTATGGTTACGGATTATCCCTTAATGAACGATCCTAATTTACAGTTGAACTATAATTATAAGTATATGAGGTCAAGATTTATAACTAGTACTTATCTAACATTCATGTTTGCCATATAGTCCCTCTAATTTATCATATGCAACAGGCAAATTATTATTATACCGTATAGCTATAATGTGATGTACAGTATAGGTGTATGCACAATATCTATCTTAATATTGAATCATTTATTTGAATAGTCGCTATTTACGGCTTGGTTAACTAAGGGTTGCTCACCTCTCCTACTATATATGGGATATGTCATTGATTAATTTCATATAGGTGATTTAACCACACTAGCTCTGTTATTCTTTGCCATAAACAAGCTTAGGACCGATCTATGTGTATCTATATTTTACTTACCTACAAATTATAAGGCTAACTAAATAGTCACGGGTTTTGATTATATTTGGTCATAGATTAATAAATGGCACTAATATTTTCCTATATATCCATTAATTTCAAACATTGATCATAATTAATTTATGTGATTGCTATAGTGACAAAACATATTACGGATAATTATCCTACTGCACATTATCCACTTTTATTTATTGGTACACTATTTAGGTTAATTATTACTTAATCATTTGATATTAATTAACTTATAACTATAAATATATTTTATTAAATAGTGAATTATATACCAGTGGAAAGCTTATGAATTTTAGATGAATTTAGGTTCAGTTTCACTCAAATCCGAGTTAAATATCAGACGGAATCCAAAAATTATCTTATAATATTGTACGATTTAATTTAGTCCATGCCTAAACGATTAAATATAACATACGGTTAAAACCTTTATTAATTAAATCCGAATTTCCACCGTGGATCAATTACTTATAGAAATTACTCCCAAATAACCTATAAACAAAATTATAAGAATTCATCTAATTGTTTTTAGTCATTAATTTATATCTAAATTACCACCGCAAATTGATTCCTTATATAAATTACCAAGTATAATCTATATTTTATATTAAATTTTGCAATTCTACATTTACAATTAATCTATAATTAAATTCTAATTTTAAATTTTCTAAACCCCCTAATTTATTTATTTTCCCTTTCTTTTCTTTTTTCCTATTTTTCTTTCTTTTTCTTTTCTTTTTCTTTTCTTTTTCTTTTCTTTTTCTCTTTCTCTCTCTCTCTCTCTCTGTTTTCCTTTCTTCTCTCTCTCTCTCTTCCTTTTTCCTCTCTCTCTCTCTCTCTCTCTCTTTTTCTTTTCTCTCCTCTCGGCTTCACTCTCCCTCTCTCTTCCTACCCGAGGCGACGGCGACGGCGACGGCGCAAGGGGAAAGGGGCGCGGCTCACCGACGGTGACGATGGCGACGACGACGTTGGCGACGACGGCGCAAGGCGCGATGGCGGCGCGGCGGTGCAAGTGCGGCGTTGCGGCGGCACGGCGACGGCGCGGCTGCACGACGACGGCTCGGTGGAGAAGGGGAAGAGGGGAAGGAGATGAATGGGAATGGATGTGGGGTGGAGGAGAAGGAGAGGGGCTGGGATTTATAGGGCACGGGGGAGGAAGAAGAGGAGAAGGGCGGCGGCGGCTTAAATGGCGGCGGCTGCGCGGGCGCGGGGCGACGAAGGGAACGGGCGGGCGGCACGGCGGTATGGAAAGGCAGGGCGTCGTGCGGGCGGTCGACGGTGCGGGGTTCAAGATGGGATGCAGGGCGACGTGCGGGCGGGCGTGCGGCGCGGTGGCAAGGGAGAGGGGACAGGGCGACGTGCGTGAGGGCGACGTGACGACGCAGCGACGTGACGACGAGACGGGGCGGCGGTGCGGGGATTTGAGCCGACACAACACGCGCGGCACGGCGACGGAATGGGGAGGTAAGGTGGCGCGGCGCGCGGGGCTCGAGACGGCGGTGTGTGTGGTGTGGCGACGAGACGGGGAGGCACGGCGGCGGCTCGACAGCCGTGTGGCGCGGGACGGCGACGTGGGGCGCGAGGAGTGTTGAGGCCGATGGCGACGGGTCGGTGAGGCGGAGCGGCGCGGGGTTAGGGGCCATGACGCGCGCGCGACGGGGGCGATGATGGTGCGGCGATGGGATGGGAATGCGACGGCGGTTTGGACGACGACGACGTGCGCGCGGCAGGGCTCGGGCTCGGGGAGACAGAGCGGCATGGCAAGCGGCGACGGGACGGGGATGCGACGTGACGCGGCTCGGGGCGGCAGCGGCGGTGTGCGGCGGCGATGATGGCGCGGCGTGATGATGGCGACGAGGGCGCGGCGGCTTAGTGAAGGCGGGGCGGCGCACGGCTTGCGAGGCGAGGGGACGGCGTGCGCGCGGTGCGGGCTGGGGCGGCGCGAGGCTCGGGCGCGGCGCGCGGGGAAAAGGAGGGGGCCGGGTTAGGGACCCGCGTCGAGCACGTGGCGGACAATGAACAGTGCACTTTTCTATTTTCCCCGATTTTCATCCCATTTTTCCATTTAATTTAATTTTGCCATTTCTAAATGTTGTAAAATTGATTTTCATTCATTATGTGTGTTATTCCAATTATTGAATTCATCCTAGATTAATTTTACTCAAATTTCATTTATTTATTTGAATTCTTAATTAGTGTTTAATTCTTATTCCACTGTGTTTAAATTAAATTGATGCAAATATGATCGCGATAATATTTTATTTATCGCTATCCTCTATTTTAAGTTATATTTATTTTACACGGATAGGTTCAATCTATTTATTCCATAAATAGTAAATTGAGATTCGGCACAATATTAATCTAATCGTTTAATTAAACTCCCACGCATTTTGTTTATATATAAAGTCTAAATTGGTTGATATGACCATTGCTCTATATGAGTGATTTTCATGTCATGAGGAACTCGGCGAAATGTTCTAACTATCAATCTATATATTCTGGTGAATTACTCATTTATAAACACGATCATTATAGTGGGGATCATCATTTCATGTGTTCTTATATTTCATGTGAGACTGGATTCAAATGAATTAGATTTGATTTCACTATTTCTTTTAGCTAATCATGGCATCAAGCCATCAGCATGGTTCGAATATTTAATATTTGATCTATGATAAATTAATATTTTATTTGGCTTGCTTTCTTGTGCACTAATGTATTCTCGTATCATATATTTATTGTTCAGGTGTATGCCATTAATTTGATTCTCCATTGTTATAATTTATATTTGGCAAGCAATGACAATCATAACAACCAGCATGATGCAAAAGTTTTAAAAAGTTCGAAATTTTAGTGATTTTTATTGTCTTGAATTTTCAGGATGTTACAAACCTACCCCCCTTAAAGGAATCTCGTCCCCGAGATTTAGTGGGACTACGGAGACATTAAACTATTTTGGCTTAAATCTTGTTCGACAACAAACACGCTAATCAAAAGTAGGAAATCCCAGGTCTTCGTGGCTTCTGGATGTCATGAGTCGATGAGCGAAGCAAAGCGACACTCTTTGTACTTCCGCCGTCTTGGTCAGCAACGGACTTAGTTGACAGTCTTGGGGCACATGATCCGTCTTTTCGCAGAGGAAGCACGTGATCTTCGTTGTTGGGCATTCTTCGTTTGGATGGTCTTCGTCACAGTAGGGGCATTGAGTAACGCAATTACTACCGTAGTGTCCTATCTCTCCGCAACGACTACATGCCTTAATCTTCAAAACTTCTTTGGATGGGCCTGGAACTCTATCCTCTTCCGGGCTGATCTGTGAAGGCAGTGTTTCTTGTTCTTCATTGGTGTCTTGAGTACAGCCTATCGCATAATGTCCAAATTGTCCACAAGAAAAACAACAGCCATCTCTCTTTCGTTGCCATAGTTGTAGCTCTTCAACTTCTTCAGGCAAATCCCTGATTTCTATTCCCATTTTACTGAGATCGAGTTCAGCATATGTTATTAGTGATGACGTTTTTCTTTTCCGTTCTCCTTTCCACCAATGCTGTGTAGTTCTTTGTCTAGGAGATGGTTGATACGGAAGTGTTGGATTCCCTGAACAGGGCATTGGCGTTGGTAATATTCCTGGTCTTATATTGCATATTGGGTGGCACGGCAATTTCCTTCTCGGTCCAATTCCCAACCTTCTTTGGGAGCATTTATTGGCATAATGTCCTTTCTCACCACATCCGAAACATGTGACATTTGTCTTCCGTCTTGCCGTAATCAGATGGCAGCTTCCATTTGCAGGGTATTGCTTTAGGTGATTTAGATTGATGGTGTAGCCTTCAGGCTTTAGTGAGGCTTGGACTTGTTCTTTGTCACTGGAAGCTTGGGGAGGATCTTCAAAGAGTAACATGGGCTGGTTTGCTCCCACATTTTGGGGGTCTTGTAAGTTGGAGGAGTCCTTGTTTCCCGGTGTTAGTTGTCCCATCATCTTCGCATCCTATGGTAGGCTTATTTTGTTAGAAGTTAGTAGGTTGAAGGTTAGTAAACTTATTATTCTTGGCATCAATAGTAGCATGACAATGCTGAATTGTTGTTTTTGCACTTCCTCTATTCAATCCTTCGTTCCTTAACATATTATAAATCTTGTCTACGATTTACTGTCATACGGTGCTGAATATACTCAAAATTCCTTGTCTAAGGGTGAATAGAACTTGATATGTTGTATTCCTTACCCATATTTTCACAAGTTACTTGATTCTCTTGAGGTTTCTCCACATAGGCTACCCCCCTTAAAATAAGAAATTTTGAAAGCAATTTAAAAGAAGATATGCTTTTGCGTTCGCAACAAAATGATTTTGCACAAATATCCTTTCGAAGTGATGTTTGCAAAACATTTAAAATTTTCAAGAGATGCATTTTCTCACCAAATATTATTTGAAAATAGATTTTTCAAGCAAGATTTTGTATAATCATACATATGTTTAACAAAAAGCAACATGGCAACTAAAAACTTTTGTAATCGATTCTTCTTTCAAAACAACATTTGATTTTATTTCGCAAAAGAAAACTATTGCCAATAGGGCCAAGATACCATATAGTTTGTATGCATGGTTCATAGTTGAAACAACAATGCTTTTGAACACCTCAAAAGAAAACTCATGAAAGCTTTAGGCAAATAGTTATCGAAATTCAACTTGGAAAACTTTTTGAAAGGATGTTTTTCGAAGACATGCTCTCAAAACTTGGTTTTGAATGAAGTTCTATTTTGGAAAATTTTGCAACACATTATTTGGAATAAAAATTTCACAAATAATTTTCAGAGAAAATTTTCTTTTCAAGCTAATTTTGACCATTCCCAAAATTTAATATAATTTCAGAGCGGCTTTGGGGACAATTTTGCAATTACATAGTTTGAAACAAACATTTCCTTTCTTTTTGAAGCAATTTTTCTTTGTAAGACTATATTTCAAAATGCAAAAATTCATTTGTTTTTCAATATTTTCTAAAGACAACTCATAAAACAAAGTTTTAAGGGGATTAAATCCATATAAGTTTGACTTGTCCTTGGAATTTTGAAGCAACCCTAAAGCTAAAATCCAATAAATTCAAATCTCTTTCATCCTTCGTCCATGTACTCTTATCGAAAACATGATTCCTTTTATTAAATTCCCATATATGCACACCATCTTATGTTCCGTTTTGATCCATAATCTTCAGATCCTTGTATGTTTATGGAAACAACTTAGCATTCTTGCCGGGCTTTCTCATAGATACGCAGTTTGTTTCTTTTCTCTTTATTGTTCTTTATGAACTCCCATGTCGCAGGTAGAGCTTCTATGGTCACTAACGGCTTAGTCGAGACTTCACTTCTACTATACAAGTGTGTGACTAGAGGAAACTAGTACTAACAATAATGAGTTATCATGATTGATGAGTTAATTTCTGATATTTTCTCTCTTGTTTTTCATATAACATGATGCAATCGTCTACTTTCGAGGATGAGGTTTCGGCACAATCAATAATATTCCTATAGCGTCTTAATTGCTTTCGGTTCTTATCCTATAATTTTGAAATGTGGATGAGAATATAGAACCAATATTTTTCAATCACAAATCAAGTGGTAACATCGCTTTGTCAAAGGAAGGGTTGAGGTGTAAGGTATCAAAAATATATATATATATATTTTTTTTTTTGATGTATAGGAATCAGATATTTTTTTTTTTTTAAGAAAGGTAAGATAAGAAACAACATTTGAATGTTTTCATAACCCTTTTTTTTTTTCATTTTAAAAATACATTTGTAAAATATAGGATCCTTAAACTAACGGCCATTCTATCTAGGGTCTCGACCTACAGTCGATACGCTCTGATACCAACCCTGTCGACCCCCGATTTTGGAAATCGGAAATCTTCTGTGTTTAACCGTACCAATCCCTGGATCAGTAGTTGGTACACACATACATAGTTGGATCACAACATATCACGAATGAATTCAGGCTAAAAGAGTTAAATACTTACATTAGGGCCAGGTAGGCCAACGACTATCAGAGATCAACAGCGGAAGACAAAATAATATAAGGGCCCGGTTAACATGCCACAGGCAGTCGACTGGGGAAACGAGACCTAGAACAAGACCACACTCCGATCATCCTGTTGGATACGCAAGCGTACCGACAAGGGCTTCTCTTCAACACTCTCCTAAAAGATATATAAATAGCAAGGGTGAGTACCAACCGTACTCAACAAGTCATCACAGCAACAATGCACATGATAGGGAAATTTGAAGGATTGTTATGGCTCTTTTGCGTAAAGCAAGTTTTATAATTCTTTTCACAAACCTAAGACCTAGCACAGACTGATCAAGTTTTAATACCAGTATTCACATTAAACAATGACGGTTCTGTCCACCATCCATTGTGATCCCAAGGATGGCTTCCCGCCATTGAGTCGTCATGGTTTTCTGAGGACGACCACATTCCCTACTCTCAGGAAGTGGCTCCAACAGCATATAAATCATCATGCAATATCCCAACCCACACAAGTTTAAGAATTCAGAGTCTAGCCAAGTGTAATACACGTCCCGGTGCTCAATAACCGCGAGCACGGCTATTCGAATAGATTTGGTTTACTCACACTGCAGTGGATGTACACTTTACCCGCACTCCGCGACTGCCCAACACATGAGCCTCGTCTCAACACATGAGACGCGTCACGGCAAAGCTTTTCGATAACCTCGCATTGGCAGTACCCGCTCCATGAACTTGACATCCTCATACACTCTATGCGTCCGTTTCTAGCAGTGTGAGGAGTTCTGGCGCACCCGGGAAAGAAGAACTCACACATGCATTAAGTTAATTAGGTTTAAATTCTCACATGGCAGTCCTACCGATGGCGACACCACTGTAGACACCCCTCTCGGTTCTACCAATGGCTGCCCCACCGTAGAGCCCCTGCCTCACACATCAAGAAACCACTATGCAAGGATACTGCCTCTGCTCAGCTATCTATTCCGCTAGGTCTATACCCATACGAGAAGTGCGGTTGTACGGGAGTCGTTTCATGCTTAACTTCATGGCTCGGTCCTTAATTGACCGGGGACGGTACTAGCCTTTTCCGGATACCACCCAAATCCTCCGTCCGCCCCAGTCGAAAAACATTTGTTTGATTTTGTTTCTCTTTTCACAAATCATGTCATCAACATCAGGGCACTGTGGCGCTCATGCCTCCACATGCCGTTTCTCAATTACCTTCCCAAAGGTAATTGCCCAAGCATATAGCATTTGATAATATGTGTATGCAAGATTCTAGAATAGCATTGCTAAGCAATTGTCATAATTGACTAGGGACTCATACGTAAATGGGGTTACAAGGGAAATAATAGGCAAACAATCATCAAGGCATGGCTTAATCACAAGTGGGATGTATATTATTGCATGCAATTTTATTTGTAAACAAAACAATTTCGCAATTGGGATCAACATGTTCAAGGGATAGTGATGACTTGCCTGCTCAGGATAGTCCTTATTCTTGATATAATTCTTGATCAACCTTCACCTCCTGGAAGTTGCAAACGTTGCCTCACGACTGACCGATACACAATTTCTATAATACGCGAGAAAAACCAATATTCAAGCAACAATCAAATATGCACAAACAAAATATATTTGTGGAGGTCGAACCTAAGGTTGCTCATATTATTCACGCTTGCTAATGGATTCCAACATGCTAGGGGCTAAGGTTTCTTAGTCTTTTTGTTGTCATGGTGGCTCAGTTCTAGCTAATGGCTAAGGAAGGATTGTGGTTACACATGCATCTATCTAAATAGAACGGTTATACACTAGAGGTTCTGTTGCCGGATGGATTTTGGATCGGTCAAATAATTATTGTGAATCATTTGTATTATTATTTTATTAATGGAGGCTTTATTTTACATATTTTACTTGTCAAAATAAATTATAAAAGGTTAACAATTACCCCTGTTTTGTATGTTAGAATTGTTTAGGTTAATCGTATTATGGTTACGGATTATCCCTTAATGAACGATCCTAATTTACAGTTGAACTATAATTATAAGTATATGAGGTCAAGATTTATAACTAGTACTTATCTAACATTCATGTTTGCCATATAGTCCCTCTAATTTATCATATGCAACAGGCAAATTATTATTATACCGTATAGCTATAATGTGATGTACAGTATAGGTGTATGCACAATATCTATCTTAATATTGAATCATTTATTTGAATAGTCGCTATTTACGGCTTGGTTAACTAAGGGTTGCTCACCTCTCCTACTATATATGGGATATGTCATTGATTAATTTCATATAGGTGATTTAACCACACTAGCTCTGTTATTCTTTGCCATAAACAAGCTTAGGACCGATCTATGTGTATCTATATTTTACTTACCTACAAATTATAAGGCTAACTAAATAGTCACGGGTTTTGATTATATTTGGTCATAGATTAATAAATGGCACTAATATTTTCCTATATATCCATTAATTTCAAACATTGATCATAATTAATTTATGTGATTGCTATAGTGACAAAACATATTACGGATAATTATCCTACTGCACATTATCCACTTTTATTTATTGGTACACTATTTAGGTTAATTATTACTTAATCATTTGATATTAATTAACTTATAACTATAAATATATTTTATTAAATAGTGAATTATATACCAGTGGAAAGCTTATGAATTTTAGATGAATTTAGGTTCAGTTTCACTCAAATCCGAGTTAAATATCAGACGGAATCCAAAAATTATCTTATAATATTGTACGATTTAATTTAGTCCATGCCTAAACGATTAAATATAACATACGGTTAAAACCTTTATTAATTAAATCCGAATTTCCACCGTGGATCAATTACTTATAGAAATTACTCCCAAATAACCTATAAACAAAATTATAAGAATTCATCTAATTGTTTTTAGTCATTAATTTATATCTAAATTACCACCGCAAATTGATTCCTTATATAAATTACCAAGTATAATCTATATTTTATATTAAATTTTGCAATTCTACATTTACAATTAATCTATAATTAAATTCTAATTTTAAATTTTCTAAACCCCCTAATTTATTTATTTTCCCTTTCTTTTCTTTTTTCCTATTTTTCTTTCTTTTTTCTTTTCTTTTTCTTTTCTTTTTCTTTTCTTTTTCTCTTTCTCTCTCTCTCTCTCTCTGTTTTCCTTTCTTCTCTCTCTCTCTTTCCTTTTTCCTCTCTCTCTCTCTCTCTCTCTCTTTTTCTTTTCTCTCCTCTCGGCTTCACTCTCCCTCTCTCTTCCTACCCGAGGCGACGGCGACGGCGACGGCGCAAGGGGAAAGGGGCGCGGCTCACCGACGGTGACGATGGCGACGACGACGTTGGCGACGACGGCGCAAGGCGCGATGGCGGCGCGGCGGTGCAAGTGCGGCGTTGCGGCGGCACGGCGACGGCGCGGCTGCACGACGACGGCTCGGTGGAGAAGGGGAAGAGGGGAAGGAGATGAATGGGAATGGATGTGGGGTGGAGGAGAAGGAGAGGGGCTGGGATTTATAGGGCACGGGGGAGGAAGAAGAGGAGAAGGGCGGCGGCGGCTTAAATGGCGGCGGCTGCGCGGGCGCGGGGCGACGAAGGGAACGGGCGGGCGGCACGGCGGTATGGAAAGGCAGGGCGTCGTGCGGGCGGTCGACGGTGCGGGGTTCAAGATGGGATGCAGGGCGACGTGCGGGCGGGCGTGCGGCGCGGTGGCAAGGGAGAGGGGACAGGGCGACGTGCGTGAGGGCGACGTGACGACGCAGCGACGTGACGACGAGACGGGGCGGCGGTGCGGGGATTTGAGCCGACACAACACGCGCGGCACGGCGACGGAATGGGGAGGTAAGGTGGCGCGGCGCGCGGGGCTCGAGACGGCGGTGTGTGTGGTGTGGCGACGAGACGGGGAGGCACGGCGGCGGCTCGACAGCCGTGTGGCGCGGGACGGCGACGTGGGGCGCGAGGAGTGTTGAGGCCGATGGCGACGGGTCGGTGAGGCGGAGCGGCGCGGGGTTAGGGGCCATGACGCGCGCGCGACGGGGGCGATGATGGTGCGGCGATGGGATGGGAATGCGACGGCGGTTTGGACGACGACGACGTGCGCGCGGCGGGCTCGGGCTCGGGGAGACAGAGCGGCATGGCAAGCGGCGACGGGACGGGGATGCGACGTGACGCGGCTCGGGGCGGCAGCGGCGGTGTGCGGCGGCGATGATGGCGCGGCGTGATGATGGCGACGAGGGCGCGGCGGCTTAGTGAAGGCGGGGCGGCGCACGGCTTGCGAGGCGAGGGGACGGCGTGCGCGCGGTGCGGGCTGGGGCGGCGCGAGGCTCGGGCGCGGCGCGCGGGGAAAAGGAGGGGGCCGGGTTAGGGACCCGCGTCGAGCACGTGGCGGACAATGAACAGTGCACTTTTCTATTTTCCCCGATTTTCATCCCATTTTTCCATTTAATTTAATTTTGCCATTTCTAAATGTTGTAAAATTGATTTTCATTCATTATGTGTGTTATTCCAATTATTGAATTCATCCTAGATTAATTTTACTCAAATTTCATTTATTTATTTGAATTCTTAATTAGTGTTTAATTCTTATTCCACTGTGTTTAAATTAAATTGATGCAAATATGATCGCGATAATATTTTATTTATCGCTATCCTCTATTTTAAGTTATATTTATTTTACACGGATAGGTTCAATCTATTTATTCCATAAATAGTAAATTGAGATTCGGCACAATATTAATCTAATCGTTTAATTAAACTCCCACGCATTCTTGTTTATATATAAAGTCTAAATTGGTTGATATGACCATTGCTCTATATGAGTGATTTTCATGTCATGAGGAACTCGGCGAAATGTTCTAACTATCAATCTATATATTCTGGTGAATTACTCATTTATAAACACGATCATTATAGTGGGGATCATCATTTCATGTGTTCTTATATTTCATGTGAGACTGGATTCAAATGAATTAGATTTGATTTCACTATTTCTTTTAGCTAATCATGGCATCAAGCCATCAGCATGGTTCGAATATTTAATATTTGATCTATGATAAATTAATATTTTATTTGGCTTGCTTTCTTGTGCACTAATGTATTCTCGTATCATATATTTATTGTTCAGGTGTATGCCATTAATTTGATTCTCCATTGTTATAATTTATATTTGGCAAGCAATGACAATCATAACAACCAGCATGATGCAAAAGTTTTAAAAAGTTCGAAATTTTAGTGATTTTTATTGTCTTGAATTTTCAGGATGTTACAAACCTACCCCCCTTAAAGGAATCTCGTCCCCGAGATTTAGTGGGACTACGGAGACATTAAACTATTTTGGCTTAAATCTTGTTCGACAACAAACACGCTAATCAAAAGTAGGAAATCCCAGGTCTTCGTGGCTTCTGGATGTCATGAGTCGATGAGCGAAGCAAAGCGACACTCTTTGTACTTCCGCCGTCTTGGTCAGCAACGGACTTAGTTGACAGTCTTGGGGCACATGATCCGTCTTTTCGCAGAGGAAGCACGTGATCTTCGTTGTTGGGCATTCTTCGTTTGGATGGTCTTCGTCACAGTAGGGGCATTGAGTAACGCAATTACTACCGTAGTGTCCTATCTCTCCGCAACGACTACATGCCTTAATCTTCAAAACTTCTTTGGATGGGCCTGGAACTCTATCCTCTTCCGGGCTGATCTGTGAAGGCAGTGTTTCTTGTTCTTCATTGGTGTCTTGAGTACAGCCTATCGCATAATGTCCAAATTGTCCACAAGAAAAACAACAGCCATCTCTCTTTCGTTGCCATAGTTGTAGCTCTTCAACTTCTTCAGGCAAATCCCTGATTTCTATTCCCATTTTACTGAGATCGAGTTCAGCATATGTTATTAGTGATGACGTTTTTCTTTTCCGTTCTCCTTTCCACCAATGCTGTGTAGTTCTTTGTCTAGGAGATGGTTGATACGGAAGTGTTGGATTCCCTGAACAGGGCATTGGCGTTGGTAATATTCCTGGTCTTATATTGCATATTGGGTGGCACGGCAATTTCCTTCTCGGTCCAATTCCCAACCTTCTTTGGGAGCATTTATTGGCATAATGTCCTTTCTCACCACATCCGAAACATGTGACATTTGTCTTCCGTCTTGCCGTAATCAGATGGCAGCTTCCATTTGCAGGGTATTGCTTTAGGTGATTTAGATTGATGGTGTAGCCTTCAGGCTTTAGTGAGGCTTGGACTTGTTCTTTGTCACTGGAAGCTTGGGGAGGATCTTCAAAGAGTAACATGGGCTGGTTTGCTCCCACATTTTGGGGGTCTTGTAAGTTGGAGGAGTCCTTGTTTCCCGGTGTTAGTTGTCCCATCATCTTCGCATCCTATGGTAGGCTTATTTTGTTAGAAGTTAGTAGGTTGAAGGTTAGTAAACTTATTATTCTTGGCATCAATAGTAGCATGACAATGCTGAATTGTTGTTTTTGCACTTCCTCTATTCAATCCTTCGTTCCTTAACATATTATAAATCTTGTCTACGATTTACTGTCATACGGTGCTGAATATACTCAAAATTCCTTGTCTAAGGGTGAATAGAACTTGATATGTTGTATTCCTTACCCATATTTTCACAAGTTACTTGATTCTCTTGAGGTTTCTCCACATAGGCTACCCCCCTTAAAATAAGAAATTTTGAAAGCAATTTAAAAGAAGATATGCTTTTGCGTTCGCAACAAAATGATTTTGCACAAATATCCTTTCGAAGTGATGTTTGCAAAACATTTAAAATTTTCAAGAGATGCATTTTCTCACCAAATATTATTTGAAAATAGATTTTTCAAGCAAGATTTTGTATAATCATACATATGTTTAACAAAAAGCAACATGGCAACTAAAAACTTTTGTAATCGATTCTTCTTTCAAAACAACATTTGATTTTATTTCGCAAAAGAAAACTATTGCCAATAGGGCCAAGATACCATATAGTTTGTATGCATGGTTCATAGTTGAAACAACAATGCTTTTGAACACCTCAAAAGAAAACTCATGAAAGCTTTAGGCAAATAGTTATCGAAATTCAACTTGGAAAACTTTTTGAAAGGATGTTTTTCGAAGACATGCTCTCAAAACTTGGTTTTGAATGAAGTTCTATTTTGGAAAATTTTGCAACACATTATTTGGAATAAAAATTTCACAAATAATTTTCAGAGAAAATTTTCTTTTCAAGCTAATTTTGACCATTCCCAAAATTTAATATAATTTCAGAGCGGCTTTGGGGACAATTTTGCAATTACATAGTTTGAAACAAACATTTCCTTTCTTTTTGAAGCAATTTTTCTTTGTAAGACTATATTTCAAAATGCAAAAATTCATTTGTTTTTCAATATTTTCTAAAGACAACTCATAAAACAAAGTTTTAAGGGGATTAAATCCATATAAGTTTGACTTGTCCTTGGAATTTTGAAGCAACCCTAAAGCTAAAATCCAATAAATTCAAATCTCTTTCATCCTTCGTCCATGTACTCTTATCGAAAACATGATTCCTTTTATTAAATTCCCATATATGCACACCATCTTATGTTCCGTTTTGATCCATAATCTTCAGATCCTTGTATGTTTATGGAAACAACTTAGCATTCTTGCCGGGCTTTCTCATAGATACGCAGTTTGTTTCTTTTCTCTTTATTGTTCTTTATGAACTCCCATGTCGCAGGTAGAGCTTCTATGGTCACTAACGGCTTAGTCGAGACTTCACTTCTACTATACAAGTGTGTGACTAGAGGAAACTAGTACTAACAATAATGAGTTATCATGATTGATGAGTTAATTTCTGATATTTTCTCTCTTGTTTTTCATATAACATGATGCAATCGTCTACTTTCGAGGATGAGGTTTCGGCACAATCAATAATATTCCTATAGCGTCTTAATTGCTTTCGGTTCTTATCCTATAATTTTGAAATGTGGATGAGAATATAGAACCAATATTTTTCAATCACAAATCAAGTGGTAACATCGCTTTGTCAAAGGAAGGGTTGAGGTGTAAGGTATCAAAAATATATATATATATATTTTTTTTTTTTGATGTATAGGAATCAGATATTTTTTTTTTTTTAAGAAAGGTAAGATAAGAAACAACATTTGAATGTTTTCATAACCCTTTTTTTTTTTCATTTTAAAAATACATTTGTAAAATATAGGATCCTTAAACTAACGGCCATTCTATCTAGGGTCTCGACCTACAGTCGATACGCTCTGATACCAACCCTGTCGACCCCCGATTTTGGAAATCGGAAATCTTCTGTGTTTAACCGTACCAATCCCTGGATCAGTAGTTGGTACACACATACATAGTTGGATCACAACATATCACGAATGAATTCAGGCTAAAAGAGTTAAATACTTACATTAGGGCCAGGTAGGCCAACGACTATCAGAGATCAACAGCGGAAGACAAAATAATATAAGGGCCCGGTTAACATGCCACAGGCAGTCGACTGGGGAAACGAGACCTAGAACAAGACCACACTCCGATCATCCTGTTGGATACGCAAGCGTACCGACAAGGGCTTCTCTTCAACACTCTCCTAAAAGATATATAAATAGCAAGGGTGAGTACCAACCGTACTCAACAAGTCATCACAGCAACAATGCACATGATAGGGAAATTTGAAGGATTGTTATGGCTCTTTTGCGTAAAGCAAGTTTTATAATTCTTTTCACAAACCTAAGACCTAGCACAGACTGATCAAGTTTTAATACCAGTATTCACATTAAACAATGACGGTTCTGTCCACCATCCATTGTGATCCCAAGGATGGCTTCCCGCCATTGAGTCGTCATGGTTTTCTGAGGACGACCACATTCCCTACTCTCAGGAAGTGGCTCCAACAGCATATAAATCATCATGCAATATCCCAACCCACACAAGTTTAAGAATTCAGAGTCTAGCCAAGTGTAATACACGTCCCGGTGCTCAATAACCGCGAGCACGGCTATTCGAATAGATTTGGTTTACTCACACTGCAGTGGATGTACACTTTACCCGCACTCCGCGACTGCCCAACACATGAGCCTCGTCTCAACACATGAGACGCGTCACGGCAAAGCTTTTCGATAACCTCGCATTGGCAGTACCCGCTCCATGAACTTGACATCCTCATACACTCTATGCGTCCGTTTCTAGCAGTGTGAGGAGTTCTGGCGCACCCGGGAAAGAAGAACTCACACATGCATTAAGTTAATTAGGTTTAAATTCTCACATGGCAGTCCTACCGATGGCGACACCACTGTAGACACCCCTCTCGGTTCTACCAATGGCTGCCCCACCGTAGAGCCCCTGCCTCACACATCAAGAAACCACTATGCAAGGATACTGCCTCTGCTCAGCTATCTATTCCGCTAGGTCTATACCCATACGAGAAGTGCGGTTGTACGGGAGTCGTTTCATGCTTAACTTCATGGCTCGGTCCTTAATTGACCGGGGACGGTACTAGCCTTTTCCGGATACCACCCAAATCCTCCGTCCGCCCCAGTCGAAAAACATTTGTTTGATTTTGTTTCTCTTTTCACAAATCATGTCATCAACATCAGGGCACTGTGGCGCTCATGCCTCCACATGCCGTTTCTCAATTACCTTCCCAAAGGTAATTGCCCAAGCATATAGCATTTGATAATATGTGTATGCAAGATTCTAGAATAGCATTGCTAAGCAATTGTCATAATTGACTAGGGACTCATACGTAAATGGGGTTACAAGGGAAATAATAGGCAAACAATCATCAAGGCATGGCTTAATCACAAGTGGGATGTATATTATTGCATGCAATTTTATTTGTAAACAAAACAATTTCGCAATTGGGATCAACATGTTCAAGGGATAGTGATGACTTGCCTGCTCAGGATAGTCCTTATTCTTGATATAATTCTTGATCAACCTTCACCTCCTGGAAGTTGCAAACGTTGCCTCACGACTGACCGATACACAATTTCTATAATACGCGAGAAAAACCAATATTCAAGCAACAATCAAATATGCACAAACAAAATATATTTGTGGAGGTCGAACCTAAGGTTGCTCATATTATTCACGCTTGCTAATGGATTCCAACATGCTAGGGGCTAAGGTTTCTTAGTCTTTTTGTTGTCATGGTGGCTCAGTTCTAGCTAATGGCTAAGGAAGGATTGTGGTTACACATGCATCTATCTAAATAGAACGGTTATACACTAGAGGTTCTGTTGCCGGATGGATTTTGGATCGGTCAAATAATTATTGTGAATCATTTGTATTATTATTTTATTAATGGAGGCTTTATTTTACATATTTTACTTGTCAAAATAAATTATAAAAGGTTAACAATTACCCCTGTTTTGTATGTTAGAATTGTTTAGGTTAATCGTATTATGGTTACGGATTATCCCTTAATGAACGATCCTAATTTACAGTTGAACTATAATTATAAGTATATGAGGTCAAGATTTATAACTAGTACTTATCTAACATTCATGTTTGCCATATAGTCCCTCTAATTTATCATATGCAACAGGCAAATTATTATTATACCGTATAGCTATAATGTGATGTACAGTATAGGTGTATGCACAATATCTATCTTAATATTGAATCATTTATTTGAATAGTCGCTATTTACGGCTTGGTTAACTAAGGGTTGCTCACCTCTCCTACTATATATGGGATATGTCATTGATTAATTTCATATAGGTGATTTAACCACACTAGCTCTGTTATTCTTTGCCATAAACAAGCTTAGGACCGATCTATGTGTATCTATATTTTACTTACCTACAAATTATAAGGCTAACTAAATAGTCACGGGTTTTGATTATATTTGGTCATAGATTAATAAATGGCACTAATATTTTCCTATATATCCATTAATTTCAAACATTGATCATAATTAATTTATGTGATTGCTATAGTGACAAAACATATTACGGATAATTATCCTACTGCACATTATCCACTTTTATTTATTGGTACACTATTTAGGTTAATTATTACTTAATCATTTGATATTAATTAACTTATAACTATAAATATATTTTATTAAATAGTGAATTATATACCAGTGGAAAGCTTATGAATTTTAGATGAATTTAGGTTCAGTTTCACTCAAATCCGAGTTAAATATCAGACGGAATCCAAAAATTATCTTATAATATTGTACGATTTAATTTAGTCCATGCCTAAACGATTAAATATAACATACGGTTAAAACCTTTATTAATTAAATCCGAATTCCACCGTGGATCAATTACTTATAGAAATTACTCCCAAATAACCTATAAACAAAATTATAAGAATTCATCTAATTGTTTTTAGTCATTAATTTATATCTAAATTACCACCGCAAATTGATTCCTTATATAAATTACCAAGTATAATCTATATTTTATATTAAATTTTGCAATTCTACATTTACAATTAATCTATAATTAAATTCTAATTTTAAATTTTCTAAACCCCCTAATTTATTTATTTTCCCTTTCTTTTCTTTTTTCCTATTTTTCTTTCCTTTTTCTTTTCTTTTTCTTTTCTTTTTCTTTCTTTTTCTCTTTCTCTCTCTCTCTCTCTCTCTCTGTTTTCCTTTCTTCTCTCTCTCTCTTCCTTTTTCCTCTCTCTCTCTCTCTCTCTCTTTTTCTTTTCTCTCCTCTCGGCTTCACTCTCCCTCTCTCTTCCTACCCGAGGCGACGGCGACGGCGACGGCGCAAGGGGAAAGGGGCGCGGCTCACCGACGGTGACGATGGCGACGACGACGTTGGCGACGACGGCGCAAGGCGCGATGGCGGCGCGGCGGTGCAAGTGCGGCGTTGCGGCGGCACGGCGACGGCGCGGCTGCACGACGACGGCTCGGTGGAGAAGGGGAAGAGGGGAAGGAGATGAATGGGAATGGATGTGGGGTGGAGGAGAAGGAGAGGGGCTGGGATTTATAGGGCACGGGGGAGGAAGAAGAGGAGAAGGGCGGCGGCGGCTTAAATGGCGGCGGCTGCGCGGGCGCGGGGCGACGAAGGGAACGGGCGGGCGGCACGGCGGTATGGAAAGGCAGGGCGTCGTGCGGGCGGTCGACGGTGCGGGGTTCAAGATGGGATGCAGGGCGACGTGCGGGCGGGCGTGCGGCGCGGTGGCAAGGGAGAGGGGACAGGGCGACGTGCGTGAGGGCGACGTGACGACGCAGCGACGTGACGACGAGACGGGGCGGCGGTGCGGGGATTTGAGCCGACACAACACGCGCGGCACGGCGACGGAATGGGGAGGTAAGGTGGCGCGGCGCGCGGGGCTCGAGACGGCGGTGTGTGTGGTGTGGCGACGAGACGGGGAGGCACGGCGGCGGCTCGACAGCCGTGTGGCGCGGGACGGCGACGTGGGGCGCGAGGAGTGTTGAGGCCGATGGCGACGGGTCGGTGAGGCGGAGCGGCGCGGGGTTAGGGGCCATGACGCGCGCGCGACGGGGGCGATGATGGTGCGGCGATGGGATGGGAATGCGACGGCGGTTTGGACGACGACGACGTGCGCGCGGCGGGCTCGGGCTCGGGGAGACAGAGCGGCATGGCAAGCGGCGACGGGACGGGGATGCGACGTGACGCGGCTCGGGGCGGCAGCGGCGGTGTGCGGCGGCGATGATGGCGCGGCGTGATGATGGCGACGAGGGCGCGGCGGCTTAGTGAAGGCGGGGCGGCGCACGGCTTGCGAGGCGAGGGGACGGCGTGCGCGCGGTGCGGGCTGGGGCGGCGTGTCACAGCCTGATTTTCGTTTAAGGATTTATAAATCATTTAATAAATTATTAATAGAATTTATATTAAATGTTCATTAATTTACAAGTGAAGTTAAATGTGGGAAATAAAATTTCCTTAATTTAAAGCATGGATGGATTTAATTTGTATTAAATTCTCCATGATTAATTATACTCTCTGAGATTTTCTCAGATTTTTCAGAGCTCAATTCCTAATTTTAATAATACAAAGAATATTTCAGTAATTATTTAATTAATAAATTAATCATTAAATGGTCTGGTTTTAATATTGTTAAATACTTTGAGTGTCCAAGTATATTCAAGATTTTTCTTGGAATTATTTGAGCATTGAAAGTATTTTTAACAATTGAAAGATCATCTCATTGGTTAATTTATTTGAAAAAGTAATAAAAGTCCTCCTCATCAGCTTGGGCCGAATCCAGCCCATTCCCTCCATTCCCCTCTCCCTTCCTCTCAGCTCAGACAAAGTCTGTTTTACCTCCCTGGAGCTACAGTACTCCATCTTCCTCCTCCAGCCGACTGTCTCCCGTGCTGTGCACAGTGCCGCCGATCCCCTTCCAAAATCCGACTTCCCCGTTGCTTCTCTTTCCAAATTAGTTGCGGGAATGAAATCCTCTCAATCTCCTCTTCCTTTTCCCCAAGAAATCCCCAAAATTTTCTATGGAAATCCTTTCCAATTTCGCGGTTCAACCTTTCCTTATTCCGGCGAAGATCCTAAACTTTCCCGAGTTTTTCCCGTCGTTGTGGGCTCGATCCCGGCCTCCCATGGCTATATAAAGGACCCCCTAGTCGTCCTCTACCCATCCCCTCAAGTCCCGTCCGCCGCCGTCGCCGGAATCGCACTCCCCGCGCTCGCCTTCTCTCCACCTCCGGCCGTCGCTCCAGCAGCTCCGCGCCGTCGCTGTGGTCGTCGCCTTCGGTCGCCGCTGCCGCCGTTGGGTTTGCGAGGAGGAGAAGAAGACCGGCCTCCACTTGCCCGTCGCCGAAGACCTCTGGAAGTACCTCGCCGACGTGAATCCAAGCTTCGCCGCCGCTGGCGCTGGTCCAGCCGCACCTCGCCGTCGCCTCGGCCGTCGCTCTCCTGTGCCGCCACCTCTCTCGGCTCCACAAGGTCAAGAGCAAGCCCGGCAGCCATCTCCCCGAAGCCGAAATCCACCGGAGCTCCATCGTCGCCGTCAACCCGAAGCTCGCTGTCGCGTTTTGATCTCCGGCGAAGCCCTGCTGCTCCTCCCGTCATCGCCAAGCTTCGCCGTTGCCTCCATTGGATTCGCAGCTGCGAAGTGAAGCCCGGCCACCCCTCCGTTGTCGCCGCACATCGCCGGAAAGTTGTCGCCTCCGTGGACAGTACCTCGCCGCCCTTCGAAGCTCGTCGCCGGCCATCTTCCGTTGCCGTTCGTCATCGCATAAGTGGTGGTAAGGGTCACTTTGATCCCCTCTCGCTCTCGGTGCCCTCCGTTTGCGTTATTATGCCGTGGTTCGCCGGCAACCGCCGCTCCCATGCCGTTCCCAGTGTAGTTTATCCCTAGGGCTTTAATCTGATCTAACCTAATCCGCTGTCTGTCTAGCGTAGTAGTCGTCTCCGTGTGTTGCCGCCGGGTAGCCATCGTCATCTCTCCCTCGCCGATCATTTTGGTTTGGTGAGACTTCTATCCGTGTTCCCTCGGTTTAGTTTTTAATCTCTCGTTTTTGTCGTCGAGTAGCCGCCGCCGTGCCACGCTTAGCTGCTGCCCTAGCGTCGCCGCTGCGCTAGCCGCCTAGCCGCCGCGTAGCCGCTGCCCTAGTGCACGTACTGCAGTCGCCGCGCCGCTGTCGTGCATCGCTACTGCTGCTGCTGTGCATTGCCGCTTTGCCACAGCCGTGCTGCTACTGCTGTGCATTGCCGCTTGCCGCTAGCTGTCGTTGGGCCGCTGCTCGTGCATGCCAAGTCGCCGCCGTCTCGCTACTGCAACCACCGAGCCACTGGTCGCCATGCTGTGCTATGCCGTGCCGTTGCTGCTATACCGTGTCGCAGCCGTGCGCCGCTTAAATCTAGCCGCCGCTTTAGCCCGTTGCTCGGTAGTGAAGTTATCTAGCCGTAGGTGCAACTCTAGGTTCCTACCGGCCTATCGTTTGCCGTACCGGGGCTTTACCGTGAACCCTGTCTAGCCCACCGGTTTAGTCGCAGCCGTTGTTGAGTCGTTCGCTCGTTCGTTCGAACGAGGTGTCCCCGTGTTTCGTTCATTCATCCGTGTGGAGTCGTCCTTTAGTTTAGAGCCTTTCAGAGCTGCCGGTTCCATTCGCCGGTTTCGGTTGATCATTTGGGTGATCCCGTGTCACGTAGAATTGACTCGTTGAGTCGGTATCTCGTGAGGCCCGCTTGCCAGATCAATCCAAGCCATCCGATCTTGGTCATCTATCGGTCAAGATTAATCTCAGCCGTCCAAAATCGATATAAATCCGTTCTCTCTTTCCAATGGCATATTATTTCTTTTTAATATATGTCATGTACCAAGTATGATCTAATCTTTTCAGGAGGTTGTTTTAATCTTTTGTCTCAGTTATAAATCATTTGTAAATTGTTTAATCAATTTGGAATAGTCTTTTCTTTAATAGGTTTAATTGGAATTAAATCTTGTAAAAATCATAATTAATTCATACGAAATCGGAATGAGGCTGTTCAAGTCTCTAAAATCATCTAAAATCATGATCTACATGTTTGTTTACTTTATATGTACTGTTTATTTGGTTTTTATTAGTCTTTTTCCTCGTTTTGCGTGTTAGCTTGTCGTTTTCGTCGTTTCGAAGGATTCGTGAGGCGTTGGAAGTATTCAAGAAGACTAATTGAAGACCGAATATTGCAAGGCAAGTCACACAGATCCTAAACACAATTTCTTTGAGCATGTTGATCCTATATTTAAATTCTCTATTTATTTCAACTATGCATTTATTTTCGAATGTCACCGAGTGGTGAGCCTTTCCCATTTAATTATGGCCAAAGATGACTTTATTTTCCTATGGGTTATAATTTGATTAGCTAGAACCTTATATGTTGGTTTGGTTCAGCTAGATGCTTATAATAGATGCTTAGCCATGCTTAGAAACAATATCTCACTAATGGGATAAATCATGCTTCACTATCACTCATGGATATTTAATGGAAGCTCACGATGGTTGATCGTGATTGGTTAATTAATTAATTTGCCAACTAAAACTTGATAATGGTGGGTTGTGAGCACATGGTTTTGATGGTCGTGCTCATGACAATTAAGGACCGGTTCACGAGTTTCGGTTGTGAAACATTAACCGTGCCAACCACAAGCCAGCGTGGGCAACGGCTTTACCTTTTGTATAGCATGGTTCATTGCGGGGCACCAGACTGAGAAGTGGCGGAGATAAGCCCACGGGGGTCGCTGGGGAGTCCATGCCTTGTTTTATAAGGGGGTGATTATGATCCAGGAATGGTGCACTGTGGTGGATTGTGTTGTGCGAGGGGTACTGTCACAGCTCCTTTCCGAGGTACCGTGGTGGTATTGAGGCGCATGGTGACATGTCGTGGGGCTGTGTCTTGTGGGTACAGTGGTACACCTCTGGCCAGAGTAAAACTATTCGAATAGCCGTGCCCGCGGTTATGGGCGGGTCGAACAATGTCTTTCGTGATTAGTCCCACACTACTCATTAATAATAATGTGGTAATTGATGGTAATTAATTTAGCTCCTGGTTTGGAATGGTATATTCCTGGTTTGGAGATAGATCTGTGCAGCCGGGTATGGTTGTTCAGAATGGTTGGGCCTGTGCAGCATGGGTGTGCTGTTCAGTGTTGATTAATATTGATGATTAATTACTCTACTGTTTTACAATTCTCAAATGTTTGCTAAATGCTGCTTTTGCAAATGAGCCTATATTATGCCATCCTTTGGTATCCTTGTGCACTTGCATATTTGCTGTGTGGCTTGCTGAGTATGTCATATGCTCACCTTGCAATAATCAATCAAACCTCAGTTGAAGACAAGTTGCGAAGGAGAAGACGTTTGGCTTATACCCCAGTTGAGCTGCCTGTGGGAGTGGAGCCGGAGCTTCGCTAGACCGTAATTCCGCTGCAGTTTTCTTTTCTTTTGTAAGTATGTAACGTTATTATATTGATGAATCTGTATATTAAATTGTCAGTTTGTGTACCTCGGCTGATTCCTGGACGAGGATTTAATGCACAAATTAGTTCGGAAATTACTAGTGAATTTCCGGGCGTGACACGGCGCGAGGCTCGGGCGCGGCGCGCGGGGAAAAGGAGGGGGCCGGGTTAGGGACCCGCGTCGAGCACGTGGCGGACAATGAACAGTGCACTTTTCTATTTTCCCCGATTTTCATCCCATTTTTCCATTTAATTTAATTTTGCCATTTCTAAATGTTGTAAAATTGATTTTCATTCATTATGTGTGTTATTCCAATTATTGAATTCATCCTAGATTAATTTTACTCAAATTTCATTTATTTATTTGAATTCTTAATTAGTGTTTAATTCTTATTCCACTGTGTTTAAATTAAATTGATGCAAATATGATCGCGATAATATTTTATTTATCGCTATCCTCTATTTTAAGTTATATTTATTTTACACGGATAGGTTCAATCTATTTATTCCATAAATAGTAAATTGAGATTCGGCACAATATTAATCTAATCGTTTAATTAAACTCCCACGCATTCTTGTTTATATATAAAGTCTAAATTGGTTGATATGACCATTGCTCTATATGAGTGATTTTCATGTCATGAGGAACTCGGCGAAATGTTCTAACTATCAATCTATATATTCTGGTGAATTACTCATTTATAAACACGATCATTATAGTGGGGATCATCATTTCATGTGTTCTTATATTTCATGTGAGACTGGATTCAAATGAATTAGATTTGATTTCACTATTTCTTTTAGCTAATCATGGCATCAAGCCATCAGCATGGTTCGAATATTTAATATTTGATCTATGATAAATTAATATTTTATTTGGCTTGCTTTCTTGTGCACTAATGTATTCTCGTATCATATATTTATTGTTCAGGTGTA
This sequence comes from Oryza glumipatula, assembly GCA_000576495.2. Classification (NCBI taxonomy): domain Eukaryota; kingdom Viridiplantae; phylum Streptophyta; class Magnoliopsida; order Poales; family Poaceae; genus Oryza; species Oryza glumipatula. Next base: position 23,093,884 of record CM002514.2, read on the forward strand.
TGCCATTAATTTGATTCTCCATTGTTATAATTTATATTTGGCAAGCAATGACAATCATAACAACCAGCATGATGCAAAAGTTTTAAAAAGTTCGAAATTTTAGTGATTTTTATTGTCTTGAATTTTCAGGATGTTACACCATACTCCCCGCAATTGAAGCAGTTCACATGCCTCCTGGTTCCAGGGGCAGCCAGAGTTGGTGCAGGGGTGCGGTTCTGAGTCGCAAGTGGCCTGTTGAAGTTGCTAGATGCTGCAGGGCGGTGGGTGGCCACAACAGGGGGCTTCCATCCAGACGAAGTGGCTCCCTTGAATCGCTGAGGCACTCCCTGAGGTGTGCGATTCATAGCAAGTCTCCTCTTGCGGTTGTTTTCCACAGTCCTCTGATCATTTTCCAGCCTAACAACTTTGTTGATCAGGCTCTGGAAGCTTTGATGGTCCTGCCCAATCATGGGTCCACGCAGTTCATCATTCAGCCCTTCTATGAACTTGTCGATCTTTTCTTCTTCATCGACAAGGTCTCCGACTGCATAGCGGGCCAACTGAGTGAACCGGTTCAGATATTCCTGAACCGTCGTGTTTCCTTGCCGCAGCCTTCTGAACTCGTTCTTCTTCATTCGCATCACCGCAGCAGGTACGAAGTTCTCGCGGAATGCTGCAGTGAACTCTTCCCAGGTGGGTTCTCCAGCATCCTCTTCCCGAGCTTCCTTGTAGGTATCCCACCAATCACCGGCGGGTCCCTCTAGTTGGTTTACCGCGAAGATCACCTTGTCGGCTTCGCGTACTCGGACAAGGGTCAGTTTCTTCTCGATGATTCGCAGCCAGTCTTCCGCCTCCATGGGCTCGTCTGCTGTTGCGAACGTGGGTGGCTTGGTTCTCATGAATTCTCCAAAGCTTGATCCTCCGCGGTTGCCTTGGTTGTTCGCGATGGCTTGTAGGAGCTGAGTTTGAGTGGCCATGACTCCGGCCAGGGTGGTTAGGTCAGGTGTCGAAGGTTCTTCATTGCTGGTTGATGTCCTACGTCGGCTTGCCATCTGTGTAGGCCGACTAAGTAAGTATCCTAATTTTCTAACTAGTTCTTATGGTTTTATCCCGTTAAGGGAGTTGTTTTGGTGTGAACTTTGTTTTGCAAGCTTGGTGGAATAAACTCATTTTCAATACAACACACAATATTATAGATAACATCATAGAGTTCCACAAACAGTACATAAATCATGATGCAAGTGACTGCATACCTACGCAGTCCAAATAAAGTTCATCCAACAACTACATCAAACTAACTATCAACCTACTCGTCTATCTAGGTAAGGGGTAGGGGTGTGTCTCGCATACAATCCAAAAAGAAACCAACTGACGCGAGATCGAAGCTGCAGTCATCCTCCGGTCTAGTCGTCCAACCATCCGCAGGATCCTGGGGCAGGTAGAGGGTGGTCGCTGGCACGGGCGAATCTGAGTCCCCACGGCTCAGAAGTAGTGGCCTCCGCGTCAGGCTTGGGCTTCTTGCCCGGAGGTCGTGTGCTCTTGCGAGCAGTGCTGAGGGTGCGAGGGCCTCCGAGGAAGGTGATGCGGGGAACAGGGATCTCATCCTCTGAAGAATCAGTGGTGTCTGACTCGACGTCGGTCCCCTCTGACTCGGAACTGACCTGGATCGGGGTCTCCAAACTGGAACCTAGCTGCGGAGAAGGTACCGGGATCTGTGGTGTGTGCACAATCTCCGGGGCAGGTGGCGGTGTCACTGTCGGGTCCTCCAGGTAGGGTGCTGACTCAGTAGCCAACATGCCAGCCTCTCCCAAAAGAGCGTGGAAGGCTGGTGGGTATGGCGGAGTGAGGAAGAAGTAGCGGTCACGCCCCACCGCTGTGGAAGTAGAAGCTCCGGTGGTGCTGGTCGTGGCTGCTCGAAGCTGCGCCTCCAACTGACTGACGTGCTCCTGACTCTCTCTCAACTGCTCCTCAAGTGTATCCACCATTCCGCGGCGCTCGTTGTACTGATCGGACAACTGCTGGAACTGGTCGCCGTGGGTCTGGAGCTGTGCCTTCAGTGAGTCTATCTCACTGCCCCAAGTCTGGTGCTCCTCCTCCAGCTGAAGCTGCTGCGCTGTGAGGTCAGTCACCTCGGTCTCTAACTCTCCCACACGCCTCTGCTGGTCGTCGATCTCCAACAGAGCCTCCTCGTAAAAGTCGTCTGCTGCCTCAGCCCATCGTGACAGTCGGGTCACAATCGGGTTGTAGCAGCAAGGCGCGTCCTGAACTGTGTAGAGGGAGTTGCTCTCCTCTCGAAACGGGTGGTGAGCAAACTCAGTACTAGTCAACTCAGCTCGGTGGATAGAGCTAAGTCTGAGGAAGGCCTCCCGTGCTGCATCCTGCATCGCGTTCTCTGGTAGGTCGCGATAGTATCGTGTCGGGAAGCTGTAGTCTAACTCCGGAGGAACTCGTGTGTGAACCTCGACCCGAGCCTCCCAAACAGATCCACACGGTCTCACTCGGTAGATCGGAGAGCTGGGGTATCGCAGACGCCTCATCAGCCGGTGTAGCTCGATGACGTAACCCTCTGAGCGGGGTACGCTCAACTCCCAAGCGGCAGGTGAATCCTGATCTGCCATCTAAATTTTAGGAAAAACCCAAAGTTAGCTAAGAGTAAAAATTTTTGTAAAGAGAATAGTTAAGAGTGAGATGAAAATCATACTGAGTTTTGTAAACATAGCGTTTTTATTTTTGAAAGTATTACTAAGTGGGAATTTCTCCCTTGGCCAACTTAGAAAAGGGGTGGGGCACCATTTGGTCTTTTCCTACAGTCGTATGGCTCTGATACCAGCTCTGTAGACCCCCGTTTTTATAACAGGAATCAATCGTGTAAACCGTACCATTTCCCTGGATCAAGTAGTCTGGTACACACGAATCCATAGCTGAAATACCGAGTACACATACACGAATATCTAAATTAAGTTATTACATCAAAGCCCGCAGGCATTGTCTTAAATCATCGGACCGTAAGGTCCGGAATACATTCAAAAACAGAATAGATAAGGCAGCGGAAAATGGAGGCAGCGGCACGCCATTGCCACAGGCAACGACCGTATCTAAGACCTATTGGACCCCATCGTCTTCATCTCCCTCCTGATAATAGGCATAGGGATCTTCTGACGCTTCATCTCCAGTTTCTGATTAAGTTTGTATATAGCAAGGGTGAGTACCAACCGTACTCAACAAGTCATCACAGCAACAATGCACATGACAGGGAAATTTGAAGGATTGTTATGGCTCTTTTGCATAAAGCAAGTTTTATAATTCTTTTCACAAACCTATGACCTAGCACAGACTGATCAAGTTTTAATACCAGTGTTTATATTAGACAATGACGGTTCTGTCCACCATCCATTGTGATCCCAAGGATGGCTTCCCGCCATTGAGTCGTCATGGTTTTCTGAGGACATCCACATTCCCTACTCTCAGGAAGTGGCTCCAGCAGCATATAAATCATCATGCAATATCCCAACCCACACAAGTTAAGAATTCAGAGTCTAGCCAAGTGTAATACACGTCCCGGTGCTCAATAACCGCGAGCACGGCTATTCGAATAGATTTGGTTTACTCACACTGCAGTGGATGTACACTTTACCCGCACTCCGCGACTGCCCAACACATGAGCCTCGTCCCAACACATGAGACGCGTCACGGCAAAGCTTTTCGATAACCTCGCATTGGCAGTACCCGCTCCATGAACTTGACATCCTCATACACTCTAGGCGCCCGTTTCTAGCAGTGTGAGGAGTTCTGGCGCACCCGGGAAAGAAGAACTCACACATGCATTAAGTTAATTAAGTTTAAATTCTCACGTGGCAGTCCTACCGATGGCGACACCACTGTAGACACCCGCCTCGCGGTTCTACCAATGGCTGCCCCACCGTAGAGCCCCTGCCTCACACATCAAGAAAACCACTATGCATGGATACTGCCTCTGCTCAGCTATCTATTCCGCTAGGTCTATACCCATACGAGAAGTGCGGTTGTACGGGAGTCGTTTCATGCTTAACTTCATGGCTCGGTCCTTAATTGACCGGGGACGGTACTAGCCTTTTCCGGATACCACCCAAATCCTCCGTCCGCCCCAGTCGAAAACATTTGTTTAATTTTATTTTCCTTTTCACAAAACATGTCATCAACATCATGGCACTGTGGCGCTCATGCCTCCACATGCCGTATCTCAATTACCTTCCCAAAGGTAATTGCCCAAGCATTCAGCATTTTGATAAATATGAGTATGCACAATTCTAGAATAGCATTGCTAAGCACTTGTCATAATTGACTAGGGACTCATACGTAATTATGGTTACAAAGGGAATAGTAGGCAAACAATCATCAAGGTATGGCTTAATCACAAGTGGGATGTATATTATTGCATGCAATTTTATTTGTAAACAAAATAATTTCGCAATTGGGATCAATATGTTCAAGGGATAGTGATGACTTGCCTTGCTCAGGGTCTTGCGGGTCTTGGCCTTCACCTGGATCTGCAACTCCCTCGGACTCTATAGTTACGTGCGAAAATTGATTTGAATTCGGTTAGAATTCAAATAAAACTCCAAATAAATCCAAATAGAAGTCGAATGCGAAAATCGATTCTCTTATTAATTTTTCTAATCACGAACTAGGGTCAACCCAATTTCGATTTATATATATCCTAAATTATTTTTACGGTGTAAATATTTTGTTATTATAAGTTTTTAATTTAATCTACCCCGAGCATCGTACTCAAATGATAAGTTGGAAATTCATATCGCGATCTCGAATATTGGATGGAGCCCAAAAATTATCGTATAATTTTATACAATTTAATTTAGTCTATGCCTAAACGATTAAATATAATATACGGTTAGAACCTCTATTAATTAAATCCGAACTCCTATCGTGAATCAATTATTTATAGAAATTATCCTCTATAAAAATCTATAAGATTTTATCTAATTGTATTTAATCATTAATTTGCTTTTAAATTACCACCGCGAAATGATTTCTTATTACAATTACCAAGAATAATCTATACTTTATTTTAAATTTTGCAATTCCATGATTATGATTGATCTATAATTAAATTCTAATTTATTTTAAATTTTCTAAACCTATTAATTTCCCTCAAATTTTATTTTTCTTTTCTTTTTCTTTTTCTTCTCTCTCTCTCTCTCTCTTCCTTTTCCTTCTCTCTCTCTCTCTCTTTTTCTTTTTCTCTCTCTCTCTCTCTGTTCCTTTTCTTTCTCTCTCTCTCTTTTCTCTCTTTTCCCTTCTCTCTCTCTCTCTTCTCCCGGCTACTCCTCCCTTCTTTTCTTTCTTCTTCTTCTTCTCGGCTCGGCCCCGTTCTCTCTCTCTCACCCGGCGCTCTCCCTACCGCTCTACCCGAGGCGACGGCGACGGCGCAAGGGGGAAGGGCATCGGCTCACCACGGCGGCGACGGCGGTGACGACGGCGCAAGGCACGGCACACGGAGGCGGCGGCGCGGCGGCTTGATTTCGACGACGCGGCGGCACGGCAACACGAGGGCGGCTTCGGTGGTGGCGGTGCGGCGGCACGGCGACGGCGCGGTGGAGAAGGAGGCAAGGGGAAGGAGGTGGATGGAGATGTGTGGGGAGTTGAGGAGAAGGGGGTCGGAATTTATAGGGGGAAGAGGGGGAAAAAGAAAGGGGAGGGCGGCGGTGGCTTAAGGTGATGCGACGGCGGCGTGGTTGCGCGGGGCGCGAGGCGGTGAGGGAGGACGGGCGTGCGGCGCGGCGGCTGGTCGGGGAGGCAAGGCGATGTGCGGGCTGGCGATACGGGCGTGCGGCGCGGGGCGGCATGGGGGAAGAAAAGGGGGAAGAGGACAAGGCGACGTGTGGGGCGGCGATGGCGCGGGGCTCGAGATGGGGACGCGACGGGGAGGCGGTGCGGGCACGAGGGGAGCAAAGCAGCGCGGCGCGCGGGACGGGCGGCGGTGTGGCGCGGCTTGGGGCGACGAGACGTCGATACGACGAGACGGGGCGGCGCGGCATGTGGGGGAAAGCCGAGCGGCGCGGCGATGGGGAATGGTGCGCGGGGCGACGACGTGACGACGACGCGTGCGGCGCGGCGACGAGACGTGCGCGCGGCACGGCGACGGGTCGGGGAGCGGCGTGGGCGGCAGCGGCCCTTGCGGCGCGGCAGCGGCGGCGTGATGATGGCGAGGCGGAGCGGCGCGGGTCTCGGCGACGCGTGCGCGGCGGCGACGGGTCGCGCGGCACGGTGGCGGCGATGCGATGGGGACGGCGATGGGATGGGGAGGCTGTGCGGCATGGGCGACGAGGGCGCGGCGATTTGAGGCGGGGCAGCGCACGGCTCGGCGCGCGGCGCGCGGGGAAAAGGGGGCGCGGGGTTAGGGTCCCGCGTCGAACACTTGGCGGCCGATGAACAGTGCCATTTTCCAATTTTCCCGATTTTCAGCCCATTTTCCATTTAATTTAATTTTGAAATTTCTAAATGTTGTAATATTGATTTTTATTCATTATGTGTGTTGTTCTAATTATTGTATTCATCATAAATTAATTTGGCTCAAATTTCATCTATTTATTTGAATTCTCAATTAGTGTTTAATTCCTAATCCAATTGCGTTTAAATTAAATTGATGCAAATATGTTCACAACAATATTTATTTCTATCCTCACCTAATCTTCTTTTTAATTTATATTTATTTTACTAATTTACTTCTAGGGTTTATTCATAATTAATTATTCTTTACTCACGATCAACGACCTCAAAATCAAATCCAAAATAAAAGGCGAATAAAATCGGCATGATGCAATTTATTTAAAAAGTTTTTGAAAATCCGTATTTTTAGAGTTTCGTTTTCTATTGGTCGAATTTTCAGGATGTTACAGATTTGGGGCCGGGGGATCCCCGGCCGATAGGGTGCGGCGGCGGCTCACCGGGTCAAATGCGGCCGGCGGCGTGGGTGGCGGCGTCGGCGGCGTTCTGAGAGAGCACGGCAGAGGCGGCGACGACGGCGTGGAGATGCGCGCTGGGCGATGCCCTAGCTAGGTCGATGGCGCCGAGACGATGAAGACGACGAGCGATGAAATTTGGCTAAGTGTTGGCGATGGAGAAGGGGATCCGCGCGGCTAGATATTTATAACCCTAGATCTTTTGTCCCGGTTGGGGGCATGAACCGGGACTAAAGATATCTTTTGTACCAACCGGGACAAAAGATGATATCTTTAGTCCTGGTTCGTACCCCTAGCCGGGACAAAAGATATCTTTAGTCCCGGTTCGTGCCCCCAACCGGGACTAAAGATTAGTTCCCGCTCTTTCCAAAATAACTTTAGTCCCGGTTAGGGTTTAAATCCGGGACTACAAATTAAATTGCAAAAAACGTAATTCTTATGAAAGTCAAAACATTTATCATATATAATTCTAATAATCTTATATAATTACCATATCGCCGATTTAAAATTAGTTTAAATTCGAATAATCATATGTAATTTCCATACCGCCGATTTAAAATTGGTTTAAATTCTAATAATCTTATATAATTACCGTACCGCCGATTTAAAATTGTACTAAATTCTAATAATCTTATATAATTACCGTACCGTCGATTTAAAATTGGTTTAAATTCTAATAATCTTATATAATTACCGTACCGCCGATTTAAAATTGTACTAAATTCTAATAATCTTATGTAATTACCGTACCGCCGATTTAAAATTGGTTTAAATTCTAATAATCTTATATAATTACCATACCGCCGATTTAAAATTGGTTTAAATTCTAATAATCATATGTAATTACCATATCACCGATTTAAAATTGGTTTAAATTCGAATAATCATATGTAATTACCATATCGCCGATTTAAAATTGGTTGAAATTCGAATAATCATATGTAATTACCATATCGCCGATTTAAAATTGGTTTAAATTCTAATAATCATATGTAATTACCATATCGCCGATTTAAAATTGGTTAAAATTGTAATTATCATATATAATTACCATATCGCCGATTTAAACTTGGTTTAAATTCTAATAATCGTATATAATTACCATATAGCCGATTTAAAATTGGTTTAAATTGTAATAATCATGTATCCCCATACAACGATAGAAAGAGATGGATCTTCAATACATTTTCAAAAAAAATTACATCATCCACACAACAGTTTACGACAATACATCCGTTTTCCTCACGTACTTTCTCCTCACTAATGTTCCCTCCGTATGATCAGCTCGTGAGTAAGGGGTGTCTTCATTTGATAGGAGGATGCTCGGGTCAACGGTCACCGTGAACGGAGGTTGCCCGTTAAACTGATCGTAATCTTCGTCAGTCTTATCCTCGACTCCGACGATTTTCCTTTTGCCAGGGAGAACCACGTGGCGCTTAGGCTCGTCGGGCCCTTTCCCCTTCTTTTCTTTGCTAGCCATGTCCTTCACGTAGAAAACTTGTGTTACATCATTGGCTAGGACGAATGGTTCGTTCGAGTATCCAACCTTGGCAAGGTCAACTGTTGTCATCCCACTGTCATCGATCGTAACACCTCCACCACTCAGCCTAACCCATTGGCACCGGAACAGAGGGACCTTCAGAGGTCCATAATCAAGTTCCCATATGTCGTCGATGGCACTGTAATACGTGCTGGTTGGGCCATCATGTCTAATGGCATCGATACGAACAGTACTATTTTGGTTCGTGCTCTTGCTGTCTTGTGCTCTTGTGTAAAATATGTACCCATTGATCTCATATCCTTGCCATGTCATGATCGACCCAGATGGTCCCCTCGCCAAGAAGGCTAGCTGTTGGTTAATCGTCGCGTTACCCATGAGATGTTGTCGTAGCCAAGCGGGGAAAGTATCAACGTGACGTCGTGTCATCCAGCAATCTGACTTACCAATGTTTTCGCTCCGTACAATCGCCATGTGCTCCTCGATGTAAGGAGCAACCAAAGAAGATTGTTGCAAAACCGTGAAATGTGCTTTACGGAATAAATCGTTGTCTACAGTCATAATTGCTTTCCTTCCAAGAGTCCCCTTTCCCCGTAGCCTCCCTTCATGTCGTGATTCGGCCACCCCGATTGGACGAAGGTCTTCAATAAATTCTAAGCAAAACTCGATGACCTCTATTCCATACCCATTGGCTATGCTTGCTTCCGGACGAGAACGGTTACGAACGTACTTCTTTAGAACACCCATATACCTCTCGAAGGGAAACATGTTGTGCAGGTACACATGCCCGAGAATATTGATCTCTTTCACAAGGTGACTGTCACGTCCCAAAACGACCCTAAAATACATCCTTCAAAATTATGCCTAGAATAATTAAAATCCTTGTGAAAGCCTCCAAAAATTAAAATGTGCAAAGTAAAAGTCAAATAAGGCTTGGAGGATTTTTGTATATTTCCTAAAAGCCTAAAATGTGTAAATAAATTTTAGTGGAATTTTCAGAGCACAAATAATAATTGTTAAGAAATAAATAAACAAAGTTGAAAAGGTTTATAAAAAGAAAAATCCTAAAAACCTCCCTCCCTCTCTTTGGGCCGAATCCGGCCCATCTCCCTCTCTCCTCTCCCCCGCGGCCCACTCGGCCCCTCTCCGCGCGCGCGCCGCTGACGGGCGGGCCCGCCCGCCACCCTCGCTGACGGGTGGGGCCCACCCGTCATCCCCGTCCTCCCGCCGCTCCCGCCGACCCGCCTGCGCCAAGCGCCGCCGCCGCCGCCGTATCCGCCGCATCCCGCCGTCCCCGCGTGCAATTAAGTGGGGGGAATCATTCCCCGTGATTCCCTCTCCCTTTCCCCCCAATTTTCCCTCTCTCTCTCCCTCGGATTCGTTTGGAAACCCCTCCCCTAATATCGCCGGCGCCATTGATGGAGCCCGAAGACACCGCGCCGGTTTCCTTCCCCTCCGGCCGCCCTCTCCCCCTCCCAACCCTATTTAAACCCTCCCCGCACCTCCTTCGCCCGTTTCCACCCTTTGTCGCGCCTTCCCCTCGTCGGAATCGAGCTCGCGCCGTCGTCCTCTCTCTCCTCCGTCGCCGACGACCTCCGGCCGGCCCTCTCCGCTCGCCGGGACCGTCTCCCGCCTCGGCGTCTCCTTCTCCGGCTTCGCCGCATCGCCGCCGACCCCGTCCACCACCTCGCCGAGCTCGCCGACCGCCGAAGCGCCGTCGTCCCCGTCGACCCGAGCCGCGCCGCCGCCTTCCTCCGCTCCGGCCGCCTCCTTTGTCGTCGCCGTCGACCCGGGGTGAGCCGTGGACCGCCGCCTCTTTTCCCCCTTCCCTTCCCCTCTCTCGGCCGCCGCTCCGCCGTGCCTATGGCCGCCGCCGGCGACCATAGGGGCGCGGGCGCCGCCTCCCGCCGGCCGCGCCATCGTGGCCGCCTCCGGGCGCGCCGTGCGGCTGACGCGTAGGGCCCGGCCGTCAGCCGCCCGTGCCCTCGGGTGCGGCTGACGCGTGGGGCCCACGGCGCCGGCCGGTGCGAGCCGGGTGCGCCCGGTCCACCGTGGACCGTGAGGCTGCCGCGTGGGCCCCACTCCCGTGGACCCGGTCCGCGCGCCCTCTCCCCTCGGCTGACGCAATAAATCCTATTTTTTAATTAAAATTTAAATGAAGAAATTCGCAAATATTCACATTAAGAGCATATAAACTTCAAATGGCCATATCTTGGCCATTTGAACTCGGAATTGGACCGTTCAAGTCTCTAATTTTTCCTTAAGAAGTCTAGAACCCATTTTTGTGCTTTGTTCCTACTTGTTATATGGAGTTTATTAGAGTAAAAGCCTTTTTCGTTTCCGTTGGTCGTGTAGACGCTGCAGCTTCGGAAGATCCGCTCTTCGTGGAGGTTGAAGCTGACGTTTGGGAAAGCGAGCAAGGCAAGTCACATCATCCTTGAACATATTGAATCCTAGTTTATAAATTTATTTTGATTTAAATTAATGCATTATCGCTTTATTTAAATTCCCGCGTTATCACTGTTTTATTTAGCCATGCCTATTTACCTTTGTTATGACCTTATTATTATTGTTATTGTTAGTATTACCTTGTTCACCCTAGAATAAACAAAACCTCAACTAGTGGATACTCTATTCATGGTACCCCTAGTATGAATTTAGGTAGATGCTTCGCTGTTTAATTAGGCAACGTTAGGTGGTTTTACAACTCTAGACTTTGGGAATATTCATATCACTTGGACATCATGGAATGGTTGGATAATTATGGAATTGAATTCACACCTCCCCCTCTATTCAAAACCCTCAAATTGGTTTTAGGATGGGCTCGGGGTGCATGGTTTTGATAGTAGCACCTCGGCCACATAAGGACCGGTCTTCGGGCCTCTGTTGCAAAGCACTACCGTACTTCCACATGTCTAGTGGGTAAGGCTTAGTTTGTGGCTCAGCCTGGTTATAAACAAAGGTACACGGATGGAGATGGACGAAGTCGGGGGTCGATGGACATCTCTAGGGCAAATGAAGGCTACATGAGCTGCGGCCCGGTAGTCGAGATGTCATGGCACAGGGCTGGTGTCCTACTGCTAGGGGCTCAATCCTGCCTGCCTGTCCCGGGGGTTCCGGCTGTAGGCGGGGCTGGGTCGGTACTCTTGTTTATGGCTAGGATGGGTTGGGAACTATGTCACGTCTTCCGTCTGTATACCGTGGTGGTATGTGGCACGTGGTTACACGTGAGGAAGATGTGTCTTGTGGGTAAAGATGTACACCTCTGATCAGAGTATAATCTATTCGAATAGCCGCGCCCTCGGTTATGGGCAAGCCTAGCAATGTACCCAAGTTAGTGTTTTAAATTCTTAAAACCTGCTTAACAACTAAAATGTGGAATGGTTGGCCTGGGTTGGCTTGGGACGAGCTGGGACCCAGGGTCGGGTTGCCAGTTCGGTCTGAATCATCATAGGCCTTGGGTTAAGGCAGGTTCGTGTGGGTTCACGGCCTTGATTAATAATATTGTATAGCTCTAGGATCGTATTTACAAAATCGCTTTGAGCAACTAAGTGTCTTTTAATGCTGTTTACTGCAAACCCTAACCCTCTATGTTATAACTCCCTTGTACTCCTTTGCATTTATTCTGCACTTGTGGGTGTGCCTTGTTGAGTACGGTGGTTGTACTCAGTCTTGCTCAATTTTTCCCAGACCCAGAAGAGGAGTTCCTGGAAGATGAAGGCTTTGGTGTCTAGCTCGTGCCTGCCGTCAAGCGCCTGTGGTCGTCGCCCTAGCCTTCCGCTGTTTTTCGTTTGTCTTCATGTGTGCTGGGCCTTCGCCGCCCATGTAATAAATTAACTATTTACGCTTCTGCTTGTTAAACTCTAAATTGTATCAACTTTTGGTGTACCTTGCCTCCTGGGACAAGGAATAATGCACGCACGTAAGGAAGGCCCGTTGGGTTAATTCCGGTCGTGACAAGTTGGTATCAGAGCCTCCTTGACCCTAGGACGAGCCTTAGATCCTAAGCCTTAGCAATATTTTCGAAATAAAAATCCTTTCTTACTTGTGAAAATTCCCTAGTCTATCTCTGTCCTGCTGCTTCATTTATTGTCAAAAGCTGATCTTTAAAATGTTGCTTTTCTCTTTTGCTTTTGTTTGTAGATGGCCGGCAACCTCAACCGTCGTGGCCTGGACTTGACTGGCTTTGTTTTGGAGCTGCGGGGCATGTGCGTTGTCCTGGGGTACCCGCACGGAGTGGACTACCAGGGCAAGAAGCTCCCGGAGCAGGACGGTGACGAGGTGGAGCCCCGCGCCGCTTGGGAGGTCACTGCGGTGATCCTCACTGGCTCTCCTGAGAGGACTTCGTTGGCGGTCACCGCGGGTGGAGATTCTTTCCCCGCCGCTTGCCAGAACGCCGCGCTCCTCGCCATCAGCACTCTTCACCAGCGCTATCCGGATGAGTTGCAGCACTCGCCCTACCGCTACCACCCTCGTCGAGGAGGAGCCCGCGACTACGCCACCTTCAGGGATGCTAGCTCGGAGGATGACGCTACCATCATGCACCTGGCACATGGTGGAGGCGTACGACGCGGCCCGTATCGACTTCCATCATATGGTGCGTCGTGGCTTGGTCGAGAACAACATGAAGATCCTGGAGCTGCGTTAGGAGAATTTGCAGCTGAAGAAGGACTTGGACGCAGTGGAGGCGCAGCTGAGTCAGCTCAAGATTGCTCAAGGGGAGGTCTGCCGCCCCAAGCGCCACCGCGTCTGCCGCAGCTTGAAGATCACCGCCCGCAAGGGTACCTCTAGGCCTGAGCTTGTTCGTCAGTCCTTGGCATGGACCTGCTTCGTGGAGACTCCTCGCACCGAGCCTGCGCCCTCGGTTCCTCAGGAGGATGGAGCCTCTGGCGTTGGTAGCACGGAGGAGGCGTTGTTGCTCACCTTCCGCCCTGGCCCATCGCAGAAGTAGACGAGCAGCTAGTAGGCTCGCGCGTGTGTTCTTCTCGTTGTTTCTTTTTCTTGAGTCGTATGGGGCATGGTGTAGCGCCCGTTCCGTTGTGGCGCCTAACGGGAAAATCAAATTCTAAAAACCCTAATTGCGAAAATTGTTTCTTTGCTTGTTGTCAGTCTCAGTGCCAATCCCTGATCTCGAATCCCCGATCCATCGTCGAATTCAAATTCCGAATCCAATTCCTTCCAAATCAATTCCTCCGCAAAAGTCTATTTTGCCTCCCTCGAGTTCGTGGGCCGGACCCCTCTCTCGGCCCATCTCTCTCTCTCTCTCTCTCTTTCTCCCTCCTCCTTTTTCCCAAAGAGGAAAGGGGCAAGCCCCCCTTTTCCCCCTTCCTTTTTCTTTTTCCTCCCCCGCCGGCGTCATTCCCCTCCTGTCGCCGTTTGGCCGCGAGCGCCGGAGCGCCGGCCCGTCTCCTTTGACCGCCCTAGGTCGGTTCCCCAAACCGACATCGCCGCCCTATAAACCCTCTCCTCCCTCCTCCGATTTTCCCCCCTCGTTTTCGCCTCTAGCCATTGCCGCGCCGTGCCCTAATCGTCGCCGACCGCCGCCGTCGCGTGTGCCGGAGGAGCCGGTGCGCGCTAGGACGCGGAAGGGGACTCCGGGCGCTCGTCTCCTTCCTCTTCCCCGGCCCGAGGCCGGAGAGATCACTCCCGCGCCGTCGGCCATCGTCACAGCGCCCCGCCTCGTCTCGGTAGTGCTTCCCTCCGTTCTCCCTCCTCGTTCCGTCTCCTCCCCTCAGCTTTCGGTAGAAGCTTGTGTAGCCTCCCCGTAGCTAGCTGGCGCCGCCCCAAGTCTTGCCGCCGCCCGCTGTGTGCTCGCCGCCGTCGCCGCCCGAGCTCGGTAGCGCCTCTCGTCGCCGGCCTCGCTCGGCGTAGCTCCGCCCAATCCGGCGCAAGGAAAAGATTCCCGTAGCCGCGTAGATGCTCTCACCGCCGGGGATTAGCCCCTCGTGACCTCGTCGCTGTTTCCCTCTTCTCTCGCCGCCGGTGGTCGCCGCCGCAATCCGCCGCCGTCGAGCCCCCTCCGGCGAATCCGAACCGTTGGCTCGTCTCCCTTCGTCTCGATCAACCTCCCGGTGTGCTCGCTTTCGCCGGTATCGCCGTGGTTCGCCCCGTCGCTCGCCGCCGCCGCCCGCCGTCCGTTTTCGGCCAGCGTCGTCGTCTTCCTCTCGCCGGCTCGCGTGGCTGCCACGTAGGCGCCACGTCGGCGCCACCTCGGCCGCGACCGGGTCGAGCCGACCCCGGTCCACCGCTCCCCCGTGCGCGCGGTCCACCGCGAGCCGTGAGGCTGCGCGTGGGCCCGCCGCAACCGCTCCCACCGCGAACCGCGCGCGTGCGCCGCGTCCCTCCCCAAACCCTAGCGCACGCCGCGTGCACCTCGCTCACGGTGAGCCGAGTCACCGACAAGCGGGTCCCACCCGGGACCGCGCGAGGTGAGCCCGGTCCACCGGCTCTCTCTCTCCTCCCCGCCCGCGCGCGTGTTTTGGGCCGCTTCTCGGGCCGGCCGGCCCATTAAGCCCGGCCGAGCCGTCCCTTTCTCTCGGGCCGCGCCCTAGCCGCCCGAGGGAAGTCTAATTTCCCTCCCTCCTTCCTTTATTTTCTTTTCTTTTTCCTAAAGGGTTTAATTAAATCCTTTTTCCTTTAGACCAAAAATCCAATAATCTTAGAAATTCAATATCTCCTCAACCGTACATCCGATTGACTCCGTTCAACTTCCAAAATTCCTCAAATCTCGAGATCTATCTAATGGCACGCTTAGAGGTCAATAATAGGGCTTTATTTTCGCTGTTTGTTGAGTTGTCCCGTTCCGCGTGTAGTTTCGGAGCTCGAAGACCCGCAGTGCGAGGATTTCGAGGATCAAGCTCAAGATCTCGAGCAAGGCAAGTCACCTTTGATCATCTCGCACCTATAATTTAAATCTAAGTATTTCTTTTCCGCAAATATTGCATGGATAGGATTTGCACAAGTAATCTGGCCACGATTTGCGGGATAGCCCGTCGGCCCCAAATCCTAAATTGTTGCAATTACCCTCCGTGAATTATTGAATACCTAAAACTCCTTTGTCGACTGTTGTGCTTCGATGCACGAGCCTTCGGGCATGGGCATCGGAACACCACCCCTCCCCTCAAATTTAAAATATCCAATGATGGGTAAAACTTGGGTTTTACAAAAGACTTGGAAAACCCGACACCTGGGTCGGTGCTTGCGAACTAAATGAATTTCTAAAGTCGCGGACCAGGGAACGTACCGGGAGTACGGTTCCCTGCTCTTGCAGTTAAGGACCGTTTCCTTGGAATTTCATCCAATCATAAGACAAGTACAACCACATGGGTGGAATGGGACACCCCTGGCTGAGTAAATTGCTAATCGGGGGAGCCTTGATGCCGAGAGACATGTGGATTCAACGGGGTGGTGTCGGGGAGAACCCCCGGGCTTCCTGGCACAGTATGGTCTAGGACCTAACCTGTTGTCGGTCTGGGACCCCTCTCATCGGCATATGGCAACCCTGTGTCTGCTCTCGAAATGCCTTGTCATGAAAGCCCTTAGGTCACCAGACGTGGCCGATCTGCACGGGCTGGGTGATTCGGGTTAGTAATGTCGTGTGGGTAAAGTGTACCCCCTCTGCAGAGAATTAACAAACTGTTCGAACAGCCGTGCCCATGGTCATGGGCGGATGTGAGGTGATTCCTAGCGTAGTTTTGTTTGACTACTGCTTTGAGAAGTTGCTGTTGAGGAATGAATTTGATGTGTGGAAATCTGCGGCTGATGGGATCAGCCAGGCCCGGGTGGCCGTTTGAAAGCTGTTGGCCGGGTGCCAACCTTGATCAGTTTAAAGATTGATACATTGCACATACTCCGACCGGACGGGACGCACTGTCCCATCCGTGTCGTTTGAGAAGCACTCACCTAGTGGTTTCCAAAAAGAAGTTTAAATAAAATCAATTGCAAAAACATTAGCCTTTCCTTTGAAGCCTGCATTAAACACTTAAATTCCCATGGCTTGCTGAGTACTTCTGTACTCACCCTTGCTCTATATAAATAATCCCCCCCCAGTTGCTGAGGAAGATGATGTGGATCCCGCTGACGAGGAGTTCTTCCAGGAGCAAGTCGGCTACGATGAGTTTTAGGGTTTCGGCCTAGTTCCCAAGTCGCGCCTGTGATGTTTGGTCCGAGTCTTGGCTTCCGCTTCCTCTTTTGTAATGCAGTTGTGAGCTCGGGGTCTGTCCGCAGCCCAACATGACTGTAATCCTACTCTATAATAAAGAGACCTCTGTTGCTGTGATATTCTGTCTTCCTGTGATACCAGCACTATTTCCTGGGACTGGTATCGGTTAACAGGTTAAATTGGAGCGTCACGGGCTAGTTCCGTTCGGAGCTAGTACGGGGCGTGACACATGGTTATACCGGTGTGTGGTATAACTGTGTCGGAGCCTGTCTTTATTTTATTTGCATAAGCAACTTGAACCTTAATGACCTAATTTAATGGCAGCAATAAATTCAAGAATTATGGTAGTCGTGGGTGATTAGTTTTAATAGTCAGCTCTCTCTGTTTGCTGGTTCTGTGCGGGAATTTCAGATGGTGACAACCAGGAGAAGCACTGTTACCGGCGAAGGCAACCATCCCGAAGGCAGCAACCCCAACAACCATGGCAGCCCACCTCCACCTCCTCCCCCGCCACCACCACCGCCACCTGACACCAACCCCATCCTCACCCAAATCCTCGCTCAGCAGGCCAACATGATGGCTGCTTTCCTCCACCACATCCAGAATCCACCGCAACACAATGCTCCACCCCCACCACCACCTCCGCAGCACTCTAAACTTGCCGAATTCCTCCGCATCCGCCCGCCTACCTTCTCTAGCTCCCATAACCCCGTGGATGCTTTGGATTGGTTACATGCCGTGGGGAAAAAGTTGGACACCGTACAGTGTAATGATGAGGAGAAAGTCATCTTCGCCGCCCACCAACTGCAGGGACCCGCATCTCTATGGTGGGACCACTTCCAGGATACGCAGCCAGAGGGACAGCCTATCACCTGGGCCCGCTTCACCGCCGCCTTCCGGAGGACCCATGTGCCCGCCGGAGTCATGGCCCTTAAGAAGAAGGAATTTCGGGAGTTGAAGCAAGGCAACCGCTCCGTGATGGAGTATTTGCACGAGTTCAATAACTTGGCCCGGTACGCTCCGGAGGATGTCCGTGAAGATGAGGAGAAGCAGGAGAAGTTCCTGGCAGGGATGGACCCTGAGCTGTCCGTGCGTCTGGTCTCCGGAGACTATCCCGATTTCTAGCGCCTGGTGGACAAGAGCATCCGCCTGGAAGCCAAGCACAAGGAATTGGAGTCGCACAAGCGTCGCTTGGCGAATTTCCGCAACCAACAGGGGGCTAACCAAAAGATCCGCTACACCAATCCCTATCCAGGGGGATCCTCCTCGCAGCAGCAGCAGCAGCAGCAACCTCGCTCCGCGCCCCGACCTCAATTCGTGGTGCACGTCCCACAGCCGCAGCAGCAGCAGAATCAGCAAGGGACCCGTGCACCCCGCCCTCCTGCACCGGCCGTACAGCCTGGACAAGGCCGCAGGGATGCTCAAGGCCAACAGCGTCTGTGCTTCAACTGCTTCGAGCCCGGGCACTTTGCGGATAAATGCCCGAAGCCGAGGCGCCAGCAAGGCCAAGCGCCTCCCCGCCCCAACAACGGTGGCAAGGATGTCACTCGGGGCCGTGTGAACCACGTGACTGCAGAGGATGTGCTGACAACTCCAGACGTCATCATTGGTACGTTCCTCATTCATTCCATCCCTGCTACCATTTTGTTCGACTCTGGAGCTTCCCACTCGTTTATATCTGTGTCATTCGTGGGGAGAAATCAGCTGGGGGTAGAAAGGCTTAGGAACCCTCTGCTCATCACCACCCCTGGAGGTGTTATGACCACAAAGTATTATAGCCCTGCCGTTCCTATAGAAATCCAGGGAATTCCTTTCCCCTCGGATCTGATTCTTCTAGACACCAAGAACTTGGATGTGATCCTCGGGATGAATTGGTTGGCTCAATTCCAAGGAGTAGTGGATTGCGCAAGGCGCACTGTCACTCTGTATCGGGGGCATAGTCACCCGGTTGTTTTCTTTGCACCCCCAACTTCCGCCGGCAGTTCAGTACTTCATCAGCTAGGATTGCCAGAAATACCCATCGTTAGTGAGTTCGGAGATGTGTTTCCAGAAGAACTACCCGGTATGCCGCCCAAGCGAGAGATTGAGTTCCGGATAGATCTTGCTCCAGGAACCACTCCACTGTACAAGCGACCTTACCGTATGGCAGCAAACGAATTAGCCGAAGTCAAGAAGCAATTGGAAGAGCTGAAAGAAAAAGGGTATATACGACCGAGCACTTCCCCCTGGGGTGCTCCCGTGATTTTTGTGGAGAAGAAGGACAAGACAAAGAGGATGTGTGTTGACTACAGAGCTCTCAATGAAGCCACAATCAAAAACAAGTACCCTCTTCCCCGGATCGATGATCTGTTCGATCAGCTTAAAGGTGCCACTATATTCTCCAAGATTGATCTTCGTTCCGGATATCACCAGTTGCGCATCCGTGAAGAAGATATCCCGAAGACCGCATTCACCACGCGATACGGACTGTATGAATTCACGGTGATGTCGTTCGGTCTGACCAATGCTCCTGCCTTCTTCATGAACTTAATGAACAAAGTGTTCATGGAATACCTGGATAAGTTTGTTGTGGTCTTTATTGACGACATACTGGTGTACTCCCAATCAGAGGAAGACCATCAGCAGCATCTCCGTTTAGTGTTGGGAAAGCTTCGGGAGCACCAATTGTATGCCAAGCTCAGCAAGTGTGAGTTCTGGTTGTCCGAAGTCAAGTTCTTAGGGCACGTGATATCTGCTGAAGGAGTTGCTGTGGATCCTCAAGAATATGAAACAGGGTAAAGCCGCTGGTTTCACAGAAGATGAACACGGGACCCTATGGAACGGAAATCGTGTATGCGTTCCGGACGACAAGGAACTTAAACAGTTGATACTTCAGGAAGCTCACGAAAGTCCTTATTCCATCTACCCTGGCAGCACGAAGATGTACTTGGACTTGAAAGAGAAATACTGGTGGGTTAGTATGAAGCGGGAAATTGCAGAGTTCGTGGCCCTTTGTGATGTGTGCCAGCGTGTCAAAGCAGAGCACCAACGACCGGCCGGACTTCTCCAACCTCTCCAAGTACCAGAATGGAAATGGGATGAAATTGGGATGGATTTCATCACCGGACTTCCAAAAACCCAAGGCGGATATGATTCTATATGGGTAGTCGTGGATCGACTAACCAAGGTGGCGCGGTTTATTCCTGTGAAGACCACCTATGGAGGGAACAAATTAGCTGAACTCTACTTCGCTAGGATCGTGAGTCTCCATGGCGTTCCTAAGAAAATTGTATCTGATAGGGGAAGCCAATTCACCTCTCACTTCTGGAAGAAGCTCCAAGAAGAGTTGGGTACCCGACTAAATTTCAGCACCGCGTATCACCCGCAAACCGATGGACAGACCGAGCGTCTGAATCAGGTCCTAGAAGACATGCTCCGCGCCTGTGTTCTAGATTTTGGGAAGACCTGGGATAAGAGTCTCCCCTATGCCGAGTTCTCCTACAATAACAGCTACCAAGCCAGCATAAAAATGGCACCCTATGAAGCGTTGTATGGCCGCAAATGCCGAACACCACTATTGTGGGACCAAGTCGGGGAAAGCCAAGTGTTCGGGACTGATATCCTGAGAGAAGCGGAAGCTAAAGTCAGAACCATTCGGGATAATCTAAAGGTGGCACAGTCCCGGCAGAAGAGTTATGCAGATAACCGACGCCGTAACCTGGAATTCGCAGTGGACGATTTTGTGTACCTTCGGGTCACGCCGTTGCGGGGTGTACACAGGTTTCAGACAAAGGTTTGTGGGACCTTTCCGCATCATTGCTCGACGCGGAGAAGTCGCTTACCAGTTGGAGCTGCCCGCCTCATTGGGCAACGTGCATGATGTGTTCCATGTGTCGCAACTCAAGAAATGTCTTCGAGTGCCGTCCGAGCAGGCCGATTCGGAGCAGATTGAAGTTCGCGAAGACTTGACCTATGTGGAGAGACCAGTGAAAATCCTGGACACCATGGAGCGCAGGACCAGGAACCGGGTAATTCGTTTTTGCAAGGTCCAATGGAGCAACCATGTCGAGGAAGAAGCTACTTGGGAACGTGAAGACGAGCTGAAGGCAGCCCATCCCGATCTCTTCGCCAGTTCTTCCGAATCTCGGGGTCGAGATTCCGTTTAAGGGGGGTAGGTTTGTCACGTCCCAAAACGACCCTAAAATACATCCTTCAAAATTATGCCTAGAATAATTAAAATCCTTGTGAAAGCCTCCAAAAATGAAAATGTGCAAAGTAAAAGTCAAATAAGGCTTGGAGGATTTTTGTATATTTCCTAATAGCCTAAAATGTGTAAATAAATTTTAGTGGAATTTTCAGAGCACAAATAATAATTGTTAAGAAATAAACAAAGTTGAAAAGGTTTATAAAAAGAAAAATCCTAAAAACCTCCCTCCCTCTCTCTGGGCCGAATCCGGCCCATCTCCCTCTCTCCTCTCCCCCGCGGCCCACTCGGCCCCTCTCCGCGCGCGCGCCGCTGACGGGCGGGCCCGCCCGCCACCCTCGCTGACGGGTGGGGCCCACCCGTCATCCCCGTCCTCCCGCCGCTCCCGCCGACCCGCCCGCGCCAAGCGCCGCCGCCGCCGAATCCGCCGCATCCCGCCGTCCCCGCGTGCAATTAAGTGGGGGGAATCATTCCCCGTGATTCCCTCTCCCTTTCCCCCCAATTTTCCCTCTCTCTCTCTGTCACGCCCCGAACTAGCCCCGAGCGGAACTAGCCCGTGACGCTCCAAATTAACCTGTTAATCGATACCAGTCCCAGGAAACAGTGCTGGTATCACAGGAAGACAGCATATCACAGCAACAGAGGTCTCTTTATTATAGAGTAGGATTACAGTCATGTTGGGCTGCGGACAGACCCCGAGCTCACAACTGCATTACAAAAGCGGAAAGCGGAAGCCAAGACTTGGACCAAGCATCACAGGCGCGACTTGGGAACTAGGCCGAAACCCTAAAACTCTTCGAAACCAGCTTGCTCCTGGAAGAACTCCTCGTCAGCGGGATCCACATCGCCTTCTTCAGCAACTGGGAGGGGGATTATTTATATAGAGCAAGGGTGAGTACAAGAGTACTCAGCAAGCCATGGGAATTTAAGTGGTTAATGCAAGCTTCAAAGGAAAGGCTGGGGTTTTCGCAAACGATTTTGGTTTAAACTTCTTTTTGGAAATGTCTAGGAGAGTGCTTCTCAAACGACGCGGATGAGACAGTGCATCTCGTCCGGTCGGAGTATGTGCAATGTATCAGTCTTTAAAACAGGGTTGGCATCCGGCCAACAGCTTTTCAAACGGCCAACAGGCCAACACTTTCTTTAAACGGCCAACAGGCCAACTTCTTTTGAAACGGCCAACAAGCCACATTTTCATAAACGGCCAACAAGCCAACTTCTTTTCAAACGGCCATCCGGGCCCGGCTGCTCTCAACAGCCACAGGTTTCCGTCTCCGAAACCAAACCACATCAGCTCTTTTTCAAGCAGTTGTCAATCAAAACTACGCTAGGAATCACCTCACATCCGCCCATGACCGTGGGCACGGCTGTTCAAACAGTTTAAACCTCTGCAGAGGGGGTACACTTTACCCACACGACATTACTAACCCGAATCAACCAGCCCGTGTATAACGGCCACGTCTGGTTGACCTAAAGGCTTTCATGACAAGGCATTTCGAAAGCCGACACAGGTTCGCCATATGCCGACGAGGGGGGTCCCAGACCGACAACAGGTTAGGTCCCGGACCATGCTGTGCCAGGAAGCTCGGGGGTCTTCCCCGCCACCACCCCGAAGAATCCACATGCCTCTCGGACATCAAAGCTCCCCCGATTAGCAATTTACTCAGCCAGGGGTGTCCCATTCCACCCATGTGGTTGCACATGTCTTATGTTTGGATGAAATTCCAAGGAGTCGGTCCTTAATTGCAAGAGCAGGGAACCGTACTCCAATACGTTCCCCGGTCCGCGATTTTCGAAACTCATTTAGTTCGCAAACACCGACCCAGGTGTCGGGTTTTCCAAATCTTTCGTAAAACCTCAAGTTTTACCCAACTTTGAATATTTTAAGTTTTGGGGGAGAAGTGTCCCGAAGTGCGTACCCGAGGGTCCGCACATCGAAGCACAACAGTCGACAAAGGGGATGTTAAGTGTTCAATAAGTCACGGAGGGTAATTGCAACAAGTGGGATTGGGGCCGACGGGATAACCCGTAAAACACGGCCAAGAACTTGTGTGAGTCCTAACCATGCAATATTTGCAAAAGGAAATACTTAGATTTAAATTATGGGTGCAAGATGATCAAAGGTGACTTGCCTTGCTCGAGATCTTGAGCTTGATCTTCGAAATCCTCGCACTGCGGGTCTTCGGGCTCCGGAACTACACGCGGAACGGAACAACTCAACAAACAGCGAAAATAAAGCCCTATTAATGACCTCTAAGCGTGCCATTAAATAGATCTCGAGATTTGGAGAATTTTGGAAGTTGAACGGAGTCGATCGGATACTCGGTTGAGAAGATATGGAATTTCAAAGATTATTGGATTTTTGGATCAAAGGAAAAAGGAAAAAGGATTTAATTAAATCCTTTTAAAAAGGAAAAAGAATTAAATTGGAGGAGGGACGGGATTTAGACTTCCTCGGGCGGCTTAGGGCGCGGCCCAAAGGAATTCGGCTCGGCCGGGGCCTAAATGGGCCGGCCGGCCCAAGAGGCGGCCCATCTGACGCGGGCGCGGGCGGGAGGAGAGAGAGGACGCGGGTGGACGCGGTCCACCGCGCGGGACCCACATGGCGGCGGCTCGGTCCATCGTGGACTCGGCGCACGCGGGTGGCGGTTAGGGTTAGGGCGCGGGCGCGGTTTACGCGCGCGGCGCACGGGAGACGCGAGAGTGGCGGGCCCACGCGCAGCCTCTCGGCTCGCGGTGGACCGCGCGCACGGAAGGGCGACGGATGGGGTCGGCTTGACCCCGGTCGTGGCCGACGTGGCGCCGACGTGGCGCTGACGCGGGCGAGCGCGAGGAGGAAGAAGGGTGGCCGGGATTTGGACGGCGGACAGCGGCGGAGGGCGACGGGATGGCTTCGCGGCGACACCGGCGACGGGGCGAACACCGGGAGGTTGATCGCGACGAGAGGAAGAGAGCCAACGGCTCGGATTCGCCGGAGAGGAAGCGACGGCGACGAATCGAGGCGACGTCCGACGGCGGCGAGAGGAGAGGGGAACGGCGACGGCGGCTCGGGAGACTAATTCCCGGCCGTGGGAGCATCTAGGCGGCCGCGGGAACTCTACCCTAGTGCCGGATTGGACGGAGGAGCTCCGAGGAGGGCCGGCGACGTGCGCCTCCTCCGAGCTTCGGGCGGCGTCGACGGCGGGTATGCGGCGAGCTAGGGCACGGCCCGGGGCTTCGCCGGCGGGTCGGGGAGGTGCTACTCGTGCTAAGGACGCAAGCGGAGAGGAGGAGATGGAGGGAGGAGGGAGAACGGAGGGAGACAGTACCGAGACGGGGAGGGCGATGCCGAGGCGACGGAGGGAGGCGCGGGAGGACCTTCCCGGCTTCGGGCCGGGGAAGAGGAAGGGGAGGAGGCGGCCGGAGACCCCTTCCGAGTCCTCGGCTGCGCACGGCTTCGGCGGCACGCGTCGGCGACGGAGGCGGAGGAGGGTGTGCGGCAATGGCGCGGGCGAATTTGGGGGAAAAACGGAGGAGAGGGGCTAGGGTTAAATGGGGGCCGAGGTCGGTTCGGGAACCGACTTGGGCGGTCAAGGAGGGGGACGGGCGCTCGGTGGTCGCGGGGAGAGGACGGCTGACGCCGGCGGAGCGGAGGGAAAAAGGAGAAAGATGGAAGAAAGGGCTTCGCCCTTTTGCCGAATCGAGAAAAGGGAGGGGAAAGGAGAGGGGCGACGCGCGGAGGGAGAGGCGGTGCGCGGCTCCGAGGCTTGGACGCGAGCGCGAGGGTGGCGGGACCGAGCGGTGACGGCGGCGGATTTTTGGAGCGGCGCGACGACAGCGGCGGCAGGCGCGGGGTCGGGCGATGACGGCGGCGGCGCTGGCCGGTCGGCCACGACGCGCGCGCGCGCGGGGCGATTCAAACGGGGGCGCGGGAGAGGCGAAGGCGGCGCGGCCGAAGGCGGTCGCGCGGGCGGCCGTGCACACGCGCGGGCGCGGGGGCGCGCGAGGGAGAGAGGGAGAGGAAAGCTCGGCTCGGGGGGGGGGAGAGGGAGCCGAGGGAGAGAGAGAGAGAGAGAGGGAGAGAGAGAGAGAGAAAAAAGAATGGGGCTGGGCCCACTTGGCAGGGAGAGAGGGAGAGGAAAGTGCTGGGCCCACTGGCAGGGAGAGAGGAGGATGGGGCCCACTGGCAGGGAGAGAGGAGGAGGAGGATGGGGCCCACGGCTGAGGGAGGCAAACTAGACTTTGCGGAGGAATTTGAATTTGGAGGATTTGGATTCGGATTTGGAATTCGACGGGGGATTGGAGATCGAGATCGGGAATTGGCACGGAGACTGACAACAAACAAGGAAGCGGAATTTTCGCACATAGGGTTTTTAAGATTTAATTTTCCCGCTAGGCGCCACGACGGAACGGGCGCTACAGACCAACCCCCCTAACAAGAATCTCGACCCCGAGATTCAGCACCTAAGGGAGCAGCTCCGGAAACTCGGCGCGGAGATGATCTTCTCGTTCCCAGGTTGCCTCATCTTCAGAATGGTTGCTCCACTGAACTTTGTAGAACTTGATGGTCTTCCTTCGAGTCTGACGTTCTGCCTCTTCAAGAATTCTGATCGGTCTTTCCTTGTAGGTCAGATTCTTTTCCAGTTCGATATTGCTCAGGGGAACTTGTTCTTCCGGAATACGCAGACACTTCTTTAACTGAGACACGTGAAACACGTTGTGCACATCTGCGAGACCTTCAGGTAGCTCAAGCTGGTAAGCCACCTCGCCACGTCTGGCGGTTATGAGGTAGGGGCCGATGTAGCGGGGAGCTAACTTGCCGGACATCCCAAACCTCTTCATTCCACGGAGGGGTGAAACCCGTAGGTACACATGATCCCCTACTTCGAACTCAAGGTCACGCCTTCGATTGTCTGCGTAATTCTTTTGTCGGTTCTGAGCTGTCTTTAATCGTTCTCGGATCAGCTTAACTTGTTCTTCTGCTGCCTTTAGTATGTCAGGTCCGAACACCAGTGCTTCGCCAACCTCATTCCAGCACAAGGGTGTGCGGCATTTTCTTCCGAACATTGCTTCATTTGGCGACATCTGAATGCTGGCCTGATAACTGTTGTTGTACGAGAACTCGGCATACGGCAAACAACGGTCCCAAGTACCTTCAAAATCCAGAGCACATGCACGAAGCATGTCTTCTAGGATTTGATTTACTCTTTCAGTCTGACCATCGGTCTGCGGATGGTAAGCTGTACTAAAATTTAGATCGGTTCCGAGAGCCTCATGCAACTGTTTCCAGAACCTTGATGTGAACTGAGTGCCTCGATCTGACACAATCTTCTTGGGACAGCCAAATCTACATACGACATGAGTCATGTAGAGTTCTGCCAGTTTCTTTCCATCAAAGGTGGTTTTCACTGGCACGAAATGAGCTGATTTCGTGAGTCGATCCACGATTACCCAGATGGAGTCATACCCGCTAGGGGTTCTCGGCAAACCGGTGATGAAATCCATTCCGATTTCTTCCCATTTCCATTCAGGAATTGGTAACGGTTGCAGTAGTCCGGCTGGCCTTTGATGCTCTGCCTTGACTCTTTGGCAAATGTCACAAAGGGCTACATATTCTGCGACATCTCGCTTCATTCCTGCCCACCAGAAGTATGCTTTGATATCCTGGTACATCTTCGTACTTCCTGGATGAATGGAGTAGGCGGATTCGTGAGCTTCTTTTAAAATGAGGTCTCTCAACTCTTTCTTGGCCGGTACACAGATGCGTGATCCGCACCAAACTGTGCCTTGATCGTCTATGGAGAAATCGGTGTCCTTTTTCTCCTTTATCCTTTTTATTAATTCTTTTATCCCTTCATCATCCTTCTGAGCTTCTCGGATTTGTGATTCTAGGGTAGGTTGCACTGTCAAGCTGGCAGGGACACCTGACTGTACCATGGTCAGCCTTAACTTCTCCAATTCCTTGCACAGGCGATCTTGGTCAGGCCATATTTGAGCTGCGTTGCAATAGGTCTTGCGACTTAGTGCATCAGCGACCACATTGGCTTTACCGGGATGGTAATGAATTCCTAGATCGTAATCCTTGATTAGTTCCAGCCATCTTCTTTGTCTCATATTTAACTCGGTCTGAGTGAAGATGTACTTAAGACTTTTGTGATCGGTGTATACTTCACATCTGTTCCCGATTAAATAGTGCCTCCAGATCTTGAGAGCATGAATTACGGCTGCTAACTCGAGATCATGGGTGGGATAGTTGACTTCATGAGGCCTAAGCTGCCTGGATGCATAGGCCACAACCTTTCGTTCTTGCATTAGGACACATCCTAAGCCTTGTCTTGATGCATCACAGAAGATTTCGAAATCTCTTCGGATATCAGGCAAGGTGAGGACTGGGGCGGTGGTCAACCTTTTCTTTATTTCCTGAAAACTGTTTTCACATGCTGCTGACCATTCAAACTTCTTTTCCTTCTTCAATAGCTCGGTCATAGGTCTTGCTAGCTTAGAGAATCCTTCGATGAATCTCCGATAATAACCAGCTAGGCCAAGGAAACTTCGGATCTCTGACACATTCTTAGGCGGATTCCAAGCAAGTACGGCTTCAACCTTGCTAGGATCTACTTCAACACCGTTAGAGGAGATCACATGTCCAAGAAATGCTACTCGGTCCAACCAGAATTCGCATTTCGAGAACTTGGCGAATAGTCGATGTTCCTTGAGCTTTTCCATTATCAATCTTAGGTGTTTAGCATGTTCTTCCTCACTCTTGGAGTATATTAAGATGTCATCGATAAATACCACAACAAACTGGTCCAGGTATTCCATGAAGATCTTGTTCATCAGGTTCATGAAGAATGCTGGAGCGTTGGTGAGTCCGAAGGACATCACTGTGAACTCATACAGACCGTAACGCGTTGAGAAAGCGGTCTTCGGAATATCTTCAGGTCGGATTTTCAGCTGGTGGTAACCTGATCTTAAGTCAATCTTTGAGAAGACTTTTGCTCCTTTGAGTTGATCGAACAGATCGTCAATCCGTGGCAACGGGTACTTGTTCTTTATAGTTACTTCATTCAGGGCTCTATAGTCAATTACCATTCTCTCAGAGCCATCCTTTTTCTTAACCAGAAGTACTGGGGCTCCCCAAGGGGATGAACTAGGTCGCACATAACCTTTACTTTCCAATTCTTCGATTTGCCTTTTGACTTCTGCTAGTTCATTAGCTGCCATTCGGTAGGGTCTTTTTGCAATTGGTGCGGTGCCTGGTGCTAGTTCTATGGCGAACTCAATTTCTCGGTCTGGCGGCATACCCGTTAATTCTTCTGGAAATACGTCGGGGTATTCACTGACTATGGGCACTGATTCCAAGGGAATGGCTTGCAAACTGGCTAGAATAGACCGTCTTGCGGTAGGGGTGTTAGGGGTAAAGCGGACTTGCTTTCCTTCAGGTCCTTGCAAGGTGATGGACTTTTCAGCACAATCTATCTGTCCTTTGTGCTTAGCCAACCAATCCATCCCTAGGATGATGTCCAGGCTTTGCGAGTCTAGGACTATCGGTTTGGCTAGGAAGTCAACTTCCTCAATTCTAAGGTTAACTTCCGGGCATATTTTAGTTGCCCTTATATCCCTTCCAGGGGAATGTACTATCATTGGTATTCTCAAATTTTGGGTTTTCCAACCATTTCTTTTCACAAAAGCTTGCGATATGAATGAATGGGAAGCTCCTGAATCAAACAGAACTATTGCGGGTACGGAGTTGACAGGGAACATACCCATCACGACGTCTGGAGCATCCTGAGCGGTTTCAGCTTGAATGTGGTTCACTCGGCCTCGACCCAAGTGGTTGGAAGTACGAGAACCTTGTCCACTTGCTTGAGAGCTAGGGCGAGCTTGAGTTACTGCTGGAGTAGGAGTTCTGGCTGTGCTGCCATTAGCATGTCCTGAGTTGGTGCTGGGAGGAATCTGAGGGCACTGCCTGGCAAAGTGACCCATCTGTTTGCACCGGAAACACTGAACTGCTGACTGCCCTGACGGCGATTTGAAGGAGGTAGCACTGTTTGGCGCAGTATTGCCACTTGGGGCATGCTGCTGCGGCTGAGGTGCTGGACGATTCACTTGTTGACGAGGGGCATAGCCCGGCTGGCGGTTAACTTGAGTGACCGACTGGTGATACTGCATGGGTTGTCCAAAGCGAGGGCGAGGTGCGCCTCGGGAAGAATTGCCCTGATGGTTTGACTTGCGTTTCTTATATTCTTCTGCGGCCTCTTTTCTGGCATCTTCAAGCAGTAGTGCCTTGTTGATCATATGCTGAAAGGTGGGGAAGTCATGAGCAAGCAACTGGAGTCTCATTCCAACTGCGACACCTTTCAGGAACTTCCTGATCTTCTTCTTGTCTGTATCCACTTCCTCAGGAGCATACCGAGCCAACTTGTTGAACTGACTCAGGTATTCATTGATGCTGCTATTGCCTTGCTTAAGTTTGCTGAATTCTTCTTTCTTCATGTCAATAGCGCTTTCGGGCACATGAGCTGCACGGAAGGCCGTAGCAAACTCATCCCAAGCAATGTTAGTGGGGTCTGGGTGTGCATTGCAATAATTCTCCCACCAATCTGCTGCAGGTCCTCTTAGCTGGTGAGAGGCGTAGAGCGTCTTCTCAACAGAAGTGCACTGCACTAAGTTGAGTTTTCGTTCAACATCTTTAAGCCAATCGTCGGCCTCAACGGGCTCGACTGTCTGAGTGAATTCTGGCGGACGAGATCTCAGAAAGTCTGTTAGCTTGGGCCTATTGTTACCCATGTGAGGATGGCCATTTCCATGCGCATTATGCTGAAATCCGGCTATGGCTGTGGCTAGTCCTTGCAAGATCTGCGTCTGAACTGCCATCAAGTGTTGCATGTTATTCTCAACATGTGGTGGGGATGGGATGCGTTCTTCTCCAGAATTGTGACTGGCGGTGTGGTGAGAGCGGTGGGACTGTTCCACTTCTGCGGCACGAGAAACTGAGCGATGCGAGCGGTTGCTGCGTTGGGGTTGCTCGACTTCTGCATTGCGGGAAGCTGTACGGTGTGAACGGCTGCTGTGGACTGACTGCTCATTATCTGACTCACGATTTGCTTCTATCTCTGCTCTTCTTTCCTCAAAACCGAGGCGGGCTGGTGCACGAACAGCACGGCGGGGGCGACTAGCCATCTAAACTCCCAGAAGAGGGCGGGGTAAGAATCAGATAAGCACTTAGAGAAGGCAAGAAACAAAGTAAACAACAACTAGATAGCACACACTAGGCATAAACTGGTTTTCTCAAATCATAAAGACACCTGATGCAACGGGTGTGGACAAGTCACAGAGCTACGCCGAGCTTGACTGTACGCACACCTCCTAGGAGAACCAGACTACCAAACAACACCCACATCAAACACACGCACGCACTACCTCGCCACGACTCCAAAAGAGTTGGCGGCGGAACAAAAGGGCCTATCTCACGGACGGCTGCTGAAGACTGACTCCTCTACTCCTCGTCCGCCTGGCTGCCTCCGGTAGTCGCCTCCTCTGTCGAAGAGACGTCGATCGGCTGAAGCGAAGGGACCGGCGGTACCTGTCGAGGGCCGGCAGCAGCACGGGCTGCTGGCGGAGGGGGAGCTGGGTGGTCAAAGCGAAACACCGTGGAGGAACCAACGACACGCTTCCGCGCAGTGCGGATAAAGCGTGGGCCACGGCGGGAGGAAGCAACGGGAGTGTGACCTGGAGTGTAGGAAGGGCTAACTGGGTGAGGGTAGGGAGAGTACACTGGTGAGTACGGCGCACGCGAGCTGGGGGAGCGCGGGCCACTGGGAGTGCGGGCAGAGCCACGGGAGCTGTGGGAAGACAGGTGGCTGGCGTGGCAGAGGCGGCCTGAGTCCCAAGAGACAGTGTCAACTGAGGTGACACCCTCCTCGGCTAGGCGGGCCTCCAGAGCTGCGTAGCGGCGGGCAAGGGAGCGGTAAGCCTCAAGGAGCAAGTCGTGCTGAGTGGCCTGAGCCTCTGAAAGCTCGACCATGCGAGTCAGCACTGGCTGAGACTCGCTGTACGGGCAGGGGTACCTGGCGTCCGTACGGCCGGAAGGAAGGCGTGGAAGCTGCCGGAAGGCAGAACCTCCGAGACGGTGACCGTAGTCGTGGGCCAGTCGACGGAGCGCAGTCCAGGAGAGGTCCTGGTACGCGATCTGGAGAGTGGGCCTGGCCACAGTGAAGTGGTGGGGGCGAAGGCCGGCTCCGTGTATACCTCCACGGGGGTAAAGGTACACAGAGAGCTCACAGCGAGGGGGAGTGCGGTCCACAGAGTAACCCGTGTACTCGGGACACGAGAAGCCAAGGAAACGGGCGAGGTCACGAAGCTGAGCGACGTGGTGACCCTCACCAAAACCGTGGGAACTGAAGCTGGCGTTCACTGCCATCTACAATTTTGAAAGGGAGAGAAAAGATCAGTAACCATTTTAGAAACAAACTACTGAAAATAAAGGAAAGCAAAAGAAGCCTTAGCTTTTCGCAAATAATTTTGAACTTAGTATCCTTAGGGTCGTCCTAAGCGTCGGGTTTCGTTCCTAGGGCCAAGCCTGTGCTCTGATACCATCTCTTGTCACGCCCCGAACTAGCCCCGAGCGGAACTAGCCCGTGACGCTCCAAATTAACCTGTTAATCGATACCAGTCCCAGGAAACAGTGCTGGTATCACAGGAAGACAGCATATCACAGCAACAGAGGTCTCTTTATTATAGAGTAGGATTACAGTCATGTTGGGCTGCGGACAGACCCCGAGCTCACAACTGCATTACAAAAGCGGAAAGCGGAAGCCAAGACTTGGACCAAGCATCACAGGCGCGACTTGGGAACTAGGCCGAAACCCTAAAACTCTTCGAAACCAGCTTGCTCCTGGAAGAACTCCTCGTCAGCGGGATCCACATCGCCTTCTTCAGCAACTGGGAGGGGGATTATTTATATAGAGCAAGGGTGAGTACAAGAGTACTCAGCAAGCCATGGGAATTTAAGTGGTTAATGCAAGCTTCAAAGGAAAGGCTGGGGTTTTCGCAAACGATTTTGGTTTAAACTTCTTTTTGGAAATGTCTAGGAGAGTGCTTCTCAAACGACGCGGATGAGACAGTGCATCTCGTCCGGTCGGAGTATGTGCAATGTATCAGTCTTTAAAACAGGGTTGGCATCCGGCCAACAGCTTTTCAAACGGCCAACAGGCCAACACTTTCTTTAAACGGCCAACAGGCCAACTTCTTTTGAAACGGCCAACAAGCCACATTTTCATAAACGGCCAACAAGCCAACTTCTTTTCAAACGGCCATCCGGGCCCGGCTGCTCTCAACAGCCACAGGTTTCCGTCTCCGAAACCAAACCACATCAGCTCTTTTTCAAGCAGTTGTCAATCAAAACTACGCTAGGAATCACCTCACATCCGCCCATGACCGTGGGCACGGCTGTTCAAACAGTTTAAACCTCTGCAGAGGGGGTACACTTTACCCACACGACATTACTAACCCGAATCAACCAGCCCGTGTATAACGGCCACGTCTGGTTGACCTAAAGGCTTTCATGACAAGGCATTTCGAAAGCCGACACAGGTTCGCCATATGCCGACGAGGGGGGTCCCAGACCGACAACAGGTTAGGTCCCGGACCATGCTGTGCCAGGAAGCTCGGGGGTCTTCCCCGCCACCACCCCGAAGAATCCACATGCCTCTCGGACATCAAAGCTCCCCCGATTAGCAATTTACTCAGCCAGGGGTGTCCCATTCCACCCATGTGGTTGCACATGTCTTATGTTTGGATGAAATTCCAAGGAGTCGGTCCTTAATTGCAAGAGCAGGGAACCGTACTCCAATACGTTCCCCGGTCCGCGATTTTCGAAACTCATTTAGTTCGCAAACACCGACCCAGGTGTCGGGTTTTCCAAATCTTTCGTAAAACCTCAAGTTTTACCCAACTTTGAATATTTTAAGTTTTGGGGGAGAAGTGTCCCGAAGTGCGTACCCGAGGGTCCGCACATCGAAGCACAACAGTCGACAAAGGGGATGTTAAGTGTTCAATAAGTCACGGAGGGTAATTGCAACAAGTGGGATTGGGGCCGACGGGATAACCCGTAAAACACGGCCAAGAACTTGTGTGAGTCCTAACCATGCAATATTTGCAAAAGGAAATACTTAGATTTAAATTATGGGTGCAAGATGATCAAAGGTGACTTGCCTTGCTCGAGATCTTGAGCTTGATCTTCGAAATCCTCGCACTGCGGGTCTTCGGGCTCCGGAACTACACGCGGAACGGAACAACTCAACAAACAGCGAAAATAAAGCCCTATTAATGACCTCTAAGCGT
This sequence comes from Oryza glumipatula, assembly GCA_000576495.2. Classification (NCBI taxonomy): domain Eukaryota; kingdom Viridiplantae; phylum Streptophyta; class Magnoliopsida; order Poales; family Poaceae; genus Oryza; species Oryza glumipatula. The sequence goes on from CM002514.2 coordinate 23,126,988, forward strand.
GCCATTAAATAGATCTCGAGATTTGGAGAATTTTGGAAGTTGAACGGAGTCGATCGGATACTCGGTTGAGAAGATATGGAATTTCAAAGATTATTGGATTTTTGGATCAAAGGAAAAAGGAAAAAGGATTTAATTAAATCCTTTTAAAAAGGAAAAAGAATTAAATTGGAGGAGGGACGGGATTTAGACTTCCTCGGGCGGCTTAGGGCGCGGCCCAAAGGAATTCGGCTCGGCCGGGGCCTAAATGGGCCGGCCGGCCCAAGAGGCGGCCCATCTGACGCGGGCGCGGGCGGGAGGAGAGAGAGGACGCGGGTGGACGCGGTCCACCGCGCGGGACCCACATGGCGGCGGCTCGGTCCATCGTGGACTCGGCGCACGCGGGTGGCGGTTAGGGTTAGGGCGCGGGCGCGGTTTACGCGCGCGGCGCACGGGAGACGCGAGAGTGGCGGGCCCACGCGCAGCCTCTCGGCTCGCGGTGGACCGCGCGCACGGAAGGGCGACGGATGGGGTCGGCTTGACCCCGGTCGTGGCCGACGTGGCGCCGACGTGGCGCTGACGCGGGCGAGCGCGAGGAGGAAGAAGGGTGGCCGGGATTTGGACGGCGGACAGCGGCGGAGGGCGACGGGATGGCTTCGCGGCGACACCGGCGACGGGGCGAACACCGGGAGGTTGATCGCGACGAGAGGAAGAGAGCCAACGGCTCGGATTCGCCGGAGAGGAAGCGACGGCGACGAATCGAGGCGACGTCCGACGGCGGCGAGAGGAGAGGGGAACGGCGACGGCGGCTCGGGAGACTAATTCCCGGCCGTGGGAGCATCTAGGCGGCCGCGGGAACTCTACCCTAGTGCCGGATTGGACGGAGGAGCTCCGAGGAGGGCCGGCGACGTGCGCCTCCTCCGAGCTTCGGGCGGCGTCGACGGCGGGTATGCGGCGAGCTAGGGCACGGCCCGGGGCTTCGCCGGCGGGTCGGGGAGGTGCTACTCGTGCTAAGGACGCAAGCGGAGAGGAGGAGATGGAGGGAGGAGGGAGAACGGAGGGAGACAGTACCGAGACGGGGAGGGCGATGCCGAGGCGACGGAGGGAGGCGCGGGAGGACCTTCCCGGCTTCGGGCCGGGGAAGAGGAAGGGGAGGAGGCGGCCGGAGACCCCTTCCGAGTCCTCGGCTGCGCACGGCTTCGGCGGCACGCGTCGGCGACGGAGGCGGAGGAGGGTGTGCGGCAATGGCGCGGGCGAATTTGGGGGAAAAACGGAGGAGAGGGGCTAGGGTTAAATGGGGGCCGAGGTCGGTTCGGGAACCGACTTGGGCGGTCAAGGAGGGGGACGGGCGCTCGGTGGTCGCGGGGAGAGGACGGCTGACGCCGGCGGAGCGGAGGGAAAAAGGAGAAAGATGGAAGAAAGGGCTTCGCCCTTTTGCCGAATCGAGAAAAGGGAGGGGAAAGGAGAGGGGCGACGCGCGGAGGGAGAGGCGGTGCGCGGCTCCGAGGCTTGGACGCGAGCGCGAGGGTGGCGGGACCGAGCGGTGACGGCGGCGGATTTTTGGAGCGGCGCGACGACAGCGGCGGCAGGCGCGGGGTCGGGCGATGACGGCGGCGGCGCTGGCCGGTCGGCCACGACGCGCGCGCGCGCGGGGCGATTCAAACGGGGGCGCGGGAGAGGCGAAGGCGGCGCGGCCGAAGGCGGTCGCGCGGGCGGCCGTGCACACGCGCGGGCGCGGGGGCGCGCGAGGGAGAGAGGGAGAGGAAAGCTCGGCTCGGGGGGGGGGAGAGGGAGCCGAGGGAGAGAGAGAGAGAGAGAGGGAGAGAGAGAGAGAGAAAAAAGAATGGGGCTGGGCCCACTTGGCAGGGAGAGAGGGAGAGGAAAGTGCTGGGCCCACTGGCAGGGAGAGAGGAGGATGGGGCCCACTGGCAGGGAGAGAGGAGGAGGAGGATGGGGCCCACGGCTGAGGGAGGCAAACTAGACTTTGCGGAGGAATTTGAATTTGGAGGATTTGGATTCGGATTTGGAATTCGACGGGGGATTGGAGATCGAGATCGGGAATTGGCACGGAGACTGACAACAAACAAGGAAGCGGAATTTTCGCACATAGGGTTTTTAAGATTTAATTTTCCCGCTAGGCGCCACGACGGAACGGGCGCTACACTCTCCCTCGGATTCGTTTGGAAACCCCTCCCCTAATATCGCCGGCGCCATTGATGGAGCCCGAGGACACCGCGCCGGTTTCCTTCTCCTCCGGCCGCCCTCTCCCCCTCCCAACCCTATTTAAACCCTCCCCGCACCTCCTTCGCCCGTTTCCACCCTTTGTCGCGCCTTCCCCTCGTCGGAATCGAGCTTGCGCTGTCGTCCTCTCTCTCCTCCGTCGCCGACGACCTCCGGCCGGCCCTCTCCGCTCGCCGGGACCGTCTCCCGCCTCGGCGTCTCCTTCTCCGGCTTCGCCGCATCGCCGCCGACCCCGTCCACCACCTCGCCGACCGCCGAAGCGCCGTCGCCCCCGTCGACCCGAGCCGCGCCGCCGCCTTCCTCCGCTCCGGCCGCCTCCTTTGTCGTCGCCGTCGACCCGGGGTGAGCCGTGGACCGCCGCCTCTTTTCCCCCTTCCCTTCCCCTCTCTCGGCCGCCGCTCCGCCGTGCCTATGGCCGCCGCCGGCGACCATAGGGGCGCGGGCGCCGCCTCCCGCCGGCCACGCCATCGTGGCCGCCTCCGGGCGCGCCGTGCGGCTGACGCGTAGGGCCCGGCCGTCAGCCGCCCGTGCCCTCGGGTGCGGCTGACGCGTGGGGCCCACGGCGCCGGCCGGTGCGAGCCGGGTGCGCCCGGTCCACCGTGGACCGTGAGGCTGCCGCGTGGGCCCCACTCCCGTGGACCCGGTCCGCGCGCCCTCTCCCCTCGGCTGACGCAATAAATCCTATTTTTTAATTAAAATTTAAATGAAGAAATTCGCAAATATTCACATTAAGAGCATATAAACTTCAAATGGCCATATCTTGGCCATTTGAACTCGGAATTGGACCGTTCAAGTCTCTAATTTTTCCTTAAGAAGTCTAGAACCCATTTTTGTGCTTTGTTCCTACTTGTTATATGGAGTTTATTAGAGTAAAAGCCTTTTTCGTTTCCGTTGGTCGTGTAGACGCTGCAGCTTCGGAAGATCCGCTCTTCGTGGAGGTTGAAGCCGACGTTTGGGAAAGCGAGCAAGGCAAGTCACATCATCCTTGAACATATTGAATCCCAGTTTATAAATTTATTTTGATTTAAATTAATGCATTATCGCTTTATTTAAATTCCCGCGTTATCACTGTTTTATTTAGCCATGCCTATTTACCTTTGTTATGACCTTATTATTATTGTTATTGTTAGTATTACCTTGTTCACCCTAGAATAAACAAAACCTCAACTAGTGGATACTCTATTCATGGTACCCCTAGTATGAATTTAGGTAGATGCTTCGCTGTTTAATTAGGCAACGTTAGGTGGTTTTACAACTCTAGACTTTGGGAATATTCATATCACTTGGACATCATGGAATGGTTGGATAATTATGGAATTGAATTCACACCTCCCCCTCTATTCAAAACCCTCAAATTGGTTTTAGGATGGGCTCGGGGTGCATGGTTTTGATAGTAGCACCTCGGCCACATAAGGACCGGTCTTCGGGCCTCTGTTGCAAAGCACTACCGTACTTCCACATGTCTAGTGGGTAAGGCTTAGTTTGTGGCTCAGCCTGGTTAGAAACAAAGGTACACGGATGGAGATGGACGAAGTCGGGGGTCGATGGACATCTCTAGGGCAAATGAAGGCTACATGAGCTGCGGCCCGGTAGTCGAGATGTCATGGCACAGGGCTGGTGTCCTACTGCTAGGGGCTCAATCCTGCCTGCCTGTCCCGGGGGTTCCGGCCGTAGGCGGGGCTGGGTCGGTACTCTTGTTTATGGCTAGGATGGGTTGGGAACTATGTCACGTCTTCCGTCTGTATACCGTGGTGGTATGTGGCACGTGGTTACACGTGAGGAAGATGTGTCTTGTGGGTAAAGATGTACACCTCTGATCAGAGTATAATCTATTCGAATAGCCGCGCCCTCGGTTATGGGCAAGCCTAGCAATGTACCCAAGTTAGTGTTTTAAATTCTTAAAACCTGCTTAACAACTAAAATGTGGAATGGTTGGCCTGGGTTGGCTTGGGACGAGCTGGGACCCAGGGTCGGGTTGCCAGTTCGGTCTGAATCATCGTTGGCCTTGGGTTAAGGCAGGTTCGTGTGGGTTCACGGCCTTGATTAATAATATTGTATAGCTCTAGGATCGTATTTACAAAATCGCTTTGAGCAACTAAGTGTCTTTTAATGCTGTTTACTGCAAACCCTGACCCCCTATGTTATAACTCCCTTGTACTCCTTTGCATTTATTCTGCACTTGTGGGTGTGCCTTGTTGAGTACGGTGGTTGTACTCAGTCTTGCTCAATTTTTCCCAAACCCAGAAGAGGAGTTCCTGGAAGATGAAGGCTTTGGTGTCTAGCTCGTGCCTGCCGTCAAGCGCCTGTGGTCGTCGCCCTAGCCTTCCGCTGTTTTTCGTTTGTCTTCATATGTGCTGGGCCTTCGCCGCCCATGTAATAAATTAACTATTTACGCTTGCGCTTGTTAAACTCTGAATTGTATCAACTTTTGGTGTACCTTGCCTCCTGGGACAAGGAATAATGCACGCACGTAAGGAAGGCCCGTTGGGTTAATTCCGGTCGTGACAGTGACTTAGAAGATGCGTGATTATGTTGAAGAAGGAAGGTGGAAAGATCAACTCAAAGCTGACAAGGCATTGCACCACATCATTTTGAAGGGCTTCTAATCTTTCTGGATCGATGATCTTCTGTGAAATTGCGTTCATGAAAGCACATAGGTTTGTTATTGTTGCCCGAACATTGTCAGGGAGAATACCTCTAATTATAATAGGAAGCAGGTGTGTCATCAACACGCGACAGTCGTGAGACTTTAGGTTTGTGAACTTCTTATCCTTCGTGCTTATTATTCTCTTTATATTAGAGGAGTACCCAGACGGTACCTTGATGCTCTCCAAGCATTCAAACATACTTTCCTTCTCTGCCTTGCTAAGAGTGTAGCTGGCTGGGCTCAAGTACTGGCTTCCTTTCTCCTTTGGTTTCGGGTGGAGGTCCTCGTGTTGGTTCGTATCTTTTAGATCATTGCGTGCTTCAAGTGTATCTTTCGACTTCCCGTATACACCTAGAAAGTATAGCAAGTTGACGCAGAGGTTCTTAGTGAGGTGCATCACGTCAATTGTGTGCCGGACGTCTAAGACTTCCCAATAGGGCAACTCCCAAAAAATAGACTTTTTCTTCCACATCGCCACGTGACCATCTTCGCTGGCTATGAGTTGGCTGCCAGGTCCCTTTCCAAACACTACTTTGAGATCTTTCACCATTTCGAACACGGTTTTACCGTTTCGAAATATAGGCTTTTTACGGTGGTCCGCCTTCTATTCGAAATGCTTGCCTTTCTTCCGGACAGGGTGGGTCGCAACAAGAAATCGACGATGCCCATGTACACAACTTTTTTACAATGTTTCAGATACATACTTTCAGTTTCATCCAAACAGTGTGTGCAAGCCTTGTACCCCTTGTTTAACTGTCCGGATAGGCTGCTAAGGGCAGGCCAATCGTTGATGGTTATGAGCAGCAGCGCTCGTAGGTTAAATTCCACCTGTTTATTCTCATCCCACACAGAGACGCCTTCTTTCTTCCACAACAGTTTGAGATCTTCGACCAGTGGTCTTAGGTACACATCAATGTCGTTACCAGGTTGCTTTGGGCCTTGAATAATAATCGGCATCATGATGTACTTCCTCTTCATGCATAGCCAGGGGGGAAGGTTGTAGATACACATCGTAACAGGCCAAGTGCTATGCCCGCTGCTCATCTCTCCAAATGGATTCATGCCATCCGTACTTAAACCGAACCTTAAGTTTCATGGATCCTTTCCAAAATCTTTAAACTTTCTATCGATGTTTTGCCACTGCGACCCATCGGCGGGGTGTCTCAGCATCTCGTCTTGTTGACATTCTTCTGCGTGCCATCGCATCAATCTTGCATGCTCTTTGTTTCTGAACAAACGTCTGAGCCGTGGTATTATAGGGAAATACCACATGACCTTAGCAGGAATTCTCTTACTCGAAGGCTGTCCGTCAACATCACCTGGATCGTCTCTTCTAATCTTGTATCGTAGTGCATTACAGACCGGGCATGCTTCTAGGTTCTCGTACTCCTCACCGCGATAGAGGATACAATTGTTCGGACATGCGTGAATCTTTTGAACCTCAAGTCCTAGAGGGCAGACTATCTTCTTTGCTTCGTATGTTGTTTCGGGCAACTTGTTTTCCTCTGGAAGAATGTTCTTCACTAGTTTCAATAGCTCGCCAAATGCCTTATCACTGACACCATTTTTGGCCTTCCATTGCAACAATTCCAGAGTTGTACCCAATTTTTTGTGCCCCTATTCACAGCCTGGGTACAACGGCGTCTTGTGATCCGCTAACATACGCTCTAATTTCTGAGCCTCCTTTTCACTTTCGTAGTCCTCCTTGATGTCCTGCAACATCTGACCAAGATCATCTTCAACGTCAGCCCCTTCCACCTCGCACGCTGTATTTCCTACAAATCCACCGTATTGAGCCCAATCCGGAATGTTCTCGTCTTCTACTTCATCATCTTCCATTTGAACCCCTTGTTCCCTGTGCGAGGTCCAAACATTATAGCTCGGCATGAAGCCCGTCTCAAACAAGTGAATATGAATAGTTCTAACTCCAGAATACTCTCTCTGGTTTTTGCACTTAGTGCATGGACAACGGACAAAACCATTATTCTGCTTGTTAGCTTCTGCCACTTTCAGAAAATTATGCAAGCCATCAATAAACTCTTTCGACCGTTGGTCCGCGCGCATCCATTGCCGATCCATCTGCATGAAAAGCACAAAAATTGTGAAAAAATAATCCACGAAAGTCAAACCAATTAAACAATCATACAATAGTTATACATAATTATTCGTACAATCATTATAAAATAATAACAAAAATTATTCATGTTTTCGTTCCACACTAAAGTTGTAAAGAAATATTTTAATGTGTTGTACTTAATTTATTTTAAATTAACTTAGTTCTCTATTCTTTTAGATTAATTTTCTAACTTTTTCTTTCTCATCTCTTTTATCATAAGTTTTTTTTCAAATTCTAAATAAACAAATTTTATTATAAAATAATACCACATATTATTCATTCATGTTTTAATTATATTTGAAGTTGGAAACAAATATTTAATGTGTTGTAATTATTTTAGTTTTAAATTAACTTAGTTTTCTAACCAATTAAACAATCATACAATAGTTATATATAATTATTCAAACAATAATTAAAAAATATTACCACAAATTATTCATGTTATATATAAAGTTGTAAACAAATAATTAATGTGTCGTACTTAATTTAAATTAAATTAACTTAGTTTTCTATATTATTTCATCCCTACACAAACTTTCTCTCTCATCATCTCCCATTCTAAATTTCTAGAGGCAAAATAGTATACAAAACATATCTCTAAATGGAAATGTTAACAACAAAAGGGAGAAGGATGAAGTTGCTAACCTTTGTACACCTCCAAAGTTGTATATTATCACTAAAACAAAATCACCAAAAATTTTGACAGCACCTCCCCTCAAACTCAAGAAAATTTTGAAGCCTTCTCGGGCTAACTGGAGGAAGAAGAAGACTATATATGGATGGGAATTTTAGTGCCGGTTGGTGTTACCAACCGGGTCTAAAAATGGCCAAGATTTTTAGTCCCAGTTGGTAACACTAACCGGGACTAAATACCCAATCTTTAGTCCCGATTGGTGTTAGATCCCCGGGGGCCTGACAACCTCTGACAACGGCCGAACTGGGACTAAAGATGATTTTTAGTCCCAGTTGGTGTTTCCAATCAGGACTAAAGATCAATTCTTCCCGTTGGACTTGTAAACCGGGACTAAAAATGGTTTTTAGTCCCGGTTTTTGCCCGAACTGGGACAATTGTGGTTTTCCCCCGACCCGGCAAAGATCACTTCTCCAGTAGTGCTAGAAAGAAATCAGCAGTGATGAGGAAAGTGATGAAGATGACAGTTCTGATGAAAGTTCTGATGAGGATGATAAGCAAAAACAAACTCAAGCTAAGAAGGTGGTCTGCAGACTTAAGACGCCTAGGTTTTTCTCATTTATTTCGGGAATACGCAAAAGGATTGCACACCTTTGTATTAAGAGGAATAAAATTTACATAAACATCAAACAAAGAAGAACAAGAGAGAGGGGAGAAAGGGAAAGAAAAGAAAAACAATGACTTGAGCCTATTTTCGCGATTACAATGTAACGACCGAACGACCAAACAAACTAACAAAAAAGTACTGGCGACAGGGGATGGGCAAGACGCCAAAGGGCAGCCTCTTGCGCCATGGCAACGACCACCTTAGGCCAGGACCAGGAACGGTTGTTGAACACACGGTTATTTCTTTCCTTCCAAATGGACCAAGCGCCAAGAGTCACAATCGTGTCGAACCCACGACGGCTCTCTCTTGGAACTTTGAGCCAGCAAGAGCAGTGCCACTCATGGAAGGAAGCAGCGCTAGAGGGGAAGCACTGAGGGAGGCCGAGGCTCGAAAGGACAGTCCACCACAGCTGGAGGGACTCGGGGCACCCAATCAGAAGGTGATCGATTGTTTCTTCCAACTGATCGCAGAAGACAGAAAGGGTTGGGTGCGGCAGGCCACGCTTCTCCAAACGGTCAGCCGTCCAGCAGCGCCGATGAGCAACCAACCATAGGAAGTAGTGACATCGAGGCGGGGCGAAGGTGCACCAGATTGGCAGGTGCTGAAATGAGATCCTGCCCGAGAAGAGGGCAAGGTAAGCTGAACGGGTGGAGTACGACCCCGAACTCTCCCACCTCCAGATGAAAGAATCAGGTTGGCCCTCTGAAATTGTCGTTGTCCGCAACAACGACCAGAGCTGCAAATATTGCAAGATTGCCTGGACTCCCAAGGAGCCATGAAGATCGCGGATCCAATGGTTGTTGGTCAACGCATCAACGACCAAGAGCGTCCGGCAAACGCGCACCGGGATGCGACCATAGAGCTCGGGTGCCAAAGAACGGAGACTCGAACCCTGAAGCCATTTGTCCTCCCAGAAGAGGATCGACTTGCCATCGCCGAGAACACAGGTCATGGAAGCAGCCACAAACTCGCGCTCTTGATTGGAACATGGGATTTGTAGCCCTTGGCAGGATAAGGATTGGGAGGCGCGCTGAGCCCAAAGCCACCTAGCACGGAGCGCGATCCCCATGAACTCCTGGTTGTGGATACCAAGCCCCCCATATTCCAGTGGTGCGCAGACACGGGACCAAGCCAGACAGCTCATTTATGTATGTGGTTATTCTTTAACTCTATGTTGACTTTTCATTGTCTGAAATTGTAGCAAGCACCAGTAGCACAAGAGAGTAGCAGCTCCGATGAATCTTCTGAAGAAGATAGTGACATGGAAAGTGATGAACCAGCAAAAACTCCCCAAAAGAAGGTACTGTGTATTGTAAAATTCGTGCATATGATTTCTTTGGACATCACATTGTTCTTCAACTATAGCAGTTTTATGTTAGTAAAAGCTTCTTTATCCTTCAGGAAACTGCTGTGTCTGTTGGTTCGAAGAAGTCTGCGACAAAACTGGGACAAGAGGAAGTATGTTTGCACTCTCGATACTGTTATTCTGCAGTGTTATCTTTTATGTTTGATGTCTGTTGGACAATCAGTTTTAACCTCATTTATTGCAGCCGAAAACGATTTCCTTTGTTTCCTATCTAGTCTATCCATTCAAGTCATGCCGCATATCTACTAGTATCATTGTGTCATTAACTAGTTCCCATTGAGTCCACCAAAGTCCATTGCATATCCTTTGATTCGTTGAAGTCTTGCTAGTATATCATCATCATCATCATCACTAGTTCCATGTTGGAGTTATCCTTCATCATCACCAGCTCGTGGAGCTGGTCTTCGTCATCAACAACTCCTGTCGGAGTTAACCATCATCATCAGCTTCCCGTCGAAGCTGAATCATCAGTTCACCAACTCCACATTGGAGTTGGCCATCATCATCAATCGTTGAAGGGCCAAAGAATAGTTTGTGAAGGTCTAGCATCTAGTCATCATCATTGTCTTTGAATCAGTGAAGAGCTGAAGAACAGTTTGTGAAGGCTTTTGGTACTAAGGGCTAAAGAACAGGTTGTGAAGGCACCGAGGTCCACTTCATTGATGAGGGGATGGATTTCTTCTTCTTCATTATCATTCAAGATTTTTATGCTTCGACAACATCATTAATTATGGACTTTGGACTTAGTTTAGTGTTTAGTTGTACTTTTCAAATGCAATGTTATTATATAAACATTGCATTTGAGTGGGGGTGTTAAGAATAGTAGTTTGTGTCAAGGTTATTTTGGATATTTCTCATCCCTCTTGTATATATATATATATATATATATATATATATATATATATATATATATATATATATATGCCTTTTAGGCTAATTCAATAGTTGAACAGTTAAATCCCAAATTACTCCTAAAGTCACAGAGCTGTCATAATTAATATTTGTTTTCTTATCTGCAGGAAAGAAGACAACATTCGGTGATGACGACTAGACGAACAATTTGAGCCGATTTTGTTCTAGTACTGTAGACTGTAGTAATCTCCATACTCCCTATATGCGATTCTAGTGAGCTGTGAACTGGCTACCTCCGGACTGTTACATTCTAGCCGTGTTATGTACTTTGTTGGCAGTTGGGACCGCGTTGGTAAATTTGCCCCGCAGATTTGGCAATTTTGGAACCTCTTGACTCACGTAATCATTCTTATCATAATATAGTGCTTTGTGGCTTAAGAGCAGGTACAATAGCAGACTATAAGCTAGCTATAAATATATTTTAAGAAGATAAAAGAAGAAAGAGAAGAATAGTGGGCTACAGATTTGTAGCTAGCTACAGCACGGACTCTAAGATGTAATATATGTATGATAGGTGAGATCATGCATTAATAATGGAGTATATGTTTATAGGTAACTATTGTATAGATTGGCTATTAAGTTGACTATAGATGATTTAGAGTTGGTAGTTGGCTATACTATTAAACTTGCTCTAATGGCACTGTTAACTGCTTCCGAAAGTTAAAGTTGCGCAATGATGGATCCTCGAATGCTTCGTAATTTTGGCTTCTCGCTCGTCACAAGGCTGTAATTGTACACTTGAGCTCACGTATTGTAATCTTGGCTTTCTTTCAAGCTGTTTTCGCCGTCACAAGTGCTAGCGTTTTAGGCAATAGCCGTTGACAGCAATTTGCGGACTGAAAATTCGTCTTCTCATCAAAGTAAAGTCCGTCTCGTTTTGAAATAGTTAACATATGCTTTGAAATAACCGTCACAGCGAAATACTACTCGTGACATTCAAATTGAAACAATTAGTAATTGGTTTATAACCAACGGGTTTGGTTTTTCCGTCAGTGCAGCACAAGCACAAGCTGGCTCAATTGACTCCATCACCTTCTGCTGTCTCCATCTCCACGTGTATTTCCCCCTTCCCACCCTGCGCATGCGCAAAGCCCTCGATGCGATGCGTATTTGCCCCTCTGCGCTCCACCTCCGGCGCCTCTGATTGGAGATGTGCTGAGGGGTGGAGGGGCTCGCCCACCATATGTTCGAGGAAATGCCTTGCCGATACCGGAGCAACTTCTGTTCTGTGTCCATCTTTGCAGGCTCCAGAAGCATTGAGCTTGGCTGGTAGATGGGCATGAAGGTGAAGCCTATGGACTATGGTGATTCTTAGCAGAGGTATGCTTTTTATCACCAAGTCTAGTTGAGAAAATTATAGCATGTCGTAAAGGCTAGCTTTACTCACAGGAAGTGGCTATCGTGTCGGAGACGAATCCTAATAAATTTATGTACCCCTTAGAGAAAAGAGGGAAATTTGGTAGTAGCATTATATGGTTCAGAGTGATTGCAGCCGTCCAAATTAACACACTTTATTCGGTGGAGGTGGGTGATCAACATGTTTGTGTACTGAGTAAACTGGATTTTTTTTTAATCATCTGTTCGCCACACTGAGCGCCTTTTCTTGCCGTCTCCCCGCTCCACTAGCTTCCACACAAAGCAGGGCGGCTGGGGCGTTCTTGCTGATTCACGATGGAGCTTGTAGCATACAGATAAATCACCATCCCATCTTCTGTCAAATAATTTGCAAAAGATTGGGACAGTGAAACTGTGGAAGTGCATTCCCGGATTCAAAGCCAAAGACTAACAAAAGTACATAATAGTATTGTTCTGTATGGTCACAACCTAATATACATCTATTTTCTTTTAACAGTGGAGGGAAGACTTCTCTTGGGTCTACTGGTGTCTTAAGTTCTTGAGGGTGTGTGTGTGTGTGTGTGTGTGATAAGTAGGCAAGTGGGAGCACTGGGTGGGTTTCTCCTTTCTTTGAATCCATCTCTGTTTGGTTTCTCCTTTGTGCAACCCCAGCTTCTGCTGCTGCCAACGCCTTGGTGTGGTGAGAAATGATGTGGTTAGTTGGCAGTGTGGTGGATACTGCAATAGGATGCCTGGTGCAAAGCATCCTTGGGAGCTTCTTCACTAAACAGATGGAAGCCTGGACTCATGAAATTGGGCTTGCTGAAGATATCAAGAAGCTTGAGTTGGAGATGAAGGCTGTGGAGAGGGTGCTTGCTGCTGCCGAGGGAAGAAGTATTGACAAGCCACTAGCCCAATCACTGGGAAGTCTAAGAGAGCTGCTTTATGATGCGGAAGACGTTATGGACGAGCTCGACTACCACCGGCTCAAACATCAGATCGAAAAAGGTTCATGACTTGCACTGTCTTGCTCTATGCTTTCTGCTTCTTTCTTCTTTCATATATGTACTTGAGAGCAGCTAAATGACATATGCATCACATCTGTATTCTGTTGGTAAGTTCTGATATAATTTAACATGATTTAACCATTGTTAATTATTGTCATTTACAACTTTGTACAGGGGAACATCTCCTTTTGCTTAGGCGGTTATCCTTTCTGGTTCCCACAACAAACTGAGTTTGCTTTTGCAGGTGAAGGCTGCAGTGCTTCTGCTGGTAATAATCCTGGGACAAACTATTCTACTTCATCCATTTCATCTTCTGCTTATCAACTAATATGTAGTGCAAGACAAAAAATTACTAGCTGGATCTCATCTGACAGAAGAAGGAAGCGACAAGAGGAAGGGCCAACTGATAGCACTATGCTGCCTCTTGAGATCAAACGTGACATTTCTAAGAGGATCAATAGAATAGCGAACAATTTGCAGAAAACTGGCAATTCTGTTAGAGGGGTTCTTCAGCTAGAGATCTCATTCCGAGGTTTGACATCAAATCAGAGGCATAGAATGGCCAGAAACACACGCCTGACAACTTCTGTTCCTATTGAACCCAAGGTGTATGGGAGAGATGCAGATAGGGACAGGATAATAGAGATGTTAATAAATGAGGGATCTAGTGATCTCCTTGTCCTACCAATAATTGGCATTGGTGGTATTGGAAAGACAACACTTGCTAGATTTGTATATCGAGATCAAAGGATTATTGATCATTTTGATTTGCAAATATGGATTTGTGTATCCACTAACTTCAATGAAGTAAGGCTAACGCTTGAGATCTTAGAGCATGTATGTAAGGATAGACAAGAGTACAGAGATGTTTATGTTAATAATTTCAATGTACTACAGGAGATTCTTTTGAAGAATATTAGAGATAAAAGATTTCTTATCATATTGGATGATATGTGGGAAGACAGGGACAATAGTGGATGGGATAAGCTGTTAGCTCCATTGAAATGTAATCAAGTAACCGGTTGTGTGGTGCTAGCAACAACTCGAAGAAACTCGGTTGCACAAATGATAGGAACAGTGAATGCATTCCAAATCAGTGGTCTGGACGAAAAGGAGTTTTGGCTGTTCTTCAAGGCATGCGCATTTGGTAATGAGGCCTATGAGGGTCAGCCTAGTTTGCAATCTATTGGGCAAAAAATTGCTAAAGCACTAAAGGGCTGCCCACTAGCAGCAAGAAGTGTCGGTGAACTTTTGAACAGAGATGTTAGTTATGAACATTGGAGGACAGTTCAGGACAAATGGAAGTCTCTTCAAGTAAAAGATGATGACATTATACCCATCCTGAAGCTTAGTTATGATTATCTACCATTCCACCTTCAGTGTTGTTTCTCTTACTGTTCTTTGTTTCCAAATGATCACCGATTTTATGGAGAAACTTTGGTCCAGGCTTGGATATCTCAAAATTTCGTGCAATATGAAGATATGGAAACGGGATTGGAGGAAACTGGGTTGCAATATTTGGCTAATTTAGTAGATTTTGGATTTTTTCAAAAAGTTGGCTCACACTATGTTATGCATGATCTAATGCATGAATTAGCAGAGCAGGTTTCATCAAATGAATGCGCTAAAATAAATGGATTGCAGCGTAATTTAATTCCACCAAACATTCGACATTTGTCCATCATAACCACCAGCCATGACAATGATGCACGTGAGGATTTTCCCATTGAGAAATTTGAGGAGATACTACAGAAGATTTGGCCTTTTCAAAAGCTGAAGAGCTTGATGTTTTTTGGAGAGAGTAGCATAAAATTATTAAAGTCCATGCTTACTTTTTGCAAGGAAGCAAAATGTTTAAGGTTGTTAAGAGTTTATGTCTCAAGTGCTGACATCAACTCTGTACAAAATTCGTTAAGTCCATATCATCTGCGCTATCTTGAATTTATTGGTGTATATATGAATGTTGTTCTTCCTCGAGCTTTGACCAGTTTTTATCATCTTCAAGTGTTGAATGTGGGCATTTATGGAAGCCATGATGTACCTACCTCTATGAATAATCTAGTTAATTTGAGGCATCTTATTGCTAATGATAAAGCGCACCATGCGATTGCATGTGTTGGCAACATGACCTCTCTTCAGGAACTAAAATTCAAGGTTCAAAATGTTGGCAGTTTTGAGATAAGACAACTCCAATCCATGAATAAGCTTGTAACTCTTGGGATCTCTCATCTTCAAAATGTGAAGACTAAAGATGAAGCCAGTGGGGCCAGACTTATAGATAAAGAGTACCTTAAAAAGTTGTCCTTATCATGGAATGGTGGCAGTGTGAGCCTTGAACCTGACAGATCAAAAGATGTGCTTGAGAGTCTTCGACCACATCATAACCTGAAAACTCTAAGTATAACTGGGTACAGTGATCCTAACTCTCCAACATGGCTTTCTAGTAATCTCTCTGTTACATCACTGCGGACAATTCATCTTGAGAATTGCAGGGAGTGGCAAATTCTTAGATCTCCTGAAATTCTTCCTTTTCTTAGGAGACTGAAATTGGTCAAGATGTCGAATTTGGTTGAACTCTCAATTCCTTCCTTGGAAGAGTTGGTCTTAATTGAGATGCCAAAGTTGGAGAAGTGCATTGGTTCTTCTGGGATAGAATTGACTGCCGATCTCAAGGTATTGATTATTAAAGACTGCCCTCAACTGGATGAGTTCACTCCTTTCCAGAGCTACTCCTCTTTTGGGGCCGAGCAGTGGTTTCCGTCTCTCAGAGAACTCACCATTGGGTGTTGTCCTCATATAAGGTAGTAATCCATTCTCTGTCTTTGTGTTGCTTGAAGAGTTACCATTTCAAATTTTTAATCACGTAATCTATAATTGATGTTGCAGCAAGTGGGAAATACTTCCACTAAGGGAAATGCATGCACTCAAGAATTTGGAGTTAATAGACCTCCATGCTGTCAAACAGTTGTTAATCCCTTCCCTGCAGAAATTAGTGTTGATTAACATGCCAAGCCTGGAATGTTGCAGTGGGCTAACAGCTTCACCTGTGCAAATGTCCACTTGCAATGGGGATAAGGAGTGGTTATCTAGTCTCAATGAACTCACTATTCACGATTGTCCTTGTTTGGTACTGTCATATCCTCTCCCGCCTTCTGCTATGATGTTTCGCTTCTCCGTCAAGGGGATCCCAACACATCCAACAATGGAGAAATCATATCCACATGGGTTCAGCATCAAATCTGATGAGTTGATTATGCTTGATGACAAGATCTTAGCATTCCATAACCTTAGGGGCATTGAAGCTTTGTCTGTAAAAGATTGTCCTAATTTAGTCTCTATATCTAGTGAAGGTATCAACCAGCTCATCGATTTAAAGAGCTTATATATAACAGGTTGTCCTAATTTCGCCATGACAAGCGGCCTTGTCTTCCCATCTCTCAGATTTCTCTCTGTTCAGGCTTGTTCCATTTCCGGGAGTTGGCTAACGGAAATGCTTTCGCATGTCCAGTTCCTCGATAGTTTGGAACTATATGACTGCGTACAAATAAAATTTATAACCTTCAGTCAACCTGCAGCAATTGAAGGTGCGAGCAGTTTGTGTTCAGCAGCAACACATTCTGATAGTGATGAACAACTGTTGAAAATTCCATCTAATATCATCCATTCTCTAAGAGTGCTAGTTATTTCTAACTGCCCTGATCTGGAGTTTGGTGGAGAGGAGGGATCCCTCCGAGGATACATCTCCCTGGATTATCTCTGCATTCAGCATTGCCCCAAGCTGGTTCCATTGTTGGTGTGGTAAGATTGAGGTTGGATCACTCCCACCGTCTGTACAATGCTTAAATATTGATATGGGTCCTGAGCTGTCTACTGTATGGGATCTCAAACTGCAGGAACTTGAACAGGGCGGAAATCAGGTTCCTCCGCCACCTCCGTCACTTGATCCATTCCGTATCACGAATCTCACAGACAAGGTACAGTCCCGTCTGCTGTTCTTCCTCCCTACCATCACAAAATTAGTCATATCGGAAAGTCCAGAGTTGACATCTCTACAGCTGGGATACTCCAAGGCACTGAAAGAGTTGGAAATTGTAGACTGCGAGTCACTTGTTTCAGTCGAGGGCTTTGGATCTTTGACAAACCTTAGGTTCTTGACTGTATATGACTCACCCAGCTTGCCTCGATGTTTTGAGATTCTGTCACATCAGCAAGGGGCGTCTGCGATCTTGTCCCGACTGGAAAAACTTCAGATCGGTGATGGTTCTGTCCTTACTGTGTCTTTCTGCAAACAGCTGACGTCTCTGAGAATCATATTCTTCTGGCCTGAACGAAGCAAGCGTGGTGCAACGATGATGGGTCTGGCAGAGGAACAAGAGAGAGCACTCCAGCTTCTGACCTCTCTCCAAAGTCACAATTTTTGGCACTTGACAAATCTCCTGTCACTTCCTGCAAATCTAGCAAGCCTTACCTCCCTCAAGTGGTTAGGTATCCATGACTGTCACCGCATTAAAAGCCTGCCTGAGATGGGCCTTCCACTGTCGTTGAGGCGATTATCTTTACGTGGTTGCAGTGACGACCTAAGTATGAAGTGCAGAATGGCAGCAACGGAGAAGCTATGAGTCCAGGTTGATGGCAAAACTATTGATTAATCACTTGAGGTATCGCAACAGGGGTTAAAGAGGTAGGCAGCAAGAAGGCGGTCACCATGGGAAAGAAATGGGTGCATTTTGTCTTGAGAACTAATTGATACCCTCAGCCATCTCTTGCTTAAAGTAATTAATTGATCTTCCTGAAGAGTGCAGACTGCAGCCTTACAAGATTTTGTACATATTGCTGCTACCTGCTCTGCACTAACTTCCTTCAGTGCCTGTATTTGTGGAGTTGTCGGTGTGTCATATCTTTGGACTTGCAAGGACTAATATGTACGCATGATTGGTGTGAAAGCCCTTGCTAAAAGTGAAGAATGTTTTGCTCCGGGCAAATAAGACACTGTTCTCACTCTTGTGCCTATCCTGGTTGGCGCCTCACAGTAAGCCTTGCCATGGCCTGTTTGTTTTATGCTTCTTTATTTGTACTGTTCTTTTTGGTGGTTTATTTGCTGCTGTCATTTTAATGCAGTGGGCAGTCTTATGTTTGAATCTCAGTATCTCACCTCTTCAGTAGTGTAAATAACTTTGTTTCGGGACTGTCATCAATCTTTTGATATGCTTGTTAGATCAGCTTATTGTTGGATGGATCTCCCTCCCCTTGAGCCCAACGGCCTAAGGGAGCCTTGACCCATGTCCTGATCGGGGGCGCCCAGCCCAATGGCTTGTGGGCCCCCATCACACTGCACCATATAAAAGGGGGTGGAGGCCGGGGCGGCACACGACACGAGGTTCGCTGCCGCCGCCAACTCCATCCCACAAACCCTAATCCGATCGAGAGGGGACGCAGCCAGTGACGGGAAGACGCCACCGCCGCGCCACGCCTCATCGTCGCCTACGACTCCCACTGCTACGACCACCGTCGCCATCGAGCACACCGTCGCCGCCATCCACGTCAAGCCCGCAACGACGACGACGCTGTCCGGCACTTCTTCCTCCACGAACACCTCAACCGGTCGGTCTCTAAGCCCTCTCCCTTCCATCTACAATGTCGTTCATCCACCCAATAGAGCCTACCCGACTAGATCTAACCTAGGTGATCCTAGAGAGAACTCTAACAATGGTATCAGAGCAACCCTAGCGTTTGGATATTGTTTTCGGGGATAGAAATCCAAAGAGAAAAGCAAAGAAAAAGAAAAGAACCAAAACCCTAAACCCTTACATGGTCGCCGGCCGTCGCCGACGTCGGCAAAGGGGGGGGGAGGGCACAGGGCACCGCCAAGGAGCCCCTCGACGGCCGCGCGCGCACCCGCGGGTGCATGCGCGGGACCGGCGAGGGTCTGTAGCGCCCGTTCCGTCGTGGCGCCTAGCGGGAAAATTTAATCTTAAAAACCCTAATTGCGAAATTTGTTTCTTTGTGTGTTGTCAAGTCTCCGTGCCATTTCGGATCTCAAATCCCCGATCTATCATCAAATTCAATTTCCAAATCTCAAAATCTCCCAAATCAAATTCATCTGCAGAAAGTCTAGTTTGCCTCCCTCAGAATTCGGTGGGCCGAATCACCTCCTCGGCCCATCTCTCTCTCAGCCGTCCTCTCCCCCTCCTCTTGCACGTGTGTCGCACGGGCCGAGCCGAGAGAGAGAGCTCTCGCTCTCTCATCTCTTTCTCTCTCTCGTTCTCTCGCTCTCCTTCCCCCCCCCCCGCCTCACTCCCCGGCGTCGAACCCGCCTGCGAATTCGGCCCCGCGTGCCGTTGCTTCGCGCGCGCGAGCCCACGCGGTCGCCGCCTGCGCCGCCCGTGCCGCGCCTGCGCCCCGCTGCTCTGCCGCGCCTGTGGCCACGCTGCCGCTCGGCCCCGCGAGCCAGCGCGCGTGCCCGAGCCACGCCGCCCGCATCCGTCCAAACCCCGGAGCCAGAGCTCCCGCTCCCATCCCTCTCCCTCCCAAAATCGGCATGGCCCGAGCTCTCTTTCTCCCCCTCCGTTTCCCCTTTTCCCCTCTCGGCCCGGCCTCTGCTTCCTCCGTTCGGTTCCCGCGCCATGGACGCAGAGAAGCAGCCGCGCCAGCTCGTCGCCCGCGTTTGACCCCGCGCCCATGAGCCCCATCCCTTCCCCTCGAAGCTCCCCGCACCCTAGTGCTCCCCAAGGTCGGTTTCCGAACCGACATTGCCGCCCTATAAACCCGAGCCCCTCCCCAAACCAATCTCCTCCACTGTTTAGCTCCAAGCCGCCACGCCATTGCCGCCACTCCCGTGCCCTGTTTTGTCGTCGTCGTCCGTTGCTGAGCGTGCCGGAGGAGCCGGTGCGTTCGTGGACGCGTGACGTGGACTCCGGGCGCTCGTCTTCCTCCTCTTCCCCAGCCCGAGGCCGGAGCGATCACGCCCCGCGCTGTCGGCCATCGTCACTGCGCCCCTTCACCCCGCACGGTAGTGCATCCTCCCCGTTCTCCCTCCCCGTTCCTCCTCCTTCCCCTAGCTTTCGGCAGTAGCATGTGTAGACCTCTAGTAGTTAGCTAGCGCCGCCCGGCCGCTGCCGCAGCTCGCTGTGTGCTCGTCGCCATCGCCGCCCGCGCTCGGTAGCAGCCGCTCGTCGCCGGCCTCCCTCGGCGATGCTCCGTCCAATCCGATGCTAGGAATGGACTCCGGTAACCGCGTAGATGCTCTAGCCCGGAGGAATCGAACCCTAGTCGTCTCGTCGCCGTTTCCCTTTTCTCTCGCCGCCGGTGGCCGCCGCCGCAATCCGCCGCCGTCGAGATCTCCCCCGGCAAATCCGAGCCATTGGCTCATCTCCCCTAGTCCCATGCTACCTCCCGGTGTGCTCGCCTTAGCCTGCATCACCGTGGATCCCTCCGCCGCTCGCCGCCGCCGTCCGCCGTCCATTCCGGCCGACTCCTTCTTCTTCCTCTAGCCGGCCCACGTGGCTGCCACGAAGGCGCCATGTCGGTGCCAGATCAGCCGCGACCGGGTCAAGGAAGACCCCGGTCCGCCGCACCCCTCCGCCCCGTTCGCGCGCGCGGTCCACCACGAGCCGTGAGGCTGCGCGTGGGCCCGCCGCATCCGCGCCCACTGCGAGCCGCGCGTGCACCGCGCCTCCCCCTCCCAAACTCTAGCGCGCTCTGCGTGCATCTCGCTCACGGTGAGCCGAGTTGCCGACAAGCGGGTCCCACTCGGGACCACGCGAGGTGGACCCGGCCCACCGGCTCTCCCTCTCCCTCTTTCCCCCGCGCGCGCCTTGGGCCGCCTACTCGGGCCGGCCGGCCCATTAAGCTCGGCCGAGCCGCGCCCCTCTCTCGGGCCGCGACCTAGCCACCCGAGGGAAGTCTATTCCCCCTCCCTCTTCTTTTCTTTTTCCAAAAGGGTTTAAATAAATCCTTTTTCCTTTAGACCAAAAATCCAATAATCTTAGAAATTCAATATCTTCTCAACCGTACATCCGTATGACTCCGTTCAACTTCCAAAAATTCTCAAATCTCGAGATCTATCTAATGGCAGGCTTAGAGGTCAATAATAGGGCTTTGTTTTCGCCGTTTGTTGAGTCGCCCCTTTTCGCGTGTAGCTTCAGAGCCTGAAGATCCGCAGTGCGAGGATTTCGAGGATCAAGCTCAAGATCTCGAGCAAGGCAAGTCACCTTTGATCATCTTGCACCTATAATTTAAATCTATGTATTTCTTTTTCCGCAAATATTGCATGGATAGGATTAACACGAGTAATTCGGCCATGGCTTGCGAGATAGCCTGCCGCCCCTCCCCCCAATCCTAAATTTGCTGCAATTACTGTCACACCCTGAAGTTCTTTCCCAAGCCTAAATTGAAGTTATAAATGGTCTCAAGAAAATACCAGTGTAAAGCAAGAGTAAACCTTAATAAATTGATGCAAATAACAATCGGAATTGGCATGTGGAATTTTTCTTGAGTTCTACATGTCGAAATTCGCTAACAAGATTTTTAGTGGAATTTTCAGAGCCCTCGAAATAATTTTAACCAATTAAAAATGAGCACAAGCAATATTTAATCCTAGGAAAATCCTTTTTCCTTCCTTTTCTTTTTCTTTTCTCTTTCCCTTCAATTGGGCCGCCGGCCCATTCTCCTTTTACCTCCCCCTCTTCCCGCTGGGCCGGCCGTAGGCCGAGGCCCAGTCAGGCCGGCCGCCTCCCCTCTCTCCCCGGGACGCCGACAGGTGGGCCCCACCTGTCGGGGTCGTCCCCTTCCTCCGGCCGCCCGCCCCCACGTCGCCACCACCGCCGAAACCGCCGCCGCGCCCACGTCCCGCCCCCTCCGGGCCACGTCGGCTGCCCCGGTCGTGCGCCGCGCCTCCCGCACCCACTTCCCCCTCTCTCCCGCTCGCGCCCGCGCCCGAGATGGCCGGGATTCGAATTTCGAATCCCGCCTCTCTCTCCACCTCTACCTCCCCCACGTCGGCCGGCGAAATGGGGCCACCCCGGGCCGTTCCCGACCTCTCCGCCCCTATAAAATCCACCCCGCATCCTCCTCCTCATTTTCCTTTTGCCGCCGGTCTCTCCCGAGCTCTCCATCGTTCCCGCGCTGTGCACCCATCCGCCGCCGCCGCTCCCGCTGCTCCGGCCACCGTTAGCCACCGCTAGACTCGCCGCCGCGCTGTGCCGTCGCCGTCGTCGGGTTCGCAAGGTCAAGGGCCACCCCGTCCGCCCCTCCTCCATCGAGGTCCATCGCCGGAGCCCGCATCCCCTCGCACTCCGGTAAGCACCACCTCCACCGCCGCCTTCGGCCATGGTTTCCGATCGCCGTGGTTCATCTTCCTCCCCCTAATCTCTCTCTTTTCCTCTCATAGGGCATCCCGGAGCTCGTCCGCCCACCGCCGTTGTCCTCCCGTGGCTTGCCGTCGCCGTTCGCCGTCGTCCTCCTCCGCGCCGGCCACTCTCGGTGAGGCATCCCTTCTCCTCTATTCCCCTCCCTCTCCCTCCTAGCCGTGCCGGGTCGAGCCGCCACCCCGGCCGTGCACCGCCGCCTTTGCGCCGTCGGTTGACGTCGCTGGCAACACGCGCGCGCGCGCCGCCGCCCTTGCCATGGCCGGCCGGCCGGCTTTGTGCCGAGCCGAGCCGAGCCAGGTCGCCGCCGCACCGTCCGATCGGCCCCGGGCCGATCCGGGCCGTCGATCCCGTGGACCTGCGGTGGACCACCCGCGTGGTCCCGGTCCACGGTAGATCGGCCACCCGTGCGCCGCTGACATGCGGGTCCCGCCTGTCGGCACCGCCGCCGCCGCGCCCCCCCCCCCTTGATGACGTTAGCCCTGGGATTTATTGCGCAATAAATAATTTAAGGGCTTTTTTTATAGTAATAAACATAGTGAATCTTCTAAAATTCATAACTAATTCATCCGTGCTCCGTTTAAGCCCATTCAAGTCTCAGTAAATCAAGAAAAATGTGTAGAATCCATTAAAAATGGTTTTGTTCTCTGTTTCAGTAGTCTTATAGCCTGTTTGCATTGTTTGCCTTGTATGTCGCTTAGATTCCGGCCCTTCCGATGCTCCGGTGTACTTCGAGATAGTCGCCGAGGTTCCTCCAGCAGCAGAGCAAGGCAAGTCATGCGTGTCACTTGATCATGTTGATCCTATATTGTAAATGTTCTAATGTTTTCTTTCAAATACTGCATCGCTTTGCAACAATACTATGGGATGTTTACCTATTGTTATAGCCATGCTATTTTTGGTACCATGCTCCTTGTTAGCCTGGGTTATAACATGAATAGACTTTGGACTAGGAATTGCTTAGCCATGCTTAGTTCAACTAGCACACATTGGGGAAAAATCCTATTAAAGTATAGACTGCAGGTTCTAATGGTAATGTTGGATTAGTACCACCGCTTTGGTGTTGATTAATTAAAACGAATCACATGGTGGGCTGTGGGTGCATGGTTTTGCTAGTCGCACCCATGGCAATTAAGGACCGGTTCGCGGGAAACCCTGGAAGAATTTATCGTGCTTACCACAAGCCAGCGTGGGCAACGGCTGGGCTTGTAGTGTAGTTTTCCTCTAGCTGACGCATCCAGGCAAGGGTGGGCGTGATGGAGCGGGGCGGGCCCTGCGACGGCCTCTGTCGCTTCCGGATTCACCTAGGCACGAGAGGGGACTGCCCGCTGCCTTGCGAGGAGTGGAGGTGAAACCTGAGGTGTGGTGTGCTTGGTTAGAGGGGGCTATGCGAAGGGTCCTGTCACGGCCTCTTTCCGGTATGTCGTGGTGGCATGTCGGCGCACGGTAACGTGTCGTGGGGCTGTGTCTTGTGGGTACAGTTGTACACCTCTGATCAGAGTAAAACTATTCGAATAGCCGTGCCCGCGGTTATGGGCGGTCAACCAGATTCACCGTGATTAGTTTTACCCTAGTTTAGTCTAATGAAATTGGGTAGTTTAGGTGGATGGTTGGGCCTGTTGCAACGTGGGATAGCGTTGGATAGTGGATGATTAATATTGATTAATTATTACAACTGTTTACTTCTTTCAACTTCTGTTTATAAATGCCAGTATTATGCAAATGAACCTTTATAGCTATCCCTTGATAAATCCCTGCATCATACCCCTATTCCGGTATGGCTTGCTGAGTACAGTGGGTAGTACTCAGTCTTGCTCTATTTTTTCCCCAACCCCAGAGCATGAGTGTGTGTCCGATGGTGGTTTCTCCGAGGAGTAGGCTTCGTCCGTGCCGTCGAGGATGCCTGTGGAGTGCTGTCCCCACTGCAGATCAAGTCAAGGCTTAGCTCCAGTTATCCTTTGTTTTCCGCTGCATTTTTGTAAGACTTTTATAATGTTTGTAAGACGTGGATCTGTATGTCAACTTTGTCGTTTGTGTACCCCGGCCGGTCCTGGACGGGGATTTTAATGCACATTCTGCTTGGGATTCTATTTGGGAATTTCTGGGCGTGACAATTACCCTCTGTGAATTATTGAACACTTAAACCTCCTTTGTCAACTGTTGTGTTTCGAGGCACGGGCCTTCGGGTACACGCATCGGAACACCTCCCCTCAAATTTAAGATATCCAACGATGGGTAAAACTTGGGGTTTTACAAAAGACTTGAAAAACCCGACACCTGGGTCGGTGCTTGCAAACTAAATGAATTTCCAAAACCGCAGACCGGGGAACATACCGGGAGTACGGTTTTCCGCTCTTGCACTTAAGGACTGTTTTCCTTGGAATTTCATCCGAACATAAGACAAGTGCGACCACATGGGTGAAATGGGACACCCCTGGCTGAGTAATTAGCTAATCGGGGGAACCATGATGCCAAGAGACATGTGGATTTAACGGGGTGGTGTCGGGGAGAACCCCCGGGCTTCCTGGCACAGTATGGTCTGGGACCTAACCTGGTGTTGGTCTGGGACCCCTCTCGTTGGCATATGGTAAACCTGTGTCGGCTTTCGAAATGCCTTGTCGTGAATGCCTCAAAGTCACCAGACGTGGCTGTTCTGCACGGGTTGGGTGACCCGGGTTAGTAACGTCGTGTGGGTAAAGTGTACCCCATCTGCAAAGGTTATTAAACTGTTCGAATAGCCGTGCCCACGGTCATGGGCGGATGTGAGGTGATTCCTAGCGTAATTTTGTTTGACTATTGCTTTGTGAAATTGCTGTTGTGGAATGAGTTCGATGTTTGGAAACTCTGTTTCCGTTTGAAAGCTGTTGGCCGGGTGCCAACCTTGATCAATTCAAGGACTGATACATTGCACATACTCCGACCGAACGAGACGCACGGTCTCTTCCGTGTCGTTTGAGAAGCACTCACTTAGTTATTTCAAAAAGGAGTTTAACTAAAATCAATTGCAAAAACAACAGCCTTTCCTTTGAAGCCTGCATTAAACACTAAATTCCCATGACTTGCTGAGTACTCGTGTACTCACCCTTGCTCTATATATATATAATCTCCGCAAGTTGCTGGAGAAGATGAGGTGGATCCCGCTGATGAGGAGTTCTTCCAGGAGCAAGTCGGCTACGATGAGTTTTAGGGTTTCGGTCTAGTTCCCAAGTCGCGCCTGTGATGATTGGTCCAAGTCTTGGCTTCCAATTCCCTTTTGTAATGCAGTTGTGAGCTCGGGATCTGTCCGAAGCCCAACATGACTGTACCCCTACTCTGTAATAAAGAGACTACTGTTGTTGAGATATTCTATCTTCCTGTGATACCAGCACTGTTTCCTGGGACTGGTATCGATTAACAGGTTAATTTGGAGCGTCACGTGCTAGTTCCGTTCGGGGCTAGTCAGGGGCGTGACAGGGCCCGTGGCGGCGCCGCCATCTCCTTCGGCCGCCGGTTTCCTCACTTCACTCGGTGGAGGGGTGAGTCGGTGGGGGGAGAAGAGAAGAGAAAGAGGGCGCGGCGGCGCGAGGGCCGCTGGCGTCAGCGACGCCGCTCGGCGCGGCCGCGCGCCCGAGAGAGAGAGAGAAGAAAAGAGAAGCTAGGGTTCAACGTCGCGGCTGGGGGTCGGGGTTTTGTTCACCCGATCTCCCCGCCCGGCCGTCCGATCGAAACCCTAGCGATCGGACGGCCGGCGGTGGCCGGGCCGAAAGTGGCCCAAGTGGGGAGCGCGCGGCGGTGGCTTTCCCGGCCCATGCCCAGGTTGCCGCCTAAGGAGGGGAGGGGGCGCCCGCCCACGCGCAAGGCGGCCGTGGACCGACCGGCAAGGCCGGAATAAGTTCACTTTAGGTCCCTCGGCCGAAAGAAAAAGAAGTTTAATAAAAGTCCCTTTCAGAAGCTTTTTCAATTACGTTTAATGATTGTGATTATTTCTCAGCAATTTGAACCAACGTGAAAATTGTTTAGAGAGTAGATAAATGTGAGAAATGCTTCTGAACAAGTTTATATGTATTTTTCCACTGCAAATAGATAAAATTGTTAAAAAATTAGTGTTTCTAAAATTAAATTTCGAACCAACGGGAAAATTTAATTTTAGGAACACTAATTCTGTGCTATGATATTGTAATTTTCTGACCAACGTTGTTAATTACAATGTTATAGTTATGGCTCTATGTGTTATATCTATTTTTACCCAAGGTGATGTAGGCCTAATGCATAATATTTTAATGTTAATTTTGTTCTCACCATACATGATTATTTCAGGTGGCTACTCCTTGATGGGTTGCATTAAAGACATTCTGACCCTAAAAGGAGATAACTACGCAGAATGGAAAAGAAAACTCGACCTTGCTTTTACCTTGGGAGAGGTGGACTGGGTGTTAACTACCCCATGTCCTATAGAACCTGCTGCACTTGTCAGAGGTGACAAAGAGTCAGATGCTGACTGGCAAAAGAGAGAGAGGGACCATGCTCCCCTCATCATGTCGCATGACATTGAATATAAGAAATGGTCCTTAGCCAACAAGAAATGTTTGGCTGTGGTAAAAAACACGATTGAGCCAACCATATTGGGCTCAATCCCAGAGTGTGACGCTGTCTCAGAGTACCTCGAAAGTATAAAGAGCCAGTTTACTGGTTCTTCAAAGACTTATGCAACACAGCTGATAAAGCAGCTTGTGATAGAGAGGTACCATGGAGGTGGTGTAAGAGACCACATTCTTAGGATGAGCAACATGGCTTCCAAGTTGAAGCCAATGGATTTGAGCATCTCAGATGACTTTCTGGTCCATCTGGTTATGACCTCATTGCCAAAGCACTTTGACAATTTGGTTGTCAACTACAAAATAAGTCCAGAGAAATGGAATTTTGAAGAGCTCATCTCTAATTGTGTGCAAGAGGAGGAAATAATCAAAGAGACCAATGGTGACTCCATTAACCTTGTTAAAGATAACAAGGAAATGAGCCACAGGACACCCTCCTCAAAAGCAAAACAGCCTCAGCATCTGCCTCAGCAACAACAATTCACAGTTGAGACAGGATCAGTGTCCCCACTGCAAGAAGACAGGGCATTTCAAGAAAGATCGTCCTGACTTCCTGAAAATGATCATGGCAAAGAAAGATGAGAACATTATTACATTTGTAAATGAATCTCATTATGATTGGTTATTCTAGATCCACATGGTGGATTGATTTTGGAGCAACTATTTATGCGTTTAATTGTTTAAAGGGATTCTGTTCGATGAGGACTACGCAAAGAAGCGAAAGATCCATTAGAGTTGCCAATGGAGTTGAAGCAAAAGTTGAAACTGTTGGAGATCTTTGCCTAGAGCTCCCGTGTAACATCCTGAAAATTCAACCAAGAAAACGAAACTCTAAAAATACGGATTTTCAAAAACTTTTCAAATGAATTGCATCATGCCGATTTTATTCGCATATTTTATTTGATTCGGTTTTGAAGTTCAATAATCGAGTGCGGTGAATAATTAATCGCCTATGATCCTAAAAGTAAATTGGCAAACTATATATATGATTTAAAATAAAGATTAAATGTGGATTGAAATGAATAAAGTATAATTACAAACATATTCGAATCAATTTAATTTAAACGCGAACGGAATAAGGATTAACCCTAACTAATAATCCAATCGAATAATACAAATGAAATATGAGTAAAATTTATTTAGGGTGAATACAATAATTGGGACAACACACAAATGAATAAAAATCAATATTACAACATTTGGAAATTTCAAAATTAAATTAAATGGAAAATGGGCTGAAAATCGGGAAAATTGACAAGGAGCACTGTTCATTGCCCGCCAGCTGCTCGACAGTGTCCCCGACCCGGCCCTCTCCTTTTCCCCGCGCGCCGCGCGCCTCCCCGCGCCGCCCGGAGCCCGCACCACGCGCCATCGTCGCCGCCGCGCACGCATCGTCGCCCCGCGCCACTCCGCCTCACCGTCCCGTCGCCATCGCCGTCATCACCCTCGCGCCCCGCGCGTCGCCTCGAGCCGCTTGGCCTCCCCGTCCTATCGCCGCGCCGCACGGGCCGCTGCCGCCCCGAGCCGCATCGTCGTCGCCTCGAGCCCCACACCGCCGTGCCGCTCCGCCTCCCCTCGCCCATGCCGCTCCCCGTCCCATCGCCATCGCCATCATCACGCCGTCGCCATCGCCATCGCCTCAAGCCGCGCTGCCCGCGCGTCCCGTCGCCGCGCCGCACGCATCGTCGTTACCCCGCGGCCGCCTCGCCTCGCGTGCCGTGCGCCGCTCCGCCTCGCTGTCATCACGCCGCCGCTGCCGCGCCAAACGGGCCGCTGTCGCCCATGCCGCTCCCCATCCCGTCGCCATCCCCATCCCGTCGTCATCCCCATCACATCGCCGCGCCACACGGCTGTCGTGCCGCCGCCGTGCCTCCCCGTCCCGTCACCATCACCGCCCGTCCCGCGCGCCCCGCTGCTGCCCTGCCGCCCCGCACGTCGCTCCGCCCTTTTCCCCTTTGTTTCCGCCGCGCCGCCGCCCATCACATCCCCGCACGTCGCCTTGCCTCCCCTCCTTTTTGCCGCCGCCTCGCGCGCCCGTCTCGACCACCCGCACGTCGCCTTGCTCCCCATGCCGCCGCGCCGCACGCCCGTCTCCTCTGCCTCGCGCCCCGCAACCACGCCGCGGTCGCCTCACCTTTAACCGCCGCCGCCCTCTCCTTCCTTCCTTCCCCTCTCCCCTTCTATAAAAGCCGAGCTCCCCCTCCCCTTCTCCTCCACCCCACGCTCATCCCCCTCCATTCCCCATTCTTCCCCGCCCTCTCCTCCTTCTCCACCGAGCCGTCGTCGTGTCGCCGCGCTGCCGCCATCAAAGCCGCCGCGCCGTCGCCTCAAGGCCGCCCCGCCGTGCATCCCCACCTTGCGCCGCTGTCGCCGCCGCCGCCGTCGGTAAGCCGCCGCCTTTCCCCTTGCGCCGTCGCCGTCGCCGTCGCCTCGGGTAGGGATAGCGCCGAGTGAGAGAGAGAGATCGGAGCCGAGCCGAGAGGGAAGAAGAGAAGAAGAAAGAAAAGGGGAGGAAAGAACCGGAGAGAGAGAGAGAGAGAGAAGAAAAGAGAAAGAGAGAGAGGGAAGAGAGAGATAAAACAGAGAGAGAGATCGAAAAAGAAGAAAAAGATGGCCCCGCCCATGAAAGAAAAGCCCCGGCCCGCCCCCGCCCCCTCCCTCCCTCCCCCTGCGCGGGCCCTTTGGGGTTTCGCCTTCCCCTAATTCGATTTCCTTATGCTTGCCTATAATCGTAAGAATCGCAAATTAGTGTAAATTGTTCTCGTGTAATCTCTTTACAGAAGAAGAAATCAATTCGCGATAGTAATATTAAATATCAATGACTAGATACAAGTAGATGAAATCCTATAGATTTTGATATGGGATATTCTAATAAATAAATCGATTCACGATGGGTATTTCGTACTTAATTAATAGAGATTTTAAACCCGTCGTGTTATACTTAATCGATTAGGCATAGACTAAATTAAATCATATAATATTATAAGATAATCTTTGGATTCCATCCGATGTTTAGTTCGCAATATAAATTACTAATCTATTATTTGAATACGATGCACGAGGTAGATTAAATTAAGAACTTATAATAACAAAATATTTGCACCGTAAAAATAATTTAGGATGTAAATATAAATCAAAATTGGGTTGGCCCTAATTCGCGAATAATAAAGTTAATAAAAAGAATCGATTTCCGCGTTCAAGTTTTATTTGGATTTATTTGGATCTTTATTTGAATTCTAACCGAATTCAAAACAATTTCGCACGTAACTATAGAGTCCGAGGGAGTTGCTGATCCAGGTGAAGGACAAGACCCGCAAGACCCTGAGCAAGGCAAGTCATCACTATCCCTTGAACATGTTGATCCCAATTGCGAAATTATTTTGTTTACAAATAAAATTGCATGCAATAATATACATCCCACTTGTGATTAAGCCATGCCTTGATGATTGTTTGCCTATTATTTCCCTTGTAACCCCATTTACGTATGAGTCCCTAGTCAATTATGACAATTGCTTAGCAATGCTATTCTAGAATCTTGCATACACATATTTATCAAATGCTATATGCTTGGGCAATTACCTTTGGGAAGGTAATTGAGATACGGCATGTGGAGGCATGAGCGCCACAGTGCCATGATGTTGATGGCATGTTTTGTGAAAAGGAAAATAAAACTAAACAAATGTTTTCGACTGGGGCGGACGGAGGATTTGGGTGGTATCCGGAAAAGGCTAGTACCGTCCCCGGTCAATTAAGGACCGAGCCATGAAGTTAAGCATGAAACGACTCCCGTACAACCGCACTTCTCGTATGGGTATAGACCTAGCAGAATAGATAGCTGAGCAGAGGCAGTATCCATGCATAGTGGCTTCTTGATGTGTGAGGCAGGGGCTCTACGGTGGGGCAGCCATTGGTAGAACCGAGAGGCGGTGTCTACAGTGGTGTCGCCATCGGTAGGACTGCCACGTGAGAATTTAAACCTAATTAACTTAATGCATGTGTGAGTTCTTCTTTCCCGGGTGCGCCAGAACTCCTCACACTGCTAGAAACGGGCGCCTAGAGTGTATGAGGATGTCAAGTTCATGGAGCGGGTACTGCCAATGCGAGGTTATCGAAAAGCTTTGCCGTGACGCGTCTCATGTGTTGAGACGAGGCTCATGTGTTGGGCAGTCGCGGAGTGCGGGTAAAGTGTACATCCACTGCAGTGTGAGTAAACCAAATCTATTCGAATAGCCGTGCTCGCGGTTATTGAGCACCGGGACGTGTATTACACTTGGCTAGACTCTGAATTCTTAAACTTGTGTGGGTTGGGATATTGCATGATGATTTATATGCTGTTGGAACCACCTCCCGAGAGTAGGGATGTGGATGTCCTCAGAAAACCATGACGACTCAATGGCGGGAAGCCATCCTTGGGATCACAATGGATGGTGGACAGAACCGTCATTGTTTAATGTGAATACTGGTATTAAAACTTGATCAGTCTGTGCTAGGTCCTAGGTTTGTGAAAAGAATTACAAAACTTGCTTTACGCAAAAGAACCATAACAATCCTTCAAATTTCCCTGTCATGTGCATTGTTGCTGTGATGACTTGTTGAGTACGGTTGGTACTCACCCTTGCTATACATAAACTTAACCAGAAGCTGGAGATGAAGCGTCCGAAGATCCCTATGCCTATTATCAGGAGGGAGATGAAGACGATGGGGTCCAATAGGTCTTAGATACGGTCGTTGCCTGTGGCAATGGCGTGCCGCTGCCTCCATGTTCCGCTGCCTTACCTCATTCTGATTTTGAATGTATTCCGGACCTTTCGGTCCGATGATTTAAGACAATGCCTGCGGGCTTGATGTAATAACTCGTTCTAAGACATTCGTGTATGAGTACTCGATGCTTCAGCTGTGAATTCGTGTGTACCAGACTACTTGATCCAGGGAAATGGTACTGAATACACGACTGATTCCTGTTATAAAAACGGGGGTCCACAGAGCTGGTATCAGAGCCATACGACTGTAGGAAAAGACCAAATGGTGCCCCACCCCTTTGCTAGGTTGGCCAAGGGAGAAATTCCCACTTAGTGATACTTTCAAAAATAAAAACGCTATGTTTACAAAAAAATCGGTACAATTTTCATCTTACTCTTAACCATCCTCTTTACAAAACAAGTTTTACCCTTAACTGACTTCGGGTTTTTCCTAAAATTTAGATGGCAGATCAGGATTCACCCGCCGCTTGGGAGATGAGCGTACCCCGCTCAGAGGGTTACGTCATCGAGCTACACCGGCTGATGAGGCGTCTGCGATACCCCAGCTCTCCGATCTACCGAGTGAGGCCGTATGGATCTGTTTGGGAGGCTCGAGTCGAGGTTCACACACGAGTTCCTCCGGAGTTAGACTACAGCTTCCCGACACGATACTATCGCGACCTACCGGAGAACGCAATGCAGGATGCAGCACGGGAGGCCTTCCTCAGACTTAGCTCTATCCACCGAGCTGAGTTGACTAGTACTGAGTTTGCTCACCACCCGTTTCGAGAGGAGAGCAACTCCTTCTGCACAGTTCAGGACACGCCTTGCTGCTACAACCCGAAAGTGACCAGACTGTCACGATGGGCTGAGGCAGCAGACGACTTCTACGAGGAGGCTCTGTTGGAGATCGACGACCAGCAGAGGCGTGTGGGAGAGTTGGAGACCGAGGTGACTGATCTCACAGCACAGCAGCTTCAGCTGGAGGAGGAGCACCAGACTTGGGGCAGTGAGATAGACTCACTGAAGGCGCAGCTCCAGACCCACGGCGACCAGTTCCAGCAGTTGTCCGATCAGTACAACGAGCGCCGCGGGATGGTGGATATACTTGAGGAGCAGTTGCGAGAGAGTCAGGAGCACGTCAGTCAGCTGGAGGCACAGCTTCGAGCAGCCACGGCCAGCACCACCGGAGCTTCTACTTCCACAGCGATAGGGCGTGACCGCTACTTCTTCCTCACTCCGCCGTACCCACCAGCCTTCCACGCTCTTTTGGGAGAGGCTGGCATGCTGGCCACTGAGTCAGCACCTTACCTGGAGGACCCGACGGTGCCACCACCACCTGCCCCGGAGATTGTGCACACACCGCAGATCCCTGTACCTTTTCCGCAGCTGGGTTCCAGTTTGGAGACCCCGATCCAGGTCAGTTCCGAGTCAGAGGGAACCGACTTTGAGTCAGACACCACTGATTCTTCAGAGGATGAGATCCCGGTTCCCCGCATCACCTTTCTCGGAGGCCCTCGCACCCTCAGCACTGCTCGCAAGAGCACACGACCTCCGGGCAAGAAGCCCAAGCCTGACACGGAGGCCACTACTTCAGAGCCGTGGGGACTCAGGTTCGCCCGTGCCAGCGACCACCCTCTGCCTGCCCCAGGATCCTGCGGATGGTTGGACGACTAGACCGGAGGATGACTACAGCTTCGATCTCGCTTCAGTTGGTTTCTTTTGGATTGTATGCGAGACATACCCCTACCCCTTACCTAGATTGACGAGTAGTTTGATAGTTAGTTTGATGTATCTTTTGGATGAACCTTATTTAGACTGCGTATGTATGCAGTCACTTGCATCATGAGTTATGTACTGTTTGTGGAAATTTATGATGTTGTTGTTGTTGTATTGAAAATGAGTTTATTCCACCAAGCTTGCAAAACAAAGTTCACACCAAAGCAACCCCCTTAACGGGATAAAACCATAAGAACTAGTTAGAAAATTAGGATACTTACTCAATCGGCCTACACAGATGGCAAGCCGACGTAGGACATCAACCAGCAATGAAGAACCGTCGACACCAGACCTAACCACCCTGGCCGGAGTCATGGCCACTCAGACCCAGCTGTTACAAGCCATCGCGAACAACCAAGGCAACCGCGGAGGATCAAGCTTTGGAGAATTCATGAGGACCAAGCCACCCACGTTCGCATCAGCAGACGAGCCTATGGAGGCGGAAGACTGGCTGCGTATCATCGAGAAGAAACTGACCCTTGTCCGGGTGCGCGAAGCCGACAAGGTGATCTTCGCAGTCAACCAACTAGAGGGACCCGCCGGAGACTGGTGGGATACCTATAAAGAAGCTCGGGAAGAGGACGCTGGAGAACCCACCTGGGAGGAGTTCACTGCAGCATTCCGCGAGAACTTCGTACCTGCTGCAGTGATGCGTATGAAGAAGAACGAGTTCAGAAGATTGCGCCAAGGAAACACGACGGTGCAAGAATATCTGAACCGATTCACTCAGTTGGCCCGCTATGCAGTCGGAGACCTTGTCGATGAAGAAGAGAAGATCGACAAGTTCATAGAAGGGCTGAATGATGAGCTGCGTGGACCCATGATTGGGCAAGACCATCAGAGCTTCCAGAGCCTGATCAACAAAGTGGTTAGACTGGAAAATGATCAGAAGACTGTGGAAAACAATCGCAAGAGGAGACTTGCGATGAATCGCACACCTCAGGGAGTGCCTCAGCGGTTCAAGGGAGCCACTTCGTCTGGGTGGAAGCCCCCTGTTGTGGCCACCAATCGCCCTGCTGCACCTAGCAACTTCAACCGGCCACCTGCGACTCAGAACCGCACCCCTGCACCAACTCTGGCTGCCCCTGGAATCAGGAGGCATGTAAATTGCTTCAGTTGCGGGGAGTATGGGCACTACGCCAACAACTGCCCTCATCCAAGCAAGACTCCTGTCCGTACTGGCGCCAATGCGATCACGGTTCGTGGGACCCCTGCCCCTGCTGTTGGACGAGGCCTGTTCAGGACCCCACAAACGAACAGGACCGCTACAGGATTCGGGCGCGGACAAGTGAACCACGTCCGAGCTGAGGAGGCCCAGGAAGATCAGGGCGTACTTATGGGTATGTTTTCTATCAATTCTACCCCAGTTAAAGTCCTTTTCGATTCTGGCGCATCGCATTCATTCATATCTTTGAAGGCTAGTCAAAAACACAACTTAACCCCAGTACGACTTAGAAAACCTATGATAGTCCATTCACCTGGGGGCGAGATAACTGTGAGTCATGCTTGCATAGACGTACCTGTCCGTCTTAGGGATGTGGTATTTCCCTCCAACCTTATGGTCCTGATACCCCAAACCCTAGATGTTATATTGGGAATGGATTGGTTGACGAAGAACAGAGGGGTAATCGACTGCAGACGTAGGGAAATTACCCTGACCACCCCTTGGGGATCGGACATGCGAGCAACCATGGATCAAGATCCTAGACTAACCGAACGTGCCGGAGGCATATTTACCATGCTACCTCTGAAGGGAATGCCTATCGTGCAACGATTTGCCGATGTATTTCCAGAAGATCTACCTGGGATGCCACCAGATCGTGATATAGAGTTCATTATCGATCTGATACCCGGTACTGCTCCCATATCCAAGAGACCCTATCGGATGCCAGTCAATGAATTAGAGGAGCTTAAAAAGCAAATCAGAGAATTGCAAGAAAAGGGATTCGTACGCCCCAGTTCATCACCTTGGGGAGCACCAGTACTGTTCGTCAAAAAGAAGGACGGTACCATGAGGATGTGTGTAGACTATCGTTCACTGAACGAAGTAACTATTAAGAACAAGTATCCACTACCACGGATCGATGATCTCTTTGATCAACTCAAAGGAGCGAAGGTATTCTCCAAGATTGATCTTCGATCGGGATACCATCAACTGAAGATTAGGACCGGGGATATACCCAAAACCGCGTTCTCAACACGCTATGGGTTGTATGAGTTCACGGTGATGTCGTTTGGTTTAACCAACGCCCCGGCTTACTTTATGAATCTCATGAACAAGGTGTTCATGGATTACCTGGACAAATTCGTGGTAGTATTCATCGACGATATCTTGATCTACTCCAAAGACGAAGAAGAACATGCTGAGCACTTACGTTTGGTACTCGAGAAACTTCGGAGGCATAAATTATATGCAAAATTTAGTAAGTGCGAATTCTGGTTGAAAGAGGTCGCTTTTCTAGGCCACGTAATCTCAGCCGGCGGAGTAGCAGTGGACCCTGCTAAAGTGGAGGCCGTTACGGAATGGAAGGAACCCAAGTCTGTGACCGAAATTCGGAGTTTTCTAGGCTTGGCCGGATACTACCGAAGGTTCATAGAAGGATTCTCTAAGATAGCTCGGCCAATGACACAGCTGCTCAAGAAGGAAAAGAAGTTTGCGTGGTCAGAACAGTGTCAGAAAAGCTTTGAGCAGCTCAAGGAAAAGCTGACCTCGGCACCTATTTTAGTCCTTCCTGACATCAGGAAAGACTTTGTCATCTACTGTGATGCATCAAGGCAAGGGTTAGGAGGAGTACTAATGCAGGACGGAAAGGTTGTGGCCTATGCGTCGCGACAATTACGCCCGCATGAAGAAAACTATCCTACCCATGACCTAGAACTTGCAGCCGTGGTTCACGCGCTGAAAATTTGGAGACATTATCTGATAGGGAACCACTGTGATATCTACACCGACCACAAGAGTCTAAAGTATATCTTTACTCAGTCAGACCTCAACTTGAGGCAAAGACGGTGGTTGGAATTAATCAAGGATTATGACCTGGAGGTGCATTATCACCCAGGCAAAGCAAACGTAGTGGCTGACGCGTTGAGTCGGAAGAGCCACTGCAATCATCTTGAGGCGGAAGAAATGGCTCCTGAGCTTAAGGAGGAAATGGCTCAGCTAAACCTACGAATAGTACCTCATGGACAGATAAACACCTTGGACATTCAACCTCTTTTGAGGACTCAAATTGAAGAGGCCCAGAAGGACAACCAGGAGATCCGTGAAGTGAAGGAACGTCTAGCTGCAGGCTTTGCAAAGGAATTTTCAACCGACGAGAAGAATGTCCTATGGTACAAAAAGAGGATTTACGTACCTGAACAGGGTGGACTGAGAGGATTAATCCTAAAGGAAGCTCACGAATCGGCGTATTCATTGCATCCCGGAAATACTAAGATGTACCAGGATCTGAAGGAAGGATACTGGTGGCCCAACATGAAGAGAGATGTGGCAGAGTACGTAGCGCTCTGCGACGTTTGTCAGAAGGTGAAGGCCGAGCACCAGAGACCAGCAGGTTTGCTGCAACCCCTTAGGATTCCTGAATGGAAATGGGATGAAATAGGTATGGACTTTATTGTTGGATTGCCCAAGACTGCAACCGGATATGATTCCATCTGGGTGATTGTGGATCGGCTCACCAAGACAGCAAGGTTCATCCCCGTTAAGACAAACTATAGTGGTGCCAAGCTGGCCGAACTATATATGGCCAGGATAGTATGTCTTCACGGTGTACCCAAGAAAATCATATCTGATCGAGGCACCCAGTTTACCTCTCATTTTTGGGAGAAAGTGCATGAAGCCCTAGGGAGTTACCTTGCGTTCAGCACCGCCTATCACCCACAGACAGATGGCCAAACAGAGAGAACCAACCAGGTCCTAGAGGACATGTTGAGAGCCTGCGCATTGGATTTTAGTAAAGACTGGGAGAGGTGTTTGCCCTACGCCGAATTCTCCTACAACAACAGCTTTCAAGCAAGCCTGAAGATGTCGCCCAACGAAGCGTTGTTTGGTCGACGATGTCGAACCCCGCTGATGTGGTCCGAGACAGGAGAACGTGCAGTATTTGGACCGGACATTATCAGAGAAGCCGAAGAAAAGGTTCGTCTGATTCGGGACCGTTTAAAAGTAGCCCAGTCTCGGCAAAAGAGCTACGCGGACACCCGGAGGAGAAACCTAGAGTTTAAGGAAGGCGATTACGTTTATCTAAAGGTTTCGCCAATGAGGGGAACGAAAAGGTTTAAGGTTAAAGGAAAACTAGCGCCAAGATATGTGGGACCTTTTCAAATCCTCGCTAGACGAGGAGAAGTGGCCTATCAGCTACAGCTACCCGAAGTTATCGCCGATGTACACCCCGTCTTTCATGTGTCACAATTGAAGAAATGTTTACGAGTACCGGAAGAACAAGCTCCGCTGGAGGAGATTCACATTAGCAACGATCTCACGTATCCAGAACACCCGATTCGGATATTGGATGAAGCGGAAAAGGGAACTAGGACCAAAACGTGGCGCATGTACAAGGTACAGTGGAGTAATCACACTGAGGACGAAGCCACTTGGGAAAGCGAAGAGTTCCTGAAGACGGAATACCCGTATCTGTTCGAGAACCGGTAAGAAATCTCGGGACGAGATTTATTTAAGGGGGGTAGGTTTGTAACATCCTGAAAATTCAACCAAGAAAACGAAACTCTAAAAATACGGATTTTCAAAAACTTTTCAAATGAATTGCATCATGCCGATTTTATTCGCATATTTTATTTGATTCGGTTTTGAAGTTCAATAATCGAGTGCGGTGAATAATTAATCGCCTATGATCCTAAAAGTAAATTGGCAAACTATATATATGATTTAAAATAAAGATTAAATGTGGATTGAAATGAATAAAGTATAATTACAAACATATTCGAATCAATTTAATTTAAACGCGAACGGAATAAGGATTAACCCTAACTAATAATCCAATCGAATAATACAAATGAAATATGAGTAAAATTTATTTAGGGTGAATACAATAATTGGGACAACACACAAATGAATAAAAATCAATATTACAACATTTGGAAATTTCAAAATTAAATTAAATGGAAAATGGGCTGAAAATCGGGAAAATTGACAAGGAGCACTGTTCATTGCCCGCCAGCTGCTCGACAGTGTCCCCGACCCGGCCCTCTCCTTTTCCCCGCGCGCCGCGCGCCTCCCCGCGCCGCCCGGAGCCCGCACCACGCGCCATCGTCGCCGCCGCGCACGCATCGTCGCCCCGCGCCACTCCGCCTCACCGTCCCGTCGCCATCGCCGTCATCACCCTCGCGCCCCGCGCGTCGCCTCGAGCCGCTTGGCCTCCCCGTCCTATCGCCGCGCCGCACGGGCCGCTGCCGCCCCGAGCCGCATCGTCGTCGCCTCGAGCCCCACACCGCCGTGCCGCTCCGCCTCCCCTCGCCCATGCCGCTCCCCGTCCCATCGCCATCGCCATCATCACGCCGTCGCCATCGCCATCGCCTCAAGCCGCGCTGCCCGCGCGTCCCGTCGCCGCGCCGCACGCATCGTCGTCACCCCGCGGCCGCCTCGCCTCGCGTGCCGTGCGCCGCTCCGCCTCGCTGTCATCACGCCGCCGCTGCCGCGCCAAACGGGCCGCTGTCGCCCATGCCGCTCCCCATCCCGTCGCCATCCCCATCCCGTCGTCATCCCCATCACATCGCCGCGCCACACGGCTGTCGTGCCGCCGCCGTGCCTCCCCGTCCCGTCACCATCACCGCCCGTCCCGCGCGCCCCGCTGCTGCCCTGCCGCCCCGCACGTCGCTCCGCCCTTTTCCCCTTTGTTTCCGCCGCGCCGCCGCCCATCACATCCCCGCACGTCGCCTTGCCTCCCCTCCTTTTTGCCGCCGCCTCGCGCGCCCGTCTCGACCACCCGCACGTCGCCTTGCTCCCCATGCCGCCGCGCCGCACGCCCGTCTCCTCTGCCTCGCGCCCCGCAACCACGCCGCGGTCGCCTCACCTTTAACCGCCGCCGCCCTCTCCTTCCTTCCTTCCCCTCTCCCCTTCTATAAAAGCCGAGCTCCCCCTCCCCTTCTCCTCCACCCCACGCTCATCCCCCTCCATTCCCCATTCTTCCCCGCCCTCTCCTCCTTCTCCACCGAGCCGTCGTCGTGTCGCCGCGCTGCCGCCATCAAAGCCGCCGCGCCGTCGCCTCAAGGCCGCCCCGCCGTGCATCCCCACCTTGCGCCGCTGTCGCCGCCGCCGCCGTCGGTAAGCCGCCGCCTTTCCCCTTGCGCCGTCGCCGTCGCCGTCGCCTCGGGTAGGGATAGCGCCGAGTGAGAGAGAGAGATCGGAGCCGAGCCGAGAGGGAAGAAGAGAAGAGAAGAAAGAAAGGGGGAGGAAAGAACCGGGAGAGAGAGAGAGAGAGAGAGAGAAAAGAGAAAGAGAGAGAGGGAGAGAGAGAGAGAGAAAACAGAGAGAGAGAGAGAGAAAAAGAAGAAAAAGAAAATGGAAAAGAAAATGAAAGAAAAGAAAAAGGAAAGAAAAAGAAAAATAACTAAATAAAAATGAGAGGGAAATTTGGGAGGTTTAGAAATTTAAAATAAATTAGAATTTAATTATAGATTGACTATAATCGTAAGAATCGCAAGAATTAGTGTAAATTGTTCTCGGTAATCTCTTTAAGAAATCAATTCGCGATAGTAATTTAAATTAATGACTAGATACAATTAGATGAAATCCTATAGATTTTTATATGGGATAATTTCTATAAATAATCGATTCACGATGGGTATTCGGACTTAATTAATAGAGATTTTAACCGTGTGTTATACTTAATCGATTAGGCATAGACTAAATTAAATCATATAATATTATAAGATAATCTTTGGATTCCATCCGATGTTTAGTTCGCAATATAAATTACTAATCTATTATTTGAATACGATGCACGAGGTAGATTAAATTAAGAACTTATAATAACAAAATATTTGCACCGTAAAAATAATTTAGGATGTAAATATAAATCAAAATTGGGTTGGCCCTAATTCGCGAATAATAAAGTTAATAAAAAGAATCGATTTCCGCGTTCAAGTTTTATTTGGATTTATTTGGATCTTTATTTGAATTCTAACCGAATTCAAAACAATTTCGCACGTAACTATAGAGTCCGAGGGAGTTGCTGATCCAGGTGAAGGACAAGACCCGCAAGACCCTGAGCAAGGCAAGTCATCACTATCCCTTGAACATGTTGATCCCAATTGCGAAATTATTTTGTTTACAAATAAAATTGCATGCAATAATATACATCCCACTTGTGATTAAGCCATGCCTTGATGATTGTTTGCCTATTATTTCCCTTGTAACCCCATTTACGTATGAGTCCCTAGTCAATTATGACAATTGCTTAGCAATGCTATTCTAGAATCTTGCATACACATATTTATCAAATGCTATATGCTTGGGCAATTACCTTTGGGAAGGTAATTGAGATACGGCATGTGGAGGCATGAGCGCCACAGTGCCATGATGTTGATGGCATGTTTTGTGAAAAGGAAAATAAAACTAAACAAATGTTTTCGACTGGGGCGGACGGAGGATTTGGGTGGTATCCGGAAAAGGCTAGTACCGTCCCCGGTCAATTAAGGACCGAGCCATGAAGTTAAGCATGAAACGACTCCCGTACAACCGCACTTCTCGTATGGGTATAGACCTAGCAGAATAGATAGCTGAGCAGAGGCAGTATCCATGCATAGTGGCTTCTTGATGTGTGAGGCAGGGGCTCTACGGTGGGGCAGCCATTGGTAGAACCGAGAGGCGGTGTCTACAGTGGTGTCGCCATCGGTAGGACTGCCACGTGAGAATTTAAACCTAATTAACTTAATGCATGTGTGAGTTCTTCTTTCCCGGGTGCGCCAGAACTCCTCACACTGCTAGAAACGGGCGCCTAGAGTGTATGAGGATGTCAAGTTCATGGAGCGGGTACTGCCAATGCGAGGTTATCGAAAAGCTTTGCCGTGACGCGTCTCATGTGTTGAGACGAGGCTCATGTGTTGGGCAGTCGCGGAGTGCGGGTAAAGTGTACATCCACTGCAGTGTGAGTAAACCAAATCTATTCGAATAGCCGTGCTCGCGGTTATTGAGCACCGGGACGTGTATTACACTTGGCTAGACTCTGAATTCTTAAACTTGTGTGGGTTGGGATATTGCATGATGATTTATATGCTGTTGGAACCACCTCCCGAGAGTAGGGATGTGGATGTCCTCAGAAAACCATGACGACTCAATGGCGGGAAGCCATCCTTGGGATCACAATGGATGGTGGACAGAACCGTCATTGTTTAATGTGAATACTGGTATTAAAACTTGATCAGTCTGTGCTAGGTCCTAGGTTTGTGAAAAGAATTACAAAACTTGCTTTACGCAAAAGAACCATAACAATCCTTCAAATTTCCCTGTCATGTGCATTGTTGCTGTGATGACTTGTTGAGTACGGTTGGTACTCACCCTTGCTATACATAAACTTAACCAGAAGCTGGAGATGAAGCGTCCGAAGATCCCTATGCCTATTATCAGGAGGGAGATGAAGACGATGGGGTCCAATAGGTCTTAGATACGGTCGTTGCCTGTGGCAATGGCGTGCCGCTGCCTCCATGTTCCGCTGCCTTACCTCATTCTGATTTTGAATGTATTCCGGACCTTTCGGTCCGATGATTTAAGACAATGCCTGCGGGCTTGATGTAATAACTCGTTCTAAGACATTCGTGTATGAGTACTCGATGCTTCAGCTGTGAATTCGTGTGTACCAGACTACTTGATCCAGGGAAATGGTACTGAATACACGACTGATTCCTGTTATAAAAACGGGGGTCCACATCCCGAATGGCTTCACACTTTTACTTCGAGATGTTTTTTATGTTCCTTCTTTGAAAAGAAATTTAATAAGTGTATCCAAATTGGATTTTGATGGATATGATTGCCGCGTTGGAAGTGGCAAATGTGAACTATGGTATAATAATGCATGTATTGGTCTTGTTGTGTTGCAAGATGAGCTTTATTTGTTATCTCTTTCTGAGAATGTGAATGTTGTGTCCTCGTTGACAAAAGAAAACAAGAAAAGAAAGAGAACTCCTGATGTCTCATCGAAATTATGGCACTGTCGTTTAGGCCATATTTCGAGGGGGAGAATTGAGAGACTAGTTAAGAATGAAATTCTTCCTCCTTTGGAGTTCTCAGTTTTAGAACAATGCATAGAATGCATTAAAGGAAAATTTGTAAAGAGCATCAAAAATGGTGCAAAACGAAGCACAGGAATTTTGGAGATCATTCACACAGATATTTGTGGTCCATTTCCTGTGAAAAGTGTGGATGTCTATGACTCGTTCATAACATTCACAGATGATTACTCCTGATATGGTTATATTTATCCAATTAAAGAAAGATCAGAAGCGTTGGATAAATTTAAGATATTCAAAGCTGAGGTTGAAAATCAGCATGATATAAAGATTAAAGTAGTAAGATCTGACCGTGGGGGGGGGAGTACTATGGTCGACATACGCCTTATGGGCAAGTCCCTGGACCTTTCGCAAGGTTCTTGCTAGAGAATGGAATAGCAGCCCAGTATTCAACACCGGGCGAACCTCAACAGAACGGGGTAGCTGAAAGGCGTAACCGTACCCTTATGGATATGGTGCGCAGCATGATGAGCTACTCCACCCTACCATTGGGTTTATGGATGGAGGCGTTAAAAACCGCCATTCTTATCCTCAACAGAGGTCCAAGCAAATCGGTGCCCAAAACACCGTATGAGCTATGGACAGGAAGAGTACCCTCGCTAGCTCACCTCCGTGTGTGGGGGTGTCCTACGGAGGCTAAAGTATTTAACCCAAACCTTGGGAAGCTGGATCCCAAAACAGTGAGCTGCCATTTTATTGGCTATCTTGAAAGATCAAAGGGTTATCATTTCTACTGTCCAAACAGTTATACAAAGTTTGTAGAAACGAGGCAAGCTGTCTTGTTGGAAGACGAAGTGATTAGGGGAAGCTCGGTAGTTTGAGAAATTGATCTTGAGGAGAGGCGGGTGTCTGAGCCCGCTCCGTCGATTCAAGAGTCTTTCTTCTCTCTACCTGCTGATGTTGTGCCTACAATGCATGACGTTGCAGTACCAGCACCTGTTGTTACCCCTCCTGTGGCAACAATGAATGAAAGTGAGGAACTTGTTCTATAGGATTCAACAGAAATTATTGCCACACCAGAGGAGAGGCTGCAACAGCCTCAAACAGATAATGTGCCAGAACAGGAGGCCCCTAGAAGGTCTGAAAGAGTCAAAAGATCGGCTATCCGTGATGACTATGAAGTTTATAATATAGAAGAGTCGCATATGCAGGATGATCCCACCACATATGAAGAGGCCATGGGAAGCGCTCGCTCATCTGAATGGTTGGAAGCCATGAAAGATGAAATGAAATCAATGAAATTAAATGATGTCTGGGATTTAGAAGAAATTCCTAAAGGAGCCAAAACAGTAGGCTGTAAATGGGTCTACAAAACCAAATATGACTCCAGCGGGAATATAGAAAGAGAGAATCCACTATATACCACTGACTTTAGCGCAGTTCAACAATATGCCACT
This sequence comes from Oryza glumipatula, assembly GCA_000576495.2. Lineage (NCBI taxonomy): Eukaryota > Viridiplantae > Streptophyta > Magnoliopsida > Poales > Poaceae > Oryza > Oryza glumipatula. The sequence continues at coordinate 23,170,983 of CM002514.2, forward strand.
AACTTCGTTCAGTTCTATAATATGCCATCGCATTTTGCTTAACTTCCACAATTTACCATCATCGTCTAGTTAGCCTCCGTTTGTACTGTAGAATTTTGTTCTAATGATGAAAATACCCCTAATACAAAAACATCTCAAAATTTGACAAAAATTCAGAGACCGACACAGAAGTTGCCCAGCTCATATTCTTCTATGATAATACATGATTATATAAGCATGCATTTGTTTCGCAACATGTTTGACGTCGTAATTAATCTAATATAAATCTAATCACATGCTTATTTTATATTATGTATAGATTACTATATTTAGAAATTAGTTAGCAGGTTAGGTACATAATATAATTTCCATGCATGAATGGATGAGCAGGAGCGCACCTGCTAGACTTGTTGTCGAATATCCCTGTACACTAGTTAATTAGCAGCCGTATATTTTCTAGCAATACGTACACGTACGTATTCGGCCGGCTAAGCCTTCAAAGACAAGCATTTTTGACGGCTAACAGCTAGCTAGCCAGAGCAAATCTATACAAATTAAGTACTCTCTCCGTTCCAAATTATAATTATTTTGGACTTAGACATAGTTTAACTTCACACAATACTAAAAATGTTAATATTTTGAAACCGAGGGAGTAATTAAGTCAGCAGCTAGCTTGCTACTCCTGCTAGAGCATGCATGAATGCATAAATTAATGTACGGACACAGACTGCATGCACGTGTACTTGTGGCCGTAATATTTCACCTATACACGTGAATGTACGGCTGTAAGCAGGAGTGCTTTCACAAGAACAAGCTACAACCAGCGAGAGGATGATGATCTATCTCGATCTATCCATTCAAATAACTGAATCGGGCATGGAAATAGACTAGGTGGTTTTTCTCATTGCATGGGTATTTTAGTCATTAGGACAAAATGGCACAGTAACAAACGGAAGCTAACTGACGGCGATGGTAAATCATGGAAGTTAAGAAAAATGCGATGGTATATTATAGAATTGAACAAAGTCAGTGGCATATTGTTGAACTGAACCAAAGTCAATGGTACATAGTGGATTCTCTCCAAGAAAAGTTTAAAGCGCGACTTGTGGCAAAAGGCTTCACGCAAAGAGAAGAGATTGATTACAATGAGATATTTTCTCCAGTCTCTTGTAAAGATTCCTTCAGGATTATAATGGCACTGGTGGCACATTATGATTTGGAATTATATCAGATGGATGTAAAAACGACATTTCTAAATGGTGATTAGGAGGAAAAAGTCTACATGGCACAACCGAAAGGTTTTGTCATGAAAGGAAACGAAAATATGGGATGTCGTCTAAAGAGATCTATTTATGGATTAAAACAAGCTTCGAGACAGTGGTACTTGAAGTTTGATGGGACAATAAAGAAATTTGGGTTTCAAGAGAATATCGAGGACAACTGTATTTATTCAAATTTTAAGAATGGGAGATTCATTTTCCTAATTCTGTATGTGGATGACATTCTACTGGCTAGTAGTGATGTCAGTCTGCTTCAGAAAATAAAGAAATTCTTGTCCTCAAACTTTAACATGAAAGACCTCGGTGAGGCTTCATATGTTTTGGGCATAGAGATTCACCGAGATAGAACAAAGTATGCATTAGGACTTTCTCAAAAGGCATATATAAAAAAGGTGTTGAAGAAATTCAACATGTACAGATGCAGTGCTACACCTGCTCCTATAGTGAAAGGCGAAAAGTATGGGGCATCGCAATGTCCCAGAAATCAGTATGAGCTCAATGAAATGAAAACAAAGCCATATGCGTCAGCTGTAGGAAGCCTACAGTACGCGCAAGTGTGCACAAGACTTGACTTGGCATTTGTTACCGGGTTACTTGGCAGATTTCAGAGTAATCCAGGCCCAGAGCACTGTAAATTGGTAAAGAAAGTCTTGTGTTATTTGCAAGGTACAAAAGGCCTCATGCTGTCTTACAGAAGATCAGAATCGCTCCAGATAGTGGGGTATTCAGATTTTGATTTTGCAAAAGATAATACAAAGTCAACATCGGGATACGTGTTTACCCTTGCGGGAGGAGCTATTTCATGGAAAAGCTCCAAACAGACTATCACTGTAGGGTCTACTATGTATGCCGAGTTTATAACATGCTATGAGGCTACGGGGCAGGTGAATTGTAGCGCCCGTTCCGTCGTGGCGCCTAGCGGGAAAATTAAATTCTAAAAACCCTAATTGCGAAATCCGTTTCTTTGTTTGATTGTCAGTCTCAGTGCCAATTCCCGATCTCGAATCCCCGATCCTCCGTCGAATCCAAATTCCAAATCCAATTCCTTCCAAATCAAATCCTCTGCAAAAGTCTATTTTGCCTCCCTTGAGTTCGTGGGCCGGCCTCTCTCTCTCGCCCCATCTCTCTCTCTCTCTCTCTCTCTCTCCTCCCCCTCCCTCTCTTCCTCGCGCCGCCCCCGCGCCGCACGCGCATGCGCGGGCGCGAGCGCGTGAGGCGCGCCGCGCACCGCCTCTCCCCCCCTGCCCTCGCTGCCGCCTCCCGCCAACCCCGTTCAAACTCCCGCGCGCGCGCGCCGTGGTGGCCGACCGGCCAATCGCCGCCGCCGTCAGCGCCTGCCGCCGTGTCGCCGCGCCGTTCCAAAGCCGCCCACCGTCATCACCGTCGTCATCGCCTAGGCCCCGCCACTCCGCGCCTGCGTCCAAGGGGCGGAGGCAGAGCCTCCGTGTCGCCCTCTCTCTTCCCCCTCCTTTTCCCGAAGAGGAAAGGGGCAAGCCCCCTTTCTCTCCTCCCTTTTCTCTTTTCTCTCCCTCGCCGGCGTCACCCTCCTGCCGCCGTTTTGGCCGCGAGCGCCGGAACGCCAGCCCGCCCCTTGACCGCCCAATGTCGGTTCCCCAAACCGACATTGCCGCCCCCTTTAAACCGAGCTCCTCCCCCTCCGATTCTTCCCGATCTTCGCCCGCGCCATTGCCGCGTCGCCCGTGCCTGTCGCCTCCGCCGTTCGTCGCCGAAGCGCCGGGAGAGCCGGTGCGTGCGAAGGACGCGGAAGAGGACTCCGGGCGCCCCCTCTCCTTCCTCTTCCCCGGCCCGAGGCCGGAGAGATCCTCCCGCGCCGTCGGCCATCGTCACGGCGCCCTCCACCGCACGGTAGTGCTCCCCTCCGTTCTCCCTCCTCGCTTCATCTCCCCCCTTAGCTTTCGGTAGGAGCTCGAGTAGACCCCCCGTAGCTAGCCGGCGTCGCCCCGAACCTTGCCGCCGCCCGCTGTGTGCTCGCCGCCGTCGCCGCCCGAGCTCGGAAGCGTCGCTCGTCGCCGGCCTCGCTCGGCGTAGCTCCGCCCAATCCGACGCAAGGAAAAGTCTCCCGTAGCCGCGTAGATGCTCTCGCCGCTCGGGTTTAGCCCCTCGTGCCCTCGTCGCCATTTCCCTCTCCTCTCGCCGCCGGTGGTCGTCGCCGCAATCCGCCGCCGTCGGGCCCCCTCCGGCGAATCCGAGCCGTTGGCTCGTCTCCCCTCGTCTCGATCAAGCTCCCGGTGTGCTCGCCTTCGTTTGTATCGCCGTGGTTCGTCCCATCGCTCGTCGCCACCGTCCGCCGTCCGTTTCGGCCGGCGTCGTCGTCTTCCTCCCGCCGGTCCGCGTGGCAGCCACGTAGGCGCCACGTCGGCGCCACCTCAGCCGCGACCGGGTCGAGCAGACCCCGGTCCGCCGCTCCCCGTGCGCGCGGTCCACCGCGAGCCGTGAGGCTGCGCGTGGGCCCGCCGCACCCGCGTCCTCCGCGAGCCGCGCGCGTGCGCCGCGTCCTCGCCCAAACCCTAGCACCGCATGCGTGCGCCTCGCTCACGGTGAGCCGAGTCACCGACAAGCGGGTCCCACCCGGGACCGCGCGAGGTGAACCCGGCCCACCGGTTCTCTCTCTCCTCTCCGCCGCTCGCGCGCATTTGGGCCGCCTCTTGGGCCGGCCGGCCCATTAAGCCCGGCCGAGCCGTCTCTTTCTCTCGGGCCGCGCCCTAGCCGCCCGAGAGAAGTCTAATTTCCCTCCCCCTTCGTTTATTTTCTTTTCTATTTCCAAAAGGATTTAATTAAATCCTTTTTCCTTTAGACCAAAAATCCAATAATCTTAGAAATTCGATATCTCCTCAACCGTACATCCGATTGACTCCGTTCAACTTCCAAAATTCCTCAAATCTCGAGATCTATCTAATGGCACGCTTAGAGGTCAATAATAGGGCTTTATTTTCGCGGTTTGTTGAGTTGTCCCGTTCCGCGTGTAGTTTCGGAGCCCGAAGACCCGCAGTGCGAGGATTTCGAGGATCAAGCTCAAGATCTCGAGCAAGGCAAGTCACCTTTGATCATCTTGCACATATAATTTAAATTTAAGTATTTCCTTTCCGCAAATATTGCATGGATAGGTTTTACACAAGTAAATTGGCCGTGATTCGCGGGATAGCCCGTCGGTCCCCAATCCTACATTGCTGCAATTACCCTCCGTGAATTATTGAACACTTAACCCTCCTTTGTCGACTGTTGTGCTTCGATGTGTGGGCCCTCGGGCACGCGCATCAGAACACTTTCCCTCAAATTTAAAATATCCAATGATGGGTAAAACTTGGGTTTTACAAAAGACTTGGAAAACCCGACACCTGGGTCGGTGTTTGCGAACTAAATGAATTTCTAAAACCGCGGACCAGGGAACGTACCGGGAGTACGGTTTCCTGCTCTTGCAATTAAGGACCGTTTCCTTGGAATTTCATCCAAACATAAGACAAGTACAACCACATGGGTGAAATGGGACACCCCTGGCTGAGTAAATTGCTAATCAGGGGAGCCTTGATGCCGAGAGACATGTGGATTCATCGGGGTGGTGTCGGGGAGGACCCCCGGGTTTCCTGGCACAGTATGGTCTGGGACCTAACCTGTTGTCGGTCTGGGACCCCTCTTGTCGGCATATGGCAATCCTGTGTCTGCTCTCGAAATGCCTTGTCATGAAAGCCCTTAGGTCATCAGATGTGGCCGTTCTACACGGGCTGTATGATTCGGGTTAGTAATGTCGTGTGGGTAAAGTGTACCCCCTCTGCAGAGGATTAACGAACTGTTCGAACAGCCGTGCCCACGGTCATGGGCGGATGTGAGGTGATTCCTAGCGTAGTTTTGTTTGACTACTGCTTTGTGAAGTTGCTGATGTGGTTTGGGTTCGATGTTTGGAAATCTGTGGCTGATGGGATCAGCCAGGCCCGGATGGCCGTTTAAAAGATGTTGGCCGGATGGCCGTTTAAAAGAGGTTGGCCGGATGGCCGTTTAAAAGATGTTGGCTGGATGGCCGTTTAAAAGCTGTTGGCCGGATGGCCGTTTGAAAGCTGTTGGCCGGGTGCCAACCTTGATCGATTTAAAGACTGATACATTGCACATACTCCGACCGGACGGGACGCACTGTCTCATCCGTGTCGTTTGAGAAGCACTCACCTAGATGATTCCAAAAAGAAGTTTAAATGAAATCAATTGCGAAAACAACAACCTTTCCTTGAAGCCTGCATTAAACACTTAAATTCCCATGGCTTGCTGAGTACTCCTGTACTCACCCTTGCTCTATATAAATAACCCCCCCCAGTTGCTGAAGAAGGTGATGTGGATCCCGCTGACGAGGAGTTCTTCCAGGAGCAAGTTGGCTTCGATGAGTTTTAGGGTTTCGGCCTAGTTCCCAAGTCGCGCCTGTGATGTTTGGTCCAAGTCTTGGCTTCCGCTTCCTCTTTTGTAATGCAGTTGTGAGCTCGGGGTCTGTCCGCAGCCCAACATAACTGTAATCCTACTCTATAATAAAGAGACCTCTGTTGCTGTGATATTCTGTCTTCCTGTGATACCAGCACTGTTTCCTGGGACTGGTATCGGTTAACAGGTTAAATTGGAGCGTCACGGGCTAGTTCCGTTCGGGGCTAGTTCGGGGCGTGACATGAATTGGCTAAAGAAGTTCATACCCGGTTTAAAGGTGGTTGACAGTATTGAGAAACCACTAAAGTTATACTGCGACAACGAACCCGCAGTAATGTACGCTCACAACAATCAGTCAAGTGGTGCTGCCAAACACATTGACATAAAGTACTATGTTGTGAAAGACAAAGTCCGGGATCAAACAATCAGTCTCGAGCACATTAGAACAGAAAGGATGCTCGTGGATCCGCTCACGAAAGACCTACCACACAACGTGTTCAAGGAACATGTAGCCAGCATGGTTTAAGGGAAGCCTTATGAATCCTGGACTACAGGGCCTAAAAGTTAAAGTATCTGTTTCTGAATAGAGATGTGTATAGTGGCTGTCGAATCCATCGGTGATTGACCGTGACGACGAAACATGCTCTATGTGCAAATCTGTGATAGAATAGAAAAAGGCTAAAAGAAATAGTGAGATCAAGGGAGAGAATGTTGGATGGATCTCTCTCCCCTTGAGTCCAACGGACTAAGGGGGCCTTGACCCGCGCCCTGATTGGGGCGCCCAGCCCAATGGCTGGTGGGCCCCCGCCACACTGCGCCATATAAAAGGGGTGGAGGCCGGGGTGGCACATGACACGAGGTTCGCTGCCGCCGCCAACTCCACCCCACAAACCCTAATCCGATCGAGAGGGGGCAGAGCCAGTGACGGGAAGACGCCGCCGCCGCACCACGCCTCATTGTCGCCTATGACTCCCACTGCTACGACCACCGTCGCCGCCGTCCACGTCAAGCCCGCAACGACGACGACGATGTCCGGCGCTTCTTCCTCCACGAACACCTCAACCGGTCGGTCTCTAAGCCCTCTCCCTTCCATCTACAATGTCGTTCATCCACCCAATAGAGCCTACCCGTCTAGATCTAACTTAGGTGATCCTAGAGAGAACTCTAACACTTATAATATGGTATATGTTTTAACTAGAAAACCAGATGATGGTTGCCTACAGTATTCAAGAAGTTGAATTTCTATCCCTTTTGTTTAAGCATCACTTAATTCTATTTTTTATATCTTTGACTGCAGTTGGCGTGCTGTGGATGGCCTGAAAATTTAACTGCCCACATTGTTTGTCTTGATTTTGTTGTTCTTTTTGAAAGGTCTTCTTAAATGCATTGCTCAGGAGGGACAAAGTTGTTTTCAATAAGGCTGCTCAAAGTGCATGCAACACTGTTATTGGAGGCTTTGATACTTATATTGGAGTAGAGCAAGGTAAGTTCTCTGTCATCCTCACATTTTTGTTTTTGAAATTTGACTGATTGTCTGCTTTTACTTTTAGATGTGATCTGCTTATTTTCTTTACTAGATCCGAAGCTCACACAAAGAACATTTTGGTCCCAAGGGTTATGATACTGGATTACTGGTGCAATCAAAGGGTCAGTTGGCCCCTGTTACATATATGAAAGTAATGATCTCTTGTTTTGGGACTCCTGCACCTCGAGAATTCCTATTCTGATTATTGTCAGTGACATGTGGCTTGCTTCCTTGTGCAGAAATTAAGCATACATGGATTTTGCAGACAATGGTTCCTTATCGAAATCATTTGAGACTGTTTATATTCCATTTTCTATTACTCCTTCCTGTCAAAAGTATTTGACGTCTAGAACAATACTGTCAAAGATTTAAAACTCCATCCATCCTGTTGTGACCGTGTTGTAATTTTGCCTGACAGTATTTTGCATTTTTGCAACCTCTTGATTAATGCAAATCTAATTTCTTGTCCTGTAATGCCTGGTGGCGCGGCTTCATGTTATTGTACTGCTCAGATTATTGTCTTGTTTATGGTACGCATTTTGTTACACATTATTGTCCTGGGGTACGCATTTTCCGGTGAAGAATCCTTGAGACCTTGAATGCCTTGTGATTTTAGGCTCCATCAGCCTGTACTCCCCATGCTGTGTTATGCCACAGCGGAAGCGAATTGTGGAATGAAAATACATTAGCTGGGTTGGCTGAAAGAAGAGGCCAACTAAATCTTTTTAGTGAAAATACATGGTCTAATCAAAGAAATTTTGCATCCTTTTGAGACAAGGTTCACAATGATCACAGTCAACTGCTAGATTATTTTTGTATCCCTGAACAGGATGACACGCCATTATAGCACTTCTTTTTTTTTTAGAAAATGGATTATATCAACAGAAAAACTGTGGAACAGTGTTCCGTTAGAACGGGATAAACTAAATCAGTGGATAATATTTGATCTTATCCCTTCCCTTTCTTTTCTCTATCCAAGCCTTCGTCATCGCGTTCGGGCAGGCCAGCAAGGTGGATGCGGCGGCGGCGATGGTGCTGCAGCAGCAGTATGCAGCGGCGGGGGAGCACCGGCCGCGGAAGGCGGCCGAGGTCAACACCAACTGGGACTCGTGCATCACAGAGCAGGTCTCCCACGCCGACTCCTCCTCGCCGATCATTCTCTCTTTCGGCGGCCACGCCGACACTGCCGCGTTGTTCACCGACGGTGCACTAGCGCAGAGCGCCTCGTACTACGGTGGTGCCGCCGCCGCTGCCTTGAAGCCCAAGCAAGAGGTGGATGCGGGGCCCGTGCCCTTCTCCCAGGCAGGTCAAGCGGAGCTACAATGACTTGGTGAGCTATCATGCTCCTCGCTGGAGTGTGTGCAGGTATGTTGTGCAATGCATCATCCGCAGTCGATACCCGTAGGTACCATGTCTGGTACCTTTGGTATCATGGCTGATACCTAGGTATCAGACCCGATACCTGCGGGTATCATGGCTGGTACCACAAGTATCAAGCTTTAGTACCAGCGGTATCTTGGCTGGTACCCGTAGGTATGAGACCTGATACCTTATGTACTAAGGTCGATACCTGCGAAGTATCAAGTATCAAGTACCAACGTTTCCTCCCCTCTTCTTCCTTTCCCTTGGCTCAACCCGTGCTGGCTGCTGCTGCCGACAGCACACTCCTGCTCGGAATAGTTGTTGTGGCAGTGCGCGATACCGAGCCGGATTTGGGGGAAGGTGCACTCCTGCTGGGAGTAGTTGCAGGCGCCGCCGACGAGGTATCGCGCGCGGATCGAGCAGTGTTCTGGTTGGGGGAACGAGCACTCTTGCCTGGGGGAAGGGAAAGGGATCCTACTCGTGGTAGTTGCGGCAGCGCAGAACCGAGCCGGGTGGCGTCGCCGGCACACGGAGGCGGCAGGTGAGCGAATCACGTGGACAGCATGGGGGCTCGGTCAGAAAAGGAAATCTGTCGCGTGTTAATTTTATCCCGTGTGACTACCGTGTTGCAACGGAATCCCGTGCGGTAGCAGCCCTCTTATATCAAACCCAGCCTATGCACCTTGTGAGGGGGTACACAGCCTGAATTACAGCACTACTTCTTCACGTTGCAAACACTTGCAAACCAGTTAAGTCCATGCTCACTGAACGGTGGCCAAAGATCCCAAACGGGTTCAGAGTTTTAGAATCCGAACCCGCACGATGGTAGATTTGATCCTTATTTGTTCTGCAAAAATCCCCATGGAACGCTGAATTTTATTACTCGTTGGGATCGGCTAACGGGGATCGCTAATGGGCGGGTGATCGTTGTGGACGATCATCCCCATCCCTCCCCTAACACGCTCCTCTCCCCTTCCTCCTCCCTTCTTCTCTTCCTACTACACCATAAATTTTAAAAAATAAAGAAAAACAAGTTAGAGAAAATTAAAAAATAGAAAAAAATCTAATACTTTTATTTATGTGCATAGACTCTATACTTATGTATAGACTTTATACCGTAAACTTCGCACATATAAACTTTATGTATTGAAATATTATATAAAAAAATATTTGAATTTAAATTCAAATTTTAATTAGGTATATAAACTTTTGACTTATATTCGCACGTATAAACTTTATGTATAGAAATACTATATATAAAAAATATTTGAATTCATATTCAAATTTGAATCGGGTATATAAACTTTTAACTGATAAACTTTGGGTCTATAAACTTTAGGTGTATAAACTTTAGATGTGTAAAATAGAAAAGTAATGCAGTGCCAAAAAAAAGAAAACCATGTGAGGAGGGGGCTGATCGCGCGGGGCGAAGGATCGCCCATTAGGATTTTCGTCGGCTAACACATCCAACTCGTCCAACCGAATCTATTGTAGTGCAAACGGTTGCTTGTGGATCGACTGTCAATATTCTGTTACCAATAATCTCGTTGGGACCTTGTTAGTAACTTTGTCAGACAGTTTTGTCAGATTTGGAACCTTTTGAGTTTTGACTTAACCCAATCATTCTCGATTCTCATCTCATCATGGCATTATACTGGCCGGATTATTTATCTTGTGCTTTTGTTAATTCGTTCAGAAATTTCTGCAGCGAAGGATCCTTGAGACCTTGAATGCTTTGTAAGTTTAGGCTCATCGCCGGTCAAAAGCGAATTATGGAATGAAATTACATGGTCTAATCAAAGGAGTGACATGCTTCACAATGATCACAACGAACTGCCAGATTTTTCCATCCCTAAACAGGACATGTCATTACAGAACTTGTTTACGTTCCAAAACTTGGGAGCCAGTTAAGGACAGGCCATGGGCAGCGGCCAAATTAAGATCCCAAGAGGGGTCAGAGTTTTAAACTCCGAACACCCACATTGCTAGCATCCGCTCCATCCTGCACGTCTCCGCTAACCAGGCATATGTGCGAGTGCGAGGCCGCGAGATCTAGGCCGCAAAGGCCTGATCGAACGGTGATCAAAGATCCAACCCACATGATGGTGTATTGCTTTTGAGATCCCAAGGGGGTTCGGAATTTTAAAGAACCCCCAAGGAACAGAATTTTACTGCTAAATTGGGATCTGCGAATACCAGCAACTAGTCCAACCGACGCTTCTACGTTGCCTCCGTATCTCCGATCGATCGCTGAATGCCTGAACCTTACTAGTGGCACTGGCACATTGTGTCTCTTTGGTTAGAGATAAATCAAGACCAGAAGAAGAGACAACCTGCTAATCCAAATTGGAGACAGGGAGAATCGCATAAGCTAAGAGAGTATGTGAGGGTTATCTCTAATGGACTTGTCGTATAATCTATTAATCTTGCACATTCTAGCTTGTTCTTTTTTCTATCTGTTTTTACTTAGTCATGCATGTTTGCTTCTATCTGTTTTTACTTAGTCTTGCACAAACGATGGCTGACCGGGTTCAGATCACGATCGGCTAGGAGTAACGCATCGTTTGTTTTCAGTAGCGTTTTTCCAGTTTTCAGTTAGAAGACCGAGCTGAGTCCAAGGACGTGGGGCGTCGCGTCAGTAGATTGGATCCGGTAAAGTCCTTGGTTTGTTATGCATGCAACGAACTCCCAGTGGAGCTAAGAAAAGGAGAAGAAAAGAAATCAGAAAAGTTCACCGAACGGCGGCCAAATTAAGATCAGAAAGGGGTCGGATTTTTAGACTCCGAACCCCCTGGCACCCCGGCATCCCCTGCTCTCTCTCCGCACTCCAAATTATGTGTGTTCCACTTTGCAAATGCATCTAATATTTTTATAGGGGTTATTTTAGACTTCATTTGACCTGAGGCAAGAGTTTTTAAGTCTATCATCATGTTCTTATGTTTATCACACAAGGTTAGTTATAGTTTAGTTTAGTGAGTTCATCTTCTTTAAATATGCTCATGAGGCCTATTATGAAATACAAGTCCAAGATCCAAATGTATGAAGGACCCAAGTCAAACCATTGCTTTATGCATATGCATGCACACATGTATGATTGTATCTATATTCTAAGTTAGGAATAAAAAGTTTTAATTTGTTCTCAAATTTTAATCATGCAATGGTTTAGGTTGGTCTCACCTAAGTTAAAATGAAAATTTTTGGCTCGCAAAAATAGAAAAGTTAGTTTCTAACTATTTTGACAAGAAATTTTCAGACTTAGAATTCGGGTATGTCACAGATATGGGCACTTCGGTATAAAATGGAGATGATATTTTTATTGTATTAATGATGTATTAAGTTTGGTTCTTTAATAAGCAATTCTATCTATTAAAAAGACATTCAGCTCTTTCAAGAGAATGATAATAAGTAGTTGTAAGACTGAGTTTATATATAACCAGTACATAGTGATCTTTTTTTTAAACATGAGACATTCTTGTAATTAATTTAGTGTATCAAAATCTATGATCAATTTCAGGGTATAGATATTTCTTTTTTATGATTATAATATACTATACAATCGTTAAATAAAATATGATAAGATAACATCTTTTAACAAAGAATAAATAAGTTGTTTGCGCATCTGAGTAGTTTTAAATAAAAAGAAAGAAATAAGTTGGATTGTTTTAAACAATGTAATTGATAAGATCGATAAGAGTACTATTCTTCATATGGACAAGTCCAGCATTTGTTGATTGACACTGTCATTTATTCCTCTCACACAGCTGGCAGCAGCATCTGAGCCATTGCAGGTCTCAGGCCCGAGTGCCCTGCCGCACGACACCGGCGTCACTAGCTCCTGCGCATGATGGCACCGCCCTCTTTTCTCTCGATCTGAATTGGAAAAACACGATACGGTGAGAAAACGCGATAGGGTTACCCTACTCCACGCGTGTGCAGCACACGCGATACGCGAGAGATGAGATGGGATGGATCAGTCCGCCACTTGTTCACTGGACAAAGCCAACCTGGATATATGCATAATATTCTTTTTGACCCAGCCCCTATGAAGTCCTTTAACCAAATATATTTTAAAAGTATGAAGTCATGCAAGCAGTGTTCTCAGAGTGGTGACGTGCGGCGGCAGGGCCGTGCTAGGACAGAATGCCTTCCAAACAGCATTCTGATCTGATCTGGACATTCCGGGCAACTACGTCCACGCCTAACGATTTTCTGGATCAGTGTCGTACCTATTTTCATTGTTCTGAGCAGCTGAGGGGCATTTTTTTAATAAAGGTATTCATTTGACGTTTATTTTAAATAAGATAAAACTAATTATTATAAAATTAACAATTTAAAACAACTGCAAATTATAAAATATAGATTGATATAAAATAAAATAAATTACTACTCCATCTGTCCCATAATATAAGATATTATACTTTTTATATTTTTCATAACATGATCCCGAGACATACCTTATCCCCCACCTATCCACTTTTATACTATTTTATTCCTTACCTACTCACTTTTGTACTAATCCATGTCATTAACTATCACATTTTGTGCTTTCATTTGTTCTTTGTTCTTTTGATGCTTACTTAATTTTTTTTTCAAATGATATAATCTAATATGGGACAGGGGGAGTAGAACACCGGTTTAAATATAGAGATGACAACCTACTGCTAAATCTCTATTTTCTTTGTTGTTGGTGAAAATCTATATAACTCAATACTACAAAAAGTGCCATTGGCGCATGTTGGGAAACCTTCATGTGTGCCGGATTTCCTAACCGGCACCTAGGAGGCAACACCTTTAAGGCTCTAGAAATTAAAAAAAAATCCGGTTCGATGCATCGAATTAAATCGAGCCGATACATCCAGTATCTCCTAATCACCCATGAGATCCCTATCCAAGAACACAATCATGAACAAAAATCACATAACAAAAACCATGAACACAAAAAAAAATACATGAACACAAATCATGAACAGAAGTCCTCAACAAACATCACGAAACAAAAACCATGGCCATCTACTGCTGCTACACGGTCTGAAAGGCGACGAAGAACTCGTTCGTGAAGGGCTCACCAGCCACCTTGAACTAGTGCAGCTCACCGAGCATGCTAGCGTACAGCTCCGACGCTTCGGCGTGGTGGTGGTAGCGGCGCTGGAGCACGAGGTGGAGGATGAGCTTGGAGTCATGGGCGCGGTGGAGGGACTTGTCGAGCGCGGTGATGAAGTTGAGGGTGTGGAGGGTGCCATCGAAGTAGTCCTCGATGAGGTCGAATAGGTCGGGGCTCTACCGCCGACGCTGCCCGATCCGCCGCTGACACTGGATCAGCCGCGGGAGCCCCCGCTGACGGTGTATCTGTCATGGGAATGCTGCCGATGTTGCCCCCCTCCCCCGCGCCTGCCACGGGAGCCCCCGCTAACACCTGATCCTCAACGGGAGTCGATTGCCGCCGACGCCGGATGCAGCTCCGCCCCACCGTCACCGTTGTCTCAACCGACAGAGAGGGGAGGAGAGGCTGAAGGGGTAGAGAGAGAGAGAGAGAGAGAGAGAGAGAGAGAGAGACGTGCTAGAGGGGGGGGGCGAGTGGATAAGCTCCCTCTCGCCTCCCTTTGCACAAAAAAATGGGGAGATCCTAGCAATTGGCTCCCATCTCGGTTTCTACGAGTGTTGTTTTTTTTAAAAAAATAGCACCGGCATCTATAGTTGCTTAAAGGTGTCGATTTTATATGTTTTGAGCCTATGGAGGTGGAAAAAGGTTTATAGATATCGGTTTTAGCACTTCCGATACCTATAGTGCTGTCACGCCCCGAACTAGCCCCAGGCGGAACTAGCTCGTGACGCTCCAAATTAACCTGTTAATCGATACCAGTCCCAGGAAACAGTGCTGGTATCACAGGAAGACAGCATATCACAGCAACAGAGGTCTCTTTATTATAGAGTAGGATTACAGTTATGTTGGGCTGCGGACAGACCCCGAGCTCACAACTGCATTACAAAAGAGGAAAGCGGAAGCCAAGACTTGGACCAATCATCACAGGCGCGACTTGGGAACTAGGCCGAAACCCTAAAACTCTTCGAAACCAGCTTGCTCCTGGAAGAACTCTTCGTCAGCGGGATCCACATCGCCTTCTTCAGCAACTGGGGGGGGGATTATTTATATAGAGCAAGGGTGAGTACAGGAGTACTCAGCAAGCCATGGGAATTTAAGTGTTTAATGCAGGCTTCAAGGAAAGGCTGTTGTTTTCGCAATTGATTTTAGTTTAAACTCTTTTGGAATCATCTAAGTGAGTGCTTCTCAAACGACACGGATGAGACAGTGCGTCTTGTCCGGTCGGAGTATGTGCAATGTATCAATCTTTAAAACAGGGTTGGCATCCGGCCAACAGTTTTCAAACGGCCAACAAGCCAACAGCTTTTGAAACGGCCCACAGGCCAACACCTTTTGAGACGGCCAACAAGCCACATTTTATAAACGGCCAACAAGCCAACATCTTTTCAAACGGCCATCCGGGCCCGGCTGATCCCATCAGCCACAGGTTTCCAACACCGAAACCAAACCACATCAGCTCTTTCACAAGCAGTTGTCAATCAAAACTACGCTAGGAATCACCTCACATCCGCCCATGACCGTGGGCACGGCTGTTCGAACAGTTGGTTAAACCTCTGCAGAGGGGGTACACTTTACCCACACGACATTACTAACCCGAATCAACCAGCCCGTGTACAACGGCCACGTCTGGTCGACCTAAAGGCTTTCATGACAAGGCATTTCGAAAGCCGACACAGGTTCGCCATATGCCGACGAGGGGGGTCCCAGACCGACAACAGGTTAGGTCCCAGACCATGCTGTGCCAGGAAGCTCGGGGGTCTTCCCCGCCACCACCCCGAAGAATCCACATGCCTCTCGGACATCAAAGCTCCCCCGATTAGCAATTTACTCAGCCAGGGGTGTCCCATACCACCCATGTGGTTGCACATGTCTTATGTTTGGATGAAATTCCAAGGAATCGGTCCTTAATTGCAAGAGCAGGGAACCGTACTCCAATACGTTCCCCGGTCCGCGATTTTAGAAACTCATTTAGTTCACAAACACCGACCCAGGTGTCGGGTTTTCCAAATCTTTCGTAAAACATCAAGTTTTACCCAACATTGATTATTTTAAGTTTTGGGGGAGAAGTGTCCCGAAGTGCGTGCCCGAGGGTCCGCACATCGAAGCACAACAGTCGACAAAGGAGATTCAGGTATTCGATAAGTCATGGAGGGTAATTGCAGCAAAGTGGGATTGGGGCCGACGGGATAACCCGTAAAACACGGCCAATTACTTGTGTGAGTCCTAACCATGCAATATTTGCGGAATAGAAATACCTAGATTTAAATTATAGGTGCAAGATGATCAAAGGTGACTTGCCTTGCTCGAGATCTTGAGCTTGATCTTCGAAATCCTCGCACTGCGGGTCTTCGGGCTCCGGAACTACACGCGAAACGGGACAACTCAACAAACAGCGAAAATAAAGCCCTATTATTGACCTCTAAGCGTGCCATTAAATAGATCTCGAGATTTGGGGAAATTTGGAAGTTGAACGGAGTCGATTGGATGCACGGTCGAGAAGATATTGAATTTCTAAGATTATTGGATTTTTGGATCAAAGGAAAAAGGAAAAAGGATTTAATTAAATCCTTTTTTTTTTTTTAAAAAGATAAGGAATTTAAATTGGAGGAGGGACGGGAATTAGACTTCCCGGGCGGCTTAGGGCGCGGCCCAAGAAGAATGTCGGCTCGGCCGAGGCCAAATGGGCCGGCCGGCCCAAAGCGGCGGCCCAACATCGCGCGGGCGCGGGCGGAGGAGAGAGAGCGCGCGGGTGGACGCGGTCCACCGCGCGGGACCCACATGGCGGCGGCTCGGTCCATCGCGGACTCGGCGCACGCGGCGCGGGCTAGGGTTAGGGTTCGGACGCGGTCCACGCGCGTGGCGCGCGGAGGACGCGAGAGTGGCGGGCCCACGCGCAGCCGCACGGCTTGCCGTGGACCGCGCGCACGGAAGGGAGGGGAGCGGCTGACCCTCGCGCTGAGGTGGCGCCGACGCGGGCGGGCGCGAGGAGGACGAAGGCCGACCGGGAAATGGACGGCGGACGGCGGCGGCGAGCGACGGGATGACTCGCGGCGACACGCGCGACGGGAAGAACACCGGGAGGTCGACCGCGACGAGAGGAGTCGAGCCAATGGCTCGGATGCGCCGGAGGAGATGCGACGGCGGCGGATTCCGGCGGTGAACACCGGCGGCGAGCGAAGGGGGAAAAGGCGACGGCGGCTCGAGGGGCTAATCCCCGGCGGCTAGGAGTATCTACGCGATCACGGGGGCTCGATTCCGGCGCCGGATTGGACGGAGGAGGGCCGAGGAAGGCTGGCGACGAGCGCCTCCTTCCGAGCTCGGGCGGCGGCGGCGGCGGACATGCGGCGAGCTAGGGCAAGGCCCGGGGCTTCGCCGGCGGGTCGGGGGAATGCTACTCGAGCTTCTACCAAAACCCTAGGGGAGGAGAAGGAGGGAGGAGGGAGAACGGAGGGATTTATACCGCGACGGGGAGGGCGGCGCGGAGACGACGACTGGCGGCGCGGGAGGACCTTTCCGGCTTCGGGCCGGGGAAGAGGAAGAAGCGGAGGCGGCCGGAGTCCCTTCCGCGTCCACGGACGCGGCGGCTTCGACGGCGCACGCGACGGCGACGGAAGCGAAGGAGGAAGTGGTGGCAATGGCGCGGGTGGGAGCGAGGAGGAAATGGAGGAGGGGAGGCGCGGTTTAATGGGGCGGCAATGTCGGTTTGAAGAACCGACATTGCGGGCGGTCTCGGGCGCGGGATGGCGACGCTTTGGCGGTCGCGGCGAGGACGGGATGACGCCGGCGGGGAGGAGGGAAAAAGAGAAAGGGGAAGGAAAAGGGGCTTGCCCCTTTGCTGAATCGGGAAAAAGGAGGGGGAAAAGAGAGGGGGCGACGCGCGGAGGGAGAGGGCGCGCGCGCGGCTTTGCCTCCGCGCCTTGGAGGCATGCGCGGAGTGGCGGGGCCGCGGGAGGTGGCGTCGGCGATGACGGCGGCACGGCTTGGAGCGGAGCGGCGACAGCGGCGGCAGGCGTGGGCCGAGGAGATGACGGCGGCGGCGACCGGCCGGTCGGCCACGACGCGCGCGCGCGGGATTCGAAGGCGGTGCGCGGGAGAGGCGAAGGCGGCAGCGAAGGCGGCGCGGGCGGCCGCGCGGGCGCGGGCGCGCGAGGGGAGAGGGGGAGGAAGAATCGGGAGGCTCGGGTGTGGACCCCCGTTTTTATAACAGGAATCAGTCGTGTATTCAGTACCATTTCCCTGGATCAAGTAGTCTGGTACACACGAAGTCACAGCTGAAGCATCGAGTACTCATACACGAATGTCTTAGAACGAGTTATTACATCAAGCCCGCAGGCATTGTCTTAAATCATCGGACCGAAAGGTCCGGAATACATTCAAAATCAGAATGAGGTAAGGCAGCGGAACATGGAGGCAGCGGCACGCCATTGCCACAGGCAACGACCGTATCTAAGACCTATTGGACCCCATCGTCTTCATCTCCCTCCTGATAATAGGCATAGGGATCTTCGGACGCTTCATCTCCAGTTTCTGATTGAGTTGTATATAGCAAGGGTGAGTACCAACCGTACTCAACAAGTCATCACAGCAACAATGCACATGACGGGGAAATTTGAAGGATTGTTATGGTTCTTTTGCGTAAAGCAAGTTTTGTAATTCTTTTCACAAACCTAGGACCTAGCACAGACTGATCAAGTTTTAATACCAGTATTCACATTAAACAATGACGGTTCTGTCCACCATCCATTGTGATCCCAAGGATGGCTTCCCGCCATTGAGTCGTCATGGTTTTCTGAGGACATCCACATCCCTACTCTCGGGAGGTGGTTCCAACAGCATATAAATCATCGTGCAATATCCCAACCCACACAAGATTAAGAATTCAGAGTCTAGCCAAGTGTAATACACGTCCCGGTGCTCAATAACCGCGAGCACGGCTATTCGAATAGATTTGGTTTACTCACACTGCAGTGGATGTACACTTTACCCGCACTCCGCGACTGCCCAACACATGAGCCTCGTCCCAACACATGAGACGCGTCACGGCAAAGCTTTTCGATAACCTCGCATTGGCAGTACCCGCTCCATGAACTTGACATCCTCATACACTCTAGGCGCCCGTTTCTAGCAGTGTGAGGAGTTCTGGCGCACCCGGGAAAGAAGAACTCACACATGCATTAAGTTAATTAGGTTTAAATTCTCACGTGGCAGTCCTACCGATGGCGACACCACTGTAGACACCGCCTCTCGGTTCTACCAATGGCTGCCCCACCGTAGAGCCCCTGCCTCACACATCAAGAAGCCACTATGCATGGATACTGCCTCTGCTCAGCTATCTATTCCGCTAGGTCTATACCCATACGAGAAGTGCGGTTGTACGGGAGTCGTTTCATGCTTAACTTCATGGCTCGGTCCTTAATTGACCGGGGACGGTACTAGCCTTTTCCGGATACCACCCAAATCCTCCGTCCGCCCCAGTCGAAAACATTTGTTTAGTTTTATTTTCCTTTTCACAAAACATGCCATCAACTTCATGGCATTGTGGCGCTCATGCCTCCACATGCCGTATCTCAATTACCTTCCCAAAGGTAATTGCCCAAACATTCAGCATTTTGATAAATATGAGTATGCACAGTTCTAGAGTAGCATTGCTAAGCACTTGTCATAATTGACTAGGGACTCATACGTAAACATGGTTACAAAGGAATTTAATAGGCAAACAATCATCAAGGTATGGCATAATCACAAGTGGGATGTATATTATTGCATGCAATTTTATTTGTAAACAAAATAATTTCGCAATTGGGATCAATATGTTCAAGGGATAGTGATGACTTGCCTTGCTCAGGGTCTTGCGGGTCTTGTCCTTCACCTGGATCTGCAACTCCCTCGGACTCTATAGTTACGTGCGAAATTGATTTGAATTCGGTTAGAATTCAAATAAAGATCCAAATAAATCCAAATAAAACTCGAATGCGGAAATCGATTCTCTTATTGACTTTACTATTCGCGAATTAGAGTTAACCCAATTTTGATTTTTATATATATACCCTAAATTATTTTTACGGTGTAAATATTTTGTTATTATAAGTGTTTAATTTAATTAACCCGAGCAGCGTATTCAAATGATGGATTCGAAATTTATATTGCGAGATAAACATCGGGTGGAATCCAAATATTTAACGATTTAATTTACTCCATGACTAAATGATTAAATATATTACGTGTCTAAAATTGTTATTAACTAAATCCGAACTCCTGTCATTGATCAATCACTTATAGAAACTATCTCTAAATAACTTATAAAAGTTTACAAAACTTCATCTAATTGTATCTAGTCATTAATTTATATTTAGATCACCACCGCGAATTTATTTCTCATCGGAATTACCAAGAATATCTTATTTTAAGATTTTGCAATCCCATGATTACGATTGATCTATAATTAAATTCTAATTTATTTTAAATTTTCTAAACTTCCCAAATTTATCCCTAATTCCTATTTATTTATTTTCCTTTTTCTTTCCTTTTTCTCCCCTTTTCTTTTCTCTTTTTCCCTTATTTTTCTCTCTTCTTTCTCTCTCTCTCTCTCTCTCTGCTTCTTTTTCTTCTCTCTCTCTATTTTTCCTCTCTTTCTCTCTCTCTCCTCTCCCTCTCTCTCTCTCTTCCTTTTTCTTTTTCCCTCTCTCTCGGCTTCACTCCCCCTCTCTCCCTCTCTCTCGGCTTCCTCTCCCTACCCGACGACGACGGCGATGGCGACGGCGCAAAGGGGAAAGGCGGCGGCTTACCACGGCGGCGGCGGCGTCGGTGGCGCAAGGCGGCGATGCACACGGAGGTGGCGGCGCGGCGGCACGAGCGTGGCGACGCGGCGGCACTACTGCCCGAGGGCGGTCTCGATGGTGGCGGTGCGGCGGCACGGCGACGGCGCGGTGGAGAAGGAGGAAGGAGAGGGGAAAGATGGGGATGGATGTGGGGTTGGTGTGGTGTGGAGGAGAAGGGGAGGGAGAAATTTATAGGGCGCGGGGAGAGAAGAGGAGGGGAACGGCGGCGGTGGCTTCAAGGCGATGTGGGGCTGCGCGGCGCGGCGGCGTGGGGAACCGGGCGACGTGCGGGACGTGCGGGCGATGCGGCGGCAAAGGGGAGGGGCAGCATGATGTGTGGGACGGGCGAGTCGGGCGCGCGGCGCGGCAGTAAAGGGAAGGGGGAACAAGGCGACGTGCGGGGGCGGCTTTGTGACGACGCGACGACGAGGCGATGTGACGACGTGACGATGCGGTGGCGGCGGTGCGGGGCACGAGGGGAGGGGACAAGGCAGCGCGGCGCGCGGGGCGGGCGGCGGTGCGGAGCTCGGGATGATGGCGACGTGTGGTGCGGCGACGAGACGGGGAGGCGAAGCGGTATGGACGACGACGACGCGCGCGCTGCGGGCTCGGGGGCAGAGCGACGAGACGACGAGACGACGATGCGGCTTGGGGTGGCAGCGGCCCGTGCGGCGCGGCGATGGATCGGGGAGATGAAGCGGCGGCATGACGACCGTGTGGCGCGGGGCGGCGACGCGGGGCGCGAGGGTGTTGATGGCGATGGCGACGGGTCGGTGAGGCGGAGCGGCATGGGATGGGGACGGCGACGGGACGCGCGGGTGGCGCGGGTTTGAGGCGACGGCGACGCGACGGCAGTGGCGGTGTGCACGTGATGATGGCGACGGCGACGGGAAGGCGGAGCGGCGCGGGGGGCGGCAGAGGAGGGTTGGGGAAGGCTGCGCGGCATGGCGACGAGGGCGCGGCGGCTAGGGCTCCGGGCGGCGCGGACTCGGCGCTTCGGCGCGCGGTGCGCGGGGAAAAGGAGGGGTTTGGGTCGGGGACCGCGTCGAACGGCTGACGGGCAATGAACAGTGACATTTTCTAATTTTCCCGATTTTTGGCCGATTTTTCCATTTAATTTAATTTTGAAATTTCTAAATGTTGTAATATTGATTTTTATTCATTTGTGTGTTGTTCCAATTATTGTATTCACCCTAAATTAATTTTACTCATATTTCATTTGTATTATTTGTTTGAATTATTAATTAGGGTTAATTCTAATCCCACGGCATTTAGATTTAATCGATTCCAATATGTTTGTAATTATATTTTATTCATTTCAATCCACATTTAATCTTCATTTTAAATTATATATATAGTTTGCCAATTTATTTTTAGGATGATAAGTCATTAACTATTCCCACACTCAATTAGTGAATATCAAAATCGAATCAAATAAAATAAGCGAATAAAATCGGCATGATGCAATGTATTTGAAAAGTTTTTGAAAATCCGTATTTTTTTAGGGTTTCGTTTTCTATTGGTCGAATTTTCAGGATGTTACAAACCTACCCCCCTTAAATAAATCTCGTCCCGAGATTTCTTACCGGTTCTCGAACAGATACGGGTATTCCGTCTTCAGGAACTCTTCGCTTTCCCAAGTGGCTTCATCCTCAGTGTGATTACTCCATTGTACCTTGTACATGCGCCACGTTTTGGTCCTAGTTCCCTTTTCTGCTTCATCCAGTATCCGGATCGGGTGTTCTGGATACGTGAGATCGTTGCTAATGTGAATCTCCTCCAGCGGGGCTTGTTCTTCCGGTACTCGTAAACATTTCTTCAATTGTGACACATGGAAGACGGGGTGTACATCGGCGATAACTTCGGGTAGCTGTAGCTGATAGGCAACTTCTCCTCGTCTAGCGAGGATCTGAAAAGGTCCCACATATCTCGGCGCTAGTTTTCCTTTAACCTTAAACCTTTTTGTTCCCCTCATTGGTGAAACCTTTAGATACACGTAATCTCCTTCCTTAAACTCTAGGTTTCTCCTCCGGGTGTCCGCGTAGCTCTTTTGCCGAGACTGGGCTACTTTTAAACGGTCCCGAATCAGACGAACCTTTTCTTCGGCTTCTCTGATAATGTCTGGTCCAAATACTGCACGCTCTCCTGTCTCGGACCACATCAGTGGGGTTCGACATCGTCGACCAAACAACGCTTCGTTGGGCGACATCTTCAGGCTTGCTTGAAAGCTGTTGTTGTAGGAGAATTCGGCGTAGGGCAAACACCTCTCCCAGTCTTTCCTAAAATCCAATGCGCAGGCTCTCAACATGTCCTCTAGGACCTGGTTGGTTCTCTCTGTTTGGCCATCTGTCTGTGGGTGATAGGCGGTGCTGAACGCAAGGTAACTCCCTAGGGCTTCATGCACTTTCTCCCAAAAATGAGAGGTAAACTGGGTGCCTCGATCAGATATGATTTTCTTGGGTACACCGTGAAGACATACTATCCTGGCCATATATAGTTCGGCCAGCTTGGCACCACTATAGTTTGTCTTTACGGGGATGAACCTTGCTGTCTTGGTGAGCCGATCCACAATCACCCAGATGGAATCATATCCGGTTGCAGTCTTGGGCAATCCAACAATAAAATCCATACCTATTTCATCCCATTTCCATTCGGGGATCCTAAGGGGTTGCAGCAAACCTGCCGGCCTCTGGTGCTCGGCCTTCACCTTCTGACAAACGTCGCAGAGCGCCACGTACTCTGCCACATCTCTCTTCATGTTGGGCCACCAGTATCCTTCCTTCAGATCCTGGTACATTTTGGTACTTCCAGGGTGTAGTGAGTATGCCGATTCGTGAGCTTCCTTTAGGATTAAACCTCTCAGCCCACCCTGTTCAGGTACGTAGATCCTCTTTTTGTACCATAGGACATCCTTCTCGTCGGTAGAAAATTCCTTTGCAGAGCCTACAGCTAAACGTTCCTTCACCTCTTGGACTTCCTGGTTGTCCTTCTGGGCTTCTTCAATTTGGGCCCTCAAAAGAGGTTGAATGTCCAAGGTGTTTATCTGTCCATGAGGTACTAGGCATAGGTTTAGCCGGGCCATTTCCTCTTTGAGCTCAGGAGCCATCTCTTTCACCTCGAGATGATTGCAATGGCTCTTCCGACTCAACGCGTCAGCCACAACGTTGGCCTTGCCAGGGTGATAGTGAACCTCCAAGTCATAATCCTTGATTAATTCCAACCACCGTCTTTGCCTCAAGTTGAGGTCTGACTGAGTAAAGATATACTTTAGACTCTTGTGGTCGGTGTAGATATCACAGTGGTTCCCTATCAGATAATGTCTCCAAATTTTCAGCGCGTGAACCACGGCTGCAAGTTCTAGGTCATGGGTAGGATAGTTTTCTTCATGCGGTCGCAATTGTCGCGACGCATAGGCCACAACCTTTCCGTCCTGCATTAGTACTCCTCCTAGTCCTTGCCTCGATGCATCACAATAGATGACAAAGTCTTTTCTGATGTCAGGAAGGACCAAAATAGGTGCCGAGGTCAGCTTTTCCTTGAGCTGCTCGAAGCTTTCCTGACACTGTTCTGACCACGCAAACTTCTTTTCCTTTTTGAGTAGCTGTGTCATTGGCCGGGCTATCTTAGAGAATCCTTCTATGAACCTTCGGTAGTATCCGGCCAAGCCTAGAAAACTCCGAATTTCGGTCACAGACTTGGGTTCCTTCCATTCCGTCACGGCCTCCACTTTAGCAGGGTCCACTGCTACTCCGCCAGCTGAGATCACGTGGCCTAGAAAAGCGACTTCCTTCAACCAGAATTCGCACTTGCTAAATTTTGCATATAATTTATGCCTCCGAAGTTTCTCGAGTACCAGACGCAGGTGCTCAGCATGTTCTTCTTCGTCTTTGGAGTAGATCAAGATATCATCGATGAATACTACCACGAATTTGTCCAGGTAGTCCATGAACACCTTGTTCATGAGGTTCATAAAATAAGCGGGGGCGTTGGTTAAACCAAACGACATCACCGTGAACTCATACAACCCATAGCGTGTTGAGAACGCGGTTTTGGGTATATCCCCAGTCCTAATTTTCAATTGATGGTATCCTGATCGGAGATCGATCTTGGAGAATACCTTCGCTCCTTTGAGTTGATCAAAAAGATCATCGATCCGTGGTAGCGGATACTTGTTCTTAATGGTTACCTCGTTCAGTGAACGATAGTCTACACACATCCTCATGGTACCATCTTTCTTCTTGACGAACAGCACTGGGGCTCCCCAAGGTGACGAGCTGGGGCGTACGAATCCCTTTTCTTGCAATTCTCTGATTTGCTTTTTAAGCTCCTCTAACTCATTAACTGGCATCCGATAGGGTCTCTTAGATATGGGAGCAGTTCCGGGTATCAGATCGATAATGAACTCTATATCACGATCTGGTGGCATTCCAGGTAAATCTTCCGGAAACACATCGGCAAATCGTTGCACGATAGGCATTCCCTTTAGAGGCAGCATGGTAAATATGCCTCCGGCACGCTCGGTTAATCTAGGATCTTGATCCATGGTTGCTCGCATGTCCGATCCCCAAGGGGTGGTCAGGGTAATTTCCCTACGTCTGCAGTCGATTACCCCTCTGTTCTTCGTCAACCAATCCATTCCCAATATAACATCCAGGGTTTGGGGTATCAGAACCATAAGGTTGGAGGGAAATACCACATCCCTAAGACGGACAGGTACGTCTATGCAAGCATGACTCACAGTTATCTCGCCCCCAGGTGAATGGACTATCATAGGTTTTCTAAGTCGTACTGGGGTTAAGTTGTGTTTTTGACTAGCCTTCAAAGATATGAATGAATGCGATGCGCCAGAATCGAAAAGGACTTTAACTGGGGTAGAATTGATAGAGAACATACCCATTAGTACGCCCTGGTCTTCCTGGGCCTCTTCGGCTCGGACATGGTTCACTTGTCCGCGCCCGAATCCTGTAGCGGTCCTGTTCGTTTGTGGAGTCCTGAACAGGCCTCGTCCAACAGCAGGGGCAGGGGTCCCACGAACAGTGATCGCATTGGCGCCAGTGCGGACAGGAGTCTTGCTTGGGTGAGGGCAGTTGTTGGCGTAGTGCCCATACTCCCCGCAATTGAAGCAGTTTACATGCCTCCTGATTCCAGGGGCAGCCAGAGTGGGTGCAGGGGTGCGGTTCTGAGTCGCAGCTGGCCGGTTGAAGTTGCTAGGTGCAGCAGGGCGATTGGTGGCCACAACAGGGGGCTTCCACCCAGACGAAGTGGCTCCCTTGAATCGCTGAGGCACTCCCTGAGGTGTGCGATTCATCGCAAGTCTCCTCTTGCGATTGTTTTCCACAGTCTTCTGATCATTTTCCAGTCTAACCACTTTGTTGATCAGGCTCTGGAAGCTCTGATGGTCTTGCCCAATCATGGGTCCACGCAGCTCATCATTCAGCCCTTCTATGAACTTGTCGATCTTCTCTTCTTCATCGACAAGGTCTCCGACTGCATAGCGGGCCAACTGAGTGAATCGGTTCAGATATTCTTGCACCGTCGTGTTTCCTTGGCGCAATCTTCTGAACTCGTTCTTCTTCATACGCATCACTGCAGCAGGTACGAAGTTCTCGCGGAATGCTGCAGTGAACTCTCCCCAGGTGGGTTCTCCAGCATCCTCTTCCCGAGCTTCTTTATAGGTATCCCACCAGTCTCCGGCGGGTCCCTCCAGTTGGTTGACTGCGAAGATCACCTTGTCGGCTTCGCGCACCCGGACAAGGGTCAGTTTCTTCTCGATGATACGCAGCCAGTCTTCCGCCTCCATAGGCTCGTCTGCTGATGCGAATGTGGGTGGCTTGGTCCTCATAAATTCGCCAAAGCTTGATCCTCCGCGGTTGCCTTGGTTGTTGGCGATGGCTTGTAGGAGCTGGGTTTGAGTGGCCATGACTCCGGCCAGGGTGGTTAGGTCAGGCGTTGACGGTTCTTCATTGCTGGATGATGCCCTACGTCGGCTTGCCATCTGTGTAGGCCGATTGAGTAAGTATCCTAATTTTCTAGCTAGTTCTTGTGGTTTTATCCCGTTAAGGGAGTTGTTTGGTGTGAACTTTGTTTTGCAAGCTTGGTGGAATAAACTCATTTTTAATACAACAACAACAATATCATAGATTTCCAGAAACAGTACATAATTCATGATGCAAGCGGCTGTATACATACACAGCCCAAACAAGGTTCATCCAACAAATACATCAAACTAACTATCAAACTACTCGTCAATCTAGGTAGGGGTAGGGGTAGGGGTGTGTCTCGCACACAATCCAAAAAGAAACCAACTGAAGCGAGATCGAAGCTGCAGTCACCCTCCGGTCTAGTCGTCCAACCATCCGCAGGATCCTGGGGCAGGCAGAGGGTGGTCGCTGGCACGGGCGAATCTGAGTCCCCACGGCTCGGAAGTAGTGGCCTCCGCGTCAGGCTTGGGCTTCTTGCCCGGAGGTCGTGTGCTCTTGCGAGCAGTGCTGAGGGTGCGAGGGCCTCCGAGGAAGGTGATGCGGGGAACGGGAATCTCATCCTCTGAAGAATCAGTGGTGTCTGACTCGAAGTCGGTCCCCTCTGACTCGGAACTGACCTGGATCGGGGTCTCCAAACTGGAACCCAGCTGCGGAGAAGGTACAGGGATCTGCGGTGTGTGCACAATCTCCGGGGCAGGTGGTGGTGGCACTGTCGGGTCCTCCAGGTAAGGTGCTGACTCAGTGGCCAGCATGCCAGCCTCTCCCAAAAGAGCGTGGAAGGCTGGTGGGTACGGCGGAGTGAGGAAGAAGTAGCGGTCACGCCCTATCGCCGTGGAAGTAGAAGCTCCGGTGGTGCTGGCCGTGGCTGCTCGAAGCTGCGCCTCCAGCTGGCTGACTTGCTCCTGACTCTCTCTCAACTGCTCCTCAAGTGTATCCACCATTCCGCGGCGCTCGTTGTACTGATCGGACAACTGCTGGAACTGGTCGCCGCGGGTCTGGAGCTGTGCCTTCAGTGAGTCTATCTCACTGCCCCAAGTCTGGTGCTCCTCCTCCAGCTGAAGCTGCTGTGCTGTGAGGTCCGTCACCTCAGTCTCTAACTCTCCCACACGCCTCTGTTGGTCGTCGATCTCCAACAGAGCCTCCTCGTAAAAGTCGTCTGCTGCCTCAGCCCATCGTGACAGTCGGGGCACAATCGGGTTGTAGCAGCAAGGCGTGTCCTGAACTGTGCAGAGGGAGTTGCTCTCTTCTCGAAATGGGTGGTGAGCAAACTCAGTATTAGTCAACTCAGCTCGGTGGATAGAGCTAAGTCTGAGGAAGGCCTCCCGTGCTGCATCCTGCATCGCGTTCTCCGGTAGGTCGCGATAGTATCGTGTCGGGAAGCTGTAGTCTAACTCCGGAGGAACTCGTGTGTGAACCTCGACTCGAGCCTCCCAAACAGATCCATACGGCCTCACTCGGTAGATCGGAGAGCTGAGGTATCGCAGACGTCTCATCAGCCGGTGTAGCTCGATGACGTAACCCTCCGAGCGGGGTACGCTCATCTCCCAAGTGGCGGGTGAATCCTGATCTGCCATCTAAATTTTAGGAAAACCCGAAGTCAGTTAAGAGTAAAACTTATTTTGTAAAGAAGACTAGTTAAGAGTAAGATGAAAATTGTACCGAGTTTTGTAAACATAGCGTTTTTATTTTTGAAAGTATCACTAAGTGGGAATTTCTCCCTTGGCCAACCTAGCAAAGGGGGTGGGGCACCATTTGGTCTTTCCTACAGTCGTATGGCTCTGATACCAGCTCTGTGGACCCCCGTTTTTATAACAGGAATCAGTCGTGTATTCAGTACCATTTCCCTGGATCAAGTAGTCTGGTACACACGAAGTCACAGCTGAAGCATCGAGTACTCATACACGAATGTCTTAGAACGAGTTATTACATCAAGCCCGCAGGCATTGTCTTAAATCATCGGACCGAAAGGTCCGGAATACATTCAAAATCAGAATGAGGTAAGGCAGCGGAACATGGAGGCAGCGGCACGCCATTGCCACAGGCAACGACCGTATCTAAGACCTATTGGACCCCATCGTCTTCATCTCCCTCCTGATAATAGGCATAGGGATCTTCGGACGCTTCATCTCCAGTTTCTGATTGAGTTGTATATAGCAAGGGTGAGTACCAACCGTACTCAACAAGTCATCACAGCAACAATGCACATGACGGGGAAATTTGAAGGATTGTTATGGTTCTTTTGCGTAAAGCAAGTTTTGTAATTCTTTTCACAAACCTAGGACCTAGCACAGACTGATCAAGTTTTAATACCAGTATTCACATTAAACAATGACGGTTCTGTCCACCATCCATTGTGATCCCAAGGATGGCTTCCCGCCATTGAGTCGTCATGGTTTTCTGAGGACATCCACATCCCTACTCTCGGGAGGTGGTTCCAACAGCATATAAATCATCGTGCAATATCCCAACCCACACAAGATTAAGAATTCAGAGTCTAGCCAAGTGTAATACACGTCCCGGTGCTCAATAACCGCGAGCACGGCTATTCGAATAGATTTGGTTTACTCACACTGCAGTGGATGTACACTTTACCCGCACTCCGCGACTGCCCAACACATGAGCCTCGTCCCAACACATGAGACGCGTCACGGCAAAGCTTTTCGATAACCTCGCATTGGCAGTACCCGCTCCATGAACTTGACATCCTCATACACTCTAGGCGCCCGTTTCTAGCAGTGTGAGGAGTTCTGGCGCACCCGGGAAAGAAGAACTCACACATGCATTAAGTTAATTAGGTTTAAATTCTCACGTGGCAGTCCTACCGATGGCGACACCACTGTAGACACCGCCTCTCGGTTCTACCAATGGCTGCCCCACCGTAGAGCCCCTGCCTCACACATCAAGAAGCCACTATGCATGGATACTGCCTCTGCTCAGCTATCTATTCCGCTAGGTCTATACCCATACGAGAAGTGCGGTTGTACGGGAGTCGTTTCATGCTTAACTTCATGGCTCGGTCCTTAATTGACCGGGGACGGTACTAGCCTTTTCCGGATACCACCCAAATCCTCCGTCCGCCCCAGTCGAAAACATTTGTTTAGTTTTATTTTCCTTTTCACAAAACATGCCATCAACTTCATGGCATTGTGGCGCTCATGCCTCCACATGCCGTATCTCAATTACCTTCCCAAAGGTAATTGCCCAAACATTCAGCATTTTGATAAATATGAGTATGCACAGTTCTAGAGTAGCATTGCTAAGCACTTGTCATAATTGACTAGGGACTCATACGTAAACATGGTTACAAAGGAATTTAATAGGCAAACAATCATCAAGGTATGGCATAATCACAAGTGGGATGTATATTATTGCATGCAATTTTATTTGTAAACAAAATAATTTCGCAATTGGGATCAATATGTTCAAGGGATAGTGATGACTTGCCTTGCTCAGGGTCTTGCGGGTCTTGTCCTTCACCTGGATCTGCAACTCCCTCGGACTCTATAGTTACGTGCGAAATTGATTTGAATTCGGTTAGAATTCAAATAAAGATCCAAATAAATCCAAATAAAACTCGAATGCGGAAATCGATTCTCTTATTGACTTTACTATTCGCGAATTAGAGTTAACCCAATTTTGATTTTTATATATATACCCTAAATTATTTTTACGGTGTAAATATTTTGTTATTATAAGTGTTTAATTTAATTAACCCGAGCAGCGTATTCAAATGATGGATTCGAAATTTATATTGCGAGATAAACATCGGGTGGAATCCAAATATTTAACGATTTAATTTACTCCATGACTAAATGATTAAATATATTACGTGTCTAAAATTGTTATTAACTAAATCCGAACTCCTGTCATTGATCAATCACTTATAGAAACTATCTCTAAATAACTTATAAAAGTTTACAAAACTTCATCTAATTGTATCTAGTCATTAATTTATATTTAGATCACCACCGCGAATTTATTTCTCATCGGAATTACCAAGAATATCTTATTTTAAGATTTTGCAATCCCATGATTACGATTGATCTATAATTAAATTCTAATTTATTTTAAATTTTCTAAACTTCCCAAATTTATCCCTAATTCCTATTTATTTATTTTCCTTTTTCTTTCCTTTTTCTCCCCTTTTCTTTTCTCTTTTTCCCTTATTTTTCTCTCTTCTTTCTCTCTCTCTCTCTCTCTCTGCTTCTTTTTCTTCTCTCTCTCTATTTTTCCTCTCTTTCTCTCTCTCTCCTCTCCCTCTCTCTCTCTCTTCCTTTTTCTTTTTCCCTCTCTCTCGGCTTCACTCCCCCTCTCTCCCTCTCTCTCGGCTTCCTCTCCCTACCCGACGACGACGGCGATGGCGACGGCGCAAAGGGGAAAGGCGGCGGCTTACCACGGCGGCGGCGGCGTCGGTGGCGCAAGGCGGCGATGCACACGGAGGTGGCGGCGCGGCGGCACGAGCGTGGCGACGCGGCGGCACTACTGCCCGAGGGCGGTCTCGATGGTGGCGGTGCGGCGGCACGGCGACGGCGCGGTGGAGAAGGAGGAAGGAGAGGGGAAAGATGGGGATGGATGTGGGGTTGGTGTGGTGTGGAGGAGAAGGGGAGGGAGAAATTTATAGGGCGCGGGGAGAGAAGAGGAGGGGAACGGCGGCGGTGGCTTCAAGGCGATGTGGGGCTGCGCGGCGCGGCGGCGTGGGGAACCGGGCGACGTGCGGGACGTGCGGGCGATGCGGCGGCAAAGGGGAGGGGCAGCATGATGTGTGGGACGGGCGAGTCGGGCGCGCGGCGCGGCAGTAAAGGGAAGGGGGAACAAGGCGACGTGCGGGGGCGGCTTTGTGACGACGCGACGACGAGGCGATGTGACGACGTGACGATGCGGTGGCGGCGGTGCGGGGCACGAGGGGAGGGGACAAGGCAGCGCGGCGCGCGGGGCGGGCGGCGGTGCGGAGCTCGGGATGATGGCGACGTGTGGTGCGGCGACGAGACGGGGAGGCGAAGCGGTATGGACGACGACGACGCGCGCGCTGCGGGCTCGGGGGCAGAGCGACGAGACGACGAGACGACGATGCGGCTTGGGGTGGCAGCGGCCCGTGCGGCGCGGCGATGGATCGGGGAGATGAAGCGGCGGCATGACGACCGTGTGGCGCGGGGCGGCGACGCGGGGCGCGAGGGTGTTGATGGCGATGGCGACGGGTCGGTGAGGCGGAGCGGCATGGGATGGGGACGGCGACGGGACGCGCGGGTGGCGCGGGTTTGAGGCGACGGCGACGCGACGGCAGTGGCGGTGTGCACGTGATGATGGCGACGGCGACGGGAAGGCGGAGCGGCGCGGGGGCGGCAGAGGAGGGTTGGGGAAGGCTGCGCGGCATGGCGACGAGGGCGCGGCGGCTAGGGCTCCGGGCGGCGCGGACTCGGCGCTTCGGCGCGCGGTGCGCGGGGAAAAGGAGGGGTTTGGGTCGGGGACCGCGTCGAACGGCTGACGGGCAATGAACAGTGACATTTTCTAATTTTCCCGATTTTTGGCCGATTTTTCCATTTAATTTAATTTTGAAATTTCTAAATGTTGTAATATTGATTTTTATTCATTTGTGTGTTGTTCCAATTATTGTATTCACCCTAAATTAATTTTACTCATATTTCATTTGTATTATTTGTTTGAATTATTAATTAGGGTTAATTCTAATCCCACGGCATTTAGATTTAATCGATTCCAATATGTTTGTAATTATATTTTATTCATTTCAATCCACATTTAATCTTCATTTTAAATTATATATATAGTTTGCCAATTTATTTTTAGGATGATAAGTCATTAACTATTCCCACACTCAATTAGTGAATATCAAAATCGAATCAAATAAAATAAGCGAATAAAATCGGCATGATGCAATGTATTTGAAAAGTTTTTGAAAATCCGTATTTTTTTAGGGTTTCGTTTTCTATTGGTCGAATTTTCAGGATGTTACATCGGGAGAGCAGCCGAGAGAGAGAGAGAGAGAGAGAGAGAGAGAGAGAGAAGGAAATGGGGCTGGGCCCACTGGCAGGGAGAGAGGAAGAGAGAAAGGAGGAGGGCCCACTGGCAGGGAGGCAAACTAGACTTTGCGGGAGAGTTTGAATTTGGAGGATTTGGATTTGAATTTTGGATTCGCCGGAGGATCGGAGACTCGAGATCGGGGATTGGCACGGCGACTGACACTCAAACAGGAAAACGAAATTTCGCACATAGGGTTTTTGAGATTTAATTTTCCCGCTAGGCGCCACGACGGAACGGGCGCTACAGACCAACCCCCCTAACAAGAATCTCGACCCCGAGATTCAGCACCTAAGGGAGCAGCTCCGGAAACTCGGCGCGGAGATGATCTTCTCGTTCCCAGGTTGCCTCATCTTCAGAATGGTTGCTCCACTGGACTTTGTAGAACTTGATGGTCTTTCTTCGAGTCTGACGTTCTGCCTCTTCAAGAACTCTGATCGGTCTTTCCTTGTAGGTCAGATTCTTTTCCAGCTCGATATTGCCCAGGGGAACTTGTTCTTCCGGAATACGCAGACACTTCTTTAACTGAGACACGTGAAACACGTTGTGCACATCTGCGAGACCTTCAGGTAGCTCAAGCTGATAAGCCACCTCGCCACGTCTGGCGGTTATGGGGTAGGGGCCGATGTAGCGGGGTGCTAACTTGCCGGACATCCCAAACCTCTTCATTCCACGAAGGGGTGATACCCGTAGGTACACATGATCCCCTACTTCGAACTCAAGGTCACGCCTTCGATTGTCAGCGTAATTCTTCTGACGGTTCTGAGCCGTCTTTAATCGTTCTCGGATCAGCTTAACTTGTTCTTCTGCTGCCTTGAGTATATCAGGTCCGAACACCAGTGCTTCGCCAACCTCGTTCCAACACAAGGGGGTGCGGCATTTTCTTCCGAACATTGCCTCATTTGGCGACATCTGAATGCTGGCCTGATAACTGTTGTTGTATGAGAACTCAGCATACGGCAAACAACGGTCCCAAGTGCCTTCGAAATCCAGAGCACACGCACGAAGCATGTCTTCTAGGATTTGATTTACTCTTTCAGTCTGACCATCGGTCTGCGGATGGTAGGCTGTACTAAAATTTAGATCGGTTCCGAGAGCCTCATGCAACTGCTTCCAGAACCTTGATGTGAACTGAGTGCCTCGATCTGACACAATCTTCTTGGGACAGCCAAATCTACATACGACATGGGTCATGTAGAGTTCTGCCAGTTTCTTTCCATCAAAGGTGGTTTTCACTGGCACGAAATGAGCTGACTTCGTGAGTCGATCCACGATTACCCAGATGGAGTCATACCCGCTAGGGGTTCTCGGCAAACCGGTGATGAAATCCATTCCGATTTCTTCCCATTTCCATTCAGGAATTGGTAACGGTTGCAGCAGTCCGGCTGGCCTTTGATGCTCTGCCTTGACTCTTTGGCAAATGTCACAAAGGGCTACGTATCCTGCGACATCTCGCTTCATTCCTGCCCACCAGAAGTACGCTTTGATATCCTGATACATTTTTGTACTTCCTGGATGAATGGAGTAGGCGGATTCATGAGCTTCTTTTAAAATGAGATCTCTTAACTCCTTCTTGGCCGGTACACAGATGCGTGATCCGCACCAAACTGTGCCTTGATCGTCTATGGAGAAATCGGTGTCCTTCTTCTCCTTTATCCTTTTTATTAACTCTTTTATCCCTTCATCATCCTTCTGAGCTTCTCGGATTTGGGATTCTAGGGTAGGTTGCACTGTTAAGCTGGCAGGGACACCTGACTGTACCATGGTCAGCCTTAACTTCTCCAATTCTTTGCACAGGCGATCTTGGTCAGGCCATATTTGAGCTGCGTTGCAATAGGTCTTTCGACTTAGCGCATCAGCGACCACATTAGCTTTACCGGGATGGTAATGAATTCCTAGATCGTAATCCTTGATTAATTCCAGCCATCTTCTTTGTCTCATATTTAACTCGGTCTGAGTGAAAATGTACTTAAGGCTCTTGTGATCGGTGTATACTTCACATCTGTTCCCGATCAAATAGTGCCTCCAGATCTTGAGAGCATGAATTACGGCGGCTAACTCGAGATCATGGGTGGGATAGTTGACTTCATGAGGCCTAAGCTGCCTGGATGCATAGGCCACAACCTTTCGTTCTTGCATTAGGACACATCCTAAGCCTTGTCTTGACGCATCACAGAAGATTTCGAAATCTCTTCGGATGTCTGGCAGGGTGAGGACTGGGGCGGTGGTCAACCTTTTCTTCATTTCCTGAAAACTGTTTTCACATGCTGCTGACCATTCATACTTCTTTTCCTTCTTCAATAGCTCGGTCATAGGTCTTGCTAGCCTAGAGAATCCTTCGATGAATCTTCGATAATAACCAGCTAGGCCAAGGAAACTGCGGATTTCTGACACATTCTTAGGCGGATTCCAAGCGAGTACGGCTTCAACCTTGCTAGGGTCCACTTCAACACCGTTAGAGGAGATCACGTGTCCAAGAAATGCTACTCGGTCCAACCAGAATTCGCATTTCGAGAACTTGGCGAATAGTCGATGATCCCTGAGCTTTTCCATTATCAATCTTAGGTGTTCAGCATGTTCTTCCTCACTTTTGGAGTATATCAGGATGTCATCAATAAATACCACGACAAACTGGTCCAGGTATTCCATGAAGATCTTGTTCATCAGGTTCATGAAGAATGCTGGAGCATTGGTGAGTCCGAAGGACATCACTGTGAACTCATATAGACCGTAACGCGTTGAGAAGGCGGTCTTTGGAATGTCTTCAGGTCTGATTTTCAACTGGTGGTAACCTGATCTTAAGTCAATCTTTGAGAAGACTTTTGCTCCTTTGAGTTGATCGAACAGATCGTCAATCCGTGGCAACGGGTACTTGTTCTTTATAGTTACTTC
The DNA here is from genome assembly GCA_000576495.2 of Oryza glumipatula. Classification (NCBI taxonomy): domain Eukaryota; kingdom Viridiplantae; phylum Streptophyta; class Magnoliopsida; order Poales; family Poaceae; genus Oryza; species Oryza glumipatula. The sequence goes on from CM002514.2 coordinate 23,206,373, forward strand.
ATTCAGGGCCCTATAGTCAATTACCATTCTCTCAGAGCCATCCTTTTTCTTAACCAGAAGTACTGGGGCTCCCCAAGGGGATGAACTAGGTCGCACATAACCTTTACTTTCCAATTCTTCGATTTGCCTTTTGACTTCTGCTAGTTCATTAGCTGCCATTCGGTAGGGTCTTTTCGCAATTGGTGCGGTGCCTGGTGCTAGTTCTATGGCGAACTCAATTTCTCGGTCTGGTGGCATACCCGTTAATTCTTCTGGAAATACGTCGGGGTATTCACAGACTATGGGCACTGATTCCAAGGGAATGGCTTGCAAACTGGCTAGAATAGACCGACTTGCGGTAGGGGTGTTAGGGGTAAAGCGGACTTGCTTTCCTTCAGGTCCTTGCAAGGTGATGGACTTTTCAGCACAATCTATCCGTCCTTTGTGCTTAGCCAACCAATCCATTCCTAGGATGATGTCCAAGCTTTGCGAGTCTAGGACTATCGGTTTGGCTAGGAAGTCAACTTCCTCAATTCTAAGGTTAACTTCCGGGCATATTTTAGTTGCCCTTATATCCCTTCCAGGGGAATGTACTATCATTGGTATTCTCAAATTTTGGGTTTTCCAACCATTTCTTTTCACAAAAGCTTGCGATATGAAGGAGTGGGAAGCTCCTGAATCAAACAGAACTATTGCGGGTACGGAGTTGACAGGGAACATACCCATCACGACGTCTGGAGCATCCTGAGCGGTCTCAGCTTGAATGTGGTTCACTCGGCCTCGACCAAAGTGGTTTGAAGCACGAGAACCTTGTCCACTTGCCTGAGAGTTAGGACGAGTTTGAGCTACCGCTGGAGTAGGAGTTCTGGCTGTGCTGCCATTAGCATGTCCTGAGTTGGTGCTGGGAGGATTCTGAGGGCACTGCCTGGCGAAGTGACCCATCTGTTTGCACCGGAAGCACTGGACTGCTGACTGTCCTGACGGTGATTTGAAGGAGGTAGCACTGTTTGGCGCAGTATTGCCACTTGGGGCATGCTGCTGCGGCTGAGGTGCTGGACGGTTCACTTGTTGTCGAGGGGCATAGCCTGGCTGGCGATTAACCTGAGTGACCGACTGGTGATACTGCATGGGTTGTCCAAAGCGAGGGCGAGGTGCGCCTCGGGAAGAATTGCCCTGATGGTTAGACTTGCGTTTCTTATATTCTTCGGCGGCTTCTTTTCTGGCATCCTCAAGCAGTAGTGCCTTGTTGATCATATGCTGAAAGGTGGGGAAATCGTGAGCAAGCAACTGGAGTCTCATTCCAACTGCGACACCTTTCAGGAACTTCCTGATCTTCTTCTTGTCTGTATCCACTTCCTCAGGAGCATACCGAGCCAACTTGTTGAACTGACTCAGGTATTCATTGATGCTGCTATTGCCTTGCTTAAGCTTGCTAAATTCTTCTTTCTTCATATCAATGGCGCTTTCGGGCACATGAGCTGCACGGAAGGCCGTAGCAAACTCATCCCAAGCAATGTTAGTGGGGTCTGGGTGTGCATTGCAATAATTCTCCCACCAATCTGCAGCAGGTCCTCTTAGCTGGTGAGAGGCGTAGAGCGTCTTCTCAACAGAGGTGCATTGCACTAAGTTGAGTTTTCGTTCAACATCTTTCAGCCAATCGTCAGCCTCAACGGGCTCGATGGTCTGGGTGAATTCTGGCGGACGAGACCTCAGAAAGTCTGTTAGCTTGGGCCTATTGTTACCCATGTGAGGATGGCCATTTCCATGCGCATTATGCTGAAATCCGGCTATGGCTGTGGCTAATCCTTGCAAGATCTGGGTCTGAACTGCCATCAAGTGTTGCATGTTATTCTCAACATGTGGCGGGGAAGGGATGCGTTCTTCTCCAGAATTGTGACTGGCGGTGTGGTGAGAGCGGTGAGACTGTTCCACTTCTGCGGTACGGGAAGCTGTGCGATGCGAGCGGTTGCTGCGATGAGGTTGCTCGACTTCTGCATTGCGGGAAGCTGTACGGTGTGAACGGCTGCTGTGGTGAGACTGCTCATTATCTGACTCACGATTTGCTTCTGTCTCTGCTCTTCTTTCCTCAAAACCGAGGCGGGCTGGTGCACGAGTAGCACGGCGGGGGCGACTAGCCATCTAAACTCCCAGAAGAGGGCGGGGTAAGAATCAGATAAGCACTTAGAGAAGGCAAGAAACAAAGTAAATAACAACTAGATAGCACACACTAGGCATAAACTGGTTTTCTCAAATCATAAAGACACCTGATACAACGGGTGTGGACAAGTCACAGAGCTACGCCGAGCTTGACTGTACGCACACCTCCTAGGAGAACCAGACTACCAAACAACACCCACATCAAACACACGCACGCACTACCTCGCCACGACTCCAAAAGAGTTGGCGGCGGAACAAAAGGGCCTATCTCACGGACGGCTGCTGAAGACTGACTCCTCTACTCCTCGTCGGCCTGGCTGCCTCCTGTAGTCGCCTCCTCTGTCGAAGAGACGTCGATCGGCTGAAGCGAAGAGACCGGCGGTACCTGTCGAGGGCCGGCAGCAGCACGGGCTGCTGGCGGAGGGGGAGCTGGGTGGTCAAAGCGAAACACCGTGGAGGAACCAACGACACGCTTCCGCGCAGTGCGGATAAAGCGTGGGCCACGGCGGGAGGAAGCAACGGGAGTGTGACCTGGAGTGTAGGAAGGGCTAACTGGGTGAGGGTAGGGGGAGTACACTGGAGAGTACGGCGCACGCGAGCTGGGGGAACGCGGGCCACTGGGAGTGCGGGCAGAGCCGCGGGAGCTGTGGGAAGACAGGTGACTGGCGTGGCAGAGGCGGCCTGAGTCCCAAGAGACAGTGTCAACTGAGGTGACACCCTCCTCGGCCAGACGGGCCTCCAGAGCTGCGTAGCGGCGGGCAAGGGAGCGGTAAGCCTCAAGGAGCAGGTCGTGCTGAGTGGCCTGAGCCTCTGAGAGCTCGACCATGCGAGTCAGCACTGGCTGAGACTCGCTGTACGGACTGGGGTACCTGGCGTCCGTACGGCCGGAAGGAAGGCGTGGAAGCTGCCGGAAGGCAGAACCTCCGAGACGGTGACCGTAGTCGTGGGCCAGACGACGAAGCGCAGTCCAGGAGAGGTCCTGGTACGCGATCTGGAGAGTGGGCCTGGCCACAGTGAAGTGGTGGGGGCGAAGGCCGGCTCCGTGTATACCTCCACGAGGGTAAAGGTACACAGAGAGCTCACAGCGAGGGGGAGTGCGGTCCACAGAGTACCCCGTGTACTCGGGACACGAGAAGCCAAGGAAGCGGGCGAGGTCACGAAGCTGGGCGACGTGGTGACCCTCACCAAAACCGTGGGAACTGAAGCTGGCGTTCACTGCCATCTACAATTTTGAAAGAGGGAGAAAAGATCAGTAACCATTTTAGAAACAAACTACTGAAAATAAAGAGAAGCAAAAGAAGCCTTATCTTTTCGCAAATAATTTTGAACTTAGTATCCTTAGGGTCGTCCTAAGCGTCGGGTTTCGTTCCTAGGGCCAAGCCTGTGCTCTGATACCATCTCTTGTCACGCCCCGAACTAGCCCCAGGCGGAACTAGCTCGTGACGCTCCAAATTAACCTGTTAATCGATACCAGTCCCAGGAAACAGTGCTGGTATCACAGGAAGACAGCATATCACAGCAACAGAGGTCTCTTTATTATAGAGTAGGATTACAGTCATGTTGGGCTGCGGACAGACCCCGAGCTCACAACTGCATTACAAAAGAGGAAAGCGGAAGCCAAGACTTGGACCAATCATCACAGGCGCGACTTGGGAACTAGGCCGAAACCCTAAAACTCTTCGAAACCAGCTTGCTCCTGGAAGAACTCTTCGTCAGCGGGATCCACATCGCCTTCTTCAGCAACTGGGGGGGGATTATTTATATAGAGCAAGGGTGAGTACAGGAGTACTCAGCAAGCCATGGGAATTTAAGTGTTTAATGCAGGCTTCAAGGAAAGGCTGTTGTTTTCGCAATTGATTTTAGTTTAAACTCTTTTGGAATCATCTAAGTGAGTGCTTCTCAAACGACACGGATGAGACAGTGCGTCTTGTCCGGTCAGAGTATGTGCAATGTATCAATCTTTAAAACAGGGTTGGCATCCGGCCAACAGTTTTCAAACGGCCAACAAGCCAACAGCTTTTGAAACGGCCCACAGGCCAACACCTTTTGAGACGGCCAACAAGCCATATTTTATAAACGGCCAACAAGCCAACATCTTTTCAAACGGCCATCCGGGCCCGGCTGATCCCATCAGCCACAGGTTTCCAACACCGAAACCAAACCACATCAGCTCTTTCACAAGCAGTTGTCAATCAAAACTACGCTAGGAATCACCTCACATCCGCCCATGACCGTGGGCACGGCTGTTCGAACAGTTGGTTAAACCTCTGCAGAGGGGGTACACTTTACCCACACGACATTACTAACCCGAATCAACCAGCCCGTGTACAACGGCCACGTCTGGTCGACCTAAAGGCTTTCATGACAAGGCATTTCGAAAGCCGACACAGGTTCGCCATATGCCGACGAGGGGGGTCCCAGACCGACAACAGGTTAGGTCCCAGACCATGCTGTGCCAGGAAGCTCGGGGGTCTTCCCCGCCACCACCCCGAAGAATCCACATGCCTCTCGGACATCAAAGCTCCCCCGATTAGCAATTTACTCAGCCAGGGGTGTCCCATACCACCCATGTGGTTGCACATGTCTTATGTTTGGATGAAATTCCAAGGAATCGGTCCTTAATTGCAAGAGCAGGGAACCGTACTCCAATACGTTCCCCGGTCCGCGATTTTAGAAACTCATTTAGTTCACAAACACCGACCCAGGTGTCGGGTTTTCCAAATCTTTCGTAAAACATCAAGTTTTACCCAACATTGATTATTTTAAGTTTTGGGGGAGAAGTGTCCCGAAGTGCGTGCCCGAGGGTCCGCACATCGAAGCACAACAGTCGACAAAGGAGATTCAGGTATTCGATAAGTCATGGAGGGTAATTGCAGCAAAGTGGGATTGGGGCCGACGGGATAACCCGTAAAACACGGCCAATTACTTGTGTGAGTCCTAACCATGCAATATTTGCGGAATAGAAATACCTAGATTTAAATTATAGGTGCAAGATGATCAAAGGTGACTTGCCTTGCTCGAGATCTTGAGCTTGATCTTCGAAATCCTCGCACTGCGGGTCTTCGGGCTCCGGAACTACACGCGAAACGGGACAACTCAACAAACAGCGAAAATAAAGCCCTATTATTGACCTCTAAGCGTGCCATTAAATAGATCTCGAGATTTGGGGAAATTTGGAAGTTGAACGGAGTCGATTGGATGCACGGTCGAGAAGATATTGAATTTCTAAGATTATTGGATTTTTGGATCAAAGGAAAAAGGAAAAAGGATTTAATTAAATCCTTTTTTTTTTTTTAAAAAGATAAGGAATTTAAATTGGAGGAGGGACGGGAATTAGACTTCCCGGGCGGCTTAGGGCGCGGCCCAAGAAGAATGTCGGCTCGGCCGAGGCCAAATGGGCCGGCCGGCCCAAAGCGGCGGCCCAACATCGCGCGGGCGCGGGCGGAGGAGAGAGAGCGCGCGGGTGGACGCGGTCCACCGCGCGGGACCCACATGGCGGCGGCTCGGTCCATCGCGGACTCGGCGCACGCGGCGCGGGCTAGGGTTAGGGTTCGGACGCGGTCCACGCGCGTGGCGCGCGGAGGACGCGAGAGTGGCGGGCCCACGCGCAGCCGCACGGCTTGCCGTGGACCGCGCGCACGGAAGGGAGGGGAGCGGCTGACCCTCGCGCTGAGGTGGCGCCGACGCGGGCGGGCGCGAGGAGGACGAAGGCCGACCGGGAAATGGACGGCGGACGGCGGCGGCGAGCGACGGGATGACTCGCGGCGACACGCGCGACGGGAAGAACACCGGGAGGTCGACCGCGACGAGAGGAGTCGAGCCAATGGCTCGGATGCGCCGGAGGAGATGCGACGGCGGCGGATTCCGGCGGTGAACACCGGCGGCGAGCGAAGGGGGAAAAGGCGACGGCGGCTCGAGGGGCTAATCCCCGGCGGCTAGGAGTATCTACGCGATCACGGGGGCTCGATTCCGGCGCCGGATTGGACGGAGGAGGGCCGAGGAAGGCTGGCGACGAGCGCCTCCTTCCGAGCTCGGGCGGCGGCGGCGGCGGACATGCGGCGAGCTAGGGCAAGGCCCGGGGCTTCGCCGGCGGGTCGGGGGAATGCTACTCGAGCTTCTACCAAAACCCTAGGGGAGGAGAAGGAGGGAGGAGGGAGAACGGAGGGATTTATACCGCGACGGGGAGGGCGGCGCGGAGACGACGACTGGCGGCGCGGGAGGACCTTTCCGGCTTCGGGCCGGGGAAGAGGAAGAAGCGGAGGCGGCCGGAGTCCCTTCCGCGTCCACGGACGCGGCGGCTTCGACGGCGCACGCGACGGCGACGGAAGCGAAGGAGGAAGTGGTGGCAATGGCGCGGGTGGGAGCGAGGAGGAAATGGAGGAGGGGAGGCGCGGTTTAATGGGGCGGCAATGTCGGTTTGAAGAACCGACATTGCGGGCGGTCTCGGGCGCGGGATGGCGACGCTTTGGCGGTCGCGGCGAGGACGGGATGACGCCGGCGGGGAGGAGGGAAAAAGAGAAAGGGGAAGGAAAAGGGGCTTGCCCCTTTGCTGAATCGGGAAAAAGGAGGGGGAAAAGAGAGGGGGGCGACGCGCGGAGGGAGAGGGCGCGCGCGCGGCTTTGCCTCCGCGCCTTGGAGGCATGCGCGGAGTGGCGGGGCCGCGGGAGGTGGCGTCGGCGATGACGGCGGCACGGCTTGGAGCGGAGCGGCGACAGCGGCGGCAGGCGTGGGCCGAGGAGATGACGGCGGCGGCGACCGGCCGGTCGGCCACGACGCGCGCGCGCGGGATTCGAAGGCGGTGCGCGGGAGAGGCGAAGGCGGCAGCGAAGGCGGCGCGGGCGGCCGCGCGGGCGCGGGCGCGCGAGGGGAGAGGGGGAGGAAGAATCGGGAGGCTCGGGAGAGCAGCCGAGAGAGAGAGAGAGAGAGAGAGAGAGAGAGAGAGAGAAGGAAATGGGGCTGGGCCCACTGGCAGGGAGAGAGGAAGAGAGAAAGGAGGAGGGCCCACTGGCAGGGAGGCAAACTAGACTTTGCGGGAGAGTTTGAATTTGGAGGATTTGGATTTGAATTTTGGATTCGCCGGAGGATCGGAGACTCGAGATCGGGGATTGGCACGGCGACTGACACTCAAACAGGAAAACGAAATTTCGCACATAGGGTTTTTGAGATTTAATTTTCCCGCTAGGCGCCACGACGGAACGGGCGCTACAAGTGCGGACCTCTAAGCTCTATATACATCTTTATAGTAGTGACTTTTATATAGTTCTTCTCCTCTTCAAACTTTTGCAGGGCAGTCCTAATGTCAAAATTAGTAGTACTACTACAGAACCCCTAAATGGTGCCGATTGGGAAACCCCCTTAGGTGCCGGTTTTCCCAACTAGCACCACGAAGGTGGTATTGATGAGTTCCATCATCGGTGCCGGTTGTAAACTGACACCTATAACAAATATAGGTGCCGGTAGTGGGGTTTCCAACTGGCACCTATGATATTTCCACGAGCCAAAAAAAACTACTCGATCCATCGGCTCGATTGCATCGAGCAGCTCCCAATCACCCAAATCCCCCAAATACATCAACACATTTCATCCAACAACAACACAGAGTCATCCAACAACAACATTAAACAAACAACAAAATCAAAATCAAAGATCAACAACGCGTCAAATCCCCCAAATCCATCAACACATTTCATCTAACAACAACATAGAGGCATCCAACAACAACATTAAATAAACAACAACAAAATCAAAATCAGGGGGTACCTGGACGCCATGGTGAAGCGAGGGGAGTTGGGGGAGGAGGCGGAAGCCTGCGTGTTGCCCACTGTGCTCGGCCTCCTCCACCACCACCGCCGGATCTGGCTGCCCCGAGCGCCGATGGCCTTCCCATGCCGCTGGCCACCGCCCGACAGCCGCCGAGGTCCGCCGCCTCCCCTCCGGCTAGATCTGGCAGAGGGGAGAGCGCGGTCACTGTCCTGCCGCCTTTGCCGGGCCGCCGCTCCGTCAGGTCACCTTCCTGCCGCCTCCATCGGCCAGACGCCCACTGGCTCCCCTCCCGCCGGATTTGGCGAAGGGGAGGGCGCGACCGCCGCTGCCGCCGGCCGCGAGAGAGAAGGGAGGGAGACAGAGAGAAGAGAGTGAGAGAGATGAGAGGAGACGAGAGAGTCGGGAGGAGACATCGAACCTTATCTCCTCTCGTGGTGAGGCCCGCCGGCTCGGCTCATCCGATTGCCGGCTCGGCTCGATTTATGTTTGTGTCGTTTTTTTAAAAGCCGACACCTATAATATATTAAAGATACGGTTTAGAAAACCGACACCTTAGAATAGGTGTCGGTTCTTATTTAGAACCGGTACCTATAATTGTTTAAAGGTGCCGTCTTTTGCGATTTCAACCTGCAGAAGTGGAAAAAGGCCTATTGGTGTCGGTTTTAGCACTTCCGACACCTATAGTGCCGACACCTATTTGATGTTTTGTAGTAGTGTAGAGAGTATACATCATCGCCCCAAGTTCTAAATTTTAATTCGAAGTCACAAATATACTCGTCAAAATCAGCATTCTGTGTATGACAATCGAACTAAAGCGGAAGATAGGGTTCTTGACAGCAAATCAACATCTCTCTTCACCTGAGAGGGAGAACTGGATGTCAGCGAGACAGCGACTCTCAGCGCCGATAGAGAGAAACATTTGGCGAGGAAAAAAATTAAAGATGACAGGGCAATTGGTTTGGTTCGACTCATTTCGATAATTCCATACATTTCCTCTCTGCAGGCCTGACATAGCGCGATAAACATCACTTGTACTTTATCAAACTGCGTAAATTATTTGAGCGAATTGCAAGAGGAATGACTAAATTAAATTACATCCACCGTACAATATACAGGACAACAGCGCATTTATTTTAAAGCCATAAAAATTAAAATTCTAACATTCCCAATCTCGAAATATCTTTAAAGACAAATAATTTATATTTTTTAACTTTTGATTTAGGCATTTAATTTCGTATGGATTTATGTGTTCCTATCAATAACCTGCCCACATTCTTCAACATTCCTGCATATTTCAGGAAAGCGTCCGCCTCTTATAGCTGACAATTACTTTACCTTTGGGCCTCATGGAAAGCATGTCCTCAGTTTCGGGGAAAGGTGATTCTAATTTGAGCTCGAAATTGCTCACCAGGTGGCTCAAAATCACTTTTATCTGCTGGTAGGCGTAGCCCTCGCCCATGCATGCATGCTTCCCGGCGCCGAACGACAAGTAGGCAAGATCACGGGCGCCGGCAACGGCCTTGTCCTCCGCCCTCCCGGCGGCGAACCGGTCCGGGTCGAACACGTGAGGGTCCTTGTAGATGTTCGGGAGGAGGGTGTTGACCACCAGGGGGCTCGCCAGCAACCGCCCGGCAGGGACGCTGTACTCGCCGCCTTCCTTGTCGCGCACGGTGAAGCCCCGGCGCGCGCGCCGGAGGATCATCGGCGTGACCGGGTGGAGCCTCAACGCCTCCTTGATGCAGCGGTGCAGGACGTCCATCTGCAGCAGCACCCCGTAGTCGATGCCACCGCCGCCGCCGCCGCCATGGTGGCTGCGCTGCTGCTCCGCCGCCGCCACGAGCCGCTCCTGCTCCGCCCTGACGGCGCGCAGGTGCTCGGGGTGGGTGAGCAGGCGCAGTGCCGTCCAGACGGCGACCGTGGAGCTCGTGTGGTGGCCGGCGAAGAGCAGCGCCACTAGCAGCCCGGTGACCTCCGTGTCCGTCGTGGCACGGCCGTCCCCGTACGTCGAGTCTATCAGGTCCTGCAGCATGTCGTCCTCAACACGTCCAGACATCTTGCGCGTCTTGACGATCTGGGAGAATATCTCCCCGAGCTTCGCGCGTGCCTTGTCACGCCGGCGGTGCCCCGGCGTCGGGAGGTAAGGGAAGAACATGCTGATCAGGTGCATACCTCCCATGAGCTCGTGAAACAGTGAGGCAACCTCGTCGAACATGTTCTCCCGGACCTCCTTCCCGAGCAGGCACCGGCTCGCGATCAGCATCAGCACGTGATCCACCTCTTGCATCAGATCAACCACGCCACACTCTCCCCATTTCCCAAAATATTCCTATACAAACAAGATTAGTTTACGGAGATGATAACAGACATGATCTGAGCTTTGAATTTATAGGATCAGGTAATGGACAAAAAAAAATGTACTTGCCTCGATCTCACAGACCATGGGAAGAACATGGCCCCTCAGCTTGGCAGGCCTCAGCATCTTGGCGAAGAAGCGATGCTGCTCGTTCCTTGTGTCCAAGTCGATGTCGTAGCCAACTTCTTTGCCAAAGATGGGCACGGTGACCTCGTACAAGCCATCGATAGCTATCTCCCACTCTGGCGCGTGGAAGAAGTGGTCGGAGCACTCCGGTCCGACGAGGAACGTCACCGCAAGCCCAAGTGACCTGAGCGTAAACACGCTGCCCAGCGCCCTGTGCTGCTCGCGGATCACGGCCTGCAGGCCCCTGCGCAGCACGGCTGGAATTATCCCGACCAGAGGAGCACCTTTCGCCTCCGGCGGAGGCCGCGGCTTGCTCGTCTTCTCTGCAGGGAGAGTTACTGATGATCTTACCACCTTCGCAGCTAGTGTAATGATGAAGACGAGGGCTATGGTGAGCCATGCGTTGGTGGAGAATATGTGATCCATGATCACAACCCAGCTGGAGCCTCTGCTTTAGTCTATACTACGCTCTAAGAAACAAAATTAACTACGGAGACGGATTTCATTCAATATAAATATATAGGGCCGTGGGGCGGAGAACATGTACTGACCCATGATCACAACCCGGCTGGAGCCTCTGCTGCCTCTGCTTTAGTCTATGCTACGCTACGGAATGAAATTAACTACAGAGAGAGACTTCATTCAATATATAGAGCCGTGGGACAGTAAGTTAGCTGTCCTACTAATCTTGACAAGAATGACTCCATGTGTTGTCTATGGCTTATCATTCAATGTCGTCCCCTCTAAAGAGGCCAAACAATATTGTTAGGGGCATGTTAATATGTCTTTTAGGTAGGTTGCAAACTGTCTTGTGTCAAGCGCTCTACATCGCTAGTCTCCTTGTCACATTTCACCTATTTTGGAAAGTTTGCCATAGCTGAATGGGTTACGATTCAAGCCACCTTCAGTAAAACAAGCCTATATATCTTTTGCATACGAACTATGTTTTGATGTTCTTGTACTTGACGGAAAACTAACTTCGAGCTGAACAAAAATAAAAATTTAAAAACATGGGTTACGATTCAAGCCACCTTCAGTAAAACAAGCCTATATATCTTTTGCATACGAACTATGTTTCGGATGTTCTTGTACTTGACGGAAAACTAACTTCGAGCCGAACAAAAATAAAAATTTAAGATGTTTTTGCCAGTATATATTTTGGTACATCATCTATATTTTAGTTGGTTTTTAAGTTCATTCACTTTTGGAAATACTAATCCGTTTGTTTGAGTCGGATTTTAAGTTTGTTTGCTTTTGGAAATACAAAAGAAGTCGTTAGAAATCTATCTATCTATTATATATTAAAAGTGCATTAAACTTCATAAAAACGCTCTCAAGCCGTCACGTGGCGCTCTACAAACGCTTTTAAGTCGCTACGTGGCACTCTAATAAATTAGAAAAAATCCTAGAAATTTTAAGAAAAAAGAAAAACATCCCTCCATTGGTTTTCACTTAAATCAGTGGATACATTATTTTTAACCATTATATCAATTTTAAAGGAATATATACTCAATCCAACCTATGGGCCTATTAGATATATCTCACAGAATTTGTACCCTTCCCTTCCCTTGCCGTACATGCCACCGTACGTAAGTGGAGTAGGTACATATGTGACGTATTCCATATACCGTCCCCTTTTCTCCTATTTTCTAACAACTCATTACAAAATAGTTTAAATTTTAAATAGATAAATAATTATGATTCTCAATTTATATACAACGTTAAATTCATTTGTACTATTTTTATTTTTAATTAGACTAGAAAAAAATACTCGTGCGTTAAAACGGGTGGAGACTATTTTAATCTTATTATTGTTATATGGTTTAGTTAAGATGAAATTTATTGTAGGAAATCGCTTGGATATTATTTTTTGGAAAATTATGAGCTACAATTAGGAGCACTTTCTATATTTCCAAAAATTGAATAAACTTAAAAACCGACTCAAACAAGGATATGCATGTATTTTCAAAAGCGAACAGAATTAAAAACCGACTCATACACGGATGACGTATCAAAGTACTGACAAAAACATCTTTAATTTTTATAACAGCAAAGATAAATACATCAAGATCGGTATTGCATATATTTTGCCAGGTAAAGAAAAAACTGAAATACGTTTGGACATAGACCCTAGCGTGGCAGTCATTAAACAATATAAAAAAAATGATAATAATTATACCATCTTAAATCATTCTATATATAAATATGTACACTAAATACGGAGTATCATCTAGGACGCAAACCATCACCTGTCACAACTTAAAAATTAAGAAATATCCTTGAAATTTTATGAGAAAGAAAAAACAAAACATCCTACCATCATTTCACACTTAAATGGCAGGCGTATTATTTTCAACCATTTGATATATCATTCTACTCTCATAAGCAGCTACATATCACATCTTAAAAATTAATAAAAATCACAGAAATTCTAAAAGCACGAAGCATCCGACCTCGATAAAATCATTATTTCAGCCATTAGATCTATATTTAAAGGCAAACTATATAAAAAACGAAGTAACATCCCATTCCCCCTCCCCCTCACCTAGATTAACAAAGCTCCATCTTTATATTCTGAAATTATAAATATATAGTAGATGAATAAAGATATCGTTGGAGTATATAAGCATATTAACAAAAATAGGGAGTTGGGAAATCGTCATTATTTAATTCAAGCTGCACGCATTAGATTTTTAACTTATGTGGTATGAAAACTATTCTACATGAACCAACATGAGTGCTAGAAAGGCCCATTAGGACACTTCCAAGGCTACACGTGGTCGTCGATGGAGAGAACAATTAATAAAAATTCATACGGAAAGCATAATTTTGTAGCAGCGAGAGCATGTCTAATATCATATCACGAAAAGACAACCTTGCATGAGAAATAACATATAAACTATAACTTAAATGATTATCTCAACTCTCCTTTGTACTATGTTATTTGTAGGAGTAACTTTGTCTAATGTGTCAATATTGTCGATTGCAGTAACATCCTTAACTCCTAAGATTTATTCTTAACATCCTTAACATCCACAACCCAACTGGAGCCTCTGCTTTAGTCTATGCTAAGCTACAGAACAAAATTAACTACGGAGAGGGAATTCATTCAATATATAGAGTCGTGGGACAGTGAAGTTAGCTGTCCTACGTACATACCAAACTAATCTTGACAAAAAACTGCTTTTTTATTCTATGGTACGCCACGGAACGAAATTAACTACGGAGAGGAACAAAATTAACTACGGAAAGGGAATTCATTCAATATATAGAGTCATGGGACAACGAAGTTAGAGTCATGGGACAGCGAAGTTAGCTGTCCTACGTACATACCAAACACTACTACAAAAATCGTTTTTCTGTACGAGGGGGTCGGTAGGTTCCATGCGGGCCGCTTGTGGCGGCGCCTGCAAAAACCGCCCCCCCGGGGGCGGGTTGATTAGCCGCATGCGAAGATCCATTATCGCATGCGGCTGTCTTGGGGGCGGGTTGATTAGCCGCATGCGAAGATCCATTATCGCATGCGGCTGCTTAAGACAGCCGCATGCGATAATAGGCCTATTTTCGTATGCGGCCGTCTTAAGGGGCCGCATGTATTAGGGCATGCGGCTCCTTAAGACGGCCGCATGCGAAAATAGGCCCATTATCGCATGCGGCTGTCCTAAGCAGCCGCATGCGATAATGGATCTTCGCATGCGGCTGGCTTAAGGGACCGCATGCGATGATCGGCCATATATGCTCCACCAGGCCCGAGCTTGACCGTTTGAAAACGAAGCTGTCTCTGTCCTAAAGCAAGCACCAATTAGGGGGGAGGTTTTCAACTCGGAATTTTTGCTTGAACTTTATACGAAAGGTGAAGAACTCTCTATCCTCCTTCATTTGGCTCCATTTTTGTTATATTTCGTTGGTGGAAAGTGGAGTTTTTATAATATTTTGACAAGGTTTGTTCTAACTATTTTTTGCAAAATCTAGCTTCAAAATATATGTTTTGATGGGCAAATTTTGCATGTAATCAATTGTACATACTAGTTACATGTATTGTTGTACTTTTTTTGGGAGACAACTGCATTTAAACTTTTGTATGAAATACCTGCGGTCTATTTTTTTATCTGTAACTTTTTTGCCTTTATATAATTAGATGGATCGGTCGTCATGGATGTATGAGATGCGGAGAACGCAGCCGATATTTATTAAGGAAGCATCTAAATTTATTGATCAGGCTAAGGCGCATGCTTTGAGGGAGAATATGACAAAGATCCTTTGTCCGTGCCGTCATTGCAAGAATCAGAAATTGTTGGTAGATCCTGGTGAAATATTGGGTCACATAATGGAGTACGGATTCACCGCCAACTACAAGGTTTGGACCTATCACGGGGAATTCGCCAATCCGGAAGATGACGATGAAGAGTTAAGTTTCGAGATGAATGAGGCAGAGAATTTTATAATCGAAGACATGTCGCGTGAAAGAATGGATGTCGATGTTTCCACCGATAGTGATGATTTCGATGGTGGTTTTGATTTAGATGATATGCTACGCCATGTTGAACCAGAGGTGCTAGCGGGCAGGTCACGAGGATTGGAGAATTGGCAGGCATTAGAGAAGGCATCGAAGGATCTTCTTTACGATGAAACGAAGGGATGTGATAAGGATTTCACAGTCTTGCGTTCAGTGCTTGAACTTCTGAGATTGAAGGCTAAACATGGATGGTCGGACACAAGTTTTAATGATCTGATGAATTTGTTGCGTGTGTTGCTTCCTAAGCCTAACTTTGTACCATCGAACACGTATCAAGCGAAGAAACTCATATGTCCTTTATCTCTTGGTGTAGAAAAGATTCATGCTTGTAAGAATCACTGCATATTATACCGTAAAGAATATGCGGAATTGGAATGTTGCCCAACGTGTGGCACAAGTCGGTATAAAACGGGGAATGGGCCCGTAGATTCAGAGTGTACCGATCCAGATTCTGATAAGGGTAAGCGCGGGAAGATTCCTTCAATGGTGATGTGGTACCTACCAATTAAGGACCGCCTGAAGCGTCTGTACTCAAACCCGACTGATGCTGAGTTGATGAGATGGCATCAAGAGAGCCGGAAAATAGATGGTATGATTCGACATCCCGCCGACGCTCGCCAGTGGAAGACATTTGATGCAAAACACCCAGAATTTGCTAAGGATCCTAGGAATGTAAGGTTTGCGTTGAGCACTGATGGAATGAACCCGTTTGGTGACTTAAGCAGCTCGCACAGCACATGGCCAGTCCTTCTCACAATGTATAATCTTCCAACATGGATATGTCAGAAACGAAAGTACATACTACTCACTATCCTCATACAAGGTCCAAACCAACCTGGAATCGACATAGATGTTTTCCTTGAGCCTTTGATGGAGGACATGGAGGAGCTTTGGAAAGAGGGGTTACGACTATGGGATGAGTTTAAGCGGGAGCACTTCAATCTACGTGCGATCATATTCGTTACCATCAATGACCTACCTGCAAACTTTTCATTATCTGGGCAGATTAAAGGGAAGACTGGATGTCTGATATGTCTGGAGAAAACTTCATACAAATACCTGAGGTCGTCTTTGAAGACAGTGTACATGCGACATCGACGGTTCCTACCACAAAGACATAGGTACCGTAAGATGGCTAGATTGTTCGATAATACAGTGGAGAATGACACTGCCCCAGTAGCAAGAGGTGGTACATACGTGTATGAGATAACAAAGAAGATTAAGGTTGTATATGGAAAGGGAAAGAAGAAGACAGTAAAGAGGAAGAAAGCTGATGGTGACAACGGTACTGCGTCGCCTTTCAAGAAGCACTCAATTTTCTTCAAATACTTAGATTACTGGAAGGACCTAGAGATTCGACATGCAATTGATGTTATGCACCTCGAGAAGAACGTGTTTGATAGCACCGTTGGCACATTGCTGGACATCCCAAGTAAAACGAAGGATGGATTGAAGTCACGTAACGACCTTGTAGATTTGTCCATACGGCATGACCTTCACCCAGTAGTGCTGCCAAATGGGAAGACCGAGATTCCTCCTGCTTGTTACTCGTTGACACTTGAAGAGAAAAAAGCCTTCTGTAAATGTTTACAAGGGGTTAGAGTGCCTACTGGTTTCGCATCGAACATCAGGAAGCTAGTATCATTGAAGGATTTGACCATTTCGGGATACAATGCGCATGACTGTCATAGGTTGCTAACGGTGTTCCTACCAATTGCTATAAGGGCAGTCAAACCAGTCCATACAAAGGTGGTTATAACAAAGTTGTGCTACTTTTTCAATCGAATTTCGCAGAAGGTATTTGATCCTTTGGAATTAGGTCCGCTTCAGACATTTGCCGTTGAGACTGTATGCCAGCTTGAGATGTATTTCCCACCATCATTTTTAGATATGATGGAGCATTTGATCGTTCACATCGTCCCTCAGATTATTGAACTTGGTCCATTATACTTACATCAGATGTGGGCCTATGAGCGTTACATGTCGATCCTCAAAGGCTATGTACGCAATCGCGCTCACCCGGAAGGATCAATGATAGAGGGATACACAACTGAAGAGGCAGTCGAGTGTTGTACGGACTATATAAAGGATGCTAATGCCATTGGCATTCCTGTTCATCGACATGAAGGTAGATTGTCTGGAAGGGGTACTGTTGGTAGGAAGCAGTTCTTCGATAATGATTACAAAAAGGTGTCCGCGGCACACAACAGCGTTCTTCAACAGCTCGCTATCGTTGAGCCATTCATTGAGCGACACCTAGAAGAAATCAAAGCCTGCTTCCCAGGGCGGTCCAATGATTGGATATCAAGAGAGCACAAGCGTCGCTTTCCTCTGTGGTTGAAAGATCTAAACCTGCCAGTTGGTGATTCTGTGGAGGAACTTACTTTACAAAGACTGGCATGTGGGCCTTCAAGTATTGTCAATTCATGGCAAGGTTACGAAATCAATGGATTTACCTTGAGTACGACTACGAAGGACATGAAAAGCATCGCACAAAACAGTGGGATCCGTGTCGAAGCGATTGACACGAGTGGAGAAAAGAGGTCGTATTATGGGACCATTCAAGAAATATGGGAACTGGACTATGGCCTAAACATCCAGATCCCTGTGCTCCGTTGTGAATGGGTTAAAGACACAATAGGGGTTTCCGTTGATGACTACGGGCTAACGATAGTCGATCACAGTAAAACAGGCCACAAGGATGATCCATGGGTTTTAGCAGAGCGTGTGGCTCAAGTGTTTTATGTGAAGGACCCTTCAGATGAAAGAAAAACTATTGTCATATCCGGAAAGCAACAGATCGTCGGCATCGACAACATCGAAGACCCCAATGATTACAACCAGTTCGACGATGTACCATTGTTTACTGATCTTCCTATGCGAATTAAGAAGGTTGAGAGAACAATCGATGAAGCAAATATGTCGTACGTTCGAGCAGATGGTGTTGCCAAGGTTATGAAGTCATAGTTATTTAGGCCCCCTTATGTTGTAATCATTAGCATGTAACATTTGATTACGAGTTTTGAGCAATTTTCATGACTTTTGTTAGTGCCAAAAACATTTGGAATGTACAATTGTGGCGAAATATTGGGGAAAAAATATATATGGACAGTTTACTTACAGAAAAAAATATGAGTTTTTTTGGTAAAAAGATCTTTCCATGCGGACGACTTAAGCCAGCCGTATGGAAAGATAATTTTTGCATGCGGCCGGCTTAACAGCCCGCATGGAAAGATAATTTTTCCATGCGGCCGGCTTAACAGCCCGCATGGAAAGATATTTTTTCCATGCGGCCGGCTTAACAGCCCGCATGGAAAGATAATTTTTCCATGCGGCCGGCTTAACAGCCCGCATGGAAAGATATTTTTTCCATGCGGCCGGCTTAACAGCCCGCATGGAAAGATAATTTTTCCATGCGGCCGGCTTAACAGCCCGCATGGAAAGATATTTTTTCCATGCGGTCCCTTAAGCCGCCCGCATGCGATGATCTGCGCCTATATATAGGGAGCGCGGGGATCCAAAATTTTCTAAGTCCCGGCTCCCGCGAAACCCTCGCCGCCAGGCTGCAAAAATTTCCCCAAAGTCGCCCCGCCCCACGCCGTCGCCGCTGCCGCCGGCAGGACCTCTCCCCCCTCGCCGTCGCCGTCGCAGCCGCCAGGTCGCCGTCGCCGCCGCACGGACCTCTCCCCCCTCGCCGTCGCCGTCGCCGCCGCCAGGTCGCCGTCGCCACCAGGTCGCCGTCGCCGCCAGGTCACCGTCGCCAGGTCGCCGTCGCCGCCAGGTCGCCGTCGCCACCAGGTCGCCGTCGCCGCCAGGTCGCCGTCGCCGCCGCACGGACCCGCCACCGCCGGCTCCTCACCGAAGTCGCCCCGCCCCTCGCCGTCGCCGACGCCGCTCGGTAACGTAAA
Source organism: Oryza glumipatula (assembly GCA_000576495.2). NCBI lineage: Eukaryota > Viridiplantae > Streptophyta > Magnoliopsida > Poales > Poaceae > Oryza > Oryza glumipatula. The sequence continues at coordinate 23,225,175 of CM002514.2, forward strand.
CTTTTAAAAAAAGAAATGTGAAATGTGCAATTGTGGATTGTGGATTCTTTAATTGTGCATCGTGGATTGTGATATGTGCAATTGTGGATTGTTGAATTATTTGGTGAAAATGGGCGACCTTGCTGTAGTGGTTCCCAGAATTGTGATGTAGCTCGAAGCAGTAGCTATTTTTAGGCTCCAAGAAAGTCATGCAATGCAATTCAATTCAATTAAATTGTGCTGCCGCAATTGAATCTAGTCTCGGCTATGTGGCTATGCCCCATTCGATGTTAGCTTTATTATAAGATTGGTTATGTTAATGTTGATTTGAGTGCAGTCGTGAGTTCTTCGACTTTGTTCTGTGAGATAGTATTGTCTCTGCGGTTCCACCTCTTGTTCTGTGAAACAGGGCCTTAGTATGGACAGAGATTACATGCTTAAATTTGCTATGAAGACCTGAAAGAACTATTTTTTCTAGTCATACTCAAAAGTATCATTAGTTTGTTTACTCCTATCAGTGCAATGCAGTTGCCCTTCTGAATATTGCACTTTTGGCCACCTGTACTTATCTCTACCTTTAAGCCCTATGTTTCACTCAGGGTTAAATAATAACTAGGTTAACTTAACTCATTTCTTGTGTTTGGCAGCAGATGTAGTTAACCTAAGATACTGTTTAGCTTGATTAGTATCTGTTTAGCTGGGTTGACAGTTCAGAAGCCTAGAAGGGTTAATTGTGTCTTTTTAGCTAATTCACTTTTTGGTTATTCGCTAATCACCATATTTCTGCTTGTATCCAGAAACAGTTGCCTGAAAACATGTGTTTCTTGCTTGCATCCCAAATACATTATGTTACAGTTGACATATTTTTATGTCATCATCATATGCCGTGCATTCCTATCCATGTCAATATATCACCATGTCATTAAGTTAACGAAGCTTCCTAAAAACTTATCTCCAAAAGTATTATTTGCTGTTGTACATATGAATTATTTATCCACGAAGAATGCTGTTATCCATTCTATTCTTGGTCTTTGTAAAGTTGAACTGAGTTTAGGGCATAAAAAGAGTTTTGGAGTACACATGCTGCTGTCTATGGAGTACACTTACCTCTTTGTTATATTGGGATTTATGTATAATTGGGACTTTTGTTAAATTGGCACCTATGTGAAATTGTGACTTATGTTTAATTTGAGACTTATGTTATATTGGGATTTATGTATAATTGGGACTTTTGTTAAATTGGCACCTATGTTAAATTGTGACTTATGTTTAATTGAGAATTATGCTAAATTGTGACTTATGTGAAATTAAGTTATTGGGACTTATGTGAAAATAAGTTAAATTGTGACCTATGTTAATTTGATATTTATGTATAATTGGGACTTATGCTAAATTGAGATTTATGTATAATTAGGACTTATGTTAAATTGGGACTTAGGTCAAAACGGTACTTATGTGAAATTGCGTTAAATTGGGACTTATGAGCTATTTTTTTACGTCAAGTTGGAAGATGTCGAACGAAAAGGTTCCATCGAACGCACCAATAGCGCATCAAAATTCCGGTAGCAATAAGCAGCCAGGCGCTTGTAGTGAAGAAACGTGGCGCACACCAAGTGACCCTCATCCAATGGAAATAACACAAGTCGCCCCCCGCGATAATGATCCGGACTACATACCTATCGAACAGGCCGTAAGTGCTAAAAATCGTTAGCCATGTATTATTCCCTAACTATGATGTGACATGAACCTAATGGTGTATAGAGTTACCTATTCTGTGCAGATGGTAGTCCGACGCCGCTCGAAACGTAAAGCCGGGAGGAACAGGACAGAGCAAGAAGCTGAGATGGACACCGCTACGTCTGCACCTGAACGTACGGAGACATCTACAAGTGCAGGCGGGAGTGGGAAAAAAAGACGTGGTGAGAGAAGCAAGAATAAATTACCCAAGGAAACTTACAACGTGATTGCTCTCGATCAGGATGGGAAGCCCGTCGAGCCACCGATAGTGCGGTCCAAGTTCAGCAACGCCTGTGGCACTCTAGTCAGGACGCGTTGTCCCATTAATGTGAAGTTGTGGGAAACAGTGGACGACAACATCAAGACACTTCTCTGGAATGAGTTGCAGAAGTATTTTGTGTTCCCTCCTGGTTCAGAGGTCAGGGGGAGAGATTACGCACTTAAAAAGATGGGAGATCGATGGCGACAGTGGAAGTCCGATCTAAATCGGGATTATGTTCAGAAGAATCTCCCACCGTTTACAGATTATGGACATATATCGCAGGCTGACTGGGACACGTTTGTTGCGGATCATACAACAGCTGAAGCATTGGCTTTGAGGAAAAAAATGTCCGAGCTCGCGAAGAAGAATAGATATCCCCATAGATTGGGGTCGAGCGGATACGCTGGTCACGTCGATCAATGGCGGGAGATTGAGCAAAGATTTGCCGCGGCCGGTAAGCCCCTGCTGGTAGACCCCATGGTTGAACGTAGCAAGAACTGGGTTTGGGCGCGCAGCACAGGTCAAGTCTCGGATGAGGGAGACATACTATTCGAGACTCCAGACATCGAAGAAGTGGCTACTAATTTGCAGCAGATAGTCGAGAAAGAAAGATCAGGACAGTTCGTCCCACGGAGGGAGCGAGATCAGCTTACTGCGGCGTTGGGGACGGCTGAACACTCTGGACGTGTAAGGGGTTTGTCCTCAAAGACAAGTTGGAAGGTCGGGTTTCCACAAGACGCACCAAGTTATAAGAAGAGAGACAAATACAAAGAACAACTATCGGACAAGATCTATGCGCAAGTGAAGGAACACTTCTACTCGTTGGCAGCTGAAAACCCGACAGCCTTTCCAAGGTTATTCCCTGATAGCCAGCAACCCACACAATCCGCGCAGCAAACAACTAATGTACCCAGCAGTGTAGGCTCAGCGCAGACAACTACCTTCCCTGTGGATAGTATAACTGGACCAACTCCGTGCAGTCTCGTCGTACCAATCGGCCGCGCTGGAAAGACTCAGGAGGTTGCAACGGGTTTAGCGATACCCGGACGTCAATTCCACAACACGGCAATCCCTGAGGATTACGCAAGGGTACAGGTCGCCAAGGTCCATAGCCACCACGTTTCCTTGGAACTAGACATACCAGCACCTGAAGGGATTGAACTTCTCGGTGATGCAGTAAATCAGTTTATCTTGTGGCACCGCAGAGACATAATCTTGAGCGCGGCCGTACCTGTAGCAGGATCTTCAACCCCATCCTCATCGCAGGCAATGACTGCTGCCGCTCCTGCACCACCGTCGCAGGCAATGACTGCTGCCGCTCCTGCACCACCGTCGCCTCCTGAACCACCGTCACCTCAACATCCGCCGTCACCACCACCGCTTAGGTCACCGCCTCGCCAACCTACACCACCACCCTCCCCTTCTCAACAACCGCCTCTCCAGGCCCCGCAACCAGTTCAAGCCTCTCCCACCTCCCCAGCTAAACAGCATGCTCCCCCGGCTCCGCCCTCAGTTCAAACCTCTCCACCTACACCCCAATCTGCTCTGGTAGAACAAGTGCACATACCAGATGGAACTACATCCGAACCGAAGTCTAATACTTTGGAACCTCGTCGTAAAATTCCAAAGTTGATATCGATATACGACGCAAAGGAGATTGACAAGGATAAGGAGAAGTTCATGTTTTCAGCTTTCAGGAATTCAGAGAAGAGAAAAGAACTTGCTCACGTCTTGTCAGACTCCCAGAAGTCAGTACTAGCGGCCCAAGATGAAGTGCAATCCTGGTTATCTGCCGATGTGCCTGAAACTTATGAGTATGGCAAGCCATTCTTGCCAACTTATCTTATGAACAAGCTACCATGGGAAATGAGGGTAATGCACGAATGGTATATGAAGGCATCTAGGAAAGGTCTCGGTTTCATAAGCGTCGCCGTCCCGGAAGGCGCTTTCATGAGTGGTCCTAATGGGATATTTTTTATCTCTTTCCAAGACCTTTACGCCCTCTACAAGCTAGATAAAATGGACGTTAATCTCGTTGCGGCTTTCTGTCTGTAAGTCTGAACTCTTTATTACATGTTGCACGTTTCATTCCAAACAATTAAACCAAATCTCATTTCTTCTTTATTCATTGTACAGTATGCAATTCCACGAAGCTGATAGAACTGGAGCAAAGGTTGGATACGTCGATCCAACAAGAATATGCAAAACACAACACACAGTAGAGCTGAGAGAGGACTGCCCGCAATTGGTTGGCAAGACCCCGAAAGAAAAGGACGAATATGTGAAGACATTGCACAAGAGGAAGAAGCTAGAAGTAGCAACATACTTGGCAATAGCAATGTTGGCGCACGCCGACAAAGATGTCTTAATGGTCCCCTATCAGTTCACGTAAGCTCTCTCTTATTTTTGTTTAATTAATTTATCTTCTTCGCAATTTTCTGTCTCCAATAAGCCTATCTTATATGCAGAGACCACTACATATTATTCCTTGTATATCCGAAAGACCAATTGATCATATCATTGGACCCCGCACACTATAATAAGGAGACATTTATGGAATTCCTCACTATTTTGAATTTGTAAGTGATAAACATTTCATTACTATAAATTGTTTAGGTCGATCACCAGTCTTCTAACTACTAATAAAACAATTGTTTCCTTCAAACAGAGCACACAAGTACTACCGCAAAAGAGGTGGACCAGTACATATTCCATCCCAGAAGAAGTTATCCGTCAGGACTGGCTGGCCGGTACTATCAAATTTATACCAATACAACTAATTATCGAACAGTACATATATACTAAATATATCTACTGAGATCGGTCCCCATAATTATGTCGCAGTGCTACAAACAACCACCGGGAACCAACTTGTGTGGTTATTACGTGTGCGAGATGCTCAGAGTAAATGGGAGGTACAGAACAACCAGTAACCGAGTAGGTCATCGAACTCTTCTCTACAAAGAAACCCATCTCGCACACACTTCTCACTGAGTACCATTTTATTTTCCTTTCTGTGTGCAGATCCCCGAAATCCCATATGTTGCACAACGATTCAACGACACTACTATCTTGAACGTGGCCGCTGACCTCTGCCGATTCATCCGTCGCGATGTCTGCAACGCAAGAGGTCTCTTCTACGACAACCAGAGTGAACTCGCAATGGACGACAAATTTAAACCTCTCAGAGAGTGGGAGAAAGAACATATGCAATAACATGTACACTACTTATACATATGCAATAACATGATGAAAAAACTGTGCCACTTGCTATTATATATTCGTATGTAAATTACGATTGAATTAATGGTTATGTATTACATGTTTGTTACTGCGGCACTTGTCTTATCTTATATGCTTACTACTCCGAAATACGATAATAAATCCCTCAATAATTTAATATTAATTATGAGACACATCTCACCAAAATGTTTGTTACTGCGGCACTTGTCTTATCTTATATGCTTACTACTCCGAAATACGATAATAAATCCCTCAATAATTTAATATTAATTATGAGACACATCTCACCAAAATGCTAGAATAAATATTATTATAGCTATTCAGAAATTGAATTTCGCATGCGGTCTACTTAAGACGCCCGCATGCGAAAATAGATCTTCGCATGCGGTCTTCTTAGGTCGACCGCATGGGAAAATATATCTTCGCATGCGGCTTCTTAGATGGACCGCATGCGAAGATCTATTTTTACATGCGGCCGTCTTAAGTGACCGCATGCGAAGATCGATCTTCGCATGCGGCTGTGACGGCCGCATGCGCAAATGGTGATCTTTGCAGACCATTTCGCGCATGCGGGCCGGCCAACCGCATGTGAAGATCGATTCCGCCCGTATGCAAAAACACTTTCTGTAGTAGTGAAACTAATCTTGACAAAAAACTGCTTTTTTATTCTATGCTACGCCACGGAACGAAATTAACTACGGAGAGGAACAAAATTAACTACGGAGAGGGAATTCATTTAATATATAGAGTCGTGGGACGAAGTTAGCTGTCCTAAGTACATACCAAACTAATCTTGACAAAAAACTGCTTTTTTAATCTATGCTACGCTACGGAACGAAATTAACTACGGAGAGGGACTTCATTCAATATATAGAGCCGTGGGACAGTGAAGTTAGCTGTCCTACATACAAATTGACAAAAATGACTCCATGTGTTGTGGTCTATGGCTTATCATTCGATGCCGTCCCCTCTAAAGAAGCCAAACATTCATCCTACCTAAAAAAACATTGTGGTCTATAGCTCCTAATTGTAGCTCATAATTTTCTAAAAAAAAATAATGAAGCAAATTACCACAGTAAATTTCATCCTAGCTAAACCGTATAACAATAATAGGATTAAAATAGCATTTATCTGCTGCAACGCACGTGCATTTTTCTAGTAAATAAAAAATTAGATGTTTTCAAGGTGCTTTGGCCCTTGCAAGTTTCGGCACCTATTTTTGTGAGAATGCCGGCGATTGGGCGCCCGATGCACGTGCGCATCCATCGGGTGCGCCGCGGCTTTCATCCCACCACGTGCGCGCCCGTTGCAACAAACTGGCCGCATATCACGTTAATGCATTATTAGAATGGATCCGTTCTTTTTTGTTCCACCAACAATGTTTCAGCTAGTGTACTTGTGATGTTTCCGTATGTATGTATCAAATGTTGCAGTGGATTTTTGATACTATTTAATAATTTCATCTTGATGGATACGTGGTTTGTTGATGTACACGGGGTTTAAGTGTTGCAATGGCTTTAAATCGTTTGTTGCATACGTTGAAACAAATTGTTTATCTAGTGATCTGACCGCGTTTCACTTTTTTTAAGAATTGAAACATTTCTCACTATTTGCTGAAATATTGTTTTTATATAGGGTGAAACAGCGCCCAATTTTTTCGAAACCTTTGTTTCATACGTTGTAGCAAAATGTTTCATGAGGTAATTTGGTTGTGTTTCAGCTTGAAACATTTTCAATCTATTTAGAGAAACATTTTCGATCTACTTGGTGAAACAGTGCCCGATTTTTGACAAAAAAAAAGTCGGGCGCCCGATTTTTAGACGCTTCCCTATTTTTGTTGTTGTGTCTTCATGTAGTTTGAGACATTGGTGCTTCCAAATTGAGTATTTCTTGTTTGGATACGTTGTTTTATCATATTTGTGATGTGAACATACTCGCGAGGGGTGGCCCAATCTTCACGGCAGTAGGTTCAAGGCAAAAGGGTGCCGGCATAAACCGAACACAAGAGGGTAACTAGCTGCGAGCAGCAAGAGGATAACTAGCTTTATACCTGCTAAGGTCGCATGCGACCAAGTGGTGAGGGTGATAACAATCCGAAGCCTCCTGGACTCCGACCCATCACATCGAGCAATCACAAAACCATGATCTGGAATAACTAGCTTCATACCTGCCAAAGTTGGATTCGACCAAGTAATGAGGGTGAGAACGATCCGAAGCCTCTTGGACTCCGACCCGTCAAACCGAGCAATCACAGAACCACAATCCGGGACTAATCCACGCAATACGGTGCAGCCGAACTGGAAGCTATAGAGCACGAACTAGGGGGCACCAGAGGAGCCTTCTCACATGTCTAAAAGAACTCACAAGAACAAAGGGGTAAGACACTTATGCAGTCTTCAGCAATCTTTCATACATGAGGTTTTCAATTGAACAAAAGTTGTCAAATGGATGGAGTAGAGGGGTATTTATACTAGGAACATCCCTCCTAGTTGAGGTGTGAACATAAGAAGCCACGTTATAGTGGTCAAGGCTAACATAAATGAGAATGCAAAGAGTTTTCTCGGGTTCGCGCATAACCCTTCAGTTCATGTGCGATCTTCAGTAAAAATGGCATAACTTCTTATTGGAAAATGATATTGAGGTGGGGTTTGATGCGAGTTGTCCCTCTTTCCAACAATGTATGCCATGCACCCCGTATCTTGACTGGCTAGGTCGCACAAGCCTTGGAAGTTGAGCCTTTACAGCGCAAACCATCTTCTTGTTTGCGTAAACAGCTGCTGGTTGGGCATGGGCTGATTCCTCCTCGGCGTAACCCTTTTAGTCCTCAACTTAACCCATCCTTCTTATCGTAGTGATGATGTCCTCGGGCGTGCACCTTAGCAATACAAAGGTAGAGCATTTAGGCAGTATAAAATTCTCACTAAAATTTGGGTTAAGTTGAGAAAATAGCGAGTTCACCTCTTGTTGTATTTTCCTTAGCATGGCTGCGCATAATTGTCCTTTAGTGACACTACCTACTCCCTCCGTCCCAAAATATATAGAGTTTTAGGCTTGAACACGGGTATTAAGAAAGTAGCTAAAATTAAATGGAAGAAAGTTGTGATTGGTTAATACGAAAAAGTTGGTGGAGAATTTGAATGAGCGAAGATTGTGATTAGTTGAGAAGAGAATATAAGTGAAGAAATTATTATATTTTGGGGTAAATTTTAAATACTAAAAATTATTATATTTTGGGACGGAGGGAGTACGTTCCAAAATGAAGTCCTCTTTACTCGCTCCGTACTAACAAAACCAATCTAGGCATGGATGAGAAATAACCTAAGACAACGAATCTGGACATGCTTATGTTTCAACCATGTTTAGATTGGTTTTTTGGGACGGAGGGAGTATGTCCTTAAATATAAGGTTTTTTTATATTACACAGTACTACGAATCTGAGTAAATCGTCCAGATTCGTAGTCACATAAAAAAACCTTATATTCATGGACGAAGGGAGTATAAAATATAAGAAGTTTCTATTACAAAACAAACAGTAAGGAGCTCGTTGATTTTGTAAAAAAAACATATGAATTGTGAAGGATTTTAACACTATAGAAAAATTATCTATAAAAACCTTCGAAATAAATGATTGAATTTTATCATATTCTTTAAAATTTCTATGGAATGGATAATCCTATAGAGATTTTGGAGAAAGCTTAGAAAGAATTTTAACCTCTTGAAAAATTTCCTTTGAATCTATCTCTCTCATCTGATTCATACGTTTTTTCTATGGTCCAATCCTCTATTTTATATTTGTATTCCTGTCGAAATCCTATGTTTTTCCTATTCGTTCGTTTTCCATTCCTGCAATTGCCATAAGATTACATCAAAACAATTCTTTTCAGTCACTTCAGTTATTAACTTTTGAATTTTAAATTGTTTAAATTGTCTTTTCAAGGATCTAATTAGCTTTGAAATCATTGAATATTAATTATGGGAACCAATGTATGAAATTTTCTATTTTGGTATAAAATTTGATCTAAAAATCCTTATAGTTTGCAACTCGGAGGGGTAGTGTTCGTTTATTTGTGTTACCATCTCCTGTCCCTCATTTTTCACGTGCACGTTTTTCAAAGTGCTAAACGGTGTATTTTTTCCAAAAAAATTTCTATATGTAAGTGTTGATGTTTGATATCGCAACCACGGTATTTGCATAGTATGGGGAACGTTGGCACCAGGGTATATGCAAGATTGAAGTAAAAGAGATGCAGACAGAGATTTTTATACAGGTTCGGACCCCTTATTTGATAGGTAATAGCTCTACTTCTGTTGGCCGAAGCCGGTGTTGCTCTTTATTCATCATAATTGTCACGCCCCGAACTAGCCCCGAGCGGAACTAGCCCGTGACGCTCCAAATTAACCTGTTAATCGATACCAGTCCCAGGAAACAGTGCTGGTATCACAGGAAGACAGCATATCACAGCAACAGAGGTCTCTTTATTATAGAGTAGGATTACAGTCATGTTGGGCTGCGGACAGACCCCGAGCTCACAACTGCATTACAAAAGCGGAAAGCGGAAGCCAAGACTTGGACCAAGCATCACAGGCGCGACTTGGGAACTAGGCCGAAACCCTAAAACTCTTCGAAACCAGCTTGCCCCTGGAAGAACTCCTCTTCAGCGGGATCCACATCGCCTTCTTCAGCAGCTGGGGGGGGGGATTATTTATATAGAGCAAGGGTGAGTACAGGAGTACTCAGCAAGCCAGGGGAATTTAAGTGTTTAATGCAAGCTTCAGAGGAAAGGCTGCTGTTTTCGCAATTGATTTTAGTTTAAACTTCTTTTTGGAATCATCTAGGTGAGTGCTTCTCAAACGACACGGATGAGACAGTGCGTCTCGTCCGGTCGGAGTATGTGCAATGTATCAGTCTTTAAAACAGGGTTGGCATCCGGCCAACAGCTTTTCAAACGGCCAACAGGCCAACACTTTCTTTAAACGGCCAACAGGCCAACAGCTTTGAAACGGCCAACAAGCCAACGTCTTTTGAAACGGCCAACAAGCCACATTTTCATAAACGGCCAACAAGCCACATTTTCATAAACGGCCAGCAAGCCAACTTCTTTTCAAACGGCCATCCGGGCCCGGCTGATCCCATCAGCCACAGGTTTCCAAACATCGAAACCAAACCACATCAGCTCTTTTTCAAGCAGTTGTCAATCAAAACTACGCTAGGAATCACCTCACATCCGCCCATGACCGTGGGCACGGCTGTTCGAACAGTTGGTTAAAACCTCTGCAGAGGGGGTACACTTTACCCACACGACATTACTAACCCGAATCAACCAGCCCGTGTACAACGGCCACGTCTGGTTGACCTAAAGGCTTTCATGACAAGGCATTTCGAAAGCCGACACAGGTTCGCCATATGCCGACGAGGGGGGTCCCAGACCGACAACAGGTTAGGTCCCAGACCATGCTGTGCCAGGAAGCTCGGGGGTCTTCCCCGCCACCACCCCGAAGAATCCACATGCCTCTCGGACATCAAAGCTCCCCCGATTAGCAATTTACTCAGCCAGGGGTGTCCCATACCACCCATGTGGTTGCACATGTCTTATGTTTGGATGAAATTCCAAGGAATCGGTCCTTAATTGCAAGAGCAGGGAACCGTACTCCAATACGTTCCCCGGTCCGCGATTTTAGAAACTCATTTAGTTCACAAACACCGACCCAGGTGTCGGGTTTTCCAAATCTTTCGTAAAACCTCAAGTTTTACCCATCATTGAATATTTTAAGTTTTGGGGGAGAAGTGTTCCGAAGTGCGTGCCCGAGGGTCCGCACATCGAAGCACAACAGTCGACAAAGGAGATTCAGGTATTCAATAAGTCATGGAGGGTAATTGCAGCAATGTGGGATTGGGGGCCGACGGGATAACCCGTAAAACACGGCCAAAAACTTGTGTGAGTCCTAAACATGCAATATTTGCAAAAGGAAATACTTAGATTTAAATTATGGGTGCAAGATGATCAAAGGTGACTTGCCTTGCTCGAGATCTTGAGCTTGATCTTCGAAATCCTCGCACTGCGGGTCTTCGGGCTCCGGAACTACACGCGGAACGGAACAACTCAACAAACGGCGGAAAATAAAGCCCTATTATTGACCTCTAAGTGTGCCATTAAATAGATCTCGAGATTTGGAGAATTTTGGAAGTTGAACGGAGTCGATCGGATACACGGTTGAGAAGATATGGAATTTCTAAGTTTATTGGATTTTTGGACTAAAGGAAAAAGGAAAAAGGATTTAATTAAATCCTTTTAAAAAGAAAAGAATTTGAATTGGAGGAGGGACGGGAATTAGACTTCTTCGGGCGGCTTAGGCGCGGCCCAAGAGAAAGTCGGACCGGCCGAGGCTTAAATGGGCCGGCCGGCCCAAGAGACGGCCCAACCACGCGCGGCGCGGGCGGAGGAGAGAGAGGGCGCGGGTGGACGCGGTCCACCGCGCGGGACCCACATGGCGGCGGCTCGGTCCATCGCGGACTCGGCGCACGCGGCGCGGCGCTAGGGTTAGGGTTTGGACGGCGCGCACACGCGCGGCGTACGGGGGACGCGGGTGCGGCGGGCCCACGCGCAGCCTCTCGGCTCGCGGTGGACCGCGCGCACGGGAGAGCGACGGAGGGAGGGGAGCGGCTGACCCGGTCGTGGCCGACGTGGCGCCGACGTGGCGGCCACGTGGGCGGGCGCGAGGAGGAAGATGATGACGCCGGGAAACGGACGGCGGTCGACGGCGACGAGCGGCGGAACGATTTGCGGCGACGCGGGCGACGGGGTTCACACCGGGAGATCGACCGCGACGAGGGGAAGCGAGCCAACGGCTCGGATTCGCCGGAGGTAGGCCGGCGACGACGAATCGTGGCGGCGACCGACGGCGGCGAGAGAAGGGGGAAACGACGACGGCGGCTCGAGGGGCTAATCCCCGGCGGCTAGGAGCATCTACGCGGTCACGGGAGTCCGAAACTGGCGCCGGATTGGACGGAGGAGCTCCGAGGAGGGCCGGCGACGTGCGCCTCCTCCGAGCTCGGGCGGCGGCGGCGGCGGGCATGCGGCGAGCTAGGGCAAGGCCCGGGGCTTCGCCGGCGGGTCGGGGGGGTGCTACTCGAGCTTCTACCAAAACCCTAGGGGAGGAGAAGGAGGGAGGAGGGAGAACGGAGGGATTTATACCGCGACGGGGAGGGCGGCGCGGAGACGACGGCTGGCGGCGCGGGGGTTCTTTCCGGCTTCGGGCCGGGGAAGAGGAAGGGGAGGAGGCGGCCGGAGACCCCTTCCGAGTCCTTCGCACGTGCTCGGCTTCGACGGCACGCGACGGCAACGGAGGCGGAGGAGGGAGCGGCAATGGCGCGGTGGAGAGATGGGGAGGAAATTGGAGGAGGGGAGGCGCGGTTAAATGGGCGGCGATGTCGGTTTTGGGAACCGACATTGGGGCGGTCTCGGGGAGGACAGGCGCGGTGGTCGCGGCAAGGACGGCTGACGCCGGGAGGGGATGACGCCGGCGGGGGAGGAAAAAGGGAAAGGGGGAAGAAAAGGGCGGCTTGCCCTTTGCCGATAGGGGAAAAAAGGGGAAAGAGAGGGGGCGACGCGAGGGAGGGCTCGGCCTCCGCGTCTTGGACGCTTGCGCGCGGAGTGGCGGAGTCCCGAGATGACGGCGGCGGATTTTTGGAGCGGCGCGACGACAGCGGCGGCAGGCGCAGGGTCGCGCGATGACGGCGGCGGCGACCGGCCGGTCGGCCACTGCGGGCGTGCGCGCGCGGGAGGGTTTCGAAGGCGGTGCGCGGGAGAGGCGAAGGCGGTGCGGCGCGGCCGCGTGCTTGCGCACGCGCGGGCTCGGGGGCGGGCGAGGGCGCGCGCAAGAGAGGGGAGGAAGGGAGTCGGCTCGGGAGGAGGGGCCGACAGAGAGAGAGAGAGAGAGAGAGAGAGAAAAAGAAAGGGGCTGGGCCCACTTGGCAGAGAGAGAAAGGAGGAGGAATGGGCTGGGCCCACTGGCAGGGAGAGAGGGAGATGGGGCCCACGGCTGAGGGAGGCAAAATAGACTTTTGCCTAGGGTTTGAATTTGGAGGATTTGAATTGGAATTTGGATTTCGACGGAGGATTGGAGACTCGAGATCGGGAATTGGCACGGAGACTGACACACAATCAAAGAACGGATTTTCGCACATAGGGTTTTTACGAATTAATTTTCCCGCTAGCGCCACGACGGAACGGGCGCTACAGACCAACCCCCCTAACAAGAATCTCGACCCCGAGATTCAGCACCTAAGGGAGCAGCTCCGGAAACTCGGCGCGGAGATGATCTTCTCGTTCCCAGGTTGCCTCATCTTCAGAATGGTTGCTCCACTGAACCTTGTAGAACTTGATGGTCTTTCTTCGAGTCTGACGTTCTGCCTCTTCAAGAACTCTGATTGGTCTTTCCTTGTAGGTCAGATTCTTTTCCAGCTCGATATTGCCCAGGGGAACTTGTTCTTCCGGAATACGCAGACACTTCTTTAACTGAGACACGTGAAACACGTTGTGCACATCTGCGAGACCTTCAGGTAACTCAAGCTGATAAGCCACCTCGCCACGTCTGGCGGTTATGAGGTAGGGGCCGATGTAGCGGGGTGCTAACTTGCCGGACATCCCAAACCTCTTCATTCCACGGAGGGGTGATACCCGTAGGTACACATGATCCCCTACTTCGAACTCAAGGTCACGCCTTCGATTGTCTGCGTAATTCTTTTGACGGTTCTGAGCTGTCTTTAATCGTTCTCGGATCAGCTTAACTTGTTCTTCTGCTGCCTTCAGTATGTCAGGTCCGAACACCAGTGCTTCGCCAACCTCATTCCAGCACAAGGGTGTGCGGCATTTTCTTCCGAACATTGCCTCATTTGGCGACATCTGAATGCTGGCCTGATAACTGTTGTTGTACGAGAACTCGGCATACGGCAAACAACGGTCCCAAGTGCCTTCGAAATCCAGAGCACACGCACGAAGCATGTCTTCTAGGATTTGATTTACTCTTTCAGTCTGACCATCGGTCTGCGGATGGTATGCTGTACTAAAATTTAGATCGGTTCCGAGAGCCTCATGCAACTGCTTCCAGAACCTTGATGTGAACTGAGTGCCTCGATCTGACACAATCTTCTTGGGGCAGCCAAATCTACATACGACATGCGTCATGTAGAGTTCTGCCAGTTTCTTTCCATCAAAGGTGGTTTTCACTGGCACGAAGTGTGCTGACTTCGTGAGTCGATCCACGATTACCCAGATGGAGTCATACCCGCTAGGGGTTCTCGGCAAACCGGTGATGAAATCCATTCCGATTTCTTCCCATTTCCACTCGGGAATCGGTAACGGTTGCAGCAGTCCGGCTGGCCTTTGATGCTCTGCCTTGACTCTTTGGCAAATGTCACAAAGGGCTACATATTCTGCGACATCTCGCTTCATTCCTGCCCACCAGAAGTACGCTTTGATATCCTGGTACATCTTCGTACTTCCTGGATGAATGGAGCAGGCGGATTCATGAGCTTCTTTTAAAATGAGGTCTCTTAGCTCCTTCTTGGCCAGTACACAGATGCGTGATCCGCACCAAACTGTGCCTTGATCGTCTATGGAGAAATCGGTGTCCTTCTTTTCCTGTATTCTTTTTATTAATTCTTTTATCCCTTCATCATCCTTCTGAGCTTCTCGGATTTGAGATTCTAGGGTAGGTTGTACTGTCAAGCTGGCCGGGACACCTGACTGTACCATGGTCAGTCTTAACTTCTCCAATTCTTTGCAAAGGCGATCTTGGTCAGGCCATATTTGAGCTGCGTTGCAATAGGTCTTGCGACTTAGTGCATCAGCGACCACATTAGCTTTACCGGGATGGTAATGAATTCCTAGATCGTAATCCTTGATTAATTCCAGCCATCTTCTCTGTCTCATATTTAACTCGGTCTGAGTGAAGATGTACTTAAGGCTCTTGTGATCGGTGTATACTTCACATCTGTTCCCGATCAAATAGTGCCTCCAGATCTTGAGAGCATGAATTACGGCTGCTAACTCGAGATCATGGGTGGGATAGTTGACTTCATGAGGCCTAAGCTGCCTGGATGCATAGGCCACAACCTTTCGTTCTTGCATTAGGACACATCCTAAGCCTTGTCTCGATGCATCACAGAAGATTTCGAAATCTCTTCGGATGTCTGGCAGGGTGAGGACTGGGGCGGTGGTCAACCTTTTCTTCATTTCTTGAAAACTGTTTTCACATGCTGCTGACCATTCAAACTTCTTTTCCTTCTTTAATAGCTCGGTCATAGGTCTTGCTAGCTTAGAGAATCCTTCGATGAATCTCCGATAATAACCAGCTAGGCCAAGGAAACTGCGGATCTCTGACACATTCTTAGGCGGATTCCAAGCAAGTACGGCTTCAACCTTGCTAGGATCTACTTCAACACCGTTGGAGGAGATCACGTGACCAAGAAATGCTACTCGGTCCAACCAGAATTCGCATTTCGAGAACTTGGCGAATAGTCGATGATCCCTGAGCTTTTCCATTATCAATCTTAGGTGTTTAGCATGTTCTTCCTCACTTTTGGAGTATATTAAGATGTCATCGATGAATACTACGACAAACTGGTCCAGGTATTCCATGAAGATCTTGTTCATCAGGTTCATGAAGAATGCCGGAGCATTGGTGAGTCCGAAGGACATCACTGTGAACTCATACAGACCGTAACGCGTTGAGAAAGCGGTCTTCGGAATGTCTTCAGGTCTGATTTTCAACTGGTGGTAACCTGATCTTAAGTCGATCTTAGAGAAGACTTTTGCTCCTTTGAGTTGATCGAACAGGTCGTCAATCCGTGGCAACGGGTACTTGTTCTTTATAGTTACTTCATTCAGGGCTCTATAGTCAATTACCATTCTCTCAGAGCCATCCTTTTTCTTAACCAGAAGTACTGGGGCTCCCCAAGGGGATGAACTAGGTCGCACATAACCTTTACTTTCCAGTTCTTCGATTTGCCTTTTGACTTCTGCTAGTTCATTAGCTGCCATTCGGTAGGGTCTTTTCGCTATTGGAGCGGTGCCTGGTGCTAGTTCTATGGCGAACTCAATTTCTCGGTCTGGTGGCATACCCGTTAATTCTTCTGGAAATACGTCGGGATATTCACTGACTATGGGCACTGCTTCCAAGGGAATGGCTTGCAAACTGGCTAGAATAGACCGACTTGCGGTAGGGGTGTTAGGGGTAAAGCGGACTTGCTTTCCTTCAGGTCCTTGCAAGGTGATGGACTTCTCAGCACAATCTATCTGTCCTTTGTGCTTAGCCAACCAATCCATCCCTAGGATGATGTCCAAGCTTTGCGAGTCTAGGACTATCGGTTTGGCTAGGAAGTCAACTTCCTCAATTCTAAGGTTAACTTCCGGGCATATTTTAGTTGCCCTTATATCCCTTCCAGGGGAATGTACTATCATTGGTATTCTCAAATTTTGGGTTTTCCAACCATTTCTTTTCACAAAAGCTTGCGATATGAAGGAATGGGAAGCTCCTGAATCAAACAGAACTATTGCGGGTACGGAGTTGACAGGGAACATACCCATTACGACGTCTGGAGCATCCTGGGCGGTTTCAGCTTGAATGTGGTTTACTCGGCCTCGACCCAAGTGGTTGGAAGCACGAGAACCTTGTCCACTTGCCTGAGCGCTAGGACGAGGTTGAGCTACTGCTGGAGTAGGAGTTCTGGCTGTGCTGCCATTAGCATGACCTGAGTTGGTGCTGGGAGGAATCTGAGGGCACTGCCTGGCAAGGTGACCCATCTGTTTGCACCGGAAACACTGGACTGCTGACTGTCCTGACGGCGATTTGAAGGAGGTAGCACTGTTTGGCGCAGTATTGCCACTTGGGGCATGCTGCTGCGGCTGAGGTGCTGGACGATTCACTTGTTGACGAGGGGCATAGCCTGGCTGGCGGTTAACTTGAGTGACCGACTGGTGATACTGCATGGGTTGTCCAAAGCGAGGGCGAGGTGCGCCTCGGGAAGAATTGCCCTGATGGTTAGACTTGCGTTTCTTATATTCTTCGGCGGCCTCTTTTCTGGCATCTTCAAGCAGTAGTGCCTTGTTGATCATATGCTGAAAGGTGGGGAAGTCATGGGCAAGCAACTGGAGTCTCATTCCAACTGCGACACCTTTCAGGAACTTTCTGATCTTCTTCTTGTCTGTGTCCACTTCCTCAGGAGCATACCGAGCCAACTTGTTGAACTGACTCAGGTATTCATTTATGCTGCTATTGCCTTGCTTAAGTTTGCTAAATTCTTCTTTCTTCATATCAATGGCGCTTTCGGGCACATGAGCTGCACGGAAAGCCGTAGCAAACTCATCCCAAGCAATGTTAGTGGGGTCAGGGTGTGCATTGCAATAATTCTCCCACCAATCTGCAGCAGGTCCTCTTAGCTGGTGAGAGGCGTAGAGCGTCTTCTCAACGGAAGTGCACTGCACTAAGTTGAGTTTTCGTTCAACATCTTTAAGCCAATCGTCGGCCTCAACGGGCTCGACGGTCTGAGTGAATTCTGGCGGACGAGACCTCAGAAAGTCTGTTAGCTTGGGCCTATTGTTACCCATGTGAGGATGGCCATTTCCATGCGCATTATGCTGAAATCCGGCTATGGCTGTGGCTAATCCTTGCAAGATCTGAGTCTGAACTGCCATCAAGTGTTGCATGTTATTCTCAACATGAGGTGGGGACGGAATGCGTTCTTCTCCAGAATTGTGACTGGCGGTGTGGTGAGAGCGGTGGGACTGTTCCACTTCTGCGGCACGAGAAACTGAGCGATGCGAGCGGTTGCTGTGATGGGGTTGCTCGACTTCTGCATTGCGGGAAGCTGAACGGTGTGAACGGCTGCTGTGGACTGACTGCTCATTATCTGACTCACGATTTGCTTCTATCTCTGCTCTTCTTTCCTCAAAACCGAGGCGGGCTGGTGCACGAACAGCACGGCGGGGGCGACTAGCCATCTAAACTCCCAGAAGAGGGCGGGGTAAGAATCAGATAAGCACTTAGAGAAGGCAAGAAACAAAGTAAATAACAACTAGATAGCACACACTAGGCATAAACCGGTTTTCTCAAATCATAAAGACACCTGATACAACGGGTGTGGACAAGTCACAGAGCTACGCCGAGCTTGACTGTACGCACACCTCCTAGGAGAACCAGACTACCAGACAACACCCACATCAAACACACGCACGCACTACCTCGCCACGACTCCAAAAGAGTTGGCGGCGGAACAAAAGGGCCTATCTCACGGACGGCTGCTGAAGACTGACTCCTCTACTCCTCGTCGGCCTGGCTGCCTCCTGTAGTCGCCTCCTCTGTCGAAGAGACGTCGATCGGCTGAAGCGAAGAGACCGGCGGTACCTGTCGAGGGCCGGCAGCAGCACGGGCTGCTGGCGGAGGGGGAGCTGGGTGGTCAAAGCGAAACACCGTGGAGGAACCAACGACACGCTTCCGCGCAGTGCGGATAAAGCGTGGGCCTCGGCGGGAGGAAGCAACGGGAGTGTGACCTGGAGTGTAGGAAGGGCTAACTGGGTGAGGGTAGGGGGAGTACACTGGAGAGTACGGCGCACGCGAGCTGGGGGAACGCGGGCCACTGGGAGTGCGGGCAGAGCCGCGGGAGCTGTGGGAAGACAGGTGGCTGGCGTGGCAGAGGCGGCCTGAGTCCCAAGAGACAGTGTCAACTGAGGTGACACCCTCCTCGGCTAGGCGGGCCTCCAGAGCTGCGTAGCGGCGGGCAAGGGAGCGGTAAGCCTCAAGGAGCAGGTCGTGCTGAGTGGCCTGAGCCTCTGAAAGCTCGACCATGCGAGTCAGCACTGGCTGAGACTCGCTGTACGGACAGGGGTACCTGGCGTCCGTACGGCCGGAAGGAAGGCGGGGAAGCTGCCGGAAGGCAGAACCTCCGAGACGGTGACCGTAGTCGTGGGCCAGACGACGAAGCGCAGTCCAGGAGAGGTCCTGGTACGCGATCTGGAGAGTGGGCCTGGCCACAGTGAAGTGGTGGGGGCGAAGGCCGGCTCCGTGTATACCTCCACGAGGGTAAAGGTACACAGAGAGCTCACAGCGAGGGGGAGTGCGGTCCACAGAGTACCCCGTGTACTCGGGACACGAGAAGCCAAGAAAACGGGCGAGGTCACGAAGCTGAGCGACGTGGTGACCCTCACCAAAACCGTGGGAACTGAAGCTGGCGTTCACTGCCATCTACAATTTTGAAAGAGGGAGAAAAGATCAGTAACCATTTTAGAAACAAACTACTGAAAATAAAGAGAAGCAAAAGAAGCCTTATCTTTTCGCAAATAATTTTGAACTTAGTATCCTTAGGGTCGTCCTAAGCGTCGGGTTTCGTCCTAGGGCCAAGCCTGTGCTCTGATACCATCTCTTGTCACGCCCCGAACTAGCCCCGAGCGGAACTAGCCCGTGACGCTCCAAATTAACCTGTTAATCGATACCAGTCCCAGGAAACAGTGCTGGTATCACAGGAAGACAGCATATCACAGCAACAGAGGTCTCTTTATTATAGAGTAGGATTACAGTCATGTTGGGCTGCGGACAGACCCCGAGCTCACAACTGCATTACAAAAGCGGAAAGCGGAAGCCAAGACTTGGACCAAGCATCACAGGCGCGACTTGGGAACTAGGCCGAAACCCTAAAACTCTTCGAAACCAGCTTGCTCCTGGAAGAACTCCTCTTCAGCGGGATCCACATCGCCTTCTTCAGCAGCTGGGGGGGGGATTATTTATATAGAGCAAGGGTGAGTACAGGAGTACTCAGCAAGCCAGGGGAATTTAAGTGTTTAATGCAAGCTTCAGAGGAAAGGCTGCTGTTTTCGCAATTGATTTTAGTTTAAACTTCTTTTTGGAATCATCTAGGTGAGTGCTTCTCAAACGACACGGATGAGACAGTGCGTCTCGTCCGGTCGGAGTATGTGCAATGTATCAGTCTTTAAAACAGGGTTGGCATCCGGCCAACAGCTTTTCAAACGGCCAACAGGCCAACACTTTCTTTAAACGGCCAACAGGCCAACAGCTTTGAAACGGCCAACAAGCCAACGTCTTTTGAAACGGCCAACAAGCCACATTTTCATAAACGGCCAACAAGCCACATTTTCATAAACGGCCAGCAAGCCAACTTCTTTTCAAACGGCCATCCGGGCCCGGCTGATCCCATCAGCCACAGGTTTCCAAACATCGAAACCAAACCACATCAGCTCTTTTTCAAGCAGTTGTCAATCAAAACTACGCTAGGAATCACCTCACATCCGCCCATGACCGTGGGCACGGCTGTTCGAACAGTTGGTTAAAACCTCTGCAGAGGGGGTACACTTTACCCACACGACATTACTAACCCGAATCAACCAGCCCGTGTACAACGGCCACGTCTGGTTGACCTAAAGGCTTTCATGACAAGGCATTTCGAAAGCCGACACAGGTTCGCCATATGCCGACGAGGGGGGTCCCAGACCGACAACAGGTTAGGTCCCAGACCATGCTGTGCCAGGAAGCTCGGGGGTCTTCCCCGCCACCACCCCGAAGAATCCACATGCCTCTCGGACATCAAAGCTCCCCCGATTAGCAATTTACTCAGCCAGGGGTGTCCCATACCACCCATGTGGTTGCACATGTCTTATGTTTGGATGAAATTCCAAGGAATCGGTCCTTAATTGCAAGAGCAGGGAACCGTACTCCAATACATTCCCCGGTCCGCGATTTTAGAAACTCATTTAGTTCACAAACACCGACCCAGGTGTCGGGTTTTCCAAATCTTTCGTAAAACCTCAAGTTTTACCCATCATTGAATATTTTAAGTTTTGGGGGAGAAGTGTTCCGAAGTGCGTGCCCGAGGGTCCGCACATCGAAGCACAACAGTCGACAAAGGAGATTCAGGTATTCAATAAGTCATGGAGGGTAATTGCAGCAATGTGGGATTGGGGGCCGACGGGATAACCCGTAAAACACGGCCAAAAACTTGTGTGAGTCCTAAACATGCAATATTTGCAAAAGGAAATACTTAGATTTAAATTATGGGTGCAAGATGATCAAAGGTGACTTGCCTTGCTCGAGATCTTGAGCTTGATCTTCGAAATCCTCGCACTGCGGGTCTTCGGGCTCCGGAACTACACGCGGAACGGAACAACTCAACAAACGGCGGAAAATAAAGCCCTATTATTGACCTCTAAGCGTGCCATTAAATAGATCTCGAGATTTGGAGAATTTTGGAAGTTGAACGGAGTCGATCGGATACACGGTTGAGAAGATATGGAATTTCTAAGTTTATTGGATTTTTGGACTAAAGGAAAAAGGAAAAAGGATTTAATTAAATCCTTTTAAAAAGAAAAGAATTTGAATTGGAGGAGGGACGGGAATTAGACTTCTTCGGGCGGCTTAGGCGCGGCCCAAGAGAAAGTCGGACCGGCCGAGGCTTAAATGGGCCGGCCGGCCCAAGAGACGGCCCAACCACGCGCGGCGCGGGCGGAGGAGAGAGAGGGCGCGGGTGGACGCGGTCCACCGCGCGGGACCCACATGGCGGCGGCTCGGTCCATCGCGGACTCGGCGCACGCGGCGCGGCGCTAGGGTTAGGGTTTGGACGGCGCGCACACGCGCGGCGTACGGGGGACGCGGGTGCGGCGGGCCCACGCGCAGCCTCTCGGCTCGCGGTGGACCGCGCGCACGGGAGAGCGACGGAGGGAGGGGAGCGGCTGACCCGGTCGTGGCCGACGTGGCGCCGACGTGGCGGCCACGTGGGCGGGCGCGAGGAGGAAGATGATGACGCCGGGAAACGGACGGCGGTCGACGGCGACGAGCGGCGGAACGATTTGCGGCGACGCGGGCGACGGGGTTCACACCGGGAGATCGACCGCGACGAGGGGAAGCGAGCCAACGGCTCGGATTCGCCGGAGGTAGGCCGGCGACGACGAATCGTGGCGGCGACCGACGGCGGCGAGAGAAGGGGGAAACGACGACGGCGGCTCGAGGGGCTAATCCCCGGCGGCTAGGAGCATCTACGCGGTCACGGGAGTCCGAAACTGGCGCCGGATTGGACGGAGGAGCTCCGAGGAGGGCCGGCGACGTGCGCCTCCTCCGAGCTCGGGCGGCGGCGGCGGCGGGCATGCGGCGAGCTAGGGCAAGGCCCGGGGCTTCGCCGGCGGGTCGGGGGGGTGCTACTCGAGCTTCTACCAAAACCCTAGGGGAGGAGAAGGAGGGAGGAGGGAGAACGGAGGGATTTATACCGCGACGGGGAGGGCGGCGCGGAGACGACGGCTGGCGGCGCGGGGGTTCTTTCCGGCTTCGGGCCGGGGAAGAGGAAGGGGAGGAGGCGGCCGGAGACCCCTTCCGAGTCCTTCGCACGTGCTCGGCTTCGACGGCACGCGACGGCAACGGAGGCGGAGGAGGGAGCGGCAATGGCGCGGTGGAGAGATGGGGAGGAAATTGGAGGAGGGGAGGCGCGGTTAAATGGGCGGCGATGTCGGTTTTGGGAACCGACATTGGGGCGGTCTCGGGGAGGACAGGCGCGGTGGTCGCGGCAAGGACGGCTGACGCCGGGAGGGGATGACGCCGGCGGGGGAGGAAAAAGGGAAAGGGGGAAGAAAAGGGCGGCTTGCCCTTTGCCGATAGGGGAAAAAAGGGGAAAGAGAGGGGGCGACGCGAGGGAGGGCTCGGCCTCCGCGTCTTGGACGCTTGCGCGCGGAGTGGCGGGGTCCCGAGATGACGGCGGCGGATTTTTGGAGCGGCGCGACGACAGCGGCGGCAGGCGCGGGGTCGCGCGATGACGGCGGCGGCGACCGGCCGGTCGGCCACTGCGGGCGTGCGCGCGCGGGAGGGTTTCGAAGGCGGTGCGCGGGAGAGGCGAAGGCGGTGCGGCGCGGCCGCGTGCTTGCGCACGCGCGGGCTCGGGGGCGGGCGAGGGCGCGCGCAAGAGAGGGGAGGAAGGGAGTCGGCTCGGGAGGAGGGGCCGACAGAGAGAGAGAGAGAGAGAGAGAGAGAAAAAGAAAGGGGCTGGGCCCACTTGGCAGAGAGAGAAAGGAGGAGGAATGGGCTGGGCCCACTGGCAGGGAGAGAGGGAGATGGGGCCCACGGCTGAGGGAGGCAAAATAGACTTTTGCCTAGGGTTTGAATTTGGAGGATTTGAATTGGAATTTGGATTTCGACGGAGGATTGGAGACTCGAGATCGGGAATTGGCACGGAGACTGACACACAATCAAAGAACGGATTTTCGCACATAGGGTTTTTACGAATTAATTTTCCCGCTAGCGCCACGACGGAACGGGCGCTACAATAATCATATGAGTACAATATTTGGGATAACCTATCTAACCGTTGTCGACTTGGCGGCCTGAAATACCATCACGTAGTCGACAACGGGATAGTCTTCCCCCTCGAATCCGCACTCGGTGAGATCAGAGATAGCGCTCGATCCCTCTTGTAGGCCTTTGCAGGCACTATATTGGGTTTGACTAGACTTATCTCTGATGTCGATATCCGGCGACTTGTCTTGGCGTGTGTTGGCTTGTATGTTGTATGTATGTATTGATTTGTTGTCTCGTGTCCCCCGGGGCCTTATATTTATACCCATAGATATACCCTTGTACTAGTAGGGCTAGGGAGTCAAGTATGGTTACAATCCGAGTAGTCCATGTAGTTTTCCATATAGAACTTTACTCATCCTTTCTTATCCGGAACTCCTTCTGTATCCGAGGTTTGTTTCCGTATAAGACATGGTATGTGGTGGATTCTACCGAGATTTAGTCAACTACTATTAGGTATGCGGTATCCATAACCTTGGCAGAAAGTTACTTTAAAAAATCATATTTATCCTTTTTTAAGTTAGATTTAGTTAATACTTATATTAATTATGTGCTAATGAGCTACTTCATTTTCTGTGTCAGGTACCCAACCAACACTACTAACTAACGCAGCTGACATTGGCCGGCAGCTACTACTACTAGTGCGTTTGCCACTACGACTAGTGCGTTTGCCACCATTACCACTAGTCCACTACCACTACTAGCTACTCAGTAGTGTGTGTATGTACGTATATGCGCACTACTAACTGACTTGACTACGACTGTATGCACTGCGCGTCTACCGCACCGCACGGTCCGCGCCTCTTCGTGTTCCCACGGGAAAAAGCGAAGAGACAGGGAATTGAATAAACTCCGACACTCCGACGCCCTGCAACTGCAACAACAGGTGACCCATTTATCCGGTCGTCATCATCGTCTGCGCGTTTGATCACACTGATATCCACAGATACATGATTAAAAAAGTTACTACTATATTTTAGGATTAATAGAGTAATATGAAATGTAAGTCTTGTTTGAAAAGCAGGGCATGCTTATAAAACACCATAGAATCAACTGCGCGTAACAAGACCCAGCACCAATAGTTAGTACCATAGAATCACTTGGCCATGCTGCACCCATCCATCCCCGTCGTAGTCGTCACTGCAGCCATTTTCTTCCATCTGGTGGCCGCCCATGGCGAAGCAGAAGCCCGATCTGGTGGCTGCATCATGCGAGAGAGGGACGCACTGCTGGCATTCAAGAAAGGCATCACCCATGACCCGGTGGGTATTACCTCTATATATCTCTAATCGATTTTTGCAGACCGTTTCGAGACTATTTATTGATTTCTAACTTTCTGTAAGTCAATTGTCGTTTGAGATTTGGCTTAAAATCACGAACTGCTAGTGATTTGCAGCATTGATCTCTAGTGCATGGTTTATTAGTCTCTAACAGTTCATGAAATATTATGAAGTTGTTGTGCACCAAATCTCTAATGGTCCTTAGCTAAAATGTTTTCATATTATTCATGGGAATAGTCAATCTACCAGCTTCCTTCGACTGGTTATGGAACACTGCTGGGGAAACCCATTGTAGCCCCAGTTAGCAACCCCTTTAGTCCCGGATAGCAAACTGGGCTACGAATTCAGGACTAAAGATCGCTATAGTGTATATAAAGCATATCTCTAAATGTAATATGCTAAGCAAAAACATTAGAGGATGAAGTTGCTAACCTTTTAGATTCCTCCGATTTGTATATTATCACCAAAACAAATTCACAATAAATTTTGGCAGCACCTCCTCTCCTCCTCAAGAAATTTTGAAGCATGGCTCAGGCTGGAGGAGGAAGAAGACATATATAATGGTTGCTAACTTTAGCACCGGTTGGTGTTACACCAACCGGGTCTAAAGATCTACATAAACTTTAGTTCCGGTTGGTAGGAACTAAAGTTAGGATCTTTTGTCCCGGTTGATCCCCATGCAGCCTGACATCCTGTGGACCCCCGTTTTTAAAACAGGAATCAATCGTGTAAACCGTACCATTTCCCTGGATCAAGTAGTCTGGTACACACGAATTCATAGCTGAGATACCGAGTACTCATACACGAATGTTTAGGACGAATTATTACATCATAAGCCCGCAGGCATAGTCTTAATCATCGGACCGAATGGTCCGGAATACATTCAAAAACAGAAAAGGTAAGGCAGCGGAAATGGAGGCAGCGGCACGCCATTGCCACAGGCAACGACCGTATCTAAGACCTATTGGACCCCATCATCTTCATCACCCTCCTGGTAATAGGCATAGGGATCTTCCGACGCTTCATCTCCAACCTCTGATTGAGTTTGTATATAGCAAGGGTGAGTACCAACCGTACTCAACAAGTCATCACAACAACAATGCACATGACAGGGATATTTGAAGGATTGTTATGGTTCTTTTGCGCAAAGCAAGATTTATAATTCTTTTCACAATCCTAAGACCTAGCATAGACTGATCAAGTTTTAATACCAGTGTTCATATTAGACAATGACGGTTCTGTCCACCATCCATTGTGATCCCAAGGATGGCTTCCCGCCATTGAGTCGTCATGGTTTTCTGAGGACATCCACATTCCCTATTCTCAGGAAGTGGCTCCATCAGCATACAAATCATCATGCAATAACCCATCCCACACAAGTTAAGAATTCAGAGTCTAGCCAAGTGTAATACACGTCCCGGTGCTCAATAACCGCGAGCACGGCTATTCGAATAGATTTGGTTTACTCACACTGCAGTGGATGTACACTTTACCCGCACTCCGCGACTGCCCAACACATGAGCCTCGTCCCAACACATGAGACGCGTCACGGCAAAGCTTTTCGATAACCTCGCATTGGCAGTACCCGCTCCATGAACTTTACATCCTCATGCACTCTAGGCGTACACGGTTTCTAGCAGTGAGAGGAGTTCTGGCGCTCCCGGGAAGGGAAAAACACACACATTCCTACGTTGCTTCTTGTCATTGAACCCAGTCCATCATGATTGTTCTCTTATGGGTATCCTCATGTAGTATTGCCAAGCCAGCCTCTGACCATCCGGAACGGGCATCCGCCATCCACCTGGCCATCCGAACCGGGCATCCGCCAGCAGACTGCTTGCCGCATTACACACCTAAAAGAAGACCACTACGCATGGATACTGCCTCCGCTCAGCTATCTACTCCGCTAGGTCTATACCCATACGAGAAGTGCGGTTGTACGGGGGTCGTTTCATGCTTAACTTCATGGCTCGGTCCTTAATTGACCAGGGACGGCACTAGCCTTTCCCGGACACCACCCAAATCCTCCAGCCGCCCCAGTCGAAAACATTTGTTTGATTTTATTTCTCTTTTCTCAATTCATGTCATCATCATCATGGCACTGTGGCGCTCGTGCCTCCACATGCCGTATCTCAATTACCTTCCCAAAGGTAATTGCCCAAGCATATAGCATTTGATAAATATGAGTATGCACAATTCTAGAATAGCATTGCTAAGCAATTGTCATAATTGACTAGGGACTCATACGTAAACATGGTTACAAAGGAAATAATAGGCAAACAATCATCAAGGCATGGCATAATCACAAGTGGGATGTATATCATTGCATGCAATTTTATTTGTAAAAAAAATAGTTTCGCAATTGGGATCAACATGTTCAAGGGATAGTGATGACTTGCCTTGCTCAAGGTCTTGCGGGTCTTGGTCTTCGCTCGGATCTGCAACTCCCTCGGGCTCTATAGTTACGTGCGAAAATTGATTTGAATTCGGTTAGAATTCAAATGAAACTCCAAATAAATCCCAATAGAAGTCGAATGCGAAAATCGATTCTTTTTATTGACTTTACTATTCGCGAATTAGGGCCAATTCAATTTTGACTTATATATCCTAAATTATTTTTACGGTATAAATATTTTGTTATTATAAGTTTTTGATTTAATCAACCCGAGCACTGTATTCAACTAATAAGTTGGAAATTTATATCGCGATCTTAAATATTGGATGGACTCCAAAAATTATCGTATAATATCATACGATTTAATTTAGTTTATGCCTAAACGATTAAATATATATACGGCTAAAATCCCTATTCATTAAATCCGACTTCCCATCGTGAATCAATTACTTATAGAAATTACCCCAAGTAACCTATAAAAATCTATAAGAATTCATCTAATTGTTTTAGGCATTAATTTATATCTAAATTACCACCGCGAATTGATTCCTTACTAAAATTACCAAGAATAATCTATATTTAAATTTTGCGGTTCTACGGTTATAATTAATCTATAATTAGATTCTAATTTACTTTTAAATTTTCTAAACCTCCTAATTTCTCTCTAATCTTCCTTTTCTTTTTCTCTTATTTTTCTTTCCTTTTTCTTTTATTTTTCTTTCTTTTTTTCTTTTCTTTCTTTCTTTCTTCTCTTTTTCTTTTTCTTCTTTCCCTCTCTCTCTCTCTTTCTTTTTTTTCTTCTCTCTCTCTCTCTTTCTTTTTTTTTTCTTCTCTCTCTCTCTCTCTTCTCTCCTGGCTCTTTCCTCTCTTCTCCTTTTCTCTCCTTCTCCCTCTCGGCTTTCTCTCCCTCTCCCTCCCTATCTACCCGGCGGCGACGACGACCTAAGGGAGGGCAGCGGCTCACCACGGTGGCGGCGGCGACGACGGCGGCTGTGACGGAGGTGGCGACGACGACGGCGCACGGTGTGGTACCCGGAGGCGACGGCACGGCGACACGAAGCTATGGCGCGGCGGCTTCGATGGTGGCGATGCGGCGACACGACGACGGCGCGGTGGAGAAGGAGGAGAGGGGAATGAGATGGATGGGGATGGGTGTGGAGTGGAGGAGGGGAGGGGGAGCTCGGCTTTATAGGGCACGGGGGAGGGAGAAGAGGAGAAGGGCGGCGGCGGCTTAAAGGCGACGTGCGGGCGGGGCTGCGCGGGGCGCGAGGCGATGAGGGAGCGGGCGTGCGGCGCGGCGGCAGGTCGGGGAGGCAAGGCGACGTGCGGGCGGGCGATACGGGCGTGCGGCGCGGCTGCAAATGGGAGGGAACAAGGCGACGTGCGGGCGATGTGGCGGGCGGCGGCGCGGAGGAAGAAAGGGGAAAAAGGGACGGAGCGACGTGCGGGGCGGCGACGGCGCGGGATTCGAGATGGGGACGCGACGGGGAGGCGGTGCGGGGCACGAGGGGAGGCAAAGCAGCGCGGCGCGCGGGACGGGCGGCGGTGCGGAGCTCGGGATGACGACGACGTGTGCGGCGCGGCTCGAGACGACGGCGACGTGCGCGCGACACGGGCTCGGGGAGGCGGAGCGGCACGGCGCGTGGGGTGACGGGACGGCGACGCGGGGCGCGAGGGTGATGATGGCGATGGCGACGGGACGGTGAGGCGGAGCGGCGCGGGGCGACGACGCGTGCGCGGCGGCGTCGATGGCGTGCGGTGCGGCTCGGGGCTCGGGGCGACGGCGCGCGGTGTAGACGGTATGGGCGACGGCGACGTGATGATGGCGACGGCGACGGGAAGGCGGAGCGGCACGGCAAGGCAGAGGAGGGTTTGGGGACCACGACGCGCGCGCGGCGGCGGCGATGGCGCGCGGAGCAGAGGGGCGGCGTGGGACTTGGCGCGCGGCGCGCCGAATGGGCGTGCGGGGCGACGGCAGCACGGAGGGGCCGGGTTGGGGAACCCCGTCGAACACATGGCGGGCAATGAACAGTGCTATTTCCGATTTTCCCCGATTTTAGCCTATTTTCCATTTAAATTTAATTTCGCAATTTCTAAATGTTGTAAATTTGATCTTTATTCATTATGTGTGTCATCCAAATTAATGAATTCACCCTAGATAAATTTTACTCAAATTTCATTTATTTATTTGAATTTTTAATTAGTGTTAATTCTTATTCCATTTGCGTTTAAATTAAATTGATACAAATATAATCGCGAAAATAATTTATTTATCTCAATCCACACTTAATCTTTATTTTGAATTATGTTTGTTTTACCAATTTATTTTAGGATTTAGAAGCGATTAATTGTTCTTCACACTCGATTAGTGAACCTCGAAATTAAATCAAATAAAATAGGCGAATAAAATCAGTATGATGCAATTTATTTGAAAAGTTTTCGAGAATCCGTATTTTTAGGGTTTTGTTTTTATTGGTCGGATTTTCAGGGTGTTACAAACCTACCCCCCTTAAATAAATCTCGTCCCGAGATTTCTTACCGGTTTTCGAACAGATATGGGTATTCCGTCTTCAAGAACTCTTCGCTTTCCCAAGTGGCTTCATCCTCCGTGTGATTACTCCATTGTACCTTGTACATACGCCACGTTTTGGTTCTAGTTCCCTTTTCTGCTTCATCCAATATCCGGATCGGGTGTTCTGGATACGTGAGATCGTTGCTAATGTGAATCTCCTCCAGCGGAGCTTGTTCTTCCGGCACTCGTAAGCATTTCTTTAATTGTGACACATGGAAGACTGGGTGTACATCGGCGATAATTTCGGGTAGCTGTAGCTGGTAGGCAACTTCTCCTCGTCTAGCGAGGATCTGGAAAGGTCCCACATATCTTGGCGCTAGTTTTCCTTTAACCTTAAACCTTTTCGTTCCCCTCATTGGTGAAACCTTTAGATAAACGTAATCTCCTTCCTTAAACTCTAGGTCTCTTCTTCGGGTGTCCGCGTAACTCTTCTGCCGTGACTGTGCCACTTTTAAACGGTCTCGAATCAGACGAACCTTTTCTTCGGCCTCTTTGATAATGTCAGGTCCAAATACCGCCCGTTCTCCTGTCTCCGACCACATTAGAGGGGTTCGACATCGTCGACCAAACAATACCTCGTTGGGCGACATTTTTAGGCTTGCTTGAAAGCTGTTGTTGTAGGAGAATTCGGCGTAGGGCAAACACCTCTCCCAGTCTTTGCTAAAATCCAATGCACAAGCTCTCAACATGTCCTCCAGGACCTGATTGGTTCTCTCTGTTTGGCCATCTGTCTGTGGGTGATAGGCGGTGCTGAACGCAAGGTAACTCCCTAGGGCTTCATGTACTTTCTCCCAGAAATGAGAGGTAAACTGGGTGCCTCGATCAGATATGATTCTCTTGGGTACACCATGAAGACATACTATCCTGGCCATATATAACTCGGCTAGCTTGGCACTACTATAATTTGTCTTAACGGGAATGAATCTTGCCGTCTTGGTGAGTCGATCCACAATCACCCAGATGGAATCATACCCTGTTGCAGTCTTGGGCAACCCGACAATAAAATCCATACCTATCTCATCCCATTTCCATTCGGGAATCCTAAGGGGTTGCAGCAAACCTGCCGGCCTCTGGTGCTCAGCCTTCACCTTCTGACAAACATCACAGAGCGCTACGTACTCTGCCACATCTCGCTTCATGTTGGGCCACCAGTATCCTTCCTTCAGATCCTGGTACATCTTGGTACTTCCGGGGTGCAATGAGTATGCGGATTCGTGAGCTTCCTTTAGGATTAATCCTCTTAGTCCACCCTGCTCGGGTACATAAATCCTCTTTTTGTACCATAGGACATCCTTCTCGTCGGTTGAAAATTCCTTTGCGAAGCCCGCGGCTAGACGTTCCTTCACCTCTCGGATTTCCTGGTTGTCCTTCTGGGCCTCTTCAATTTGGGTCCTCAAAAGGGGTTGAATGTCCAAGGTGTTTATCTGTCCATGAGGTACTATACGTAGGTTTAGCTGGGCCCTTTCCTCCTTAAGCTCAGGAGCCATTCCTTCCGCCTCAAGATGATTGCAATGGCTCTTCCGACTCAACGCGTCAGCCACAACGTTTGCCTTGCCAGGGTGATAGTGAACCTCCAAGTCATAATCCTTGATTAATTCCAACCACCGTCTTTGCCTCAAGTTGAGGTCTGACTGGGTAAAGATATATTTCAGACTCTTGTGGTCAGTGTAGATGTCGCAGTGGTTTCCTATCAGATAATGTCTCCAAATCTTCAGCGCATGAACCACAGCTGCAAGTTCTAGGTCATGGGTAGGGTAGTTTTCTTCATGTGGTCGCAATTGTCGCGACGCATAGGCCACAACCTTTCCGTCCTGCATTAGTACTCCCCCTAGTCCTTGCCTCGATGCATCACAATATATGACAAAGTCTTTTCTTATGTCCGGGAGAACTAAAATAGGTGCCGTGGTCAGCTTTTCCTTGAGCTGCTCAAAGCTTTTCTGACACTGTTCTGACCACGCAAACTTCTTTTCCTTCTTGAGTAGTTGTGTCATTGGCCGGGCTATCTTGGAGAATCCTTCAATGAACCTTCGGTAGTATCCGGCCAAGCCTAGAAAACTTCGAATTTCGGTCGCAGACTTGGGTTCCTTCCACTCCGTAACGGCCTCCACTTTAGCAGGGTCCACTGCTACTCCGCCGGCTGAGATCACGTGGCCTAGAAAAGCGACCTCCTTCAACCAGAACTCACACTTGCTAAATTTTGCATATAATTTATGCTTCCGAAGTTTCTCGAGTACCAAACGCAAGTGCTCAGCATGTTCTTCTTCGTCTTTGGAGTAGATCAATATATCGTCGATGAATACTACCACGAATTTGTCCAGGTAATCCATGAACACCTTGTTCATGAGGTTCATAAAGTATGCTGGGGCGTTGGTTAAACCAAACGACATCACCGTGAACTCATACAAACCATAGCGTGTTGAGAACGCGGTTTTGGGTATATCCCCGGTCCTAATTTTCAATTGATGGTATCCTGATCGAAGATCAATCTTAGAGAATACCTTCGCTCCTTTGAGTTGATCAAAAAGATCATCGATCCGTGGTAGTGGATACTTGTTCTTAATAGTTACTTCGTTCAGTGAACGGTAGTCTACACACATCCTCATGGTACCATCTTTCTTTTTGACGAACAGCACTGGGGCTCCCCAAGGTGACGAACTGGGGCGTACAAATCCCTGTTCTTGCAACTCTCTGATTTGCTTTTTAAGCTCCTCTAACTCATTGACTGGCATCCGATAAGGTCTCTTGGATATGGGAGCAGTCCCGGGTATCAGATCAATAATGAACTCTATATCACGATCTGGTGGCATCCCAGGTAGATCTTCTGGAAACACATCGGCAAATCGTTGCACTACAGGCATTCCTTTCAAAGGTAGCATGGTAAATATGCCTCCGGCACGTTCGGTTAGTCTAGGATCTTGATCCATAGTTGCTCGCATGTCCGACCCCCAAGGTGTGGTCAGGGTAACTTCCCTACGTCTGCAGTCGATTACCCCTCTGTTCTTTGTTAACCAATCCATTCCCAATATGACATCCAGGGTCTGGGGTATCAAAACCATAAGGTTGGAGGGAAACACCACATCCCTAAGACGGACAGGTACGTCTATGCAAGCATGACTCACAGTTATCTCGCCCCCAGGTGAGTGGACTATCATAGGTTTTCTAAGCCTCACTAGAGTTAAGTTGTGCTTTTGACTAGCCTTCAAAGATATGAATGAATGCGATGCGCCAGAATCGAAAAGGACTTTAACTGGGGTAGAATTGATAGAGAACATACCCATTAGTACGCCCTGATCTTCCTGGGCCTCTTCAGCTCGGACATGGTTCACTTGTCCGCGCCCAAATCCTGTAGCGGTCCTGTTCGTTTGTGGAGTCCTGAACAGGCCTCGTCCGACAGCAGGGGCAGGGGTCCCACGAACAGTGATCGCATTGGCGCCAGTACGGACAGGAGTCTTGCGTGGATGAGGGCAATTGTTGGCGTAGTGCCCATACTCCCCGCAATTGAAGCAGTCCACATGCCTCCTGGTTCCAGGGGCAGCCAGAGTTGGTGCAGGGGTGCGGTTCTGAGTCGCAAGTGGCCTGTTGAAGTTGCTAGGTGCAGCAGGGCGGTTGGTGGCCACAATAGGGGGCTTCCACCCAGACGAAGTGGCTCCCTTGAATCGCTGAGGCACTCCCTGAGGTGTGCGATTCATAGCAAGTCTCCTCTTGCAATTGTTTTCTACAGTCCTCTGATCATTTTCCAGCCTAACAACTTTGTTGATCAGGCTCTGGAAGCTTTGATGGTCTTGCCCAATCATAGGTCCACGCAGCTCATCATTCAGCCCTTCTATGAACTTGTCGATCTTTTCTTCTTCATCGACAAGGTCTCCGACTGCATAGCGGGCCAACTGAGTAAATCGGTTCAGATATTCCTGCACCGTCGTGTTTCCTTGCCGCAGCCTTCTGAACTCGTTCTTCTTCATACGCATCACCGCAGCAGGTACGAAGTTCTCGCGGAATGCTGCAGTGAACTCCTCCCAGGTGGGTTCTCCAGCATCCTCTTCCCGAGCTTCTTTATAGGTATCCCACCAGTCTCCGGCGGGTCCCCCCAGTTGGTTGACTGCGAAGATCACCTTGTCGGCTTCGCGCACCCGGACAAGGGTCAGTTTCTTCTCGATGATACGCAGCCAGTCTTCCGCCTCCATAGGCTCGTCTGCTGATGCGAACGTGGGTGGCTTGGTCCTCATGAATTCTCCAAAGCTTGATCCTCCGCGGTTGCCTTGGTTGTTTGCGATGGCTTGTAGCAGCTGGGTTTGAGTGGCCATGACTCCGGCCAGGGTGGTTAGGTCAGGTGTCGAAGGTTCTTCATTGCTGGTTGATGCCCTACGTCGGTTTGCCATCTGTGTAGGCCGATTAAGTAAGTATCCTAATTTTCTAACTAGTTCTTATGGTTTTATCCCATTAAGGGAGTTGTTTTGGTGTGAACTTTGTTTTGCAAGCTTGGTGGAATAAACTCATTTTCAATACAACAACAACAATATCATAAATAACATCATAGAGTTCCACAACAGTACATAAATCATGATGCAAGTGACTGCATACATACGCAGTCCAAATAAAGTTCATCCAACAAATACATCAAGCTAACTATCGAGCTATCCGTCAATCTAGGTAAGGGGGTAGGGTGTGTCTCGCATACAATCCAAAAAGAATCTGTCTGAAGCGAGATCGGAGCTGCAGTCATCCTCCGGTCTAGTCGTCCAACCATCCACAGGATCCTGGGGCAGGTAGTGGGTGGTCGCTGGCACGGGCAAACCGGAGTCCCCACGGCTCGGACGTAGTGGCCTCAGAATCCGGCTTGGGCTTCTTGCCCGGAGGTCGTGTGCTCTTGCGAGCAGTGCTGAGGGTGCGAGGGCCTCCGAGGAAGGTGATGCGGGGAACAGGGATCTCATCCTCTGAAGAATCAGTGGTGTCTGACTCGGCGTCGGTTCCCTCTGTCTCGGAATCGACCTGGATCGGGGTCTCCAAACTGGAACCCAGCTGCGGAGAAGGTACAGGGATCTGTGGAGTGTGCACAATCTCCGGGGCAGGTGGCGGTGTCACTGTCGGGTCCTCCAGGTAAGGTGCTGACTCAGTAGCCAACATGCCAGCCTCTCCCAAAAGAGCGTGGAATGCTGGTGGGTACGGTGGAGTGAGGAAAAAGTAGCGATCACGCCCTACGGCGGTGGAAGTAGAAGCTCCGGTGGTGCTGGCCGTGGCTGCTCGAAGCTGCGCCTCCAGCTGACTGACGTGCTCCTGACTCTCCCTCAGCTGCTCCTCAAGTGTATCCACCATCCCGCGGCGCTCGTTGTACTGATCGGACAACTGCTGGAACTGGTCGCCGTGGGTCTGGAGCTGTGCCTTCAGTGAGTCTATCTCACTGCCCCAAGTCTGGTGCTCCTCCTCCAGCTGAAGCTGCTGCGCTGTGAGGTCAGTCACCTCGGTCTCTAACTCTCCCACACGCCTCTGCTGGTCGTCGATCTCCAACAGAGCCTCCTCGTAAAAGTCGTCTGCTGCCTCAGCCCATCGTGACAGTCGGGTCACTATCGGGTTGTAGCAGCAAGGCGTGTCCTGAACTGTGCAGAGGGAGTTGCTCTCCTCTCGAAATGGGTGGTGAGCAAACTCAGTACTAGTCAACTCAGCTCGGTGGATAGAGCTAAGTCTGAGGAAGGCCTCCCGTGCTGCATCCTGCATCGCGTTCTCTGGTAGGTCGCGACAGTATCGTGTCGGGAAGCTGTAGTCTAACTCCGGAGGAACTCGTGTGTGAACCTCGACCCGAGCTTCCCAAACAGATCCACACGGCCTCACTCGGTAGATCGGAGAGCTGGGGTATCGCAGACGCCTCATCAGCCGGTGTAGCTCGATGACGTAACCCTCCGAGCGGGGTACGCTCATCTCCCAAGCAGCGGGTGAATCCTGATCTGCCATCTAATTTTTGAGAAAAACCCAAAGTCAGCTAAGAGTAAAACTTATTTTGTAAAGAAAAATAGTTAAGAGTAAGATGAAAATCGTACCGAGTTTTGTAAACATAGCGTTTTTACTTTTGAAAGTATTACTAAGTGGGAATTTCTCCCTTGGCCAACTTAGAAAAGGGGTGGGGCACCTTTTGGTCTTTTCCTACAGTCGTATGGCTCTGATACCAGCTCTGTGGACCCCCGTTTTTAAAACAGGAATCAATCGTGTAAACCGTACCATTTCCCTGGATCAAGTAGTCTGGTACACACGAATTCATAGCTGAGATACCGAGTACTCATACACGAATGTTTAGGACGAATTATTACATCATAAGCCCGCAGGCATAGTCTTAATCATCGGACCGAATGGTCCGGAATACATTCAAAAACAGAAAAGGTAAGGCAGCGGAAATGGAGGCAGCGGCACGCCATTGCCACAGGCAACGACCGTATCTAAGACCTATTGGACCCCATCATCTTCATCACCCTCCTGGTAATAGGCATAGGGATCTTCCGACGCTTCATCTCCAACCTCTGATTGAGTTTGTATATAGCAAGGGTGAGTACCAACCGTACTCAACAAGTCATCACAACAACAATGCACATGACAGGGATATTTGAAGGATTGTTATGGTTCTTTTGCGCAAAGCAAGATTTATAATTCTTTTCACAATCCTAAGACCTAGCATAGACTGATCAAGTTTTAATACCAGTGTTCATATTAGACAATGACGGTTCTGTCCACCATCCATTGTGATCCCAAGGATGGCTTCCCGCCATTGAGTCGTCATGGTTTTCTGAGGACATCCACATTCCCTATTCTCAGGAAGTGGCTCCATCAGCATACAAATCATCATGCAATAACCCATCCCACACAAGTTAAGAATTCAGAGTCTAGCCAAGTGTAATACACGTCCCGGTGCTCAATAACCGCGAGCACGGCTATTCGAATAGATTTGGTTTACTCACACTGCAGTGGATGTACACTTTACCCGCACTCCGCGACTGCCCAACACATGAGCCTCGTCCCAACACATGAGACGCGTCACGGCAAAGCTTTTCGATAACCTCGCATTGGCAGTACCCGCTCCATGAACTTTACATCCTCATGCACTCTAGGCGTACACGGTTTCTAGCAGTGAGAGGAGTTCTGGCGCTCCCGGGAAGGGAAAAACACACACATTCCTACGTTGCTTCTTGTCATTGAACCCAGTCCATCATGATTGTTCTCTTATGGGTATCCTCATGTAGTATTGCCAAGCCAGCCTCTGACCATCCGGAACGGGCATCCGCCATCCACCTGGCCATCCGAACCGGGCATCCGCCAGCAGACTGCTTGCCGCATTACACACCTAAAAGAAGACCACTACGCATGGATACTGCCTCCGCTCAGCTATCTACTCCGCTAGGTCTATACCCATACGAGAAGTGCGGTTGTACGGGGGTCGTTTCATGCTTAACTTCATGGCTCGGTCCTTAATTGACCAGGGACGGCACTAGCCTTTCCCGGACACCACCCAAATCCTCCAGCCGCCCCAGTCGAAAACATTTGTTTGATTTTATTTCTCTTTTCTCAATTCATGTCATCATCATCATGGCACTGTGGCGCTCGTGCCTCCACATGCCGTATCTCAATTACCTTCCCAAAGGTAATTGCCCAAGCATATAGCATTTGATAAATATGAGTATGCACAATTCTAGAATAGCATTGCTAAGCAATTGTCATAATTGACTAGGGACTCATACGTAAACATGGTTACAAAGGAAATAATAGGCAAACAATCATCAAGGCATGGCATAATCACAAGTGGGATGTATATCATTGCATGCAATTTTATTTGTAAAAAAAATAGTTTCGCAATTGGGATCAACATGTTCAAGGGATAGTGATGACTTGCCTTGCTCAAGGTCTTGCGGGTCTTGGTCTTCGCTCGGATCTGCAACTCCCTCGGGCTCTATAGTTACGTGCGAAAATTGATTTGAATTCGGTTAGAATTCAAATGAAACTCCAAATAAATCCCAATAGAAGTCGAATGCGAAAATCGATTCTTTTTATTGACTTTACTATTCGCGAATTAGGGCCAATTCAATTTTGACTTATATATCCTAAATTATTTTTACGGTATAAATATTTTGTTATTATAAGTTTTTGATTTAATCAACCCGAGCACTGTATTCAACTAATAAGTTGGAAATTTATATCGCGATCTTAAATATTGGATGGACTCCAAAAATTATCGTATAATATCATACGATTTAATTTAGTTTATGCCTAAACGATTAAATATATATACGACTAAAATCCCTATTCATTAAATCCGACTTCCCATCGTGAATCAATTACTTATAGAAATTACCCCAAGTAACCTATAAAAATCTATAAGAATTCATCTAATTGTTTTAGGCATTAATTTATATCTAAATTACCACCGCGAATTGATTCCTTACTAAAATTACCAAGAATAATCTATATTTAAATTTTGCGGTTCTACGGTTATAATTAATCTATAATTAGATTCTAATTTACTTTTAAATTTTCTAAACCTCCTAATTTCTCTCTAATCTTCCTTTTCTTTTTCTCTTATTTTTCTTTCCTTTTTCTTTTATTTTTCTTTCTTTTTTCTTTTCTTTCTTTCTTTCTTCTCTTTTTCTTTTTCTTCTTTCCCTCTCTCTCTCTCTTTCTTTTTTTTCTTCTCTCTCTCTCTCTCTTTCTTTTTTTTTTTCTTCTCTCTCTCTCTCTCTTCTCTCCCGGCTCTTTCCTCTCTTCTCCTTTTCTCTCCTTCTCCCTCTCGGCTTTCTCTCCCTCTCCCTCCCTATCTACCCGGCGGCGACGACGACCTAAGGGAGGGCAGCGGCTCACCACGGTGGCGGCGGCGACGACGGCGGCTGTGACGGAGGTGGCGACGACGACGGCGCACGGTGTGGTACCCGGAGGCGACGGCACGGCGACACGAAGCTATGGCGCGGCGGCTTCGATGGTGGCGATGCGGCGACACGACGACGGCGCGGTGGAGAAGGAGGAGAGGGGAATGAGATGGATGGGGATGGGTGTGGAGTGGAGGAGGGGAGGGGGAGCTCGGCTTTATAGGGCACGGGGGAGGGAGAAGAGGAGAAGGGCGGCGGCGGCTTAAAGGCGACGTGCGGGCGGGGCTGCGCGGGGCGCGAGGCGATGAGGGAGCGGGCGTGCGGCGCGGCGGCAGGTCGGGGAGGCAAGGCGACGTGCGGGCGGGCGATACGGGCGTGCGGCGCGGCTGCAAATGGGAGGGAACAAGGCGACGTGCGGGCGATGTGGCGGGCGGCGGCGCGGAGGAAGAAAGGGGAAAAAGGGACGGAGCGACGTGCGGGGCGGCGACGGCGCGGGATTCGAGATGGGGACGCGACGGGGAGGCGGTGCGGGGCACGAGGGGAGGCAAAGCAGCGCGGCGCGCGGGACGGGCGGCGGTGCGGAGCTCGGGATGACGACGACGTGTGCGGCGCGGCTCGAGACGACGGCGACGTGCGCGCGACACGGGCTCGGGGAGGCGGAGCGGCACGGCGCGTGGGGTGACGGGACGGCGACGCGGGGCGCGAGGGTGATGATGGCGATGGCGACGGGACGGTGAGGCGGAGCGGCGCGGGGCGACGACGCGTGCGCGGCGGCGTCGATGGCGCGCGGTGCGGCTCGGGGCTCGGGGCGACGGCGCGCGGTGTAGACGGTATGGGCGACGGCGACGTGATGATGGCGACGGCGACGGGAAGGCGGAGCGGCACGGCGAGGCAGAGGAGGGTTTGGGGACCACGACGCGCGCGCGGCGGCGGCGATGGCGCGCGGAGCAGAGGGGCGGCGTGGGACTTGGCGCGCGGCGCGCCGAATGGGCGTGCGGGGCGACGGCAGCACGGAGGGGCCGGGTTGGGGAACCCCGTCGAACACATGGCGGGCAATGAACAGTGCTATTTCCGATTTTCCCCGATTTTAGCCTATTTTCCATTTAAATTTAATTTCGCAATTTCTAAATGTTGTAAATTTGATCTTTATTCATTATGTGTGTCATCCAAATTAATGAATTCACCCTAGATAAATTTTACTCAAATTTCATTTATTTATTTGAATTTTTAATTAGTGTTAATTCTTATTCCATTTGCGTTTAAATTAAATTGATACAAATATAATCGCGAAAATAATTTATTTATCTCAATCCACACTTAATCTTTATTTTGAATTATGTTTGTTTTACCAATTTATTTTAGGATTTAGAAGCGATTAATTGTTCTTCACACTCGATTAGTAAACCTCGAAATTAAATCAAATAAAATAGGCGAATAAAATCAGTATGATGCAATTTATTTGAAAAGTTTTCGAGAATCCGTATTTTTAGGGTTTTGTTTTTATTGGTCGGATTTTCAGGGTGTTACACATCCTCTGGCATGAGGTGAACCGGGACTAAAGGTCACATAGTCCCGTTGTACTTATAAACCAAGACTAAAAGTATTTTTTAGTCCCGGTTTTTTAATGAATCGGGGCTATATATTGTGTTTTTGGGCAAACAACCAAAGATGGTTTCTCCAGTAGTGAAAGAGCTCCTCCCAACCAAAGCATAAAGTATTGTTCAGGCTGCTGATCAATGATAGGCTTAATATAAGAAACATGCTAAGAAGAAAGAATTTTGATAGACAGATTATATCTATGTGCTGTGCAACTTACAGCAAGAGGAAACTTCTTCTTTACTTGTCCTTTTGCTCAACAAAGCTGAAATTATATGTCCTACAAAAAATGTGAATA
This sequence comes from Oryza glumipatula, assembly GCA_000576495.2. Classification (NCBI taxonomy): domain Eukaryota; kingdom Viridiplantae; phylum Streptophyta; class Magnoliopsida; order Poales; family Poaceae; genus Oryza; species Oryza glumipatula. Next base: position 23,265,713 of record CM002514.2, read on the forward strand.
TTTCAGTCCAAGAAACAATTGAAGATCTCCAAAGGCAACTGCAAGTTCCCTTCCACATGGAGATAGTGATTTCAATGGCCTGGAGCATCTGGATCAAAAGAAACAACAAGATTTTTTAAAAATATCAATCCTCAGCTTTAAACTGTTTCTCTATTTTTAAACATAAACTCGGAAGGTAGTCCACGCAAATGCGTGGGCATGTATTGCAAATTGTGTTTCAAAAACTTATATAGGCGGAATAACATCCAGCTGACACATGCCATATTTTAAAAGTATTATTTCTTTATATGCTTTCTTCATTAGCATTGCTTAGATTTTTTTTTTCAAAATATTTGTTAGCTTTAAAATATATAATATTTAATGCATCCCTTTAAAATATATAACTTTAATTCAATTTAGTTTGTTTGGAAAACATGCCTAACAAATTAAGAAAGTAAGTTGTTTTGTCTTGTTTAATTAAACTATTATAGTTAATACATATGTTTTATTTGTGTCATCAAGTTAGTCCTCCTAGTTGGTTTAAATTGGTGTAAGTTGTTACATACTTACATATAAATTAACAAGTACATATAATAGACCCTTTCTTGTGATATGCGTGATCTATAGTATCTTTTTTAAAAGAAAACATCTAGTCAACATGAGTAAAAAATTAAATTTAATAGTAATAAATATAACTTTTCAACCAACTATATATTGCTACTTTAGTGTGGCTTATATATTAAAGTAGCAATATATTCAATAATATGATGTACAATGATTTGTGGTAATATAATATTTACTATCATTTTTTAATAATGTCTCTGTTCTTTTTCTACTTGGTTGCCATGCAAAGCATAGGTGTCTATATTTAAATGATGTATTTTTATATAGTGTAACATGGGTAATATGGATATTGAATTATTTATTTAATTATAAATAAAACAATAGTTCAATCAAATAAACTAAAGCTCAATATAACTTAGGAATTATAATCATTTATCTTTTTAATTATTGATAGTTTTGTAGTAAGTTGTTAATTAGTTAAAAATTAGAAGAAGAAAAAAATTGAAAGAGAGAGGAGAGGAGGGGAGAGAGTACGTGTGCATATAATTATGATAATTCTTTAATGCATTTGATGTGTTTTAGTTAGTATTACTTTATTAACTAAAAAAATTAAAAAAATATTAATTAATTAAGATCATACATTTTTACTCGTCCTTTCATACAATATATTCATAGTAAAAAAAATGAAAACTACAGACCTAATAATTACTTTTACTTATTATAATGTCATAATGGGAGGAGTAAATTTTTGGAACATTCTCCAATCCTTCACCTCTATCTCTCTCTCATTCTCTCCTCTCCCTCTCTTTCTCTTCCTCTCCTCTCTCTCGTTCTCTCACCGAGCGGGAGGCACCCGGCAGCGGGCGGCGGGCGGCATGGCCAACGAGGAGGCACCAGGAACGGGCGCCGCCGCCGTGGTGGCGGCCAGGAGTGGCCCGCGACGCGGACTCCGGCGGCGGCGGCGAGGGAGGGCCATGGCGGGGGCAGGAGGCCCTGGGCGGTGGGCAGATCCACCGGCGGCTGCCCTCCCCCGCCCCGATCTTCTGGCGGCGGCCCTCCCCTGCCCGGATCCACCGATGGTGGCCCTCCCCCACCCCGATTTGCCGACTGCCGTCCTCCCTCACCCGGATCCACAGGCCGGCGCCCTCCCCTGGCCTGATCCGCCGGCAGCGGCCCTCATGACACCTCCTAGCTGTGACGGGAGGAGAATAATGTCGATGGCAGCGGCGGCTTGAGGACGATGGCGACAGTTGGAGGATGAGGATAACGACGGACCGACGGCGGGTGTATTTTTGGATTTTTGGAATTTTTATTTTTTTTCGTGTTTTTTCTGCGCGTGCCGCATGCAAAAATCGTGATTTTTGCAGACCTTTTCTTCTATGCGGACTGCCCAACCACATGTGAAAATACGTTTTACCCGTTTGCAAAAATGGTTTTCGTTGTAGTGGCAACACAATCATGGATCTTCTTAATTAGATGCAAATGAACTTTTCTGTGGAAGAACGTGTCAACACCCGAAGTAGTTTGTTAATTTACTCCTGGTAGTGTGGTTTCAATGTGGAACAATTAATCAAATTATAAACCAATCTTGTTTGAGAAATAGAATAAATTAACGGGATTGCTATATAGCATTCGAATGAAATTTGGGGATAAAATCTTACAGATTTTGGACCATTGGATCCATGCCAAGATTCGTGCATCGAAATAATATATGTCGTTGAAGGACATACAAAGGGCTAGAATATAGACCAACATGTTATTTTTTAATGAAAAGTAGATTATTGGTTTAATTGCGAGAAAGACATTGTTAAAACAAATCTGGAATCGTGGTTAAATATTTATGGTTACTTGAAAACCATTTGTGTTAAATAACTTTATATCGTCAGACACCAGGGCCGAGAGGGGGCCCAAGCGGGCAGCCGTGGAGCGCGTCGTGGGCATGTGAATGTAATCTTATAGGCTATAGTTAGCTGCAGCTGCTGGGACGCTATCCCTATGTAAGTCCATATATATCTATCGGAATGGGTATTGATCTGTCGACTGATTTCAGGGGTGCAAATCTGTCGTTTTTTCAGCCGTCCATCTTCTTTGTGATTCGTGCATCGCTGGGGTGTGGGTTAGACTTTTATGCAAAGTTATTAGGACCAGACCGGCAATTGAACTAGTGAGAGCGTCGGTTCACTTGTTCATTGGTCCAACCGTTATGAACCGATTGAACCGCCGGTTCGATTGTTTTGAACCGGTGACAAAGTTACCAGCATAATACATATATCATATATCAAATACTAAAATGTCAAAAAATGCAAGCCTCATAAAGCAATTTCACCAACATCACATTCACACATGCACAAAAAAAAATGGCAGGACTCAAAGCAATTTCACATTTTCACCAACATGACAACATTCACTGATCCACAAAGCAACCATAGTTCATGCCTTGATGGCTACAATTTGACAGGTTCACATCATCAACTAATCAAAGTCATTGAACACAAATTAAGTTACAAACTCATGGAGTCCACACCAGCATACAGAATGTAAATAGAAAGTTTCAGGTTGACAGGATCAAGCAAACACAAATACTCAGAGTTCAGATTGACAGGAAGCAAGAAAGAGTACGTACCATCTAGCATGCCACACCAAAGATCAGGAGTAGAGAAGTAACCGCCGGTCTGGAGCTTGTCGTCGCCGCCTTCTGCAACCAGGCGTCGCCGCCGCTCTGACCTTCGCGTGCCGCTGCTAGCTTCGGCGCCGCTGCTGCTAGCTTCCGCGCCGCACGCTGCCGTCGCTCCTAGCTTTGCGCTCCGCCGCCGCCGCTGCTAGCTTCCTTGCCGCCGCCGCTGCACGGCTGCAGTGCTGCGACCTGCACTGCAAGCCTGCGACGTCGCCGTCTCCTAGGCTCCAACCGGCTGCGCCGCCGTCGCTGCCTTCTCCAGCCCAGCGCCGCCGCTGCCTTCTCCAGCCCGGCGCCGCCGCTTGCTTTTTTCCGATGGATTGGGGATCGATTGTGCGACTGTGCGTGAGGGATAGGAGGAGAGTAGCCCTAAAAACTAAAATTTTACGATTTTGCCCACCCCTCACTTGAGTAATGCCAGAAAAATTGGGGCTAAGAAGGTCTATTACAAAAGCCGGGCGGTCCCGACAGAACCGCCCGGTTCACCAGTTCCACAAAAAACCACCCGGTTTTTAACGGTTCGATTGCATGGACGGTCCGTTAAGCGAACCGAGCCGCTGTAGTCTCTGGTTCCGGTTTTTACCGGTCCGACCATCGGTCTGGTCCGGTTCTAATAACTATGCTTTTATGTGTTCTTTTTTGTGTTTTGTTTTGGATTTGGGCTTTGCATATTCTTTTTGGGCTGGGTTTATATGGGCCTGTTTCTCGGTTCTTATGTGGATCCCACTTGCACTGTGAATTTTTGAAATCCGTGCCTACTTTTTCGTCCCTTCTGTGGGTCCCACCTTGACCATTTCTCTCGTTTTTTTCTGACAGAACAGAGAGAGAGAGAGAGAGAGAGAGGCAGCTGAGAGAAGAGGCGATTTCGCCGAGGTGAGGAGGAGGCGATCTCGCTGCGCCGTCGAGTCGGAGGTTTCGTTGAGCCGTCGGTGGCATCAGAGGTCTTCATCGTCGGCGGCGTTTGTGGTTAGTACTTTCTCATTGTTCTTCGTTTTCCTTTCCCACCAATGTTTGCAGCGGTTTCCATTCACCACCTCCATTTTCGGGCCTTTTTTTCCTTGTGATGTTTGAGCAGTTCATGGTTTTCGTTGCCACTGCCGATTTTTGTTGGTGGAGTTAGGATTCATTGCTTGAGTTATGGATTTCTCGGCGCCACCGTATGAGATATTGTTGTCTGAGTAGTGGGAGTTGTTCTGATGGCGATTTTGTTGCGAACCATTTCGTTGATTTTGCAGGGAGTTTGGTAGATGATTAGATCTGACTATAACTAGATCACATGCATGTTTAAACACAAATCGTTGAGTAGATCACATGCGTGTTTATATTTTTTTATTGATGCCTGCATGATTTGTTCTAACTGTAATTTTTTTCAGGGTTTCTGCTTGTTTTTGGCTTTGTTTTTCGTGTTTCACTGACAAACCTGATCATTTTCATCTAAGGTGAGTTATTTGTTTTGTATATTTTCAACTTGAATCGGTGTGGATCTGGAATATTTTGTGGCTTTTCCTTTTTGAGCAATGATTTAGTGGCTGTTTTGAGCTATGTAATAGTTGATGTGAAATACTGCTTTGCTGCTTGTGTATTTATTTGTGTTTTTGTGAATTGGAATCCTCATGTGCATGTGCACGGAATGTGGATTTGAGAGTTTGTGCTCTGTTCATATTTGTTTTTATGCTGTTCATGTTTGTGTTGATACTAAGAATAGCTTTATCTGAAGTTTTTAAATTCATATTGTAACTCTCTTCTATTGCTCTCATTATTTTTATTTTTCAGTGTACTCAAATATTGAACAACTGTATGTTTGTTGTATAGTAATGGATGTGCATGTGTATGATCTATGCAATAAGTAGTTATCCTAGAGTGTCATGGGTATTTCAGTAATCCAAAATTTGTTTTGTTTGTTGTTGTTGATGCAGAAGTTGTATATTGTTAGGAGGATTGGTTATTGAGATCATGTGATCTAGGAGTATTGTGTGATTTGATGACAGCTTCATTTGTTATCATTTGTCCTGTTTGAGTTTATATTTCTTTTGTTGGAAATAGTTCTCTCAAGACTAGCTGATAAATTATATATGATTTTATAAGGTTATCACTGTGTTGTCTCCAATGAGTTAGTGGCATTTTGAGCTGGTGAATAGAGAGTTACTGTGCTGTCACATATATTCACTGATCGATTCTTATATAGACAGCTTGCCATAGTCCTGTCATGTGAGAGAACAACCATTTTATGTTGTATTTTGTTTTTCCTGCATTTTGGTTAGAAATCAGCAATAATTTTTGTTTTTAACCGATGTGGATTATATATGGATTTTTTTCCTGCTTATGTAGGGTAAAATGAATATATGTAGGATAATGTTGTCTGAATTTAACCTTTGTTGTTTTGTGTGTTGAAGGAGGTTCATTGTTGTGTTAAGGGGTACCACGAGCTTGTGTTTTTACCAGAGACATGAGTTTATGTGCTTTAGTATTGTGTATTTGTACTGCTATCTAGTGGTTAACTGTTTTTGGGAGGTTTGATAAGCTGAAACTGATTTGAGCATGATTTGGGTTTCTCATGTGTAGAGAGGTTGGAGTTGTCTCCGTGTGGCAAATTTGGGGCGTATTCGGGGCCAGTTGTGTTTTTACAATTGTTTTACTGATTTTTTTTCTATTACTTTTGATGGTTGGTAGGTTGTTAGTGTAGGTTAGATTTTTGTGTTTCTTGGCATGGCAGGTTTGGTGCTAGTGTTTTTTCTGCATTTGTTATGAAGGTTTAATTTTATTTTGTTTGTTTCTTTTTTAAATTGGTTTTTGGAGAGCTTGTGTATAGAGAGTTACTATGATGGTCTGTAATGGTTTGAATAGGTTGTAGTTGTCTTTCAGTTGGTTTTGGGTAATTTTCTTCATTTTTTTTCAAATAGATATAATGGAACAAAATCTGAAAACATAACTAGTAATTTCTTAAATGTTTTTAGTTCATGTCCCTCTTTCTATCAAGCTGATTAACTTAAAATTTTGCTTTTTCTTTTTATGCTTTCCTAACTATTGTTTTGGTTTTCAGTTTTTTTAACTTCTTTTTTCTTTTTCCAATAGATGGTTAATTCAAAGGAAACTGATGATATTTTTTAGCGAATAGATGTCTTCAGACTCTGACAGTTCTCCTAATGATGAAGAATTTTGTAAGGATATATCTGATAGTGAGGTATTTTTTTTAATAATAACCAAATGTTCTTTTTTTTGTTATTTTGTGTAATCTTTTCAATTTATTGTATTGTTTTATTCAAATTGTTGATGGGATGTAAAGCAAGCTGTGATGATCTATCAAAAGATGAGATATTACGATCATTGAAAACAAAATTGAATAAAAGCAAAGTTTCATTTGATGGGAACTTCAAGGTAACAAATATACTCCTTTGTTTTTAAACTATTTTTTGTCAGCAATTTAATCTGAGTGCACATAATTTTAACTTTTACACAAATAGAGTTCCTTAGGTGTTGTTTTTGTCATGTTGAAGTACCTGAATTACAATTGAAGTACATAGAAAATGCACTGTAATTCTAAAAGTACATAGAAACTACATTTCTTTGTTACTCAATTGAGCTTGTACATTTTTAGCATGCCATTTTTTTGTTTAGTTACAGTAGGTTGATGATGCCTCACATTTTTCACTTAGAAATGTATCATATTTAGATGCTAGTTTTTTTTGTTTATTATGATTTTACAGAACCTTTTCTGATTTCTGCTTGCTTATGTTAGTATCAGTCTAATTGTGTGTCTTATACATGATTATAGTACTGTGTTTCAATTGTCCACCAAATTGCTTCATATATATGGTACTGTTGTTGTATTAAGCATACTTGAATTTGTAATAAATAATATGGAGACTAGCATTCACTTGTATTTCACATGTTATAAACAGTAATTATTTTCACATGTTTAGTTTTAAACTATTTTTTCAAATCTTTATTCAGAAGTACTTTTGCATTCGTTTTTATTTTTTTTCATTTCATAATCTTTTTTGACTAAACTTTCTTATGCATTTTGTTTCGCAGAGAAAAAAACCTGAAACTTCTGATGCTGAGTTCAAAAAACAAGTTGAATCTGCATTTCTCGCGATACATAATGATACTGTTTTGATTGGTATGAAAAGAAAAATATATGGTCATAATTTCAAGGTAAACATCATATTTTTTTTTGTTTTTCAAGTATTATTGTTCAAGTTACTGTTTTAAACTCAAAATTTTTTAATGTAGATAAATTCGATGAAGAGTGATTCGAAAGATGACAGTAAACTCACCAGATTTTCGGTGAAGTATTTCTCTCAAGTGCTAGAATCTCTGTCTGAACATCAAATGGAAGTGATTTCAAATTCATGCTTTAAAACAATGCTTCTTTTTGAGAAATGTTCTGTTCCTTCTGATTTTGCACTATGGATAGCTCAGCAAGTAGATGTTAGCTCTTGTGATATCATTGTTCGTGACAAAGTGATACCTCTTTGCAAAGAATCAGTCCATAGTGTTTTGGGTTTGCCAGTTGGTGGTCTTCCAATAAAATCAAGTTTTGAATTTGAGAGAAAGAAAATTCTTGAATGCTTTGGAATTTATTCACTGCCTAGTGTGAAATTTTATGGAGACAAATTCATCAAGAAGGAATCTATGACTGATGAACAAATTTTGATATCCTTCATGCTAGTATGTCTGAATTGCTTTCTATGTGCCAATTTGTCATTGCAACCTAGTACAAAATACCTCAGTGTATTTGAAGATTTAAGCTCAATTGAAAAATTGGATTGGAGTAATTTTGTGTTTCAGTGGATGATGAAGCATATAGGAAAACTTGCAAAATCCAAGAGTTTTGGCGGCTGTCAGTATTGTCTTGTGGTCAGTATTTCTCCTCTATTTTTTTGTTTTTTGTTTCATCTTTCTTATCATTTGTTTTAATCTTATAGGTCAATTATCTGGATTTCTTGAATTTTGGAATGCGTAAACTCCCGGCAGATATTCCTAGGATAAAAGTTTGGAAAGGGAATATGATTAAAGTATTATCCAAATTTGATCGATTCAGTAAAGGAGTGTATGGAAAAAGACCAATAAGGGATATATCTGATTGCTGTTATAAACTGGTAATTTCTAAGCTTTATTTTGTAATTTTATTTATTAATTTTTTTTCCAACTATTTACCTTTTAGTTCTTTTTCTTTTTTTGTAGATTCAGACTGCTGAAAACAAAGAGAACACTTCTGTTCAGCAAGGCAACAGAAGTTTTCTTGATATGCTTCATAGTTCAATTAGTGTTGATTTACCCGAAGATGTTAAAAAGGACATAAATCAGTTCTTAATTCTTCATTTTGGTCCTGATGAGAGTAGTATTGATGAAAGAGCTAAGAAACTTTTGATTGATGTTTTGGTGGTTCTCTCAAATGCTAGTAAGAACTTTGTGGATGATGACAGGAAGTGAAGTGTTCCTGCAAACAATGGTTAGTTCTAATTATCTGTAGATTTGGAACTATTTTTCTTATTTAAACTATCTTTATTTTGTTGTGCATCAATTTTTATCTTATGAAATGAACTGTAGTAATACATGTTTTCATGTTCATATTTTTCTGCATGTTTCAATTTTATGGTTCCTTTTCTCTCACTAGTGTAGTGCAATTCTGTCTCTATCAATCTATCCTTACTGCCACTAAACAGAGCACCTGGGAATGACTTCCAAACTTGGACAGATATGGGTGCATATCAGGGGGGTTGCGTGTATATATGGACAGATATGTGTGTATAATGGTGTAAAATGTTGACATGAAAAGATTATATAAACAGACTAAACTAGATAAATAACATGTGCGAACTCTTATATACCCTGTGTGATTCAATTTTGATTTGTACTTGTACAAAATATTGACTCTGAGAAATTTAAAATTTAAACATGCAGATTCTTTTAGGGTTGACTTATTAATTTGTTTTTGATGCTTTGTGATCCTTTACTTATAATATTAATTCAATTTATTAAGTTTTTAAGTTTGAACTTTGCTTCTTGTTTTTTATTTATCTTATGTAGATGTCAATCTTGGTCAAGATGTTAAGAGCAATTTTAATGATGGAAATGTTGTCAGTGATGATATTGTACATCTGTCCCCAAAGATAATTAAACTAACTACTTTTATTTAAATTCTAACTAGTGTTTATTCTTATTAGTTTTTATTTATGACTTATTTTTGTTAGGTCAATGTTCATTCGTCCAATGCAATTCACAACGACAACAACCCTATGATATTCAATGACAGGTTCCCAAAGTCTTCTGAAAAGGTATCAAACTTTTTGTTGATCGTACTTTAATAGTTGTGTCAATTTATTCTCTTGTTCATTTGAGACAATCTGAATGTTGTTATGTGTAGAGTATGTTCTTTTCTTGCCTGTCTTCTTCATTTCTGAGAATGTGATTTGCTGTCTTCTTCAAAATCTGCTTCTATTTTTTTAAAACTACAATTTCTATTCTCTTATGTTCTCCTTCCTGTGCTCAATCTGTTTCTGTTGTTCATTCATAAATTTAACTTCTTTATAGGGATCAAGTTTCTTTTGTTTAGAACAAATTAAATTTCGCTAGTGAAATTTTATAATGAACAGTAGGAACCCTTGAATAAAAATTTGTTTCTTTACCTGCAGGAACAAATCTCTACAAACCCACATATATTTGAACATCAACTAAACAACAAGAATCCTATGAATTGCAATGAAAAGCTCCTAAAGTCTTCTCAAAAGGTAATCTCTTTTTACTGAATCATTTTATTCCTTATTGTATCATATTTTTTATCTAAATTGTTATAAAAATATCTAAATATATGTAGAGTACGAAAACTGATGTCGATGTCATAATGAAAAAGCTTTGTAAAGAAGGTACTGTTTCCTTTATTTCATTTTTTTCTTTTTATCTTTTTTTATTTCTTGTAAATGTTATCCATTACAATTCTTGTAATTGTTTTTTTTAGGTCCAAGTTCAAGTTGTGTTAGATAGGAAGATTGTAATCCTTGTGATGGTTATTTCTAGTTCTGAATTGTTATTTCTAGTTTTGAATTTTAATTCTAGTTTTTAATTGTTATTTCTAGTTCTGAATTTTAATTCTTATTCATTTTCTCAGCTAACAAAAACACTAACAATATGTAATTTCTAACTGTAACAGCCTTTAAACCTCTTTCTCCAAAGAAACGAGATTATATTTTTTCTAGCTTCAACAAAAGAGAACCAATACACTTGGACGAAGTTGATGAGCAACCTAATTTCAAAATTTGGGATTCACAAGATGACTTTCCTACTGATCAAGAAGAATTGAAAATTGAAGAAACACCAAATAATGGTAGCAATGCAAAAAAAATTATCCCGGATTCATATTGTCCTGCATGTCCTTTTGAAATTCATGACAACAAGGTATATTTTCTGATTTGTTTTCATCTCTAGTAATTGTGGCTGTCTTTTTTTACCTTATTTTATTTAGATTTACGTGCTGTTCAGAGTTGAAACTTGAATTAAAGACACCCAAACTACATTGAACAGTTTGTTTATATGCAAACCAGTACATCTTGTACTCTATGCAAACCAGCACATCTTGTACTATATACATCTTTGTTACTCAATTATGACCAATCAGTGAAATGCTTTGAGCAAATCTCAGAATGTATTTGAAAACCATTTTGTGCTAACTAAATAATCAACTTGATCATTGCAAAATGTGTTGTCTTAATGACTCTTTGTTTCATCTGTTGTTATTTTAGAATTTCAGATGCTTAATCACACACACAAACACACATTGATCTGGTTGAGTCATTCCGTGGTATTTGCATACAATAAATTGAGTGCCATGGTTTTGTATTTTTGCATGACCAAATCATCCATTTTCAATTATTCATACAGATTACTCCAAGGGATCTATCACCAATATGTTGTTGAGCCTTAATTAATTTTTTTCTTCTTTTTTGAGGTTGACAAGGATTAAATGTGGCTGTAATTTTTAGCTTAGATTATTCATATTTTTGTGCTATTTAGAGTTGAAACTTGAAATGAGCACACCCTCACTACCTTTAACAGTTTGTCTATATGCAAACTAGTACAACTTTTACTATATACAACCAGTACACATTTTGTCACTTAATTACGAGCAATCATTGAACTGCTTTGAGCTAAACTCAGAATGTAATGCAACCCATTTTCTGCTAACTAAAAAACCATTTTTTGATCATTGCAAAATGTGTTCTCCCTGAACTATGTTTTCCTCTGCTGTTTTTTTAGACTTTCAGATGCTTAATCACACACTGAAACACACATTGAGCTGGTTGAGTCAGTTTGTGGTATTGCATACAATAAATTGAGTGCCATGGTTTTTTTTTTTTTGCATGACCAGATCACCTTTTTGTCAACATGAATGTTTTGCACTAATTTGATTGTCAATTTTATTTTATTTTCTTACAGTATTTTTTATTTCTTTTTATTGATACAGATTACTCCAAGGGACTTGTCACAAACATTACAACTCTATTCTGATAGTGAAATGATCAATTCTGATCATGGCGTTAGTATTTGAATTGACCTTAAATTCAACTACAGATTAATGTAATATATTTTAATCTGTATTATTTTCTTTGTAATTAAAAGGATAAGATAGTAATGATCACTTTGGAGGATTCCGAACAGCAAACCCAAGTCTTGACACAACACAATGATAAGGAAAATGTGTTGGTTAAACAACAAGAACAGAAATCTTTGCCAAAGAAAAAGGTATTTTTGAATAACTTTTTCCTTTTTTTTGTTCAATTTTTAAATTGTGTTTATCATGTTATCTGTTGCTGACTCATATGTTTTTTTGTTTTAATTTTGTAATTGTGTTGCTTTACTTCTAGCTTCAAATTAATGCAGCTAGTACTACATTTTTTTTTGTGTTTGCTCATGGATATGTTGCTGTTCCTTTTTTTTCCCTTAGAATTTTGTTCGGTACAGTACTAATAGTTATTGTGCAGAGAGAAAGAGATTCTACAAATTAACTTATTCTCTAGCACTGCTACATCTTTTTTTTTCTGATTTGTGTTTCTTTTGGGAATTTGAGTGTACTAGAAGACTATTTTGCACTGTGTGCATATTTCTGAAATCCAATGGAAGCAAAACCAGCAGTAGCAGCAGAATATTATTGACAAGCAACAGAATATCAGCTCCTAAATTTTTTTCATTTTTTTGTAGTTTTCCTTGTTCATTAACAATATGATTAATTTTAATTTACTTTATAACAACTTATTTTTCTTTTTTAGGATTCACCTGATCTTATTTTTCTTGGAGAGAGAAAATGTGTTGACAATTGTCTTGATTTAACTTCAAAGTCAAATGTTCTGTACAACAAAATCAACACATTTGTAGTGAATCCAGAGAAGAAGTTGAAATTGTACAATGGCAGTCCTGAGAAGATTCCATTATCCAATATTGATCAAAATGTTGGGACCTCAAGTTCTAGTAAGATACCTCGACATGATCTCAGGAGAATTTTGCAACCTGCTAAATACTCTACGGATCCATACAGCCTAGCGAGACCATCATTTCCAGTTTCACAATATGAATGACAAGTGTATAACGCAGTTTGTATGATCAGCAAGACTCAATTTCAAGAGTAAGTTTGAATGATAAGTACTATGCTTTTGTATGATAATTCAATTTTTTTCTTTTAATTTGACTAAAAATGCCCTCTATGTATTACTATTACTGCATGTTTTTGTTCTTCTGTGGATCTAGCTTTGGAATTGTAATGCGTCATGTTGGTTTAGTGTGAATTGGTTTTTATTTTTGTTCTCTCTGTGGTTAAGTTTAGGTCTTGAAATGAGGGCTGTTCAGGGGCTTGTTTCAATGCTTGGGGATGTTTTGGGTTCTTTTGTTTTGGTATAGTATGGTGTTGGTCGTTCTTGAATGCAAAATATGGGTAGAATGTGTGGGAATGGTGTCTTCAGTTCCGTATCCTTGAATTAGTAACCACAATGTTTATTTCTTTGTATTGTGTTGTGTATTATACAGTGACTGATTTTTTTTTGGTAATGCAGCAAAGTAGCTGTTGATATTGATGGGGTTCACTGCAAGTTCTTTACATTTGGAGAATCTGTTAGGCCGGGTGGAGAATTGTCTAACTTTATCACCTCAGTTTTTTGTCGCTACATGTTCCGATTGTGTCACCCTTCAAAATCGAAAAAACATTTTTTCTTCTCATCAATTGGGGTAAGTCCAAAATTTCTATTTTTATTTTAGTTTTAATGTGAAATTATTTTTTGTTTTGTTCTTATTGTTAGGATGATCTCCTCAAGGACCCATCTACGACTGATTTTAAAGTTGTGAAGAAATGTCTTGATGGAGCATCTTTGGCTAGGCCTGTCCATTCATGTGACTTGGTATGTATTTTTCAGATTTTTCTTTTCTTTCTGTTCAAAATCAATATGTTGGACTGACAATTTTTTTTGTTATGTTTCAGTTATTTTTTCCAATTGTCAAAAATAGGCATTGGTTTGTGTTTGCTGTTGTTCTCAAGGCTAAACAATTTGTCTTTCTTGATTCCTTGTATGATGAGTACAGCGCTTATCATGAACAATTAAGACCTAAACTGGTATGGTTCAATTTTCTTCCTTTTTTTGTATTTTAAATTTCCTTTTCCATATGGATGATTATATTATTTTCCTGTTTTGATAAATGCAACTTTGTGCTTTAGTTAGACCTACTTTTGTTTATTTCAACTGTTTTAGATCTAAATTTCTTCTTGATATTGTTCATTAGTGATAAATTATTTTCCAACTTTACTACATATATTGAATTCTGTTTTCAAATCCCTTGTAGCTTTTCAAGATTAATGACTTCCAATTCTACACAATATTATCCCACAACTTGAAAACTGTGAACTGTACTGCAAAATTTATTATAATTGATCAAGTACTGCTAGACATTCTGAACTTTTGACATGTGTTCTGTTGTCTGTCTATCATTTTTAGGTTCTCATGATATGTGGTTTTTTTTAAAACAAATTCTGCTATCAAGTATGCAAAATAAAAGCAAATTCAATGTTCAGTCCATATATCATTGATTTCCATATAACAGAACTATCTCTCCATTTGAACTGAATAGCACAATGATTAGTACTTCTACATGTTCATCCAGATTCAGTTATAGTATTTCTACCTGTTACAACTGCAACAGACATGCAGTTATTTTCTGATTGTTTTATGTATCTGAATGCCTTGATTAGATGATTAAAAATGTCAACTCAGAAAAATAGCAGAGTATTAATTAGAATGCACACACCCATACTTGCTAGGCCTTTTTGAAATCTGATATGTGATCGTTTGTCTGTCTAAAATTAGTTGCTCATGATTTGTGGTATATTATTTTTTCATTTTGCTACTATCAAGTATGCAAAACAACAGCAAATTTAATATTCAGTCTGTATATCATTGATTACCAGATAACAGAAATGTCACTGCATATCAACTGATTAGAACAGTGTTTATTTTTTTAATATAGATATCAAATTTTAGCCTTGCTTGGAACATTTATGTTGAAAATCATCCAATTGTTTTCAACGATTTCTCAGTGATTTACCCTCAAGTACCAAAACAAACCAATAGGTATGTTTTTCTTTTTTTTTTCTGTACTCTCATTTAAACTTGTATAATGAACTGTTCAAATCTTTTAATTTAGACATTTTTATAATCTTGAAAATTTTGATTTCTACTTGAATATTAGATTAGCTTTAAATTTTTAACTTCACTTACATGTTTTTAGTACTGTAATTACAGTTTTTTTCTATGTAATTCTTATACAAATTTTCTGTAATTTGATGTATATTATTTATATTCTGAATTCTTGTCATTTCAATCAAATTTAAATTTGCTGACATAAAAGTATGTACCAAAATGGGAACATTCTGAATTCTTTACAGTAAAAATTTTTGAAGTTTTCCTGTTTGTTTTTAATTTTAAATTTAATTTTCTTTTTGTAGAGTTGATTGTGGAATCTTTGCTCTAAAATTCATGGAGACTTGGGGTCCTAGAGTTCTACTTCCAAATCTTTTTTCCTAGAGAGATATTCCTAATATCAGAATTCAGCTTTTGAACAAAATGTTGCTCCATCCACATAACTCAAACCTTAGCTCAGAATATCAACTCCTGAACGATCACTTTTGAAGGTAAATTTAATAAAACTATTTTTATATCATTTTTTGTACTTATATTCTATGTTTTGAAAATTGTTCTATATTTTGTTCTGTAGAGTTTGGATTCAAGTGCAGATCAGACATTCAAATTCTCTAGATGGACAGTTCACAATACTCATCTTACTACTTACATACATATTACTGCTGTAATTGCAGCCTTTTTTACTACTTGTGTACTGGACAAAGGACTATACTACTCTTAGTACTTACATACATACTAGTCGAGTGCCCGTGCGTTGCAACGGGAGTAAACAATTGTGAGTTACATAGGATATGATTACCTAATAACAAATGGTACCCAATCATTTGAGGGTTAATATAGCATAAGAATATGAATATTGTAGTGCATTTTGTTTATATAAGCTCTGATTTTGTTTTTGCACAGTACAAACATCTCAAGGGAAAAAAAATAAATTATCTGAGATTTTTATTGTTACAAGAGATGTACTATATGTTAATTCATATTCCAATTGATGTCAATACCCCAAACAACAAACTGACTCCTATGTAGAGTAATCTCCATTTCAACATTGAATTATCGAAAAGTGCAGGTGAGCGCAGACAATTCTTGCTTCCGCACCCAAGTAGCCAAACTCTCTGCATAAATATAACATTAACTGGATGACATTCAGTGTGACACAGAAAATGGCTTTTTTTTCTTGATTCAGTAGAGAGAACGATAACTGTACTGACAAGCGGTAAAATACTAATTTTTTTGTAAATCAATGGGAAAATAACACAAGTTTTCTTACAAAAGATTAATAATTTCAGGTCTCAAATCCAACTTCAAGCATGCTCACAAGTATCAGTCCTAAAAACCAGAGCACAGAGAAAAAATCTAAATAAACTCCCAAAGAAATATTACACAAATCCCATTTGACTATAGAAAAACATCTCAATTCCAGTAAATCACGGCAAATGCATACTAACACCTCCCAATTCCAATGTTAAATATTTTCTTGCTCTACTTTTTTATCTCTTCCTTCTTGCCCTCTGGTACATGCACATATAGTAGGAGCAGAAAACTCATATCTGGCTGGGCCCTCTATGGGCTTGTTTACCACTTCACTTGAAACCAAAACGAAATCTATACCGAATGTGAATTTGTACCCCAAAGCAAAACCTTGCAAAGTTCTCAATGAAAACACATAAAAACTGAAACTTCTTTCCAGCCATAGTAATCAGGATTTCTTATTTTATTTTTCCAATTTGGAGCTTGCAAACAAGCCATTTTAAACATTAGGAATTATTAAAGATGTCCAACAGTTGATAAAAAAGAAGATATCTTTTGCTACATTCTTCCACAGTATAGCAAATAGATTAGTGAAAGGAGTGAAATACTCCTAGGCAAAAGATTGTTCTTAGTTGTTATATACATTGAAGAGTACAATTTCATTAATTGCTTGTAGTTACCTCATGAAAATTCATGAACATATTTGCTTGGAAATTTATCAACCGATTTTGTTAAGACAATAAAATTAAAGGGTGTGCCACATAAATGTTTGCTGAAACCAGAATCAACCCTCCCTCGGCGGCATTTAATCCGAGACCTATACCTATCGTGCAGAGTATGTGTATAAAAAATGAATTTACTTCATCTGTCCGTTTAAGTCACAATCAAATAGCAACCACGAAAGGAGTGAACTAGAAAGCAGGAGAGATTGATTGAACCGCTATTTTGCAATGCCTGATGTTGAGGTCCCTCGTGAAGCAGCAGTGACGACCAGAAGCCCCTCACGGCCTCACGGCCTTCCCTTGGCGTGGCAGCGGGAGGGAGGGCCCGGCTGACCCACAAGCTTTCTAATCCAATTCTAATACCAAAATCAAGCAAAAGAAGTCATATTTGCTTCTCCATAGTATTATATTTATTGACAGAAGTAAGAAAATTTCATCTTTTCAATAAAAAAGGGATAAAAGAATAAGGAACTGGCAGGTGTTGCATGAGTAATCCACCAATTAATAAATTAACACAAGTCAGCTATTACCTGCCTGAACGAGGAAGGTAATCCATCACTGCTTGCTGTTGCTTACCTGCAAAATAGAGGCTTATGTCATAGCCTTTTGACACAAGGAATAATAAAGTACTAAGTAACAGGGAATTATGTAGTTCCAGAGTTAAACGAACAGAAAGCTACTCAAAACCTTACTATCATTCTGTGCTATCACAACAAGCACGAACTGAACTTCAAATAGTACACATGATGAATCCAAAATACTTGCCTTTTTCTGACCAAAATCAAGATGTTCTCTTTTAGAAGGTTACAGGCTTACAGCAAACATCAAATTACTGAACAGAATAATTGTAGCAAAAAGTAAAATGGCCTTCCTGCTTCTAATTAAATTAACACAAAAGGAACAAAAACGGTGATAATCTGAGCTCTGAAGAGGGCATGTCTATTCTTCTGTCCCTCACCGAATCGCCAATGCATTGGCATTAGAAATACCGAAGAATTACCAAAGTATTGGCATTAGAAATACAGAAACGAGATAGGAATCGCAGCATCAACAACTGCACACTATACAGCATCGTGACAATCTGTCGTGGTGGTGCGTCCTGGCGTGAGACGCGATTGTGCGATCTTGCCGACTTGGTGGTGCGGTGTTGGTAGGAGGAGCATCTTGAATACATACAGCACATCCTTGCCACCGCAGAAACTGAGTAAGGCCGATGTGGTCGCCGTCATCTCGACCAGCCACTAAATCCGGCGTCTCCCGATCCCAAAATCGAGGCAGTTAGACGGCACCCCGATCGGGAAAGGGCAACAAACCTAACTGGTGGCTGGACGGGGAGCATAGGCGGTAGCGCCAGAGAAGACAAATGAGCGATATATGCTGGAAACTCCTTCGTGCCGATGCCAGTAGCCAGCCCCACTGGGGTTCTTGGTGATGAGGTCACGTAGGCATGGAGAAGGCAGAGAGAAAGACACATTACGGCAGCATGGGAGAAGGTAGAGGGGTAGCCTCGCCTCCTCCTTCACGCTAATGCCATCACCGCTCCGCTAGCTGGTGCAAGCAAGGGGAAAGGACGGAGGAGATTGTTGGCGTCTAGGGTTTTGAGGCGTGATGGAGGAGTTGAGGGAGGGCGTATTGCGGCGCGGCGCGACGTTCGGCGAGGGCGATGGGCGGAGTCGCAGAGAGGGGGGGGGGGATGATGATGCGCGATCCCTTCGCAGTGGATGACGTGCGCGAATCACTCCACCGTGGGATGAATCTGATCCGTTCGATCATCAGATCGAACGGCTACGGTCATGCGTGTCTGCCAGGGTTGGCTTCACCGCCACCACTATAGACTTTTTAAGTAGTAGAGATTAGTGCTGTAATTACAGCCTTTTAGCTACTTATGACTGGATAGTGGACTATACTACATACATATTACTCTGTTAGTGCAGCATTTTGTGTAATCTCAGTTTGACTTGTTTTCATCACAAATAATTGTTGATGAAGCATAATAATTGAACTTCAAATATGGTACTGCCGAAATAGAATTAATTTAAAACAACCTTGAATGTGCCTTTTTGTCTATGACATATACTCTACTACTAGTTACAATTCTGCTGAACATATGAAATTTGATCTGAGTACATAATATTTTTTGATTCCAGATCTGAATACATAAATTCATCAATTCTTTTTCATCTTCTTGCTTGAATTTTGAACTTCAACATTGCAGCTTGTGCTTCCCATTGTCTTGTCTTTCAGAGATTTTCTTTTACCTGGAGCAGCATTTTTCTTCTGTTCTTGTCCATCCTACCATTGATTTGAAAATATTATATTTTTATTCTGATCATTTTTTAAAAATATATATATATATTTATAAATTTAGTTACTTACCTCTTTAGCTTTATTCTGAACTTTTCTCTTCTTCTTCCTTGGCAAATCAAATTCTATGTGTTTAAATGGACGTGTTAGGAATGTATGCTCTATTCTTCCACAATGACTGCAATGATTTGTCTCTTTTTCTTTAATTTGCTCTCTAATACTTATGTATCTTTGTCTTGGCCTTCCTTTTGAATTTGCTATATCAGGATCTTGCAAATATTCTTTGTCATTGACTTCATCAATATTCTCTGGATTTTCATTGACTTCTGCATTTTCAAAAGTTTGTTCCTCAACATCAGTATTCTCTGGATCTTCATTGACTTCTGCATTTCCATTTTGCAAGTTGTTATCCTCAGCATTGACATTCTGATTTTCACACTCTTCAATCATTGATTTCAAAGTGCTACTAATTTTGTTTGATTTTTCCAACAAGTATTGGTATGTTTCAATTGTTTTGGAACCTCTGGAAGCAATATTTGTAAACTTTCTAGACAGAATATTGAATCTGAGAATTGAAGATTCAGAAACAGGTAATATTTCTTTTCCCTTTAATGATTATGTTGTCCATTGTTTCTTCCTCCATCTTTCAATGATATATTTCTCTGGTATTTTGCTGATTTTGAGGTGAAGCATAATCTTCAATATATGCGAGCAAAGAATGCCATCTTTCTGAAACATCGCGCAAATGCAAGGAAATCTTCTGCTTGCAAGTCAACCATAACAAGGTATTTTCTTTGTCTAGCTGCAAGATTAGATTCCTGGATAGAAACACAGCATAACATTTTTCTCTATCAATCTCCTCAATATCCAAGTCAGCTGTCTTACTCAATTGAAATTGAAACTTCCTGAATATTTTGTTCTAATATAACTTCACAGCCTGAAACTCAATGCAATAGTGTGACCAAAATCTAGTTGGTCCTTTTGTTCTAGACTCGTGATCATCATGCTGCTCCAAATTTTGAATTGTATCCATCACTCTTTCATATTCAGTCACGAAACTTCTGATGTTGTACTGTGGTCCAACATTTTTTTTGAATCTGGAATTTGTACCTTCACTCAATGCTGTAGATTGAATGAATGGACAAAAATCAGTTTTGAAATAGACTGGCACAAATCTTTTTCTGATCTGTCACATGTTCTTTAGAAAATTGATATCCTGCAAACTGTATTCTTCTATCATTTTTTCCCAAAGATTCTCAAATTCTTCTTATGTGAGACAATTCTTAATGATATCCTCATAGACAGCATACAGACCCTTCTTCTTTTTGAACAAACTGCCAGATCTCTTCAGTGCATTTGAGACTATATGGAAGAAACAATTCCGATGTTTGGCTGTTTTGAATATCTCTTTAATAGCTGATCTCATCGCACCATCTTGGTCCGTAATGATTGTTCTTGGCTGCTTTCCACACATAGCTTTCAGAAATGTCTTGAATAGCCACTTGAAAGTTCCAGTTGTTTCATCATGCAAAAAGGCACATCCAAAAAGAATTGTGTTGCCATGCCCTGAAACTCCCACAAATGGTGCAAATGGTAGATTATATCTGCTTGTTAGAAAAGTTGTGTCAAAACTTATGCAATCTCCATACTTGTGATACCACTCTCTAGATCTACCATCAGTCCAAAATATGTTTATCACTTTTCTATTGTCATCCAAATCAAATTCATAAAAGAAATTGGGGTCTTCTTCTTGTTTTCTTTTCATATAATTCAAACATTGCATCATATCATTACTACTAGTCTCTCTATTGATTGAAGTCCTCACATTGCTTATATCCTTCTCAGTGTACGGCAGAGTTGTTAAACCTCCTCTTAGAATAGACAAAATCACAATCATGTTTCTTGTTGGAATATGACACTCTTTCAAAGTCCTAATTAGCATTTTTTTCCTCTGTCGATATGTATTTGTGTGACCTTAACAATCTAGCCTCATCTAGAGGGCTGAGCTCGTGATTATGATCCAAATCAATCCTTGTTATAACCCATTCTGAATTTCTCTCACAAATAACCAAAACACATTCACATTCAGTCCCAATGACCTCATTTGTTTTTCTCTCTGAAATTACAATTTCTTCTTTTTCTTTTTTTTTCTTTGCTGATGGTTCTGCCTTCACATAATTGTTGCACTTGAAAGTTACTCTAATTACTTCCCCATTCCTTTTCTTGCTTACAGTTCTAGCACTGTGGACATTGACTATTGAAAAACCAGCCATGAAAGCATAGAAATTGAAGTAGTCTTGTGCTTCTTCAACTGATTTGAACTTCTGGTGTAGTTCAGGTATGTACTTCCTACCAATATTTGCATTATTCCCTTTTGTTGCTTCCTGCTGTTCTTCATTTAAAAATTGCTCAATATCTTCCTCTGTTAGTTCTTCCTCATTCTGACCAGCATCATTTCTGCTTTCATCATTTTGAGCTGATTCTAGCAAACAATGTTCCTGCAATTGAATATAAATTACATTGTTGATACATTTTCATTTTAATTTTTTTATAATTTATTTTTTCTTTATTGGATTAAATATAATTCAAAAAGTTAACATACCACATCAGAATCTTTCAATTTGAAAATATCAAGGGACCATGCTTCTGTTGATTGATGATCATTAAGTTCATATTCAATTTGATCATCCTCTGCATTTGTTTCAAAATTCTCTTTCTCCAATATCTCTACACCAATTGGTTCAACCTGCACAAAAAACACATTTGTTTCATAATGATCATCAGTAATGACATTTTATTTTAAATATTTTTGTTTTTTTAATCTAACATATTAGACACAGAAATTATAAAAAAATATCCATACATTTGATCCTACCTCAGAATCATTGCAAATTGTTTGTTGTGAAGATATAATTTGCTGCATCAGACTAGTATAAGAAGTAAATGTATCCTGTATAAAGCAAATCAAATTTATTAGAGCTAAAACAAATTACAATAATATTGAATAGTTTTTCTTTGACTCAAAAATATTTACATCAATAAAGTCTTGATCCAAAAGAGATAGGATATTGCTTTCATGTACAGGTCTTGCAGTTTTCTCATTCCTTACTTCTCCTGAAAAAAAATTAGAAAACAACAACTTAGCTAAATGTACAAAAATAATTATTTAAGTACTAATTTTAATAAAAGTACCTATTATTTCCTTTGTCAATTTACTGCTGCTGCAAACATCATTTTCTATAGAAGTTAACCAAACATCATTGCTTAATTTGAATATGTCTTCATTTTTTTCTTCAATACTACCTGCACATCAAACTTAAGTTAAAATAACTAGCACATTAAACAATTATTCAAATTAGATTCCAATCTTAATCATTCAAATACCTTTGTTATATTTCACAGAAGTTTATCAAGTTTACTGTCATCAATCTTTGTGCAATGCTGTTCTTCAGATTTTTGATCCTTCTCTGCAATAAAAGAAAAGAAAAACCAAAACAATCTTTTTTTGTTTAGCCAAATGATGAAAAAATACATTTCAATTAAGCAGATCAAAATTCTGCATGTCATCAGGCAAGAAAATTATTCATCCTAAGTGTAAAGAATGATTAATTTTCTTGTCTGATGATATGCAGAGTTTATAGCTATTTTTTTCTCTCTGATGGCAACCTTTTTGTTATTTAAAATTATTTTTTTATACCTTCTGAATTTTCACCAGTTTGAAGTTTCTTATCTTGCACCATTTTGATGGTTCCAGGTATTTGCACTCCCTGTTTTTTTGAATCTGTTTTGAACACAAATTGCACATTGTACAATATTTATTGTACTTTTCAAATTATAAAAATACATATTATTCTGACTCTACAATTAAATCTGAAGAAAAATTTACGTCATGATATATTCGTTGTTTGAAATTGCTTTTGATCAGCAATCCTAAGAACATTTGATCTCCTTGAATTTTTTCCTTTTAATCCTAAATACAAAAATATTTCAATTAAAACAAGAAATTTAGATTGAATTTTCAAAAGTTAAAAAAATGTAAAACAGCATGACTAGAAACTTTAATATATCAATGTCAGTTACATCTACTGAGTACTACTATTACATTGTTACCTGTATTTGAATCCTGTCTGGTTCCTTGTTTAGTTTTTTCTTCTGACATTTCAGTTAATTCACTCATATCTTTCTTCTTCGAAACTGAAATTTGAATTAAAATTAAAAAACATAACCAAAACATAGTTTTCAAAAACAATGCATACTCTGTGGGTGCATACCTGTTCTTGATTCCTGGGTGTTCACTGTGAGGGTGCATCCCTTGCATTTTTCTCATGTAATTCCTGTAACTTGAGTCATATCTGCAAAAAATATTTGATAGTACATTTACAGTACAAAACATAATAGAGACTGTACTATGTTATACATTGTATCAGAGTTTTTTGATTTTGTATCAGTGATTTGTGAAGTGAAAATAATTGATGTGAGGCACAACTGGTGGGCTCTGATGTCTTGCTCAATAATATATTTTATTTTTCTAACCAATTAATCAGAGTTTTTTGATTTTGTTTAGACCAATAGGGATTAATTTGAAAGAAAGTTTTGATATTCAATTCAATTTTAAAAGATAGTTATTTACATGTTTTTACTACTAAAATTACACTGTTTTTTCTATGCAATTCCTATAGAAATTGACTGTAAATTGTATTGAAATTATTAAACAGTTCAAATTAATACTGTCAAATTCATTGTTGAATCATTTTCAACAGTAAAACGATACCAGCAATTGTATTTACTTGTATTTGATCAATTTTAACTGCTTTTGTTAGACATTTGCAATAGTCTGATATGTTTCCTTTACATGATTCTTGTTTTGTTAACTCTCCTAGTGAATTCCTTGTTAATTTCTTCCTCATTTCCTATAACTTGAAACATATCCTGTATTGTATTTGGTTGAAACTGAAACATTGAGAGTACATTTGAATTGAAACTTTCTAGAAATTGAATTTTAAAATTGAATATAATAGAGAAATACAACTGAACATAAATATTTTGTCATTTTCATTCCATTTACATGTTTTTAGATCTAAATTTACAGTGCATTTTGTATGTAATTCTAATACAAATTTACTGTAATTTGTATTTTTAGTCATTTTTTCAGTTTCTAAAAGTACAGTGCACTTCAGTGACCTCCTTAGTAAGCTATGGGGGGAAATGGATATGCACATCTGATCTATCTATGAAACATAGAAGAAATATTCATCACCATGTACTACTTTTTATGAATGTTTGTTGGCCAGATAGGATCTGAAAGATTTCTAGTACAGGGTTGTTTCATGCATTGTTTCAGATAGGATCTGAAATAACCACTGTACAGGGTTGTTTCTTGTATGGTTTCCACATATTTATACTTTTGGTTGCAGATGTATGGCTAATCAATTATGCAGTTTTATGGCTAACAAAAAGGGTGGCAATAGAGTATATTTCATCATGTGGTATATGATTGTTTTTTGTTGATTAGACCAGAATAGTTGTGTGTATTTGTTTTTTTGTTCTGAGAACTATTGTCTGTTCTTTATTTTCATTCAGACAATATGAATGCTGTTTTGTGCAGATTCTTTTTGTTGTGATGTTCAGACAATATGAATCAGTGGCTGTTTGTCTGTTTTTCATTCAAAATTTTCAGAGTGCACAAGTGTGTGTTGTTAATCCAGAAATTTTCAGAGGATTGCTTGTTCTGTTCTGACCTGAACTAGTAAAAAAACAAATTCAGATTTGGTTCAATATTCAGATTCTTGTTTTTGTAATCATTGCTGTGCAGAATCTGTTTGTACTCCTGGTCATTTAGATTTTTAGTCTGTGTGTTTGTTGTTCACTGAGTATTTCCATTGGGGACGAGAGTCTCTTTTCTTCTATGCTTTTATACAGAGGTTCCAAATCAATTGCAGTGTTGTGTAATATTCAGTGTTGTTCAGATCTATGTATATAGCTTCTGTTCTATTATAATGGCCTGCAGTAATCTGCTCATGTAAATAACAGAAACCCTGTGGGTATTTTGCATATTTACGTACAAAATTCAAAGTTCGCAGAAACAAATCTGTTGAGCATTATGTCTTCTAAACCACTAAACAGTTTTTTTTCTGTGCTGATGTTTTTTTTCTGCCCTTTATGTGAATGTTTACTTCTCTCTAATCTCTGTTTGGTTTTAATTCATCAGAGGAGCTATTTTGCAAGAATAAATGTCAAAGAACAACATGAAGAAAAGGAAGATTCAAAAATATGCTGCGGGTCACAGGTACCTTTTGATTTGTGATTTTCTTGAATTTTGATCCCCAATCTTTCTTGTTTTGAGTCTTCTCTGGAAGAATCTTGCACTTTTGATCATTATCCAATTCTGAGTTTCTTTTCCTTCATCTCCATCTTTTTCCCCAGTTTTCTTTCTTCTCTTCGATCGATCTGAGTTTACCTCTTCTTCTCTGTGTTTGTCTGGAAGAATTTTTTTGCCTGTTTTGATTACTCGTCACGTAAAATCAGTTTTGTTGTCACGTGGGTTTGCTCCCTTCTTTTTGGGCTTCATTTGGGCTTTTGTCACGTGGGTTTGCTCCCTTCTTTTTGGGCTTCATTTGGGCTTTTTTTGAGCTCATAATCTGATTTTTTTTATCTTTTCTTGTTTACTAATTGGGCCTAAGTTGGGCCCTGAAAGATTCGTTTTTTAGTTCTGTTGGTGTCAAAAATCTGGGCTGTTGGATCAAAATCTGTTGGCTGAAAAATTCGACAGATTTGGAACTCTATTTTCTGTTGACTGAAAGATTAGTTTTTTAGTTCTGCTGGAGTCAAAGTCTGGGCTGTTGGATCAAAATCTGTTGGCTGAAAAATTCAACAGATTTGGAACTCTATTTTCTGTCGACTGAACAGTAGACAGAGTTAAGCAGAAACGAATATCACAATTGCTATGTTCATTGTGTTGCGTGAGCGCTTTTTCTTCTATCTGTCTGTCTAGTGCATGAGCTAAACCAAACATCTCTCGCTCTTGCACCAATATTCTCTGCATCTCTGCACAATGATATCACTCCCGTTATTGCTCTTCGTCCTGTTGTTCTCTGCGCTGCTGCTCTGCCCTTCGAGCAGCGATGATGGTGATGCTGCCGGCGACGAACTCGCGCTGCTCTCTTTCAAGTCATCCCTGCTATACCAGGGGGGCCAGTCGCTGGCATCTTGGAACACGTCCGGCCATGGCCAGCACTGCACATGGGTGGGTGTTGTGTGCGGCCGCCGGCACCCACACAGGGTGGTGAAGCTGCGGCTGCGCTCCTCCAACCTGACCGGGATCATCTCGCCGTCGCTGGGCAACCTATCCTTCCTCAGGACGCTGCAACTCAGCAACAACCACCTGTCCGGCAAGATACCCCAGGAGCTCAGCCGTCTCAGCAGGCTCCAGCAACTGGTACTGAATTTCAACAGCCTATCGGGTGAGATTCCAGCTGCTTTGGGCAATCTAACCAGTCTCTCGGTTCTTGAGCTGACTAACAATACACTGTCTGGAGCAGTCCCTTCATCTCTGGGCAAACTCACCGGCCTCACTGATCTTGCACTGGCTGAAAATATGCTGTCTGGTTCCATCCCTTCATCTTTCGGCCAATTGCGCAGATTATCTTTCCTTAGCTTAGCCTTTAACAATTTAAGTGGAGCGATCCCAGATCCTATTTGGAACATCTCCTCTCTCACCATATTCGAAGTCATATCCAACAAGCTAAGTGGTACACTGCCTACAAATGCATTCAGTAATCTTCCTAGTCTGCAGGAGGTATACATGTATTACAACCAGTTTCATGGTCGTATCCCGCCATCGATAGGTAATTCTTCCAACATCTCAATATTTACCATTGGTTTTAACTCTTTTAGCGGTGTTGTTCCACCGGAGATTGGAAGGATGAGAAATCTTCAGAGACTAGAGCTTCCAGAAACTCTTTTGGAAGCTAAAGAAACAAATGATTGGAAATTCATGACGGCATTGACAAATTGCTCCAATCTTCAAGAAGTGGAACTGGGAGGTTGTAAATTTGGTGGAGTCCTCCCTGATTCTGTTTCCAATCTTTCCTCTTCGCTTGTATCTCTCTCCATTAGAGATAACAAAATTTCAGGGAGCTTACCTAGAGATATCGGTAATCTCGTTAATTTACAATATCTTTCTCTCGCTAACAACTCCTTGACAAGATCCCTTCCCTCTTCCTTCAGCAAGCTTAAAAATTTACGTCGTCTCACTGTAGATAACAAGTTAATTGGTTCTCTCCCATTGACCATCGGTAATCTTACACAACTAACTAATATGGAGGTCCAATTTAATGCCTTCGTTGGTACAATACCAAGCACACTTGGAAACCTGACCAAGCTGTTTCAAATAAATCTTGGCCACAATAACTTTATAGGGCAAATTCCCATTGAAATATTTAGCATTCCCGCACTCTCTGAAATTTTGGATGTGTCCCATAATAACTTGGAGGGATCAATACCAAAAGAAATAGGGAAACTTAAAAATATTGTCGAATTCCACGCTGATTCGAACAAATTATCGGGTGAGATCCCTAGCACCATTGGTGAATGCCAACTTCTAATTTTAGGAAAAACCCAAGGTCAGCTAAGAGTAAAACTTGTTTTGTGAAGAAAATAGTTAAGAGTAAGATGAAAATCGTACCGAGTTTTGTAAACATAGCGTTTTTATTTTTGAAAGTATTACTAAATGGGAATTTCTCCCTTGGCCAACTTAGAAAAGGGGTGGGGCGCCTTTTGGTCTTTTCCTACAGTCGTATGGCTCTGATACCAGCTCTGTGGACCCCCGTTTTTATAACAGGAATCAATCGTGTAAACAGTACCATTTCCCTGGATCAAGTAGTCTGGTACACACGAATTTTTAGCTGAAATACCAAGTGCACATACACGAGAGTCTAGTACGAATTATTACATCATAAGCCCGCAGGCGCAGTCTTAAATCATCGGACCGAGCGGTCCGGAATACATTCCAAAAACAGAAGTAGGTAAGGCAGCGGAGTTAAGGAAGCGGCACGCCATTGCCACAGGCAACGACCGTAACTAAGACCTACTGAGCACCATCGTCTTCATCACCCTCCTGGTAATAGGCATAGGGATCCTCCGAAGCTTCATCTCCGGCCTCTGATTAAGTTTGTATATTGCAAGGGTGAGTACCAACCGTACTCAACAAGCCACCACAGCAACAATGCACATGACAGGGGTATTCAAAGGATGGCTATGGTTCTTTTGCGCAAAGCAAGTTTTATAACTCTTTTCACAACCCTAAGACTTAGCACAGACTGATCAAATTTTAGTACCAGTGTTCATATTAAACAATGACGGTTCTGTCCACCATCCATTGTGATCCCAAGGATAGCTTCCCGCCATTGTGTCGTCATGGTTTTCTGAGGACGTCCATCTTCCCGCCTCTCAGGAAGTGGCTCCATCAGCATAGAAATCATCATGCAATATCCCATCCCACACAAGTTAAGAATTTAGAGTCTAGCCACGTGTAATACATATCCCGGTGCTCAATAACCGCGAGCACGGCTATTCGAATAGATTTGGTTTACTCACACTGCAGTGGATGTACACTTTACCCGCACTCCGCGACTGCCCAACATATGAGCCTCGTCCCAACACATGAGACGCGTCACGACAAAGCTTTTCGATAACCTCGCATTGGCAGTACCCGCTCCATGAACTTTACATCCTCATGCACTCTAGGCGTACACGGTTTCTAGCAGTGAGAGGAGTTCTGGCGCACCCGGGAAGGGAAGACTCACACATTCTTACGTTGCTTCTTGCCGTTGAACCCAGTCCATCATGATTGTTCTCTTATGGGTATCCTCATGTAGTATTGCCAAGCCAGCCTCTGACCATCCGGAACAGGCATCCGCCATCCACCTGGCCATCCGAACCGGGCATCCGCCAGCAGACTGCTTGCCGCATCACACACCTAAAAGAAGACCACTACGCATGGATACTGCCTCCGCTCAGCTATCTACTCCGCTAGGTCTATACCCATACGAGAAGTGCGGTTGTACGGGGGTCGTTTCATGCTTAACGTCATGGCTCGGTCCTTAACTGACCAGGGACGGCACTAGCCTTTTCCGGACACCACCCAAATCCTCCAACCGCCCCAGTCGAAAACAGTTGTTTCACTTTATTTTCCTTTCACAAATCATGTCATCAATATCATGGCAATGTGGCGCTCATGTCTCCACATGCCGCATCTCAATTACTTTCCCAAAGGTAATTGCCCAAGCATATAGCATTTGATAAATATGAGTATGCATGATTCTAGAATAGCATTTCTAAGCAATGGTCATAGTTGACTAGGGACTCATACGTAATCATGGTTACAAAGATTTAAGGGTAAACAATAATCAAGGCATGGCATAATAACAAGTAGGATGTTCATCATTGCATGCAATTTTATTTGTAAACAAAACAATTTCGCAATTGGGATCAACATGTTCAAGGAATAGTGATGACTTGCCTTGCTCAAAGTCTTGCGGGTCTTGGCCTTCACTTGGATCCGCAATTCCCTCGGGCTCTATAGTTACGTGCGAGAATTGATTTGAATTCGGTTAGAATTCAAATAAAAATCCAAGTAAATCCAAATGGAAGTCGAATGCGAAAGTCGATTCTCTTATATTAACTTTACTATTCGCGAATTAGGGCAAACCCAATTTCGATTTATATGTCCTAAACTATTTTGCGGGTATAAATATTTTGTTATCATAAGTTTTTAATTTAATCTACCCGAGCATCATATCCATACAATAGGTTAGAAATTTCTATCGCGAGCTAAATATCGGACAAAATCCTAAAATTATCTTATAATATTATACGGTTTAATTTAGTCTATGACTAAACGATTAATTATAATACGCGGCTAAAGTTCCTAGTAATTAAATCCGAATTTCTACCGTGAATCGATTACTTATAGAGATTACCCAAAAATAATCTATAATAGTCTATAAGAATTCATCTAATTGTTTAGTTATTGATTACATCTAAATTACTACCAATTTTAATCTAATCCGATCAAGAAACATATTTTTATAATTAACCCGGAATTTCGATCGAAATACTATTACACTCTAGAAATTTCCAAAAATAATCTATGATTAACCCCGACCATTTTTATTTCCTAAAACCTCTTAATCTCTCCCCTAATTTTCTCTCTATTTTCACCTTTTCTTCTTTTCTATTTTCCTCTCTTTCTCTTTCTCTCTTTTCTTTTCTTTTTCTCTCTCTTTTTTCTCTTTTCTTTTCTTTTCCCTTCTCTTTCTCTCCCTCCCGGTTTCTCTCCTTCCTTCTTTCTTCCTTCTCTCCCTCGGCTTCTCTCTTTCTCTCTCTCTCGGCTCTCTGCCTACCCGGCGGCATCGGCGACCAACAGGGGGGGCAGCGGCTCACCGACGGTGGCGGCGGCGACGACGGCGGCGGCGACGACGGCGCACGGCGCGGCACACTGAGGCGGCGGCGCGGCGACACGACAGCACGAGGGCGGCGTGTGGAGAAGGGGAAGAGGGAGAGGAGGGGGGAGATGGAGTGAGGAGAGGGGAGAACGGTGGAGCTTTTATAGGGGAGGGGGGAGAGTAAGGGGGAGAGGGAAGAGAGGGGGGCGGGTGACGCGACGGCGGCGCGGCGGCGCGGGGCACGAGGCGGCGATGGGACGCACGCGCGGCGCGAGGCGGCTAGGGGCAAGCGAGGCGGCGGCGGTGGCGCGGGGCTCGGAGCGAGCGGCGCGGCATGGCACGGGGCGGTGGGCGCGCGGCACAAGGCGACGATGGCGACGTCGGCGCGGCTCGGAGCGAGCGGCGCGGCAGGGGACGGGGCGGTGGGCACGCGGCACAAGGCGACGCGACGGCGGCGCGGCACGGCAGTGGCGACAAGACGCGACGGCGACGGCGCGCAGCGCGGCAGCGGCGACGCGACGGCAGGCGGCGCGGCATGGGGCGTGAGGCGGCGACGCGACGGACGCGACGCGCGGGCGCGGGACGACGTGGTAGCGGCGGCGCGCGGCGCGAGGCAGCGACGGCGACGGCGGCGCGGGGCTCGGGGCGGCCGGGCGTGCGCGGCAGAGGAGGGTTAGGGCTAGAGACCACAATCGAGCACCTGGCGGCCGATGAATAGTGTCTTTTCCTATTTATCCCGATTTTAGTTTATTTCCTATATAAATTTGATTCTATAATTTCTAAATCTTGCATAAATGAAGTTTACTCAATATTTGTGTTATTCCAACCAATGGACTCACTCTAGATTAATATTACTCATATTCTATTTGTATAATCTATTTGAATTTTTAATTAGGGTTAATTCTTATTCCATCGCATTTAAATTTAATTGATACAAATATGTTCGCAATAATATTTTATTTATTTCTATCCACACTTAATCTTTATTTTAAATTATATTTATTTTACCAATTTATTTTTAGGGTTTATTCCCAATTAATTCTTTACTCGCGATCTACAAACTCCGAAATCAAAATGGAATGGGCGAATAAAATCGGCATGATGCAATTTATTTAAAAAGTTTTTGAAAATCCGTATTTCTAGAGTTTTGTTTTTATTGGTCAAATTTTCAGGGTGTTACAAACATATATTAGGCCAGTCCCAACCCAAGATACTAGACATAATTTCCATAAACTCCACATTATTAATAAATTAGTACTAGGCTAGTACTCTTCAATACAAATACCACTATTCCATAATTAAATTTAATACTACTTATCTCACATGATGTCTTGAATGTTATGTAGAAACTATGGCCCTATTTAGATCCCACCCTAAAATTTTTCACCCTGTCATATCGAACATTTGAACACCTACATGAAGTACTAAATATAGGCTAAAAAAATAACTAATTGCACAGATTGCGGGTAATTTGTGAGACGAATCTTTTAAGACTAATTGCTCCATGATTTTACAATGTGATGCCACAGTAAACATTTGCTAATGATTGATTAATTAAGCTTAATAAATTTGTCTCGCGGTTTTACTGAAGGATTATGTAATTAGTTTTTTTTATTAGTGTCCGAACAACCCATGCGACACACTATATAATAACCAATGTGACATGCCAAAACTTTACACTCCTGGATCTAAACACCCCCTATGTCTTATGCAAGAACTGGTCTTCCACTCTTTACTCATTTGTTCACTTGCCACATCATCTTTCATATTAGGTGGCAGCTTATTTAATGTTATAGACACCATCCTAATTATTGGGTTGGGATTGGCCTTACACTATTAGTACTTGGTCCCACCTATCATATACACATTATAAGAAAGGAACAGAAGAGTACCATAAGGTGGTAAGTATAAGCAAGACCAGCAAACACGCTCAAACTTTTGGTTTGAAAGGTGAGTGCCTTTTCATAATATGATACTAGATGATGGGGGGCGCCAATGGTGTGCCTCCTGTACACGGTTTGTTGCACTATTTGTGTTGTTCGTAGCTGTGATTATATAAGAGCAAACAATGCATGTTAAAAGTTAGTGGCACATTTTGTGAACATTAGTGATGTGATAGGAGAAAACTGATGCCATTATGTCAAAGCCTAGCCAATCATATCCATTGTGAGATATACAAGTTTCGTATACCAAAAATTCCCATTTAGTAAAGCAGCAGAAAAAAGTAAATCATTTATGTTGTATATTATTAATAGAGGATGGTATGGTTCAAACATTTTTAATTTAAATTAATGTTCTAACTTTCCCCGTCGTCACTATTTTCCCCTTCTGACCACTTCCACTTATCGAATGATCCGTT
This sequence comes from Oryza glumipatula, assembly GCA_000576495.2. Lineage (NCBI taxonomy): Eukaryota > Viridiplantae > Streptophyta > Magnoliopsida > Poales > Poaceae > Oryza > Oryza glumipatula. Next base: position 23,298,688 of record CM002514.2, read on the forward strand.
AACGGAAGTCTGTTTAAAACATATTATTTACCTACACATGTGACTCTCTTGTTAATATAAACTTGATACTATTTTGTGTGTCCTTTAGAGGTACTCAAAATGATTTTACTTTTAACATAAGTAGATAGAGCAGCTCTACCCTATAGCAATTTCGTTGATAGAAATGATAAGCTAGAATGTTACATGATTAAGGGGAAAATGGGAAAAACAAAAAGAGATATAGAGGTGAGGAACATACATTGATTGTAATGAGTTCATCAAGGCAACATAAGGTGCAATGCAGTGATCTGTTCTGTGACACTTGTTCTTAATTTCTGAAATGTTAAATAATGCAGGTAAATAATCAATTACCGGTCAAACATGTCACAAATCTCTTCTTTATCTGGAGCTCCTACCACTCGCGCGGACTGTAGCTATCCGACGTGGCACACCCCAGCATCCGCGTCATCGACCACCCTTAATAGTCTTCTAATTGCCTTTTGATATTTCCTGTTGGTAAAAAAAAAGGTTGACTCAAAATGATATTTTAACAACTGATGATGACAACCAAAAGGAAAGAGAACCAGTATCATTCTGTTATTATTATTCCATCAGTCAAAATTAACAGCAAAGCTGCTGTTCATCTCAAAGAAATTCTATTCGGTTCAGGATATGCTTGGGAACAAAATCTAAGACATATTTCTTATTAAAGTTTCATGCAATTTAGGCTTGACGGGCTACTATATAACATGATCTACCAAAAAAGATTGTTTTTTTGCTATATCAAGAACAGGTGCTGGAGGAAATGATTGGATTGAATTGATTCGTACCTAGATGGCAGCGACATTGGTGGGGAAGCCATAGATGCAGTCATGCAGATCACCATTTTGCGGTTGACCCTATGCACAGAAGAGACCAAACCTGCATCAGTAAGAAATTTCCATTCCAAATCAAACCCACAAGGCAAGACCTGTAGCATCGGTGGAGGTGACAGGGGGAGGGGGTGGGGGGAAGGAGGGAGGGTGGGAGCAGGGCGGGAGGGTGGTTAGGGATGGAACGAAGAACTGACCTGGAACCCTAGACCAAGACTGCTGCGGCCTTGCGGGAAGAAGGAGTTGACCGGAGACGGAGGTGACGACGGTGGCGCCGCGAGGCGGAGGCGCGGAGGACGGCGCGGGGCGCAGGCGGGAACGGCGAGCCAAGAAGGCGCACCTTGATGCACCGGCGACGCCGCCAGATCTGGTGGCCCTGAGACCCGGCCCGGCGCCGTCGTCGCGGGAGCCCGTGGTCGCCGGTTGCTGCCGTGGTCGCCGCTACCACCTCCGCCGCGGGAGCCGCCTCCCCTCCCGCCGGATTTGGAGGAGGGGAGAGCGTGGCTGCCGTTGCCGCCTCCTCTGGCCAGCCGCCGACCGCGGGCCTACGTCGTGAGATGGCGAGAGAAAAGGGACGGATGGCGAGAGAGACAGAGACGGGAGAGATCGAGAGGTGAGGTGCTCGGCTGAGGTGGTGGGAATAGAGGTGGAGTAAGGGGACGGTGGCGGCGGCGGAGTGGATGGATGGAGTTCGGCTAGGGTTTGGAGAACATCCTATGCGAATTTACTAAACTGTCCCTGGCGTGTTCAAGTACTTACAATATTGTATGGACAAAATGGACATTTCACCTTAAATTTATGATAACTATAAATTTAATTTTAGGCTGATTTTTGTGTTTCAAATGAAAAAATCATAAACAACAAAATTGTAGAACTCATCGAGATCTACAACTATTGTATTGGTCCTTTTTACAAATAAGTTCATTTGAACAATTCAAATTTTCAATTTTCAAAATTTGACAACTTCAAACAAAAATTGGGGTTAATAAATGATTTTTAATGGAAAACACACCAAAACCAAAGTTGTACAACTAATCGAGATGCAATTTTTTTATTTTGGTCATTTCTCCATCTGACTCTATTTGAACAATTTGAAATTTGAAATTCAAAGTTTGAGAACTTAAAATAGAATTTTTTATTAGTGAACGACTTTAAATGAAAAATTCATCAACAACAAAGTTGTATAACTCATCAATATCTATAAATTTTATTTTGGTCATTTCTTCATCCGATAATATGATAGTAACATTGTTTACAAAATTTACATATCTCTTATATGGTTTTATAAACTATAAGAGAGATATGTAAATTTTGTGAACAATGTTACTATCACTTTGTCGGATGAAGAAATGACCAAAATAAAATTTATAGATATTGATGAGTTATACAACTTTGTTGTTGATGAATTTTTCAGTTGAAATCATTTACTATTTTAAAATACTGTTCGAAGTTGTCATAATTTGAAATTCAAATTCAAATTATTGAAACAAAGTCATATAGAGAAATGACCAAAATAAAAGTTATAGATATTGATGAGTTATACAATTTTTTTGTTGATGACTTTTTCAATTGAAATCATTTATTATTTGAAAATGTTATTTGAAGTTGTTATAATTTGAAATTCAAATTTCATATAGGTCAATCAAACTCAGATGGAGAAATAATTAAAATAAAATTGGTAGATCTCAATAAATTATACAACTTTGTTTTTGACAACTTTTTCACATAAATTCATTTAGTATTATTTTTTTGTTACTTCACAATGGTACAATAAAATAAAAAGAAAAAAATGTTAAATAGAGATGGACTGAAACAAGGCCTGTTACGGGCCAGCCCTCTTGCTCCTTCCTGGCCGAGAAGTCTATCTTAGGTCCCTCTTTTCAATTAATTTCAAAATATTAAACTTCGGCTCGAATTTTATCATACTAAATGAACTTATGTGAAAATGTTGTCAAAAATAAAGTTGTATAACTTATTGAGATCTACCAATTTTATTTTGGTTATTTCTCCATCTGAGTTTGATTTACCTATATGAAATTTAAATTTCGAATTATAACATCTTCAAACAACATTTTAAACTACTAAATGATTTCAAATGAAAAAGTCACCAACAACAAAGTTGTATAACTCATCAATATCTATAACTTTTATTTTGGTTATTTTTCTACATGACTTTGTTTCAATAATTTGAATTTGAATTTCAAATTATGACAACTTCAAATAGTATTTTCAAAAACTAAATGATTTCAACTGAAAAGGTCATCAACAACAAAGTTGTATAACTCATTTATATCTATAACTTTTATTTTGGTCATTTCTTCATCCGACAAAGTGATAGTAACATTGTTCACAAAATTTACATATCTTTCTTATAGTTTATAAAACCATATAAGAGATAGGTAAATTTTGTGAACAATGTTGCTATCACTTTGTCGGATAAGAAATGACCAAAATAAAAGTTATAGATATTGATGAGTTATACAACGTCGTTGTTGATGACTTTTTCAATTGAAATCATTTATTAAATGAAAATATTGGTTGAAGTTGTCATAATTTGAAATTCAAATTCAAATTATTAAAACAAGGTAATATAGCAAAAATGACCAAAACAAAAGTTGTAGATATTGATGAGTTATACAACTTTGTTGTTGATGACTTTTTTAGTTCAAATCATTTATTATTTGAAAATGTTGGTTGAAGTTGTTATAATTTCAAATTCAAATTCAAATTATTGAAAAAAAATTCATATAGTAAAATGACCAAAACAAAAGTTCTAGATCTTGATAAGTTATACAACTTTGTTTTTGTAAATTTTTTCATTTGAAATCATTTATTACCCGAAAAGTTATTTGAATTGAGAGGAGGGACGTAAAATGGACTTGTCGGCGAGGGAGGAGCAAAATGGCTGGGCCGGCGGCCTGTAGAGGGAGGAGTATGGAGAGGGGCTGTGGGCTGAGGGAGGGAGAGTAATACTTGGGCCGAAAAAGGCCCAAGGACAGAGAGAGGAATTTTAATTTATTTTCTATTTATTTTAATTGGTTAAATGAACTTTGTAGTATTAAAATTAGTTATTGAGCTCCGAAAATTTATGGAAAATTTCAAAGAATAATTTAGACCACGTATAATATTACAAAAATATTTCTGGCCATGATTTTTAAAGCAAAATTTTTCGTCACTAAGCCTCCCCATCTCATAGTAATTAATCGCCATAAAATGGAATGTGCTAATGACGAATAGCTCCGATGTCACGAGGAATTCGTTACAGAAGGTCATATTTCTCGTGGTAAAGCAGGTTCAAGTCAACTTATAGCCATTTTAGTTTGTTTTTTTTTATGTTTTTTCATTCAATTATAAAATGAAACGCCATAATTCTGATTTTTTTTCATTCATAAAATGAGACTAGAGATGACTTCAATCCTAAAATTCTAAAATGAGAGACTAGAATTTATGTAGACAAGAAGAGTCCAAAAAGGACAAACGATTTGTGGTCTAGTAGCAATGTAGTATAACAAGATTTTTTTGTTTTTTTAAAAAATATAATAGTTCTATATTTTATATTTTATGACGATCCACTATTGTCATCGTGCTATCGTCACAGAGCCCATGCAGAGTATACGATACACGGTTTGGTCATAAACAGTTGTCATCCTGTGAACAGTCGTCATAAACAGACATATATGTGTTCTGTCATCAGGTAATCGTCACAGAAGCCCAGATTTGTTGTAGTGCAAATCTGTAGCCTGCTGCTCTTCTCTCTCATCTTTTATCTCCGCGATATGTGTTTATAGTTCACTTATAGTCTGCTATTGTACCTGCTCTTATCCGGTCATCTGCACGTTTAAAGGAATTTTTGTAAGATATGAATCCTATGGAAAATTTTTCTACATGGTTATTTATAACAAAGGAAAAGGCTCCCATATTACTAACACAAGGTCCAACCTCATTAAAATTTTCCTTTATCTTTATCTCTCTACTTAATCCTGTATTATCCTGTGGTCCATCCAAACAACGATCCTGTGGTTTTTCTGTATTTTGTCATCCATGGGATTTAAATTGTTAGGAGATTCTAATCATGTGTTTTCTCACTTCTGTATTTTGAAAATCCTGCATTCTAAATAGCCCGTATTGTGAAAGGACAAAGGAGGGCATGCATATGCTTATAAAACACCATAGAATCAACTGGATGCGCATAACAAGACCCAGCACCAAGCGCTCCAATTAATCACTTAGGCACTTAGCCATATGCTACAGCCATCCGTCCCCGTCGTAGTGGTGACTGCAGCCATCTTGTTCCATCTGGTGGCCGCCCATGGCAAAGCAGCAGCCCGATCTGGTGGCTGCATCATGCGAGAGAGGGACGCACTGCTGGCCTTCAAGAAAGGCATCACCCATGAGCCGGTGGGTATTATATTACCTCTATATCTCTAATCGTTTCTTGCAGACCGTTCGATCGAGACTATTTATTGATATTTCTAACTTTCTCTGTAAGTCAATTAATCGTCGTTTGAGATTTGGCTTAAAATCACAAACTGCTAGTGATATGCAGCATTGATCTCTAGTGCATGGTTTATCTATCTATTATATACTAAAAATCCATTAAACTTTCTCAAAATGCTCTCAAGCCGACACGTGACGCTCTAATAAATTAGAGAAAATCTGAGAAAAAATCAAAACATATATCCCTTAATTTTCACTTAAATCGGTGGGTCCAATATTATAAGCCCCGTTAGATTATATTTTTTTAAAAAAACTGAACAGATACTACATATTGTACAGTTCCAATTCTCCTCCTCCCGTGCGTATACAAAGTCCCACCTTTCCTTCTGTTTAGGAGGTATGTTCGTACTTAAACTTCCCTCTTTTTCCATTTTTTTTTCTTTTTCCATGTATTTAGTCGAGGCGCGATAAAAAAAATTTAAATAATAGTTACTTTACAAACATGGAATATATCAGCATATAACTGTTTGTATGGATGTAAATAAATTAGCTAGATCATATTTGAAAGTAAAGTTTACACCATTATATTATATTATTTACCCATTATTTTAGACTATTTTTTAATAAAAGTATGTCCATCATTTTTTTCTTAACCCGGTAGACATATTATTTTGGACAATCAGATCTATCTTTTGTTAAAAAAAAAGCCTCCGAAGATCTCTCTATGTTTCTCTGCACAACACACGTATGCGTCTTTGCCTTCTGCATGCATAACAAGGCGTTATACCTAAGGCAACTAGGGTGATCACCATGTTGCAGTGCTATTGCTCTGTCAAGGTGAAGACATATCAAATCACCAATGGATAAATATTGGTATTTTAATAATGTGAAAACAAATCGAAAATATGATGTAGAGAGAAGAAGGATCAAGAACTCCGAGTTAAATATAATTAATTTCTCTCTCTATATATATATATAGGGTGAGACTATTCTACACCCAGGGTATAGAGTAACTATTCTACACCCCCTCCGCTTGCCTCGTCCTGACCTCAACCCACCCGATCCGTCCGGCTCCCTCTCCCCTCCCGATCTCTCTTCTTTTCCCACCTTCCTCTCTCCCCTCGCGCCATCCCTTCCTCTCTCTCCCCTCCCGATCTCTCTCTCCTCTCCCTCTCTCCCCTCCCTTCCCGATCTCTCTCTTCTCCCTTCCCGATCTCTCTTCTTTTCCCACCTTCCTCTCTCCCCTTGCGCCATCCCTTCCTCTCTCTCCTCTCCCTCTCTCCCCTCCCTTCCCGATCTCTCTTGTTTTTTCTCTTTTTTTTCTCACGCCATTTTTTCTGTTTTATTTCCTCTATCTTTCTTGTGCTAAGAAAAATTAAAAACTAAATTCGCAAAATTAAGACTTGAACTCATGACCTCATAGTTTAAAGCAATTTTTCCTAACCAATTCACACCTATGCTATTTTCTGAGAAAGGAAGAAGGTGACTGATTCTTATTAAACATTAAATCATATTACCAACATCCCCTATCGTTTAATATATTGTTCAAACCAAAACACATGGTATATTAATTTGAACACCATGTAAATAAAAATTAATTACGTTGCAATTTCTTAGTAACATCACCACAAAATTACAGTAACACGCTCGGTTACTGCAAAACACATAAGCTGTTACTACCACCACGGAATTGTAGTAACACGCTCGGTTACTGCAAAACACATAAGTTGTTACTACCTTTTACCACTATATTACTACAGAATTTTAACTACATGGATGTTGCATCCACTTAGGGGTTTGATCGAGATTGGACATGATGGATTCGGTTTGACTAGTTTTAAGCAAGGTAGGTGGTGCACCTTGGACATGCAGTCTTATTTTCCTTCACTCCCCTATGTACGTAGGCTTCCCACCATGCTCCCAATGTTCCCGATCCAAGCTTACACAAACCTACCCCTCTGTCGCTCCCTACTAGCAAGATGCATCTTGACTGCACCTCCTCCTCCTCCTATAGAAAACCATTCACTGGTTTATTCTTCATGGAAAACCATTGGTAACTAATTGGTTTTATATATGTTCTTGCAGTAAAAATACCAAGTAATTGCAGTAACACATTATATTACTACAAATTGTAAACATTGACACCCCCGAAAGAAGTATAGTAACAATATACATAATGTGTGGCAACAGAGTAAACTATGTACAATTGTTTGTGCTGTTTATTGTTTATAATAATATTTCCTTGGAATAACTCTCAAGTCATGTATTACCCACGAGTTTGCATATCCATCTGTGTGAGAGTGACCCTTCCCGCTCTAGTCGCACTTATACGTTTTTTCCTCTCATTTCTTCTTGCCCTAGCCCACATCTCTCTACCGATAGTGAAATCTACTAATAAACCAGGAATTGAAACAAAAATATATGGGTTAAAAGCTTACATACTGACCATATACTTGTTACTGCATAAAAGTAGAAGTGTTACTACATGATAGGTGTATGTTACCACGTCCAAGTAGCTCTGTTACTACATGATAGTTGTAGAGTTAATATGTCATTTTTGTATGATGAAAGTTGAATAGGTGGGCCATAGTGAAAGTCTGTAGGTGGCTTTGAGAAAGGTTTGACTGGCGTACGAGTTTTTTTTGAACAATTTTATATATTTGTTAAAACCATGTTACTGCAAGAATACACTCTTGTTACTGCAAATTATACATTCTATTACTTCGAAACTTGTTACTATGCAACATTTTTGTGGGACGAGACCAAACCAATCTAGGATAATATGATGAGGTAAACCCAAGGGTTTGACTCATAAGGTTGAGATATGTTTGCTTTGGTGCCCATAATTTGATCGTGATAGCACTACAACAGTAACAGTGTGAATATGTCTACTCCATGTTATTGTACAAACATATCCCTTTGGAATAATTACTCTATACCTCCTCCTTCCTCCAAACTGTTCGAGCTATCCTTGACTCGTGCCTTAGCTCACACGATGTCCCTCCTTGACCACAAGCGAAACCGCACATGCCTTTCCTCGACCATAAAAAGAAAAAAAAAGGTAATAGCATATGAACCATTACACTAGAGCTAGGCATTGAGATATGTAAGCTATACCTATATCTTAGCTCCATTGCATAACACTTGTATACAAATCAACCTGTTTGTGTCCATGTTACTGCATGGTCCTTCTCGTGTTACTACCGAACATAATGTGTGTTACTACACTAGGTTAACATGTAGTAACGAACTCATACACAAATCAACATGTTTGTGTCCATGTTACTGCATGGTCCTTTTTGTGTTACTGCCGAACATGGCGTGCGTTACTACATTAGGTTGACATGTAATAACAGACTACATTACTACTAGTGAATCTATGTCTTACCGCAGAACATGATGTATGTTACTACATGTTGAGCCATTATAATATATTTGAAAAAACGTTATTATTCAACATATGTTTCATTTGGTAAGGACGAAGGAAACTTATTTTCTTGACAAAAGGTTTTCTTATAACGAGGAACATGCATCAAACCTTCCTCGAGAAAACATGTGAAACTAATAATCATCATTGCACCATTGCAGTAATATTATGATGGAATTACAGTAACAGAGAACATACAATAGTAACAGGCACAAGAAGAGTAAAACATCAAGAAAGCTCACCTTTGGAGAGCGATATCTCCCGCATTATTCATTATTTTTTAAAACCGTTTGCACTAGGATATTGGAAAAAATGCTTATTAAAAGTAGATCCGTCATGCATATATTTTGATGTTGTTGTCATGTTGTTACTACACGTAAGACACAATGTTATTACACGGTGGCCATCGTGTTACTGCATCCTGCGAGACAAGAGCTGAGAAGAGGTGGGTGGTGGGAGGAGTTAGTAGGCGGGTTGACTAAGGTTTGACCGATGTGGGGGTGCTTTGACCGACCTTTAATTGGGGTGAGAGGTGGGTTTTGAGCCCTTAGAAGAGAGGGGAGGTGAGTTTGGCCTTTGGGAGGGAGGGGGGTATAGAATAACTATTCTATACCCGGGTGTAGAATAGTTTTTCTATATATATATATATATATATATATATATATATATATATATACATGGTGAAGCTGGAACAAAAATTACCCTATGTCACATATATATATATATTGCACTGGTAATATTCTAAATACATTACATGTTAATTAAGAACTTGCTTTGGGGAAAAAAATTACACCATGTGTCCCATGCACGAGGGAGGAGCAGTGTGTTGTTGCCCCCTTATATAAACTAAATAATTAGATAAATTAGATAAAATATGGTCTATATGGTTATCTAAGATGATGGGTGAGTGGAGGATACCACCAAGTAATAAGTGGACCAAGAATAATGACAAATAGTTTATATATCTATATGTGAATGAGTGATGGCACAATACTTTAGTTGTACAAGGAGGTTTTCTTTGATTATGAATAATGACAGAGAATCGTTAAGAAGGAGAATATGTGCTTATTTGAATTCTAAAAAGTAAATTAGACAAACAAAACTTTTTAAGTAGTCATGGATGATTTTACGATTTTTTTAGTTCTGGTGATATAAATTATATTAAACTTATTGAACAAAATTATAATTTTATATAACTAGACTACATGACAGAAATAAACTTTACCATAAAACACTTCAAAATTTATAAGTGAACTATCCATATTAATTAATTTTTATAATTATAGTTTTATTTCAAACAAATATTGTCAAAGGAAATCAATCAAACATGCGAAAATAAAGAAATTAGCTTCAAACTATGTTGATATTTTGCACTACCAAGCAAAGCGATTGTGTAGTTGATTTGTGTGCACCACCACCATTTAAAAGTTTTTCAGAACTATAGAGAAAATATGAAATTGTTGAACTTATATGGAAAAAAAATCTAACTTTTAATTTACCCTTAATTTGTTTGTCATGTGCCTTCATGAGGCGATTCAACTATTTGATCTCACAATTTTCCCTTGTAGCCCTATTTGCACGGTATGTCAGTAGGTGTATAAATTATATGCATGATAATTAGCTAGTGATAGTTTAATATTTACTCGATGCAAAGTCGTATGAATTTAATCTATCTTCTATTCAAAGAGTCGATGAATGCTTTTTTGAGATATTTTTAAAAACTAGAACCCCTAAATCATTTTTTCATAAACTATATAATCTATTGGACAATTTTTGAATAAACTATATAATCTTACCTTTTAACAATATAAATGCCCACGCATATGCGTGGGCCACCTTCCTTGTTAGTCTATAACAGTTCATGAAATATTATGAAGTCAAATTTCTAACGGTCCTTAGCTAAAACGTTTTCATATTTTTCATGGGAGTAGTTGCTTTCTAATTTGATCACATGTACAAAATTACCTATATGACCCTCCATCTGACTTTTTACTTAATACCTGGCCCACATTTTTAAGTACCTTCATGTAAGTATCTTTTGTTATATATCGTTGGTAATCGATTTTCGTACTTCCTAATACCAGAGGTATCAAGAGAGACTAAATTTTTATCTTTTTTGTTTGTAGTCAGCACAGCTGGCATCATGGAGACCAGGCAAGGACTGTTGCCGGTGGCGAGGTGTCCACTGTAGTAACCGGACCCGCCATGTCATCCAGCTTCGACTTCGCCATTATCCATCAGGGTTAGACCTTTCTAACTCTTACGGCGTAAACGGTATGGCTGGCCTGATAAGTCCCTCTTTGCTTGCTTTGGAGCATTTGCAATATCTCGATATCAGTTGGAACCGCCTGAAAGGGCCAGATGGCCGCATTCCGGAGTTTGGCCGCATTCTGGAGTTTGGCCGCATTCCGGAGTTCATAGGCTCTTTCAGAAACTTGAGATATCTGAACCTCTCCGTAATGCCATTAGTTGGAACGGTGCCTCCTCAACTTAACAATCTTTCAAAGCTGCAGTTTCTCGACCTCTCGGGCTGTGATATGATGAACTTCAAATCAGGAATGGCATGGATAAGGCACCTACCATCACTACAGTATCTGGACCTTACTTCGGTAAACCTCAGCGCAGTTGATGATTGGCCTCATGTCATGAACACACTTCCTTCCTTAAGGTTCCTTTATCTTTCTGAATGCCGACTTCAAGACGCAAATCAATCACTCCCACACCTTGGCAATAACCTCACCCGACTCGAGAGCCTTGATCTCTCCAAGAACTTTCTTGAGTATCCAGTTGCTTCTTGTTGGTTCTGGAACTTGACAAGACTTAAGCACATCATACTTTCTTGGAATTATTTATCTGGACAGCTTCCTGATACACTGGAAGATATGACCTCCCTCCAACTACTCGACTTATCATATAATCGCATTGATCCTTTTTTTGATTATGATATGTTTCTATCCAGTGAAGCACCCTCCAATGAGAATCATAGTTATATCGATGGCATCACTATCATGACTACAAACTTGAGAAATCTGTGCAATTTAGAAATCCTAGACCCCACACACAGTCTCTCATCTGGAAACATAACTGAGTTATTTGACAGTATGGCACAGTGCCCGTGCAGAAAACTGCAGGAATTGAGGCTGGAAAACAACAATATCACTGGGATCCTACCAAAATCGATGGGATTGTTTTACAGATTGGTATACCTTCAGCTCACACTAAACAATATCACAGGAGATTTGCCTCCTGAGATAGGTACGCTCACAAATTTGGCACACATGGACCTAAGCAACAATGCCCTGGTTCATTTGCCTCCTGAGATAGGTATGCTAACAAATTTGGCATACATGGACCTAAGCAACAATGCCCTGGTTCATTTGCCTTCTGAGATAGGTATGCTCTCAAATCTGACATACTTGGACCTAGGATTCAACCACCTGAACGGTCTAATCACAGAAAAACACTTTGCAAATCTTACAAGCTTGAGAGTGATAAAATTATCTCCAAATCCCTTGGAGATCAAGGTTAATCCAGAATGGTTACCCTCATTTAGACTAAAAGATGCAGACTTTCAATCCTATAGGATGGGCCCCAAGTTCCCTACCTGGCTTCAATTCCAACTGGATATAGATTCCCTTGATATATCAAACACAAGTATAAAAGATACCCTTCCAGACTGGTTCTGGACAACATTTTCAAAGGCCACACATTTGAACATGTCCAATAATCAAATCAATGGTCGATTGCCAAAAAATATGGAAACCATGTCGTTTACCACGTTATATATGGGTTCAAACAAATTAACTGGCGACATACCTCCATTGCCAAGAAATCTGTCATTACTAGACATCTCCAATAATTATCTATCAGGACCTCTGCCATCAAACCTTGGAGCTCCATCCCTTCAATCACTGAATCTCCACTCCAATAACATCAGTGGCAATATTCCACAGGGACTATGCAAGTTGGAAAATTTGTTTTTCTTAGACCTAGGCAACAATCTTTTGGAGGGAGAACTTCATCGATGTTTTGAGAAAATCAGAGAACTAAGCTATCTTAGGTTAAATAACAATGGCTTCACTGGTAACTTCCCATCCTCTGTGCGCAACTCTAGTTATTTAGAAGTCCTTGATCTATCATGGAATGAATTATCAGGAAGACTGCCTACATGGATTGAAGACTTGGCTGATTTAAAAGTTTTACAACTGAGCCATAACAAATTCTCTGGGGATATTCCGGAAAGCATCACCAAACTTACACAGCTTCATCATTTAGATCTTGCCAGCAATAATATTTCAGGTGCTCTACCTAACCATTTGTCAAAACTACAAGGAATGATAAGAAACCAGACCGATGCAGAGTTGATAACGGGTGGTATACCAGTGAGTTGATTTTTGGTATGTACACCAAAGGGCAAGTGCTTTATTATAACGAGCGAATTGTTGAAGTGGTGACCATTGACTTGTCTTCAAATTTCTTGAGTGGTGGAATTCCGGAAGACATAGTTTCTCTTGGAGGCTTAATTAATCTGAATCTATCGAGAAATTACTTGCGCGGAAATATTCCATATAGTATTGGGGCCATGAGATCGTTGATGTCACTTGACCTCTCGGAGAACAAGCTTTATGGTGAAATTCCACCAAGCCTATCAGTATTAACATCTTTAATCTATTTAAACTTGTCGTATAAACAATCTCGCAGGACGGATACCATCAGGTACACAACTTGACAGCATCTATAATCAACATCCTGACATCTACAATGGCAACAGTGGTCTCTATGACTTTCCTCTTCCGAAGAATTTCTCGAGTAATGATGTTCCAAAGCATGGCATCCCAGAAAAGACTAGAGATAGTTTCCACATCGAACCATTTTTCTTTGGACTTGTATCGGGACTCATAGTTGGTTTCTGGTTGGTCTTCGTTACCCTATTGTTCAAGAAATCATGGAGGGTTGCCTACTTTCGCCTCTTCGACGAGATGTACGATAAAGCATATGTGGTTGTGGTTATTGGCTGGGCAAGGCTGACCAGGAAGACAGCCACAATTTGAGTTTACTACCAAGAAGCTAATGTGGCTATCACAGCTTGCACAGTGCATCTACCACATCCAGTGACAGGAATAAATCAAGGTACTATAGGCCATAGTTTTTTCTTAAAAGATAAGATACTATATGTATCCTTTCCGTTCATTTCTCTATGAGAGGGGAGAAAGTGAAGAATGAGCTATGCGTGCATTCGCTCAAGTACTGGATCTCGAATAGTCCCTTTATCAAGCAAGAGTAGTAAACAACATTCGCTATGGCATATCATTGACCCACTAGTTAAAAACAAGAGTAGTTATCTCCCAGAGTTAGTGGTATTGTGAAATATAATTTGCGTACATGAAATAATAGAGTTTCTAGAAGATAAGGTTGTTAAGATCAGGTTTCTTTCTCTAGTTTGTTTTATCTCCTTATCCAATCTAACCGGCCATGAGCTGAGTATTGTATGCCACAGGCTGTTTCTACCAATATATAACAAAGGTGTGGTCCGAGGTAAAGGGTTTATAACGCTTCATCACGTGGTATCACAGCCTTCTATATCCTCGGTAGATCGCATCTACTAATCCTCTTGCCATGGCGTCATCGTATTCCACAAATCCTTTCCAAAGCACTCCGTCCAGGGTTCAAAATTTCGGTTCTATCGGACCCTCCCCTCCCAAA